>CM077084.1:49103984-50385519 GCA_039513925.1 Platanthera zijinensis | reverse complement strand
AACTGGTACACAGGGATGAATAAGAAACAGTCATTGTTACTATAGTGTTGAAGTTGAGTTCCGGGCTATGGCTACGTGATCTGTGAAGGGCTATGACTCCGCTCTTTGATGAGTGACATAGGGTAAAGTGAGGAAGGACCTCTCAAAATATTGTGACAATAAGTGCGTCATTAGCATTGCTCAAAATCCAGCTCAACACGATCAGACTAAACATAGTTAGCCCTGTGATCAACATTTTATTAAGGAAAACATTGAGAATGGAACATTTGTACTCAGTTTATTCTCTTTGAAGGACAACTTGCTAATGTTCTCAAAAAGAGTTTCTGTGGAAATGCTTTTAGGAAAATTATTGGCAAGTTGGGTGGGCATGAACAACATTACTAGTCCAATTTGAAGGGAAATGTTAGAATGCTTACATTTAATGTTACGCTTTACGGGTTACAAGTTTCTTTCCTTTTCTACCAATGTATGCAACTCTTCTATATATGAGAGAGGGCTCCTTATTTTTCATAATAATACAATTCTATTTCGTGGCAGAATATTTAAAAACAAAAAAACAAATGCTAGGGAGAGTGAAAACTAAATGCAATCTTCAAAAGTAACTCAAAACAAGCGAATATGGCAAATAATGATAGCTTCAAGCCTCAATGGACAGACATTCCAGGATATTTCAAGGAAAATTTTTCTATAGGGAGACCAGGCGCTGATTTAAGTTAGGGACCCGTGTTATTCCGACAAGCAAAAGTCAGAACACAATTTCTTCCTATACGGGCATTTTTCTTGTTATAATACTAGCACTTCTCTCTGTCATGCTAACTTTTTTGTTCAAAAGCGAACTCTTTTTATGCAATGATCATGTAGGAATTAGAAAGGTACCCACGCCTAAATCAGCATCTGGTCTCCAGGTGCAATTTTAAAAGAGTGTTGTTACTAGCAAACCATAAAAGGCGGTGAGCAAACCTTAATAAACCCGGTTCAGCATTTTTTCCTCTTATTTCTAACTTATAAGAAACGTTGTTTTAGCAAACCTAATTTATAACCCGAATCCTGCCCTAAACCTCATTTCATCCATGGGGACTTTTCCATTTGCCCTAGTCGCCCGCAACAGAGTTTTTCCGCCACAGTGGAGAAGCTTCGCCGGCGCCCGCAGAAAACTGCTTCCGCCGCCGTGGAGAAGCTTCGTCGGTACCCGCCACAAAGTTCTTCCGCCGTCGTGGAGAAGCTTCGTCGGCGCCCGCAACAAAGTTCTTCCGCCGTCGCGGAGAGGCTTCGTCGGCGCTGAGATCGTTCCCACATGTATCGTCCCCTCCTCTGCGATCTTGATAAGCTTCTTTTGTTCCCACAGTTTGTTCCTACAGGACCGTCGTCGTTGAGTTCCTTCCAGCCGGTGGAGTCGAGTTCTCTCCCTCCGTCGCCAGTGTCGTCCAGTCCTCTCTACCCGCCTGTTGCTCACGTGATTGCTGGTTTGATATCCCTATTTTTCAGAAGCAAAATTCAGCTCTCCACGCGGTGCCGGTTCGTCCCGCCCTCAATGGAGATTGTTCTGCAACATTCATCCTCTACAAGGTAGCAATGCATTTCAACAAATTGTGTTGTTCTTGTCTTTGTATAGGAAATAAGACGTTTGAATTGTTTTTAAAATTTTAATGTGTAGCGAATCAAATGTATATCCGGATGTTGATAGACACTTTGAAACCAAAATTCATTTTTCATCAAGGGAATCTTTAATTGAGTGGACCCGTAATGTTGGTAAAAGCCTTAATTTTGCAGTCACTGTTAAAGGTTTGGATAAATTAGTGGGAGGAAGAGCAAGCCCATGTGTGTTTCTTGGGTGTGATAGAGGTGGTTTATACCGTGAGAAGCAATGCAAAATAGGTCAGGTTAAACACAATTTGAGAAAAACTACTAGAAAGCGTTATGGGTGTCCTTTTTCTTTGATCGGAAAAAAATGCACACTCGGATAAATGGACTATTCAAGTAAAATGTGGCACGCATAACCATGAAATGGTTCACTTAGAAGCACATGCGACTGTGGGAAGATTGGATTGTGAGGAAAAAAAATAGTTCATGACATGATTGCCTCCAATGTGAAACCAAGAAGTATATTAACCACGCTTAAGAAAAGGAATGCAAAAAATCATACAGTGAATTGGTGAAGACTTAATGGATGAATTAGTGAAAAGAGAAACATTATATGAGGCAATTTTTGGAGCTCCTAGAAAAATGAAATTACTCAACAACCTTGAGTGCAAATGCTCGCCCACACCATTTGAAAAGTGGATGTCCATGTCAGATATGAGGTTAATTATATCTTCTTGTTACAATATTAGTGTGACTCTAATCTCACGAAATCAAAGTATGATGTTTCTACCATTGGACTAGGCACTTCCTCAAATCTCAAATGTAATTTTTATTGAATTTGTAAATGATAATCATTTTGTGAGACTGCATGAAAGAAGGATGTTCATTGCCTCAACTTTACTTCCCATGAAGGAGGTATCATACACACATAGCGAGTTCATGGGAAAACATTCTCAACAACAAATCATGAAAGGTATAAATTTTAAGTTCAATATTCATAGTCTATTAAATTACATAAAATTGTACTAACAATGTTTAATTTTATTGCAGAATATTTTTGGGAGTATTAAAAACAAGCAACTTCATGAGAATGGATCCTCGATAGCAAATTAAGAAAGATATACATTTTGATTTATTATGCTAATCATATTAATTTACACATAAAATTTGTAACATTATTTTAATTTATTGCAGAGGTTTTTGGGAGCTATTGAAGATGACTGAATTTTGGATTAACCTTTTTGTAGCAAAATGATATAATAACTAGTCAAGTTTTGTAATGTTAAATGATATAGTATAGTACAAACATTTTTTTAGGATTTTTTTAAAATTTTTTTTGAGTGGTTTGCTAGTAATCATATGGTTTTCAAATAGCCAATTTCAAATTTTATGGTTTGCAAGTAGTAATGGTTTGCTAACAACAAAAATGAGTTTGCTAATAAATACAACCTTTTAAAACTTGATAGGTAAAAGTTTCAGACTATTTCAAACATGTGTGATTACACTACCTGGAAAGAGGATTGAACCACACTTCAAAGAAAGAGGACTGAACCAAATGGCGATTACTCATCTATGCATGTTCAATAAATGATTTGTAGTCATAGTAAACAGGCTAGATGCAATACTTATAATAGTTACATTACTTACGTTAATGGAGGTTCATAAAATAATGATTCTAAAATGGCAGATAAATGACTTTTAAACAGTGAAAAACATCAGTTTATCAAAGACAAAATATTGATCATTTCTATGTGATAAATTAAGGCTCTGTTTGGGAGGACTTATTTTCACCGGTTAAGCGGTTACAACCGCATGAACCGGACCTTAATAGCTCCATTTGGGAGGACTTATTTTCACCGGTCAAGCGGTTACAACCGCATGAACCGGACCTTAATTATGTTGCACTGACACCGACATGTGATACGTGATACAACACAACACGACACGACACGCGACTCGTCAATTCTCAAAAAATATCATATTCCAACACGCTTTGACACATATATTAAATATTTATTTTTTATAATTGTGAAAATCCTAAAACATTTACCAAAAAAAGAACAATTAACAAATATTTAAATAAACTAAGTCATGTATAAATATTACTCATCAAATATTCAAATGCAAAACATAACAAAAGGTCAAAAAATGACGGAGCATTAACACATTACTATCACATATCATTAGTAAAAATAATGGATTCTCAAGCAAACTTTTTCCCCCACTTTCAATCTTCTTTTTTCTAGAGAAAATATCTACCTCACTAGTAGATCCACCTTCACTACATAAAATGCTAGAAGAGGGCAAAGACACTTTTTTAGGAGCAAGACTTATTATTCTAGCATTCACCTCTTCTTCTAGTTTTTCCACCTCAAATAGATCATTCATTGAGACTTTCACACTTTCCAATTACTTTTCCATCAATCATTAACAAATGTGGTCTCACTCTTGTATATAAATTTATAAAACATTTTTCACAAAAATTGCACTTCAAAAACAAATTGCCTCCCGCCTCACCATCAGTAGCTTTGGGACACACATGTGCAATTGTGCGGGGCACGGGAGCCCCACGTGAGCACGCATGTCGGACTTCCGACTCGTGTCGGAGAGTGTCGGAGAGTCGGATGAGTGTTAGAGAGTCCGACACTGACACGCTGGGCTTTTTGAAGTGTCAGTGTTTCATAGACTATCTATCTAGCTAACGATTATTTGGAGGATCGACCCGCGTCTCAAAGAAGCCCCCCTAAATAGAGAGAAGCTGCACCTGAACTCCTCCCAGCCGCTTGTATCCAAGCCTACCTCAATCTTTCTCTCACGACAGGGCAGGAGCTCCTCTCGCTCTCCTGCGAGCATTGGTCGACGGCGTCTGAGCCTAAGAAGGCCGCAACACGTGGAGCCATGGTGTAGCTGCATGTTTTCTTAACTTCAAAGGGCTGTAGGCAGCCGAGGCTCGTGGTGCGGGCCAAAGAGGTCTTTTATCGACAATGGGCGGAGGAGATGCGGCGGTTGGAAACCTTGAGGCCTTGAGAGTCCGTGGTAGTTTTGATGGCGGCCATTGTTACAAGGGTAAAGATGCAGATGACTCATTATACGAGGGATGATTTGGGAGGCGTTATTGAGGCCATGGTTGTATAGCAGTACTGCAATGTGTGAGTGCAGAGGAGTGGCTGCGTGAACTGAGGCCAATTGGAACGGAGCCAGAAAGGCTTAGGCGGAGTTTGGTGGCCGTCGTTTGGGCCTAGGAGATCAAGGATTGTTGAAGCGCCAGCGGTGCAACCGTGATAGTGGGGGTGCAGTGGTGCAAAGTGCGTATATTTGTGTAAAGGAAGGCGGTCAACAACAACTTACTTTAACTCAGGCGGGTACAATGATCCGCATCTGCAACTAGTAGCGTTTAGCACATGGAGGCATCTTAGCCTCCAGTAGAGATTGACGGCGAGACATCTTAGCCCCAGATGGGACAACATGTTGAATATACGTATTGTATTTTAGTTTGTTATTTTTCCGCTGCGCGTTACACGTGATATGTCACGTGTTTCTTACCATATATATCTATGATTTCCCTTGTGTTAGGGCACGATAATAAATTTTTCTCTCGCTCGATTTGGTATCAGAGCTTTGGCGTCCCGTTCTGCTTCCGTCGCTCGATCCCGATCCCGCATCCTCTGCGTCTCGCCGCTTCCGTCGCTTGATCCCGCCTCGTCGTCGCTAGATCCTGCTTCGTCTGCGTCTTTCCCTCTCCTAGGACATCCTCCAGTGTTGTCTCTTCCTCCGCAACGTCCTCCAACGCCTCACAACTAGTGCCAACGCCTCTTCCCGCAGTGTCCTCCAGCGCCTCGCCGTCAGTTTGCAACAACCGACGTCTCTTTCTGGCCGTTCAACGGGCAGAACTGTCTCAGGCCGTTTTGTCCTCTATGGCTGCTGTATGAGACATCGTGGTCACATCCTACGGTGTCCTTTCCGGTGGCGCGATCTAAGGGACACTCGTAGGATGTGGTTTCTTCCGTCTTGAGTTCTTCTTGCTAGTTGTCATCGATGGGTGATTCATTCGATATCTCATCTTCTCCTCAGACAGTTCCCTCTAGCGATCCTCCTCGGAGCCACAACCAATCTGGCTACTTAAAGATTATCACTGTTACCTTGGATGACACGAATTATCTTGAGTGGTCCAAGGCGGCGCAACATGCTATTCGAAGTCACCAGCTCTACGAACATATTGATGGAACAACTGTTGAGCCACGACGTACTGATCCCTTATAGAAAAAATGGGATGCGAACAATTCCTTGGTTGTCTCACGGTTACTTCACTCTATGTCCCCTCAGGTGTATCACAACTACATGCTTTTGAATTCTTCTCACGAAATTTGAAAAAGTGTCCGTGACACATACTCTCAGGCAAGGAGTTAAAAATAGATTTATGAGCTCACTCGTCATATTTTGGAGCAGAAGCAGGGAACCATGTCTGTATCTTCTTACCACTCTGAGTTCAAACGCCATTATCAGGAACTGGATTACTTCAACACCTTTACGACTGTCTGCACAACCGATGGACATGCTCTTTAGAAGGATAAAGACTGCTTTCATGTTCATGTCCAATCATCATACTTCTCACCATTATCACTACGAAGTAGGTCAATCGTTCCACAGTGAGCGCTTCCCTCTCTTAGGGAGGCCTTTAGTATGCTCCTCAGTGATGAGAATCGTCGCCGCTCTCTTGGTTCTTCTACAGATCACTCTGCTCTTGCTGGGATTGGTTGTGGTCCTCCTCCTTACTCTCCTGTATGCGGCCTTGTGGGAAGAAATGACATATTAAGGACACTGTTTTCATCTACATCCTCATCTTGTTCCACCTGATTGGGGATCTGGTGCTTGTGGGAGAGGTGGTCACCATGATGGTGGTCGTTCGACTGGTTCCCACACACAGTATTCTGCACATTCGATTTAAGCTTATGAGGATAACCCCCCCTCCAAGGGCCTTTTCACTGTGGAGTTAGAGGCCTTCTTCCGTCTGTTGCGCTCACATTCCGACTCTACATCCGCTGATTCCTCCGCCGCATTTGCTACTTCAGGTATCTTGAGTGCCCATGCTGTGTCATCCTCCCACTCCGAGTGGATCATTGACTCATGTGTCACTGATCAAATGACTGACTCTGTCTCAGGTTTTACCTCCTATAGTCCCCTCCCTGGTCGTGATAAGATTATCACTGCCAATGGTTCTCTTCTCTCTAAGGTTGGTAAAGGAACCACAACTTTTTCTCTTGACCTTTCTCTTTCTTTTGTCCTGCATGTTCTCACGTTTCCTCGCAATTTTCTCTCAATTAGTCATTTAACTATTTCGTTAAATTGCTTAGTAACTTTTTTCCCGATGCTTGTGTGTCTCAGGATCTGGCTACGAAGCGGATGCTTGACAGTGGTAGAAATGTTGTCGGACTATACTTGTTGAACCAGCTGCTATCTCCCAGTGCTCGATCCACCACCCATGCTCCTACTCCGCATGACATCTGACACTGACATATTCTTCTTGGCCACCCTTATGCATTATAACTTACCAATCAATTTCCTGTTTTTAGTTTTTTAATTAAGTCGTTTACGTGTGATACCTGTGAACTTTCAAAACATGCTCGACATAGTCTCAGTCATGTTTCTCCTCCTAGTTCTTTCCTATTTGATGTGATTCACTCTGATGTTTGAGGGCCCTCCCCTGTGTTATCTTTATCTGACTACAAATGGTTTGTAATCTTTATTGATTGTTATTCTTGTACTACACGATTCTATTTATTAAAATGGAAGAGTAAAATATTTTCTTGTTTTTGTTCCTTTCATCAAATGGCTATGGCAATTTAATGGAACAATTGACCTACTTCGTAGTGATAATGGTGAGAAGTATGATGATTGGGGTGTCTTTGATGCCTACTGGTGCGGAGCAGAGACGAGCATGAGCTTTGGGCCCGTTTGAGGCTGATTTAGCGACTTACCATATATGATGTGCCCGGATCGACGATCGGACTCCGTGGTTGCGTCCGGAATGTCGTCACGAGTCAAATTCATATATTAATTTTTTTTATCATTATTCATGTATTTTAGTGGCCTCTCCCACCGACCAATCATAGCCGTTGATTGGGATGCCCTAGTGTTTCATTTTATTATAAATAGGAGTCTTGTGTGCTGAATTCGGTCATTACAGAATTTGGAGACTTCTATTCACGGATTCCAACGATCAACCCTATGTGCCGACGCCGTGGAACCCCAGGTGACGACTCCTAGGTGCTCGTTCTTCCCCCCAAGGTAACCCCTAACCCTAGCCCTCATTTTCCACCCCTCATACCTCTCACCAAGCCGCTGGCTGCCCCCAAAACCGCCTCCCAAGCCGCCGACCTGCTGCTCCCAGGCCCTACAGCCGCCAGCTCCTATAAACCCCCACCGCCGGCCTTCCCCCACCCTCCAACCCGCCGCTACCTGCTTCCCCCCTTCAAGCCGACCACCCCCTTCAGTCTCCCATCCAACCGACCACCCTCCTCCCCTCCACACCACCCGGAAGCCACCTAAAGCCCTAGCCGACCACTCCTTAAATCCCCTTTCACGTGGATCCACCTTCCTCTAATCCGAATTCACAAGATCAATTCAGATCTTGGAATTTCAGCCCCGATCCGTTATATCCACCACTCGTACTTACAATTTTTGCCCATATCCAACCCTAAATAGAGGATCCACCCCTACTCGGCCCGGATCTACTCGTACGTGGCCGGATCTACCCTTTTCTCACCCGATCTCATCATTTACCGCGAGGACAACCACCACCTTCATTTTCACGTCGCCGGTTCCACCTTCGATCGCCGATCCATATATCCGCACCCTAATTCTCTAGTGCCTCGGTTCAACCCGCTACTTTGTGAGTTTATTTTGTGGTATTGGATTATTTGATTCGACATTTTCATTGGTGTAAATATATGTGTTGTGATTCTTGCTCGTAGAAATTGTTTCGATCTGTTAATTTGCAGGAGGAGATATTCGCCGTGCGCTTTGCTTTGACCCTCCGAGCGGAGGAAGTCATTATAAATTGCCAAATTAATTAACTGTTTTTCAATTTAAAATATTTGCGTGGAGTTAGAATTATCATTGCTCAAATTTATTTGTCGAGATATCGACGATTACATTGCATTTCAGTTCAGATTAGCGTGTCACCCTTGCACTATCACCTAGCGTCGTAGATTTTGTGCACCCGTATCCTACTCCTTACATCATTTTGGTATCAGAGGGAGGTTAGGCCATTTGCATGCTTTGTAGTGGTAGGTTTTAAATAGTCGTTGGGTTCACTTATGTCTAGTTTTCACCGACGACAGTCTCCCCTATCTAGGTATCCTGAGTCTACTTATATCCGACCTCATAGAACCCTTTTAGAGAAACCTTTATGTTATCATTATGATTATCATCGTTCCCCGCACACCACTCCTAGAGATCGTGTCGACCCCTCGACACAATCTCATTATGCTAGAGGCGATCACCACGACGAGAGGTCCTCACGTATTCATCATTACATCTCTACGCGACTTCACGATGATAGAATTGAATCTCGTTCAAGTCATCGCCGCTACACATCTCCTCTAGGAGAGGAACCTGAGTTTGGATATGTGCGACCTCCACTGCACGTTCACAGAGCCCATACACACGCACGAGCACAATCTGATTATATTAGGAACTCCCATCTAGATGACCCTCAGAAACCCTATAGAGGTCACCATCGGCAGGATCACGGTACATGTCAAGACCCTTTCAGTGTTCCACCAATAGAGTTACCTAAGGCTGAATTTCTGTGATTAGTTCTTGATCGCTTTGATCTATTAGAAGCTCAATTTGATCACCTAAGATCTACATTATGAAGCCAGCCTAGGGATTTGGGTCAAGCCACCGATACGGCGAGTAGTGCTCCCACCGAGATAAGAGACTCGACAAGCGACCCAGTGGCGCTGTGATCTTGAGGTTGTGATCCTTTTCAGTTTGATAAGATTCAGTGCTCATGTAATCTTGAGGTTGAATCTGATCATGACCTTTTGATACAGGTGGACAGTGATACTAGCGTGACTGGTGAGCATGGTTACGTGGGTGAGGACAAGCGACCCAGTGGCGCTGTGATGGTATACCCATCCTTTTCACCACACCTACACCTAGACCTAGTGTCCCCTTTGAACAAAGACGCAATTCTATCGATTGACACACACTTGAGTCTGGGCACCCCCTACTCTTCTCTTAGTACTATCTCGTGTCACTTCACTACTGAGAGTCGAGAGTATAACGTGACTTCATAGTGGTTGCCTCACCCACTTACGAGGGCGCTACCTCTATCAGCGAAACTCATCTGAGGGACCTTCCCATTATTAATGGCCTCATTGTTGAACCTCTAGATAAATCTCCTGATGAGCCACTACTTCCTTGGGAGGTTCATGAGACTAGCGTTGACTTTGTTGTGGGTGTCATACTTGCTCCCACAGACACTATTATTATTGGTGCCCTCCTCGTGGTGGACTATCCTATCATTATCGACCTTTTCGGCATCAAGTCCCCGAGAGGCTCATTTGACAAGCCTTCCCTCCTACACTTGAGTGATGGGTTGTGTATCCGTACTAGTGATCTTCTCATACGTGATGACTTTTGGTATACACCCCTTGGTGAGCCACCTGATGGGCTATATCATTTGAGAGATACCCATCACACCAGAGCTCCACACTATTTTGTCACCCTCTACGCCGTCCCCATGGGCGATGATGTTGATCACTCTAGATTTTTCTATCGACCACCCGGTAAGCCTCCTGATAGGCCACCCCGTGTTAGTAATATCCAAGTCATTGTCATGCCTTCCCTTAGGAAGTGTGTCGAGTATGTTGTGCTCTATTTGTATCATTCGCTCAATTTGCATGAGTCAGTTGGGTCACTTGTTCGTCATTTGCATGCATTACATGGGTCGGTTCGCCGACGAATAATAACGAGCAATGAAAACTATAAAACTCATGCGGATAAGCGAAGACGAGAACAAGTATTTAATGAAGGTGAGAAAGTAATAGTGCGAGTCAGCCCAGAGAGGCTCCCCTCGGGGCCTGCCAAAAAGTTAAGCGTCAGGCGAATGAGTTCGTACTCTATTATTAGTCGTATTGGGACAAATGTCTACCGGCTCGATATCCCGGCTAGTATGAGAATTCATCTGGTGTTTAATGTCGAGGATTTGACGTCGTACAATGAGCCTCACGAGTATGTAGAGCCGAGCAGTAGAGATGCCCGACAACCCCCACCCCCACTTTCGTTGCCCTAGCACTCTCATACTTCCCTTACATCTGATAGCCACTACAGCCCATCCACTACTGACACCCTACCACCTAGGAATTCGTCTTCTTTTGTTTCACCACTGAAACCGCCGATCGCACCGGGATCCACCACTTGAGAGATAAGCGATGAGAGCATCACAGAGTTCAGATTCCACCAGCTTGTTCCTACTTCAGATGGGCTGCGCTGTCACTACTTGGTACATTGGCGGGGACGCCCCGCCACAGTTAACGCTTGGATACTTGCAACAAAGCTCGATCGATTCGCCCCTGAACTTCGACTTCAGCACGACCGTCTTCATTAACCGAAGATGACAGCTTTTCAGTCAGGGGGAGTTGATTGACGAGGACACTCTTCCGCCGACGACACTTTGACGACTTCTGGTGGACCTCTTTGAGTTGTACCTGACATTCATCGAGAGAATTCTGATCCCAATTTATCGGGAGATGAATTCTTTCAAGCCGGGGAGATTGGTGAGGAACAGAGACGAGCACGAGCTTTGGGCCCGTTCAGGGCTGATTTAGCGACTTACCATACATGGCGTGCCCGGATAAACAATCGGACTCCGTGGTTGTGTCTGGAATGTCGTCCCGAGTAAAATTCATATATTAGTTTTTTTTGGATCATTATTCATGTATTTTAGCGGCCTCTCCCACCAACCAATCATAGCCGTTGATTGGGATGCCCTAGTGTTTCATTTTATTATAAATAGGAGTCTTGCGGGCTGAATTTGATCATTGTAGAATTTGGAGACTTCTATTTCCGGATTCCAGCGATCAACCCTCGGTGCCAACGCCGTGGAACCCTAGGTGACGACTCCTAGGTGCTCGTTCTCCCCCCAGAGGTAACCCCTAACCCTAGCCCTCATTTTCCACCCCACACCTCTCACCCAGCCGTCGGGGGCAGCTGCCCCCAAAACCCCCCTCCCAAGCCGCCGGCCTGTTGCTCCCAGGCCATGCAGCCGCCGACTCCCATAAACCCCCACCGCCGGCCTTCCCCCACCCTCCAACCTGCCGCTACCTGCTTCCCCCCTTCAAGCTGACCACCCCCTTCAGCCTCCCATCTAGCCGACCACCCTCCTCCCCTCCACACCACCCAAAAGCCACCGAAAGCCCTAGCCGGCCACTCCTTAAATCCCCTTTCACGTGGATCCACCTTCCTCTAATCCGCATTCACAAGATCAATTCAGATCTTGGAATTTCAGCCCCGATCCGTTATTTCCACCACTCGTACTTTCCATTTTTGCCCGGATCCAACCCTAAATAGCGGATCCACCCCTCCCCGGCCCGGATCTACTCGTACGTGGCTGAATCTACCCTTTTCTCACTCGATCTCATCATTTACCGCCGAGGACAACCACCACCTTCATTTTTCCGTCGTCGGTTCCACCTTCGATCGCCGATCTACACATCCAGACCCTAATTCTTCAGTGGCTCGGTTCAACCCGCTATTTTATGAGTTTATTTTGTGGTATTGGATTATTTGATTCGACATTTTCATTGGTGAATAAATATATGTGTTGTGATTTTTGCTCGTAGAAATTATTTCGGTCCGCTAATAATTTGCAAGAGGAGATATTCGCCGCACGCTTTGCTTTGGCTCTCCGAGCGGAGGAAGTCATTATAAATTGCCAAATTAATTAACAGTTTTTCAATTTCAAATATTTGCGTGGAGTTAGAATTATCATAGCTCAAATTTATTTGTCGAAATATCGACGATTACATTGCATTTCGGTTCATATTAGCGTGTCACCCTTGGACTATTACCTAGCGTCGTAGGTTTTGTGCACCCGTAGCCTAGCCCTACATCACATACCATACTGAACATGACATTCTTCACCAAACCACCTGTGTTCACACATCTACTCAAAATGGAGTGGCCGAACGGAAGAATAAGCACTTACTGGAGGTCGCTCGGTGTTTGTTGATTGCCATGCACTTTCCTAAGTTCTATTGATGTGATGTTGTTTTGACTATCGCTCATCTCATTAATGATCTTTCGTCTCGCTCCCTTCACTACGATACGCCTCTTTCCTGTTTATCCCAGACACGCATTGTACACACCTCACACATCTCCTCGCATATTTGGTTCGATCTGTTTTGTTCATGTCCATACTCCTCATCGAGATAAGTTAGATGCTCGTTCTCTTAAATGTGTTTTTGTAGGCTACTCTCCTACCACCAAACGTTATCAGTGTTATCACCCTTCTACACTTCGCTTCTACTGCACTGTTGATGTTACTTTTCGTGATGGGGAGTCGTATTTTGGTCCTCGTCAGGTGGAGATGGGTAGTGTTATTGATGGGACCTTCAACTCTCCGCTTCTGATTGTTGCTTCTCCACACATTCCTCCTCCACCAGCTCCTATTTCTCCAAGTACTGTTCCTCCCACTTCTATTCCTCTTATATTACATACATACTCTCGCAGACCTCGTATAGCCGAGCAAGTGCCGTCCGTGGATGTTCCATCAGTGTCGGTGCCCGCTTCTGCTCCAGATTTGGATGATGACCTCCATGCTCCTCTCGCTTTGCTTAAAGGTAAGACTAGTGGTACCAAACACCCATTGCTAATTACATTTCTTACCATCACCTCTCTCATGCTCACATAGCTTTTATCTCATCTCTTTCCTCCATTGTTATTCCTAAGATATGGCAGGAGACTGTTCAATTACTCGAGTGGAAACAGGCTATGAAAGAAGAGATGTGTGCGTTAGAAAAAAAATGAAACATGCCAATTTGCGAGTCTTCCCCCTGGGAAGCGAGCAGTTGGATCACGCAGGATTTTCTCTGTTAAGCAAAATCAAGATGGAGTGGTGGAGCGATATAAATTGCGCTTGGTCACTAAGGGTATACCCAAACCCAAAGAATTAACTACCAAGAAATCTTTGCCCTTGTTGCAAAGATGAATTCTATTCATGTGATCCTCTCTTGTGCTGCATGTCTTGGGTGAGAGTTACAACAGATTGATGTCAAAAATGCCTTATTGCATGGTGATCTGGAAGAAGATATTTGCATGACTATCCCACATGACTTTACCAAAGGAGGGCCCAATGGAAAGGTCTGCAGTCTGCAGAAATGCCAATATGGCCTAAAACAATCCCCCAAAGTCGGGTTTGGACGGTTTAAAAAAACATGCAACAACTACATTATACTCAAGGACAGGCTGATAATACTCTTTATCAAGAGGAAAGGAACTCAAATATCGATACTCATTGTACACGTAGATGACATCATCATTACAAGAGATGACCTGGAGGAAATCATGCATTTGAAAGAACAATCTGGCAAAGAATTTGAAGTCAAAAATCTGGAAAAGTTGAAATACTTCTTGGGATTGAAGTAAAAAGGTCACGTCAGGGGATCTTCATCTCTCAAAGAAAGTATACCCTTGATCTTCTGAAGAAAATTGGTATGCTTGGGCGTGCTCCCGTGAATACGCCTATTGATGCTAATCACAAGATTGATGCAAATACTAGTGGGGAGAAAGTTGTCATTTTAAGGTACCAACGATTGGTTGAGAGACTCGTATACTTATCTCATACTCGCCCAGAAATTACGTAGGTCGTGGAAGTCCTAAGTATATTCATGTACTCTCCCACAATTCGCCATCAACAGACTGCATATCAGGTGTTGAGATACCTTACGAAGTCTCCAGAACGGGGGATTCTGTTCTATGCAAATAAACCCTTAAAAATTGAAGTGTTTACTAATGCTGATTGGGCTAGCAGCCAAGACAATAAAAAATATATGATCGGGTATTGCTCATTTGTGGGTAAAAATCTTGTATTTGGAAGAGCAAAAACAAAATGTTATTGTTCGCTCAAGTGCCAAACCAGAGTATAGGGCTATGACACAGAGTATGTGAGGGATTGTGGTTGAAGACAATTCTCCAGAATAGAGAACACGTGAACAAACCTGTTACAATCTATTGCGACAACAAAGCCACCATCAATGTTGCTCACAATTCGGTTCAATATGATAGGACGAAACATGTGGAAGTGGATAAACATTTCATCAAAGATCACCTAGACAAGGGAAATATCTGTACACCCTTCGTGAATTCTCGTGATCAACTGGCCGACGTCTTCACCAAGGGATTAAGCTATGATAACTTTATGGATGATACAATCAAGTTGAGAATGATTGATATATACTCCCAACTTGAGGGAGAGAGTTGAATATACATATTGTATTTTAGTTTGTTATTTTTTCACTACGCATTACACGTGATATGTCACGTGTTTCTTATCATATATATGTATGCTTGCCCGCGTGTTAAGGCACGATAATAAAATTTTCGCTCGCTCGATTCAACCTACTGATGGGTTGCAGACTAATCGAAGTATCTCAGTGATTGTCGATGTAGAAAAGACAACTTCACACGATATCGAAAGATCTTTAGAGTATTGCAAGATGTTTTCTATAAGATCCAACTGTGGATCACGAGGGCAAAATCATTGTAAGTGTATTTCATGAATATCATTTAAGGAAGGCTTTCCAAGTTAGACTTGGATCGTCCAATGGTTTTTACCCTACTTTGGGGGTTTTCTACGCATACAACTTTTTATTCCTGACTTTGATTGGTTTGTTTGTTGGGCTTTTTACAGGCGGTTGTTGCAAGTATCTCAGCCGGTATCTTCACATCCACTCAGGAATGGAAATAATTTTCCCAACACAAATGAAAGTTGAGAGTGATGGTGTTGATGACCAAACATTTAGCGCTATATGTAGAAATATTTAAAAACCTAAACTTAGTTATGATGGCGTTTTTCTACATGTTAAAATGGATAATTCATTTAAAAAATAAAGGAAATTGACTGCAAAAACCATTAAAACGATTGGTAAAAAAAGTAAGATGAATAAAAGAATAAACCACAGACCGTGCCCTTTCCAGCCTGAAACTCCGTTCTAAGCTTCGAATGATCCCGGGATGACAAATACGTACATAAAGCTTCAGTAAACTTGTTATTTCCTGCAACAGACACAGTAAGAATGCATCAGAAGAGAGAATAACATACAACCGTCAGAAGAGTAAAAATTATAAGGGGAAAAATGAAATCACCGGAGAATAATTTGTCAATGGCTTCATAAACAAACACAAGGCTAGGCCTTGCAATGCTTATGGCAAATGAAAAGCCTGAAACCCCCTTGATCTCCTCACGGCAAACAATAACCTGACCAGAGAAAAATGTCACTGAGAGAATTGTAAAGATAAATACTAGGCTAAGTCAAATATGAGAAGAAAACAATGAGGGAAATGAACGAAATCAACACATCGAGATCCTTTAGAACACTTACAGCATCCCTTGAAATCATACTGTGTTTAAGTAAAGGTGAACCCAGTGACTCCCTAATGGATTTTTCCTGGAAATGGTTTGAGAGAAGGATATTGCATTTCACTTTAAAGTATAAAAAAATTTAAACTTCTAATAAAACCATACCTGTGACTTCACAATTCTATCTAAAGCTAGTTTGTCATTGTCTAATGACTCATAGAAAACTTCGACCAAATCAGTGGGTTCCAGTCCAGCTTTTTTTCGTAGTTTCTGGATTCTATTAATTACCTGAATGAAATTTTAGACGAATTAGCAGCATCAATTTAAATATACTAACTATAAATATTTACTAATCATAAGAGGATAAAAGTGTACAAATTTGACAAAATAGACAATTAAATTACAAGCCCCTTTTTAGCACTAGCCCACTATGCACATGTTGTAAAAGGAAAAAAATATAGATAAATAATTCCAAGTAAGAACCTCCTGGAAATAATTACAGCCAAAGATGATATCCCAAACTCAGACAATATTTCAGACTAAAAACACATAAAATTCACCCTTGCTCGAAATTACCTCACGTGCAATTCCAGCTTCAAATAAGGATTCATCAGGTCGAAGATCCAATATAACAAGGACATCACCTAAAAGAGTTCAACAATTAGCAAGCAAAAATGACATCTAATATGCTCTAAAGATGAGTATAAAGAATTTAAATTACCATCTCCAGCAGCATCCATTTCTGTTTTACTAATGTTGTGAGGTCTCTGAAATTCGCGTAAAACCTGAAAAATACGTGACTTCGTAATTATTTTAGGTGCAAATAAATAAATAAAACAAACGATAATTATTGATAACAAATTGTTTTTTTCTGCAGGTAAAAAGACAAATATAAGAGGAATCAAAAGGGAATGAATACACAAACTGTTAGATACTATGGTTGGAGAGGGAAGAGGGATGAGAAGAAGGGGAAAGAAGAAGAGAGATGAATCTTGCTCCTAGGGCTCCTGCCAAATAGTTCTTACTTCTCGATCCCCAAAATGAAAGACAAGTCTAGGCTTATAAAGTGCCTAGTAACATATTATGCAAGAGCACTGGTAAATAATCAACGGCTCGAGATACATGTGTGAAAATAGAATATAACGACAACAAGTGCACTATGCTCGCACGTACTACTGCAGAACGTTCGTAATCGAGTTGGGATCCGTGTCCGCGCCGCCTTGGTCTCGACATCGACATATGCGTTGTGTCCTTGTATCCTCGTCCCTGACCCTCTTCCGTCTTCGTAACAATTGCCGCCCTCTCGAAAATTCACCTTGTCCTCAAGGCCGAAGTAACGCTCTGAACCCACAGTATCCGGGATGTTGGAGTGGCGGCCGGATAGTTTGGCACGATGTCGTCCTGCAGGTGAGCGACAAAGTTGACAGCCATTGGATGCAGAGGAGTGAGGGCCATGGTCGGGCGGGGAAAGGAGACTGCCCCAACAAAGAGGAAAGGAACTCCCACTTAAGGAAAGTGCATCGCCATGCGAGCCTAGTTGACATACACATCACACAAGGTACGAAGCCACATGACGTCGATAATGATGTCAAGGTCACTAAGCTCGACGGAATAGAAATTTGCATGGAGAGGGCAGGGGGTCACAATCAAGTGCAAGTATGGGACAGTGTACCCCACTAGTAGCACGACGATCTAAGCCCAAGTAAACCGCGAGAAGAGCAGGAGACAAGCGAATATCGAACAGTGTCACCAAGTGTGGGGAGATGAAGTTGTGACCAACCCCACTATAACCAACATAGTCAGGGTGGTTCCATACATGGACCTAGAGAACGTCATAGTGAGGAGGCCAAAGAGGTCGCCAGTCGCAGAGCACAAAAGTTCAAAACGATGCATCCGCGCGTGGGGTCACGTGACGGTGGGGGAATCATTGCCCTCGAGGGCTTCAAAATCCCCCCGGGTGATCTCGAGGTCTTCCTCACCAATGGTGATGCGGAGCTCCTTCAGAGGATAGTCATAAGTCGGAGAGGCCGTGATACTCAAGGTTATTCATCCGAGAGCGGTGCAGTGGCCGAATAGCTAGGTCGAGCCACAGGGGAGCTGTGGTATGCACCTGGGTGGCGTCCTGAAGGGTGTAGAAGGGTAAGAAACCAGACAGGGCATCAAACTCCGTGGAGGCTGGCTGGTATCGACGAAGAGAACATTGACGTCCGCTTCTACCAAGTGGGCGAGGTCCATGGCCTCAACAGCAGAGGGCAGGTGATGTGTGTAGAGGACCCGAATCTGTAGGAGGAGCCCATGCATGAAGAAGCTGAGGTAGTGGTCAGGGGGAAGATCGGGCACATGCGTAGCGAGAAAGATGAATTCGCCGATGTAGTCGTCGAGGGGGACCGTTTGATGAGCAATTCAGCTCATTCATTTAGCAAGATTTGTACAACATAAGCACCTTCAGGGTTTAATAATCTATTGATGTAGAAAAAATGTGTAAATTCATTTATGTTCATTAAAAAGAAGCCACCTAAGAAGAGAATTGCAGGTGAAATGCTTTCCAGCAGAAACAAGATAGAGAAAGAAGCTAAAACAAAATTTATTAGTTATTGATAATAATGAAGAGTTGAGAACTAGAAGAATAAATTATTTTCATTCTAAAACCAATATTAGAGTGAGACAAAAATAAAGACAAAAATAAGTGGGTCTTTACAGTGACCTTATATAGTATGCTAATTCAACTCTTCCCCTCAAAATGAGAATATATAATAATTCCCAACTTAAAAATATTATCAGTGAAAATGTCTGAGCTCAGACTCTTAGTGACGATAACCGCTAACTGATTTTGTGATTGGAAGAACGGTGTGTAGATGTTGTCTTTCTTTCTCTAGATGGTGACGTGCCTGTCAATTCAGACATATTTTGTTCTGTCATGTTGAATGAGAATATGTGCAATGTTGATAGATGCTTTATTGTCTCAATAGAGGCGTGTGAGTTCCCCATCTTGTATCCACAAATCCTGCATTATAGACTAAAGTCATAGTCCTTCACATATCCCTTGTGACATTGCTCTGTACTCTACTTCTGTACTTGACTTTGCTACAACATTTTGCTTCTTACTTCACCAACTCACTAAAATCCCCCAATAAAGGAACAATATCTGGTAGTGGATTTTTGCCACCTTAACATCCTATGAAATCAACATCCATGAATGTTTCGACATTCGCATGCTTGTTCTAGGAAAATATAATTCCCCGTCAGGGAGACTTCTTTAGGTACAATAGCCCTCGTAGAGCGGCTTCCTGATGTCCCAAAGTGGGAGAATGCATGTATCTCCACAGGATCCCTACACAATACATGATATCAGGACGAGTGTATGTGAAGCAGAAAATCCTTCCCACTAATCTCTGATAGCTTGGCGAGTTTTTACTTTCTCACCATTATTGCCTTCATTGATTTTACAGTTTACTTCTATGGGATTATCTGCTGGTGCATATCAATGTTTCTTTTAGGAGATCCAAGACATATTATCTTTGATACATCAAGATTCCACAATTTAACCTTGCAATTTCAATTCCTAAGAAGTATTTCAACTTCCCTAGATCCTTAACTTCGAACTCCTTCCACAAGCGTGCTTTAAGCCAAATGATTTTTTCCAAATAATATCATATGATGATAATATCCCAATGTGAATATCAACGCTCTCTGTTTTCCCCTTAACAAAGAGCCTATGATTAGAGTGACCCTGTTTGTATCTAAATAGAATCATGACTTTATGGAACCTTCCAAACCAAAATCCTGGGGATAGCTTCAAAACATAAAGAGATTTTTGAGTTGATAGGCTTTCCCTTCCGATCCTCTTTTTAAAAAATCCGACGAAAACTTAATGTATACCTCCTCTATGAGGTAAAAAATGTACACAAGTATAATTTTACATTTAGTTGATGCAATTCCCATCCCAAGAATGCAACACATGATAAGACAATGTTGATTGAATTCATCTTGGTCACCAACACAAATGTTTCATGATAGTCAACTGTCAACTCGGGAGTTCTTTCATGATAGCCAACTCCAGGAGTTCGAGTATATCCCTAGGAGAGTAGCCTTGCTTTGTATCTCTCTACAACCCACTCTGGATTTTGTTTATGTGAAAACACTCATTTTGACCCAAAAGTAATATTTCCATATGGTTGAGGAGATAGTTCCCAAGCATGGTTTTTTTTCTAATGCAATCATCTCTTCCCCCATTCCCAAGGGTAGGCGTGCTGATTGGTATAGAGAAAGGAAGAATAATATGGGGCCACGATTGGAAGAGGAATATTGAGAGCATTGACATCAATGTTCATCTCCCGCTGACGAGAGCCAAAAAATTGTTCCCCTTCGCAGAATGTAACATCCATGATACAAAAGAAGTGTCGAGAGAAAGGATTGCAGCGAAGGCACCCTTTCGTAGTGGATGAGTATCCAACAAAAATGCATTTGTAGGAATGAGCATCAAGTTTATCACAGTTGAGTTGATGAAATGAAAAATAGACACACATCCAAACACCAGATGAGGAGATGAGATGTGTGGACGACACATTTGATGGACAAATGAGGGATAGGGGAGACATTGCAAAATACTACATGAGAGACTGCTAGTAAGGTATGCCACAGTGAGAATAATTTCACCCCAATAAGATTTGGGAAAAATCCTTGCAATAAGAAAACACAATGTAATTTCCAGGAGTTGTTTGTTTTTGCTTTTAGCAACACCACTTTGGGTGGAGATATGTATGCACGTGGCTTGATGGAGTAACAAATGATCAGTAAGATATATTCCAAAAAAACCATGGTCGTCGTACCCTCCAATTGTCACTTCTAAGGACACGAATAGTGCAACCAAACCAAGTGACCACCATTTT
The DNA here is from genome assembly GCA_039513925.1 of Platanthera zijinensis. Lineage (NCBI taxonomy): Eukaryota > Viridiplantae > Streptophyta > Magnoliopsida > Asparagales > Orchidaceae > Platanthera > Platanthera zijinensis. Next base: position 50,364,462 of record CM077084.1, on the reverse strand, counting down.
TTGAAAAAAAAACTAAAACAATCAATAATGTCACATTTCCGTTTTAATAAGTAAACCTAAGTAGAACGAGAATAACAAACAATAAACGTCACAAACCAACGGTGAATAGATAAAAATACTAGAAGAAAATGTCCCCAAACATCCATATGAATAACGAAGTAATGAATACCAAGTTGAGAAGTAGATGAAAACACTACAAAAAAATGCTCACAACAAAAAAGGGCTTAGAGAAGGTGGATCTTGACACAAGGTTCGATGGGAGCTCTCTGAACTTCATGTGATTTGTGTCAAGACAGAAACTGGAGCTCACATACTTCACATGGACTAAATCGCACGACGTGGAGTTACCTCGACAAGTACTAGGGCAATTAGATGAGGGATTACGAGATAATCAAGACACAACTTCTGAAAGAGCTGAAGGGCATGAGTTCCGAAAGAGATGAAGGGCACGAGTTCCGAAAGAGATGGGGCACATGCTGGGCACGATCAGGTTTGCACTGGATTTAACCGGCAAGGTTGCGACAGGGTCCACGATGCAAGAAATTGACCAGCGAAAAAAATCACTTTGCTCTATACTAAGTTGAGAATTAGAAGAATATATTATTTATAATCTAAAAACTAAACATTACAATACACCTTTATATACAAACAAAGAGGAGGGACCATAAACAATATTAGACTTGCAGGTCAAAATGAAAGAGGAAAAATATATGGGCCAGTATATAAACTGTAAAACAGTATTTATCACCAAAAAAAACTCTTAGCAGCTGTTACTAATGTATTGTACGAGAGAGAACTGATCTCAACTTATTTATGTGAGTATAATGGATCTAAGATAGCTTAGACAAAGAGAAAAGGGAAGCGAGTTGAAGATAGAGTAAAATATACCAATAATTCTATGTCTTAGCATCCCCTTTATAAAAGAAGGTACATTTGTGCAGAAATACTAATGTCCTACATAAAAATAAATCCTCACAAAATATAAAAAAATAAATCAAATATCCCTAAGAATACATCAAACTAACAAAGTAATGAATAATCTATAACCACATCAACAACAGCAGGCATTACTTGATTGCGGAGTTTTTTAGTTACTAACTTGAAAAATATTCATATTCTACAATTCTAAAATTCAGCCACTTTGTCAAAATCATATATTCAGGTTTGATAGAAAAGGTGTTATTCATGTTTTTTGATGTGGACCTTTTCAAATGAACAAATAAACATATTCCAACTTACCAATACCTTCCTACAGTTAGTCTATAAGGATGAACTGAAAGATACAAGAAGAACTGATTATGAGCGTTTAGGTTAACTACAATTACTGAATGATAAGCAAATGCTTAAAGTAAAAAATTAACAATATGTGCAACATCAGCAGTTTCAAACAAGACGAGTTGTTCTGGTGATTTTTATTTAGCTGAACTTTTTTATAGCTTTCCTTCTTAACCCTAAGACTAATGTTCATATACGGAAAACTTCCATTCACTGCAGTGCAAAATAAAATTTTTTTGAGCAGAAAACTCTTTAACAAACTGTTTTTGGTATTGTGTAAAGTTATCAAGATCCAATAGAACCCAAACTGTATGTCTAAAGCAATAATATTATAAGAACAATATGTTTATAAGACTTATTTACTTAGTAAGACTCGGAACCGTGCACGGGATTCCCCCATGTGAACTATATGAGATAACGTTGGTACAAGACTGTCACTCCAGCGATGGCCAGACAGCGTCACGTTTACTAGTATCAATAAAAACATATACACTTTTTTTTGTTTATGCTAGTTATATGTATTAACAAAAACCATGCATTCACCGTGTGCTCCATTAGATCAGAAAGATTAAAATAGAAGAGCTTATATTAATTTGATAGTCTTATTCCAAGACCAGATTTTTCTTTTTAATATAAAATATAGATATAACGCAAACCTTAATTTCATTGAATTTTAAACTGTGCCCAGAAAATGTAGCTTCTCCAGAGCTTTCAAAAGCTAAAATATCAGCTTGCTTCAATGCCTTCACCTCCTTTGCAATAGCTCCCATAGCCTTTCCCAGCTTTACACCTAAGACACTGGATAGACAGAAAAAAAGCAAATTTAACATGATTATGAAAGTTTGTGACTTATATAACAAACAAGAGATATTAAACTGCACCTGTAGTCTGGCTCTGCCCTCAAAGATGTGTATTTTAATGGATCATTGCAAGGACGAATTGTTTTCACATTAAGCTCCTCAAGTACATACTTCATAGGTAGGAAATTGTTAGCAACTCAAATCCCTATAAAATCTTTATATAATAAAACAATTTAAATACTAGCACAAAAAGAATGAATAATTTGTATTCTGAAGCCCAGAGAAAATATCAAATTAAAGCTTATCTAAAGAAAAAATTATGATCTAATCACTTGAGGCAGACAATTGCAAAACAAGCAAATAAAATTTTGAAGCTATTTTCAAGTCCGGAAGAAAGCATCGTCAAAATTTCTTTTTTGATGATATAATCCAAAATAATTTCCAATAATGAACCTGTGCAAGTAATTATGTACCGCAGCTCATGAATAATCAAAATATATGAGGATATATATAGATGGGGATTAGCCTTGTGTTCGTGATCGATGGAGTCGGGCCACCACTCGGCGGGAAACGTTTTTGCATAATTGGCAGAAATGCATTGATTGGATCAGCGATCTGAGACAGCGAGGTCGCCCGGAGCATCGTTTTTCATTTTATATGTATTTTATTTATTTTTTTGGCATGTATTTGAGTGTTTTAGGACACCGGGCGTAACAGACGATCATAGCCGTTCACGCCGGGTGCCCAACAGCCCCTCTCGTTATAAATAGGGGAAAATGTTCTCATTTTCATTCATTGCAGAGTTTCGTGAGAGATTCAAGTTCCGACAATTTTCGCGGTGCGACGCCGAGAGCCCGGGGTGCGAAACCTTGGTTTTATTTAAGTTATTCTTTTTTTTTATTTCTTGGCGGTGGAAAGAGAAGTGCAAGACAAAGTGAGGGAAAAGAGGGTCAGCTATAAATCACTCTACGCTTGTAGGAATGATGAAAACTTAGCCAGACATAAAGTCGCCAAAAAGAAGCTAAACAGACAGTAAGGAAAGCAAAGAAGTCAAGTTTATGAAGAATTTTATAAGCGACTAGATACCAAAGATGGAGAGCGTGACATATAAAAAATTGCACGAGCTAAAGAAAGAAAGACAAAAGATTTAAGTCAAGTAAAATGCATAAAGGATGAAATAGATACAGTTTTGATGGTTGATGTGGATATTAAAGAGCGATGAAAAAGATACTTTTATCAACTTTATAATGAAACAAAAGACAATGAATTGAACTTGTGAAAGAGTTAATTATATCAGAGAAGTATATGAGCATAATGTTTTATCGTAAAATTCAAGTATCAGAGGTAAAAGATGCTCTAAATAAGATGAAAAATGGAAAGACGGTTGGGCCAGTCGATATACCCATCGAAGTATGGAAATGTTTAGAAAATGAAAGAATTTTGTGGCTTACATATTTTTTCAATAAGATACTGAAGTCAAAGAGGATGTCAGATCAGTGGAGAGAAAGTATCTTGGTACCTTTGTATAAGAATAAATGGTATATCCAAATTGTGTTAATTACAGAGGAATTAAATTGATGAGTCATACCATGAAACTATGAGAACGAGTAATAGAAAGAGGATTAAGACGAGAGACTAACATCTCGGAGAATCAATTTGGATTCATGCCAGGGAGGTCAACCATGAGAGCTATACATCTCTTGAGGAGACTCATTGACAACTATCGAGAAAGAAAACAAGATTTGCATATGTTGTTTAATAATCTTGAGAAGGCTTATGATAAAGTTCCAAGAGAGATCTTATGGAGAGTCTTAGAAAAGAAAGGTGTAAATATATCATATATTGACACAATCAAAGATATGTATACAAATTCAGTGACAAGGGTGAGGACATTTGCAGGATTAACACAGGAATTCTCTATCACTGTTGGCTTACATCAAGGTTCAGCTTTAAGCTCTTATCTCTTTACCCTCATCTTAGATGACCTCACCAGACATATCCAACAAGAAATACCTTGGTGTTTATTGTTTGCGGATGATATCGTTTTGGTTGATGAGACGCGCGAGGGTGTAAACACAAAACTTGAATCTTGGCGAGATACTTTAGAAAAGAAGGGTTTTAGGTTGAGCAAGGCAAAAATGGAGTATATGGAGCTTAAATTTAGCAGTACAAGGACATGTGACTTTGTTATTAAGTTAGGTGATCAAGATATTTCCCGTAGTGAGTGTTTTAAATATCTTGGATCGATAGTTCAAAAAGATGGAGGTATCGAAAAAGATGTCACATAGAATCCAAGCGGGTTGGTTGAAGTGGAGAGGCACGTCAGAGATCTATGTGATCGTAAAGTACCACTAAAACTTAAGGGCAAGTTTTACCATACTGCAATTAGACCCGCGATGCTCTATGGTTCTGCGTGTTGGGCAGTGATTTGTGTACATGAGCAAAAAATGGGAGTTGCAAAGATGAAAATGCTTAGGTGGATGTGTGGACACACGAGATTGGATAAAATTAGGAATGAAAGTATCAGGGATAAGACAAGAGCAGCACCAATTGCAGAGAAGATGCGAGAAGCTCGTATAAGATGGTTTGGACACGTACAAAGGAAGCCATTAGAGGAACTTGTTAGGCATTGTGAGAGTCTAGTCACTAGGCATGTTAAACGAAGGAGGGGTAGACCAATAAAGACTTGGAATGAAACTGTAAGGAAAGACATGATGTACTTAGGCCTTAGTGAGATTATGACAAAAGATAGGGCACAATGGCGAAAAAGGATCCATATAGCCAACCCCACTATAGTGGGATAAAGGCTTGAATGCTGTTGTTTTAATTCTTTTTTTATTCACTGTTTCCCCTTATTCCCCCTGTGAACCATTTCTGATATCCTACAATCCGCTGTAAAACCGCCACTGTTCATCACTGCATCGCACGATTATCGTCCAACCGAAGGAGGAAACTGCCAAATCTCCCATGTTCATCATCTCCTAGCGTGAGTCACTCAACTCCATCCCACGTCCAGTTAACCCCGTCCTTCCAGTCCACCGCCAATTCCAGGTAGCGTGGATTCATCCCTCTACATTGCCTCAACGACAATCCACACCGGGAAAACCTTCCTCCCGTGTTCATTTCCAGCACCGTCGGCTCGCCATTTCCTCTCTGCAGGAGTTTGATTCCCTCCCCCGACCACTTCCCGTCTACAACAGGCAATCTACCTCGCCTCCCACGATTTTCATCCAGAAATCGGATGTAAAACTCCTGTCAATCCTACGCTTGCCACTCCCTCATCGCCATGCCACTGTATTTCTCCCTCCCGCCTCATCTCCTGTGGTCGATCCTCCAACAAACCACTACAACAGCTCCTCCTTAATCCCTCCACCGCACATTGTTCTTCTTCCCACCCTTTTTCTGACACAGAACCACCAGCCAGTGCCGCCAGAAATCTTACAGCCACCCTAGCAAATCTCCTTCTGTTGAATCCCCCACTTACAACGCTAATTCCTTTCAGGCCCAGCAACCCCAAAATCATGTTCCTTCTCTATAACCACCGCATCCTCTTGTGGAGCCACGTGCACCATACCGCCACCGGATTCCTTATGCCTTGTGAGTATCAATTAATGTGTTATGTTCTTTATTGTAGATGAATATGTTGTATCTGTTTGGGTACTGAGATTGTTAGTGCGGTTCAATTTCTTTGAATTCTATAAAACTTATTTGTGTAATTTTTGATAAAAAGCACCTCGTGCAAAGACAAGTGTGATCTTGGTTAAGCTCCAAAAATTACAAACTCACATTGTTTAGATCCGGCATAATTCTTATAATTACATTTTTCTAGCATTTGATTCCGACTTAATTGAAAACATGCACGCATTATTTAGGTCTGGCTTAATCACATTCATTTCGCACATCCGCATAGGAGTACATTAGCGTGTCGGCACATTCAGTTTAACAAAGCACAGTCCTGCGTCACATATATTTCTCAGAAAGAAGAATGGGATAAATTGGTGGGTAAATCCAAACAAATATTTTTAAAAGCTTTCCTAAAAGAAATAGGCAGTAAACACAACATAAGGATATTTGGAAGAAATTTTAATACTCTCTATAGCTACAACGACAACAACACTCAAGCCTTTATCCCACTATAGTGGGGTCGGCTATATGAATCCTTTGTCTCCATTGTGCCCTATCTTTAGTCATAATCTCACCGCATGTGGGATAAATTTGAAAAATACCAACAGTTTTTAATCGTCGACATAGGAAGGCGTCCGAGGATATGGGGTGGTAGCTTCCACCACCAAAACATGCCTGACTACAATGCCTCGTTATAACTACACAACTGACCTTTTAGAACATCAAAGACTATCCAATATAGATAATGGCCAACATCACATAAAAAAGGAGACAAATTTCGTAGCAAATAAAGGTAATTTCTTACAACCAAAAAAATGATTAAAATGTTGACGAGTATTTCACAAACCTCTCTAAGTTTGACAGTAATGTCTTCAAGAAATCCATCATCAGGGTGAACAACAACCATCTCTCTTGAGATAAATAAAAAGTGAAATAAGAAAAAAAAGAAAAACAAAGAAAAAATATTAAGAAATTTGTAATCATGCCTTAGCGGTGTTTTAAGAGGTTTGTTGTTCCTCTCGCGAATGTTTCTGGCAAGATCAATAATGATAATCATCCTTGTAACACTTTGTTCAATGCGCTCATCCCTCTACAAAGTTATATGTATTGTTCTATTATTATTAGAAAATCAAATATAATGAATGAGTGCTATCCATGAGATTTCTGTGTTTAGTAGTACCTCTCCACTGGCAGAAGGGAAACCACAGTAATGAATGCTGTCCTCCAATCCACTGGAAGCCTTCCTCAAGTTTTGGAAAAGAGTTTCAGTGAAGAAAGGTGTAAATGGGGACATTGCCATGCATGTTGTCAAAAGAACCTGCAAAAGAAATTGAGTCTAGTTAAGCTGATGGAATGTCCAGCATATGTATTGCCTTTGATCTCTAAAGTGGGGTCATAAGGTCAAACCCTTGCAAAGAGTTTAACTAAGAATTCCAGCAAGCAAGTTTACAAAATCAACAATGGGTTTAACATATTGAGAAACATGAATAAAAGTAATCAACAGTAGCGAGAATGTGTAAGGTAGGCAGTTGAATTGGGAAATTGGTTATAGCACAAAAGTAGCTTAAAAAGCTCAAATTTTGCATCAGATAAGATCCAAAGTAATAGAGGGTCGTGACACGTGTCTGCACGGATTGGGCTAGGAAATGACGATCAGAGTCATTCATCATGTGAGGATTGACGACTTGTAATTTTAGTTATTTATATATAATGTGCATTTTATTTTAGACAAGTTGGTATACCTCATGATCATGAGCAGTGCTCTATAAATAAGAATAGAAAACACTATTAATAACGATCAAAAGCTAGAGAGAAAATATTGAACTTTTGGTCACACGGTGCAGAGCCAGAACCTAGGTGCGAAGAATAGGTTTCCCTACCCCAACAACCCTTTGATGGCCCCCTTCTCTCCACCCAAGCCAACCACCATCACCTCTCACACCACCTAGCAAGTTACCACTCCTTGGCTGGACCTCCTCCTTCACCTACCAGCAATCCTCCACAACCACCCATTAACCTCAGAACTACCCCCCACTATCCAATAATTACCGCAATCTCCACTAACTATAACTACCTAAACTCACCTCTACTACCAATAACTCGTCATAACCACCCAACCTTCTGATAACTCCACCAGCTCTCTCCATATAACCACCCCCACTTTCCCATAACTCCTCCAACTCCCTCTATCCTCTAGATTCACAGAATAAACTCACTTTTCCCCAGACGAGGGGTTCCAATAGTCCAAAAACTTATCAACTGTGTGTGAACCCTATCCAGCCCATCTGAACCCTCCTACAGCCCTCCTGTTCTTCCCAGGGCTTCTCCCAGCCCAACCGAGCCCCTGTTGTGCTACTCGGGAACAAACCAACAGTTCAATAAGCCCTCCCCACAGCCCAAATATTCTCCTACACCTTGCATAGTGCCTCCCCAGCTCCATGGATTCCCCCAGAACCAGCCCAAGACCTCCTAGCTTCTGAATTTGCAACCAACATGGCACCACCACCCTCCCAAGCCTTCTGCCTCCATCCAGAACTCCGTCGATCCTCATACAGTGCCTAGGTATTCATTATCCACCCCCACTTCCCCCACAACAGCCTCTCCAACTCCACCATAACCTCCGACCTTCTCCACATCCCAAATGCAGTTCACCACCTCCTTCCTGGACACTCATTTCCCATATACGGCATTGTTCGTCGAGGGATACCACCACTGGATATCCAAAGTTACATCCTCCATGCTTCTCTTTCCCAAAGCTATCTATCCGTTGTTTTCAATTTGAGGGTTTTAAATTTTGTTGTTGTTCTTATTTCTTATGGATATTCTCTGCTAACACTTGTACCAAATTATACTATGGTCTGCAGATCTTGATTCATTTAAGCATTTTGTTGATTCATACAATTTATCGTGCACACTCATACTTTATTCCCTTACTTAAAAATTGCACTTTTTTGTGGTTGTTGTAGGTCTATTTGTAAGCTTCTTTTATTGCAAGCTTACTCAGCACTAATGTAGGCATTCTACATACCACTAGACCATACCCTACATCACAAATCGGATCATGTATCACATAAGCATAGACAATTTGAAGATCAAAACTACTTTGAATCCAATTCCAAGTCTGGCATTAACATCTTAGAGTGCTGATTCAATTATCGTCAGCAAGATCAGGTGCAAGTGTGTGGTGCTTGTATATGTATAACAAATACCTTAAGGTAGAAGATCTTCTTGGTTCTTGAACTGACCTACTAAATGCATAGTACAAACTTTGAATAGCGTAAGTTTAAAAGCCGACCATGCATCACATAAGTACAAACCACTTGCTCGATCAAAACTACTTTGAACCTGATGCCAAGTCGGCTATGAATGGCTTAGAATAATGACTTGGATAATCTTGTGCATATCTGGAGAACATGAATGTATGCAGTGCTTGTGTATGTAAGCATAAGGCATACGAAGTTTAGTTGGTTATAATTAAGGCTGAGCATATATTCGAAACTCGAAAGTCACTCGAATATTGAGCCGAATTAGAATCGGTTAAAATTGAATCAACTCAAATTGAGTCGATTCAATTGGACTCGAATATGATTTATAGTCGATTTTGAGCTAGCCCCGAATCACTCAAAATATGATTCGAATCGACTCGATTTGTTAAAAAATAATATTTATTTATTAATATATTTCTATTTCAAAATTAAAAAACTAAAATTTAAACCTAAATAAAAAGATTGAAAAATTTAAGTAGGGTGTTGTTATTGGTACCCCATAAATGGATATTTGTAACTCATTGATATTTGTACCCAAATAAGATAATTGTACCCATAATTGATATTTATACCCATACATAAAATCTTAAAAAACTTAAATTTTGATGTCATATTTTTGTAAATGGACAACACAGCTATTCAACTCCCAAAAAAATCTAATGTTTCCATGCAATTTAAAAAAACAAAAACTATGAAAATGAAAATTGCATAGAACATGTTTATCTTCATAAGTAAAAGTTAAAGTGACATCAAATTTTCCTCGGCATCAAAATATCATGTTCTGTCAAAATGAACTCCACCTACAAGACTGCAAATATTAGTAATTAAGTATATTTTTATGCAAATATATGAATCTCAACCTAGCATTCTGTCATGAATGTTAAGAGAATTTTTGTGTTCATTGCATCATAAGCATAGTGCACAGACCAATGTTTCTTGCAAAATTACATTTGTAACGTAATTTTTAATGCAAAGAAGGCTATGTCAAGCTCAACCTGCTGCAGATAATTGCATCACAGAGTCAAAGGCTTTTTGATCTAAAGAATAGGAATGGAGCTTTTGGTGAATAGAGTGAAAAGTAATTACTAGATATTTCTAGTGTTAATACTACAATGTTTCTGCTAAGGCTTGCAACAACATAAGCTTTTCAAGATTTAATAGGTGAAGGATTTGTTGGTGCATATATACCAAGCAATTAGCCTTCACTTATGGGATTAAGCTTTTTCGGTTGAACATGAGTTTGATTATATGAAACTTCCAGCCTGCTTCGGTGAGAGAGAGAGAGAGAGATACTTTGCAGGAATGACGATGGAGGGAGAGAGAGAGAGACACACACAAATACTTTGCAGGAATGGCGATGGAGGGAGAGAGAGACACACACAAATACTTTGCCGGAATGGCGATGGAGGGTGAGAGAGAGAGAGTACCGAACTTGCAGTAATGGCGATGGAGGGGAGCGAGAGCAACAAATCGGAGGAGTCGGGGCTGGTGTCGCGCCGGCGGAAGGGCGGCCAATCGGTGTCGCGCCGTCGGGGTTCGCGAGAGACGGGGGTTAGGGCCGGCGGGATGCTCACGGGAGGAGAAAGAAGAGGGATTTCTGGGTACAAATATCAAGGAGGAGGATGGGGAAAAAAGGCAAAAATTTAGAAATATTTGGGTATGAATATCCAAATATGGGGTATGAATAACAATACCCTTTAAGTATTTCATTTGCTAAATTTTGAGGTTGCTCAATTTAATTTCGAACCAACTAGAAATAAAGAGAAAAAATGCTAAATTCGAGCCGGCTCGGAATCGAGCCATTTTGAGTAGAGCCGACTCGATTCGATTTCAATTTCGAGTCGAGTTCAACTCGAAAATTTCGATTTTGAGCCAAGCCCAAATTGCTTGAACTCGACTCGATATCATCCCTACTAATAGTTGTAATTGGCCTATTAGATCTGCAAACTAAGGCTTCATTTGGCGCCACATTTGGAGTAAACGCCGTCGGACAACGGGAAAACAAATGCTGTCCAGCGGCGTTTGCTCCCGCAGCAAGGGAGAAAAGCCCCGCAAACGGAGCATCTCGAACTCCCGCCTCCCCCCTCCGGTCCCAAAGCTCCCTTCCCAGATGCCAGTCCCCGGCGCCACCGCCGCGCCAAACGAGGCCAAAGAGTTGGGTACCGGACTACCAGAACACTATCTAATGCCATCCAAACAAATAATAATAATAATAAATAAAAAGCAAGACACCTATTAGAAGACATAAGGATAAATGATGTAAAGGCCCATTTATACGCCCCTTTCTTCCTTCTCCTTTAGTCCCACATCTATTGTATATGATTCTTCCTTCCTCTCTCCTCCTATATATTTGTATTCTCTCTTGTATTTGATATATGAAAGAAGTATATACAAGGTTCGCCTTTTGTTTTCTACATGGTATCAGAGGGAATCGGTCCGGCCTGTTTTCTAACCGCTCGGCTTCCCTATCCGCTCGGTTTCTCTTCTTGACCGGGTGGCTTGGTCTTCCGCTTGACTCTTTTTTTTATAACCGGGCGGTTTGTTCTTGCGGCCTTTCCTGCTTCTAATTGCGGCTTCCCGCACGGTCTATTGTTTTTTCTGACCGCTCCTCTTCCTCTCTCTCATGGCCTCCACTTCGTCTTAGCTCCCCCCTTTTATAAACCTCTCGGTCTGGTGGGCCCTTCCCCCTAACCGATCGGTTTCTTCTTTCTTTCCGCCCGGCTTCTCGCCTTCTCGCTGCGGTTTCTTCCTCTACCCGCAATCTCTCCTTCTCTGATCTTATCACGCGACTTCGTTCCTTGTCGCTGCGACTTCTTTTCACGCTACGGGTTCTTTCGAACCGCTGCGAGCACCACGTTTGGTCGTGACACCGTTCTGTGCCGCTGGTGTTATCACCGAGACCGCGCGGTTTTCCTTACCGTTGCTGCTCTCCTACCCGCTGCGGTCTCCCTTCTTCAATCTTTGTGGGCGCCCCGCTTGGCGCTCTCCTAGCCGATGCGGCTTCTCTCCCGCTGCGAGCTCCGTTCTTGGTCGCGGCATCTTTCCTTGCCGCTGGTGTGCTCACCGTGACCGTGCGGATTTCTCGCGCGGTTTCTTCACTGCTTAGTCCCTGCGACTTTTCTTGTCGCTCGCGGCCACTCCTCTCTGTTGCGGGCTCCGCATATTGGTCGTGGCATCCTCCTTGCCGCTGGTGTGTTATCACTATGACCGTGCGGCTTCTCCTTGTGTCTCAGCGTGGCGGTTTCTTCAAGCTAACCGCTCCGCATCTTGGTCGCGGCCTCTTGCCGCTGGTGTGTTGACATCTGGACCGTGCGACTTCTCTTGCTCTCTAGTCTTGGCGGCTTCTCTTCTCTTACCGCTCCAAATCTTGGTGCGGTCTGTCTCTCCCGCCCGGTCTTGTGCCTGTTCGTTGGCCTCTGTTCTTTCTACCCGCTGCCGCTCACGGTTCTACCGGTCGCGGCCTGTTTCTTTTCGCTACGGGCTCCCTTCTACTCGCTACCTCTCACGCGATCTCCTCTAGTCGTGTGCGACCTCGTCTTACCGCTGGTGCCCGCGCGGCTTCGTTTCTTGCTACCCTCATCGTTCTTCCGGAGTAGCCGCTGGTTCTATCCGGCAAGCCGCCTGCATCCTTGCCGCCCGGCTTCTGTGCCTATTCGCAGCTCAGGATTATGGCATCTGGTTCCACCACTACTGATGATATTGCCGCGTTGCGTGCTCAACTCCATCAACTTCAAGAGATGGTTAGTCGCTCATTTGGCTCTGTGGCCTCGATCTTCAAGGACGGTATATCATGGCTCTCCCTGGATTGTGGACTCTGGTGCTACACATCATCTCTCTCCGCACCAGCCGCCCAAATACTTAGATACTGCTTACCCCAAGCACATCATCGTGGCCAATGGTGACTGGATCCCGGTTTTTGGCGCTGCTCATCTGCCTCTTACTCCGTCTCTCTCCTTATCCTCGATTCTTAATGTTACAGACTCTCCTTTTAATCTTCTCTCTGTTAGCCGTCTTACGCAATACCGTGTTACTTTCTCACGCTCTTCCTTTTTGGTGCAGGATCGACTAACGCAAAATATATTTGGTAGAGGGCGAATGTCTAACGAGCTATATCTTCTTAATGTTACTCCCACTGCTCTCACTACAGTCTCCACAACTGGTTGACATCGTCGTCTTGGGCATGCCCCTCTTTCAATTCTAAAGAAAGTTATTCCTACTGTCTCTCTTCAAGAATTCTTTTGTGAATCGTGTATTTTCGGTAAACAACACCGTGTCTCTTTTTCTTCTTCATGTACCCGGAGCGATGCTCCTTTATCCTTAGTACATTCTGAAATCTGGGGGCCCTATAAGGCCCCTAGTGTCTTTGGGTATCGATACTTTGTTACCTTTATCAATGATTACTCACGGGTAACCTGGTTGTATTTAGTTTGTGATCGTACCGAACTCCCAACCACGTTCCGTACGTTTCTTACGGAAACTCGCACTCAGTTCTCTACCTGTGTCAAAACTCTTCGTACAGACAATGCTCACGAATATGTTGGTCGCACCTTCTCCAATTTATGCGCTGAGTTCGGTATTATACATCAGACTTCATGAGCCTACACCCCTCAACAAAATGGCATCGCGGAAAGGAAAAATCGCCACCTCCTTGATGTGGCTAGATCTCTTATGATCCAAATGCAGGTTCCTCCCCTCTATTGGAACTCTGCAGTCTCTACTGCTTGTCACCTCATCAATCGCATGCCTTCGTCTGTCCTCAACTTTGTGGCACCCATTACTCTCATTTGCCCATCTACGAATCTCTTCTCTCTCACACCTCGTGTCTTTGGGTGTACCTGTTATGTCCACCATCTTGGTCCTTTCACTGACAAGCTTGCCCCTCGTGCTACCAAAACTATGTTTGTTGGGTACTCATGCATTCAGAAGGGGTATGTCTGCTTTAATCCTATCATTGGAAAGCTTGTTGTGACTGCTGATGTCTCCTTTCATGAAGACCAACCATATCACGCCAGTCCTTCTGATCCCCTTCTTCCTCCTCCGCTACCTCGACCCATCATTCCCATAACGTCTCCGCTTCCACCACTTCTCCCTACTCCTCTGCTTCCGATTCCTACACCACCACCAGTACCCTCCAAACTTGTCCCCTCCAAACCTCCTATCATTGAAGTTTACACTGATCGTCCTCCACGTCCAGCTGCCCAGCAACAGCTTCCCTCTACCGGTGTGATTTCGCGGCCTGTTGATCCGGCATCCTCCTCGACGGCTCATTCCTTGGCCAATTATGTCTCTCTACATCGGCTCTCTCCACCTCTTCTTACCTTTGCTCTCTCTCTCTCTCCTCTATATCTATACCTAACTCTGTGCAGGAAGCTCTCCAGTATCCAGTGTGGCATGCCGCCATGGATGAAGAAATGACTGCTCTGTGGGGTAATCATACTTGGGATCTTGTGTCTCCTTCTTCTTGCCACAGTTGTGTTAGCTGCAAGTGGATCTTTACAATCAAACATGTCGCAGATGGGACAGTTGATCGGTTAAAGGCTCGGCTTGTGGTACAGGGTTTTACTCAACAATACGAGCTTGATTACGAGGAAACGTTCTCCCCAGCCGCGAAATTAAATACGGTTCGGGTCTTGCTTTCCCTAACTGTTCATCGCCACTGGCCCCTCCACCAGCTGGATGTCAAGAATGCCTTTTTGAATGACAATCTTCTTGAAACTGTCTAATGCAACAACCGCCCGGGTTTGAGACCATGGGGGAGTCTCGTGTCTGTTTACTTCGCAAATCCATTTATGGTCACAAACAGTCTTCACGGTCGTGGTTTGGAAAATTCAGCAAGGCTGTTTGTGAGGTTGGCTCCAAACAAAGCTCGACAGATTCCTCTCTCTTCACTCATCACCAATCAACGGGGACTATAATACTTTTGGTTTATGTGGACGATATTCTGATCACTGGTGATGACTCCGCTGGGATACAACATGTTAAACGACATTTAAATTTTATCTTTCAAATCAAAGATCTGGGAAATCTTCGATATTTTCTTAGACTAGAGGTAACACGGCGACCTGATGGCCTTGTCTTATCCCAACGTAAGTACTGCATTGACCTTCTGAAAGATGTTGGTCTCTCGGGTTGCAAACCAGCGGAAACCCCGATGGAAGTCAAGCATATGTTGTGTGCTCAGAGATCTGAGGCTGACTCTCTACTTCCAAATCCAGAATACTATCGTCGTCTTGTGGGAAAACTGATATATCTAACCGCTACGAGACCAGATATATCATTTGCGGTTGGAGTGGTTAGTCGGTTTATGCATACCCCACGGGTTTCTCACATTCAAGCAGTGGAACGGATTCTCAGATATCTGAAGACTGCCACTGGACAAGGACTTGTGTATAAGCCATCTTCCTCCTTTTCTCTTATTGCATACTCTGATGCGGATTATGCGGGCTCGTTGGATGATCGACGTTCGACTACTGGTTTTTGTACTTACTTTGGAGGAAATCTTATCACATGACGGAGTAAGAAGCAGACAGTGGTTGCTCGCTCGTTTGCTGAGAATGAGTATCGTGCGATGGCAGTCGTTACATCAGAACTAACCTGGCTGGAAAGTCTTCTAATGGATTTGGGAGTTAGGTTGTCCTCACCATCAACATTGTTTTGTGACAGTCAAGCTGCAATACATATTGCGAAAAATCCTGTGTTCCATGAGCGAACTAAACATATTGAGGTTGATTGTCACTTTGTTCGGGAAAAGGTTCAATCAAAGGTGCTAAAACTTGAACATGTTCTTGCGTCTGGGCAAGTTGCTGACATCCTTACCAGACATTACCTCGCAAATTATTTTACCAGTTCTTGTCTAAGCTTAGTGCCTACGGCTTGTACGCTCCAGCTTGCGGTGGAGTGTTAGAATACATAAAGATAAATGATGTAAAGGCCCATTTATAGGCCCCTTTTTTCCTTCTCCTTTATTCCCACATCTATTGTATAAGATTCTTCCTTCCTCTCTCCTCCTATATATTTGTATTCTCTCTTGTATTTGATATATGAAAGAAGTATATACAAGGTTCGCCCTTTGTTTTCTACAACACCAAATAACATATTTATGATTCATGACAGTATAATGACAAGCTAAACTTGTTAACTATACAGTCTGGAGTGAATATAAAAGTCACCGAATTTCATTTCCAAGCTATACCAAGGTGGATAAAGAAAACAAAATTGTGTTCAAGGATGCTAAAGTATTTTATGTAGATTTGAGAAAATCCAGTAAAGAAAGTTCAACATTTGCTAGAACTATGAGAGACTTAAAAATCAAGTTAGACAAAATGTAGTGCAAACTATATAAATATGGACCATACAATAAACTTGATCGTGAAGGAAACAAGACAATAAACATTTCTTTATCATATTCAAATTGAATGTGCTACTAGAATGTATGGTAGTTGAAGTTTAAGACAATCTGCATCCATTAAATATTCTCTCTCATTTCATTTTTCCTTCATTAAGAGATATAATTCATGGAAATATTACACACAAAAACAAATGAGAAAGATCTACTGCCAAAAATAATTAATTCACTGGTAGGTACAAAGATAGAAAATCATACATGGTAAAGAGTTGACAGTGATATCCTGCAGTCCTCTTCCCCTGTACGCCCCTTCAATCTCTTACGGTTGAATCTGACGTATATATTTGTAAGATTGTCGATAAACTTCAAAAGATATGGTACCACCTGATGGACAACAGAATAAAAGCTGAGCGTCAGGAAAAATAAAGCATAAAAGGAAGACCATAGAAGAGCTTTCATCTTAAAAATATATGACACCGTGTCGAGTCGATAAGCATCCATTTCACGGCGGACAAAATGAGCCAAACTTTCTGTAGCGGAATTGATCCACTGGTCAAGCACATTTGAGGAATTCTGAAGAACTGCACGATCCATTGGTGTAAAGGGAGTAAAACCTTCCACCTCAAGTCTCTTTGCATTTTGGACAAGAAATCTATATGCATTATACCAAGGAAGGAAGACGTCTTTCACCTAAATCAAAGTTGGAAGTTGACACAAGTTAAGAAAATCGACAGTGTGAATAAAAAGAAAACATAAAACAGAGAGCATCACAGAATTATAATTCATAATTTTCTACAATAGACAACAGAATACTTACAACAGCATAAACACCTTCTTTTTTGAAACTTAATGATTCTGCACGGACAACAGGAGAATTCATGAGGTATAACCGCAATGCATCCTGCACAAAAAATAAATTATGAATTTCTTAAGGGGATGCACACAACGCTCATGCCACCCAATATCAATAGGAATTGTGAAAACAGCTGGGTATCAAAAATTCCATCAGAGAGGAAAGAAAAGCAGATCTAGCCTGTAAAGAAACAATCACGATACCTCTACAACATGACTTCAGATCCAAGATAACTACGTTATATAATAAAGGTACTAGCGAGATGAACAGTGTCGCGAGTGTGTCCGTTGCTCATTTTTTCGGATTTCTGAAAAACCCCTTCACTGAATTTACAATTTTACCCCGGATCAAGAGGAAAAATTTCCACTTTTAATCAAGCCCGTGCACGCAAGAGGCCATCTTGCAATTCAAATTCCGCACGCAACCCAGATAAAATAACGCATGTGTGGTAGCCCATCCACGAGGTGGCCTTTGGAGCCCGCCAGCACAGGCAGAACGCGGAACCCGTCAAAGAGTCACACACTGAAGGATTTAAGAGCGTGACTCTTTTATACTCTAGAATTCATGATGTAACAGAGATGTGGGACTAAACAACATTCGCGCGCGCAATCTTTATAGGTGCGGGGTGCGGATAACGAAAAACAACACGAAAAATAAAGCATACAGATAAACTAAAATGACATAACATAACCTCCATCATAGGTGAAGCCAAAATCTGGTGCTGGGTCTTCTCCCCTTGGAGCCAAAATGACATAACATAACCTTCCACTACATGAAGTAGTGCTTCCTTATTTATATCAAAGACTATATTCATCACAGTATCAGCTGCTAATTCACTTTCTAGTGTAGCAGCATCATTTACTCCCCCTTGACCAGACAGATTAGTATGTATAGTGTCTTGTACAGCTGGTGCTGGGTCTTCTCCCCTTGGAGTATAGATTCTTTGTTGCTCTGGGAGCATACTACTGTCCACTTGTCCTTGTGCATCTTGCTGTTGTTGCCTGTCTTCATCAGAACTGAAGACCACTTCTTCTTCTGAATCACTAGATAATTTTTCCTGTGGAATAACTTTCTTCTTCTTTGGTATTGTTTTGGTCTGTTTTTGAGGAGTAGTGACCTCCTTAGTCAACACCCTATCCCATCTTGACAGAATCTTGGTGTCCATTCTTCTCATATGATTGATTTTTGTACCAGGAAGTTGGCCCATTACTTCTGGTATTACAGATGATAGGCATAGACTCAGAATTCTCCCCAGGTTCGGTTTCTTGATACCTTCACGTAACTTGCCAAATACTATGGTTGTCCAGTCAGTCTTAAGCTTGAAAATGATCCTGGTCATCAGGTGGAACATGGTGGCAGAGATTCTGTCATGTACACCTGTTTTACACTGTATGACCTTCCCTACAATCTCAGAAAGGAACTTCCCTTGTGAATTCATCCCTTTTCGGTTGATAGATGATCCTATCTTAGTATTTGGGTTTAACCCACACCAGTTTAAGACCTCCTTGATCATAGATGGTTGTACGTCATCTTCTTCATTAACCTTTGGGAGTTGGAGTGCGTTTCAGATTGTTTTCAAGTTAATTTTCACTCCGGTATCTTGAACAGTAGCTTTAATCTTCTTCCCGTCTGCGTCTGTAGTTGCAGAAGAATAAAATTTCAGAACTTCTTTCTTCCATATCTTGGTTGGTTTAGAGACCAAGAATTCCAAACCGATGTCTGAAATTAGGGCAATTACTCCCTGAATCTCTGGTGATGCTGTCGTGAACCCACCACGGACCAGCTCATATCCTTCGTTCACCTTGTCTTCTGGATGAGGCGCCATTACCAGAAGATAAAGATGGAGGTGAAAAGGAAAGATGATTCTCGTCGACAGAGGGTGCTTAGCCAGGAAATCAGAAAGCGTAGTCGACCAGATTTTGGCTTCACCTATTTACGTTACCTGTCTACCTAACATAACCCTCATCATTTTTCATCTGGGCTTGAGACTGACATAGGCTGGTTTACAATAGTATACATTAAGAATATAAATTAAAAAAATTTAAATTCAATTATATATAAAATGAAATTAAATTAAGTAATAGTATAAAAACATACAAATCTTAATTAAATTAAACATAGAAGTAAAATAAAAATAAAATTATAACAAACATACGAGTGACAGTACATGGGGCCCCATGTAAGGCCGCGACAGTACCACAACGCGAAGACACTCCCGTCGATCGCAGTCTCCCAAGAGTAATTGTGTCGTGGGGCTGCATTCGTGCGCTCGGGGGGCTGCAAGCGGCGGGAGTGATGTCGCGTCGTGGCATTCTTCTGGTCCCCAAGCGCACGAATGCCCCACGACATACTTCCCTCGGGGGCTGCGAGCGTCATAAGTGTCATCGCGCTATGGCACTGTCATGGCTGGGGTCCTATCGCGGCCTCACAGGCGGTCCCAATACACTATCACTCGTGTAACATAATGCCTTTTTGATGGAACTATTTATAAGAAAATGAGCTTGGCATTAACAAGGATTAGGGAGTAATTCTTTACTTATGAGAATTAGAAAACAAACACTAATGAGTTTGGACATTGCATTATGTTTGGGAAGCTATCACGTCATAGAGATCAATGTGAAACTGAGACAGTAAACGAAGATGTGAGAATACAATCACATTTGGACCTTTCAAGAGAGTATTTTGGCCCCAAAACTCCATTATTGGGGTGGGAGAGCTCGTGTCCACCTGACCACACATCAGTGATATTTGAACAAGCGGTTCTGCTGTCAATGCAACCGAAAATATAGGAAGACTTTTGGTAGCCACATCACGAACTCATTTCTCCGACCAAGTGCTTTGGCCCAAATGCCACAGTACAAGTGGTGTGTTCAAGTGTCAACGGTCGTAAATGCCCGACCAAAAAAATAATGTTCCAAAGGGAACTTCACTGTCATCGATCCAGTTTCCATCATAGTTTCACATTGCTACCACTCAAACGCCACTGCTCAAATGCCATAACTCTCTCAAATATAAATGGAAGGGATGACCTTTTGGCCGAAAATGTCTTTTCAGAGAAATGATGTTCGCAATCGTAATTACTCACATTGCTACCACTCAAACGCCACTGCTCAAATGCCATAACTCTCCCAAATATAAATTAAAGGGATGACCTTTTGGCTGAAAATGTCTTTTCAGAGAAATGATGTTCACAATCGTAATTACTCAAAAAAAAACTTATGTTTCCCAACTATTATGTTCACAACCACCACCATTCTCATAAACAGAGCCTCATGTCAATCACGGAGAGTCCAAGCAATTGATCCCTTGCCGAACCCTTTTAGGTTTACCATTTCATATATCTCGACGTAGAGAGGAGAATAATATATATGAAAAGGAGTCATCAGATAATTAAGTGATATGGACACCTCCTGGCATCAGTTCACATGCCTCATCCTCAAGCTACAAAAGGGAAGGAGTCGTGATACTAGCATTGCCAAGCTTCTCCCTTATACATTTGATCTTGATCCCAGTTAAAGCATTAGTAAAAAATATCAGCAAGTTAATTATCAGTTGTGACAAATTTATATGGAGTTTTGTCTGCAATCTTTTCTCTAACAAAGTGAGAATCTATCTCGATATGCTTAGTGTTTTCGTGAAAGACATACTTAAGAGGCTATATGCATAGCAGCAACACTGTCACACAATAGTCCCGTAGGATTATTGACTTGTTTTCATTCAGGAAAAAGTTGTTTGAACCAAACCAACTCACAAGTGGTTTGACCCACAACTTTGAATTCAGATTTAAAATTAGATCAAGGAAAGGTATGCTGCTTTTTAATTATCCATGTCGCCATGGTCCCTCCAATCAATAAGCAATAGCTAGTAGTGGATCTGCAACGATAAGTGATCCAACCAAATCAGCATAAAAATAATCATCTATTCTCATATGATTGATATTCTTATACAATAACCCAAACATTGGAACTGCCCTTCAGGCATCTGAGAATGCAGATCCCCTCTTCATATGAAGAACCCTTGGGGTAGACATAAGCAATTCACAATACCAATGGAAAAAGATATATCGTCGAGTGATAGTGAGAAAATTTTGTCCGCCCACTAACCTTCTATATGTCTCTGCATCAAGATAGATGTGTCCAGCAACTTCACCCTTCATAAGTTTGACATGGGGATCTATAGGATTTTCCACAAATTTGCACCCCAATATTCCTGCCGCTTTTAGTAAATCTACGGTGTATTTATGTCATAGTACGCATATCCCCTTGTTGAAACCGGATCTCGGTTCCAAAAGGAGTTCGGACCCAAAGACGATAACCGCACGTACTTCTTCCAAGGAAGAGCACTAGACCGATGGCTTGGGACTACGGAACTGACCCTGAGCTACAGCGGGGAGATCCTACCACACACCCGGAAGATCGAAGAGAGCTTCCTCTCCCTAATCAATGATGGGTTGAGCACCTTGGAGGGCACTGGAAGCCAACCAAAACTAACCAGAGAAGGAAGAAGCCAAAGAAAAGAATCCACTCCAAAGGTGCCCATGGGGCCTTTTTATAGTTTTTCAAGTCTTGTCTGCAAATAGCGGAATCACGTCTTTTGATTTTACTATACGCAGTCCAAATCGATCTGCCAACAACAAAACTCCGCTGTTAGGAGGGGCTATTAGCAGACCTAAAATAGATCTTCTTAGGGAAAAACTTATGAGCGACTCGGCCAATCGCTAGAGAAGGTGAGTGCTTAATGAGGCCAGCACTCGCCGCTCAACACTGGTCGCTCACCTTGGCCCGGGGGCGAGTGCGGGCCACGCCGCCCCACTCGCCCAACCTCTGCCCCGGGCCCAGAGCGAGTGTAGGCAAAGATACCCCACTCACCCCCTGACTGCCCGGGGCATTCGCCATGCACGAGCCGGGCTCCACCTGCCCAATCAGCTCGCCTGGATCTGAACGGTCCCTCCTAGTCTTGATCCCAACGAAGGGCCCCACTCGCAAAATACGGGGTTGTACACAATCCACGCTCTTTGTGAGCTTGTCCCAAGCTCGAAAAGAAAAGTACAACCCCAGGTATTTGGCGAGTGACAGTTGATTTTCGAGGGAATCTTTTAGTGGGTCCCCCAACGATCTATATATACACCAAGTTGAGGTGGGGGTAAGGTGAACCTTGCTTACCGACCCCCTCCCAGCTCTTTATTGCGAGATGCCTCTTTCCAAAGAATTCCAGGATCGTCTCGCAGCGGTGCGGGAGCAAAACAAATCTGGCGCCGCCAAACTCATGCTCTGGTTATCTCACCGGCCCCCAGGCTCGTCGTTAAAGCAAAAGTCAGCCAAGAAGGTCAAGCGCGACCCTGCGACCGGCGAGCCCTCACCCCCCAAAGTGCTGCCTTTAACACCAGGTCACGGGCTCATGCCACCCGATGAAACACAGGTTCCCTCGACAACATTTATTTGCGATATGTCAAAAAGCTTGGACGTGACCCTCTCGAGTGCTTTTGCAGGGAGATCATTCTAAGGAGTAAGACGTCGGGGAGGTCCCTGTGGATCTTTGGCACCTCCTCTCGCGGCGACGCGAGTCGCCAGATAATCCTAGAACCCCACCTTCCCGAGAACACGAATCCTGGCGCCTCCCCGGGCGGTCTTTCTCAAGCACCTGATAAGTGATCTGCCGCCTGTCTACTGGTTTTTCGTTTTCTTTTTCATCCGTCGAACTGATCTCGCGCTGCTTGTCGCAACTCCTTCCTTTGGGATTACCGGCATGGGCGTTCTCCCTTCGAAGTCGCCGACTCACTTGGATGCAAGTGACCTTGCCTCCAATTCGGCGCCTCCGACAAAGGGTACTCCCATCCCCAGCCCCGATGCTGCCCGGATCGCCAACCTGGAGCGCTCATCGATCGAATCAAAGAAAATATACGCCTTGTGCACCTAGATCTCCAAGACGTCCACGAGTTAAACTATCTTCGCCGGCCGCAAGGGGCAGAGGCGCGAGACCGAGGAAGGTGGAAATGACTCCAGTTCTGAGCCTATCAACACTCGCTCTCCTCCCCTCCTTGTACTGTCTTTCTCGTGTTCTACTCTCCTTTTTTGTGGAAAGTCAGACTGCTTGTGATGTTTTTTATCTTTTTCTTTCGTTTTTGTACTCGTCGGAACTTATGTGTAATAATAAGCGCGTGCTAGCTTCGCGTAAACGCAAAGCTATAATTTTCTCGGCTTCTTTTCTTTTATGATGAAAATGTTCACACGAGGCGCTCGTGGGTAGAAAAGGTCTCGCGGGGTTGGCACCAAGATAGGCGAATGGCCGCAAGCTGGTTGCACGCGCGCCCTCAACCCATCCCTGGGACACTCGGCCTTTTTCTATAAATAGGCCCCCACCCTCTCTTACTTACCTACCACATTTATTGCCCTTGCGACTTCGGACCCAAAGGGGGTAACCTGCACTTCTCCCAAGGAAGAGCACTAGACCGATGCCTTGGGACTACAGAACTGACCCTGAGCTATAACGCGGAGGTCTCACCGCACATCCGGAAGATTGAAGAGAACTTCCCCTCCAAAACCAATGTTGAGCTGAGTACCTTGGAGGGCACTGGAAGCCAATCAAAACTAACCAGAGGAAGAAGCCATAAAAAAGAATCCCCTCCAAAGGTGCCCATGGGGTTATAATTTTTCAAGTTTGGCCTGCAAATAACGGAATCCCGCCTTTTGGTTTTACTATACGCAGCCGCAATTGGTCTGTCAACAGCGAAACTCCGTTGTTTGGAGAGGCAATTACCAGGACAAAATGAAGCCCCTGAAACCTGGATCTCGCCTCTGGAGCCAGGATCTCGCCCCTGGAGCCTGAATCTCGCCCCTGGAGCCTGGATCTCGCCCCTGGAGCCTGGATCTCGCCCCTGGAGCCTGGATCTCTTCCCTGGAGCCTGGATCTCGCCCCTGGAGCCTGGATCTCTCCCCTGGAGCCTGGATCTCGCCCCTGGACACTGGATCTCGCCCCTGGACCCTGGATCTCGCCTCTGGACCCTGGATCTTGCCCCTGGACCCTGGATATAGCCCCTGGAGGTGACTTCTCCTGCACTCTCCCTAGGTGGGAGAGATCATCTAGGTCATCCTCGGTCATCTCTGATCTCGACGAATTACGGGTTACACACCCCTTTTTGTAACTAGCCACTTCTATACCAAAAAAGTATTTCAGTTGCCCTAAATCGTTGGTCTAAAATTGCTTGCAAAGGTAACTTTTCAACAAGGCAATCTCACATCTATCATTGCCGGATATGGTAATGTTATCCACATACAATATATAATAATAATAATGCTCACATGTTGAGTGTGAGTATAAAACATAGAGTGGTCAACCGTGCACATGATGACACAAAAGTCTTCCAAAGCAAATGAGAACTCAAACCATGCCCTTGGAAATTTCTTCAAACGATACAACGATTTCTTCAATTTGCACACAAAACCGCACTCCCCTTGAACAATAAATCTTAGTGGTCGCACCATACAAATATCCTCAGCTAGATCACCATTGAGAACACATTAGAGATATCCAAATGAGTTAGACTCCATCCATACATGATAGCTAAGGCAATAACAATTCAGATAGAAGCCATCTTTGCAACAAGGGAGAATGTATCTACACACTCAATGCCATAAGTTTGACTAAGTCTTTTGGCAATTAAATGAGCTTTATACTGACCAATAGACTCATCTGGATTGGTTTTGATAGCATATACCCATTTACACCTAATAATAGATTTCCCTTTAGGGAGGGGAACAAGATCCGTGGTCCCATTGACCTCCAAAGCATGAATCTCTTCAATCAAAGCAGCTTTCCACTCGAAGTGTTTTAATGACTACCATATTTTTTGGAATAGTATATGAAGAAATTTTGGAAAGAAGCACATAAAAATTTGCATATGTGAAAGCATAAGGGACAATTGGAAATATGGTATTTGGAGCAGGTTCTCTTACCTTTTCTCCAAAAAAAAGGAAAATCCAGATGGGAGTCAGGTCTGTAGTCCGAGAAGGTTTGAAGTAAGTTATCCAAGTTTGTAGGAGAGGTGGTAGAAATGAAATCAAATATATCCTTTGGACATTTAGGGCAACTTTTGTTAAAAGGGTGTCACAAAAGGTGAAGGGAAAGTACCACAGTTCACATGATGATTGGGGTCATGAGGGATAATAATGCCAGCAGCAAGTTTAGTAGGAGGTTCCACAAGGGGATCATTGGACACACTTCCTCCCTCGAAATGTCAAGGGAGAACATAGAGCAGGGGTATCAAGAATAGGGATACTCTCTTCGTCCAACTCACTCATATTAGACAACCTCTTATAGTAAGGGGTGGTCTAAAAAAATGCCACATCTTTGCACGCAAAGGTACACATGAGAATATGACTATAACATTTATATCCCTTCTGACATTTAGAATAACCTTGGAACAGGTATTTGATATATTTAGGATCAAGTTTCCCCCTTTAGGCCTAATTGTAAACAAAACATACACTTCCAAAATTTTTGGGAGGAATTGAAAAGAGTTCCCAAACTGGGGATAGAGCATGGAAGGGAGTATCATTCTCTAAAATAATAGGAAGAAGACAATTGATAAGATAACAGGTAGAAAGAACAACATCATACCAAAAGGTTTTTTGGAATATTCATATGAAACATCATAGCTCTAGCAAGTTCAAGGAGATGACAATTCTTGTGTTCTGCAACATCATTCTGTTGAGGAGTATGAGTGCAAGTAGTATGAAGTAAAATGCCATTAGCAATAACAAAATTTTGGAGTTGCATGGATGCTTTGTACTCAGAAGAATGATCACTATGAAGACCCAAAATTTGCCTAGCACGTTTATTAACCAAAGGAGCATAAGACACTTTTTTATGCTATCCCTAACTCAAAAGACTCATACTCAATTATAGAGTCAGAATTAAAGTTAGGGTACAACTATTGAGGGCGAGGGAGGGAAGGATGATCCAGTTGACAATGAGTTGAAATAAGGTGGCCAAAGCAAGCTGTGAGCAACAATTTTGTTAGCATTTGGATAGTAAAGTGCACCAGGATCAGTCCCCGAACCAAAAAATTCTCCTCGCTCGCTGAGCATGCACAACACAAGAAGAGGGAGAAAAGGTTATAGTGCAATAAGATTCTTAGTCAACTACCAGATAAAGATTTCACAGGAATTTTAGTGCATGCATAACAAAGGTTAAAGTGTGTGGTGAAGTAAGGGAAACAACGTTGACGCCAATAACAATGGATGGATCCATCAGCTAAAGTCACAGTGGATAACACTTATAAAGGAGAAATGATAGAAAATATAACTGCATTCTCTATCATTTTTCAAGGCTCCCGAGTCAATGACCCAAGTGCGAGAAATGGTGGATAGAAAAGTACATGAAGTACCTATCTGAGGACAAGAAACATCGCATGACGAAACTGGGTTAGGAAAAGAGCTTCCCAAGGACTGTATGAATTTAAGGTAATCTTCTCTGCAAATCACTACTCGAGTGGGATTGGTAGATGGGATAACATCTATCTGATACACAAAGGTAACATGAGCACCCTTCTCAAAAGGCTTCCCATGGAGATTCCGACAATTTTCTATGAATGATTTTCACCTCCATAATGATAACAAATTCTTCCACAACCTCAACCACCTTAGTTTTCTCTCCCTTTATCACATCCAACGCCTCCTTGTCCACAACTCAACAGGGAAAAATTATCAGGATTAAAAATATTCCCAACAAATGAATTTGCACATGTATCATCTCCCATATCTCTAATAACCCGAGAATAAACCACAAAAAAGGTTTCCAGTGATGCATATCAAAGGATTTCTAATATGACACCACTAAACTCCGACCTTGAATGATCGAGAAAGGTCATCAACACTAATTATTCTCTCTGCTCTAACATAGACATCACATCTTTAGTCACAGAAAGTAGTGATGTTAATTCTTCATTAAGTCGAGAGTAATCATCAAAGAACGTAGAAATAGTGTGACTTCCCATGACACACGCACTCTGCGCTTGGAAACTTCATAACTGCAACTAGAATTGTAATTTCCAAAGTAGAGCATTTCAAGATAACTCCATAATTGCTTAACATTCGTGCCACATCAGATTCACCAAATTAGTATCACACATGTGCCACTCCACGCTCCTGGTGGGAGTCTCAAAACGAGAGTTTGAGGTGAGGACACAAACATCATTTCTACTTTTCAAACTCATCATCACCAAATTCTTCCATAACAGGTAGTTTTCCTTCCCCTTTAGCTTCTAATTAGTTAGTTGGGTAAGTATCACATTAGTAATGCTTGAAACCACAGTACGATTTGATCCTTCTATATTTAGATTCACACTCATGATGACAGATGAAAATAGTCGCCACACAAGCCACACAAAAAGCCCCGAGGAAGTTCTGAACAAACACAAGGTAGTCCTGACGAAATAAAGGAGGAACAATGCAGGAATATGAAACCTCCACATGCAAAAAGTGCTGGAACCCACGGAATAACCCCGCTGGAAGACAAGAATGAAAGCAAAAACTAGTCGCAAAGGACGAAAGCAGGCATCGATCACTTGGGCGTTGATCACGGACAGAGAAACCAAACGCAAGAGTGGCCACGCAAGAAGCTGGCATAAGCGTTGATAACATTAGAACATGGCTACGACCCCGCAAGTCAACTAGGGAAGTAGGCTCTCTTGGTCTCTCGTAGGGAGTAGAAACAAGTGGCGACACAAAAGCAGGCATAGATAAACAGGAGATGTACCGATGATCCTAGACGCAATACTGTCAACCAAGGAAGCAGGATTTCCTGATCAATCGCTCTGATACCATGAAAGTAGTACCTGGAGAGAGGAGATGAGGACCACAAGAAGTCCAAGCAGTTGAGCCCTTGACGAACCTTTTTAGGCTTTCCACTTCATATCTTTTGACAGATAGAGGGGAGTGATATATAGGAAATTGAGCTCCTCATATAATTAACTGATATGGTCACCTCTTGGTGATAAGTTCTCGTGACCTTCTCACAACCATATGTTTTGAGCCCACGTAAGGGGTGACAAAACGTAATCATGGATGAAGAGTATCCTCTTTATGGATTGTAGCTTTACATTTCCGCATTGTGATCTTTTCATGCATTTCTAATTACTCACACATCATCTAGCTTGGTGAGGGGCATTTTGTAATTTTGTGGTACTTCATCCTCTCACTATATATATGTGAGGAGGGTGGGCTTAGATGGTATGCAGAATGAAACTCTAGTTCCTCTCCTCTTAGGATGCATTTGGCTTAGCTAATCGCGACTTATTTGCTCCGGTGAGGTTGGACAAAAATGTCATTGTCATACCAAAATTTTATGTCTCAAACTAGTTTCTTTTTAGTAACATTTGTGATATCAAACATACATTCTATGACAATGACGTTTTTGTCCAACCTCACTGGAGCAAATAAGCTGCGATAAGCCGTTCCAAACTCAGCCTTAGATTCTCCTCTCTCCATCTCCCTCTTATCTTCTTAAGTTAGAGCTAGGGTTGAGCGAGACTCCCTTCCTCCCCTTCTCCTCGCGGTCGAGCTCGGCTCCCATTGTATCCTTGATTATTGGGAAGGCTAGGTAGAGGAAGGGTCGAGACTATCCTCTCCGGGACTTCTTCCTCTCCGGACCACAAACCTGCTCTCAATCGAAGGACCGTAACAAATTGGTTTCAGAGCCTCCTTTATCCTCTGACCGTTGCATCCTAATCGATTTATCGTGTGATGCAGAACATTGGAAACAGAGAAATTGTCACGGTTGATTTCCCCTTTCAATAGGGCCCATCCTTGTGGGCAAACCTTGGACGGCACCCATCAGCTGCACCGTTCCCCTGTTGCACCCTCAACACCTCTCGTTTTCATTGACGACACCAAGCGATCGAACCTAGTAATCTCGAGCAACCCAACTCTTCCTACGACGACTCCAACAATGTCGACGACAATCGTGAGCGTCCCTCGACAGCTCCAACAGGCCGATGACTCTTGCACATGCAGAACCCACCCCAGCAAGGGCGATTATGTCGACTGATCGGTCAAAGACCCCAGCGGTGCCCAACTTCTATACTCCAGTGGTTGTTACTCCTCTTGCCAGTCGACCAACCCACACCCACCTCCGAAGAGCTTTTCATCCATCCCACACCGCCGCTCTGCTGCTCCCACTGCCTCTAGAGTGCATTGCACTCCAAATATGATGTCTCTACAACCACTTATGCCACCTCCGGACAACCACCAAGCGGGTACTGTGACCATAGAGGAGAGTGTCCTTACTCTCACACAGATTATGGAGGTCATGCAAAAGCTGAGAGTCGTTTAAGATAAAAAAACAAACCTCAATCACCATTGTGGCTGCCTACATCGATGCCTTGCATCCGCCAACCACCACAACACCCCATGACAAGTTTCAATCCTGGCAAGCAGTCGTTCATCATGCTCTCCTATTCCCACATGCCTCAGTCAACAGGACGAAGTGTTCCGTGAAGTTGGATTTTTCCTATTTGACGACAAGAGTGATCCCCTGGCCCGACCCACGTGTTGTGAGCATTTCTTCATCAACCAGCTTACGCCACTAGATGATTGGATAGAATTAGCTTCCATCCACCTCTTGGGCTTGACACAGTTATTGTACGTCCAATTGGCATTGGAGATACCTAATTTAAATTGGACGACCTTCAAGCATTCCTGCAATATGCGCATCGACCTACCCCTCTGTGGCAATCCCTTGGGCAACCTTGTCAATCTCAAACAACTAGAACCCATCGATGATCACTTGGTGAGCTTTAAGATGTTACTGCCAACCTGTATGATCGGCTATGCCTCGATGTAAAATTCCAAGCCTCGCAGAACCTCAACACAGTCATAAGCTTAGTTCGTATATGTGAGAAACGTCTCCTCAGGGACAACTCATATGGCAGTCGTTGTGGCGGGAACGGGGGTAGTCAGCGAGAGGGCACCCCCATTCCCAGCCTCATAGTCTTTTCACACCATTGCGGAGTAGGGAATTAAGCGACAACCCAACCATCATGTGTTTATCACGAGTAGAGATAGCAGAACAACGTGCACAAGGGCATTGTTTCAATTGCGACAACTCATATTCTGCTAGACACGAGTGCAAGTATCTTTTTTGGCTAGAGGTGGATGATCTCATGGACCTCAAGCTTGATCTGCATGGGGGAGGTGATGTTATGGGGCCACGTAGGGGGTGACTGTTGAAACCAGGAAACCGGTTCAACTAAGTTCAAACCAAGGGGGTGACCAAAGATTACTGGTTTAATGGTCGACCTAGTGAGACTCGACAAGAATAAGCTAGCGAGCACAAAGAACAACTCCAAACTGTCTACAAACAAGACTCGCGCGTTGCAGCGAGGAGGTCCCATCACACACCCGGAAGTCTATGGGAACTTTCCCTCCTAAAGCCATTGCTGAGCTTGCCACAAGTGAGGCGGACACTGAACTCACCCACCATGGGGGGGGGGGGGGAAGGGTAGGTCTCTTTTATTTGTGGCTCAAAGTCCTATTTATAGGCAAATCCAAGGGGGAGGGGGTATGGTCTGCGAATAGCTACTCCTGAACCAAAATGTTATTCCCAAACCTAGATAGGGTGCGAGTACTCTCCTTGAGGCCGCCGAGTACTCTCATGTAGGTCGTCGAGTACTCCCGCCGAGTGCTTTCCTAGAGGTCTCCGAGTACTCCCGCTGAGTACTCTCCTGCAGTGTCTTCCTTGGGCATTTTTGTTCTCGATGAATTGCGGGTTATACAGTGATAATGCGTGACAATGGACGACGTGCATCTTTGTTTTGGATTTTATCTTAACATTTCCATATTGGTATCTTGCACATTTCTAATTACTCACACATAATGTAGCCTGGGTGAGCGACATTTTATAATTGTGTATGAAGAATGAAACCCGAGTTCTTCCCCTTTTAGTTTCTCCTCACTCTCCCTCTCCCCTCATATTCTCAAGTTAGAGCTAGGGTTGAACAAGACTCCTTGCTTCCTCTTCTCCTCGTAGTCGAGCTCGACTCCCGTTGTATCCATCATCATTGGGAAGGTAAGGTTAAGGAAGGGTAGAGACGATTCTCTCCGATACTTCTCCCTCTATGAACCGCAAACTAGCTGTCAATTGAAGGTAACCATATTACAAACATACATGTGGTAATTTTTTTTGCCAAAATACATGTTTGCTCTTTAACATCAACATATACGTGTATGCACACAGCCTAAAAAATTTAAGAGATTGAAAAGTTAATTAACATGAGAGCAAAAATGTATCAAATATAATTTTTAATCTGTTATTTTCTTAAACTGGTGAAAGGTAATGCCATTGTCAATTATATATTAAGTTACAATACAAAATTAATAATTGCATCAGTCAAGTATAGTGAATTTAAATTGGTAAGTATTAAAATTGTTTCCCTCAAATTTGTTCATAAAATGCCAAAAAAAAACTTGAAATGAGTATCTTTCTTTCGTTTTGATGATATAACACATAAATGTAATTCAGCAGCTTAAAATACCTAAAGTCATATAATGCAAGATTTTCTTGGTTTAATACTCACTGCACCATAGTCGTTAATGACTTCCATAGGTGAAGGATAGTTCCGTAGACTTTTGCTCATCTTTTTCCCATCCTTAGCAAGCACAAGACCACTGCAGATGAGATTTCTAAATGCCGGTTTTCCAAATAGAGCAGTTGAAATCACCATAAGAGTATAAAACCTGAACGTATGATCAAATTTGACGCATAAGTTTCTCTCAAAGGAAGACTGAATAAACCTTACTGAGAGTAAAGAACTCGCACAGATGTCATGAACATTGTAAGTTTTCAAGATAATCATCATTGCAACAAGATTTACTAGAACAAAGAATAATGTTTCAACATGAAAACTGATTCAGAAATACAAAAAATCAGTAATCAATATGAAAAAAGATTCTGAAAATGAAGCAGAAACAAGCAGACAACAATATGAAAATTAATTCTGAAAATAAACAACTGATTGCAGAAAGGGGACAATGGAAGCAGTCCCAAACTAAAGGACCAAGAAAAAGGTTCGAAGATAAAAACTAGTACCTAAAAAAGTTTTTTTTATATAAAATAAGTAGCAGCATGTATCCATGAAACATAAGGACTCAAGTGTGGTGGTGAGAATCCGCGTTGAGAGGCTCCCTCGGGGGCCTGCTAAAAATTTGAGCGTTAGGCGAATGGGTCCCAACACAATCATGAGAAATATCAGAGCAAATTCCTACGAGCTTGATATCACTAAGAGTATGAATATTCATCTTGTATCTAATATTGAGCACTGTTGTGGATATCCTCCGACATTGCCGATATATCGGCCGACATTGCCGATATATCGGCCGACATTGCCGATATATCGGCCGACATTGCCGATATATCGGCCGACATAAAGGTTTCATGGACAAAACGACACGTTTCCGATTTTTTTTGCAAAATATCCTTTTGGAATATATACTCTGATATTTCTGCTATTAACTGATATATTCGCTGATATATCGGCCGATATAACCCGACATTTTATCGACTGATTTTTTCTTAATTTATTTTAATTAGTATCTCTGGTCTAATAGACAATAGGCCAAACTTATTTCATTGTTTAGGTTGTTTTTTCCCTTCCTATGGCTTTCTTCCTTCCTCAAGTTCGCCATCGACTTTAATTATACATGATCTATGAATTATGAACTAAATGTTCCTTATCTTTCATTATGATCGACAACTTCCCAATATTTTGCTTGCACTTGTTTTATTTCACGTGTTATACCGTTATTACTAGTGCAACACAAAAATATTTATATTAGTTTCATAAATTTAGGAGTATATCAAATAGTCAATATATTAATATATATAAATTAAAAAAAGTATTAAATTTATAAATGATTACTCATATAAATAATTAAATATTAAAACCCGATATATGAAATATCCCCGATATATCCCCCGACATATTAAAACCGATATGAAAAACCTAAACTGACATGTCCCCGATATCCGACATCTACAACCTTGATATTGGGGACCGATGCCATGCTACGAGCCTCCTAAGTAAGTGGGTATGTATTGTCATGGTTGCGCATGACGACGGGACACGCACACGCCGACGAGACGCCGAGGCGAGTCTGCACGCGAAGGGAGACGATGACGGGTCTGCCTGGAGGAGACACCGAAGACGCGCCGTCTATATTATTATTTTATTGCAATTGTTATGTTATTTTTAGTTATGTGTGCGCTCTATTTTTCACACTGCTATTTTGTTATCCGCACCCTGCACTGGCCCTTCCCTATGCCGGATTCCTCTCGGGTTTGTATCAATTTGGTCCGGTCGGCCTCACCGCCCGCCATCTCGCTGTCGGTGCTCATGATTGCGTGTCTCCAATGCGGTTTCCCAAACATCCCGTCGGCACCGGACCGCGAGTTACCACTGCAGCGCCGATTTCGTTCCCCTACAATACCCTTTCGGCAAATCATTGTTTCCGCGCCCGATCTCGTGCGTCCGCCAACCACGCGCCACCCCGTCGCCCGGATCCGCCCAACCATCGCGCTGTGAAGCAGTACGCGACTTCGCGACCCATCCGCCTGTCCGGCGATCGGCGTTCCTGTGCCCACTTCGCGATCCGGCCTCCAGTCCGCTGATCCCTATGCCCAAACTGACGCTGAAATGCCCCAAGACTTCGGTTTCCACCGCTTGCACAAAATCCAGCCACTCCCGGCTGCTGCCCTACGTCTCAAGGCCATGGCTCAAACCACTCGCTCCTCCGGCGACCCCGCTCCAGATGAGGCTACTGAAGCCCTAAGCCATTGTTGGAGGCTCAAGAGCAACTCGTCGCATCCATGCACGCCTCGCTCCTTGCCCTCCACTCAAAGATTAACTCCCTGCAGACACCCGCCGCCGCTGTCTCCACCACGTCCGACTCCAGCCCACCCACGGACTGCGGCTCTCTCCTAGGCATCGTACCACCGTCCATTCGTTCAGGGACCACTCCTTCGCCCATTCCGGGTCGGTCCTCCCTTTCCCTCGATATTCCATCCTTCGTCGGCGCTGACTCGATGAGAGGAGCAATATTTTGACCTCAACTACATACCAGAACACGACAAGGTAACTACGGCGGTGGTTGGCCTAGACATCTAGGCCCTCCACTGGGCTCAGTGGCTCCGCCAGTCCAACCCGCGCCTCTCCTGTTCAGAGCTCAAGCAGGAGATGATCTGGCGGTATGACACTAGCTACTCCGGCTCCGCCGCTATTGAGCGTCTTTGCGGCGTCTGCCAGACAGCCGCCGGTCTGGACGACTATGTTGATGAGTTCGTTGCCCGAGTCTCCACGTTCCCGGTCTACAGCCGGAACATGACCTGGGCTTCTTCATGCAGGGTCTACTGCCTCATATCTGCTCTCGCCTCCGCACACACCACTTCATAGTCACTGACGCCATGAACTTGGCGTGCCTGGTGGAAGCCGACCTCTCCCCCCGGCCACCTGTTCCTACGGTCGACCACCACCATCCTCGGCCGCCTTGGCGACCACCAACCACAGCTCCACCACGGCCGCCGCCTTGTCGCCCACTGTCCCCCCCCCCCCAACGCATCTCGAATGGTGATTAAAATAAGCTTCATAACAAGGGTCTCTGTTTTTGGTGCTGCCAACCCTACTCCCCCAACCATGAGTGCGCCGTCAAGGAGTTCCACGCCATCATCAGTGACATCGACTTGAGGTGACCATGGCTGACTTTGAGGCACTGGGGCTCTCAGCAGGGAATGCACCTCTCAACCCCACCGTGGCTATGTTCCACCGCCTGGAGTTATTCTGCGTGTCGACGGACGGGCTCTCTGGCCAACAGACCATGCAGCTCTCGGGCACAATGCGGGATCGCCCAATCATCATCATGGTGGACAGTGGCGTAAGCCGCGACCTCATCTCAGAGCACTTGGTGCAGCAGCTCCTTCTCCCCTTGGTTCCCTCCACAGATGTTATGGTCTGTATGGGCGATGAGCGCCACCGACCGAGTCAGAGTTGTTGCATAACCGTCTCTCTTTTGTGGGGTCCTGTTTCGTGACCATGGATTTCTACGCATTCGGCTTAGGAGGTCCCGACGCCATTTTGGGGGTAGTGTGGCTCCGCACGCTCGGCGAGGTATGCGTCAATTGGGAGACTGCGTCCATGCAGTTCCTACACGAGGGCCAGCATGTCGCCTAGATGGTAACCCTGCCCTCCCGCGCTCTCCGATCTCCCAATGCACGATCCAGCGAACCACAGACGTTGGCCTCCCTGCGGGGCTGTGGGGCCTCCCGAGCCCGTCTGTTATGTGTCCTCCCTTCCCGACGGACAACCAAGAGTCTTCTACTGCGCTTGCTGACATCATCCAGCCTCCGACTGAATTGTCATCATCCTAGCCTTCTCTAGGCCGAAAGAAAAATGATAGTTGGCGTCGTACAACCCAACGAAGCTACTTGATCGCCGCTACCACTTTCAGGGGGACCCTGGCTCGCAGGAGGTCCATGTTGTTAGGACTTACAGTCTGGAGTCCGAAGCTATGTGGCTGCCCCAGGAGCACTACTGCCACCACCCCCGACCACTGCCTTAGGAACAATACATATTTTTTTCAGACGACGGCATTGTTTTGGTTGTGCATGCCGATGGGGCACACACACGCCTATGAGACGTCGAGACGAGTCTGCACGCGAAGGGAGACGATGACGGGTTCGTCTGGAGGAGGAAACACCGAAGATGCGTCGTCAACATGATTATTTTATTACAGTTATGTTATTTTTAGTTATGTGTACACTTTATTTTTCACACTGTTGTTTTGTTATATGCACCCTGCGCCTATAAAGGGTTGCTTTGTACTCTTTTTGATGATGCTTTTGATGTATGGAATTTAGGGTTGCTCCATAGGTTTTCGTCTCGTTCCCTCATCCTTCCTCTTCCTCACCTCCACCAACCCTTCCTCTTGTCGGATTTCTCTCGGGTTCGTATCAAATGCCTACGAGCTTGATATCCCTAAGAGTGTGAATATTCATCTCGTATCTAATATTTAGGACCGACGCTATGCTACTAGCCTTCTGAGTAAGTGGGCCCGTATTGCAGAGACCTCCTGAAGCCTACACTACCACATCCTCATCCCCACACCCAGTCCACTCTTGAGTCCTACGTGCCTTTGGTCAATCGTCTATGGCTTCATACTCTGCACCAACAATCGCATTGGGACTACCAACACATCATCAGATTTTTGAGAGTATTATTGATATTATGGCCCACGAGTGCATGACCACGCCTGACGGGCAAACATAGGAGTACCGGGGAGAGGTTGCTCTGTCATCGACGATACTTGGACGACCTTTGATGGACCACATTGATTCTTACCTGGAATACACAGAGAGGATGTCGATCTCAATTCATCAGGAGATGAATTCTTTCACATCAGGGAGAATGATGGGTTTTGACGATGCGGACCCGCGGTGGAGCGTGACTTTTGGGTATGTTTGGGATTGATTGACCATCTGCCATATTTGGCGACTCTAGATAGATGATCCGACTAAGCAGATGAGTCTGGATCGATGTTTCGATATTTTCATATATTTGTTTTATTTTTGTGTATTTTATTTAGTGAGATCAGATAACCATCATATACGACCAATCATAGCCGCCCAAGATGGTTGTCACAAGTCATGTTTTATTATAAATATGAGAGAAGGGGCAGTCGCCATGCTATTGCAAATTTTGGAGAAGAAATATTCCCGGAATCAGGTGATTATCCCCTTACGGTGACGACTTCGTGAGGCTCTAGAAGATGACTCCTAGGTATTTTTCAACATCACCTTTGTATCCCCCATCCATACCCGTTGTTTTCCCCTCTCCAAAACCTCTACCAAAACCATACAACACTGGATTTTCTGCCAGCCAGCTACAACACCCTCAACCCCCGTTTCCTCCCAAGAAGGCTGCAACTTGGGTTTCATCAATCCTTTTTTTCTCCTTCAGGGACCCTTACACCACCAAACCCCCAAGCCCCTCTCAGGGAAGCCCACTACCCATTTCCCCCTTCCCTCTACAAAAATCCCATCCACCGAATCCCATATTCCCTCCCCAAAATCACCTTTGTATCTCCAATCCATAACCGTTGTTTTCCCCTCTCCAAAACCTCTACCAAAACCATACAACACTGGATTTTCTGCCAGCCAGCTACAACACACTCAACCCCCGTTTCCTCCCAAGAAGGCTGCAACTTGGGTTTCATCAATCCTTTTTTTCTCCTTCCAGGACCCTTACACCACCAAACCCCCAAGCACCTCTCAGGACAGCCCACTACCCATTTCCCCCTTCCCTCTACAAAAATCCCCTCCACCGAATCCCCTATTCCCTCCCCAAAATCCACGCCTAATACCCACCAGCATATCACAAACAAACCCCTCCACTTCCCCCGCAAGAATCCCTACCAACAGCCCATCTAAAACACCACAGTAATCTTCTTGCAATTTCCTACCGAGCCTTACCTAGCAGCCCTCCTAATTTCTCATCACTTCTCATTGTTTCCTCCATGAATCCCCCACCGAATCATCAAGTACTCCAGGAAACTACGCCCAGCCACCCTAAAGACTATTCTCAACCCCGATCCAGTCCAACACGCCATAAACAGCCCTCCCCGCCTACAATACCCTAATTCCTGCCACTGTACAACCCTGCTTCTTCCTCCGGGCATCCACCAACCACCTGCGAGTCATGGGATCTCCAATGCTCGGCAACCCCCTTACTTGGTGAGTGTGTTTTGCTGCATGGAAGAATTTCTCAAATATTAATATATGATGACGTGATTTCATACTTGCTTTGATCTATAATATTGTGGTTGTTTGATTTAGATTAATTTGTGTTTTGCAGGAATTATTCACCGCGCGCTTTTGATTTGGCCCTCCACGCGGAGGAAAGGGTAAGCTTGCTTTGCCTTACAAAAATAAAATTGCACCGCTTAAATTATTTGCATCCAATTTCATATTTTATTACTTGTTTTGTTCTCTTCATTGTGCTCCATTTGCATGATGCATATATGAGAGCTAATTTCCTACACCTCGCTTTGGGTTGCTTGTTAGTTGCATGCCAACGTATCCTGCCCTCATTAGACGGCGTTTAGATTCATTGCATTTGTTGCATGATTACTTGCATTACATCTAGGGTTAGGGAATCATTTGTCCGCCACCTATAGATTCCCCCTGCGTCGAAGTGTAATCTATAGATGAATCATTAGTCCAAACTCCAGAAGCAATGGATATAATTAAACAATACAAGAAGGTAAGATAGCAACAATTGCATAATTTATTTCAGAAAAGACACAAAATAAAGAAAATGGAGACTGTGCTAAATGTGAACAATAAATTTGGATGAGGGACCAACCATCCACGAGTTTGATCAATGCCCTCGGCAACAAAATGACCTGGGAAGTTATTCTCAAAAAGCTCAACATTCTCAAATGGGTAGTGAATATAAGCATAAGGCATACACCCACTCTCAAACCAGCAGTCAAATACCTGCATCGATATTAATTTCAATCCAATGAAAAATAACTAATACATGGAATAATTTGTAAAGCACTATTTTACTGATTCAGGCAAAAATATAGTAAATCGTGTTATATTAGGAAACTATAGAAAACAAAAATTTAGATATCATTCCATCACAAGGACAATCTCTAGCTTTAAGGAAAAGGTAAAATTATTATTCTGCAATCATCTTAATCAGCCATTAGAATATCATAACTAGCTATCTATATCTTCATCATTTTTCATGATAACTTCGAGGATAAATGTGTGCTAAAAGAGCACTGAAGTGACATACTGGCATATGCTCCTTAAAATATGAACAGAAGCTAAATAAAAGAATAAACACAAATATGTATTGTTCATACAGAAGCTCCTTTTTGAAGATAAGGGGGGTTGTTACCACCTCATCTACATGATCACCACATTACTCATTTGACGTAAAGTTGGAACTTTTTCCGGTCTTTTTTTATAGCTACTAAAAACAAAACCCTTATGATACTAATTCTAGTAACAAGGGAGAAATTATCAAAAAAAAAATTCACTCCACAAGTCTATAAACCTTTAGCCAGGAGTCTTGCTTTATCATGGCCAATATGTCCATCAGGAAGAAATATGACAACAAAGATTTCTGAACAGCCAACCAATGCCACTGGGAGTGTGGGAACAAGATTCAAAGTGTTACGAGAAAGAAAAGCAAACATTTCTTCATCCATAATCTGCTACCTACATAGGATCTTCAAAGCTTCTTGGTAAGATGCAGGAACTGCCGTAGCCAATAAGGCTACTGTGAACCTGCTACATGAGGTACTCAAATGCTCATAAGAAACCACATAGGAAATAGAATATTGAGTACAAGATCTGATGTGTTTCCTAAAAGCAATAGAAAGGTTGCAATCCAAAGCTATGAGTGGAGTGGAGCCTTCATAGGAAAAAAAATGTTGGCCTTGGAGTTGAAGAAAGAATTACATTAGTAGGAGGAAGTAAAAAAGTAGGTGGATGAGGAATCTCTCAGAAGACTTAATGAGCAGAAGATGGAGGAAGTGGTGGCGGCGGTGGTGGAGATGGTGTTGGTGGTGGAAAATGTAGAATAGAGTCCGGAGGTAGAAAATGAATAATGGGTATAAATAAAGGTCATGAATTTAGAGAGAAGGGAGTCAGAGGATTGGGTGGGGAGGATGGGGTGAGGAGGATATCCAAGAGGAGAAATTGTCCCTTCTCGGAAAGATATGATTGGTTTCAAAAAAGTAACATCAACAAAAACATATTGACGCCCGCGGATGGGATCAACACATATATCTTTTAAAAGTTGAAGAGTATCCCAAAAAAATACACTTAAAACGACACGAGCAACCAACTTGTCACAACCTCGGGAAGGAATACAAACAAAAACGATACATCCAACAATGCAAGGAGTGAGGAGAAAAGGAGAGGAATCTAGATGGAGTATAGAGAAATAAGATTTTACTCGGAGAACAGAAGATGGTATTTGATTGATCATATAACATGCGATAAGAACGACATGACCCAGTATAACCAAGAGTCATTCATTTGACATAGTAAAGTGAGGGCGGCATGAAGAGGATGACGATTCTTCTGCCCGACTACACAATTTTGTTGAAATGTATAAGCACAATTAGTTTGAAGAATGATGTCATGACTGGTATAAAAAGAGCAAAACGACTTACTCAAGTATTCTTTGCATTGTCGGATTGCAAATTCTTGAAAGAAGTTCCAAATTAAATTCTTAACTTCATGATAGAAAGGGCAGCCCGATGCACAAAGCAACCCTGCACAACGATGGTCCAGGGACGGGTCCCACCACAAGATGAAATGTAGGTAAACCTTACCTTGCATTTTGCAAGAGATTGCTTCCAAGACTCAAACTAGTGACATTAAGGCCACACGACAACATCTCAATAGGTGCACCAAGGCTCCCCTTCATGATTGGAAAAAATTGAAGCATTCAGATCTATCTTTTATGAGGCAGACCCAAGTGCATCAAGAGAAATCGTCAATGAAGGTGACACAATAAAAATTTCTATTATTTACGGACACAGTTGGATTAGGACTCAGATATCGGTATGTACCAAGTCAAAAGCAACAATACTTAATTTCACAATTTTAGTAAGAAAAGAAGTACGATAATGAGTGTTATACTGCAGGCTACACATTCTAATATAGATGTTGGTGTTGTACATGTCGGCCGACATGTCCGACATGTCAGCTGACATAAATGTTTGAGATCTAAAATACCACGTTTCCGTTTTTAATTTGGGGAATAACGTTTTGAAAAAAAGCGAGCCGATATATCGCCCATTACCGAAATATCACCCAAAAAAACGGGTGTTATATCGGCCAGTTTTTATAAAAAATAAATAAATTTTATTTAAATAATTCAACCTTTAAGCTTTCAACTCTCCCTCGATTCATTTCATTATGATCGCTTTCTCCTGCCCTGCTCTCTCGCACTCTCCGTCGGTGCTCTCCCTCGACTCTCTCGCTGATTATTCTCTCTGACTCTCTCGCTGACTATCTCTCTCGACTGGTGCTTTCACTCTCACTGTTGGCTCTTTCCTCTGGTAGCTTCATCCTCGTGGTTGCTCTCTTTGGTATTCTTGACTCTCTCGGCTGGCTCTTTTCTTAGGTAGTTTCAGCCTTGTTGTTGTTCTCTCTGGTGCTCTCGACTCTCTCGCTGATTCTTTGCTCTGATAAAAGCATCCTCCTTGGTTGTTCTCTTTCAGGCTCTCGACTCTCTCGTTGGTGCATTCACTCTCTTGGTTGGTGCACTCTTCTCCCTGCCTCTCCCTCTCAATCTCTCGCTCTGCATTCTTCTCCCTGCCTCTCCCTCTCATTCTCCTGCTCTGCATTCATATATTTGTCATGTTTTGTTGGTTTCCTTACTAGTGGATGTAGCAAGGTGGTCGTGGTTTGTTAGTTGCTTTACTGCTTCTGCTGCCTTGTTGGTGGTTGTAGCATGGTGGTTTGTTGGTTGCTTTACTGCCTTGCTACCCTGCTGGTGGTGTAGTATGATTGTAAAATATTTAGTATTTTGACATGTATAAAATAAAAAAAAATAACATATAATTATATGTATAATTAATTAAATATTAAAACCGATAACAAAATATCCCTAATATATAAAAAAAACATGAAAACCCAAACCGACCTTTTCCCGACATCCGACATATGCAACCTTGATAGATGTAGATGAAAAATAGTAATAATAACGAAGTTAAATGGAGAATGAATGTCATCAAGTAATATAGTCCTCTGATTTCATTGCCAGTGGTGATCATGTTTCTCAAGTGAAGGTCCTTGAAAATAACAATGAAAAGGAATAATAAGCCACAACAATTTAGATTTTTGTTATGGTGCTTAGGGAGAGGAGATCTCAAGGAAAATTAAGGATATAAAATTCCGCTCGACATGAACAGATGTGATAACATCCACTGTCACACAAGCTGAAGCTACGGAGCAATCAACAACCACAACAAGGGGAAGACAACTATGCCTATTAAGACAAGTGTAGGCAGTCCGTGTCTCCAATCTTAAGACCAGTTGCTCAGATTCAATGATCACTTACCTATAATAGTAACACAAGCGGTACCTGAGTTAGATGAAGCAGATGTGACAACATTGGCAGAACCTTGAGAGGCTGAAATAAGGGTCTGATCTAAGATATCCAACTTCTGACTTCTGCAAGTTTGGGAAGAATTATAGTGAGCTCTGGATGCAAGTCCAGACATGTGAGAATGTTGTTTGGAAGACCTCACAAAAGTTGAATCATGCGACATCAAACGCTAGAGCCTCCTGTTTTGATAGTCGATAAGCGAAATTTCGCAAGAGTTCTGAAAGAGGGAATGCGATCTCGAGCGAGCTCGATCCGTAGAATCATGCAAGAACTGGAAGGTTATGTGAGATCAACTCATGTCCACTCTAAGAACAGAGCACGCGGGAGTAAAGGGCACACGATAATGATTTAGTAAGACCATGGCAAGTGCGTGCGAGAGAAAGAGATCACGTGATGCACGAGTGTCGTCTCACGTGAGAGACCAGTTTAGTGAGACCACCGACCGACTATCATAGGTATG
This sequence comes from Platanthera zijinensis, assembly GCA_039513925.1. Taxonomy (NCBI): domain Eukaryota; kingdom Viridiplantae; phylum Streptophyta; class Magnoliopsida; order Asparagales; family Orchidaceae; genus Platanthera; species Platanthera zijinensis. Next base: position 50,321,656 of record CM077084.1, on the reverse strand, counting down.
TGTGAGGGTGATGTGGTCTGAGTTGTTTAGCGTCTCAGCTAGGTATCAAGAGAGGAGATGGGACGGGAGAGCTAAATGGCGTTGGGAGGGGCAATAGAGCGCAAGAGCTTGGCGAGGGACGAGAGAGTGCGAGAATTGATGCCGAGCGTGATGTTTCGTGGTAAGGTATTGCGGGCTACCTAGAGAAAGAAAATTTATGCCTGAGATACTTTGTTTGAAGCTTAAATGTTAAAAAATTGTACTATACATTGAAACTCCCCTCTAAATATAAAGGGGTTCTGACAATCTTCATTAGGAGAGATAGAACTAAAGATGAGCAAAGCGATAATGGGCTTTATTCAATGGGCTAGAAACAAGTTTTGTGGTAAGGTATGACGGTAATGTTTTCATTGCAAAAAATCTACACATTTGCACTTCCTCCAGTAGAAATTTAAGTACATCAAGTACCCAAAATGTAGAATGTACTGTACTGAAGGTGCCTGTACTTCGAAAAACAAAAAAATAAGTACTCAAATTTATTGTGCCTAGAAACATGTTTCTTAAAAACTGATAAGAAGAATGCGTATGTTGCGCAATTCATAGCATATACTCCTGTTGAAAAGTCTATTGTAAGTAATAACCCAACACAAAATAGTTTTCATAAAATCAAACTTCAAAGATAATGAATTGAGAAATAGCAGATAAATCATCAACTGGAGAATCAAATTGTCTAGAAAATGCACATAGCTTTAAACTAATCTCATTTTATTTACAATAAGATTTAATATCATTAGTCATAAACATGGAGCCTTGGTGCACTGGTTGAGGTGTTGTCCGTGTGGCCTTGAAGTCACGGGTTCGAATCCTGGAAGAAGCTGATGGGGGACCATCGGGCGCACTTCGGCGCAAGGCGGACCCCACCTTCGTATATTCGCGCCGACGGACTTGATCGAACCGGCGATCCGTTACCGTGGATGCGTCCGGCTCGTCGTTTAGATTCATTTTCATATATAGCACTTTGTATTTCGGATATTATTTTATATAGTTTTGGGGACGGAACCGCCGGCCAATCATAGCCGTCGATTCCGGTTGCCCTATCTTGACTTTCTTATAAATAGAATAGGAGGGCTGCAGGAATGGGCATTGCTGAAGTTAGGAGAAGATCATCTTCCTCGCTTCCGGTGATCATTCCGCGGTGCCGACGCCGTGGAGCCCCTTGGTGCCGACTCCTTGGGTAAGATTCCTATCTTTTCTTGTGTCCTTTTCCCCTACCAAGCAGCCCCGCCCCCTTCCTTGCCAGATCTGGCCGCCAGCCCCTTTCCCCTATCAATCCCACCGCCGGCCACCCTTAAACTCCCCATACAGCCCGCCGCTCCTCCCTCTTTCCCCCTTGCAAGCCCCACGCCGCCGCCCCCCCCCCCCCCTAATCCTCCCCACAACCACCTACCGCCGCCCTTCATTTCCCCCACCAGCAGCCCCCACAAAGGCCCCTCCAGCCCAAACCGCTGCCCCCCATCAGCCCGCCAGCACCCTGCCGCCCAGATCTGGGCTGATCCCACTGGATCCAGCCCAGCCAACCCTAAAACCCCCCCTTTCTCCCTTCGACCAGCAGCCCCCTTCATTCCCCCACGTGGATCCACCCTCCCCCTTGCCCGATCCAGTCTCGCCACCACCCGGAAGCCCCTCTTAACCCCGAAACTTCAGATCTTTACATATTTCCTGCAGTCCGAATTTTAATTCAGAATTTCGTACTTGTTTTTATGTGGATTTTATTGTTGTTGGTATAAAATATTGTGCACGTTGTGGATCTTGTGATTGACGGAATTATAGCACGTTGTATTTGCCTGTGAATCTCTTGCCTTGCAGGACGCTTTATTCGCCGCGCGCTTAAATTAGCCCTCCGTGCGGAGGAACGCTATTGCCTAAATTGCTGAATAGAAATCGTTTCTCTTGTTTAGAATGAATGTAATGTTTTATATTTTGACTTGTTGCTTAAATTAATTTAACGCCTGATTAATTTCATCTCGCATATAGTCATTGGTTAGGGTGAGTCCACCCCCCTCATGTCACTAGCAGGTGTCTTAGGAGTTCACCCCACAGCCTACCCTACATCAGTTGGTATCAGAGCCAGGTTGGGCTATTTTGCATGCTCCGTAGTGGTAGGACATTTAGAGGCATGGTAGATCCGCAAGTCACCCACGAGCGAGCGGTCGGCTTGAATTCGAGCGCCGCCACCACGGATTTTGAGCGCCTTATCTTAGATCGCTTTGATGCCCTAGGCACCCAGTTGGAGACCGTGTGACACGATATCACTGCGGTGAATCGCCGCCTAGATCGGCTAGAGCACGCTAGGGATGCTCCTTCCCTACATGACGATGAGATCGCAGATGACCCAGACGACTCTCCCCGTCGCGGCCAGCAAGTCAGAGATGACCCGCCGCCGGCAGACCGCTATCGTCGTGAGATTCCTGCGAGAGCCCCCACCCCGCGTGCGAGGCGGAACCCAGAGCCAGCACGTGGCCGACCACCGCCCCCGCGGGAAGATTACTGCACCCCACGTCAGCCGGGCCCTAGGAACCGTGTACCTCCCCACGATCGCTATGACCAGCGTCGAGACGAGTATTATCCACCGGGTCGACGCGAGCGCGGACCCCCACCCGCTCGGCACGATTATGACCGCGACGACGATCCTGACGATTATCCTGACCCGCGGAGAGGCGACCGCGCCTTTGATATTACCCGTAGGATTCGTCTTGATGCCCCGACCTTTGATGGCCGCCTAGACCCGAAGGTCTTTAGTGATTGGCTCCTAGACATGGATCACTACTTTGATTGGTACGATATGAGTGACGATCGATGTGTCCGGTTTGCCAAGATGAAGTTGGTCGGGCAAGCCAAGGTGTATTGGATTAGTGTGGAGCGAGCCTTAGAGCGTGATGGTTATTACCCCATCACCATATGGGATGATATGAAGGAGAGGCTTAAGGATAAGTACCTTCCTGCCTCCTACCGTGATCAGCTACTTGACCAGCTGCAGAGTTTACGCCAAGGGACGCTTTCCGTAGCCGAGTATATGGCTCGATTCGACGAGCTAGTCGTTAGGAGTGATATTTCGGAGGAGCCTATTGCCACAGCCTCTCGATTCAAGGCTGGCCTCCGATCGGATCTCCGGAGAGAGCTGATTCCCCATCGTCTGGAGACCATGGATCAGATATTCCAGCTCGCCCTCGAGTACGAGCAGTACCTTCGTACACCTGGTACGAGGCAGTTCCCCTCCCGGACGGAGTCATCGACGTTTAGGAAGCCCGCTCCAGCCCAGACGGCTACAGCCGCCCTACCCTCACGGGTCACTACTGACTTGAAGGGCAAAGCTATCGCTACTGAGGGCCAGAGGCCTGGGGGTATCCAGTGTTTTAGATGTTCGGGCAGAGGACACGTGGCGGCCCACTGCCCCACGAGGAGTCTGTTGATCGAGGATGAGGAGCAAGGAGTAGAGGGAGAGGAAGAGGTTACCGAGGAGATCACTACCACCGTTGAGGAGGGATGGGAGAGCGACGCTGAGCGTTCATTAGAGGTGGGAGTGGTCAGACGCCTCCTACACAGCCCCCGTGCCGATGAGGACTGGCGCCGCACCACCATTTTCTACACGTATTTCCCGAGTGCAGGCGGACCCTGCAAGTTGGCTATTAATAGCGGGAGTTGCGTGAACATCGTGGCCCAGAAGGGTCTAGACCGTATGCAGGTGAAGGCGGAGCCTCACCCACATCCTTATCGTGTCATCTGGGTTGATAAGACAGCTATCCAGGTTACCCAGCGCTGTCTCGTTCCCATCACCATCGCATCCTTCGAGGACCAGGTTTGGTGTGATGTCATCCCTATGGACGCCGCCCACGTTCTGCTAGGCCGCCCTTGACTATTTGATCGCGATGTCACGTGCTTCGGTCGATCGAACACGTGTGTCTTCTATGACAAGGGGCGGAAGATCACTTTATCTCCCACCCAGCCCAGAGAGAGGCCTAAGGGCCGGGTCGAGCCGTCCACTAGCACGATTGCCTCGAGACCCGTGCATATCCTTCGATGTGGTGAGTTCCTGAGAGACAGCACTGATGCTGGTATCATGTATGTGGTGGCCGCCACTATGGCATCTGATGGCCCCACATCAGAGGCTCCTCCTGCCGTGCGACCTTTGCTAGATGCGTTTGCAGACATTATGCCAGAGGAGCTCCCTGACGAGTTACCCCCTTTGCGGGACATCCAGCATGCTATAGACTTAGTCCCGGGGGCCTCGCTCCCCAATCTGCCGCATTATCGCATGAACCCTGTTGAGCACGCTGAGCTCAAGAGGCAGGTTGACGAGCTTCTTCGGAAGCAGTTTATCCGTTAGAGCCCGAGTCCATGTGCCGTACCCGCCCTTCTTACCCCTAAGAAGGACGGCAGCTGGCGTATGTGCATTGATAGTAGAGCTATCAACAAGATTAAGGTGAAGTATCGTTTCCCGATCCTCCGTCTAGACGACCTATTAGACACGATGTCCGGGGCCCAGATCTTCTCGAAGATCGATCTCCGAAGCGGGTACCACCAGATTAGGGTTCGAGAGGGAGACGAGTTGAAGACGGCGTTTAAGACGGACGGTCTGTATGAGTGGCTGGTCATGCCATTTGGGCTCTCGAACGCCTCGAGTACGTTTATGCGAGTCATGACCCAGGTCCTACGGCCCTACATGGGCAAATTCCTAGTCGTCTACTTCGACGACATTCTGATCTATAGCCACACCGAGCCAGACCACCTCGAGCACTTGAGGCTTCTATTTGATATTCTCCGAAAAGAGAAATTGTTTATCAACTTGAAGAAGTGCTCCTTCCTAGCCGAGTCTGTCCATTTTCTGGGATTTATTATCTCCTCCTCAGGCGTGTCAGTTGACCCTGAGAAGGTCCAGTCCATCCGCGAGTGGCCCATACCATCGACCATTCATGAGGCCCGTAGCTTCCACGGACTTGCGACCTTTTACCAGAGATTTGTTAGGGGCTTTAGCTCGATTATGGCCCCATTCACTAGTTGTCTGTGCAAGGGAGATTTTCAATGGACCGCCGCGGCCACTCGAGCATTTGAAGAGATTAAGGACAAGCTGACGTCCGCCCCCGTTTTGCGACTCCCCGATTTTAGCAGAGCCTTCGAGGTCGCGTGTGACGCGTCGGGCGTAGGTATTGGAGGAGTGTTGAGTCAGGAGGGACACCCGGTTTCTTACTTTAGTGAGAAACTGAATGAAGCCAAGCAAAAATACTCGAATTACGATCGAGAATTTTATGCTATTGTCCAGCCGTTGCGGTATTGGAGACACTACCTCCTTCCCCGGGAGTTTGTGCTGTATTCGGATCACCAGGCCCTACGCTACCTCGACTCCCAGAGGAAGCTGAGTCATCGCCATGCGAAGTGGGTAGAGTATTTACAGGATTTCCACTGCGTTCTCAAACATCGCGCCGGTGTTGAGAACAAACCCGCCGACGCACTCAGTCGTCGAGTCTCTCTACTTCACACGTTGAGGGCCCAGGTGGATGGTTTCGAGAGGGTGATTTTGGACTACCCCACTTGTCCAGATATTGCTGAGATTTACACCGCGTTATCGAGGGACCCTCCAGATCCTGTTGAGGGGTTTCGGATCATTGATAGGTATTTGTTCCGGGGCTCCCGCTTGTGTGTGCCCAATACCTCATATCGTGATTATTTAGTTTGGGAACTACACGCCGGGGGTGCCGCAGGCCATTTTGGGCGAGATAAGTCGATTGCTATAGTAGAAGATCGTTTCTATTGGCCGAGTCTGAAGAGAGATGTGGCTCTTATCGTTCGACACTGCCGTGTGTGCCAAACAGCCAAGGGAACAAAGCAGAACACGGGTCTATACACTCCTTTACCCGTTCCCCATCGTCCTTGGGAGGACATTAGTATGGACTTCGTGTTGGGACTTCCGCGCACCCTGCGGAAGCATGATTCTATTTTTGTTGTGGTCGACCGGTTCTCTAAGATGGCGCACTTTATTGCGTGTAGTAAGACCGCCGATGCCCCCCGCGTCGCGGCCTTATTTATGAGCGAGGTCTTTAGATTACACGGTCTCCCAAAGTCCATTGTGTCCGATCGGGATGTGCGGTTCGTCAGTTACTTTTGGAAGACGTTATGGCGGAAAACCGGGACCACACTTAAGTTCTCTTCCGCATACCACCCTCAGACGGACGGTCAGACTGAGGTGATAAATAGAAGTTTAGGTAACCTGCTGAGGTGTCTAGTTGGTGAGCATGCGTCTAGCTGGGATTCCGTGCTCCCTATAGCTGAGTTTGCATACAATAGTTCCATCAATAGGTCGACCGGTCTGAGCCCGTTTCAGGTCGTGTCAGGTTATGACCCTAGGAAGCCTATTGATCTTATACCAGTCCCGACTGAGTCACGTCCTAGTGAGTCTGCTGAGTCCTTCACACGTCATTTGCATGAGTTGCATGAGTCTATCAGGCGTAAAATCAATTTAAGCAACGAACATTATAAAGAACTGGCAGACAGACATAGGCGGGAGAAACATTTTCTGGTTGGCGAACAGGTGATGGTGCGAGTTCGTGCGGAGCGGCTCCCTCAGGGGCCTGCTAAGAAACTAAGCGCCAGGCGAATTGGGCCCTACACTGTTTTGAGGCGGATCGGGTTGAATGCTTACGAGCTGGACATTCCTGCGAGCATGGGTATCCACCCTGTGTTCAATATTGAGGACCTGACACCTTACTTTCCACCCCACGAGTACCCCGATCCCTACCTTGGCGGCCCTCCCGAGCCTCTACCACCACCCCGTTCTCCCACCACCCAGCCTCCCCTTGACTCCCACTTCCCCAGGAGTTCACCACCAGTGGCTTCACCTGTGGCACCACCACCATCACCGGACCACTTCTCCGAGAGCTGAGGGTCGAGTAGATTACAGAGATCATTGCACATGAGTTCGTCCCTTCCACTGACGGACCCGTGTGCCGCTACTTGGTTCGCTGGCTTGGACATTCTTCATCCGACGATACTTGGGTTATTGCAGCTGAGCTTGATCGACTCGCCCCCGAGCTTCGACTACAGTACGACCATCTCCATTCATCGGAGATGAAGACTTTTCAGTCGGGGGGAGTTGATGGGGGACCATCGGGCGCACTTCGGCGCAAGGCGGACCCCACCTTCGTATATTCGCGCTGACGGACTTGATTGAACGGCGATCCGTTACCGTGGATGCGTCCGGCTCGTCGTTTAGATTCATTTTCATATATAGCACTTTGTATTTCGGATATTATTTTATATAGTTTTGGGGACGGAACCGCCGGCCAATCATAGTCGTCGATTCCGGTTGCCCTATCTTGGCTTTCTTATAAATAGAATAGGAGGGCTGCAGGAATGGGCATTGCTGAAGTTAGGAGAAGATCATCTTCCTCGCTTCCGGTGATCATTCCGCGGTGCCGACGCCGTGGAGCCCCTTGGTGCCGACTCCTTGGGTAAGATTCCTATCTTTTCTTGTGTCCTTTTCCCCTACCAAGCAGCCCCGCCCCCTTCCTTGCCAGATCTGGCCGCCATCCCCTTTCCCCTATCAATCCCACCGCCGGCCACCCTTAAACTCCCCCATACAGCCCGCCGCTCCTCCCTCTTTCCCCCTTGCAAGCCCCACGCCGCCGCCCCCCCCCCCCCTAATCCTCCCCACAACCACCTACCGCCGCCCTTCATTTCCCCCACCAGCAGCCCCCACAAAGGCCCCTCCAGCCCAAACCGCTGCCCCCATCAGCCCGCCAGCACCCTGCCGCCCAGATCTGGGCTGATCCCACTGGATCCAGCCCAGCCAACCCTAAAACCCCCCCTTTCTCCCTTCGACCAGCAGCCCCCTTCATTCCCCCACGTGGATCCACCCTCCCCCTTGCCCGATCCAGTCTCGCCACCACCCGGAAGCCCCTCTTAACCCCGAAACTTCAGATATTTACATGCAGTCCGAATTTTAATTCAGAATTTCGTACTTGTTTTTTGTGGATTTTATTGTTGTTGGTATAAAATATTGTGCACGTTGTGGATCTTGTGATTGACGGAATTATAGCACGTTGTATTTGCCTGTGAATCTCTTGCCTTGCAGGACGCTTTATTCGCCGCGCGCTTAAATTAGCCCTCCGTGCGGAGGAACGCTATTGCCTAAATTGCTGAATAGAAATCGTTTCTCTTGTTTAGAATGAATGTAATGTTTTATATTTTGACTTGTTGCTTAAATTAATTTAACGCCTGATTAATTTCATCTCGCATATAGTCATTGGTTAGGGTGAGTCCACCCCCCTCACGTCACTAGCAGGTGTCTTAGGAGTTCACCCCACAACCTACCCTACATCAGAAGCCTCTTGTAAAAAAGCATGGTAAGGTTTGCCTACATTTCACACTTGTGGTGGGACCCTTTCCCGGACCCTCGCTGTGCGGGGATGCCTTTGTTCACCAGACAGCACTTTATTTTAGTCATAAACATGGATCCCAAAGCCACAATTCTATATTAATTCAAAGCATTTACTGTGAATATAAAAAAGAGTACAATATAAAAATGCATGAGAATGACTCAAAAACCTCACATCATCAACACGTCGAAGGACACCAAACTCAGGGCCTCGGCCAGAAGGAATAGTAATATGGTCAATATGGTGGCGATGCAAATCAGTAACCTGTGAACAAAAAAGGGCATATTAAGTTATATATATTTTTTGTTACATAATCAACCACCCAAAATATGGAACTCAATAGAGGATAATGCATATTTCTTTAGAAAGCTAAATGGAAAAACAACCCAAAGGAAAATTCATAGGAAGGAGCTACACACACAAGAAAATATAGTCCAAAATACAAAATAAGAAGACTTTGAGATTAAGCAAGCATTTTCAATAATAATGGACAGAAGTCACAAGAAGGTACAACAAAATCACCTTGATACCAGACAAGGTTTCAAGTTTAGCAATGGAATCTATGACAACTTTTTCAACACCATCATCACTAATCCAAATGGGAAGAGGAGTGCCCCAAAAACGACTCCTGCTGATAGCCCAATCACGTGCATTCTCAAGCCAATTGTGGAATCTTTTATCCTGTGATAATGTAATAGCTATAAATATCCTTTGGAATTAGAAAAAAAAAAGATGTACTGCTGATAATAACACAGACAATTAAAATAAATGGAAACTTAAGTTATCCAATGCATAATATAGCAACTTACTTGCATTCTATGTAAGTGACTTAAATTTGGTTGAAGAAATGGACATTGTTACAGCTGATGAAATAATTAGCAGAATTCTCCCATGCACCATGATAAAGAAGTTTGATAATTACATCATGGTCTATCAGACTTCTTAGAAGTCAAAGGACCCAACAAACAAAAAAGAATATTTGGTGTACAGCAAACTCAATCTCATAGCTACAATATGAACAGTTCAGGATGCAGGAGTTTGGAGTTTCCATGACAACAAGCTCACACATAGCATGCACTAAGATGGTGTTTGCTGATGAATGAAAACAAGCACGTGACAATGCAAATGAAACTACGGGCCGACTGACTAAAGATGTGAATGACTGCATGCACATAATCAGATGAACAAACAGTCATAATATAAACCCTATCCCTAATGTCAATGAAAATGATTCAATCATGAGCCAATGTTTTTCCGATCATTCAATTAAATAAATAACATTAATTTAAAATGTTGCATGAATATAATACTTGATCACAAGTAGGAATAAATTAAGTTAACAGATAATAACTTCATATTTACTGAAAAAGTTTAATGCAGGGGCGAATACAACAGATACATGCTGAAATTTAAAAAGTACAATGAATTTGCGCAAAATTTCATAAGGAATAAGGATAAACTCATAAAATGTGAGAAACGAAACTATATTAAGAACTCACCAAGTAACTAGATCCGATGCGGGACGATGCTGGATGTAGGCTAGGTCGTGGGAGGCTAATAACATGCGCAGGCAAAGCGTTGGAGGGTCCCCAGAGACGGTGGAGGCTGTTGGAAGAGAAGCACGACAACTGTAGAGCCATCGGAGGCAGTAGGAGACTGCTGAAAAGGATGGAGGGTGGCTAAGGGCCTCCAATAAGTAGGAGGATGCTGGAAGCACAGGGAGAAGTGCAAGAGTAGGCGGCGGCGAATCTCCCTATGCTGGAAAAGTCAACTTTTTGGGGGGGAAGGGTGAATCAATGATGGTTGGTGACAGGGAAGGCAGAAGCGGTACAGGGAAGGACACACTGGGCTTCAAAATAGGAAGGAATGGTGAAGGTTCCAAAGGTTGGCAGAGGCGTTGGGGCCTCTGGTGGGGGAAGAAACGAGCAACAAAAATCAGATGCCTTTACCTCTATATACCGACAGATTCATTTTTTGAGCATACCCTTGGTACCTCCACTAGTCGGTTGTCGCAAGGATAAAGGGTAGACATATCCGATGGCTTAGATCGCACGTTTGGACTATTTGTCCTAATCCCTATGATACTGTTACGGGCTCCACGTCCAGTCATTCATGTCCTGTACCTTCCAATTAATCTTTGATAGCTCATAGCTTGAGGAGTTGATTTTTTCGCCATCCACGTCTACATCAAATTTGCAGTTGACTTCAATAGGAGTGTCAGCTAGCGCACAACCGAGCATCCTAGTTTCTTTTGGAAGATCAAAGAAATATTTCCTCTGGGAAGTAAGTATTCTACGATCAGATCAAACAACTTCAATTCCTAAGAAATATTTGAGCTTCCTTAGGTTCTTGACCTGGAATGCTTGGCATGGGCATTTTTAAGCCACATATTTCTTCTGGGTCATTTCCAGTGATAATAATGTCATTGACATGGACAATAAGAATTGACTCTTTCTATTATTTAACGAAGACAGTGATTGGAATGCCCTTGGTTGTACCCTAAGAGAATCATGACTTTGTGAAACCTCTCGAACTATGCTCACAGGGATTGTTTTAGGCCATAGAGCGATATTTTAAGAGGACAAGCAACTCCATGTGTCCGATGTTTTAGGAATCCTGATGGGAACTTCATGCAAACTACTCCTTAGAGATCACCATAAAAATGTTTTTTTGACATCCAACAGTTGCAACTTCTAACCAAGGCATGCAACATGGGACAAAACAATTTTGATAGTATCCATCATTGCCACGAACGCAAATGTTTCATGACAGTCAATCTACAGGAGTTCAAGTATATCCTTGAGTGAGCAGTCACACCTTATATCTTTCGATCACCCCTTCCGAGTTTTGTTTAATAGAGAAGACTCACTTAGACCAAACTGTTTTCTTCCCAGATGGAAGAGAAGAGTTCTCATGTTGTTCTTTCCAATGCAAGCATCTCTTCTTCCAATGTCGTGCTCCATGCACTTATTAGCAATTGCTTCTTCCCAATTTTTAGGAATATTAACAAAGACAAGGGAGAAAATGAACCCTTGATTGTGATTGAGTTAGATGATGATATGAGACATAATTGGCAATAAGAACTGTATAAAGGTAGTCTTGCCTTTATATAAGGGGAAGATGAAGGTCTTCCTCAGAATCTGGTGCTGAAGTTGGTACTAGGAGTGATGAAATTGTTAAGGGTTATACAATCTCAGCACCAACCGTCTGCCATTGATAAACTTGATGCAAAGAAGGAATGTGAAGGGACCTAAACAGTAGACCGGTGAAGGGACCTTAAGGAGCGTTAACGGGAGTGAGACTGGAAGGATCTTCAACACCATTTTCCACCTCCCCCAAAGAAGAGCTAAATAAAGGTTCCCCTTCCATCTCCCCCAAAGAAAGGCTAAAGAAAGGTTCCCCTTCACAAAAGGTAACATCCATAGTACAAGAAAATAGCAAGAGGAACGATGATAAGACCAATATCCTTTTGTAGAGGAGGAATAGCCAACAAAAATACAATTTTGAGAGCGTTCTGCGAGCTTATCATGATGAGGGAGATGAATGTGAACAAAACAAACACACTCAAAGACCCGAGGTCAGAGATGAGAGGTGTGGACAACATACTTAATGAATAAAAGAGAGATATGTGGGTCGTATTGTAGGGTACTGGAGGGCGGCCGATTAATGAGGTACACAACAATGAGAACAACCTCACAACCAATAAGATTTAGGTAATTGCATCGTACTAAGCAGCAAACAACATCTAAGAGATATCGATTCTTGTGATCAGTAACATTAATTTGAGTAGATGTATGGACACATATAGTTTCATGAAGTATCCAATTAGCAGTGAGATATGAGCCAAAAATACAAAGATCGTCATATTCGCCCCCATTGTCGATACGAAGGACCCGAATAGCTCCCCCAAATTTGTAAATAACCATTTTATGGAAACATTTAAAAAATTAAAAAAAAACATCACTTTCTTTTGTAGAAAGTACACCTATGTGGAAAAAGAGAAACAATCAATATAAGCTACAAACCAACGATGACTAGATAAAAAGATTTGAGTGAAGGTCCCCAAACATTAATATGAATAATATCAATGGGCAATATGCTTGGAAATGAAATATTAGTAGGACTATGTCAAACATGTTTAGATAAGTATAAGTTACAATCATCACAAATAAAAGTTTTCAACAACGTAGAAAATGTAAGAAACATTTTGAGAAGAGAAATACGAGAGGATGTCCGAAATATTGATGCCAATGTTGAACATCCAACTGGGACGGAGTAGGAGCAATTGAGAGGACCAGGGGAGCTTGTGGATCCAAGACATAAAGTCCTCCGCAGTTACTATACACCGCTTTGTTTCCCGGTCCTGAAAAAACAACCATCGGGAAGGTATGTTACTGAGCAATTTAATTAGGTAGTTAGACGACTAATGGAGAGCATGTTTTGAGGAAATGATGGAACATGTAAAACAAAGAGAAAGGGAGAGAAGACGAGCCTAAGATTGTCCTTTTGCCCGCAATGGAGGAGGACCCATTTGCAGTGATATATTTATCGTGACCAGAGAGGGGAGTGTATGAGGTAAAACTTGAGGGCAATCCTGTCATGTGATCTGTCGCGCCAAAGTTAATAATCCAATCATATGAAGAACTCAAGGCAGAGTTGGTTCTTGGTTTCCCGGAGGTTGCGTATATTGCAGTAGGGGCCTCACATTGGGTGTGGAGGAGACACTACAAAGCATCGTACCCCTCATTAGAGAAACCACTGGAGAGGATGTGGCAAACACTATCTTCAGGTCCTTCGGAGACGTGGGCAAGGTTCCCAAAAAGCTTGTGACCACTATTCGTTCCACGTCAACGACCACCACAGCTTTTCCGTGAGGGAGCGAGATGGTGATGTAGGCAGAAACAAAAATCACGGGTGTGACCCAAATTCCCATAGTAGTCACATAGGAGGGAAGATAGTCCAGGGGCAGGCAGTGCTCGACCAACGTTGGCAAGAGTAGAATGATCATGCGCCCGATCAGAGGAACGGGCTCGATGTCGATCCTCATCTCCAAAGACCATGTTGAATGCTTCCCGAAGAGAGGGAAGAGTTCAACGGTTCAAAACATGTGTACGGACAGTATTGAAGTTCATGTTGAGCCCCACCAGTAAAACATGAAGTCGATAGTGATTCTCCTTGATCTCTAGTTCAAGGATATTAGTTGTGCAGGTAGGTGTAAAATTCTCAAAGTAATCCAATTGATGATAAAGACGTTTGAACTCAAAGAAGTAGGTGGTAACACTGAAGGAGCCCTGTTTGAGTTCTAGAACATGGCAAATGAACTAATATATTTGAGTTGACCTGCCAGTGAGATTCTCCCATGCCCGGATCCATATCTCAAGAGTTGAGGTAAGAACTATATAACTCTGATAAACCAATGTGGCATGGGGTAAAGAAACATGAGACCACGATAATTTTTTGCATCCCACTTTCACCAGGTAAGATCGATAGAAAGAGGCTCGACAATAGTTCCACCAATGTAACCATGCAATTGATGGATCTGGATGGCATATAGAGCTGCCCGCGACCATTATAGGTAATTTGTACCATCCAGCGACACATTAGTAATACGAAAGGTACAAGAGGAACCATGTGTCCGTATATACCCATTATCGGGTTGGGATGAAACACTTGACGTTGTTGGAACACTCGAGTCCGAGGGACCTACCATAATCATGTTTCAAGTGAGTCACAGAATCGCCAGTAACAACTACAAGAGGAGCTTGCAGAAACCAAGAAGCAGGTCGAAGGTCTCGGATTGGGCCACCAGGAAAGAAGCAGTTGTGGCTCACGCAGGGAAGACTCAAGGGAAGCAGTCACTGCTCACGCAGAAAGGACTCAAGGGAAGCAGGGCTCGCAAAAATGCGGGATTGGGACTCACTGGAGCGCATGAGTTCGCAGCTCTTGCTGGAATTCGGGATTTGTTGTGATGCAAGAGGCGCAGAACACAGAGCTCATAGACACCGAATTTGCGAAAAGAGGTATGTGGTTGCATAACTTGCAAGAATGGGAACTCGTCAAACGAAAAGCTTGCAGGATCGCCGAACACAGAGCTCGAGGGAAACACGGTGATAGCATGGGGACGGCGGTATATAAGAGGGATTTCGGTAATTGAGAAACTTCAGTGAAGGGTTCCTTGACAAGCCCTAGGCTCCAAATTTTTATTTCAAAATCAAAGTTCCAAGATAAAAGAAATACAATAATGTGGGGTTGATATACCCCCACATAATGACAAACACGTAATAACAAGCATGGCTAGTCACGCCATCATACCACCACCGGGGAACCCACGGTCTTGGCATCCGACTTCTTCCTTCTTAAGTACACCATCCATAACGTTGAAGTTCCCTCCTGTTCTGCTCTGTCCTCCTCTGTAACAATACCCCAATGTAGAAAATTTGTCTCGTCTTCAAGGCAAAACTCTGGAAATTGAGTGTGAAAGTCGTCTCGGTCCACCCATGCGGCATCAGAGTGAGGTTGTTGTTGCCAAACCACCAAAATATGCTCCGGACCGCGACCATCCACCATGACTGTCTTGCGGTCCAAGATCAAATCAGGCAAGTAAATTGTGGAGCCGTCGGAGACTATATTCGGCAGGAGCATCTCCTCAACAGCGTGATCACCCACCACTCTCTTGAACTGAGAGACGTGAAAGGAAAAGGTGGTGGCCACCTTGCCAATGCGTACAATCACCTCAAAAGGGTCGTACAACCGGGTGGAAAGCTTCGGGTGGCCCTAGTGAGCCACCGTAGACTAGTGGTATGGTCGTAGCTTGATGAAGACTAAATCCCCAACGTGAAACTGGAAATGTCGGCATCGCTTGTTGGCATGGAGGAGCATCTTTTGCTGGGCCTTGAGGAGGCGGACCTTCAATATCCTGAGAGTTTTATCCCGTTCCATGAGTTGAGTTGGCACGGACCGGGCGTGAGACTCCCGGGGGACATGTTGAACAATAGTGGGTGGAGGTTGTCCGTAGATAGCTTGGAATGGGTTCATGTCGGCGGAATGGTGGAAGGAGGTACGTAGGAGGAACCGGTGGTTGGGGAACAGCGGGAGGTGGTGTCGGTTAGACCAAATTGATACTTGTGGGGCAGCGGTAGGGATGAGGGATTTCGGTAACAGAGAAACTCCATGGAAGGGTTCCTTGGCCAAGCATAGGCTCCAAATTATTATTTCCAAATCGAAGTTCCAAGATAAAAGAAAATGCAATAATGCGGGGTTGATATACCCCCACATAATTGCAATCACGTAAATAACAAAAAATATAAATAATAAGATAAAAAGCATGTCTGGTCACACCAACATCCCGCCACTGGGGCACCCGCGGTCTCGGCATCTGAATTCTTCCTTCTTGAGTACACCCGCCATGAAGTCGAAGCTCCCTCCTATTCCGCTGTCCACTGTAACACACGGGCGCGCAGGAAACAAGAGCAGTTCATCGGGCTTGCGGGAAGACACGCTCGGGAAACAAAAGACGAGCGGGAAACCTCATGCGCAGGAAGACAGACTTGCAGAAATTTTGTCGGAAAACCTATAGTAAACAACAAATCGGGAATAAGTGGTAGGCGGAAATTTTGGCGGAAGGAAGAATTTCACATGAAATAAATGGAGCAACAAAATTAATTGACTGCGCTCTGATACCAAGTTGAGAATATAAAACATCTTTTATATATTCCAAATCTAAAATAAAGAGATACAACACCATTCTATATATACACAAGAGGGGGAGTCCTAATGCACTAAAAGAATTGTGGGACAAAACTAAAGGAGAAGAAGAGCAAAAGCAATATGGGCCTCTAGAGTAAGCCTTTTATATGGGTATTTTCTTCAATTTATCTATCCATGCGTATATCGACTACTCGTGGGCTTCTTCATACCTATAAGTTATATCAAATCAATCATAAGCAAGCAAGTCTCAATGACTTAAAAAGAATTATTACATTATCAAGGAAGAATCGCATGCCAACATAAAAAAACAAGAATGGCTGAAATAAACATGACAAGGAGCAAAAACCTTGACATGGCCAGGAACCCAGTATGTTTGTTTGTTACACTTTAGCAATTGATCTTTGATCTTTTCAACGGCAACGAACCTGCAGATGATTTCAAGATGTAATTAAAATTTCAACTGTAAAATAACATCAATCCTGTTAACTATTGATTCACACGCGCAATAACAATAATTGTGTGTGCAACTTTGATGCTATTCTTGTTCATAAAAAGAAAGGGAATTTGTAAAGAGCTAAAGATGATTAAATAGATATGATTTGCATAAAGAAGCATGCCTAAAGGATGTCACTCCCTCATCACCACCACCACGCATAACAATAATGCAATTGTACATTATAAAAGTATTTTCATAAAAATTTCAGCAAGATGATATCAAAACAATAGTTATGTTTGCCAATTTGATGCTATTCTTTGTAAAAGGAACGAGATTTTGAAAATAAATTAAGAAGAACAGATAGATATGAATCCATAAAGAAGGACAACAACACTCAAGCCTTTATCCCACTATGTGGGGTCGGCAATCCATAAAGGACACATCAAGAAAATAACCCCTTGCCATCCACTTTACCTATCAATTGAATTACAGCCAAGGTAAACGTAAAACAGATAAAACTTCCAAAGTATCTATACTAATAAATAAAGAAACATGATAGATCTACAGTAACTGATGTCTATCAGTTGCTAATATTTTTGGATATCCTAAATTACCCTCGCGATTCTGTTTAAATTACGATTTTACCCCATTTTGGTGGTGAAAAAATTGGCACTAAAGGCTTAACCCAGTCCCCTCACGACTCAGACAGCTTTAATTCAGTGCTCAGTTGGGCCCACGGGCAGGTCGAAGTCCAGTAACAGCTCAATAGGTTGTTGGTGAGTGGCAAGGAGAACACTAGACCGAGCAGGCCAGTGAGTTCGTGCAAACCCGAAAACAAGCAAGAATTCAACCTGAGCTGAGCCCGTACGCTTTTATACACCAAAATCGTCCGTCATATTGGCAATGTGGGATTAAAATCCCCTTTATTCATAGGCGAGAACTGTGAAGGAATGTTCTGTTATTTGGCTTTTATATAATATAAATATTAGTTAATATTATTTAATTACTAGAGAGAGGCCAGAATCTAAATGGAGAGAGAGAAAGAGTGAGGGCGTAATTACTTAGGCACATTGAATTATTAAATCATTATAAAAAATACACCTATATAATAGTTTATGTATAGGTGCTTAATAGTAAATAAAATTACTTAGGTACATAAGTACATTGATGTATTCAATTACTGTGTACATACACTAAAAAAAGTTCTCGGTAAACTAAAGTTAATAAACATAAATTGAATCAAAAATAGTAAAATAATATAAAATAAATTAAACTCTTTTTCTAGGTATGAGAAAACTTTGCGACAGCTGAAAATATTCACACATGCATTCAGATATTGCATATTTAAAACATTTGCGACAATAGTGAACGTGGTTATTTGAAGGGGCTGCAATTGAAGTGTTTTTGTGTGTGGAGTGTGAAAAATATTTTATTGTGGAGTTTTTTGTCAAAACCAATGCTTTGAGACTCGTTGGGTAACGAGAAAGTACAATCTACTTGAATAGGAGTGACAGTGCACGGGCCCCTCACGCCCCGCATGACATTACCCCGCCCACGACGGTACCCCCACCCGTGTTCACCTTCTCTCGGGTGCACGGGCTTCGCATGATGGTCCCACCGCGCGCAATCCCCTGAGAGCAGATGAACAACAACTAACATAATGCACTCGAGGGGCCTGCCAGCACCGAGAGTTCCGTCGTGCGAAGCCCATGCGCCCATGAGAAGGTGAACACGGGCAGGAGTACTGTCGTGGTCGGGGTACTATTGCGTTGGGCACGGGGGGCCTGTGCAATCACTCGTAATAAAAAAATACACCCAGGATTTCTGACCAACAAACCATGTTAAGTCTTTATAAATTGGCTCAAACCAGCAGTCAACCCAAGACATCAACCCATGACAGGATTTTTGTCAACATTGTGTTCCCCAAACTTTCCTCAACTCCTCCTAGAGACAAGATTTAAGAAGCCAGACAGGGTTTACCGTTCATTTTATTCCTTTCAAAACTCCTCACTGGACTGAGAGAGCCCAAAGGTGAATCCTCAACCTCGGTGCACTTCCTTTCCAACTTTAACTAATATGTCCTTCACCGACGAGTCATTGAGCCATAGCTACGAGATGCACTTCTCCTTCTAGTATCCTCTCTCATCACATATCAGAACATGTTGTCAGTCAACCCTCGATGTCGCCTTAATTTCCTCACACCTTTTGGTGGTAGCGGACCACTGATACATTGGGTATTCACGACTCTATCGTGACTAAAACTTCTCATTGTATTTATGCAAGCTTACAAATGACAAATGTTGGGTATAGACTCTAGCAGTCTATCAATTAGGCAAATTTGCAAAATCATGGGAAGCCTACATAGGAAGCGAGGAAATCTACTTGATACCAGTGTGCACTTACCATGGTGATTACAAGATAGTTTAAATTAAAATCACAATTATATACTCTATTTCTAAAACTTGACAAGCTCCTTTAATGTTCTCTCCAGCTCTTCATGGAATTCCATCAACTTCACTAAAGGTGTCGCGATCCTGCAAGAAGTAATCGTCTTAACCTACAATTTAAGGAGAAATCATTAGTATTATTTTGCTTGTTTCTCTTTCCCACTCCAGGTATCTCCTCTTGAGTGTCCCATCATGACATTGTATTAACTTGTCGTGCGTTGACGCTTTATTGGTATATATAACACCACTTCTTTCCATGCTTTGCGAGTACTTCAAAAAAATTGGATATGACATTTCTCTTCCAATGTCTCCGTTATTTTCCAAATCAGATCTCGAGATTCCAACCACATTACTAGAGAATTGGTGTACCGCGAAGCTGGAAAATAAAGTGCATGGAAAAAAAGATAGACGGCAGACATGCATTTAAAAGGAAAGCACACCCCCACTTCTTTTCATGCTCTGCGAGTACTTCAAAAAAATTGGAGATGGCACTTCCTTCTCTTCCAATGTTTCCCTTATTTTCCTAATAAGATCTCGAGATTGCAACCACGATACTAGAGAATCGGTGTACTGCAAAGCTGGAAAATAAAGTGTATCTAGGAGAGGAGAGACGAAAGACATGCCTCTAAAAGGAAAACACACCCCTCAGTCAAGGATGTTGTTTCCAAGAAGCTAAAGGAGTCACAGATATAGCGCAAATCATTTTCAATCCCATTCACCACAGACAAATCACTCAAACCTCCAAAGCAATCGGTCGTGACAACACCAAGTTACTCTTCCGACAAAGGTGAGTCCAAGTTATGTTGTGTACACCCTCTCTTTTGTAGGCCTTATCCCCCACCAGATTCTGATTATGCCTCCAAGCAATCAACATCAATTAAGTTTCCACGAGACTCTTGCAATCTCCACCTCAAGGAAGGAAACTGCTAACTCCACCAAGACCTCCAAGCCTCGGACTCTAAACGAGTCGTGTACTCCCCTGGTAATGGTGTTGTAGGAGCATATTTTGATGTTTATGTTGTGATTGGTATTGACATTATAGAGGCGAGTATTGTGGGACGTACCATGGAGAAATTTGTCTTTCAAATAGTTGTTGTGGGCGCTACAAAAAATATTGTCGATATGATAGGGGATCACCAAGAACTTGACACCACATTCCTTAGCATCCATTCATATTTGTGCTAGTGAGAACATGAATCCCCGTTACGTCAAGCACCCCTCGACGAATTGATTCTTCATATGAATAAGTTTGTTATAAGAACAAACCCTCCTGAAAGGTCGCAGATAAATGCTTTTATGTACATGCTAGAGTTGATGTCATAGATATATAATATCTTTGCATAGAAATGATACAAAAAAATCAAGTGGGGACTCACTAGCTCTCGACCGATTGTTGAAGAGAGACATGATTATTCTTCCTCTTCTTTGACGTCGCAAACCTCCATGGCAATTATACGCGGTGAAAAATCCCCAAAGTTGGCACTTGATCCAGACAATAACTGTTAAAGGCAATCTTGCACCTTTCCCTCAAGCATTACCGAGAATAACTTGCATCTCAATGCATTGGTTAATTATGGCGAGAGATAGAATACTTTATTAGAGGAGGTCGACGGGGTCTCCCCTCCCCAAGATGTTTGAGAGATGAGGCTTCTTGAATCTGTTAGGGATAGGTTCCCCCTGATTTCATTATTGAAAGGAGTCTTTTCACCCTTCTGGAATTAGAGATCAACGCGACAGTCACATAAGAAGGTTGCTCAGTGAGCTATACCTGAACCGCACAATGAACTCATTCACGCTTTTTTCAATGGGTGGTCTCCTTCAACGATTAGAAATTTTGTCAGCTCGCCAAGTCTGAAGATTTTGTGACGTTTGTGTCATGTTGAGTTGTGCTATCATCATGTTTGATAATTATTCTATGTTTATCCCTTAAGCGAGTAAAAGGATTTGAGTGGACCTCAAGATTACCCAATTACGAGTCAAGGAAAACAAAAATTCAGAGAAAGAGTAAAAGGTTAGAAGTACAATAGGAGATACCAAAAATATCCTAAGTTTTTGTGAGAGAAAATAATGGTCTTAGGAGAACTCAACAAAGGATTTACTTTTATGTAATGATGGTTATAGACACGAGCAATCTGCCTGGCGAGCAGTTAGGAGCCACAGGTGTCCTACATAGGGCGCGTGCAAACCCACTTGATATGTATGTGCTTTGTGCACTTAAAATATGGTTTAAATTAAAAAAACTAACTGAAGAAATGACACTCATAAATAGTGTCTGGACACAACGAGTTCCATTAAGGCTCTCTCCCAACATTTCATGAAGCTCCACTGTTTATTTTGGGGGTGTAGGCGGCCATGCAAAAAACAAATAGTTGAAACTTCATTCACATGGTAAAATTGCAAGTACGTTTGCTTATTTTTATTATCCCGTGTCAATGTCTCCTCTTGAGTACACCATGTTGGCATCATGTCAACATGCCCTGGGCCCCAAATTATAGGTATAGAATAGTGTTATCATTTGGAGCACTACATATGTATGTTGGTTGATTGACTTGAATTGTAGACACGGTGGATTCTGCAAGGATGATGAAATTCCTTTTGTATTGAATTTTTGGTATAAGACCAATACAATTATATGACCTTACTGATAAATTTCGCATTATGATAAACAAATGTTTCACGTTAAATCAAAACACTTGTGTATATATAAGAACTATGTGAAAATATATAAACTAATGTGCATATGAATCTATTGCATAGAAAAAGTAATGTCATAGTTGAACTCATACCATTATATGCAACTAACAAATATTGATTTTATGATTTTCATGTTCTTAATTCAGAAACCAAGAACTCACCCCATGTTTTTCTTCCCAAATGCGCGCTCGAGAGAGAAAATACATGAGACCAATCTTCTTGCCCGAAGTTTTGCTGCTCGTATAGCTCTCTTCTCGCTTCCCTCCCCTCTCGAGCACTTCTCTTGGCCCAAGCTTTTGGTTAGGGTTTTGAAGGCGCTTCTCCAAAAAAATTCAAGATATGCGAGTGAAGTTTTTTGTGCCCTACCCTCTCACGTAGCTCATTAAGACCATCGGCGCCGTTGAGGCCTGCAATTCAACATTGTTGGCGACCTTAATTTCCTCCTCAGGGGCGCGGTTGAGGCATGCTCTTTTACATCGTTAGTGATCTTGATTTTCTCCTTGTCGACGCCATTGAGGTCCGCTCTTCTTCCTCGTCAACGTCCTCCCTTAGATCTGTGAATCCTTATTTTTTTGGAGCCCGCAATTTTGTCGAATACTTGACATCCCCATGTAATTTTTTTGGCTATTTTTGTTTAATTTGATTGTGAATGTGTGTTTATCCTAGTTTTTCTCCTAAATTCCTCTTGCAAAATTTGGTTCGTGCTATTTTTATTTGTTTTGAATATTGTTTCTTCTAAATGTTTGTTCCCTGAATTCAGGCTTTTGGATTGTCATAGTAATGAATGGTTTGTTCCAAAATTTAACTCATTATTGGTTTGTTCAAGCCTTCAGTTTGGTCATAGTTCTTAATGGTTTGTTCCCTACTCATGATTGGTTTGTTCCCTACTCATGATTGGGTTGTTCTTGAGAAAGGCAAATATTTGGTTAGCACCATGTCATTAATACTAGACGTGATGATTTGTTGTCAAATATCATACCCCTTCTAAAAGGGGCAAACAATTTTATTAGAATGATTATTCAACATTATTTTCAAAAAAAAAGTTTTAGATAGAGTTATGTAGGTCATGAATCCATCTCTTATAGTCAATAATCAACAACTGTAAACCTTGGAATCTCCTACAAGGCTATGTGAGATTATGAACATTAGTAGAGCTGTCACAGTCTCGGTTCTACTAAAACTGTGAACCGAACCGTTAAGGTAATAGTTACTCAAATTAGAACCATAACCTATGAAGCACCGGTATTTCCTTGAGTGTCACGTACCCGTACCGGATACATATCCAGTATCGATACGTGATCGATACTCGGTGAATATATTAGTTACTTTAGTCTGTAAATGCACTTGGACTTGACAGATCGCCTTGCATATTGTGATAGATGTATGTCTTTTTAAAATAAATAAAAAAACTTCTGTGTCTTAGAAAAAAAAATGTGACCAATAAATGCAACTAACAGTGTTTGTTTA
Organism: Platanthera zijinensis; assembly: GCA_039513925.1. Classification (NCBI taxonomy): domain Eukaryota; kingdom Viridiplantae; phylum Streptophyta; class Magnoliopsida; order Asparagales; family Orchidaceae; genus Platanthera; species Platanthera zijinensis. The sequence continues at coordinate 50,298,497 of CM077084.1, read as the reverse complement.
TTATAGTAGCAAAATGTGCTTCGAAATCAAGTATATATTTTCATTAAAACCATAAAAATATTGATTTAAATTTTATTATTTTCTATATACATGTGCATATATATAGACACATGAGCATGCATATACATGTATATGTACATGTATATCAATGGGCATATTGCGTGTATATTTATATAAGTCAATTTTAATTTTGTCGTATCCCAAACGGACCCATAGAATTTTTTTTATTCTCGTACACCATACCACATGTATAGTACTCGGTACTCGTACTCATATCAGTGCTTCATAGACCATAACCTTATTTGGTTTGGACGGTTCCGGTTCCAACACAATTTTATTATCGTGTATTCTTTCGCCGCACACCTGCTTTTGTTTGAAGTTGTTCGGCTCATCGGTTTGACCACTGGATGAGACCCTAAATAAAAGATCCGGTAATTTTAGTCGTTAAGATGCAACGGACAAGCTTAAAATTATTTAAACGTATAAATTTAAGATTTAAATTCAAAGACAGAAAATTGAAAAGAATAGGAAATATTATGTTTGGAAATAATTTCAAAATCTAAAATCATTCTTGGAAATCATGTTTGGAAAGAGTTATCTGAGAAATAATTATTTGGGAAAGAGTTATTAAGAAAGAAGGACACCACTTTATATCTAAGTCTGACGTGAAGAAGAAGGGGGGATCGGACACGAAGAGAGACGAATCATTTTTTTGTTTCTCTGCTTTGTCGGTTACTTCCTCCTATTCCCGTACAGTTTTCCCCCTCTGACGCTGCTCTAGCCTCCTCAACGACAGCACAATTGCTCTCTGTCGTTGCCCTAACATCTTCGACAACGACCCAACAGATCTCGTCGCCCCTGGTTCTAGTTTTTGTCGCCATAGGACACGACGTTCCAGCGGGCTTTTGCCATACCCGACGGAACCCCGGCCTCCATCAGTCAACGCCAGTCGAAGACTTCATCTCCTCACTCCGGCGGCCACTCCGACTCCTCGCCGTTCGCCGATTGCCGTCGACTGCAGCGATTTCTTCCAGCAATCGGCCGACAACAACTGTTCCACGTCTGCACACGAATTTGGAATCAGACTGTTCTCCTTGTGGTATCTTCGCTCGTTTCTTGCTCGATTATTTAGTTTTAAATTTATGCACCCACTTAAATAATTAAAAGCTTGCCACGAAGGTTCAATTGTTTTTATTACCGTATTTCATAAATTATTGTTTGTGCTTTGGTTGTGGAAGATCGGATCTCGCTATGGTTCAACTCATAAGACGCTGAGGGATCGTACTAAAATAAAATTAATGATTTTAGCACAGTTTGTCGCTCGAAAGTCTTTTTGGCGCGCAAAGTTTTGAAATTGACCCCCTCGGCCTACATAAGTTAGAATTGAACGCATAAAATATATTATTTTCCAAAACCCTAACCTAGGTTTACATCACATACAAAGGCAATGGAGTTCCTTCCAAGCAAGCGCTGATCTGCACTCTCCTTTCCTTGCATTCAAAACGGAGAATCCATGAACTTCAAATAAAAATGGATGCAATTATCGCTACTCCAAGAATGCCCTCTTAAGAGGTACACACATAATCGATTCAAAATTTTCCCTACTCTTTTCACAGTTAGGGTTGTCCAAACTTTAAGATTAGTTCTGGAACAATATTCAGTCACTATACAATGAAGATTCGGATAAACTGCCAAAGGAATGTGCTCATTTGACTAGAAATTATGGTCTGGCAAGCTCAAATTAGATTTTTGTTAATAGGCCCATCTAACCAGTGGCATTTACATATCAATAGGATTTGTGGTGTTTTCCACAGTAAGTTGGAGTCACTTACATTCCTCTTAACTAACTCATTAAGCAATAGCAGGATAAAAAGTATAAAAAGAAGCTAAAAATAAAATACACAAGCAATATTGTTCATATGATGAATACATCATCTTCATAGATTTCCTTTACATGTCAAGCGCAAATTAACAGCTTGTTCATAATGTAAATTGGAAGTAATTTTACTGATCCTGTTTGAAGCAAATTACATTGGCAATTTGTAACTTAGAAAGGAAAGATGATATAAAAGTGTTCTTACCAGCTAGGAACAGCTCTGTAAATAAGAGGAGTGTCAGACCTCCAGCAAAAAGGATAAGAATGTTTGGTGTTTCCGATATGTACAAGTCTCCCTTTTGTCTGTTAAGGAGTTCAGAAGTGTTTACACTAAAATACTGACTATTCGTTACCAACAAATAAATATAAAACTCAATTAGATGTGAAACTGTTTTTTTAGATGTAACAGTTTATTATATAAAAGGAGAAAAAAGGTCAATTTGTGTGTATACATAACCATATTTCATTGAATAAACAGTTCAAGTAAACTGCAAACATGAAGTAGTTGAGATTGTTATGGGTTGAAATAACATGTCACATGATAAACTAGAAATTTTTAGAGTGGAAAGAGATGGTACTTACTGGATAGTTGGAGAGAGATGGCATACTTGAACACTCAACAAACCTTTTTTGTTATTAAATGCAGTACTTGGATACACAATGTCTCACTCAACTCACAAAAGAGAGTATAAGCACTCAAATAAACTCTGTAGTATTGTACTCTCGGCTTGATACACAAATAAGAAGCATGGCCCTCTATTTTCAGCTTCCAAGAAAACAATGAAGAAGGTGGAAAGCAACACCAAGAAGCTTCTGTATGAAGATGAGTGTGGAAGCACTAGAATTTCTTGGCAAATAAAACGTGGCATGAAGTATCAAAAGATGGAGAGAAAACTGGAAGCTTGTGGATTTATGTTACAAATGCCTTTTTGGGGTGCAGATTCACGACCAAAATATGTGCATGGAGGCAAATACAGAAATATATTTCCCTCATTATTCTGTTACCATATTCTCTCGTATTTACATTTAAGATGTTTCCATGTGGGCTGGAATATTTATTTCTGTCCTTTTATTTTTTTTATTTCATTTTATTGAACTGTTGCATTCACGTGAGGAAGGAGAAGGGGCGGAGTTCTCTTTTGATCCCAGCCTTTGTCGACTAGGTATCGAAGCCAAGCATCATGGAAAAATGTAGAAACGAACGAGATCAACTTGTCAAACTTTGGGACATGCTCGCCAAGGTCATCTCAGACAACGAAGTTTAAGAAGCATGGAATGCGCTTGGCCACGAGCCACGCGCAGCTTGATGCCCAAGTCACCTACTGACCTACGCGAGCAGACTGCACTCAGCCATGCTCACATCTGCCTCAGCCCCCTGCTCGACTTGAGCAGAAGGCCTGGTTTCCAACAGAATAGGTTTTGAGTAGGAATGTTACATTTATAGAGCCACCCTAGCGCCCAAACCATATCATCCATGGCTGGAGGGCCTCCGATGGTACTGACTGCACGCACTTTTAGAGGACACATGGGCCCCGTATCACTCGTAGCTCAACCATGGAATGCAAATCAGTGGAAAAGGCACCCACCCATTAATGGAGATGCATGGCCTCCTTGTGGTGAGGCCGATAATGGGCCACATTTTGTGAAACTAGAACTTCACTCTTTGACGAAAAGTATAACCCCTTGGAATGGTTCCCACATGCAAGCAATTATGCATCAATCAGTGTACGTTGTAGCTAGACTGGATTAGCCAAGTAGCAACTACTGTGGGAGCACCCCAATTTAAATTAAGAAGAATTCAAATATTACTTAAAACCTTCATTTTGGTCCCCTAGTGCCGAAAATCTACTAAGGGAGCCCATCTCCATCAAACATATGGGGACCAAGGACGAGTACCTGGAGAGGTTCTGGTCACAGCATCGACCATCAGGATGGACCGACTGGCGACCACATTTACTGCTAGAGTTCAAGAGCTACTCCGCCTGGACATGGAGTTCAAAGCTTCCCTGAATTGGTGACTGCGATGAATTTAGCTGGCATTTGCATTGGCCGTTTCAAATGGATCGAATCCTTAATGACTGACATGAGTGGCCTCCATAGCAGGCCAACCCACCACTATGCTCAAGGAATCTATTTCAACGATGATGAGCCATATGTTCAAGGGCACCAATGCAAGAAGTTATGGTCCGAGCAGAATGACTTGAATGACTAAGAGATGAGGATAATTAAAATGAGCTAGAATTCTTTCTTTATGTTATGTTGGGGGTGCGTGATGCAATCTGCGTCGCAACAACTTCATCATTCCAAGTAGTATCCACAATAATACCTACTCCACTGCTTGATTTATTTTTTTCCTGTGTACCATAATTTAAAACCTGAATTATCTAAAAATTTAGTTTTCTCACCGACACATCTAGTCTCTTGCAAGTATAAAATATTTATCCTTCTTTTAATCATTGTATCCACTACTTCCATCGCTTTCCCCGTTAGCGTACCTATATTCCAACTTCCAAACCTAATTCGATCACAATTCTATAACATAATTCCCTAGGACGTCTAATATATGAGGATTTTTGTCTATTTAACACTACGCCAAAAGTCCCCTTAGAGGTGCAGCGGTCCTTGCCAAGACGCCACATTCGGACCATACGGCGAGGACTCTTACAAATTTAACACTACACCCAAGTCATAGAGATGCAACGGTCCTTGCTAAGACGCCGCATTCGAACCATGCGACGCGTTCCTTAATGTCGGCCCAATATTGCGGGTTTTTTTGTTCAAAAAAAATTATAATTTTTTATAGAATGAATTCATCAGAAGGTTTTTGCAATATACATAGTGCTTCTTCCATAGCATGTAGAGATTTATGTTGGGCATTTGGTGGCTTCCTTTAATTGAAATAGTGGAAGAATTTTTTAAAAAAATATTATGAAGAAATGTCAGCCATGTTTTCATGCGTCAGGGCTTTAAATCCGCTATTCGACGTAGACGGCGTAGAAAATTTGATAGACGAAATAAATATTAATTTAGACTTAAATTTAAGTTTTGAAGATAATAACAACGTTAGTATTTCATAATTTAATTCACTTTTTACCGAATGTTATAATTATTACGATAACTTATATGGCTCGCGACTTCGAGAAGAAATATTTATACCCAGAACAAAGGATTCCATTAAAAATAAAATTTTAGAATTAGCTTCCAGGAAAAAATCGCGCGCATCTAGTAGTTTAAATAAATTAGGATTGTATACAAAAACACAATTCCGCGATTTTATGAGTACGGAAGAGATCGAAAACTTCGATCTATTAAAATGGTGGAAAAGTAAAGCTAATACATATCATATTTTTGCTTATATGACCCGTGATTTACTAACAATCCAAGCTAGTACGGTAGCTTCAGAGTCCGTTTTTTCTCTTAGTTGCAGGGTTTTGAACGACCGAAGGAGGCGGCTAAACGAAGAATCACTGCACTCGGCATCTGTTACAAGTACTATTTGGATGCTACGAGAAAGAAGCAGTACATTTCAGTGTTAGAGGCGAGCTCGGAGGAGATAGAAGACGAGATGGACGCAATGAATATAAGAGCTGATTAAGCGCGTCACACCCGATAAAATAAGTAATTTGTTAAGTTAATAATTTTTTAATTTTTTAATTTAAAATTAATAATAAATTTTATTTTTTTCAATTAATGTAAATTGTAAAAGTGTAGTTTTTTTTGTTTAATATTAATAACAAAAAAATTATAATTTTTTATAAAATGAATTCATCAGAAGATTTTTGCAAGATACATAGTGCTTCTTCCATAGCATGTAGAGATCTATGTTGTGCATTTGGTGGCTTTCTTTAATTGAAATAATGGAAGAAAAAAAATTTAAATATTATAAAGAAATGTCAGTCATGTTTTCATGCGCCGGCGCTTTAAATCCGTTATTCGGCGTAGAAAATTTGATAGACGAAATAAATATTAATTTAGACTTAAATTTAAGTTTTGAAGATAATGACGACGTTAGTATTTTATAATTTAATTCACTTTTTACCAAATGTTATAATTATTACGATAACTTATACGGCTCGCGACCCCGAGAAGAAATATTTATACCCAGAACAAAGGATTCCTTTAAAAATAAAACTTTAGAATTAGCTTCCAGAAAAAAAACGAGCACATCTAGTAGTTTAAATGAATTAGGATTGTATGCAAAAACACAATTCCGCGATTTTATGAGTACGGACTTCGATCTCTTCAAATGGTGGAAAAGTAAAGCTAATACCTATCATATTTTGGCTTATATGATCCGTGATTTACTAACAATTCAAGCTAGTACGGTAGCTAAAACAGGTCGGACCGATCCCTCTGATACAATGTAGAGAAGTGGTTCAAACCTTGTATATACTTCTTGAATATATGAAATACAAGTATGAGTACATATATTATATAGGAGAGAAGAGAGAGGAAACATCCTATACAGAAGATGTGGGACGAAAAAAAAGACTACAAATGAGCCAACTTATTGGGCCTTTACATTGTTTTTCCCTCTAACAATAACAAATGACTGTTAGAGATGACGCTATTTATTTCTTCTTTCTTCTAAAGAAAGGTTGGAGTTTAATACTAAGATGCTTCTGCAGGAAGATGTGTGAAGAAGTTCTAATATTTGTTGCTAAATAAAATCATTACAGGGAAGTTTCTAAGAGTGGAGAGATGGATAGAAAATGAAAAATTTGTTGATTTTTCTAGAAATTGAGATAGACGTAGGAGGTGTTGCTTTATGTTAATATTAACATGTCTAAACAGTTAACAAGCATAAACACAACTTTGGAACATCATGAAATATTTTAATGAGCATATGCCTCTTAAAAACTGACAGTAGTTAATATGCTCACAAACTTTTGACTTAGTATTTGCTAATAGGAAAGGATAAACATTTTTCAGAAAATATCCATAAAAACACATGAAATAAAAAAAAACATTTGTATAAATCGAAATATATCAAATGCAACTGCTTTAATGCGAAGAGAAATAACTAGTAACTGTCATATATGAGCAACTGCAACCAATGTTGTCAAGATCGAGATCTTACCTAAGATCGGTCGGCAGTTGTAAGATCGTAACACGTGGGATCGACACGAAACGGTAAGATCTTACTTAGTATACAAAATTAAATAAATCTAATTTACATATACATATATGTAGTAGATCATTAATCAAAAAGCAATATATATATAAAAGAAAAGTTCAACTGCATAGTATGATACTATGATAGACTGATAATAAATAATAATAGTACATTATGCTGGAGGGTCGGGCACAAATCTGCCCAGATTTCACCCAGAAATCTGGGCAGAAATGAAGAGCACAGCACAGCACAGCACAGTATTACATAAGAAGAAGAAGATGAGCACAAGGCAGAAATCAACAGCACAGCACAGTAGCAGAAATCAAGAGCACAGCACAAACTCACAGTAGCAGAAATTAAGAGCACAGCACAGTAGTACATAAGAAGAAGAAGAAGAACCTGCGGCGGAAGCGGAGGCGAGCGGCGGCAAGTGCTGCTGCGGGATCCGGCTGCGAAGAAGATCGGGTTTTGTTAGAAGCACAGCACAGTAGTACATAAGAAGAAGAAGAAGAACCTGCGGCGGAAGCGGAGGCGAGCGGCGGCAAGTGCTGCTGCGGGATCCGGCTGCGAAGAAGAAGAAGAAGAAGAAGAAGAAGAGAAAGAAGAAGAAGAAGAAGAAGAAGAAGAAGAAGAAGAAGAAGAAGAAGAAGAAGAAGAAGAAGAAGAAGAAGAAGAAGAAGAAGAAGAAGAAGAAGAAGAAGAAGAAGAAGAAGAAGACCTGCGGCGGAAGCGGAGGCGAGCGGCGGCGAGCGCTGCAGGGTCGGGCTGCGAGGGAAGAGAGGGCTGCGGGATCGGGCGAGCGCTGCAGGGTCGGGCTGCGAGGGTTTGGGAAGAAGAGAGGGCTGCGGGATCGAGCGCTGCGGGCTTTTATTAAGAAGGATTTGGAACGATGAGGAGCGGCGATACAGCGATTTACGTTCTTACCCGGCGATCCTACCCGCTTTTATGGAATCCCGATACCAGGCGGAAGGCGGAGCGGAAGGGGGATTTTAATCGTAAGATCGGACGATCTTACGATTAAAATCGCGTTTTTAACAACATTGACTGCAACCATCCAGTGACAATCAAACCATGAGAAAAAAAAAACAATAATATCATATGACAAATAAGCTCTATGGGATACCCTTCACTGAATCAATTGACCAAACTCCATTAGTCTTTACTGTTTACTCAATGACACCCAACAAAATAAATAATTGTGTGAAAAGAGAAACCTCAAAATCTCTAGCTTTTCTTAAATGCTAGAGAAGCTATTCATACCAAGTAACTAAGTACCTGAAATTTTCAAGTGGAGAAGATGAAGTAATCCTTTTCCAAAAAGTAGCGCAAAAGCAGATATATGGAAGAAAATAAATATACTGAAGGCAATATAAAGTCATGATGGTTCTAGAGAACACTACTTACCTTTAAAAGGTTTATAATATCCTTATCAACATCCTTGACGTAGCGCCCCTTAAAATCACATATTTTCTCAGTGAAGCATCCATCACTATCAACTGCAACAATCAGGCCTTCATCCTATCCATGCATAATATTCAGAAAGAAAATCTGTGCAAATCAAATTGAATGATGGAGCAAAACTAAATGTCCTATAAAGCTCATCTGAAGAGTGCTTATGTCAAAAATTGAGATTTCATTGGGCAAACCAATATTAATGTGTCATAGAGAAAGCAGCTTCAAAAGGTGGTCAGCATGCAATAACTACTGATATAAAGAACTAAAATTAAGATTGTTATCATAGGAACAACTAGAGACATTTGATTGCACTCACCAAAGGATGAGTGCAATATTTTAGAAAAACACAAATGAAGCAGAGGATTCCTTGAGCCACCTCAGATAAGTACAGGGATTTTATAACCTATATGTGGCATGTGATGCTATTTTTGAAACACTACAAAAATTAGGGTCCAAAGCCAAGTATTAGAGAGAAAACTAACATTGCTGTGGATATTTGATGAATGGACCATTAAAGAAAATAGTGTAGATATTAACTCAATGGTTTCTAATAAGCATCATCATCATTAAAAACATCTCAATTTTCTGTTGTTGACAGAAAAATACTCCGCTTTAATTAAATTCGTTTGGGCGCCTCATGAGATGTTATGCTTATTTTGTGAAACTGTGGTTGCTCTTTTACACATGTCCAATCTGTTTCTTCATATGGTTTTAATGTAATAATAATTACACTATTGCTAATGTATCATCTACCGAGGGGATGAGATCACGGAGGAAAAACAAAATGCTAAGTTTGGAGAGAAAGTCATTGAAATAACATGGGCAAAGACAGATCATCAATCGAACACCTGATGTGCAAGATCGATGCTCGTTAAATTTTGATCATCAGATCATTTCGCTAGGGGGGAGGATGAACAGCGCAAATTCAAACTGGTTGGATCAGCCAAGTGGAGTTGGAGTATTATCTGCTTTTCTTTTTTAAGAGTTAATTTGATATTAGTATCTATCACTATTTCATTGTAGTTTTGTAGTTTAGGGAATTAGTTGTCTTGAATTTAGGATTGTCCGAGCAGAATATCCAAAGGCATGAGATTTAATGATGTTATTCATTCCACTCCAGAAAAAAAATTAAAACTATAAACATATATCTCTGATCTCTCTCGTTTCCTAGAATTCAAGCTTTTTCCATTCATAGTCATTGTTCCCCCTTCTGCTCCAATCACTCACATCAATAGTCAGTCAACAGTAGTGTTTTAGAAGCCCCGTATTGGGAACTCATTTGTGACCATGAGAGGTTGAAATCGAAGGAGATTGGAATTCCCCTTGTTAGATTTGCGGGAACCGTTGGTCGATACTCGGAAGGAGAAGAAATCCAGAGGAAAGGGGTGGTCAGACAATGGCTGAGAGCGGCTTGCAGCTATCAGCGAGCTGCAGCTTTTCATAGGGCACGAGAATTAAAGAGAGAATGGAAGAATTTAGAGAGAGAATTTAGAATAATATTTGCTTCCTTTCTCATTTCCCCTATTCCTTCCTAAGTAGGAAGTACCAAAAACATACAAATCTATTTAGCGCGACATGAAATAAAAAAAAGCACGACAAAAATAAACGCGAAATAAAATAAAATAACAACAATAGATATTCCGCAACGGTAAGTGATGTCTCCCTCCTCTAGTCCGCGCTTGTCGTCCAGCGGTAGTGATGGTAGGTGACGATCAGTGTGGGTCCGCAACATCTCTCTCCCCGTTAAGACCAAATTTGTCCTCAAGCTTGGCATCTAGCAGTGGTGGGAAGGGCACCAAGCGGGGTAGAGGGGGTTGGACCGTGAAACCGTTTCAGCTGGGAGACGTGGAAGACGTAATGAATGCGGGTTTCCGGTGGAAGCTGGAGGCGGTACGCAACTCATCAATGCGCTGGAAGATCTCGAATGGGTCGTAGAACTTTGGTGTGATATAGGGACCAGGCAGCCGAAGTCTGACGGTAAGGGCGGAGCATGACTATACCCACTCTCCCAGGGTAAAAACTAGCTTGTGATGGGCCCGCCCGATTTTAAGCGGTCTCTATATGTGCTTGGGATTGAAGGAGGCCCCCGTACTATTGAGAGAATTTGGTCCTGGTCCAGAAGCTCGCGGTCGGCGGCATCCAGGCGGGTTGAGCTTCTTTCGTAGGGCAATAAGCGAAGGGGATTCCGCCCATAAATCAGGCGAAATGGTGTTGTCTGCAGCGAGGTATGGTAGGAGGTATTGAAAAAATATTACACCAACGAAAGTCAACGGGCCCAATCCTTGGGGCAATCCCCGATAATGCAACGCAAGTACATCTCCACTGTGCGATTAACAACCTCTATTTGGCCATCAAAATGCATATGGTAGGTAAAAAAGAAGGATAGCTTGGTACTGCATAGAGTAAACAGTTCCTTCCAGAAGTTGCTTGTGAACACCTTGTCCCGGTCCAAGAAAATACTCTTGGGAAGGCTATGGAGACGGAAAACCTCCACGAACAAGGCATGAGCAATGCCCTCCGCTGTCAGTGGTCTGCGCATAGCAATGAAGTGTGCTTCCTTCGAAAAATGGTCGACCTCTACCATGAGAATAAACTTCCCGCGCAAAGAAGACAAGCCCTCAATGAAGTTCATCAAGATGTTAGCCTAAATCTGTGTGACGATCGACAATGGTTTAATACTAGCAAGAAGAAGATGCTCTGTCCTATGGCGTTGACAGACTGTGCAACAACAACAACACTCAAGCCTTTATCCCATTATAGGGGTGGGATATATGGATCCTTTATCGCCAATGTGCCCTATCTTTAGTCATAATCTCACTAATGCCTAAGTACATCATGTCTTTCCTTATAATTTCATTCCAAGTCTTTATTGGTTTACCACTCCTCCGTTTAACATGTCTAGTGACTAAACTTTGACAATGCCTAACAGGTGCCTCTAATGGTCTCCTTTGTATGTGTCTGAACCATCTTAGTCGAGCTTCTCCCATCTTCTTTGCAATTGGTGTCACTCTTGTCTTATCCTTGATACATGCATTCATAATTGTATCCAGTCTCGTGTGTGTCCACACATCCACCAAGGCATTCTCATCTTTGCAACTCCCATTTTTTGCTCATGTACACCATTCATTGCCCAACACTCTAAACCATAGAGCAGCGTTGTTCTAATTGCAGTACAATAAAATTTGCCTTTAAGATTTAATGGTATTTAACGATCACATAAGGTCTCTGATGCGCCATTCCACTTCACCAACCTGCTTGGATTCTATGTATCATATATTTATCTACACCTCCATATATTTGTACGATATTTAAAACACTCACTGCAGGAAATATTCTAATCACCCAACTTAATAACGAAGTCACACGTCCTTCTTGCACTGCTAAAATTAAGCTCTATATACTTTGTATTTGCCTTGCTTAACCTAAAACCATTCTTTTCTAAAGTGTCTCGCAAAGATTCAAGTTTCACGTTTACACCCCCGCGCGTCTCGTCGACCAAAACAATATCATCTGTAGACAATAAACACCAAGGTATTGCTTGTTGGATATGTCTGGTGAGCTCATATAAGATAAGGGTAAGGAGATAAGAGTTTAAAGCTGACCCTTGATGTAAGTCAACATTGATAGGGACTGTCTGTGTTAATCCTCCAGACGTCCTCACCATTGTCACTGAAATTGTATACACATCTTTGATTATGTCAATGTATGATACATTTACACCTTTCTTTTCTAAGACTCTCTATAAGATCTCTCTTGGAACTCTATCATAAGTCTTCTCAAGATCGATAAACTATATATGCGAATCTTGTTTTCTTTCTCGACAGTTGTCAATGAGTCTCCTTAAGAGATGTATAGCTTTAACAATCGAGCGTCCCGACATGAATCCAAATTGATTCACTAAGATGCTAGACTGTGCAAGCGACAAAAAAATTCTAGACATTACGTCGTAGGCCCTTCCAAAAGAAAATGGTGCAAATCCGTTGAAGGATTTTGCAGACTCCTTAGTGATCCAAGGTGTGTGATGTTGTTACCCTCGTAACAGTTGGCTCCACTATTTCACAAATGAGGGGAGATGAAGGGAGCAAGTACACACACCTCTTGGAATGCACTAGGTCCACTTGCACCATCCAGTGAGCTGGAAAACACCTTTCGTCAATCCACCGCTTAATCCCCACGAGAACCGGAGAGTCTTCGGACTCCTAACGCATCCAAAGGAGGATTGCAGAGGTGGGTAGTTATATAGCACAAAGTAGACTGTCCTTCGGGTCGTGGAGAGAAAGAGCGTCGGTTGCACGGTTCAACATGTAGACCTTGTCCTCCACACGGAAGTCGAAGCACAAAAGTCTGCTCACCCAACGTTGTTGGGGAGCAGTGTTGAGGCACTACTCGAGTATATACTTGAGACTGAAATGCTCCGTGGGGAACAGAAAAGTTCTCCATAAGTATGTTCTCCAATGTTGCGTTGTCAGGGCTAGGCCTATCAGCTCGAGCTCGTAAGCTGGTAGTTAGAGTCGCTGTCTTGTGGCCGAAAAAAGCGATTGAGTGGCCCTCATGTTGTAGCACTGCACCACAGCCAAGCCAGATGTGTCGCACTCGATGTGGAACTCATGTATGAAGTCGAGCAAGCGGAGGACTGGGTCGGCGATCAAGGCTTGATGGAGGGTCTGGAAGACCGGGGTGGCACGATCGCTCCAGAGGAAACCGTGCTTCTTCAGTAGAGTCACCAAGGGCGTAATCATGATGTAGCTCTGAATGAAACGATGTTAGTAATCTATTACGCCCAGGAAACCTTGCAACCCCGTAGGGATGGGGATACTTGCTGGGTTGTCACCCCGCGAATCTTCTCGTGGTTTGCTGAGACACTCGTGTCGTTAATCACGTGGCCCAGGTAAGCCACTTTGTCTGTCCCAAAGGAGCACTTAACCTGCTTCAAAAATAGCTGATGCAGGCGAAGGAGGCCTAAAACGGCCTACAGATGTCACGGGTAGTATTCTTAGGTCTTGTAATACACCAAAATATCATCAAAGAAAACAAAAACAAAACAACGAAGCAATTCATGGAATACCGCATTCATCATGGCCTGGAAAGACGAGGCAATGGTAAGCTCGAAGGGCATTACCAGAAACTCAAAATGCATGTGGTGAGTGCGAAAGGACGTCCTCTCCACATCCGCAGGGGTCGTTCGCACATGATGGTAATGTAAGGTCCCCCCCCCTCTCAAAACCAGGAGGACCTTATGCCCAAAGCGCTTGTCCCACCAAAAGGTTCGTGTTTCGGTAGAGGACCCACCCTTCTCACCCGACCCACGACCCAATTGGCGGAACATGCGCTTTGTAAGGCTATATATATCAGAAATAGAAAATCATTCACAGGGTATAAAAATTTTGCGGAAGCATCACAGAATATAGATATATCATCATGATAGAAATAGGTAAACCATAACAAGAACCCACGAGGGGTATAGGTGTCCAAAATGATCATCCAAACATGAGTTGACAAACATAGAGTCTACAAAAGAAATCACACATCCTCTCTCCTCCTCAAAATAGTACCCTCAAATCCTCGTAGACTATCCGCACTGGCTTCTGAAACTCCTCCTCAACGGGATTACGCCTATGGTCCTCCATCTGCTCCCGCTCCGTCGGTGGGCACATCGGGTCCTAAAATGATACGTACAAAAGTACTACCCACATCGTGACCAAGTAAATCTCACGCTCATCCCCAGCCCCCTAATGGGTACATGGAAGGAAACCTACAAGGAAAGTTAGAACAATAGCCGAAGCAAACATATCTTGTATAAACAGCTAAACGGAAGTGGCAATGAAACAATGTTTTAAAAGGAGTTTGTACTAAAGTTGTTAAGTATACCCTTCATCGTATAACTCCTCCTGACGGTGGTTATACGATGACGGACCAAGGTGATAGCACATGCAGACATATTATGAATAATTGATGTGATGAGTATGTATGATGTCCTCACGGCCACTCGAATGATGTGTCACTAATCATTTTCCCCTATGTCGACATAATGACCTGTTAAGAGAAGGAGCTCACTTCCTAGGCCTCACCGTCGTGGCCAGACGGTGACAGTGGGTCGGTCGCTCCCACTTCTAGGTTATGGATACACCCCAACTTCCTAGGCCTTCGTACCTCTAAAAGAACAGGTACTCTCGGTGGGAACACATCCTCACCTCGTGCGGAGATCGACCCTCTCGGCACATAACCAAACGAGTGTGAGACGGACCTCTGTGGAAGGGGTAGCTAGCCCCCGGTCCCCTTCACCACCCAACAAAAATAGAGTTCGTCGTCACGACTTCTCCCGTAGTGTATAATAGAGGGAAGCCGACGAACCCGTCACATCAGTAACCATGCACCCTCCCATATTCCCATGCAATAAGTAACGATTGAAATGACTAAGTAACACTTCTTATAACAGTAATAAATAGTTAAGACTTGGCTCCAAGTTTTGAGACATTAGATTTGCACCAATAAAAGATTAGATTCACACTATACAAACAATATTTTCTCTATACTGATATCAACAAACAACCACATGAATGGCAGCAAAATAAGCTATACCAAAACTTACATGTTAGATCCAAATAAATCATAAATTGTCTGAGATGAGAGACTATGGTTGTGCACATATTGACGGTTAAGCTGTTAGTTGTATAAACTCGTATTTCTCCGTACAAAATATTATAAACACCCAAATACAGCGAAGCAAGGTGATGCAACCCGTTGAGCATCTTTTATTTCTATTTTTTTTATCGTACCTGTATTTTCCTTTTTGTAGCGCACGTTACTAGCGCCCTGGATATCAATTTTGTATCGCGCACGCTTTGCGCAATTTTTGTTTGGCTCGTTGGTGTGACCGGTCAACGAGACCTTAAATGCATAGGTCCGGTAATTTAGGAATAGTTTAATTTAGGGCAAGCTTAATTTTAATTAACTATAATTTATAAGTAATGAAATTATAATTCTCTTTGAAGACCCTATTTAAAGGTACTCTTATTTTGGCCCATTTTGAAATCTCATTCCCAAAAAGCCCACTATTCTACATGAAACCCTAAACCCTCCCCTTAAAAACAAACCCCCTCTTCTAACCCTAAGGGGGGCTGGAAATAGAAACTGAACAAGTCATTTGACTCGTCCGGTTTCCCCTCCAGCACCGCACGCCTCGTTCCCGTCGACATCACCTGCAGCGGCTCCATCCGGGGCTGACTTCCTCTCCGTTACTCCCGCGCCTCCTCCAACTCCAGCCGAGCAAGTCGGGAGTCCACCACCTCCTTCCCGTGCTTCTTCTCCCCGACGGAAGTCCCTGCAACCTCGCCGCCCCTTCTCATCTTCTTCTTCACGGTCGGAATCCACCTGGGAAGCCCTTCCCGCCACCAGATCTGCTGTCGGGGACTTCTCCCGTTGGCGTCGAGCCCGCCTGAGACTTCTTAGGGCACCGACGCCCCCTCCGACCTCGTCCTCCACCAGATACAGGATCACCCCTACCCAGCATCACTCCGGCAGCCTTTGCCACCTGCTCCAGTAGGTCGAGATCGTTGCAGCCTGTCCTCAACCAGCTCACCGCCCGATCCTCTCCACTGCAGTCCAGCCACCACTGTGTTGTGCCCAGCTGTTACTCTTCTCCTTGGGGTATACCTCGCTTCTCCTAGCTCAATCCCCAATAAATTTTATGCTTAAATATTTAAATGCATAGTTGGTTATTATGAGCTTGCTCTAGTAAACATAACCCTTAATTACCGTTGATTTCATTTTCGTGTTGCCACCCACTTGATTGCTGAGTTTGTGGAATTAGTTTCATCACGCTGTATGTTCGTGCGGTAGCGTTTACGTTCGTGTGCGACGCCTCGACCGTTTATTCGTTAGAGGATAGCCCGCCAAAGTCTCGCGTGCCACTTTGATTTAAAATACGTTGCTAGATTATATTTCAAAACTGCAACCCTAGATCTTAAATTACATCACAAGGTATACGAATTTACAAGTACACATTGGGAGCTTACATGTTAACGGTCAATAAACTCTCACCGTGCACAAATTAAATTGACATGATTATATATTGCGGTTACTTATATATATATATATATTGGCAGCATGTTATGATGAAATAAATTTTATATATATATATATATGTGTGTGTGTGTGTGTGTGTGTGCATATTCTAAATTCATCATGATACGATGAAATAATTATATACATATATATATATGCATTTAACTATTTGAAGTTTACATAGGATCTGATCGAGTATGAGACATTCATCTTAGCTGTACGGTTAACTTAATAGTGAAAGGTTTTAAATAATTTAATTTAAACATGCATATAAACCGCACCTCATTTAAATGAGTAATAAACAGGAAGCTAGCCGGAGGACCGAACAGGAAACCCAAAATAAATTTTAAAATAAAACGCAGTCCTCGGGGAATCGAGCGCGGATTTTCCCACGGCTGGTAGGAGCCACCATTGCTCCGGCCATTACCCCTGGTATCCTCGCCCAGGTTGGGCGCTTCGGCGAGACGTCGGCCGGCGGTGGACCGCCGCAGCCGCCTCCGGCGATCCGCCAAAAAGAAAATAAGGGCCTCACGGTGGCTGCATGCATGCGGGCGGCCCCTTGGCCGGTCGGAGCACTGGTTGCTCCGGCCACCACCCCGAGTAACCTTGCCCAGGTTGGGTGCTCCGACGAGACGTCGGCCGGCGGTGATCCGCCGCCGACGCTGTCGGCGATCTGGAGAGAAAATTTCCAGGTCCACGGTGGTTGTAACGCCACCATGAAAAAAAAACAGGGGAGGGGGAGAAAAGCTATGGGTTGCCCCATCGCCGTTGGTGGGAGCTTTGGCTCCGGCCACTACCCCCAGTGAGAGTACCCCGGGGAGGGCCTCTGGTGGGGTGACTTCGGGCGGACGGCCGCCGGCGGTGGCCGGAAAATTTTAAACATGAAATTTATCTTTTTATTATTATTATTATTTTGATCGGAATGAAGAGGCCGCCGAAGCAGTTTCCGTCGAACCTCTTCGCCTCAAGGACCTTGAGGAAGGGTCGTGGGGACTCTTCCTCCCCTTCACACGCCCCATGCGAGGCCGAAACCCGCAACGGTTGTTGAAACCAAAAACTTGGTCTCTATGGAGTTCGACCCTTGGGGAAGGGGTGACCTCACACCTACTACACTCGGGGGAACGTCACGGACCAAAGACTTGGGAAACTAGGAACAGACCCTCGGCTCTTGCGTGGAGGTCCCACCACACACCCGGAAGGTCACAAGAACACTTCCCCTCCCTTACCGATGGCAGAGATGGGTACCTTGGAGAGTTCTCTCAACTCTACCAAGAAAAGAACTAGGGAGGAGAAAGCCAAAAACCAATGCCTCTCCAAAGGTACCCAAGGGGGTCTATTTATAGTTTTTCCAAGTCCTGGGGTCAGAATGACCAAAATGCCCCCAAGGCAAATAAGCCTCTAGCCAATAGAAAACATCCGCACTGGGGGGTAAAAGGGAAAAATTCCCCCTGGGGGTAATATGGTAAACATGACAACAAGAGGTCCAGGGGGGAGGGGGAGGCCGAACCGTGCTCCTCCCCCTTACCCCCACCTCAGACACCCAAGTCGAGCTCGCCCAAAGGAGCAGGGCGCCCGGGCGAGCTCCAGGCCGCCAGCCGAGCTCGCCCAAGGGGGTTGGGCGCCCGGGCGAGCTCCAGGCCGCCGGCCGAGCTCGCCCACGGGGGCTGGGCGCCCGGGCGAGCTCCAGGCCGCCGGCCGAGCTCGCCCAAGGGACAGCGTGCAGGGGGTGAGGCCTTGGCCTCCGTCCGGAGTACCGCTCCTTCATCGCGCATAGCAAGCCCGGGGGGAGATGCAGATTTTTCCTTCCCCTACTAGTATATTTCCAAGTCCAAGCCAAAATTGGCCACCAAGAGTCCAAAATCTCTAAAAAACTTAAAAACTTAAAACTGGCTCTGCGCCTGCCGAAAGTACCCTACTTCGCGAATACGAGGTTGTACACAATCCCCGCTCTTTTCGAGATTGGCACAAGCTCGGAAAGAAACATCCAACCCAACGTATTCGCTGAGTCAGCCTGTCATGCCAGCTAATAGGAGCCTGGGTGACGAGGCAGCCTCGGGGTGAAAACACTTAGCCTCCCGAGGGGTCAACCTGTCATGCCAGTTAATGGGAGACTAGGTGACGAGACAGCCTCGGGGTGAAAACACTTAGCCTCCCGAGGGGTCAACCTGTCATGCCAGCTAATGGGAGCCTGGGTGACGAGACAGCCTCGGGGTGAAAACACTTAGCCTCCCGAGGGGTCAACCTGTCATGCCAGCTAATGGGAGCCTGGGTGACGAGACAGCCTCGGGGTGAAAACACTTAGCCTCCCGAGGGGTCAACCTGTCATGCCAGCTAATGGGAGCCTGGGTGACGAGACAGCCTCGGGGTGAAAACACTTAGCCTCCTGAGGGGTCAACCTGTCATGCCAGCTAATGGGAGCCTGGGTGACGAGACAGCCTCGGGGTGAAAACACTTAGCCTCCCGAGGGGTCAACCTGTCATGCCAGCTAATGAGAGCCTGGGTGACGAGACAGCCTCGGGGTGAAAACGCTTAGCCTCCCGAGGGGTCAACCTGTCATGTCAGCTAATGGGAGCCTGGGTGACGAGACAGCCTCGGGGTGAAAACACTTAGCCTCCCGAGGGGTCAACCTGTCATGCCAGCTAATGGGAGCCTGGGTGACGAGACAGCCTCGGGTGAAAACACTTAGCCTCCCGAGGGGTCAACCTGTCATGCCAGCTAATGGGAGCCTGGGTGACGAGATAGCCTCGGGGTGAAAACACTGGGCTTCCACGAGAGATCAACCGGCCTTGTCCGCTAGTGAGAGCCTGACAGCGGAATCATCATCGGAGCTAAGGATTGGGCTTCCATGAGAGACCAACCGGCCTTGTCAGCTAGTGAGAGCCTGACAGCGGAATCATCATCGGAGCTAAGGACTGGGCTTCTACGAGAGATCAACCGGCCTTGTCAGCTAGTGAGAGCCTGACAGCGGAATCATCATCGGAGCTAAGGACTGGGCTTCCACGAGAGATCAACCGGCCTTGTCAGCTAGTGAGAGCCTGACAGCGGAATCATCATCGGAGCTAAGGACTGGGCTTCCACGAGAGATCAACCGGCCTTGTCAGCTAGTGAGAGCCTGACAGCGGAATCATCATCGGATCTAAGGACTGGGCTTCCACGAGAGATCAACCGGCCTTGTCAGCTAGTGAGAGCCTGACAGCGGAATCATCATCGGAGCTAAGGACTGGGCTTCCACGAGAGATCAACCGGCCTTGTCAGCTATTGAGAGCCTGACAGCGGAATCATCATCGGAGCTAAGGACTGGGCTTCCACGAGAGATCAACCGGCCTTGTCAGCTAGTGAGAGCCTGACAGCGGAATCATCATCGGAGCTAAGGACTGGGCTTCCACGAGAGATCAACTGGCCTTATCAACTAGTGAGAGCCTGACAGCGGAATCATCATTGGAGCTAAGGACTGGGCTTCAACAAGAGATCAACCGGCCTTGTCAGCTAGTGAGAGCCTGACAGCGGAATCATCATCGGAGCTAAGGACTGGGCTTTTACGAGAGATCAACCGGCCTTGTCGGCTATTGAGAGCCTAACAGCGGAATCATCATCGGAGCTAAGGAAAAATGAGCCACCCCCCGAGGCACTCTCGACCCTGCCAGCTGGTGTGAGCCTGGTATGAGGAGATCCTCCCGGGGGTTGGGAGCTGGACATGTCACCTAAGCTTTTTCAACTCCAACATCCTCTAACGGGGAAAAAGATGGGTTACATGACCCCCCCCCCCCCCCGACTCTACCGGTCGGGGGCTGGACTCCTTACAACAACATAAAAGAAAGATACATTACTCCGCCGAGGCGAGGCTTCTTCAGGGGGTCCGGGCATGGTGGTCGTCATCCGATTACTTCCCACTGGATACCTCCATCCTGCTCAGGCTCTCCATGATCTTCTCCATCTCCTCCGCCTTAGCCAACCAAGAGATAGTGTTGACAGCCGTGACGTAGCACTGCCTCGCCATCCTGGAGTCTCCCTTGATCCTGACCTGGATCCCTTCTAAGTTGAACTTGAGGCACTGGTGGAAGAATGAGGGCACACACCGGAAGGCGCTGATGAGGGGCCTTCCGAAGATGGCGTTGTAGCTGCTTGGGGCGTCTACAATGACGAACCTGCAGTTCCTTGAGGTCCCTCCCAACTTCACCTGGAGTCCGACTCCACCTTCCACCTCCTTCCTCTCCCCGGAGAATCCAAACAGAGGTCCATCCGACGCCAGTATCCTCTTTGGCTCCACCTTCATCCCCTTGAACGCCTTCTTGAAAATGACGTTGACAGAGCTTCCGTTGTCAACCAAGATCCGGGAGACGGTGAAGCCTTCGACGGCTGCCTGGATGACCAGGGCGTCGCAGAATGAGTCCTCATGCTCTGGCATGTCTTTTGACGAGAAGGTGACCCTTTCTTCCGGGGGAGGGGTCTGGGATGTCGAGGCAACGCTCCGGCGGTACATGACGTGGAGGCTCGCCTTCCGAGTGGCCTCGATCCCCACCCCATCGTGGATCACTGCTATTCCTCCTCGGTGCCCTACATCAACCCGATCCTCGCATATCTCATCACCCCCTCCTTGGGGTAGAACTCCTTCAACCTGTGCCGGCGGCTGAGGCTGGGCAGGGCCTCTCGCCCCCCTTAACTCTAGGAACTCGGGGCAGGTAGCCGTGGCATGACCCTCCAACTGGTGGAAGTCACAGTACAGTAGTGCCCTTTCTCCCCTCTTTCGACGGGCTGGGCGATCTCTCCTGTTACTTCTTCCTCCTTCGCCTATTTCCAAGGCCTGCTGGGGTGGGGGCAGGAGCTGCCTAGGTGCTTGCCTCTGGAAGTTGAACCTCCCTTGGCCCCCATGGAAGTTCTCTCCACCTGGCACGAGAGCTCTTCCTGGACCTTGGGCAGGTCTTCCCTGCTGCCTCCAGCCTGGTTCCGGACCCTCCTGTCCTTGGAACCCCTGGGCTCTCTGCTCCTCTCTCCTTCTTCCTTCCAGCTGTCTTGAGCCACCTTGCTCCTTTGACTCTGCCTCCGTCAACTTTGCCAACCTCTTAACAAATGCCGGGCTGGCCGCCTCCATGGTTATCTCCTCTGCTGCCCTTTCCATCAGCTCCTCGAAGGAAAGGGGGGCCTTCCGGGTCAAGCTCATCTTGAAGAACCCTTCGCGCAACCCCACCATGAACGCCATCTGGAGGGCATACCCTGGCACCTCTTGGATGTCAAGGACCTCCTCCTGGAACCTGTCAACGTAGTGGGCCAGCGACTCCTCAGCCCTTTGCTTTATCAGGAAGAGGGACTCAGAACCTTTCTTTCTCTTCTTGGAGGTGGAGAAGCGAAGCTGAAAGCTCCGGCTCAAGTCTTCGAACCCGAATATGGACCTTGGAGGGAGTTGATGGAACCAGTCCCTCGCCTTCTCTTTCAAGGTGATCGCAAATAGACGGCACTTGAAGACATCCGTCATTGGCATGATGGAGACGACATCCTCAAACCACTGTAGGTGCAGGATGGGATCATCCTTCCCGGTATAGTATGCCTTGTCAAGTTCCCTGAATCCCTCGGGAACGGGAGCTGAGATGATCAACTCGCTGAAGGGTGACCCTCTGAGGGGTGGTCTCGCGGTCTCTACTGGCGCGACCTGGTCGCCTAAGGGGCGAGCACTCGACGGGCTGGGGAACAACTCCCGGCCGGGGAGGTCTCGCTCGACCCCCTCTCCCATTCCTCTTCTTTCCAGGTCGCCTCCCTGGGGCACTTCCTTCTCCCCCTGCCGGGGTGATCTCGCTTAAATCTCTGGGGGGCAGCTCACTGAGATCCCCGAGAGCCGGTCCCTGGGGGGTGGGAGCTGAGCTGCCAGCCCGAGGAACAATGCTTCGCAACATCTCCATGATGCCAGAGATGGAAGCCATGAACTCTTCCCTTCCTACGAAGGGTCCTGGGTTGGGGAGACCGCCGAGGTCATCACTACCTCCCTGATCTCCAACCATGACACTCTCCCGAGATCTTCTGTGTTGGTCACTTTCCACGCTCACCGCACCAAAATGTTGAAACCAAAAACTTGGTCTCTATGGAGTTCGACCCTTGGGGAAGGGGTGACCTCACACCTACTACACTCGGGGGAACGTCACGGACCAAAGACTTGGGAAATTAGAAACAGACCCTCGGCTCTTGCGTGGAGGTCCCACCACACACCCGGAAGGTCACAAGAACACTTCCCCTCCCTTACCGATGGCAGAGATGGGTACCTTGGAGAGTTCTCTCAACTATACCAAGAAGAGAACTAGGGAGGAGGAAGCCAAAAACCAATGCCTCTCCAAAGGTACCCAAGGGAGTCTATTTATAGTTTTTCCAAATCCTGAGGTCAGAATGACCAAAATTCCCCCAAGGCAAATAAGCCTCTAGCCACACTGGGGGGTAAAAGGGAAAAATTCCCCCTGAGGGTAATATGGTAAACATGACAACAAGAGGTCCAGGGGGGAGGGGGAGGGGGAGGCCGAACCGTGCTCCTCCCCCTTACCCCCACCTCAGACACCCAAGTCGAGCTCGCCCGAAGGAGCAGGGCGCCCGGGCGAGCTCCAGGCCGCTGGCCGAGCTCGCCCAAGGGGGCTGGGCGCCCGGGCGAGCTCCAGGCCGCCGGCCGAGCTCGCCCAAGGGGGTTGGGCGCTCGGGCGAGCTCCAGGCCGCCGGCCGAGCTCGCCCAAGGGGGCTGGGCGCCCGGGCGAGCTCCAGGCCGCCAGCCGAGCTCGCCCAAGGGACAGGGTGCAGGGGGTGAGGCCTTGGCCTCCGTCCGGAGTACCGCTCCTTCATCGCGCATAGTAAGCCCGGGGGGAGATGCAGATTTTTCCTTCCCCTACTAGTATATTTCCAAGTCCAAGCCAAAATTGGCCACCAAGAGTCCAAAATCTCTAAAAAGCTTAAAAACTTAAAATTGGCTCTGCGCCTGCCGAAAGTACCCTACTTCGCGAATACGGGGTTGTACAACGGTGGCGAAGGTCGTGGGGGTGGTCTGAAGCTTCCATGGCCGGGAATGCCGTCTTGGGTGGTCGAAAATGACAAGGATCGACGAGAAATGGATCTAAGGGCAGAGAGAAGTCGAAGGAACTTACGTTCGTGCCGTTTAGGAGAGGGGATCGACGAGTGGCCATGGCGGTGGAGTTCGTCGGAGTTCGTGGAGGAGGCTCGCCGGAAGGTCGTCGGGGAGTGGTCTCTTGCTGGTTAGGGAGATATGGTGCTGTAAAAACGAAACCCTAGCTTTGGGAGGTTTATATAGGAAGGAGGGTGGTCACTTGGGTGTTGGGAGGGATTTAATGAGGAGAATTCACTCCTGGTGAAACCGCCCACTCCGAGCCGGTTCAGCTTTCCCAAGGCCTTGAAAATAGGGGGAAGGTGAACCTCCAGCCACCACATTGATTGAGAGTTATAAAGGGGGGTTTTAACCTATTAATGAGTGCTTTAAAATGAAACAACTAATTAACCGTAATTTATTTTAAGCCTAAAATTTTATGACAGACTTCTGAAATCATAAGGTATTTTTAGGAATTATTTCATAATTTTTAAATGTATTTTCATATTTTTTCAATATATTTGGTGTTTTCAACATAATAAAATCAAAATAAATAATTTATATTTTAAGGCTCTGTTTGGTTGGGCTGTTACTGATGGAAAGTTGCTGATTTAAAGCTGCTGATTGAAAAAATGCTGATTCTGAAAAACAGAGTTTTGTTAAAAAACTGTTTGGGTGAAATGGAGTTTTCAAAATGGAGTTTTCAAAAAGTTGTTTGGCAACTAAACGGAGTTTTGAACTGAAATTTTTTTAGCTAAAATAACATCAAAACCCAAAAACAAAACGGTACAGATAATTTAGAAAACCAACACATAATTTTTTGCAGAGTTCGTTGATAAGAACAGTTCAAGTAGCCCCTAATCATAAAACATAAAATTCATCCCCGGTTGAAGCGGTTACGCAGCCATTTCACGTTCATGTTATCCGGAAGGCACAAGAAAGTCTCCCTATGATTTTTGTCCATAAAATAAGTTATGGCGAAATCATAGAAGTCTTCATCGGAGATCACTTCCGAATAAGTTGCTACTTTATCAATTGCCCGACGGATGCTGAACTCGGAAGAAGCCTTCATTGTGGGTGCCTCCTGGATGCATCGACTAATGGTCTTTGAAGACTCGGCCAAATCCTCCAACACGGAGCTAATAACACCATTGCCAAAATCTGAACACAAGCACATAAACAAAATCTGAACACAAGCATGGAAATTCCAGGAAAAATTTATACACCAAAATCTGAGAAAATTATACCAAAATCTGAGCAAAATCTGAACAAAATCTGAACACCAAACACACACATGAACCCGATTGTATACGAAAACTGAGCAAAAACATTCCAATATCCAGCAATTTTGAAAAAAAAAAATGAGCAAAAAAAAAAATTTGAGAGGTTACCTGCACTTCAGATTTATTGGCGGCGTGAGGAAGAAGTAGGAATCACTGTGAGGACTCGCTGCTGTGAGGAAGAAGGAGCGGCCGTCGAAGAAGAGGAAACACCCTAGACGCAGCCGGAAGTGCGAACTGTCGTCGGAGAAGAGTTGTCGACGCAAACCCTAGACTCGGCGAGAAAGGAGAACTGCCGTCGGAGAAGAGCAACGGGTGTTGTTGGAGAAGATCGTTGGATGCCGTCGTGGATGGGGTTGGAGAAGAAGCGGCGGGTTGGATTGCCCGGGAAGGAGAAACAGAGCGAATGCGGCGCTGGCGACGGAGGAGCGAATTCGGCCTGGCGAGGATTCGTTATCGCGACTGCGGCTGGAAGCGTGAATTTCGTGCGGATGACAACATACTTAAATCAGCGGTTGGTTGAAAACGATTTTTTTAAAATAATCTGCGCCAAACGCAGCTTATGATCTAAACTACGGTGCGTTTCCACCGCACCGCAGGGCATAAGCTCAACCAAACGCCACCTAAATAATAAATTTTAATTACTACATCTCTTTCAAATATGTTTAGGGTGCTACGGTAAAAATTTGAGCGAATAATTTTATTATTTGCTATTTAACTAATAATCTTTAGTTTATTTAATAAAATAAATGCTCAAATAATAAATAAATTTTTTTAAAAAAAAAATTAATTAATTCTTTATTGGCTCATCGTACCTCAGATATTCTTAGGGCGTTTAGACGGGTCAAGGTGTTATTATTCAAGTTGTTCAACTAAGTATCGTGATGAGTTAACTTAACTAGTTTAGGGTCGTGACATACTACTCGTGTGTCTATTGGACTACTAAGGGCTAATAAGTCAATATACGCAAAGATAAGGGTCCAATATTTATTTTAGTCACATAAGACCCGTGTGACCCGGAAGGTGGAGGAAGTGACTTATTGGGTCACTAATACCCAATAGGTTATCAGCCTACTACTTGGGTGCCAATCCAGCCCACAAAACCCTAGCAGGTCAAATGACACGAATGGGTCGAGAAAATCGAGATTGGGATGTTACAGGTAACCCAAACAGAGGAAGATCTTGGAGAAGAATAGGGCATCATGGAGCTCATCCAACAGTTCCTCCACTACAAGAATTGGGAACTTATCCTTCACAGTCTTGGCATTCAACTCCAGATAATCCACGAAAAACCGCCAAGTGGCGTCCTTTTTCTAAACCAAAGGAGCAGGTGAGGAAAATGATGAGATGATATGGCACATGATGCCCTGCTGAAGCATGGCACGACACTGGCGCTCGATCTCATCCTTTTGTCGAAAAGAAAGCGATGTGGCCTGATGCAACTTGAGTTTCACATGTATCTTATTTTTATTTTGTACATTATTATATGTTATTTTGTAGCTCATGTCTTCGCGTGCGTTAATTTTTCTTAGCGTACGTTATTAGTGCACGTATCTTTTGTTTCGCGCATTTTTGTACGACTTATTGGCATGACCGACCAATAAGACCATGAATGTATAGGCCCATCGAATTAAACTTGTGTTAAACTGGGAAAGCAAATGATTTAAAGTTATAAATTAAGTATTTGATTTTACTAAAAAAGGAAAAAAAACATATATTCTAAAATTATTTTTTACTTTATAAAATATTTTACTTCAAATTTATTTAATATGATGGAGAAGTCTAAGAAATTTGACTCTTGATTTTTCAAATGAGTTAATTCATTGAATGTCAATAAATTTAATGGAATTGCTAAAGTTTTAAACCTAAACCTAATAGTTTTAAAAGGCCAGGCCCCCTTTCTTTCTGAGACATGTTGGAAAAATGAGAGAATAGATAAATCATTCTGTTCTTTCGTAACTCCAGTCGATCGACATTCTCCAACCCGATGCCTGAAGAATCTTCCTTTCGCCCCGTCGCCATCATCAGAGATTTTCTCGAGCAGCGACAACCTCTCCACCAGCAATCGACGGTCTAAACGAGACAACCCTGGCAGTCCTATCCAGCCGGCGACTCTACCCGTTATGCCAGATCTAGACGTCTCCCGCCAAAACTACTTGACTACCCCAGCAGCCCCTTCGCTTATTCCTCTTCATCAAGTAGCAGCTTCCCAGGGCCAAACTTCCTCTTCCTTGTTGAATCCAAGCCTCCTCCAGGCTCGCAGATCTGCCAAGCCTTCTTTCAAAGCCAGCTCTCCTCTTCCTCACCCAACTCCGACGCTCCAGCCAGCCCCAAGATCTTTACGTTCCTTCCCACTAAATCTGCACATTTCTTCGCGGCATTTGTAAAGCTCCTCTTTATCTCTACTTGCTCAAAATCATGTTACTTTACTTAATTCTATTTGATCCGTAAAATCAAAGTTTGTTTGCCTAAGTTAACATAAGTCTTATTTGTCGCCAATTTTAAAACTTTTTTGTCGTCTTCCTTACATTGAAATGATTGTGCATGAATTTGTCATAGTATGGAATGCATACGAATGTTAGGCCTTAGGCGCGCTTGCAAATCCTAGGTTGATTATCGCATGATATTGTTCAAAAAAATTCTGATGGTAAATTTTAATTGATTTAAAAATTATTTTTGACATTCAATATCAAATTTCCAGTATACATCAGGGCCGCACCACGACGAGGGCGGTGTTTAAAAGGAAGCAAATGTGGTGATCGTGGCAATGTGGCGGAGTCCCTGAGGAAGGACCAAGATGTCCCCAAAATCCTGCAACAAATGACTGAGGTTGTGCAACTCTCGGTCGGAAGATAGGTAGAATGCCCGATGCAATTTCCCCGTTAAACAAACCTGCCAGACTGTTCGCTCGCCTCACTGCTACCAAGTCACGGTGAGGTGATCAAAATCCCACGTCAGGGGACCGAGGGTACGCAACCAATAGACGCCCAAGATCATCTCAAAGCCTAGAAGATCAATCACCAAGAGGCCCACCATGGAGCGGCGCCCATCAACCATAAGTGGCGCCAATCAGCAAATACCAGTGCACTCTATAGTGCTCTCATTGTCCACAATCACACTCAAGTGGAGGCAGCTTGTCACGGTCAGGTTAAGCCGGTTGGCGGTCTTCGCGCCAATGAAGTTGGAATGCTCTCAGTGTCCAGCAGGGCGACCAAGAGATGATCGCAATAAGAACAAGAAGCTGAAGAGTCCCCAGAGTGGGGCCCGTCAATGGCATGAAAGGAAATTAATCTCACGATCTTGAAGGTCTTCCTCTTCCTCGAATGGGTCATCCACCTCCAAAAAGAACAGACGTGTGCACTTGTGTCTTCGCGTGTAGGTTTCAACACAAGTGTAACACAGGCAGTTAGGCACTTAGCACGGCGATCAACCATCTCTTGGGAGGAGAGACGACGAATGGGTGGCACTTTCCTTCCCCCCTAAGGAGGAGGGAAAACAACAAGTTGGGAAGGCGATCCAAAGCCAATAGAGTGTCCCTCCCCGCCCCGTCGACCGATGCAAGGCCGATCCATCAACAAACATTTCTTGCAGAGGCAGGCAATACTCATAGTGGCGATAAGGTTGGGAGGTATCTGAAACTCCCCGTCGAGGCGCAGTCACTCCTGGAGCCCCGCCGTAAAGATGAGCACCCGATGGACCGGGGGATACGGAAGGAGCGCGGACAAAGAGAACCTAAAACTGCTCCAAATAATCATCGAGGGGGCCCATCTGTTTGAGGGAGAAAAGGTCGCCAATGTGGTCGTCTGGTTGATGCACATAAGAGGTCCAAAGCAAATACCAGAGCTGAGCGAAGTCTGTCAAATAAAAGGAGGCGACATTGAGTCAGTCGCCCCACGATGTGCATTGATTCATAAAAAATTGATCACAGCGGCAGCGGGCTAGCCAAGTTAAGGGTTCTTCATGACCGTCGAAAATCGAAAAGTCCATCTTGAGGTAGCAGGGAACGCCGTTATTTTCCAGGCAATCCATAGGGTATGTCGGTTGGTGGTTGTCTGATATCTCAGCATGAGAGTAGTCGGAGGGTACCCGGGTAGGTAGTGGAGAGGAACGGTCACGATCGATGCGGGTCACGAGGGCCTTGAGAGCATTGAAATGTTTTGTCATCAATTTGTCAAATATCTTCATCATTTGGGTCGCGGAGACGTGGCGATCTTCCATGGACGGAGGTGGCGGCGAGCGAAATGTTGCCTGAAAGAAGAGGATGGCGGCGACATGGTGATCTTCCATGGACGGAGTTGGCGGCGAGCGAAATGCACTGGTTGGGGTAGGGAGTAGGCCAGTGATGCCTGAAAGAAGAGGAGAGTCCATAGAAATGGCCCCCAAGAGAAGGTCGGGCGTAGTTGGGTGCATAAATTGATCGTTGGACGTCGGTAGGAAAGGCGCGATTGTTGGGTCGTCGATCGGGCCTATGGTTTGGGCGAGCGAGTCATGGAAATCATGCTCGGGCACGATGGAGCTGACAGGCAGAGTGAGAGCGGAGAGGAGGAAGAGGCTGCAGCTAGAGCTGTCACTTAAAACCGAAAACCGCAAACCGAATCGGAACCGAACCGGAACCACAAAGAACCGGACCGAACCGTTCGCAAATTATTCGGGTTCCGGTTTGAATTTTGGAACCGTGAACAATATTGGTCAGGGTGTGGTTCTTACATTTTATTATCCGGACCGGAACCGGAACCGCAACCGCAACATACGAGTCTCAAGCGATTTCAAGATTTTTAGACCCGATCCGAACCAGACCGAAGTAGAACCGAACTGCAACCCGTTTATTATTATTATTATTATTATTATTATTATATTGTTATTATTTTATAATTTATCTATAATATTTATACTTACTATCACGAGTGAAGCTGGTGCAGTTTGAACCCAAACCGCAATCACACTAAAGGGGGTCGATTTTGGACCGAACAAAACTTCACCGCATAAAAACCGTATGATATGGTTTGACATTGGTGCGGTTTGGAGTCAATTTTTACAGTGCCTTTTTTTATTTTTATACAGTTATATAATATATTTTCAATTTTAATTACATATTTTTTTGAAATATCTTATTTAAAAAATATAGAAGATATACAACTACTATTTATTAGTAATCATGAAAGACAACTAATTGTAGGCGGCTGTTACGGTTGAGCATGCTGATGAGATGTTCGCAAGCCAACTAGAATTCGTGGCAAGTCTACACGCGTAGGAAGGAAATTGATATTATCCCACCGATCGCGGAAATGACCGTCAAGAAGTGCGCAACATAATTTTTTTTTATTTCGATATTGTTTTGAGTTTTACTATTTGCAGACCGCTTTTATTTCATTCCGTCAAGCTTGATTTTGGTTTTAGTTGGAACCGATTGGAACCGGACCGAACCGCATGGAACCGGACCGAACCGATAATGACCGGTTTGGTTTTGGTTCTTGTTGAACCGTAACCGGAACCGTTGACACGATGGTTCCAAAAATTAAGCGGGAACCGAAACCAGAACCGGAACCGGTCAAACCAAATAAGGTTTTGGTTCTAATTTGAAGAACCGTTACCTTAGTGGTTCGGTTCATGATTTTAGTAGAACCGGAACCGAACCGGAACCGTGACAGCTCTAGCTGCAGCGGCGGCGTGTAGCTCTGATACCAAGTTATTAGAAGCCCCGTATTGGGACCTCATTCGTGGTTGTGAGAGGTGGAAATCAAGAAAGAGATTGGAGTTCCCCTTCTTAGATTCGCAGGAACCTATGATCAATGCTCGGAAGAAGGAGAAATCCGACAGGAGGCGGTCAGGTGATGTATGGGAACAACCTGCGGCTTCGAGCGGGATGCGATTTTCTTAGGGCACGAGAATTAGAGAGAGAACGGAAAATTTTAGAGAGAGACAAAATTTAAAATAATATTTGCTTCCTTTCTCATTTACCACATTCCTTCCTAAGTAGGAAGGTTCGAAAATGTACATGTCTATTTAGAGCGACATAAAATAAAATAGCAACAATAGATATCCCGCAACGGTAATTGATGTTGCCCTCCCCCCTAGTCCGCACTTGTCGACCCGCGGCGGCGGTGGTAGTTGACGCCCCAATATGGGTTTGAAACATGTGGGCCCGTAACATTGTGGTCCTCCTCCATTGAAAGTGTTACGATTGGGATATTTTTCCGAGAGGAATCCGGCAAGGGGAGGGCCGGCGGAGGTGAAGGGAGAAGAAAGGAAAAAGAAAGAGAAGAGACTTAGGGAGCAACCCTAATTACTTTATACATTCCAAAGATACCTCACATCTAAAACTCCTCCCCCTTACATAAATGAGGGAGGGAACCATACAAGAAAAATAAAATTCATTAAGTAATTAATTAATCTCATTAATATTAAAAGATTAATATTAATTCAATTAATTAACACAAATTAATTCAAAAAACAATCATGGAGGTTTCCAAATGCGCGCTCCGATGGTCCCGGCGAAGGGTGGCTCCTCCGGCAAATGTGCGAGGGTAAGATTATACTGGTCTTGAAAATCGGTCTTGCCCTTAAAGCCGATGTTTAATTTTTTGTCGGGGTCTTTAAGAATGGGAGGGACAAATAAGTGGTGGTCGGAGTTCGGAAGGGCGGGGTGAAGTGAGATGCGGATAGAAGAGTGTGAGAAAGTGTGAGTGAGAAACATTGGCAGTTGGCTTGGGGCTCAAGGAAGAGAGAGAGGGGATGATGTGGGATGTGATGGGCAAAGGGGAAAAGAAAATTAAGGAAAGGACAAAAAATAAAGTGGGAGGATGGAAATAAAGATAACATGACAAGAGAGGAAAGAGGGAAAGTAAAACTGGGCAGTTATTGGGAGAGGGCTGGCTTGTTGTTGTGGGACAGAAGAAAGGGCAGGTGGCGTGTAGGGGTAAGCAGGAAAGAAAAAAAGTGTGGGTTCAAAAGAAAAGAAAAGAAAAGGAGGGTGGGCGGCTCAAGGAGAGGGGAGCGGAGAGATGAATCGCAGGAAAAGTAGTTCGGGCTCAAGGAGAGTCGAGCGGGCTGTTGGAAGAGCTCGCGAGGTGCAACGATGCAACTGGGGACGGGGACGTTGGCGGGCGCGAAGGCGAGTGCAAGGCGGTCGGCGTCTGGCTAGAAGGCGTCGTCTGGTTGGAAAGCGAGGTTCGGAAGCAGCATGGACAGAGGGGGAAGTGAGGACACCACCATTGGCGGTGGAGTGTGGTGGAGTGCGGTTGTTGTAGAGTGGTTGGATGGATTGGCCTGTGGTTCGGTTGGCCCCGTCGATGGCAGCGGTGGTCGGACTGGACGCGCAGGAAGCTGGAGTAGGATCGGGCGCCCCGCATGAATGGAGGCTACGATGCGGATGTCAGCAGGGGAAGGCTCATGCATGTTGTACGAGGTAGCGGAGGTCGAGACGGCTGAGGGCAGAGGACTGGGAGGTTGGGTGGCAGCATCCATTCGGTCAAAGCCAAGTAGTCGGTTGACTTTGGCTTCGAGATCATGAAGTATGGCGCGGAGGTGAGCGAGCATATCGGTTTGTCGATCCAGACGCGCACATAGGGAGATGGTGACAGGGTCGAGGCGAGTGTCCATCGTGACATGATATCCGGCTGCGTCAAACGAGCGGACGGGTCCGGAGGGTCGAACCATTGTTATGATTGGGATATTTTTCCGGGAGGAATCTTGTAAGGGGAGGGCCGACGGAGGTGAAGGGAGAAGAAAGGAGGAAGAAAGATAGGAGGCTTAGGGAGCAACCCTAATTACTTCATACATTTCAAAGATACCTCCCATCTAAAACTCCTCCCCCTTATATGGATGAGGGAGGGAACTATACAAGGAAAATAAAATTCATTAAGTAATTAATTAATCTCATTAATATTAAAAGATTAATATTAATTCAATTAATCAACACATTAATTACAAGAAACAATCATGGCAGTTTCCAAATGCGCGCTTCGGTGGTCCCGACGAAGGGTGGTTCCTCCGGCAAATATGCGAGGGTAACAGAAAGAGTATTTGAGAAGTCCAAATCACTATGTCGAAATTTTGATGTGGTCGACCACCTCAAGGGAAATAACAAGAAGGCAGTTCTCTTCAAAGGGCAATTCAAAATTCAAATTGACGCATGACAAATCTATAGGTGGAGGATTTACAATGTCCTAACCCTAAATGCAATACAAGCAAGCACACGACATGTGCAAATGAAGTTATGATGAACCCTAGAATGGCATGAAAGCATCCACGCAATTCAATAAATAAAGTTTGTGCTAACCATATTCCTAATACGATGCAAATGAGTTAATCACGCAAAGTTACTTCCGACGTATAAATTAATTAAATAGCAAACTTTTACAATTTCACAAAAAGGATCACAAATAGTCCAAGTCAAGCAAGTAGATAATAATGGCAAAAAATGAGATTGCACTGAAATTAAATACATGGTAAATAGGTGTTACACGTCAACTGAAAGAAAAATAATCACATTAAACTGAGTAAAATAATACTTGAAATAATATGGTGTATTCGTACAAATGAAAAGGAATGAAAATAAATGTAGATCTCACCAAATAAATGGCCGTCGGTGTAGGTGTCGAAAATCCAATAGTGGTGGATGTGATGTAGGTACTCTGCAGAAACAAAGATGGACTAAATGCAGACCTTTGGAGGAGATCTGTAGAGCTGAAATGGAATGTCCAGGTGGTGTATAGTAGTCTTGGGTTGCTGAATAGGGGTGATAATGATTGTAGAGGGAGTGCTTGGGTGTTGAATTGTAGCAGGGCGAGTTAATTAGGTGTTTTGGAGTTGGGGCTACAACTGGAATACACTCCAGAAGCTGAAAGTTGAATTTTAGGGCAGTTTTGGCATAAATAGAGAATGGGAGGTGCAAGCCAGCCGTTCCTGGAATTCCAGGGTAGAATGAGTTGTTGGTTTGGCCTTTAGAGGGGTGGAACGTGAGCTTTATGGAAAGCATAGGCCGATTAATGTTGGGAGAGGTTGGTGAGGTTGTTGGAGGTCGGGGGGCTGCTGGAGGCGAAGGGGGCTGGGAGTGGCAAGGCTGTTGGAGTTCGAAGGGGGGACTGGAGGCAGGCGGCAGGCAGTGGAGGAAAGGGGAGAGGCGGAGGAAGCCTTGCAAGCGGCGGTAAAAGACGGTGGAACCGCTTGGCGTCACACCGAGCGAGAGAGATGCTTCACACCTCTCAAGACCGACCGAAGTTCTTGTTCTCTTTGGAAAAAAATCATCGATCCCGGGTAAACCGTCTACTAGAGTCAAGCTTGTATATTGCGGCCAACATGTCTGACATGTCATTTTTAAGGAGGAAACGACACGTTATCGCCACATTTGACAATTCTGGTGTATTCTAGTATTGCAGCCGACATGTCGGACTTGTTGGCTCAATATTGCGGTTTTTTTAATTTGTTCAAAAAAATTATAATTTTTTTATAGAATAAAATTCATCAGAAAGTTCTAGCAAGATACATAGCGCATCTTCCATAGTAGGTAGAGATCCGTGTTGGGCATTTAGTGAGAACGTGACTCCAAATGACACCAATTAAATGCAATTAAACACTTGTTAGCAGATAATTTTTCTCAAATAAATTTTAGCCTACACTTAGCTAGATAAAATAATTACCATCTAATTAAAAAACGAATATATTATGAAATATATATATATATGTATATATAATATTACAATCCGACATATAGTATGAATATAACCTGGGCGTTGTATATATATATGATTAAAACTGCAAGCCCTCATATCTTAACCCAAATTTTTTTCATCCACGAAGGAGATAACCACCCGGTTCCAGTCATGCATCGCCTCCGCCAGATCTCCTGTTCATCTTCCTCCTCCTCGACAGGGAACCCATACCCTCTTCCCCTTCCTCTCCACGACGAATAATCACCTGGGCGTTGTTCAAGTTCGCTATTTCTTCATCGACAAAAGCTTGGAATCGCAGCCCCACCCTCCTTCCACCGTCGTGCCTCTTCTTCCAGCCACGATCCCTGTCGTGCCTCCTCCAGCAAGCCACAACCGACCCCCAGCCGGCAGTGCTTCGTCCTCCCATCTACCCTTCCAACCAGTTATTCGTGGAACCACCGCAATTGTTTAGCCTGCCCTATCTCTTTCATTCACCACTCCATCACCTGGACATTTTCTGCACTGTTCATCATCTTCATTAATGCCACAGGTCACTACCCATCCTTAACAGCCATCATCCCCCCCCTCTTCATGTGCCTGTTCACTTCCATCTGGCATCTGCCAAGGCCTTCTCCTGTGAATTGTAAACAATAATTTCATCCTCCAATTGCCTCTTCCTCCCACCTTACCCGCATGCATTCACCACTTCCTCCAGTCTCATAGAGCCACTAGCTATAACTGCCAGTCACAGGAACAACACTCCAACACCTCGTCGCTTCTCAACCTGCAAATATTTGCAGCATTCCGCCATCGTCAGATCTCAGGGTTTGTGGGTATCATTGTTTTTGTGTTATTTTTATTTTTGTATTGGATGTTGGATAGGCTTGTTATTGTGCTTGGACATTGGAATTGTTAGCATTATTGTTTCATTTCTTTTAGTTCTATAATATTTGTTCGTGCAAGTTATAGTGGAAAACACCTCTTGTGATTGAACGTGATTATTTGCTTGCATGCGCGAAAATTATTGTGAACATTGTGTTGTTTTGCTACCCGTATATAAATTTATTGCTAACGTTTAATTTTGGGCTAAGTTTAAAACATGCATAGAAAATTACATTGGGTTCATTCGCATCTATTACGCACATCCACGTAGGTTTGCATTAGCGTGGTAACACAATTGATATATTCTCACATCGGGCCGTCCTGCGTCATAAATGCATGAATAAATTGGAGAACAATTACAGACAACAATGGTATTGCCCTTCACAAAGGATCGTGTCATCGGTTGTTTAAGGATATGATTGAAGGAACGTACCCGAGCCTTAAGCCCTTTTCCTTTTTCAATTGTTGTTGATTGAGAGGGAGTACATATTTCAACTTGATAATGGAGGATAAAACATTAATGGTTACATTTCAATTCGTCCAGGTGTAATCAATATCTTGAGGAGCTTTACGGGACAAACTGAGCTTGTAAGCCGTTCTATAAAGAGATTTGCAACATTTCTTTCTTAAGCCTCAGCACATCCATAAGTAGAAATAACAACAACAATACTCAAGCCTTTATCCCACTATAGTGGGGTCGGCTATATTGATCTTTTGTCGCCATTGTGCCCTATCTTTAGTCATAATCTCAACAATGTCTAAGTACATCATGTCTTTCCTTATAGTTTCATTCCAAGTCTTTATTGGTCTACCCCTACACCGTTTAACATACCTATAAGTTTCCATAAAGTTCTCCAAAAGTGGCTTACAGACCATGTATCTAGATCAAAAGTGATTGTCTTTGGTATTTCATGAAGCTGTACAATTTTCTTAAAGAAGATGTTTGCAACTCATGATGCATCAATAATGCTCCTACAAGGAATAAAGTGAGAATTTTAGAAAACAATCAGCCACAACAAAAATAGAATCATTACTTTTTTGTGTTCTCGGCAAGCCAACAATGAAATTCACACTTGTATCATCCTAAGGATACTCCGAAAAGGAAAGCGGTTGATAAAGCCCGCGGTTTTCCTCTATATTTAGCTTGTTAGCAAATCATGCATTGCCTTACAAACTGTTCACCATCTTTATGAAGTTTTCACCAAAAATGTTTTTCTTGGATCATAGCTAATGTCTTTTCCCTCCCAAAATGACCTCCTAAAGTACCACAGTGTTTTCGTGAATGATTTGTAGGCGTAATGATTCATTTGGGATACATAATTTCTTGTCATTAAAAAGATATTGACTGATGATTATAAAGTTGTTATCTTTATTTCGTGACAAAATTTATATATAGTCGCAAAGTAAGAATCATTTTCATAATGTTTGGGAAGTAGATAAAAACCAACAACATTATAGGTCATTGTCTTCAATAGACAACTTCCTATTTAAAGCATCAACTACTTTGTTTAAAACACCAGATTTATGACGAATGAAAATTCTATATTCTTCGAGATACGAAATCCATCTAGCATGTCTAGAGTTTAACTTTTTATGAGAATTAATAACATAAGTGCTTCATGATGAAATTGTAAAGCAAAGTCTTTATGAGAATTAAAAACCTAAGGATTAAATTAGAGAATAATTTTTTACATCATAGGTAGAATAACGTTTTTATAAAATAAAGTTTCTCACTAAAAAAATTATTGGATACTCATTTTGGCTTAGAACAGCCTTGACTCCAACATCT
This sequence comes from Platanthera zijinensis, assembly GCA_039513925.1. NCBI lineage: Eukaryota > Viridiplantae > Streptophyta > Magnoliopsida > Asparagales > Orchidaceae > Platanthera > Platanthera zijinensis. The sequence goes on along the minus strand of CM077084.1, from coordinate 50,261,319 downwards.
AAAGAAACACATTCAACTTCAAAGTTATCGTTAAAATTTTGTAAACAAGTATGGAGCATCGGTTAACTCTTCTTTTATTAAATGAAAACATTTTCCTGCATCCTTTGTACAAACAAAATCATTACATTTCAAACAATCAGTTAATTGAACAATAGTAGTATTAAAATTCTTTATGAAACATCGATAAAATGCAGTTAAACCATGAAAACTTCTTACCTCAGTGATAGATTGTGGTATTGGTCATTCCACAGGTGCTTTCCTTTTGTCGTCATCAACCTTAGTCACTTCAGACATTATAGCATGTCTCAAGAAAACTACATTATTCGTTATGAATGAACACTTTGTTATATTAATATATAATTTTTCATTTCTCTATGTCTGAAAACTTTCCTCACTTGCCCGATACATCAATATTAATACAAGAAATATGAATGAACGTGCTAGGCGCATTTGAGAGTCCAAATGGTATAAAGACCCATTCATAAAGTCCATCTTGAGTTTTGAAAGCAATTATCCACTAATTGTAGAGTTTTACTCGGATTTGACGATAAACACTTTTAAGATCAATTTTCAAAAATATTTAGTATCATGCAGTATATCTAACATGTTATCAAGTCGTGGAATTGGAACACGATACTTAATTGTTATTTTTTTTATAAAATGGCTATTATAATAATAATCCATGATCATCCTTCTAAGGTGTGAGAGGATAGTTATGTAACATGGACTTAAACACTCTTGAACTAACCCTTTATTTAATAACTTGTCTACTTGCCTTGTAATTCAGTGTATTCCTTAGGACTCATCCATTAGTGAGAGAGATTGGGTAAAGTGACACCTGGCAATAAGTCAATTTGGTGTTGTATGTCACACATGGGTCGGAGCTTACTTGGAAGCTCTTCAGGTGCAATATTTGAAAAACCTTCAAATAGTTCAACCATGCGCTGAGGAACCTTTTCAATCATATCATCATTTTTTTGATTGGCTATTTAAAATGTAAGTGTTTGGTTCTTCTCTACATGTTCCTTCAAATTGTTTTAAAGTTAACATTTTATCACTCTTTGTGGGCTTTTGTGAAACTTCTTTCAAAGGAATCACACTAAGTATTTAATGTCATTAAAGGTGAGAGAGAATATTTTTTACCATCATGGTGCACATTCCTATCATATTGACAAGATCTTCCCAATAAAATATGACATGCATCCATAGACAATACATCAAATCATATTTCATTACAATATTTTCAATTAAACATCTTTCACCAAACGAGACAAAGTAGGGATTGCCTGGTCCATGGACGACAAAATATGAGGTGGTTGTAGGAGCTTAATTTTCTAATATTATTTATTATATATTATTTAATTCTATTTCCTAAATTTTTATTTAAAGGCATGAAATATAATAAAACCACTAATTCCTCTCCAAATGAATTTAAAATCTTAACTTTCTCTAACTCTCTCTTCTACCTCCGTCTTTCACTTCGCTCCCTTAGCCACCCAAAAGTAATCCTTCATAGTTGTCGGCATTCTCGTTACCCTTCTGCTCCATTTGTTAGCCTCCACATGTCAATTATCGTCAATATTGCTTGAACTGTCGTCCTCCACTACAACAAAGTCGTTGAGCCAAATCAATGGATGACAAAATTTGAGATTGTTAACCACCTCTAGGGAATAACGAGGGGATGGATGATGTCCTCTTCAAAGGACCATTCAAAAGGTTTCAAGAATGCCAAGGAAGCTGAATTTTCTTTAAGAAAAACAATAAGATTGACTTTCCACTTAGAAACCTAAAGAGAGATCAAGAATACTTTGTATTACGAACATGTGGGAATTATTGGTTATGACAACAATTATAGTTAAGTATCAGTGAAATGTTTAATTACAGAATGTATCAACAGATTCCTAACTTGACAATAAGGAATTAGATCCAGTACCACCTTATCTAAAAATAGGAACAACCAAAATTTACTATCACTGCCTTCAATAAATATAATCATTTCCCACTCCATCCTAATTTGTCTACACAAATATTATTTATGTAGGTGCTTTCACTTCAGCAAATCAATGGTACTTTCACTTCCACAAATCAATGGTACTTTCTGACGCGGGGTGAATCTATAGGCGGCGAGATAAGGGCGACCTAACCCTACATGCTATGGAAAGCCCGACGGATTAATCACAATTGGATAATAAATTTCAACATCCCGCGCAGACAAATTTACAGCAAGGCAAAATAATTTACTAGGACGAAACAAACTTAGACTTTCCTTCGCGTGGAGGGCCAAAACAAGAGCGCGCGGAGAATAAACCTTACAAATCACAATAATAACCTAGGACAAAAATTCTACGATAATGTTTCTCCCAGCAAATATAAAATGTCCAACCCAATAAATAAATGTTGAAAATAATAAACCAATACAATGAAATCTCACCAAATAGTGGGCTGACCAAGACACTGAAGAATCCGGAGTCGGAGATGCGTGGACGACGATCTGAAGGTGGAACCAGCGGCATGGAAATAACGGAGGTGGTTGTCCTTGATGGTGGAAGATGAAATCGGACCGGAAACGGATGGATCCGACTATGTAGGTATAGATCCGAGTGAGGAAGGGTAGATCCGACAATAAAAGGTCGGATTCGGGCTGAAAAAATCTCAGATCTGGACTGATCTGGAAAGGGGAGGAATAGGGTTGGTGGTTCCACGAGAAGAGGGCTGGCATTTTTGGCTTGGTGGGGCTTAAGAGGCCAAAGGGGCGGTGGCTGCAGGGTGGTTCAGGGTTTGAAAGGGAGGGGAGGACGGCTGATGGAATCAACACAGGTTGACGGCCTGATGGGGGTAAGGCGGCTGGGCAGGCGGTTGCAAGGTGGAGAGGAGTTGGAAGCCGGCGGTAGAGAACCCTGGAGGCGGTGGTAAGGGAGTTGTAGAAACTATAGGGAGTAAACAGTTAATTTCATAAGTGAACAGTGAACTGAACAGGAAATAGGAATTAGAGAGGGGAGCTGGTTTTGGGGTTCTGCAGGATGAGAGAGGGGGCGTGAGAGGGGGAAGAAGGGGACTAGGGTTAGGACAAACCTTGGGGAGGGAGATACAAGCCTAGCAGTCACCACCTAGGATTCCAGGGAGTCGGCACTGTGGCGGGATCGCGAGAATCCGGGAATACTTTAACCAAATTCTGCAATCCCTCTAATCAGCCCACTAACATCCTACTTATAATAAAATAAAGGCTAGGGCATCCCACCTTCGACGGTTGTGATTGGCCGGAGGTGGGGCCACTCAAATACAATGATAATAGACCAAAAATACTAAAGTAATATATCAAATTGATTCGTAACGCGAATCCGGACGCATCTGCGGAGCCCGATCGTCGATCTGGGCACGTCATATATGGAAAGTCGTCAATTGGCCCTGAACGGGCTCAAAACTCATCGTCCACTGCAGGTCCTCATCTCTGTTTCGCATCACTTTCACTTCAGATAAACTACAATGTATACTAATACAAGCTCCTGAATTCTCCATATGAATAATTTCCATCATTTTTATTCGTTTTTTCTTTCTTTTTTCTCTTTATTTTTTCTCTTGGAACGATAGTTCAAAAATACTGAGGTATTGATAAAGATGTGACACATAGAATCCAAGCGGGTTGGTTGAAGTGGAGAGATGCGTCAGGGATCTTATATGATTGTAAGTTACCATTAAAACTTAAGGCAAGTTTTTACCGTACTGCAATTAGACCAACGATGCTCTATGTTTCTGAGTGTTGGGCAGTGAATTGTGTACATGAGCAAAAAATGGGAGTTGCGGAGATGAGAATGCTTAGATGGATGTGTGGACACACGAGACTGGATTATATTAAGAATGAATGTACCAAGGATAAGACAGGAGTAGCACCAATTGCAGAGAAGATGCAAGAAGCTCGACTAAGATGGTTTGGACGCGTACAAAGGAGACCATTAGAGACACATGTTAAGTTGTGAGAGTCTACTCACCAGGCATGTTAAACGAGGGAGGGGTAGACCAATAAAGACTTGGAATGAAACTATAAGGAAATACATGATATACTTGGGCATTAGTGAGATTATGACAAAATATATGGAACAATGGCAACAAAGGATCCATATAGCCGACCCCACTATAGTGGGATAAAGGCTTGAGTATTGTTGTTGTAAATAGATAGTACTTAGTAGTGCACCAGTATTTGTTTATCAAGTAAATTTTCATCATTAAAAGAAACTAGAATGATAATTAACAAATAACTGATTAACCAAGAATCAGCCTGTCATCACTCAACTCCAAATTGACCAAAAGTTAACCTAGCAACAGAGACATTACTTTTGTAATTCAACACATGTCAATCAAATAGAAAGAACAATGATTTCCAGAATTGCTAATGTTTGGCAAATAAATAATCTTGGCAAATGCCAGTGATTGACAAGCCTAAAGCTAAATCTATATTAAACAAATAAATAATTTTTATTGTGACATTATCAGATTTTTGGCAATAAAAAGAAAATAGCAAGTTTGCTTTCTATTTTTGTACAATACCATGAACATGAGTATATACCTTTTGGATTATGCCAGCAATTATGCAGACCCTATAATCATCTTCACCAAATGCAGGAGCACAGTGAACAATTCCAGTTCCACTATCATCAGTTACATAGTTGTCAGCAAGCACACGATATGCCACCTCTGAAAACTCAGGAAAGTAGTCAAATAATGGCTTGTATCTGCGACAATGAGTATTGATGTCACTTCAAAATGTATTAAAATAACTGATAAGCAGAATAACAAACAATTAAAATCATCATTAGCCCTTACTATTTGGAAGAGGCTATTAGGAAAAAATATACAGCATAACTAATATTTCAGTCTAACAAGAAGGTACAATTCATATCCCTGTTACATTAAAAATATTAGGACTTTAAAACCTCAGCTTAAACCATTAAGTGAAGAGAGGGGTTTTTTGGTATTCCTCATCAGCATAAAAAACAACGACAATAATTAGCTTGTCATAGACATTAAGGGTTTGTTTGCTTGGGGGTGGTATGGGGGTGGGAGTGATCGTGGGAGTGGGAGCGGTGGGAAAGAGAGCAGTGGGAATACAGCGGTGGGAGATGGAGGGAAGTGGCTGTGGTCTTAGAAAAAGCCCAAAATGATGTTTTTTGAGCGGTAACAGTGGGAATGGGAGTTTACCCAACACTTTTAAACAAGCAGTATCGTTTTTCTCACAACAGAGATGAAGCAAAATCCCAAGCAAACAAACCCTAAAATTGTAGGAATGTACATACAAAATTAACATTAAACTAATAATATTCGATAACATTTAACAAGGGTAAATTACAAGTGTTATACGCCGCATTTTTTTTGGTCCACATTTCTAAAACACTCCATTTAGATCCTTCAAGTTACTCTCCTCCTAACTCCTACAGTGCGTCCATTGCTGCTACTTGGCTAATGTCAACCAGTTTAGGCTGTTTAGCATATGGTCTTTAGCATTCTTCAGAAAATGAAAAATATAACCTTCATCCTCACAATATTCTTTGTCATATGCTTCGTCTCCACGGATGCTCTCACCAACATTTTTATTGATGCAAATCGTCCCACGGAATCAATTGCAACTTGGCTAAAACTCTCAATTTTTTACCATTGCATGTTGGAAATTTTTCATTAGGTGGACTCAATTCATCCTAATGTTCCGATAAAGTCGTACGTGAATACTTGAGTCTATTCGGACTCTTATGAGCGCGTGTTAGTTCAGTCGTGCGAACAATAGAAACCTGTGATAGGTGGATTAGATCGTCTCGTAAATTCATGTCGCAAACTCGGCCTCACCATTGGCATGAATTTTGACATACTTATGAATTTAAATATTTAATTAATTTCATATGATTCATTTTTATTTAATTAATTTCATATGATTTCATTTTTATTTAATTAATTTCGAGTTACATGGAATTCATTGCATCCATTAAATTTTGTTTTGTAACTCCAAATTAAGGCTTTCTTTTATTAACCCTAAAAGTGAAACTTATTCCATTCATTCTCATCGGCCATCGCCGTGAAAAATGGCTGAAATTCCAAGTCTTCTCCTCTCATGAAACCGAAGTTGTGGGTCGTTCCATCTCCTTCAGTTTTTACCAAGAAGAATAACCCAAACTCTGCATCTCTCTCTTTTTCTGCCATTGCAGAAATCAAAATATACAGGCTCTTAGGGCTCCCGGTTCAGCCTTCTTTTGGCTTCCTCCTTCAGATTTCTCGAGAAGAAGCCAACAATCTAGAAATAGGATCGGCCATGGTATTTTTTTTAGTTCGGAGAAATTGAGGGTTTAGTCACTTCCTTTTTTTATCAGATCCAGGGAAGCGAGGACCCTTGTGGTGGGACCCTCTCCTCCCCGAACCCTCGCTGTGCGGGGAAGCTTTGTGCACCGGGCTGCTCTTTTTTATCCGGGGAAAAGGGGGTGGTTTTGGATATTCTTTTGGAAAGCATAGCTTTGCCATTTTGGAGAAGGTTTTGACCGCCTCCCAGCTTTTCTTCCTGTAGAACCTACAGGAATCAGGTAAGAGTTTTCTTCATATTATTGGAGATAACAGGAATTAATTTAGGGGCACGGGAGTCAGGAGAAGAGAGCTGGACGACTATTTGATATTGGTTTCATGTTCTTTGGATAAAATCAAGGTGCAGTTTTCATTCACAATAAAGCTATAATGGTTTGTGAATATTTATGAATGTGTTAGGTCTTACAAGTTTGTGTAATTGCGTTCTATCTTAACTTCATCCATAAACACTTGAAATCATGCATAGAATCTAGAACGCCACACAGATTCTTGATCTTTGGTTTCAGATTTCATGATTTACATATATTCATTTAATCACCATTCAACATCCTGAGTAAATAATTAAGATCTCAGTGCATATTTGGTGAACTAAGACCAAGTTCAATTGATCTTATATTCGATCTTAATTTCAGATTTCGTTCTCAATTTATATATATATATATATATATATATATATATATATATATATATATATATATATATATATCTTTACAATATTAAAAGGGAAAAGTTACATTTGGTGAAACATTCAAAATTGTAACTTATGCCCTTATTTTTATAATTTAATAACTTAACATATATTATAATCTACAAGAACAACACTCGAGCCTTTATCCCACTATAGTGGGGTCGGCTATATGGATCCTTTGTCGCCATTGTGCCCTATCTTTTGTCATAATCTCACTAATGCCTAAGTACATCATGTATTCCCTTATAGTTTCATTCCAAGCCTTTATTGGTCTACCCCTCCCTTGTCTAACATTCCTAGTGATTATACTCTCACAACGCCTAACGAGTGCCTCTAATGGTCTCCTTTATACATGTTCAAACCATATTAGTCGAGCCTCTCGCATCTTCTCTGCAATTAGTGCTACTCATGTCTCATCCCTGATACATTCATTCCTAATTTTATCCAGTCTCGTATGTCCACACATCCACCTAAGCATTCTCATTTCCGCAACTCCCATTTTTTGCTCATGTACACAATTCACTGCCCAACACTCAGAACCATAGAGCATCGCTGGTCTAATTGCAGTACGGTAAAACTTGCCCTTAAGTTTTAATGGTATCTTACGATCACATAAGATCCCTGACGCGCCTCTCCACTTCAACCAACCCTCTTGGATTCTATGTATCACATCTTTATCAATACCTCCGTCTTTTTGAACTATCGATCCAAGATATTTAAAACACTCATTACGGGAAATATCTTGATCACCCAACTTAATAATGAAGTCCTTGCGTTGCTAAATTTAAGCTCCATATACTCCGTCTTTGCCCTACTCAACCTAAAACCCTTCTTTTCTAAAGTGTCTCGCCAAAATTCAAGTTTTGCGTTTACACCCTCGCGCGTCTCATCAACCAAAACAATATCATCCGCAAACAATAAACACCAATGTGTTGCTTGTTGGATATGTCTTGTGAGCTCATCTAAGATAAGGGTAAAGAAATAAGGGCTTAAAGCCGAACCTTGATGTAAGCCAACAGTGATAGAAAATTCTTGTGTTAAACCTCCAGATGTCCTCACCCTTGTCACTGAATTTGTATACATATCTTTGATTATGTCAATGTATGATACATTTACATCTTTCTTTTCTAAGACTCTCCATAAGATCTCTCTTGGAACTCTATCATAAGCATTCTTAAGATCGATGAGCAGCACATGCAAATCTTGTTTTCTTTCTCTATAGTTGTCAATGAGTCTCCTCAAGAGATGTATAGCTTCTATGGTCAGCCTCCCTGGCATGAATCCAAATTGATTCTCCGAGATGTTAGTCTCCCATCTTACTCTTCTTTCTATTACTCGTTCACATAGTTTCATGGTATGACTCATCAATTTAATTCATTTAATTAATACAATTTTGTATATCTTCTTTGTTCTTATACAAATATGTCAAGATACTTTCTCTCTATTGCTCTGACATCCTTTTTGACTTCGGTATTTTATTGAAAAAACATATAAGTCACTAAATTCCTTCATTTTCTAAACATTTTCATACTTCGATAGGTATATCGTCTGGCCTCACCGCCTTTCCATTTTTCATCTTCTTTAGAACATCATTTATCTCTAATACTTGAATTTTACGATAAAATATTATGTTATTATACTCTTCCGATTTACATAACTCTTCCAATTTCAATTCATTATCTTTTGTTTCATTATAGAGTCGATAAAAGTATTTTTTTATCGCTCCTTAATATCCACATCATCCGTCAAAAATGGGTAATTGACAAAGTGCACCCAGGAAATATCGGATTTTGGCAAAATGCACCCCAAAAGTTTAAAATTGGCAAAATGCACCCCCAAAGTGGGTTTCTTGGCAATGTGCACCCTCACTAGGCAAAAAAAGAAATGGCCAAAATGTACACTCTAGGGTGCACATTGCCAAGAAAACCCACTTTGGGGGTGCATTTTGGCAATTTTAAACTTTCGGGATGCATTTTGCCAAAAGCCGATATTTCCAGGGTGCACTTTGTCAATTACCCGTCAAAATTGTATCTGTTTCATCATTTATGCATTTTACTTGACTTAAATCTCTTGTCTTCCTTTCTCTAGCTCGAACAATTTTATATATCACGCTCTCCATTTTTTATATCTAGTCGCTTATAATATATTAACATATATTATAATCTATTTCAAAAAAATTAAAATACGATGTTCGTTCAAGTAATTACACTATCCCAGAATTAAAAGTAATGATGAAAATCCAAAAGATTTTTAATAGAGCTCCTACACCTACTATGGTAGGTTGTCATTAGGTATGTCAGCCGTCTATTCGAGGAAGGTTGTCATTAGGAATATCAACGGTATTTTCAAGGAGCTACCATTAAACAAATAAAGAATAGAAAAACGAAATAAGAAAAGAATTAAAAAATCTCACGACGCCCCCCTTCCGCTTCCTCCTGCCTCCCTCTGCCGCCGCCGCCGGCCTACCCGACGCCCACCGGGGGGTTTGCCGGCCTCCGGAGAACCCGTTGGGGGTTGTCCGGCGGCGAGCGGGCAGGGCCACCGCCGGCGGTGACCTTGCCCATGAGCCGCCGGACAACCCCCGGCGGGCGCCAAGTAGGCCGCCAGCGGCTCCGCCGCAGACAGCATACGGAAGAGAGCAGCCCTGTTTTTGGCGGAACAGACAGTCGGGTTTTTGCCAGGAAGGTGATTTAAGTTTTTTGAGATTGGGCTATTGGCAGTCCTGATCGAAGTAATCCGACGGCCATTCTTTGAAGCCTTGTGATTCAACGGTCCAGATTACATTTTTGGTGTGCTTCCAAATATGCCTATTCTCTTACATAATAAAGATATACACTTGTGCTAATTATCATTTGTTGTAGAGATTTGTTTAGACACACTTATGTGATAGCAAGAACATCGTGTAATGCCCCGACTATAAGTGTGCTACAGATCTGCATACCAGTGAACCCAACCATCTCCATAACCAATAGCACACCCACAGGCCACGGTTGATCGGCGAGTTACACATCCACCACCGCAGACTTCATAGGGAAGAATACATCAAATTCCTTGAGAATTTATCCACTATAATGAAGCACGAACTTGAGATGAAGAATGGTATTCATTAATTACCCCACTATAGTAGAATTACCAGTCATTTAAGTTTTATATTATTGTGTCTACTTTATTTTGATTAGAAAATTAATCATATATTTTATACTCTGATAGAGATTGATAGCTTTAATTATGATGATCATGCTTTCGCCGTCCCCACATTCACTATTGTATCATCCTTAATTTTTTGATAACCCAATTTTGTGGTGACACACCCCTTAATTTTTCTAACATTGCATGCCAGCCCAATAACCCATCCAACTTTATCTCTAACCTTTCTCCTTAGTGTTCCCTGTCCATCATGGTAGATCACTGGATGACATCATTTCCTCAAATTCCTCACCATCCACCCAGTAGAATAATAGTTCTCTCGCCATTCTCTTCCTCGCATCCATCAACGAAGCTTTGATTAGTACAGCTATAATCATTTAAGTATGAGGGTCATGCGAAAAGAAACTAGCTAATTAAGAAAGTTGGGGAACACCTTAACCCTTGAAAACCCTTGAATCAAAGAGAGAATAAGGGACAAATGCTTCAGACAAAGCTGAAGGATATCACTTAGTCCCCTGTGTCCCTACACCCTATGTCTAAGGATTAATGCAAGGTATTCCACCAACAACTTAACTTATGCGGAGGCAACTAGTAAATTGAGGAACCTCAAATGAAACATTTAAAAAATTGGGGGCCAATGTGAAATTGCAAATATACCTCAAGAGCCTGTATGTAATTTAAAATTAACTAAACTTTACAATGAACCAAACAAATCTTGATGTCCAAAAGTAAAGGAATACTTACTTTATTCCCACAAGCGAAGAACCTGAAAATTTCTCCAACAACTCGTACGAGCCATTATCTTTTGTGGAATGAACTTTGTCAATCTTATTACTGTTGCTCTTAGGGTTAGCAGCTGATAACTTCTGCAGAAACTCGGACAGTCTAGACTCTGCGACTATGAAAATAGCACCCGTCATCTTATCTTTGACCTGATAGTCATTTTTAAAAAGACAGTGATCACAAATTATGAAAAAAATTACAAAAAGTACAAGAAACGCAAAATATTAGTACAAGAATGAGCGAGTTGTATGGTTTCTTAAAAACGAATGCATAAAGTGACTTTAAATTCCACTAAACACAAATAGTAGAACATAAGAACATGGTAAATAAAAAATTTGAACTTTGGAATAAATAAATGAATTTAATGGTTAAACATATCAAAATTAATTTAACTTTAATTTGCCAATTATTTGAAGAGTAAAAGAGATTATTTAATCTATGAACTTCTCTAATTTCCAACTTCCTTCTATCAACAGCATGGGGCATCCATTGTTAAAACTTAAAACTATTTCCAGTAAAGTATAATTGAATCCAATACAACACAAACCAAAATTGACATAAGTCACACTTTCGGTGAAGTGGTCAAGCAAAATAACATTAGAAGTAAATTGGGGCACAAGTAACCACAAATAGAAAACAATTTAAGATTTCGAGAGAAATTAGCTTTAAGGTAATAAATATACAACACAATGAAGATTAATGTACCTAAGAGATCTCTTCAGCAAGATGAGTTAGTATAAAGGAAAATTCCAATAATGCGCTGAAACAGCCAAATATTATTTCAAAAAAAAGACCCAAAACCAGAAGTCATATATAAAAGGTCGGGGGAAGGTTAAAAACCAAGAGAAGCTAAACATGAGTAATTAATGATCCACGACTACAAATTCTAGATACCACCATTAAATTTTTTGGAGACTACGGCTCCGTTTGGCACGGTGGTGGCAGTCATAAATGCATGGGTTAAACCATCATTCGTTAAGGATCACCTAACAAACATCATTCGTTTGAATATAAAAGTGGATGAAGTTACTTAAGTGAGCGTTAACGTATGACAATTTAACCCCCATGTTTATGACCGCCACCCCTGTGTCAAACAGAGTTAGGTAAATTCTAGGACCTTCGCCACCAATCCCTAATAACATATAATCTCTCTCTCTTGCAAGTATGCATCTTTAAGAGTAGGAAACAATAAGAAAAATGAGAAAGATGATGAAAATGTTATAGTATCAAGGAAATTTTCATTTTTTTTACCTTTCCAAGCACTCTAATAATGGATTGAATAAAAAATATATGAAGAACCCAAAATTTTAAATACATCCAATCTAGATGTAATCTCGTCGTACGAATGATCTCAAGCACAAGATTCAAAAACGATAATGACTACATCTAGGATCTCAAGAAATTGTATGGTCCAAATATAAAATATGTTTTCACAAAACAGTTAAGAGTCAGAGAAAACAAAGGATTATTGTTTTAAATGTCCTCTGATATATCTGACGTGTCATCCGACATGTTGTTTTTTAGAGTAAAACAATATTTTTTTTCTAAAAAATCGATTATGCCATTTTGCAAAATATAGGCCGATATTTCTGATTTTGTCTGATATATCGCCGACACGACTTTTGAACATATCAAATACTATTTATTTATATTATATTAGCAGTTTAAAGTATATCTAAATCATATATATAATGTATGTTTAAATCAATTAGACATATTGTTTCATCCTTATAATATGTTATTTTTATAATCAATTATGTATAATTATTTCACGCTATATTTTTCTTATTTCATATTACAAAAAATGTGACAAAATTCAACACATTTATTAGTTTTTATTTATATGATTTTAATATAAATTTATTGAACATAGAAAGACTTATAATCAAACAAGAATATTTAGCTTTTAAATCTTATTTATCTGCTATAAAACTTAGTACTAATAAAATAAAATTATTATATAATATTAATTATATTTTATATTTTTACTTGTTTTTGAATTTATTATGGGATATGCATGACTCATTGTTCGTTTATTTGTTATGTAAATGTTTTCCTTTTAGAACATATAATGATATTTACTATACATAAAAAAATAAATTTTTTTTATTTATAAGATAGAAAAATCCGATATTTTAAATATCCTCGACATGTCTCCGGTAGGGTTTGGGTCGGTTTGGACCCAAATCGAAACCGAACCAACATGCCTCGGTTTTTAGTTTGTCCAAACCGACCCGAACCGAACCCGGTCGGTTCGGTTCAAAGTTGGTTCGGTTTTTTTATTGGTTTTTGTCGGTTTGGTGTGGCTTTTTTATGACATTAACTCCAACACAAAAAACAAAACAAAACCTAATTTTCTAGTATAATATAACATTAAATAAACATGAGCAATACCAATGAGTAACACTAACACTAAAGCAGGACTCTCTTTCACAACTCACGATCGGCGCCTCAGGCAAATGGTGGTCTCGTGAGAAGACTTAAATTATATATATATATATATATTATTAAGTGCCTCAGGCAAATGGTGGCCTCCTTCACGAATCACCGAAAGTTGGAAACCAGCCCTTCGATAATTCACGCAAACGACGGTCCCGCAGACATAATAAAATTTATGGAAGAATTCAGCCATTCAGGGCTGAACATTTGAACCGACCTATACATAATATAATTTATGGAAACCCACATTCATTGATTAAGAACAAATAGAAGTTGGCCTATACATAATTTAAAATTATTATAATATTAGTCGGTTCAGTTGGGTCGGTTTTTACAACTTGAAAACCAACCCGAATCGATAAGCCTTCATTTTCAAAAGCTTCAAACCGAACCAACACCGAACCGGGCGACTCGATTTCAAAATCGATGCAGTTCGCTCAGTTTTGTCGGTTTTCGGTTTTTGCTCCACACCCCTAGTCTCCGGCATCCGATATTTAAAAACACAATCTGACATGTTACCGACACTCGATATTTACAACCTTGCAAGGGATACTTTACAAGGCAAAAAATATCAGGGACGCTCAAAACTCGCGAGGAGAAAAAACCCCGGTTAAGAAAATATCATCAAAACTGAAATGAATTAAAGAGGTAAAGTGCATGAGCTTCTTAAATTAGGCATAATTAAAAAAAAGACTAAATCTTGAATGGTGCATTTTCCTTGCATAGTTTTACCGTTAGTGAAATCTTCAAAATTGTAAGGATTATTACATGCATACATAATGGGGAAGAAACATATAACAACGGGGCATATTCAAATTAGAACTCGCAATAAAGGCTATCTTCAAATAGTGATCACTAAATATTTATGATATCAGTGTGCTAAAAGTCTAAAACAACTTAAAAGTCAACAATGTCGCGGTGATTATATATGCTCAAATCAATACAGAATATGATATATTGTATGACAAATTACATACAGTAATAGGCTAATAGCTTAAAACATTAACATATACAAACAACAACATTCAAGCCTTTATCCCACTATAGTGGGGTCGGCTATATGGATCCTTTGTCGCCATTGTGCCCTATCTTGTCATAATCTCACTAATGCCAGAGTACATCCTGTCTTTCCATACAGTTTCATTCCAAGTCTTAATTGGTCTACCCCTCCCTCGTTTAACATGTCTAGTGACTAGACTCTCACAACGCCTAACATGTGCCTCTAATGGTCTCCTTTGTACGTGTCCAAACCATCTTAGACGAGCTTCTCGCATCTTCTTTGCAATTGGTGCTACTCCTGTCTTATCTCTGATACTTTCATTCCTAATTTTATCCATTCTCGTGTGTCCACACATCCACCTAAGCATTCTCATCTCCGCAACTCCCATTTTTTGCTCATGTACACAATTCACTGCCCAACACTCAGAACCATAGAGCATCGCGGGTCTAATTGTAGTACGGTAAAAGTTGCCCTTAAGTATTAGTGGTACTTTACAATCACATAAGATCTTTGACGCGCCTCTCCACTTCAACCAACCCGCTTGGATTCTGTGTCACATCTTTATCAATACCTCCGTCTTTTTGAACTATCGATCCAAGATATTTAAAACACTCACTACGAGAAATATCTTGATCACCCAACTTAATAACGAAGCCACCTGTCCTTCTTGTACTGCTAAATTTAAGCTACATATGCTCCGTCTTTGCCCTGTTCAACCTAAAACCCTTCTTTTCTAAAGTATCTCACCAAGATTCAAGTTTTGTGTTTACACACTTGTGCGTCTCATCAACCAAAACGATATCGTCCGCAAACAATAAACACCAAGGTATTGCTTGTTGGATATGTCTGGTGAGCTCATCTAAGATGAGGGTAAAGAGATGAGTGCTTAAAGTTGAACCTTGATGTAAGCCAACAGTGATAAGGAATTCCTGTGTTAATCCTCCAGATGTCCTCACCCTTGTCACTGAATTTGTATACATATCTTTGATTGTGTCAATATATGATATATTTACACCTTTCTTTTCTAAGACTCTCAATTAGATCTCTCTTGAAACCTTATCATAAGCTTTCTCAAGATCAATAAACAACATATGCACATCTTATTTTCTTTCTCGATAGTTGTCAATGAGTCTCCTCAAGAGATGTATAGCTTCCATGGTCGACCTCCCTGGCATGAATCCAAATTGATTCTTTGAGATGTTAGTCTCTCGTTTTAATCTTCTTTTTATTACTCGTTCTCATAGTTTCGTGGTATGACTCATCAATTTAATTCCTTTGTAATTAACACAATTTTGTATATCTTATTTATTCTTATACAAAGGTACCAAGATACTTTCTCTTCATTGGTCTGACATCCTCTTTGACTCCAATATCTTATTGAAAAAACATGTAAGCCACAAAGTTCCTTCATTTTCTAAATATTTTCATACTTCGATGGGTATATCGTCTGGCCCAACCATCTTTTTATTTTTCATCTTATTTAGAGCATCATTTACCTCTGATACTTGAATTTTACGATAAAACGTTATGTATTTATACTTATCTGATTTACTTAACTCTTTCAAGTTCAATTCATTGTCATTTATTTCATTATAGAGTTGATAAAAATATCTTTTTCATCGCTCTTTAATATCCACATCAACCGTCAAAACTGTATCTGTCTCATCCTTTATGCATTTTACTTGACTTAAATCTCTTGTCTTTCTTTCTCTAACTCGAGCAATTTTATATATGTCATGCTCTCCATCTTTGGTATCTAGTCGCTTATAAAATTCAAACTTGACTTTTTGCTTTATTTACTGCACGTTTAGCTTCTTTTTGACGACTTTATACCTGGCTAGGTTTTCATCATTCCTACAAGCGTAGAGTGATTTATAGTTAGCCATCATTGCCCTCACTTTGTTTTGCACTTCCTCTTTCCACCACAAAGATTCTTTATTTGGGGGGGGGGCACGACCTTTGGATACTTCAAGTATGTTCTTTCCACTTATCCTTAAATGTGAAGACATAACTTCCCATGAGGCATTAGGATCAACATAAGGATCATCAACTAGTCGTTCCATACTTGTCTTCTTGAAAGCAAAATGTTTTTCCATCTTCAAGTTTCATCGCCGAATTTTTTGCAACATTTTTGTTCTTATCTTATATTTATTATATTTAATTTGTACATCTAACACCACTAACCTACGTTGTGTTGTCAAACTTTCTTCTTTGCAATCCTTACAAATCATTTCATTCATTTTGCGAGTCATAAATAATCAATTTGTAATTTATGTGGTCCGCTTTTAAACGTAATTAAATGTAAAACATTAACATATAATTCAGAAAAAATCATCGGTCCCCATTCAAGTCTATCGGGACCCCAATTGATTTTGATCTCGCTGCTTCCACTTCTTGGCTCCAATAAGACCACTAATAACATGTATTAGCATCTAGAGTACTTCCGATTTTTAGACCTGTTTTGTATTGTCACTTCCACGTTTATGATCACTTCCTTGGAGGCTTCTTTAGTGTTCCTCTGGCGATGTCCTCTCTCTCTCTCTCATGCTCATGGGCATCGTTAGGAGCCTCAAAATGTCACTCTTACACAAATCGACTGAGATTACTAGCCTCAGGGGGTGAATTCCTTCCATCATATTCTCAAATGCATATCAATCTTCATCATGAGGTACAATCTCTCTCTTTCAATAATATTGTATAGTGGCTCTGTGATGATGGATGAATTTAAACCCGCATGTTGAATTCAGTGGAGAAAGTTCATTATGACCTTGTCCTTTACGGGAGTTATCATTTCTTTATCATGTTTGCATGATCTTATTCCTGTTTTGAGAGAAGAATTGGTTCATGAAAGCAAAACATTTGGCATGAATCAACTCAATATTTTGCTTGAAAGAACCACTTTCAACTCATCTTGAAGTTTTCTCAATCAAAACTGAAGCCTTTGATTTCAAATTGAGGCAAGCTCACTTGATCTCAACTCTCTTTCACTCTTATACGAGATGCAGTTTCCTAAGTATGTCATCATGGATTATAACCATATACTTGTTATCAATTCTTCTATTAACCTACATTATGCTCATGAGGGAATGATATTTTTGATTTACATAACTTCGTTGATAGCACGTGGAAAAAATTTTGGAAACAAAAAAATAACAATAGTGGAGGTTGCATAATCCTCTTGAATAAGTAAATTCCTCGAGTCAACTGGAGAAAACATTGGCTTGAGCTTGATCTTTGTTAATTAAATGACTTTGGGATAAAGATTCTGCTTATGTCTATGAGTTTGTTTATTGTAAAAGAGAAAAGACGATCTTACCTCAAAGCATTGCAACCCTAAAACTAAAAGATAAATGAAAATTTAGAGTATAAATAAAGAAAAATATGCCAGGATCGGGAAGACAACAAGAATTTTTACGTTACTTAAAGTATAGTTTAGTTCAATGTTGTTTAAAAAGGCAACACTCGAGTCAATGAGCCAAGTCAGTGTTGGCTAAAACTTATAGTGCAATGCCTCGTTATACTAGGCTCTCAAGACATTTATCAATTCGAGCCTGAGATGGCTCACAAGTCAGCTTGCTTAAGTATGCATTTATTTACATCACTTTTAACACAATGTCGGCCGACTTGGAGGTAGCTCTAAATTCCATAATAAGTCAGTGCATCTAATTCAGCATGCCAACTAATTTACTTGTTTTAATAATCACAATTATGTAACATGTTAACTACTTTACTTGTTTCAATAATCACAAGCACACTTCACCTTCACATATACAAAATTAGCGTTGACGCAGAGAGCAAGATTGCTTGGAAGGGTCCATGGTGTCGTAGTCCATGCCACTAAGGCACTGTTGTCTGGATCACCTAGGATGGAAAATGAAACATAGAGGGCAGGGTCCACAACATCCTGTGTAGCAAGAGAATATTCAAAACAATAAGATAAAAACTATTCTTTAGGAGGAACTGCAAGGAAAATTCATCAAAAACCTTATAATTGAGCCCAGTTTCAAAGTTTGACAGTGGAGTCTTGCAACCCGTGCTGTAAGGCATAACCTGTAAATGAAGTCAAGCAAATGTATAACGTGTATATACCTAGTATAATCTAAAGGAGAATAGAGTGGTTGCAGTATTCATCATTGATCAAACCTTAAAACCACGATAGACAAGGCCCTTGTCGCAGAGCTGGGAGAAGACCCACCAAATCACCTCCATAAACTGGGGATTCATTGTCTTGTAGTCGTTCTTAAAATCGATCCATCTACCAGTCCTCGTGACGATATCCTCCCACTCCTTGACATACGTGGTGACAATGCTTCGACACTCCTCATTGTAGCGATCGATTCCCATGGAAAGCACGTCGTCCCGGCTTTTGATGCCGAGCTTCTTGTCGATCTCGTACTCCACTGGGAGTCCATGGCAGTCCCAGCCGAAGCGGCGGGTGACGTGGTGGCCGTTCATGGACTGGTAGCGGGTGACAACGTCCTTGATGGTGCCGGCGAGAATGTGGCCGTAGTGAGGGAGTCCGGTGGCGAAAGGAGGGCCGTCGTAGAAGACGTATTCTGGGAAGTGCTCCGTGCGCTCCAGCTGCGTCTTGAAGGCTTGGATGGTGTCCCAGAAGAGGAGGATTTGCTCCTCCTGCTTGGGGAAAGAGAAGTCCTTGCCCTCGCAAACATCCTCCATGGCGAACGATTCGGGAAACGGGAAGAAAATTCAGTGCGGCGATCGGCGGCGTTTGCGAGATGCTGTGAGGGGTTAGGGTTTTGGGAACAACGACTCTCCTGGCAATCGATAACAGAAGTTAACGGAAGTACTCTTCTATTCTTCTCCATTTTCGTTTGAGGGTCAAAACCTTTCTTTTATGGTATTTAACGGATTAATTAAGGGAGTTGTTAAGGGCAACTTAGTTTATGCTAGGAGCACCGCTCTTTGTTTTAATTTTTTACGTCTTTCAAAAATACGTCATGTATATGCATTTTTAGGAAAAGTGTTCAACACGAAAGTTGTAGTTCTCGTTGTAGATCTCGACGAGATCTACAACTTTTGTGTTAAACACTTTTCCTAAAAATGCATGTATAAGGCGTATTTTGAAAATACGCTCATATGAGATCTACAACTTTCGTGTTGAACGTTTTTTCTAAAAATGCATGTACAAGACGTATTTCTAAAAGACGCGAAAAATTGGGAAAAAAGTGTGTTGCACCTAGCCAAAATTGCAGTGTCATTAACAACTCCCAAAATATCATCCTTTAAAATCTATAGTTCTATAGTCCAATTTTATCCTCTTTATTAAAAAATTAGTTTTAAAAATTTTAGTTTTAAAAATTTATGTTTTTTCTTATTTTTTGTAGAAAAAAATTGCTCTCATAGACAAGATCATCTACCTATAATTAAATATATATTCTTCTCGTTGCTCATAAATTCCTGTGCACAACGCAAAAATAAGCGACGGATTGAGCATAACATTTATGGGTTTATGAGCGGCTGAAGAGGCGTCGCGCCGGGACAATGTCGTGTGGGCCTCGAGGTCCCCCATACACTATCAAAGTTGAGGTACTATCGTGATTTTTTATACAAAAAACGTGGTGGTGGTGACAAAGTTCTACTCCCACCATCATTGTTGTTTTCCAAGGTGTTTGATTGCTCATTTGTGCCTGTAAACCTTTTGCATTGTTTCTGATGGAGTTTCTCCTAAAGATTTCCTAGTCAAATCATTAGGTTTTCGACTGAAATGCTCAAGCAAGGCGACCCGATCGAGTAAATCGTGCGTGTGTGCCATGCCTGCTCGAAGGGATCAAAATGCCTGAAAGCGGGAAGGAAACCAAGCACGCACGCACCAACACGCATGGTGTAATACTCTAGTTTTCTCAGTATTGAAAAACAACAAGAATCTGGTTATTGACACTATCACCTGGCGATAGTACTATTGTCTGTGATAGCTATTTTGGTGGCGTCGAGTAGACACGACAAGCGTCGAGTAGACACGACAAACATCGAGTGAACTCGACGGTATCGTTGTGTAGACACGGCGATCAAGGCGATGCAATGCCGCCAGCAATAGTCATATCGTCAGTGATAGCATGTCATGTGTCAACTGATTGTTAAGCGATAAGGTGGCCGTTAAGCGGCGTTGGATTGAACCAAAACCACCGCTAGAGATATCACCGTCGATGGTGAGATTTCGCCAGTGATAGCTCCCGAGACAGAATTATGAATTTAAATCAGGGTCATCCACTTCAATTTGGAATTGGGATCTAAGGGCTGAGATTTAACCTGAACCAGTAAGGCAGGAGAGGGGTAACTCTCTCATAATTCATCTTATACACACACACTCTCTCTCTCCAAAGGCAAGGAAGAAGAGAGGCAAGAGAGGAAGAAGAAGACTTCTTTCAGCTATTAGAGGAGATTCCAAGCTTGGATTTGTGAGTTGAAGGTAAATCCGCGAAGAGGAAAGTGTTGCGAGCCTTTTCATCCGGATCAATTGCGGATTCATAGCAGCGAAGCGATCGTCAAGGGTATTGAAACTTCTTCCTGGTGATAGGAGATACTAGTCCTATGCTTATTTTTGCATAGTTGCATGAAGGTGCCTCCTTCACTAATTAGTGAAAGACTATACTTTCACCGAGTTGACGACGTCCGTCCCCGGTATGAACTGCATATAGAATCCGATTTGTATAAAGATATAGTCATGTTGTATGAAGTCCATCTACGACAAGTTAATTTGGATTGATTGGTCTCTGATTTCCGTGTCAGAGAAGACTCCGTAGAAATGTGAACTTTTTCGGGTTCTGGGTGTTATAGGATGCTGCAATGAGTATTGTAAATCAACTCCAAGAAACATTCAAAGTTGTAACATAAAATGGTTGTTCTGTTGATTTTGCTCGATGATAGTAGATATCGTTGGCGATATCTAACTTGCTGGCATCCTGTGAGTGTTGGTTGTGGTCGTGAAGCCTAAGTCCCGGGGACTAGGTGCATAGTGTCTGAAGCTAAAAGGTTTGGCTTGCCTAGCTTTAGTGGCCTTGAGTGTCTACTTTATGTGTGATAACATTAGTTATTATATTAACGGACTGAGGTGAAGCCGAATCCGCACCGTGACAGCGTGATTTCGATGATTTGAGCACGGACAAAGATGATCTGACCCAGTCTCATGCTACTTGGTGAAGAGGCAGCTCATTGGTGCACGGTTTGATCTTGCGAAAGTCCATAAGGCATAGTGTCCTTTGATGGCAAAAGCTCAATAGCCATCTAAGTTTAAGACTGAGGATGGAGGTGGACTCAGAGAGTATTCTAAAAGCGTGATGTTAGAGCAAGAAACGTGCAGTTGTACGCACCAACGTTTGTGGTTATTGTGTTTAGCTTGTGTGTAATTGCACTTTCATGTTTAGATACATGTTGTTCTACTGCTTGTTTGTAGGGAATTGAAGGAGTGTAACACTCCAGCCTTCTCACAGTTGAAAAACAACATATTGGCTTTTTGGAGATATCGTCAGCGATAGCGATATCGTTGGCGATAGCGATGCAGTCGATGTAGTCGACAAACCAATGCAATCGATGCAGTCGACAAATTGATATAGTCGATGAAGTCGACAAACCGATGCAATCGATGTAGTCGACAAACCGATACAGTCGATGCAGCCGACAAACCGATATAGTCGATGGAGTCGACAAACCGATACAGTCGATTTGCTAGCGCTGGTGATAGTGTGCCATGTGTTGAATGTAGTTTAGGCGGCCGTTAAGCGGCAAAGCGGTGCTGGTTGGATGAGACCACCGCCACTGCTTAAGCTATTGACAGGTAATAGCGATACTGCCCGACGATAGCGATTTTAATAAAATTATCAATTTGAATCGTGGTCATTCATTTTATCTGATCTTGGGATCCAGTCCGGCCACCTTCACCCCTCAAAGGTTACATTACTTATTCTGCAGTCATCTAGAAATCTGATAGGACAACCAAATACCAAACCTCTTCCCTTGACGTTGACTGCGCAAACTCTTACCTCCCCGCAAAGCTGCCCCACAGTCTCTCGTCCTCTGATACTCCTTATCCCTTAGCGCATTATGTAACATTTGCCAATTTCTCGCAGTCACACAGACGATTCTTGGCGGCCATCAACTCGCATGTCAGAGCCTAGATGTTATGCTGAAGCTGTCTGTGATTCAAGATGGCGGGATGCTATGGCTTCGGAGATCGCTGCCTTGGAAACAAATTAGACATGGACTCTCGAAGGGCCACTGGTGGGCAAGAAGTCAATTGATTGCAAGTGGGTTTATAAAATTAAGTATAAGGCTGAAAAGGCCGTGGAGCGGTACAAAGTCGTCTTGTTGCGAAAGGATTCACACAAGTAGAAGGCTTGGATTTCCATGAGACTTTTGCACTGGTTGCTAAACTTGTTTCGGCCCGAGTCTTCCTCTCTGTCGCTGCGACACGCGGATGGGAACTTCACCAGTTGGACGTGATAGTTTTACTTTCAAGACTACCTAAACACCTAGAGGGGGGGTGAATAGGTATTTTTCCTTGATTTAACTTAAAGCAGAATATAACTACAGTTCTTTGAATAAATCAGATATTTCTGAGCTAACATAGCACAGCAATCACAAACATACACACATCACAGATTGCACACAGATTTATAGTGGTTCCTCAAGGTCTGGGTACATCCACTTTCCTCCTTCACCTATCTAGCAGTATGCTAGAGTCGGCCTAACTTCTTCCTTTAACTCAGATCCTCGGATCCTATAGCTCAGAATCCAGAAGGATTCCTATAACTCAGGCTAACAAGCCCTACCTCAGCCTTTCCACAAGGCCTACAACTCAGAGAATACCTTCTCCTATAACTCATGCATAAACAGTCCTACCTCAGCCTTGCCACAAGGCCTACAGCTCAGAGAATACCTTCTCCTACAACTCAGGCATAAACAACCCTACCTCAGCCTTGTCACAAGGCCTACAGCTCAGAGAATACCTTCTCCTACAACTTAGGCATAAACAGCCCTACCACTCAGAGAATAAATCTCCTACACTCAGCCTTTATAAAATAGACTTACAACTCAGATCTATGAATAGATCCTACAGAATTTGATAAAGAATTTTGTAATCTCTTACCCATGTTGAGAGAGAAGGGATAAGAACTTTCTTAATCAACTTCTTGAAGAGGCTGATGGCTGAAATCAACTTGATCTTAGCTTTCTTCAAAGCTTCTTGAATCTGAACTTAGTTGGGTTGATTTCCTTTGAATAAAACTGACTTGCAGCTTCCTTCTTAGACTTCAGAAATAGATCTGAATCTTCTTGACAGATTAGTTCAGTATCTGCTTCTTGAGAGACCTGTGAATGTCTCCTCCTTGTCTTCAAATAGCTGGATCTCTCTCTATCCAAACCTCTTGAAGATACTTCTGAATTCTTGATTGAATTCCACTTAGATAGAATCTGAATAGTAAACTATTTCAGAACGTCTTCTTAGATCTTCTCACGAAGATCTTCTTCTTTGTTACTTGTACTTTCTTGATCAGAGATCAATCTCTAATTGTGTTAGTTGTGACAATACTTGTCCCTTCTTTATGTGTATATTTCTTCTTCTGAATCCATCTATTTATAGACTTCATCCATGGTAACTGGCTGATCCGGTTTATAACTAACTTCTGACAAGTCTGACAGCTTCAGAAAACCTGTTGTAACTCACAGATGTCAAGTCTTCAAACAGTTCTTGAGCCTTTGACTCTTTCAGCAAAGCGTCGAGTCTGTCTGTCATAAAGTGTCGAGACCATCTATCAATATGTGTCGACACAAGTGACTTATGTGTCGACACAGCCTTTGGTGATGTCGACAAAGCTGCCTTGATGTCGATACAGCTCCTTGATACTGTATCTTGATAATGTATCGACACTAATTATTTGTGTCGACACAAACACTTCACCATTCATCAGCAATCAACTTGGTATAGACTCAGAACATAGTGTGTATCGACACTGCCTCCAGGTGTCGACACAGTTGTTGTTGACTCTGCCTCTGTGTGTCGACACTGCCTCCCAGATTCAACACAGTCGATGTCGACTATAATCTTCTGTGTGTCGACACTGCCTCCCGGTGTCGACACAAATTCTCTGAAGTGTCGACACAACTATTTATAAGTGTCGACACAATCTTACTGAAATGTCGACACAGCTTCCTCAGGTGTCGACACATGGACTTAGAATATTTTTCCTGCATTCTAGCACATTCTTAACCTACACATATAAACTCAAAATAACATCAAATATACCTTGATATATATTATTGAGCTAAGTGAGGTTTCTCCAAATCAGGTACACATTTTTTAATGTACCCAACAATCTCCCCCTATTTGGAGAAGTCATAACCCTTTAGCCAATGATATACACCACTTATAAAATAAACAAGATGATGTACATGAGCATTATATGACAGGATACTTTATAAACAAAACACATATCATAGTTACATCACAGAATAAAGATGTAAAAGTAAATGATCACAGAACAATGTTTTGTATATCAACTCAAAAAGTTTGTTACAAAATATTTACATTGATTTATTTAACAAACTAACAATTACATAGTTCCTGAACAAAAAACTAATAAAGCTAAGACTAAGGTTGGACAGGCTCCTTGATGACTATCCCTTTTCCAGATATTATCTGAGCCCTAGCAGGAGATTCTGTATCTTCCATGGGCTTCTTGCCTTTCAAATGAACTTTCCTCTGTGCATTAGCCTTGATCCTTTATCTTTCAAAATAATGAAAGGGCTTGGGAAAATATTTGCTAGGCTCCTGAGTATTAGGAGGTAGCTTCCCCATCTTAGCCTTTCTCCTGTGTTGAACTATGGCTTCTTGTCTGGCTTCATACTTTTGCCATTCTTGCTCATTGTACCATTTTCCCCTTTCATGTACTTGATCTTTTATAGCTTTTCAAGCAGTTAAAATGATATTCCTTGAAGTGGGGCTCCACTGCTCAAAGTCTGGCTTTAATTCTGCTTGCTCTCTAAATCTTTTCTTTGATAATAGAGCATCTTGCTGAGCTTTGATAACAGTATCTGGCTTTAATTCTGGCATTCTTGCTCATTGTACCATTTTCTCCTTTCATGTACTTGATCTTTTACAGCTTTCCAAGCAGTTAAAATGATATTCTTTGAAGTGGGGCTCCACTGCTCAAAGTCTGGCTTTAATTCTGCTTGCTCTCTGAATCTTTTCTTTGATAATAGAGCATCTTGCTGAGCTTTGATAACAGTATCTGGCATATCAACCTTTTAAATAATCACATTTGTAATTGGTTGTGGAGGGTTGTACATTGACGGAATTTGTTCATGTATCATCTCAAGATTTACAGGAGGGTAAATAACTTGGGCAACCTCAGGCTGATTACCTTCAAGTAGAATTGGTTGCACCCCTAACTCAGCCATATTATCATCATCACACATGGGTGGATATCCAAGAGTGGCTCTTATGCTGTTAGTTACCCATTTGGCATGATCAGACCCAGCATAGACTAACACCCTCTCCCCCTTTATGACTTCTCTAGCCACATGCTCTCTCAAGTAATCTTTCTGAAATCTGATTTGTCCATCCAGATAGTTGATTCCATCTTTAAAGAATGGCTTTAATTTTTGAAGCTTGTCACTAATCAACTTCTCAGATGAAGTGATGACAGTTTTAACTACATCTAGGGCAGCTTGTAGCTTCTAATCATATTCCTCTTTTTCTTTAGCCCTTGCAGCAGTCATTGCAACAATAGTGTTTGTGAACTCAGTGACTATCACATTATGTGATTCAGTCAGATTTTCATTCATTCTTATTTTATTCTCAAGGACATAGCCTTGTTTAACAGCCATCTCATCCACTTGCTTCTTTATTTCTTCTTGTTGCTTGATAAGAAATACCACAGCATTGCCTCCCTTGTGGAAGCAATCTGTCATCTCTCTTTTATTCTGATTAACTTCAAATCTTATAGATTTTATATCTTGTGCCAGATCAAATTGAAGTGCCTTTTGGCTTTCATCCACATATTTTTCAAGAAGCAATCTTTGCTCATCAAATTTTACTTGTAAGTCAACCAAAAGTTTGTTGTAATCAATTGCAGGTTCTGGTTGGGAAGAAGTAGCTTGTAAAGCCTGCTTATAGCTTTGACTTCTTCTTTTGAAAACCATAAGTTTTCTTTTCTTTGCCTCCCTAACTTCTTCTTGCTTAGATTCTGAAGAACTTTCAATATTAACCCTCTCATGAGGAGTGGAAGAAATTTCTTTTTCAGCTACATGTTGCTCTTCCTCTATATCAACCTGCTCCCCCTTAACCCTTAGGGTCTCCATTTTATCTGTTTCTCCTCCAATATCAGGAAACAACTCTTCAAGAGTAAATTCTTATTGTGTGAGAGCAGGAGATTGTACTTTCTCAGCAGCAGCAGCAGCACCAGAAATATCAAGATTAGTTTGAGGAACAATGTCCTCTGATAAATTGATTCTTTCTTCCTCTTGTACCTGTTCAGACTCTGGCTCCCCCTGCAAATGTGCATTCTCAGTACTGTCCTGGACTTGTGTACTTTCTAGCTCCCCATGCACTTGTGCAATAACTGGCT
Organism: Platanthera zijinensis; assembly: GCA_039513925.1. Taxonomy (NCBI): domain Eukaryota; kingdom Viridiplantae; phylum Streptophyta; class Magnoliopsida; order Asparagales; family Orchidaceae; genus Platanthera; species Platanthera zijinensis. The sequence continues at coordinate 50,234,345 of CM077084.1, read as the reverse complement.
CCACCTGCACCTGTGCAGATATATTATCTTCCTGGACCTGTGCATCTTCAGGACCATGCTCTTGCCTGTCCACATCAGGCATTTCTTTAGAAAGAACTCTATCCCATCTTGAGAATAACCTCATGTCCATTCTCCTCATATGATTTATCTTTGATCCAAGAATCTGTTGCATTACCTCTGGAATTATTCCAGCCAGGTACAGACTCATGATCTTAGCCAAGTTTGGCTTCTTGATTCCTTCTTTAATCTTATCAAACAGTACAGCAGACCAATTTGTTTGAATCTTAAAGATCACCCTAGTCATCAGGCTGAACATATAGGCTGATATCCTATCATGACCACCTGGTTTGCATAAGATCACTTTTCCTATTATTTCAGACAGGAATTTCCCCTGAGGATTCATGCCCTTCCCGTTGATGGCAGATCCTATCTTTATGGTTGGATCCAATCCACACCATTGAAGCGCCTCCCTGGTCTTTGAGGCTGGGACCTCTTCCTCATCTTGTATTCTAGGAAGATGGAGAATCTTGCTCAACCTCTTTTGAGACAGCTTGACTCTTTCTCCATGTAAGAAGAATTTGATCTTCAATCCTGATGAGTCCATTGATGCAGCAGTATAGAACTCGAATACTTCCTTCTTCCATATCTTACTAGGTTCAGAGACAAGATATTCTAATCCATTGTCTGCAAGAAGAGAAATGACCTGTTTGATCTCCGATTCGGCATCGTTGAATGCATGCCTAACCAACTCATATCCTTCATTGACGTTGTCTTCAACCTTGGGCGCCATTGGAATGAAGAGAAAGCTTGATTGGAGAGGAGAGAGTGTGTCGACATAAGGTTTTTGTCTCGAAACCCTGGTGAGTGTGTCGACAGAATAAGTTCTTGACCTATTTATACCCTTCTAATCAAAGAAGATCAAAAGGCAGACAAAAACTGTCTAAAAGTGTCGACACTGTTGGAATGTGTCGACACAAACTTCTATTATTTCGACCACGACGCTGACTACTATGTGTCGACACCAATTGATGATATGTCGACACAGGAGATACTTAGTAGTTCATCAGAAATTCTGTGTCGACTCTTATTATAAGTGTCGACACAAAATCTGTAAGTGTCGACACCATTACTCTAGTTGTGTCGACACTACATTTCTGGATGTGTCAACTCTTTGTCCCTTAGGTGTCGACACATTTTCTCTATGTCGACACAATTTCCCTGAATTGTCGACATGAATTCTCTGTGTCGACACCTTATCACTGAATGTGTCGACACTATTTTACTTAGCCAATTTTTGGTAAACTAACCTATGGTCAGCATTCCTAATTCAATTTTAAATCTATTGAATTTAGTTTCATCCAGAGGCTTAGTAAAAACATCTGCAATTTGAAAATCAGTTTTAACAAATTCTAATGAGATGTCTTCTTTTTCTACATGTTCTCTAAGAAAATGATATTTTATCTCTATATGTTTAGTCCTACTATGTGAAACAAGATTGTTTGCAATAGAGGTTGCACTTTTAGAATCACACAATAAAGGTGTTCTACTTACTTGAATACCATAGTCCCTTAGCTGATGTTGAATCCACAACAGTTGTGCACATCAACTTCCTACTGCCACATATTCAGACTCAGCTGTGGATATTTCCACACTAGTCTGCTTCTTACTGCTCCAAGATATAAATCTTCCTCCCAGGAATTGGCATGTACCTGAAGTACTTTTTCTATCTTCTCTACAGCCTGCAAAATCTGCATCTGAATAACCTATTAGTAGAAAATCTCCATTCCTAGGGTACCAAAGGCCTAGATTAGGTGTTCCCTTTAGATATCTCAAAATCCTCTTGACTGCAGTATAATGTGATTCTTTATGTCATGTTTGGTACCTAGCACAGACACATGTTGCATACATAATGTCTAGTCTACTAGCAGTGAGATATAATAAAGAGCCAATTATTCCTCTATACAAAGACTCATCTACAGGTTTACCTGCATCATCTTTGCATATAGGCATACTTGTTCTCATAGGAGTTCTCATGGTGGAGGATGACTCCATACCATACTTCTTAATTAACTCCTTAGTGAACTTAGACTGGGATATGGACAATCCATCATCAGTCTGTCTTACTTGGAGTCCCAAGAAGAACTTAAGTTCCCCCATACTGCTCATTTCAAACTTCCCTTGTATAAGTTTGGCAAACTTCTTGTAAAGGTTGTTTTCTATAGACCCAAAGATTATGTCATCTACATAGATCTGAACTAAGATTATCTTCCCTTTAGATTCCCTTAGGAATAGAGTTTTGTCTATTTTACCTCTTGAGAATTTGTTCTCAATAAGGAAAGTAGACATGGTTTCATACCAAGCCCTTGGGGCTTGCTTTAACCTATACAATGTTTTCATAAGTCTATAGACATAACCAGGTTTAAGAGAATCTACAAAACCTGATGACTGCTCTACATAGACTTCTTCTTTTAGATCACCATTCAGGAATGCTGATTTCACATCCATTTGATATACCTTGAAACCTTGATATGTTGCATAGGCAAGGAACATTTTGATTGCTTCCAGTCTTGCTACTGGGGCAAATGTTTGATCAAAGTCTATTCTCTCTTCCTGCATGTATCCTTTTGCAACCAATCTTGCTTTATTCTTCACAATAACTTCATTCTCATCCAACTTGTTCCTAAAAATCCACTTTGTACCAATGATGTTGTGATCTTTTGGTTTAGGAACCAACTCCCAGACCTTACATCTTCTAAACTGATTAAGCTCCTCTTGCATAGTATTAATCCAGTGTTGGTCTTGGATAGCTTCTTCAAATTTCTTTGGCTCCAGTTGAGATAAAAAACTTGAGTGTAGGACTGCATTCAGATTTCTACTTCTGGTTTGCACTCCATGTCTTGGATCACCAATTATTTGATCTGCTGGATGATACTTTAGATGTCTTACAGCTGGAGGTAGACTTCCTTCTGGCTGAACACCTCTAGTTTCTTCATTATGTTGCACCTCTTGGTTGTCATCAACTTCTAGAGAGTCTTGTACTCCCCCTGGACAATAGCCAACATTTTCCAATACTTCATCTGCAGTTGAGCCTTCTATAATGGAAAGCTTGTCCATCCTATTGCTTATACCTGTTGGACTGCATGAACTACAAGGCAACTCACTATTGAATAATCTTGTTTTATCAAATACAACATGTACAGATCCTTCTACAACCTGAGTAATCAAGTTGTAGACTCTATAAGCCTTACTATTGTTGTTGTACCCAACAAATATCCCATCTTGGGATTTGGCAGCAAACTTAGTTAAATAAGACTTGCCATTGTTAAGGATATAATACTTGCAACCAAAGATTCTAAAATAGGATAGATTTGGTTTTCTACCTTTAATGATCTCATAGGGAGTCATGTTGTGGTACTTGGTGATAGAAGCCCTGTTGAGCACATGACATGCAGTGTTTACTGCCTCAGCCCAGAAATATTCTAGGAGAGAAGTGTCACTCAATAGAGTTCTACCAGCTTCAATCAATATCCTATTCTTTCTTTCAGCAATACTATTTTGCTGAGGTGTTATAGGTGAGGAGAATTCTTAAAAAATCCCAAACTCTTCACACAATCTTGTCATACTTTCAGATTGAAATTCAGTGCCATGGTCACTTCTGATTTTGATCACTGTACTGTCCAGTTCATTCTGAATTTGTTTGACAAAACTGTGTAAAATACTTGGGGTTTCAGATTTCTGTCTTAGAAAAAACACCCAGGAATATCTAGAATAGTCATCTACAACCACAAAAGTGTAGACTTTCCTACCTAGACTATGAACTGGCATAGGACCAAAAAGATCCATATGTAAGAGGTATAGACACCTCACTGAATCCTTGTTTTTAAGGCTATGAAAGGAGGATTTTGTCTGCTTTCCCTTTTGACAAGCTGAACATATCCCTTCCTTTATACACTTAACTTGAGGACCATTCCTCACTAACTCTTTACTAAAGAGTTGGCCAATTGTCTTGTATTTAAGATGAGCCAGCCTCTTGTGTCATTTGACACAATGAGATGCTTTCTCATCAGCTACAAGACAAATAGGAGAACCTTTGTTCTCACACCCAAAATCAAGAAAATAAACATTTCTCTTTCTATACCCAATCAATATGACATTTTGATCACTTGACCTTTTGATATGACATCAATTTTTAACAAATGAAATGTCATATCCTAGATCACTCAACTGACTTATTCTTATCAGGTTATGTTTCAAACCTTTTACATAAGCCACTTGAGTGATGGTAATTTGGTTTGAGGAAATGCTACCAAATCCTTTGATGATTCCTCTTTCAGATCCACCAAAGATTACTTTAGGCCCATCCTTGATAAGTGTGTACTCCTTCAACAGCCTTTTTGTTCCAATCATGTGCTTGGAACATCCACTGTCCAAGTACCATATAGGTGCATGACAACTTGGACTTTCCTGCAATAAAGAATTACTTTCCCTTAGAACCCAAGTAAGTCTTGGGTCCTTGGTTCAAGTTAGCACCATTCATATCAAAACTACCAGCAACTCTTCTAACTGGTAGACTATTGTTCTTCCTGACACTTATGTTATGCCAGCAGTCTAAGGCAAAATGGTCTGTCTTGCCACAGCACTAGCATTCATACTTATTGTATCTAGGTCTAGATAAATTTTTGACAGAAGAATTTCTATTCTGTGTTGGTGCTGCTGCAGCTACACCCACTGGTTTCTTATAACCATGGGGTTTATGAACATGAGCTGACTTATTGGCATTAACACCCTTATTATTCAGAACATCAGTCTTATTATGATCATGAATGTTTTCAAGATCATACTTGTTAGAAGGCTCATGCACCTTTCTAAAAATTACAAGGACTTTAAAGTTCAATGGCTGAACAGAGTCTTTGCCCTTTCTCTTGAAATGGGCAGCCCTGGTGTTACCTTTATAGCCTATTCCAGCCTTACCCTTTTGAGCCACAAACTCATCTATTAAGGGTAAGACTGATTTTGGCTTAGAGTAACTAGCCACCAAATCTTTCTCTACTTGAAGTATGACTTCCAGACTTTTAATTAGATCATTTTTATATGTGATTGTACCCATCTGAATAACAGTAATAGTTTTCAGCTTGGCAACCTCATTCATTTGTTGATCCAATTCTTTCTCTAAACCAAATGCAGTCATCTTAATATCTGCAATTTCCTTAGCCTGATTTTTGGCCAGGTTTTTGCTTTTCTTAAGTGCCTGCAATAAGTCCCCATATTCATCTATCAACTGATGAATATATCCTTCAGATTCTGATCCATCCTCATCACTTAATGAAGATGAATCTGACTCTGAACCAGTACTGTAATCAGAAATTCTAGAATTACTTTGTACCTTACTGGGACCAGGCTGATCCTGGCACTTGTTGTCTTCTGATTCAGCCATCAGTCCCATGCACTGATTGTTGAAACCGTAAAACTGGTCTCTATGGAGTTCGATCCTTGGGGAAGGGGTGGTCGCGCACCTACTCTGCTCCTGCAAGAAAGATGACAAGAAAGCGAAGAACAAAGGACTAGGCCAAGGGCCCGGCGCGGAGGTCCCACCACACACCCGGAAGATCTTAGAGCGCTTCCCCTCCTTAGCTAATTGCCGGGCTAAGATACCTCAGAAAGCGCTTTGAGACCTGAGAATTAATGAGCCTGCCTTTCTGAGATACCCCTTGGGTCCTATTTATAGAGAACTGAAAACGGCCTGCAAATAGCCTACCTCTGCCGGTCTGAAATTACTGAAAACCCCCTTGGGCTGGCCTGCCAACAGCCAAACCCCGCTGTTATGAGGGGCCAGGGGCAAACCACCTAGGGCGGGATGGCCACTGGATCCCCTGCTCGGCCAGGGCGGCGAGAACCCGATGGGGGTGGCACTCGCCGATTCTGCTTGGCCAATGGCGAGTGCGAGCTCACCTGGCGAGCAGCTCCGATTTGGCGAGTGCGGGCTCGGCTGGCGAGCAGCCCCGGTTTGGCGAGTGCGGGCTCGGCTGGTGAGCAGCCCCGGTTTGGCGAGTACGGGGTCGGCTGGAAAAACTCTGAGCTCGGCCCGACGATCTCCGAGCTCGGTATGACGATTTGCCGAGCTCGAGCTCGGCGGTGAACCCTGCCCGGCCGTGAGGCGGTCTGGACCGGCCGGTCTGGCATTCGCAGACCCACTCGGCGGATACGGGGTTGTCGGGCTCGGCTGAAAAAACTCTGAGCTCGGCCCGACGATCTCCGAGCTCGGTACGACGATTTGCCGAGCTCGAGCTCGACGGTGAACCCTGCCTGGCCGTGAGGCAGTCTGGACCGGCCGGTCTGGCTTCCGCGGACCCACTCGGCGGATATGGGGTTGTACATAATCCCCGCTCTTTGCGAGGTTGGGACAAGCTCGGAAAGATACATCCAACCCCGCAGGATCCGGCGAGTGGGAGGCATGCGTTAAAGGAAGAATCTTCTGGTAGGCCCCACCGGTAGCTATATATATGTACCCCTACGCATTTAACTGACCTTTGCCCTTCCTGGACTCCTGCTAAGATGCCGCTTCCCAAGGAAGTCCTAGAGCGGCTCGCACGCACTCGCGATGAGATCGCCGCTCAAGCTGCGGGCCTGACCAACCTAGAGGCCCCTGCTCGCCGCTTCACTGATTTTGGATCGGCTAAGCGGGCGAAACCCTTTCCTCCGGGGGCCGAGCCCATTCTAGCCGATTTTTCAGTGGCCTTGGGGAGCGGGGCTGGCTCCTCCAACCAGCCGACTCTTGATTCTCCTGCCAAAGACCTTGTGGAGCTTTCTTCCAGCCGGGAGAATAGTGGCGAGGCGTCCACCCCGCGGGTCAAAAGCATTCCCGACAGCTCGCCAAGACGGGAGTCCGAGGTCAAGGAGCCGGACTCGCAGAAACTGGCATCGCCGAGTCGTCCCCCTTCTCGGCAACCGTCCCCTGGTTTTGTACTCGCGGGGGGAGGCGCCGGGCATATCCCCGTTCCCGGCTATCAACCCATCCATCAGGAATTAATGTATGGTCGTGGCAAGGACCTGCGCCACTTCTCTCCTCACGTCAACCAGGAGGAGCCAGGCTCGCGTGGTAAGTCTTCAGCTCTGTATTTTCCTGTGCTGGTGGTGCCTGCTCTTCAAACTGTTTCGATTCTTCATGTAGACCTTCCTGGCCGAACTGAAGACGGCGAGTCCGTGGATCGACCCCCTTACTCGCCCCTCCCCTCTCCACGCACCCTGGACGCCTTCCTGGACCCCGAACTGAGTAGCCCCGAGCGTGCAAAATGGGAGCAGAAGGTTCTCAAGAAGCTCGTGTGCGAGCTCCATGACCTGCGGAAGGACAACAACAGGCTGCAGTGGGAGTGCTCGCGGCTTGCGGACGGGGCGGGGGTCAGCTTGGCATTCGAGGAGGCATCTTCCTTGGTTCTAATGGATGAGATTGACGAGAACCTGCGGGTAGTGAATAGGAATATGGGGCGGCTTCGCGAGCTCCACGCGCGGCGATCTGCGACGGCGGACCGGCGAGACCGGGGAGAATAGGACGGCTCCTCTGTCGGCCGACCGGTGCTCGCGCCCGCCCTTGCGTGGTCCTCGCGCCTTTATCTTTCCCTGCTCTGAACAATTTAACTGTCTGTAATAATTTAAACAAATTTTACGCGAACTTGTATATATATATGAAGATGTGCTTTCGATATCCTGATAAGCGTCCTTTCGAATTCCTCCTTCTTGGACCGGGCTAACTCGCGGGCCTTGGCGAGCAGGGGGCGGCGAGGTGGCGAGGCGACGTGGAGGGATTGGGCGGATCGGTCGGCTCGCCCTCGCCCTTCCCTGCCTTACTTTTTCTTTCTATAAATAGGCCCTCTCACCTACCCCCTGGATACGCCTTTATTGCTCCCAAACCCTTACCTCCCCTCCGCCACCCCGAGCTCGCGCCTTTTCCTCGTTTGTCAGAATGGTGAAAACTAACCCTGACGCGGATGGCCGATCCAAGTGCGCCCGGTACTTCGTCGACCACTGCTTCTTTGAGGGGCACATCACAGAGGAGGAGCTCGCCGAGTTCACGGCTGAGTTCGTCCCTCCCGGCTTCCAGGCTCGCGCGCCCGCCGAGCACGAAGCTATCAACTCTTTCCCTGAGGGTGAGCTCGCCTTCCCCATCTCGCACTTCGAGGTGGGGCTGCGCCTCCCCCTCTGGCCAGAGATCCGACAAATTCTAAAGTATTATGGCGCGGTGCCCGCGCAGCTGAACTCCAACGCCATCGCCATAATGGTGGCGTTCGCCTGCTTTCTCCGCCGAGAGCAGATTGAATTCAATCTCATGGTCTTCTGTAAACTGTTCTCCTACAAGGCCACACCCAATGGGGTCGCCTACTTCGGCGGATCCCTCGTCAAGGTTCGCGAGCTCGTGAACAAGAACCACAACTGGATGACCCGGCTCGTCTTTATCAAGGGCGAGCTCGGCAACATCCCCTTATGGCCCCTGCAGAAAGGCGAGGACATCTACCGTCCTCCTTCCCTGTCCGGCGGCGACGCCGACCTCCACAAATTCTTCCTTCACAAAGACTTCGAGGTCGCCTACCTCCCCGCGGCCTCGAATCGCTTCAACTCGTCCTCCCTGGTGAAGGTACACCTCGCCCTGTCTTCTCGCGAGCTTTGTCAAAATGAACCTCAGTTTTTCTGATCATTTTTCTATAGGGGAGCGACTTCTGCCGGAGCATCCACCGTTCGCCAACCCGAGGATAATCTCTGACCCCCTGGAGCGGGCCCAGGCAGCGGCGGAGGCCTGCCGAGACGAACAAGCGCGGGGCCAGCCCCTTAGCAAGAAGCGCTTGGAGCTCGCGGAGTCAAGCTCGCGCCCAGATCCCTCAGCACTGAAGAAGAAAAAGGCCAAGGTGGTCTCGCGCGGGCGGCTGCATCTCCCCTCCTCGCCCGTCAAGTTCATGAGCTCACCGGAGGCTTCCTCCGACGACCCCCCGTTGAGCCTGCTGAAGGAAGCGTCCTCCCCCCGAAGGGAGAAAAAGAAGAGGGATGGTCCTTCCCCCTCTGATTCTGCTGAGGGGGTCGTCCTTCGCGAACCCGGCCTACCAAAGGATCACCCCCACTTCGGCAAGGGAGGAAGGAGCAAGGATGCGGCCGACGAGCCCATCCTGAAATGGGATGAGGGGGCCCACCGGGTCTCCATTTCCACTCGCGCCCCCTCCTGGGGGGCTCGCCGGCCTCCCACTGGTCACGCCTTCGCCTTCGGCTTCGGCCTCTATGGCCGTGACAGTGCCGAGTCGTACAAACAGCTAACCCCCCGCCAGCTTGGTCATGAGGGGTTGCAGGCCCACCTGCGGGCCTTCGAGCTTCACCACATGATGGTCCGCCGCGGCTTCCAGCTCAGCAATGCCCTGCAGACTGCCGAGCAGGAGCGTGACCTGGTGTTGGGTACATTGGAAAATGTGTACCTGATTTGAAGAAGCCCAACTTAGCTCAATGATATACATCAAGGTGTATTTGATGTTGTTTTGAGTTGACATGTGCAAGTGAAGAAGTATTAAAGAATGCAGAAAGATATTCTAAGTCCACATGTCGACACCTGAAGAAATTGTGTCGACACTTCAGAATATTTGTGTCGACACTTCAGAATATTTGTGTCGACACTTCAGAATATCAGTGTCGACACAGAGAATGATAGTCGACCACATTTATGTCGACACTGGGAAGCAGTGTCGACACATAGAGAAAATAGTCGACCAGAGAAGGTTAGTCGACACCGTGAAAGATAGTCGACCAGAGAAGGTTAGTCGACACCGTGAAAGATAGTCGACTAGTGAAAGATAGTCGACACCGTGAAAGATAGTCGACCAGAGAAGGTTAGTCGACACCGTGAAAGATAGTCGACTAGTGAAAGATAGTCGACCAGAGAAAGATAGTCGACTCACAGAAGAAGATAGTCGACCACAACTGTGTCGATACTGGGTGGATGTGTCGACACCAGAAGACTGTGTCGACACATATTGGCAGAAGTCGACTATGCTTGTGTCGACACCAGAAGACTGAGTTGACATATTTTGGCAAGATTGAAGATTGCTGTGTCGACACCTGAAGGCTGATTCGACACATGCTGAGTTCTGAATCTACAACAACTGTGTCGACACACACGACTTGTGTCGACACACTGCAGAGACTAGACCAAGTTATTTTCTGAAGAAGCTGTGTCGACTTAAAGGCAACTTAGTCGACATCATCAAAGACTGTGTCTACACCAAAGTCACTTGTGTCGACACAGATAGACAGATTGGTCTCGACACTTTCTAACTAACTGTCTCGACATTTTGCTGTCCAAGGCTAAGGTACAAGAACTGTTTGAAGACTTGACAGCTGTGGGTTGCCACCGTTTAACTGAAGCTGTCAGACCTGTCAGAAAACAGTTAGAAACCGGATCAGCCGGTTACCATGAAGAAAGTCTATAAATAGACACATTCAGAAGGAATTAAAAAGGCTAAGCTAAGAAAAATTATAGAAGAAGATCTAAGAAGAAGAAACAGAAGGATTACGATCCTGTTGAAGTTTCAATTCAAGAAAGTGAAAAAGAAGATCTTCCTCAGAAGGTCTAAGAAGAAGAAGTCTGAAGTATCAAAAGAGGTGTTGGATAGAGGGAGATCCAGTCATCTTGAAGAAGAAGAAGGAAGCCATCAATGGTTTCTCAAGAAGTTGTTTGGAAATCAACTCAGCTTAGTTCAGATTCAAGAAGCTTTGAAGAAAGCTCAGATTCAGTTGATTTCATCAGCTGATCAAGAAGTGTCTTGTCCTCTTCTCTCTCAACAAAGGCAAGACATCAAAATACCTTTTTCTAAATTTCTGTAGGATCTGTTTACACAGATCTGAGTTGTAAGCCTGTGTTATAAAGGCTGAGTGTAGGAGAGGTGATCTCTGAGTGGTAGGGCTATTTGCCTGAGTGTAGGAGAAAGTTATTCTCTGAGTGGTAGGCCTTGAGGCAAGGCTGAGGTAGGGCTGTTGAGCCTGAGTTGTAGGAACCTATCCTGGTTCTGAGCTGTAAGATCTGAGGATCTGAGTATAGTGGAAGTTTGGCCGAATCTAGCATATTGCTAGATAGGTGAAGGGGGAAAGTGGATGTACCCAGACCTTGGGGAACCACTATAAAACATTGTGCAATCTGTGATGCTTAGTTGTCTGTGAATGCTGTGCTAGATGTTTTAAATTGTAATTGAATTCTGCCTAGATTTATAGACAATAAATTAGAACCTATTCACCCCCCCTCTAGGTGTTTAGGTTGTCTTGAAAGTAAAACTATCAAGTGGTATCAGAGGGAGGTTCCTCAAAAAGGACTTAACTATCTGAGGTAGATCTGATAGGTAGAATCAAGATTCAAAAAGATGGGTTCTGGTGAGAATCATAAGGAGCTAGGGTCTATGAAATTACCCATATGCAAGAAAGAAATTTTTGGAATTTGGAAAGAAAGAGTCAGACTGTTTATGGAAGCATCTGACCCAAGAATTTACATCACAGTACAGGAAGGCCCCTTCATTCCAATGAAGGTATCAGTTCTTGATGCAAATATCCAAACTCCAAAGAGTTATTCAGAAATGACCAAGGATGAAATCATCTTGGCAACCATGGATAAAAGAGCTCAGAACATTATTGTTAGTGCCATAGATGATTCAACATTTCAGAATCTGATTCACTGCAAGACCTCCAAAGAGATGTGAGACACATTGATTGTCTACATGGAGGGATCTGAAGAAGTGAGGCAGGACAGGAAATCTATGCTCAATCAGGAGTATGAAAGTTTTAGACAAGGAAAATCTGATAGCATAACTGAGTGCTATAAGAAATTCTATAGAATTGTGAATGAGCTTATGTCCTATGGAAGAGTCTTCAGTACTTATGAACTGAATGACAAATTCTTGAGATCCTTAACAAAGGATTGGGACACAAAGATCTGTGCCATAAGAGAAGTGGCTAAATTGGCAGAGATATCTCCTCCCACCTTGTTTGGAAAGTTGCTATCCTATGAAATGCAACTTATGGTGAGGAAGGAGGAGGAAAAGAATTCAAGAGGAGAGCATAGAGAAAAGACTGTGGCACTCAATGCAGAAGCCACTAGAAAGAATAGGAGGAAATCACCATCTCCTCCTAAGGAAGTTGCAGAAGGTAGTTCTGAGAATTCAGATAAGGGTTCAGAAAGCTGTGATTCAGATGCAGACTTTGCTGCATTCACAAGGCAATTCCAAAGGTTCTTGAAAAAGAAGCAATGGAAGTCTAGGCCTTCCACATCACAGCAAGTTGATGACTATTATCAGAAGAGAAGGTCATCAAGGAAAGAGAAAAACAGATCAAAGCCCAGCAAAGCCACTACTTCAAAGATTGTCTGCTATTGTTGCAATAGGCCTGGACATGTAGTGGCTGACTGTCCTGATAAGAGAAAGGAATCTTCAGACAAAAAGAAGACTTATCAGAAAGGCAAGAAGGAGAAATCCTTTGTTGCAAAGAAAGATAAGAGTCTAACAGACCAGTCAACTTCAGAGTCAGAATCTGAAGCTGAAGCATATATTGGACTATATGCTGCATCTGAAGAAGAGGAGTTTCTGCAGTTGCTAGACTCCATCAATGAACAAAAGGATCAGCAGTGTATGGGGCTGATGGCAGGATCAGAAGAGGACATATGCCAGAATCAGTCTGGTCATAATAAGGTACAATATCCTTCTATTACATCTGTTTGTTGTACAAGTGAAGAATCAGCTACATCTGCATCAACAGATGTAGATGCATCTGAATCTGAAGGAGATGTCTATCAATTGATAGACAAGTATGGGGACCTGTTGCAGGCCCTTAAGAAAAGCAAGAACCTGGTTAAATCTCAGGCTCAGGAAATTGCTGAACTAAGGTTTGCTACAACTGAGTTAGAAAAAGTTATTGATCAAAAATTAAATGAAATTGCCAAGCTGAAGAATATAACTATTATTCAGATGGGCACAATTAATTATACTAATGATCAAGTGAAGAGTCTGGAGGCCAGACTTAGAATTGAAAGGGATTTAGTGGCTAGTTACTCTAAGCCAAAATCTGTCTTACCCTTGATAGATGAATTTGTCACTCAAAAGGGTAAGGCTGGATTAGGATTTAAAGGTAACTCCAGGGCTGGCAGATTCAAGAGGAAAGGCAAAGCTCCTGTTTAGCCACTAAACCTTTCAGTCCCCATAAAGTTTAGTAAGGTGAAATTGCCTTCTAACAAATATGATCATGAAGACATTCAAGGTCATATTAAGACTAATGTTCTGAAGAACAAGGGTGTAAATGCAAGCAGGCCTACCTATGGTCATAAACCCAATGGTTTTAAGAAATCAGTAGGTGAAGTTGCAACAGCAACAGCAATGAACATAAATTCTTCTGACAAGGATGTATCTAGATCTAGATACAATAAGTTTGAATGTTGGTGCTGTGGCAAGAGAGGCCATTTTGTATTAGACTGCTGGTATAACACAAGTGTTATAAAGAATAATAGTCTACCTGTTAGAAGAGGTTATGATAGCTTTATTAATGCTAACCTGAACCAAAGACCCAAGACTTACTTGGGTTCTAAGGGTAAGTAATTCTGTATTGCAGGTGAATCCAAGTAACCATGCCCCTATATGGTACTTGGATAGTGGTTGTTCCAGGCACATGACTGGAACAAAGGGGCTGCTGAAGGAGTATTCATCTGTCAAAGATGGACCTAAAGTGATCTTTGGTGGATCTGAAAAAGGAGTCATCAAAGGGTTTGGTAACATTTCTTCTAACCTAATTACTATCACTCAAGTGGCTTATGTAAAAGGTTTGAAACATAATCTAATAAGCATAAGCCAGCTAAGTGATTTAGGATATGACATTTCATTTGTTAAAGATGGATGTCATATCAAGAGGTCAAGTGATCAAAAGATCATATTGACTGGGTATAGGAAGAGAAACGTATATTGTCTTAATTTTGAATGTGAGAATAAGGCTTCTCCCATCTGTCTTGTAGCTGATGACAATGCTTCTCATTGTGTTAAGTGGCACAAGAGATTGGCTCATCTAAACTACAAGACAATTGGCCAACTCTTTAGCAAAGAGCTAGTGAGGAATGGACCTCAAATTAAGTGTATAAAGGAAGGGATATGCTCAGCTTGTCAAAAGGGAAAGCAGACAAAATCCTCCTTTCAAAGCCTTGAAAACAAGGATTCTGTGAGGTGCTTATACCTCTTGCATATGGATCTTTTTGGTCCTATGCCAGTTCATAGTCTAGGTAGGAAGGTCTACACTTTTGTGGTTGTAGATGACTATTCTAGATTTACATGGGTGTTCTTTCTGAGACAAAAATCTGAAACCCCAAGTGTATTACTTAATTTTGTAAAGCAAATTCAGAATGAACTGAATAGTACAGTGGTCAAAATCAGAAGTGACCATGGTACTGAGTTTCAATCTGAAAGCATAACAAACTTGTGTAAAGACTTTGGGATTTTCCAAGAGTTCTCCTCACCTAGAACACCTCAGCAAAATGGAATTGCTGAAAGAAAGAATAGAACATTAATTGAAGCTGGTAGAACTCTATTGAGTGACACCTCTCTCCCAGAATATTTTTGGGCTGAGGCAGTTAACACTGCTTGTCATGTAATCAATAGGGCTACTATCACCAAAAGCCACAAAATGACTCCCTATGAGATTGTACAAGGCAGAAAACCAAATCTATCTTACTTTAGGATCTTTGGTTGCAAGTGTTATATACTTAACAATGGCAAGTCATATTTGACTAAGTTTGCTGCCAAATCTCAGGATGGGATATTTGTTGGGTACAACACAAATAGTAAGGCCTATAGAGTCTTCAACTTGACCACTCAAGTTGTTGAAGAATCTGTGCATGTTGTGTTTGATGAAACAAGATTAATCAACTGTGAGTTGTCTTGTAGATCAAATGACTCAACAGGTATAAGCAAAAGTATGGACAAGCTTTCCATTACTGAAGTATCCAAGGAAGATGGGGCATTGGAAAATGAAGGCTTCAGTCCAGGGGGAGAACAAGACACTATAGAAGCTGATGAAAATCAAGAGAATCAGTTAAATGAAGGAGCTGGAGATGTTCAACCAGAAGGAAATCTTCCTCCAGCTACAAGACATTTAAGAGATCATCCAGCTGATCAGATAATAGGTGATCCAAGACAAGGGGTACAAACTAGAAGCAAAAATCAAAACACAGTTCTACATTCAAGTTTCCTGTCACAATTGGAGCCTAAGAAGTTTGAAGAAGCTATCCAAGACTAGCACTGGATTGATGCTATGTAAGAGGAGCTGAATCAATTCAGAAGGTGCAATGTCTGGGAGCTTGTTCCTAAACCAAGAGGCCACAACATAATTGGCACAAAATGGATCTATAGGAACAAGCTAGATGAAAGTGGAATAATAGTAAAGAATAAAGCAAGATTGGTTGCAAAAGGATACAGGCAGGAAGAAGGGATTGACTTTGATCAAACCTTTGCTCCAGTAGCAAGGCTGGAGGCAATCAGAATAATCCTTGCCTATGCAGCCTATCAAGACTTCAAAGTATACCAGATGGATGTGAAGTCAGCATTTCTGAATGGTGATCTTAAAGAAGAAGTATATGTAGAGCAGCCATCAGGTTTTGTAGATCCTCTTAAACCTGATTTTGTTTATAAGCTTAGGAAAGCTTTGTATGGGTTAAAGCAAGCCCCAAGGGCTTGGTATGAAACCCTGTCTACTTTCCTTATTGAGAATAAATTCTCAAGAAGAAAAATTGACAAAACTCTATTCCTTAGGGAATCCAAAGGCAAGATCATCTTAGTTCAGATCTATGTTGATGACATAATCTTTGGATCTACTGAAAACAACCTTTGTAAAAAGTTTGCCAAACTTATGCAAGGGAAGTTTGAGATGAGCAGTATGGGGGAACTGAAATTCTTCTTGGGACTCCAAGTAAGACAGACTGATGATGGCTTGTCCATATACCAGTCTAAGTTCACCAAAGAATTGATTAAGAAATATGGTATGGAGTCATCCTCCACCATGAGAACTCCTATGGGAACAAGTATGCCTATATGCAAAGATGATGCAGGTAAACTTGTTGATGAGACTTTATATAGAGGAATAGTTGGCTCACTACTATATCTCACTGCTAGTAGACTAGATATTATGTATGCTACATGTGTCTGTGCTAGGTACCAAGCCTGTCCTAAAGAATCTCATTATACTGCAGTCAAAAGGATTCTGAGATATCTTAAGGGCACACCTAATCTAGGTCTTTGGTACCCTAGGAATAGAGATTTTCAACTAACAGGCTATTCAGATGTAGATTTTGCAGGATGTAGAGAGGATAGAAAGAGTACTACAGGTACTTGTCAATTCCTGGGAGGAAGACTAATATCATGGAGTAGTAAGAAGCAGACTAGTGTGGCAATTTCCACAGCTGAGTCAGAGTATGTTGCTGCTGGAAGCTGCTGTGCACAGCTATTATGGATGCAGCATCAGCTAAAGGATTATGGTATTCAAGTAAGTAGAACACCTCTTTTGTGTGATTCTAAGAGTGCAATTTCTATTGCTAATAATCCTGTTTCTCATAGTAGAACTAAACATATAGAAATAAAATACCATTTTCTTAGAGAACATGTAGAAAAAGAAGACATCTCATTGGAATTTGTGAAAACAGATTATCAAATAGCAGATGTGTTTACTAAGCCCCTAGATGAGACAAAATTCAATAAATTCAAAATTGAATTAGGTATGTTAACCATTGATTAGTGTAATCACAAAATCATCAACAATAAAGTTGAAGTGGTAACAAGACATTCAAGTGATATTAAGACACATTGAAGTAGTATAAAGTACTTTGTTGTACTTATAAGTTGTGATGAACAAACAGAAATTGGCTAAGTAAGATGGTGTCGACACATTCAGTAATTATGTGTCGACTTAGGGTAGTAATGTCGACAAGTCAGAGATATTGTGTCGACACAGAAAATATGTGTCGACACTTGAGAATTTTATTGTCGACTTATCCAGGAATGTAGTGTCGACTTCACCAGGATAGTGGTGTCGACACCTACAGATTTTGTGTCGACACTTATACTAAGAGTCGACACAGAATTTCTGATGCTCTACTATATATCCCTAGTGTCGACATAACCGCAAATTGGTGTCGGCACATAGTAGACGAACTTGTAGTCGAGACAATAGAAGCTTGTGTCGACACAATCCATCTGTGTCGACACTTATAGTCTGTTTTTGGCGACTTTTGATCTTCTTTAAACAGAAGGTATAAATAGGTCAAAAACTCATTCTGTCGACACGCTTACAAGGTTTTCGAAACCCTGTGTCGACATTCTCTCTCTCTCTCTCTTTCTTTCATCTTTCAAGCTTTCTCGACTGATTAATGGCGCCGAAGATTGAAGATAATGTGAATGAAGGATATGAGTTGGTGCGCCAGGCCTTTGCAGCTGCCCCTCCAGATGTTCTTGGGGTTATCTCTCTCCTCTCCGACTCTGGTTTAGAATTTCTGGTCTCCGAACCTTCAAAGATATGGAAGAAGGAGGTGCATGAGTTCTTTACCTCTGCCTCTATAAACTCTGAAAGTCATGAAATAAAATCCACAGTTCATGGGTCACCTGTGGAGATTACACCGAGTAAGATAAGAACAATTCTGCAATTATCTACAATTGAGAATGAAGAGGATGTCCCTGCTTCTAAATCTAGGGAGGCTCTTCAATGGTGTGGATTGGAATCCACCATGAAAATTGGAGCTGCGTTCAATCGGAAAGGAATGAATCAACAAGGCAAGTTCCTGTCAGAAGTAGTAAGCAAGGTTATTCTGTGCAAGTCAGGTGGACATGATAGGATTTCTGCCTATATGTTCAGCCTAATGACCAGGATTGTGTTTACAATTCCAACGGATTGGTCATCTGTAATTTTTGAAAAGATTAAGGAAGGGATCAAGAAGCCAAATCTGGCTAGGATAATGAGTATATATCTAAGTAAGGAGATTCCTGAGGTTATGCAACAACAACCTGGAACTAAAATCAATCACATGAGAAGGATGGACATGAGATTGTTCTCCAGATGGGATAGGGTGCTGACCAAAGAGATGCCTGAAGTGGAAAGGCAGGATTCCCCTGAGAAATCCCCAGGTCATGCTATCAGTACTGGGCATCCACAAGAAGAGCAAGTAAGACTGGAGGTTGAAGATCAGCCTGCATCTATACAAGTTCAGGATGCCACAATACCTGCTGTTCAAGAAGAAGAAGTAAGTATACCAGCTCAGCAAGTTTATTCACCTACACAAACTGTATCTACTCATGACCAGGTACAGGTGCAGGGGGAGCTGGTGTATTTTCCTACAAAAGATATTTCTAATATTTCTATTTCTGCACAGGTCCAGGGGGAGCAAGTGCTAGAAGATGCTCCAATTCATCAATCTCCAAATTTGAATACTGCAAATGAACAAGCCCAGAAGGAATATACTCTGGAGGAGTTATTTCCAAATGATGAAATAATTACTGATAGTCTGGCAGTGGAGCAAGAAATTGAGGGGGAGCCAGTGCATGTTGAGACTGTACAACATGCCACTGAAGCAGCTGTTTCTCCTCCTCCCAAAGAAAGAGTTCAAATTGATAGCACTTCTGAGTCAGAGACTGAAGAAGCCAGGGTGGCTAAAAAGAGAAAACTTATGGTCTTTCAGAGAAGGAGCAAGAGCTATAAGCAGGCTCTACAGTCTACATCACATCACACTCCTTCTGCCTTTGATTATAACAAGTTCTTGGTAGATTTGCAAGTGAAATTGGATGAACACAGGGTAGCCATTGAAAAATATGTTGATGAGAACAACAAGTCTATGCAGTTTGACTTAGCTCAAGATATAAAATCAATTAGGTTTGAGGTCAATATGCATAAGAAGGAAATGACAGATTGCTTCCATAAGGGTGGTAATGCTGTGGTATATCTGGCAAAATAACAACAGACTATCATCCCTAAGGTGGATGACATTGCTTTAAAGCAAAGCTATGTTTTGGAAAATCAGTTAAGAATGAATGATAATTTAACTGAATCTCATCATGAGATAATAGAGGAATTGAAAAAGATTGTTCCAGGCCTGCCTGCAGATAAAACAAAAGAAATGGAAGAATTTGATAAGAACTTTCAAGCTGCTATTGCTTCTGTTAAGACTGCAATCACTATCTCTCAAAAAGAAATATCTGAAAAGCTTCAAAAGTTAAAACCATTTTTTAAAGAGGGTGTCAATTATCTGGATGGCCAAATCAGATTTCAAAAGGAAGATCTCAGAGATCATGTTTCTAGAGAAGCCATAAAGGGGAGAGGATGCTAGTTCATGCAGGCTCAGAGCACTCCAAATGAGTGACCAATAGTATTCGAGCCACATTAGGATATCCCCCATTGTGTGATGATGCTATGGTGGCTGAGTCAGGAATACAAACAAGTCTACTTGAAGGCAATCAACCTGAGGTTGCCCAAGTCATTTACCCCCCTCCAGATTTTGATATGATTGATCAGCAGGTTCAAGGGATGTATAGTCCTCCAAAGGAGGTTACTAATATTGTTATTGGGAAGGTTGATAAGCCTGAGGCTACTTTGAAAGATCAGCAAGATGCTCTTCTATCTAAGAAAAGGTTTAGAGAGCAGGCTGAACTTAAGCCAGACTTTGAGCAGTGGAGTCCTACTTCCAGAAATATAATACTCACTGCATGGAAGGTTGTCAAAGACCAAGTGCTGGAAAGAGGCAAGTGGTACAATGAGATGGAATGGCAGAAGTATGAAGCCAGGCAAGAGGCCATTGTACAGTTTAGAAGAAAAGCCAAGCTGGGTAGGCTGCCTACAGATGCTCAGGAGCCAAGCAAATATTTTCCAAAGCCCTTTCATTATTTTGAAAGGCAAAGGCTCAAGGAAGAAGCTAAGAAGAAGGCTGATCTAAAAGGCAAGAAGCCAGCTGAAGATTCTGAAGCTCCTGTGAAGGCTCAAGTTCTATCTGGCAAAGAGATTGTCATTAAAGAGCCTGATCAGTCTTAGTTTTTTTTTTAGTTCTTTCAAAGTATTTTGTAATGTTTTGATTAAATCATTAAATGTAATTCTCTGTATTCAAACATTATCAAGTTATAAACAAAATGTTGTTTGGCATCATATAATGTTCATTCTGTGATGGATTGTTTTTATGTTTTGTTTATATTAAGTATTCCTGTTATGTCATATATCATCAGTTTATACTTTTTATAAATAGTGTATATCATTGGCTATAGGGTTATGACTTCTCCAAATAGGGGGAGATTGTTGGGTACATTGGAAAATGTGTACCTGATTTGAAGAAGCCCAACTTAGCTCAATGATATACATCAAGGTGTATTTGATGTTGTTTTGAGTTGACATGTGCAGGTGAAGAAGTATTAAAGAATGCAGAAAGATATTCTAAGTCCACATGTCGACACCTGAAGAAATTGTGTCGACACTTCAGAATATTTGTGTCGACACTTCAGAATATTTGTGTCGACACTTCAGAATATCAGTATCGACACAGAGAATGATAGTCGACCACATTTATGTCGACACTGGGAAGCAGTGTCGACACATAGAGAAAATAGTCGACCAGAGAAGGTTAGTCGACACCGTGAAAGATAGTCGACCAGAGAAGGTTAGTCGACACCGTGAAAGATAGTCGACTAGTGAAAGATAGTCGACACCGTGAAAGATAGTCGACCAGAGAAGGTTAGTCGACACCGTGAAAGATAGTCGACTAGTGAAAGATAGTCGACCAGAGAAAGATAGTCGACTCACAGAAGAAGATAGTCGACCACAACTGTGTCGACACTGGGTGGATGTGTCGACACCAGAAGACTGTGTCGACACATATTGGCAGAAGTCAACTATGCTTGTGTCGACACCAGAAGACTAAGTCGACACATTTTGGCAGGATTGAAGATTGCTGTGTCGGCACCTGAAGGCTGATTCGACACATGCTGAGTTCTGAATCTACAACAACTGTGTCGACACACAGGACTTGTGTCGACACACTGCAGAGACTAGACCAAGTTATTTTCTGAAGAAGCTGTGTCGACTTAAAGGCAACTTAGTCAACATCATCAAAGACTGTGTCTACACCAAAGTCACTTGTGTCGACACAGATAGACAGATTGGTCTCGACACTTTCTAATTGACTGTCTCGACATTTTGCTGTCCAAGGCTAAGGTACAAGAACTGTTTGAAGACTTGACAGCTGTGGGTTGCCACCGTTTAACTGAAGCTGTCAGACCTGTCAGAAAACAGTTAGAAACCGGATCAGCCGGTTACCATGAAGAAAGCCTATAAATAGACACATTCAGAAGGAATTAAAAAGGCTAAGCTAAGAAAAATTATAGAAGAAGATCTAAGAAGAAGAAACAGAAGGATTACGATCCTGTTGAAGTTTCAATTCAAGAAAGTGAAAAAGAAGATCTTCCTCAGAAGGTCTAAGAAGAAGAAGTCTGAAGTATCAAAAGAGGTGTTGGATAGAGGGAGATCCAGTCATCTTGAAGAAGAAGAAGGAAGCCATCAGTGGTTTCTCAAGAAGCTGTTTGGAAATCAACTCAACTAAGTTCAGATTCAAGAAGCTTTGAAGAAAGCTCAGATTCAGTTGATTTCATCAGCTGATCAAGAAGTGTCTTGTCCTCTTCTCTCTCAACAAAGGCAAGACATCAAAATACTTTTTTCTAAATTTCTGTAGGATCTGTTTACACAGATCTGAGTTGTAAGCCTGTGTTATAAAGGCTGAGTGTAGGAGAGGTGATCTCTGAGTGGTAGGGCTATTTGCCTGAGTGTAGGAGAAAGTTATTCTCTGAGTGGTAGGCCTTGAGGCAAGGCTGAGGTAGGGCTGTTGAGCCTGAGTTGTAGGAACCTATCCTGGTTCTGAGCTGTAGGATCTGAGGATCTGAGTATAGTGGAAGTTTGGCCGAATCTAGCATATTGCTAGATAGGTGAAGGGGGAAAGTGGATGTACCCAGACCTTGGGGAACCACTATAAAACATTGTGCAATCTGTGATGCTTAGTTGTCTGTGAATGCTGTGCTAGATGTTTTAAATTGTAATTGAATTCTGCCTAGATTTATAGACAATAAATTAGAACCTATTCACCCCCCCTCTAGGTGTATAGGTTGTCTTGAAAGTAAAACTATCACCTGACGAAGGAGAGCGCGGCCGATGCGGAAAGGCGGTTCGGCCTTGCCGACGCTCTGCTCGCAAAATCCGCCGGTGGCTTGGTAATCACTGGATATCTCTACTCATCTTACTTAGGATCATTCTTGTGCTTGTTCTGAACTCCAGTCCGCAGGACGCCGAAGCTGCCGACGCGCTGCGAGGCGAGGTGGCTCAGCTACAAACTTAGCTCGCCGAGCAGGAGACCCAGCTTGCCGAGCAGAGGACGCACTCTCGCGAGCAGGAGGCTGTTGCTGCTCAGCTGAGGATGGAGGCGGCGGATCTGAAGGAGAAGAACAAGGAGCTCCATGGCGAGGTACTCCGCCAGGCTGAAGTTCTCATTCCCCCAGGTGCCAGCGAGCCACCCTTCCCCTACAAGAGGCCTCGGGTCTTTGGCGAGGCTGACGTCGCAGAGCGGCTGCGAGTCAACTCCATTGAGTCTGCCGAGTGCCTCCTGAAGGCCATGCGGGGGACGGGGATTTTGGCTGAAGGCTGTGAAGGAGTCACCGTCCGGGATCTCCTGCCGACCTTGTTCCCACCCAGCCCGCTCAGCAAGAAAGAAGACAGCTTCGACTCTGTTAAAAGTAGCGAACCAACAACTAGAGTAGCGAACAAACGACTAGAAAACAAGCCAGAACTTTGAATAATTGAAATTTTTATTATCCAAAAAGATATCATTTACAAAGGTATGGCCTCCCTTTTATAGAATGGAGGAGAGAGGATAGAATACAAACTAACAATGTGGGACTAAAGCTATACAACAGTTCCGAACGGCTAGAACAACAGACCGGAACAGGCCGCACGGTTAGACAATATTCTAACCGCCCGGCAATACCAGAAGCAGGAGAGAGATGCGGTTGGAGACCGCTAGACCGCCCGGTTTCCAAGCCGCTAGAGATGAACCGTCAGACTGCTAGACACCACAGCAACAGTCTGGATATCAACCCGCCGGACACAAACCGCCAGACCGCCCGGTCTACAACCCGCTAGGCTTAAACCGCCATACCGCCCGGTCTCATACTTCGACACTCCCCCTCAAGCTGGAGCATAGATATCAATCATGCCCAGGTTGTCACAGATATGGAAGAAGGAAGTAGAAACCGGCTTGGTGAAGATATCTGCCAACTCTTTGTCGGAGGTGACGAACGGAGTGCAAATCTGTCTCTTCAAGACCTCTTCTCGGATGAAATGGCAGTCGACCTCTATATGTTTCATTCTCTCATGGAAGACCGGATTTTTGGATATGTATATAGCGGCCTTGTTGTCACAGAACATAGGCAGAGGATAGTCGTAGACCTCTCCTAGGTCAAGCATGAGAGCCCGCAACCATTTTAACTCACACGTGGTTGACGCCATACTCCGGTATTCGGCTTCTGCACTGGACCTTGAGACAACAGACTGCTTCTTGCTCTTCCAGCTCACAAGATTACCTCCAACGAATGTGCAAAAGCCCGATGTAGATTTACGGTCACCTTTATCATCCGGATAGCTTGAGTCTGAGTAGGCTTCAACTCTCAGATGTCCACGCTTCTGAAAGAGTAGCCCTTTTCCTAGTGTTGCTTTGACATACTCTAGTATCTTCAAGGCAGACTGAAGATGACATTCCCTGGGAGCTTGCATGAACTGACTGACCTTGCCTACAGCATAGGCGATGTCAGGTCTGGTCACCGTGAGATAAATGAGTTTGCCCACCAGACGTCTATACCTGGTGGCATCGGATATAAAAGGTGAGTCATCTGTCCACGTTTTGTCCTCTCCAGTGGCCATGGGATACCTGGCCGGTTTGGCACCGGTCAATCCTGCCTCTTGTAGAAGATCAAGAGCATACTTCCGTTGGGAGAGAACCAACGAGTCAGGCTTCCGAGAGATTTCTATCCCCAAAAAATATTTCGGGGAGCCCATATCCTTCGTGACTAAGTGTTGACGGAGATGTTTCTTTGTCAAGTCCACCCCAGCCTGGTCATCGCCGGTAAGAAGAATATCATCCACATACACCGCCAAAACCACAAGGCCCGATGCGGTTTTGCGAATAAACAATGAGTGATCGGCTGAACTTCTCGTAAAGCCAATGGCAGCCACAATGCCACTAAACTTGTCGAACCATGCCCGAGGGCTTTGTTTTAGGCCGTAGATGGCCTTCTTCAACTGGCATACTCGTGTCTCCCCCTGAGCAACATACCCAGGAGGTTGCTCCATATAGACATCCTCCTGAAGATCCCCATAGAGAAAGGCATTCTTGACATCAAGCTGGGAAATAGCCCACTCTCTGTTGACGGCCACTGAAAGAAGAACCCGGATGGTGCTGAGGCGAGCAACCGGGGAGAAAGTGTCAAAGTAGTCAACTTCATAGGTCTGAGTAAAGCCTTTGGCCACCAGCCGGGCTTTGTAACGATCCACAGTGCCGTCGGGGCGAAACTTTACAACGAACACCCAGCGGCAGCCAACCACATCAGTACCGATTGGAGGAGGAACAAGGGTCCAGGTACCCCTTTCATTAAGAGTGGCGATTTCCTCATCCATGGCAGATTTCCAATGAGGAATAACAAGAGCCTCTTGATAAGTGCGGGGAGTTGTAGTAGCCGAGATAGCCAAAGCAAAACACCTGCGAGAGGGAGTAAGCCGATCATAGGAAACAACAGCCGCAAGCGGGTGTTGGGTACACGCCCGCACCCCTTTACGAAGAGCAATGGGAAGATCCAGGTCGTCTCGTGCTTCAGGGACCAGAGCGTCCGTGGCGGAGAAAGCTGGCCCGGGACTAGAGAGAGACGGTTGCGGAGAAGAAGGTGGGGGTATAATAGAGAGAGAAGGAGACGGAGGAGGAGATGACATAGGAGGAGAGACGTCGAGCTGCGTGGAAGGATCATTGAGAGATGGTGGAGAGTAAGAGACCGCAGGAGGAAGCGGGGATGGAGAAGAAAAGTAGGATGCATTTTCGAAGAAGGTGACGTCCGCGGAAACAAACTGTTTGCGCAGAACGGGGTCAAAGCAACAATAGCCTTTTTGAGTGGTCGAATATCCCAAAAAGACACATTTTGTGGAATGAGGGGAAAGCTTGTCACGGGTAGCCGACGGGGCATGCACAAAGGTCGTATACCCAAAGATACGGAGAGGAAGAGCAAAGGGTTCCTTGCCCGGGTAGAGAATGGAGAAGGGGGTCTTGCCGTGGAGAACCGAAGAGGGAATGCGATTGATGAGATAGCAGGCAAGAAGAACAGCATAGCCCCAGTAGGAGCGAGGCACCTGCATCTGCGTCATTAGAGTGCGAGCGATATCAAGGAGGTGATGATTTTTACGCTCCGCCACCCCATTTTGTTGGGAGGTGTAAACACAGCTGGTCTGATGAATAAGACCATGTTGTACACAAAACAAGGAAAACTCATGACTGAGATATTCTTTTGCATTATCGGAGCGCAGCACTTTAATAGATAAAGAAAACTGAGTTTGAATCATATAATAAAAATATTGCCATACAGATAATAGTTCAGAGCGATCCTTTAAAAGATACACCCAGGTACATCTAGAGAAATCATCAATAAAAGTTACAAAATAAGAACTACCCCGACCAACGGTGAGAGTAGGAGCAGGACCCCAGACATCAAAATGAATGAGATCAAAAGGGCGGGAGGAACCACGACCTTGCTTCGGCGGGAAGGAGGAGCGGTGATGTTTGCCAAGCTGACACGCATCACAGTTGAGCGGAGGGCTGGTCTGAGGTAAGTGGGGAAGAAGCTGACGAAGAATCCGAGGAGGAGGATGTCCAAGGCGAAGATGCCATTGAAGCAGATCAGTAGACGCGGAAGAGAAGGCGGACAGAGCGGAAGCATTGTCAAGGAAGTAGAGACCGCCACTCTCAGTCCCAGTAGCAATCGTCCGTTGGGTCCTCGGGTCCTGAAAACAACAAGAAGTAGGAGTAAATAATACAGAGCACTGAAGTTGCTTGCATAAAGTAGTAACCGAGAGCAAATTGCAAGGGAACTTCGGGACATAGAGAGTGTCCACTAAGCGAAGTGACGGGGTGACTTGAACCATGCCCGTCCCGTGAACCGGGGAAGGGGAACCATCCGCAACAAGAACCGGGGGTAACCGATCATGCGTCTCTAGGAGAGAGAAGCAATGAGGGTTTCCGGTCATGTGATTTGTAGCACCAGAGTCAATCAGCCATTTACCTTGGGTAACGACGTGTGCACTACCTGAGGTCGTGGCCACAGAAGCAGATGGCCGAGAGGAGGCGGAGGTTGAGGAAGAAGTATCACCGGAAGGACGAAGATGAGGATGTTTCTGCCAGCAGCGGTCAATAGAGTGGCCGGTACGACCACAGTGAGAGCAGAGAAACCTTGACGGACCGCGTATGCCAGACTGGCTGCGGCCACTATTGCCACCCCGCTGAGCCTGGTGAGCATAGGAGTCCTGTGGAGGAGGGGAGGACAACAGAGGACGTTGGAGCAGAGAAGTGACAGCGGCGATGCGAGCTGCGGTGGCATCCAAGGTGGGAGATTCTGCTTCGCCCAAGATCTGCCGGCAGATCATATCAAATGACTCAGGGGGTCGTAGAAGATAACAAACAACCAGAAGTTCCTGGAAGTGTTTGTGCTGCTCGGCCAAGTCCGCGGAGAAAGGGCGATTCTGGAGGATTTCAGCTCCAAGAGCCTGAACTTGCTGATAAGCCGCAGTAGGAGACATGGAAGGGCAAGCGAAGAGATCCGCATAGAGAGTATAAATGCGGGATGTCTGAGCCCCCTTCGAGTAGAGAGCAGCAAGGTGAAGCCACGCGGTCTTAACCGTCTCATCATGGCGTATGACAGGAAGACATTCATCAGAGAGGCTGTTAGCCAACCACGTGCGGACAAGCGCATCACTGGCATCCCAGTCATCAAATTCAGCAGAGTCTGGAGGAGGAGGGTCATCGGTGAGATAATGACGTTTGCGCTGAGAGCGAAGAAGAAAGGTGAAAGAAACACTCCAATCCGGATAGTTGGAGCCAACAAGTTTAGAAACCGTGCCAAGGTTGCCAGAGGAAGTGGGATGCGGGGCCGGAGTGGCGATAGGAGTAGTGGTAGTGGAGGTTTCAGAAAGAGCCATAGGAGAAAAACAACGAGATGCCGCGCGGTTTCAGAAAGAGCCATAGGTCAAAACAGTTTTCCTTAATGGAAACCTCCTTGAGGAAGTGTACATGACACAACCCGAGGGTTTTGTATCCCCAAATGAAGCCACTAAGATATGCAAGCTGAATAGGTCCATATATGGACTGAAACAGGCCTCTCGAAGTTGGAATCTTCGTTTTGATGAGAAAATCAAAGAGTTTGGTTTCATCAAGAATGAAGATGAGCCTTGTGTTTACAAGCGAATCAGTGGGAGCATTGTTGTCTTCCTGATACTGTATGTAGATGACATACTGTTGATTGGGAATGACATTCCTACCCTGAAAGTTGTTAAGAACAACCTAGGGAACTGCTTTTCTATGAAGGACTTGGGTGAAGCGACTTATATACTTGGTATTAAGATCTATAGAGATAGATCGAAGAAGTTGTTGGGTTTGACCCAGAGTACATACATCGATAAGGTGTTGAAGCGGTTCAACATGCTTGAGTCCAAGAAAGGATTTTTGCCCATGTCTCATGGTGTGAATCTCTCTAAGGACCAGTGTCCAAAATCTTGTGAAGATAAGGACCGCATGAAGTTGATTCCATATGCTTCGGCAATTGGATCAATCATGTATGCAATGTTATGTACTCGACCCGATGTCTCCTTTGCTTTAAGTATGACTAGCAGGTATCAGTCAGACCCCGGTGAGTGTCACTGGATTGCAGTCAAGAATATCCTGAAGTACTTGAGAAGGACTAAGGATGTGTTCTTGGTGTATGGTGGAGAGGAAGAGCTCGTTGTAAGTGGTTACACGGATGCTAGCTTCCAAACTGATAGGGACGATTCAAAGTCTCAGTCAGGGTTTGTGTTTTGCCTGAATGGAGGAGCTGTGAGCTGGAAGAGTTCCAAGCAAGAGACAGTTGCTGATTCTACAACGGAAGCCGAGTATATCGCTGCAGCTAATGCAGCGAAGGAGGCTGTATGGATTAGGAAATTCATCGGCGAGCTTGATGTAGTTCCTAGCATTGTTGGTCCCGTAGTTCTCTACTGTGATAACAATGGTGCAATTGCACAATCTAAGGAACCTAGATCCCATCAGCGCTCCAAGCACATACTTCGGCGGTTCCATCTTATTCGTGAGATTGTCGAACGAGGAGATGTGAACATTTGCAGAGTGTCGACTGTGGAGAATATTGCGGATCCACTGACAAAGCCTCTCGCGCAGAGAAAGCATGATGGTCATACTAGATCAATGGGTATACGATGCCTGAATGATCAACTCTAGTGGGAGTCTTGTGGGTTGCATGTAAATATATTTTCTGTTGGCTGTTTATTGTTTATTCATTTGATGAATTTTGTACCTAAATGTTTCTTTTTATAATTAATGGCAAGTTCTTTTATTATGATTTTTCTATATGATAGTTAAATTATAACATAATAAATACCCTTAGAGTGTTCGCTTCCATAGGACATCAAGTACGTGACTTGAATGTGAGAGCCTATGATTTATTTGAAGCTTCATTCTTAAAAGGTCCCTGGTCATTGTATCGTCATAGAAACTAAGGGTGATGATGATACCTTAAGACTAGCACGTGCGTTGACTGATGACCAGTTCTCACAGGTCATGATATTGTGATATCAAGTCATCACGTGGGTACTTGTTAATGAACAAGTTGTACTGGACAGACCCAACCTGAGACTACTCTGTGGATTGTCATTCAATCGTGTCACGAGTAGGTCTCAATTGACAATGGTGTTGTGGTCCTTTGACCTGAAGTCACAACATTCATCAAGTGAGGAAGAGCATGCTTTGATGCCATCTAAAGTCTTCCTTGAGAAAGGTTGATGATAAGAGTGGTTGTTGGGCACGTTACGAATCATTTGGATGTTTGTGTGTGAGCAGATATGGAATTTGTCCTCCTATATGACAGGAGTTGCATCCATGGGCCCCTTGATGGAACTGGACTGAGAAATGCATGACCATGCTTGGTGGAGTCAATATGTGATATTGGCATCACCATTCTCTGGATGTCCGTTCTAGATCAGGAAACTTGGATTGAGCTATTATGAGGGTGACACGGTCCATGCCTCTAGTTCTTTCCGGATGTAAGGGACAAAGGGACAAAGACAACGCTGATACATTGTTCATGAAGGCTTATGAGTTATAAACTCTTATTGCTTGGGGAGCAATGATGCATTGCTAGATGCCGCTCATTGTTTGTGAGGTTTATGGTTTGATACTTCCAAGATCAAGTGGGAGACTGTTGGAGTTACCATGGTGATCTAGAAGTTGTCAAACATGTAATCTCACTGCCAACGCGATATGAGCCTGCAGGGTCGCACATAAGAGCTGTGGAGGAGTTGGAAGATTGACCGTATTGGTAAAGGTTACCAATCACCATTATGTATGGGGTCAGGCAATTGTTGCCAATATAGTTCATAGGGCATGGATAGTCGAAAGGTCGTCGAGAATGTCTCGACGACCAAGGCAAATCGTCGAGAATGTCTCGACGACCAAGGCAATGTCGTCGAGAATGTCTCGATGACTATGGGGTTTAGTTGAGAAT
Organism: Platanthera zijinensis; assembly: GCA_039513925.1. Classification (NCBI taxonomy): domain Eukaryota; kingdom Viridiplantae; phylum Streptophyta; class Magnoliopsida; order Asparagales; family Orchidaceae; genus Platanthera; species Platanthera zijinensis. The sequence continues at coordinate 50,204,496 of CM077084.1, read as the reverse complement.
CAATCTGATAGATTCGTCGAGAATCAAAGACTTAGTCGTCGGGACTATCCATTGATTCTCGCCGAATCTGCCTGATGATTCTCGCCGATCGACGAGTATCGTCGAGAGTTATCGAGTATGACTCGATGACTAAAGGCCATTCGTCGAGAATCGTCCCTGATTCTCGACGACTTGGCGGATGATTCTCGCCGAACGCCTTTGCCGATTCTCGCCGAATTCTTCCAGGGACCCTATGCTGTGTGGTCTGCGGATAGCCATTCCTTTAGGTCAATTTATACCTTTGGTATAAATAGACACTTAGGGTTTTGGAAAACATAGTGACTTGTGCTTTTTGCGGCCGATTAGAACCCGACGGAAAGAGTTCCGCCGATCGCTCGTTCCGCCGCATCCCGCACATCGCCGGACGGAAGTGTTCCGCCGCCGCCGTGTCTGCTCCACTGACCCTCCCATTTCCGGCGATAGTCGTTGTTCTTGCCTCTCCTAGCGCGGACCTAGCAGTCCGTGGAGTTGCAAAGGTGCGGCTGTCTTCCTCCCGATTGTTCGTGCGACGAGCAGTTCGGGTTTCTCCTGCTCGTGTGGATTTCTGCAGAGACGTGGATATTATTCCACATACAACTCGCCACCGACAGCACTCAATACTTGGAGCATCTTCATTGAGTTGTGACTCAACGCCACTAAGGTATTTTGCCCTAGTTATTTTGTTTACTTCTTGATACAACGATCATGGCCAGATCCAGTTCTCTTGGGCTGTTCTCGTACTTTTCCTTTCCGCTGCGTGCACAAAGTGTTGTGCCAACCCTCACGAGAAACCCCAACAGCGAGCTGGGGGGAGGCGGAATATCCCGAACTCGCCGTCTTGGCTGGCGAGCTCACCCCTGGGGCTTTTCTCAGATCCACTCAGTCGTGCCAACTAGGTGAGAGCCTGGCACGGGAGCGACGAGACCTAACCCCAGAGCGAGAAGACTTAGAAATATTTGCCTATCCCGGGTGCTACCACCGGGCCAGTCAGCTAGGTGAGAGCCTAAGGGCGGGTGTTGAACATCCTCCGGGCTCAGCCCCAGGGTCATAGCGATGTCCATCGAGACTCAGCCGTGCCAACTAGGTGGAAGCCTGGCAGGGGAGCGACGAGACCTAACCCCAGAGCGAGAAGACTTACAAACATTTGCCTATCCCGGGTGCTACCACCGGGCCAATCAGCTAGGTGAGAGCCTGAGGGCGGGTGTTGAACATCCTCCGGGCTCAGCCCCAGGGTCATAGCGATGTCCATCGTGACTACCCCGTGCCAACTAGGAGGGAGTCTGGCAGGGGAGCGACGAGACCTAACCCCAGAGCGAGAAGACTTAGAAACATTTGTCTATCCCGGGTGCTACCACCGGGCCAGTCAGCTAGGTGAGAGCCTAAGGGCGGGTGTTGAACATCCTCCGGGCTCAATCCCAGGGTCATAGCGATGTCCATCGTGACTACCCCGTGCCAACTAGGTGGGAGCCTGGCAGGGGAGCGACGAGACCTAACCCTAGAGCGAGAAGACTTAGAAACATTTGCCTATCCCGGGTGCTACCACCGGGCCAGTCAGCTAGGTGAGAGCCTGAGGGCGGGTGTTGAACATCCTCCGGGCTCAGCCCCAGGGTCATAGCGATGTCCATCGTGACTCAGCCGTGCCAACTAGGTGGAAGCCTGGCAGGGGAGCGACGAGACCTAACCCCAAAGCAAGAAGACTTAGAAACATTTGCCTATCCCGGGTGCTACCACCGGGCCAGTCAGCTAGGTGAGATCATGAGGGCGGGTGTCGAACATCCTCCGGGCTCTGCCCCAGGGTCATAGCGATGTCCATCGAGACTTAGCCGTGCCAACTAGGTGGGAGCCTGGCAGGGGAGCGACGAGACCTAACCCCAGAGCGAGAAGACTTAGAAACATTTGCCTATCCCGGGTGCTACCACCGGGCCAGTCAGCTAGGTGAGAGCCTGAGGGCGGGTGTTGAACATCCTCCGGGCTCAGCCCTAGGGTCATAATGATGTCCATCGAGACTCAGCCGTGCCAACTAGGTGGGAGCCTGGCAGGGGAGCGACGAGACCTAACCCCAGAGCGAGAAGACTTAGAAACATTTGCCTATCCCGGGTGCTACCACCGGGCCAGTCAGCTAGGTGAGAGCCTGAGGGCGGGTGTTGAACATCCTCCGGGCTCAGCCCCAGGGTCATAGCGATGTCCATCGAGACTCAGCCGTGCCAACTAGGTGGGAGCCTGGCAGGGGAGCGACGAGACCTAACCCCAGAGCGAGAAGACTTAGAAACATTTGCCTATCGGGCTTCGAATCGCGAGTCATCCTGCCATTACAGTTTTGCAAAAGCACAAGACACGATGATGAGATTCATTTTGATTCATGGAATAAGAATACCTACAATATTTTCAAGGGTAAAAACGTTTCAGATCATCGCCATTCCAAGTGTGGCTGAGGGTATCCCCTTTTACATCTTGGAGGCGATACCCCCCTGATTTTAAGGTCTCCTGTATAATGTAGGGGCCCTCCCAATTAGGATGGAGTTTTCCCACAGCGGCCGATCTTCCTACCGCATCCACTTTTTTCAGGATAAGGTCCCCTTCCGCGAACTGCTTGACCCGGACGTGCTTGTTGAAGTACTTGGCCATCCTCCGCTTGACCTCCTCCTGCCTGACGATGGACAAGTCGCGTAACTCCTCGACCATATCAAGGGAGAGTCGGAGCTCCTCCTTATTTTCTGATCTCCACTCCTCCCTTCCAGCCTCCGTCTCGGCGACCCGGGGTGTTCGGACCTCGAACTCGACGGGCAGAACGGCTTCGCAGCCATGAGAAAGTTTAAAGGGCGTCTCTCCCGTGGCCGTATTGGGGGTGGTCCTAAGGGCCCAGAGGACCGAAGGGAGTTGCTCTACCCAGCTTCCCCTCAGATTTTCCACTTTCTTTTTCAAAAGGTTCACGATTATTTTGTTGGCCACCTCCACCTGCCCGTTGCTCCTGGGTGGTGGACAGAGGCGAACCGAAGGTCAACTCACAGTTGTTCGCAAAAGCGAATGAACTCCGTACTGGCGAACTGAGGTCCGTTGTCCGTGACGATCACCTGTGGTAGCCCGTGCCTGCAGATGATCTCCCCCCAGATAAAATTCCTGATCACTTGGGAGGTGACCTTGGCTAGAGCCTTCACCTCTAGCCACTTAGAGAAATAATCGATCATGACTAGCAAAAACCTTCTCTGCCCGCTGGCCTGAGGGAAAGGCCCTACGAGATCCAAACCTTATATTGCGAAGGGTCATGGTGCCATGATGCTCCTTAGTCTCTGAGCCGGTTGTAACTGGAGTGGAGCATAGAGCTGGCACTTATGACATTTTTTTACGAATTCGACTGTGTCTTGACCGAGGGTAGGCCAGAAATACCCTTGCTTGATGATCCTCCCTTCCAGGGTCCGGCTCCTCGAGTGACTCCCGCACTCGCCGGAATGGACCTCCTCCAAAATTTTATGCACCTCCCTTTCGACCACGCAACGAGCCAGCATCCCCGAGAGGGTCTTGCGGTATAACTCCCGCTCGCGCAGGAGGTAGTATGCTGCCTTGTGCTTGAGCCCTCTACGATCCATCCCCTCAGGGTACTCTCCTGTGGACAGAAAGGTGACGAAGGGGTCCATCCATGTAGATCAAGTAGACCCTTTGAGCTTTTGATCAGGAGCTCAAAATCCAACACAGGTTTTTGATCAGGTGCCCTGCCACCAAGGGTTCACTTTTGAAGAGAGTAATAACCCTTTGTACAGGAGGGGAAAGAGGTTAAAAAGAGTCTTCTCTATTTTCACAAAGATTAGAGAAGCACAAGACTCTTCAGAACTTCTGACAGCAAGCTGTCTTGAAGTTCTGAAGGATACAGCTCGAAGAAGACTAGAGATCTGGAATAGTTGTTCTTCTTCAGCTTCTTTCTTCTTCTTCTTCAATATAATCTCTGAGTGTATATCTTCCTTGAACAGGAGCACTCAGGTTGAAGAAGAACGGAAGAGATAATCTTCTTAGTCAGATGTAAATTTCTGAGAGCAGCTGTATGCTGTATCTTTTCTCTGTACGTTGTACAGGTTGAACTCCTTCACTCTTTTCTCTAAGTTGCTGTATATTGCTGGTAGCTAGCTGAGTTCTTTCTTCAAAAGAACTCTTTAAATAAGAGCAGCAGCAACGACTCTAATTGAGCTTAGACTTTGTCTTCTTGCGGAAGTCAGCAACCTTGAATCTGGGCTGCAAATATCATACAGGCAAAACATATCTTGCAGACATATATATTCCTATATAAAGAATAAAGCTACAGCAGCTGCAATATTAAACTGAATAAATAATACAAGATAACGTCACATCAGATTACACTTTACAGCCAAAGAGGACTTTTGAGTCCAACGGCTATAAAGGACAGCTGCAGATATAAAGTCAGATAATAAGACAAAATACATTGTCAGAAAGAATTGACTTATGCATAAAGATAGAAGCAAAGATTGCTTTGAGATATATGCATAAGATCAATTAAATAATCTATAATAAAATATGCTGGATAATATAAGAAATAATACAACGAAGAGAACGCATATATAATTATATATACGCAGACAAAAGATAGTCGAACGATCCTCGGAGATCGTCGATCGACCCACTAAGATCGTCGACCTATCAGACAGATAGTCGACCGACTCAGATAGGAAACTGTCTTGGAAAGGAAACTGACAATAAATCTTTGAATTGTTTCATATTTAATGCAGACTCCCAATGGCTATATTCATAAGAATATTTAGCATTAAATATATTAGCTGTAAATTCCTTTACTTAAGCCTTGAAATACTCTAGCCAGCTGTCACCAATAACTGCACAGGAAATCACCAAAATTTAATCTGAAAGCTTCTCCAATCTGCGTTCGACTATAGTGGAACTCCGTTCGACTATAGTTGAACTCCGTTCTACTATAGTTGAACTCCGTTCTACTATAGTTGAACTCCGTTCTACTATAGTTGAACTCCGTTCTACTATTTTTGGATTGGAATTCTGAACTTCAAAACTGAACTTCTCTGGAATTTTCTGCACTTTCTTCTTGGATTCTTATGATGTATACCTGGAGAATCCTATGACCCTTAGACTATACAATTTGGGTCAAACTAATAATCCTAATAGTGATCCTAACCCAAATCAGAACCTAAGGTTCCAACAATCTCCCCCTATTTGGGTGAGGATCCTATTAGCAAAATAATATTATAATAAATATATATTTGCAAAGCATAAGATATAAAAAAAAGAAAAGCTTTGCATAGCAGGCTTCGGTTTTTGATAAAAGCTGGCTGCTTGCAGGCATTTGCAATCTCCCCCTATGTTGATGCGGTACCTGTGATTGAAGGAGACTGGGATGACTTTGAATTTTGATTGAGTCATCCAGCTCATTCTTATAAATGGTACCTGCAGAAAGCTATGGTAGAGATTGCTCTCTCCTTGAAAAAGGGATATGTTAGCATAAAAAAATGATATTTGTTCAGCAAATATAATTGGGATTCTAGATCTGAAAAACAAAATCAGATATCTTCCTTCCTATAGAATTTCTTTTCATCAGACGAGATTCAAACTCAGCTGACCAATGCGAGTAGAGGACTCAATCTAGATGAAATTAGAAAAAGATCTATAAGAAATAGAGTTATCTGACAGAGAATTCTTTATTCAGAAATCCGAACAAGATATTGAACAAAATATCAATCAAATATAAACAGCCTTAATAAAAGAAAATGCTTCCTAATAAATCTGTTCCAAATGGTAGAAGGATTTGAAAATATTCTAAATAATTTGTCCTTTTGTTTATAAAACAGATTTATGAAAAAGCAAATAATTGAGCTCGATGTTTTTATATAAGATAGTCGACCGGAGTTCGACGGTTTGAGCTCAAGATATTTGTTCTTCCTTTGAATATATTCTAAAAATAATCCTCTGAGAAGTTTTGTTTCCTTCTCAGGTTTTATTAAATCTTGGCAGTAATATTGAATTTCTAAATTAACAGAGTTAGATAATAATACCTGATTCTCTTCAGGTTTGGAATTTCCTTCTGTTTGTTCGGCTTTTAGTTTGCTGCAGGAAGTGTTGACGACCATTAAGCAAAATTCTTTGGCCCTTGCTTCCTCCTCTTCATCTTCAAATGATGATTCATCATCTGAGATATCCCAGATAACATCTAGGGATGTTGATTCTTCTCCTTCAAATATTTTGTTGTGGCTTCTTTCTGATGTGTCATCCACGGGTTCAGAAGCCATTTGGTGAAGGGAATCCCAAATTTCCTTAGCTGTTGAGCATTCAACAACCTCCTGAAATAAGTCATCAGATAATGACTGAGCTAGGATGTTCATTGCTCTGGCATCAGCTAGTCTGACACTTTTTGTTGTTGTTGCCGAAGTTGGGAGACCTGTCAAAATAGACAAAAAAATATCTTCATCAAAAGAGTTCATATATAATTTAACTCTTGCCTTCCAGATGCTAAACTTAGCTAAGTTGCATGCTGGAGGTCTGGTGCTTGAGTAATCCTTGGACTGGGCCATGAAGTGAATATCTATAAGCTTGGTATCTATCAGGATCTTGTGACTCAGGTGTTAGCCTGAACAGTCAGTAAACCTCCCTCTGATACCAATTGAAAGTGAATAGGGATAGATACCGATTGCGAAATTCAGATTATAGATATTTTAGAATAACCCTAAAGCCTAACACAAAGTGTTGTGCACAAAAGGCAGCCAACTGTAATTACAGTTAAGGCTAGAGTCATATTCCAACAACTAGCAATCCTAGTTAAATCTATTCACAGCCACAGTACAAGTAATAAATAAACAACCAAACGACACAAGAGATTTTATAGTGGTTCCCTCTAAATAGGTACGTCCACTCTTCTACCACCCTGGTAGGAATCCACTACAGATTTTTGTTCAGGTGCCCTGCCACCAACTGATCTGCTTCAGGTAGATTAAGTAGTCCCTTTGAGCTTTTGATCAGGAGCTCAAAATCCAACACAGGTTTTTGATCAGGTGCCCTGCCACCAAGAGTTCACTTTTGAAGAGAGTAATAACCCTTTGTACAGGAGGGGAAAGAGGATAAAAAGAGTCTTCTCTATTTTCACAAAGATTAGAGAATCACAAGACTCTTCAGAACTTCTGACAGCAAGCTGTCTTGAAGTTCTGAAGGATACAGCTCGAAGAAGACTAGAGATCTGAAATAGTTGTTCTTCTTCAGCTTCCTTCTTCTTCTTCTTCAATATAATCTCTGAGTGTATATCTTCCTTGAACAGGAGCACTCGGGTTGAAGAAGAACGAAAGAGATAATCTTCTTAGTCAGATGTAAATTTCTGAGAGCAGCTGTATGCTGTATCTTTTCTCTGTACGTTGTACAGGTTGAACTCCTTCACTCTTTTCTCTGAGCTGCTGTATATTGCTGGTAGCTAGCTGAGTTCTTTCTTCAAAAGAACTCTTTAAATAAGAGCAGCAGCAACGACTCTAATTGAGCTTAGACTTTGTCTTCTTGCGGAAGTCAGCAACCTTGAATCTGGGCTGCAAATATCATACAGGCAAAATATATCTTGCAGACATATATATTCCTATATAAAGAATAAAGCTACAGCAGCTGCAATATTAAACTGAATAAAGAATACAAGATAACGTCACATCATATTACACTTTACAGCCAAAGAAGACTTTTGAGTCCAACGGCTATAAAGGACAGCTGCAGATATAAAGTCAGATAATAAGACAAAATACATTGTCAGAAAGAATTGACTTATGCATAAAGATAGAAGCAAAGATTGCTTTGAGATATATGCATAAGATCAATTAAATAATCTATAATAAAATATGCTGGATAATATAAGAAATAATACAACGAAGAGAATGCATATAAAATTATATATACGCAGACAAAAGATAGTCGAACGATCCTCGGAGATCGTCGACCGACCCACTGAGATCGTCGACCTATCAGACAGATAGTCGACCGACTCAGATAAGAAACTGTCTTGAAAAGGAAACTGACAATAAATCTTTGAATTGTTTCATATTTAATGCAGCCTCCCAACAGTTATATTCATAAAAATATTTAGCATTAAATATATTAGCTGTAAATTCCTTTACTTAAGCCTTGAAATACTCTAGCCAGCTGTCACCAATAACTGCACAGGAAATCACCAAAATTTAATCTGAAAGCTTCTCCAATCTGCGTTCGACTATAGTGGAACTCCGTTCAACTATATTTGAACTTCGTTCTACTATAGTTGAACTCCGTTCTACTATAGTTGAACTCCGTTCTACTATAGTTGAACTCCGTTCTACTATAGTTGAACTCCGTTCTACTATAGTTGAACTCCGTTCTACTATAGTTGAACTCCGTTCTACTATAGTTGAACTCCGTTCTACTATAGTTGAACTCCGTTCTACTATAGTTGAACTCCGTTCTACTATTTTTGGACTGGAATTCTGAACTTCAAAACTGAACTTCTCTGAAATTTTCTGCACTTTCTTCTTGGATTCTTTTGATGTATACCTGGAGAATCCTATGACCCTTAGACTATACAATTTAGGTCAAACTAATAATCCTAATAGTGATCCTAACCCAAATCAGAACCTAAGGTTCCAACAACATTGACTGAGCTCCCGTTGTCGACGAGGATCCGGGAGACAGTAAAATCCTCGATGGCTGTCTGGATGACCAGCGCATCGCAAAAGGGGTCCTCGTGACCTGGCATATCCTCCCTAGAGAAGATGATTTTCTCGTCCGGAGGCGGAGACTGGGACGTGGAGTCGACGCTCCTACGGTACATGGTGTGGAGGCTTGACTTACGGGAAGCCTCGATCCCAGCTCCACCGTGGATTGCTCCAATCCTACCCCGGGTGCCTAAATCAACCCGGTCCTCACACCGATCCTCCTCCGCCCGAGGCCGGATTTCCTCTATCCGAACTTCCTGGTGGTTTTGCGGTTGTTGCTCCCTGTTCCCTCTCATCTCGAGGAACTCCGGGCACGTGGACGTGAGGTGCCCTTCTTCTTGATGGAAATCGCAATAGGGCAGGTCTACCCTGACCTCCCTCCTTCTCCTCAACTGCCCTCTCCTCCTTCCTCTCATGGCGATTGTCATTGCTTCCTCCTGGTCGGGGAGAGGGGGCCTCTGGCCCTGCCTACCTCCCTGGGGGTTGAACTGCCCCCGGCCCCCCTGGCGGTTATCCCCTCCCTGATAACCTCTCCGGGGTGCCTGGTCCTGCCACTCTGGTCTCCATCCCAAACGGTGGGTCTGTTCCGGACGCCCCCACCTGGGTTGTGGTTGCTGCTGTGGCTGCTCCCTCTGCTGGGGCTCAACCCTCCTCTCCTCCTGAGCTCGACCACCCCTTGGCCTTTCCTCCTCCACGGCCCACTTGGCCAACCTCCGCGCAAACTCCGGATGCGCCGCCTCCATATCAGCCTCTCTGGCCGCCCTCTCTAGGAGTGCCTCAAAAGATATTGGAGGCGATCTCTTCAGTCCCATCGCGAAGAACCCGGACTGGAGACCTAGGGTAAAGGCCACCATCATGGTGTGTCCCGGCATCTCCTGTACTTGGGACAGTTCCTCCTAGAACCTGTCCAGATAACTTCCCAAAGTTTCCCCCACCCTCTGCTTGATGCGGAACAAAGACTCCGCCTCCTTCTTCCTCTTCTTGGAAGTGGCGAATCTCAACATGAACCCCCGTCGCAAGTCCTCGAAGCAGTAGATGAACCCGGTCGGGAGTTGATGAAACCACTCTCTCGCCTTCTCCCTGAGGGTGATGGCGAAGAGTCGGCACTTAAAGCCATCCGACATCTGTCGGATAGAGACCATGTCCTCAAACCACTGGATGTGGTGGACTGGGTCCCCCCTTCCGGAGTAGTAGGACATCTCCGGCTCATGGAACCCCTCTGGAACTGGGGCTAAAGAGACGAACTCGCTGAAGGGGCTCCCCCCCTCAGCCGGGCGAGATGGGAACTCCCTCCCTGCTGTCTCGCCGAAGTGTTACTCGGCAGCCGAGCCAGGGAATAGGACTCGCCCCTGGTACTCGCGCTCGCCTCTCTCGGCGGGCTCCTTCCCTGGTCGCCTGAGCGGCGCGTCATCGCCGAGTGCGGGGGCGGCGACCACCGGGACTGCCGGCGTCGCGCTCTCGGCTCGCATGCCTAGTGCCGTCCTGACGAGCCCGAGGATCTCCTCCCTGAGCTCCGCTGGCACACCCGGCGCCAGGGGCGTAGGAGGGGGTGGCGAGTTGCCCCTGCCTGATCCTTGTCCTTCTTCTCCGGCCATCGAACCTGTAGAATATTTTCTCTGCTGATCACTCTCCACGCTCACCGCACCAAAATGTTGAAACCATAAAACCGGTCTCTGTGGAGTTCGACCCTTGGGGAAGGGGTGGTCGCGCACCTACTCTGCTCCTGCAAGAAAGATGACAAGAAATTGAAGAATAAAGGACTAGGCCAAGGGCCCGGCGCGGAGGTCCCACCACACACCCGGAAGATCTTAGAGCGCTTCCCCTCCTTAGCCAATTGTCGGGCTAAGGTACCTCAGAAAGCGCTTTGAGACCTGAGAATTAATGAGCATGCCTTTCTGAGATACCCCTTGGGTCCTATTTATAGAGAACTGAAAACGGCCTGCAAATAGCCTACCTCTGCCGGTCTGAAATTACTGAAAACCCCCTTGGGCTGGCCTGCCAACAGCCAAACCCCGCTGTTATGAGGGGCTAGGGGCAGACCACCTGGGGCGAGATGGCCACTGGATCCCCTGCTCGACCAGGGAGGCGAGAACCCGATGGGGGTGGCACTCGCCGATTCTGCTCGGCCAATGGCGAGTGCGAGCTCGCCTGGCGAGCAGCTCCGGTTTGGCGAGTGCGGGCTCGGCTGGCGAGCAGCCCCGATTTGGCGAGTGCGGGCTCGGCTGGCGAGCAGCCCCGGTTTGGCGAGTGCGGGCTCGGCTGGAAAAACTCTGAGCTCGGCCCGACGATCTCCGAGCTCGGTACGACGATTTGCCGAGCTTGAGCTCGGCGGTGAACCCTGCCCGGCCGTGAGGCGGTCTGGACCGGCCGGTCTGGCTTCCGCGGACCCACTCGGCGGATACGGGGTTGTCGGGCTCGGCTGGAAAAACTCTGAGCTCGGCCCGACGATCTCCGAGCTCGGTACGACGATTTGCCGAGCTCGAGCTCGGCGGTGAACCCTGCCCGGCCGTGAGGCGGTCTGGACCGGCCGGTCTGGCTTCCGCGGACCCACTCGGCGGATACGGGGTTGTACACTGATGGTCTTCTTGTTCATTGATGGAGTCCAGCAATTGCATAAACTTCTCTTCTTCACTAGCTGCATACAGTCCAATGTATGCTTCAGCTTCAGATTCTGACTCTGAGGAGGATTGATCTGTAAGACTCTTCTCCTTCTTAGCAACAAAGGATTTCTCCTTCTTGCCCTTTTGTTGTGTCTTCTTTCTGTCTGCTGACTCCTTCCTCACCCCGACCGACATTCTCCTTCTCTCCACAGTCCACACCCAAGATTTCCCCTCTCGCCTTTGCCGAGGAAGGAGGGGCATCTACTCTCCTTTTCCAAGCCTCCCACTGTTAGCCATCTTCTCCTGGCTCTTCCTGCAAATGCAACAAATAATAGATAGAACTATTAATGCTGTGATCAGCTACATTTGCTACAACAAATGATGATTATATGTCTGTGCTACTCTTATATATACATATATATATACATATATATATACATATATATATATATATCTCTATTATATATAAAAAAGTATGTGATTGTTTGCTCTTACCATACAATGAATCACGCCCGTCAGATCCTCTCATATCCTGCAAACCCTCCGATCTTCTCATCGCTGTGGAGCCTTCCCCGACGCGTGCCCTATCATCGCGCCCGCGTGTCATCACCGGCGATGTACGCTCGCCGCTCATGCGCCGCTCACGCCCCACATATCTGCAAGGCTCCTCCCACCGCATCTTCCTTGCTCGACTCCACTTCAACTTCCATTGTCGCTGCCCGTTCCGCGGCTGCGCTCGCTGGCCCTGCCTCTTCCGCACCGCTGCCGCTTCCACGACCGTTGCCGCTGCCGCATCCGCGGCCCCCAGCGCTGTCGCTTCCGCTCTGGAATCCACTCCCAAATCGAAACTGCCTCCGCTGCCGGTGCCGGTTTCACTGCCGTTGCCGCTGCCGCCTCCGCCGGCCCCGTCGCTGCCGTTGACTCCTCCGCAGTTTACTCCGCTGTTCTTCTCCTTCCAGGTTATGTTAAATTCTAACTTCCTGGATTTAATTCCGCCAGTATGATTGATCCATACTCTCTGTGTTCTCACTGTACGAATTCTTTTATGTCTATGTTAACAAATTTATACATCCGCACTTTTGATTCTTTGCGATCCGGAATCAACATTTTGATTATTTCATGCTCCCCATTTACCGACACTCTACACCCGTGTTTTCATGCATTCAAACTGCTTGATGTATTGTCCAAGTGATATTTTTTTGGATTGAGTTTGTTTATGCAAGTCCTATTAGTTCTCTCCATTTTTCAAAACATTTTTTGTCTGAATTACCTTGCTTTTTAAGTCAGAATCTTACATGGTAATTTTAGCTTCTATAAATTTTGCAACATAATTTTTGTAAGTATTTTCCGGCTTAATAGATCAGTTAGATTGTGCATGATCATCTATGGAGGTGATTGCCCTCTGTAGTTGTCAACATTTTCCGAGGCGAAATACTCCCAACTTGATTATCTGTTTCCTGCGGGAATGCAAACTTCTCGGTCCCCCTTCTCCATTGCATTTGCTCTCTTCGAATCTAACAAATTTTGGTTTTACCCTATGTATATATTTCGCTACGTATATTGTTTGCTTCTATAATAAGTTTTGTTTGGAAAATATATTGTTTACTCCTTTACATCCCAAATGCTATGAAGATGCAGTAACTATTTTATTGTTGGATGATTGCTCCTGTTTATAAAAATATGTACCCAGTATATCAAAGACATTTAATTACAAAATATTTACTCTAAATTACACAAATCCCAACCATATTCTATTACCTTAGACTGACAATTGGGAATCGTTAATGGAATTTATGGACCTCCCCAAGTAAAGTTCAGCTGTTTCATTTATATAAATGCAAGCATCTTCGAACACAACCTTCTTCATCCAATGCATTGCTTATACAATTTAGGTTGGTGCAGTGCTTTCACAGTTTTTAATTTCACCGTCACTACAGATTCGCATTACACCGATGTTCAACTCTTAAACACTTTCACGCCATCCATTTCACTTACCTATCTTTCATGTTTTCTAAATTTCAGATTTGTATTGCTGTTCCCAACGCTACCTCACGTCCGACGTTGTTCGATCTTCGCCCAAGTACTCCGGTGAGTCCTCAAATTGCTTTTAATATTTTGTGATTATAGCCCATGATTTCACATGTTCTGCATGTATGAACGCCACTTAACATGCTCCCCGAAAGACGTCGTTTACTCCTAATGACTGTTTTGCCGTACTGTAGCTCTACTCCACATTATTTTAATTTCATGTGTCTAACAAAATATTGCCATTTATTTACTAGGCATTGCCTTGCTGGTTCTCTTCCAAAAAACCAAATCTACTTTTGTTTTGGGTTTTTACTACCTGTTCATGTTTTTTAACACACTACAACACAAACATTACACTCGATTCCCCCCGAGCAATGAACACAACCTTCTTCATCCAATGCATTGCTTATACAATTTAGGTTGGTGCAGTTCTTTCACAGTTTTTAATTTCACCGTCACTACAGATTCGCATTACACCGATGTTCAACTCTTAAACACTTTCACGCCATCCATTTCACTTACCTATCTTTCATGTTTTCTAATTTTCATATTTGTATTGCTTTTCCCAACGCTACCTCACGTCCGACATTGTTCGATCTTCGCCCAAGTACTCCGGTGAATCCTCAAATTTCTTTTAATATTTTGTGATTATAGCCCATGATTTCACATGTTCTGCATGTATGAACACCACTTAACATGCTCCCCGAAAGACGTCGTTTACTCCTACTGAATGTTTTGCCGTACTGTAGGTCTGCTACACATTATTCACAAATTTGAGCCTTCAAACTATTCACCACTCTTACGTGTCGTCGGTCACATCAATATTCCCACATTTCTGCCCCTCCAGCGGTTTCTCTTTGGGTTACTCTACTATGTTTTTCCTGTTCGCCAAAAATTAAAAAAAAACACATTGTCTATGAATAACATTTCTTCTTCCAGTCTAAAATCTATATTTACTCCCAATAAATGATACATTATATTTTCTCTCCTTCAATAGTAATATGATTATATGTACTCAACGATGCATTTTCTGCTAATTCACAACTTCTCTTTTAACAAACTCCAAAATTACTACGTTCTTTCACATAATTGTTTTGTCATTTTTTGTTATAAACTGCTACATAGCACGCAGTGTCAGCAACCATGCCTCTTGAGAATGACCTTGGTTCTACATTTGAGGCTAATGTGCCCTCACATATGCGTGAATACTACTACTTCGCTGTACTTCTTAGCAACCTGGATCATGATACAACAAGTGTTCTCTTAAGATCACTCTTTCAAACAATGCCAGGGTTTCTACACGCCAGCGTACTTACTCATACACAACACTGTCACGACATTGTTTCAACATTATGTTTTAAAATTCAAACATACTAAACCTTTATTGATGAAGGCCGACGTTGACACAGCAGGCAACCCGACTGGGACAGGAGAAGTAATCTTTGCTGATGAAGCTACAATGCATCAGGCCACAAATCTTATACACGGTCAAACAATTAATGGAAGATCAGTCTCATCACAAGAGCTACGCCTTTTTGATATTAGGCCAGAATACTATCTGCAACATTTTAATTAAAGTCCAGTGTCGAAGAATGTACAGTTATATATACGTCAGTAACTTGAATCATCCACGCTTTACTGGATATGTATGTAACGTGTACCAACGTTTGCATATTATACTATTGTACATTACCACTGTACCCTTCAAGCACTGTTTATTCAACCAAATAGTCCATTCGACAATGTGTTTTTACCAGATGCTCAACTATTGGTTACTTATAAACATTTACGTGCTTTTCTATTGTTTAATACTCAGTTATTGTATGCAAAACTAATGTGACATTGTTAATTTACACACTATCTATTATTAATAGGTACATCAACTAGATCAAAATGCAACCTGACTCAGATGAAGAGTTACTTCAAAATCTTCTAAGCCCAGGTTGTCCAAACTAAAAAAAACCATGAAATAAGCAACTAATTTTATTACTCAACATAAGCTACTTACATATCGCGTGCCCAAAACAGGAAGTCGCCGCCGACTACTTAATCGTACCTCAGCCCGCATGCGCAGAAATAGTATGACTCTACAACAGCGTACTGCAACAAACATGAGAAGACGAGAGAAGCGACACCTTCACGAACAACAAACAACACCATTGCCCCGCTTCGTACACACACAGTCAACATATCACCGTGGTGAAAGTTCAGCAGCAGCACATGCACCTACAACATCAGGTTCAATACAAGTACAATTACATGTCAATTTCATAGATATTACGTTCACAAACTAACTGCGTCTTTCTTGCAGTTACACCAAATACTGTCATTTCTAGCTCAGAATCAGACAATAACATCGACAGCGTGGAGGACAATGTTGATTTGGGCAGTAGATCGTATATTCAATCTAATTGTGCAAGAAATTTCTACCCAGCACATTTTGCGACAAACTTTGAGTTACCCATGTCAACCATTTGTTCCTACTGTCAGGCTAAATTATTCCATCATGAAAAAAATACCATGTGTTGTAATCGAGGTAGAATTGCACTTCCAGAAATCCCAACACCAAATGAACTTCTGAATTTATTCATTGACCAAAGTGCGGAAGCCAAACACTTTAGGCAAAACTTGCGCTCCTACAACCATGTGTTTGCTTTTACATCATTTGGCGTTACAATTGATGATCCCTACCATCATTTCAGCAAGGTATTTATAGTTTCCGAGCACATGGAACAATTTATCATCGAATTGGAAGCCTAACACCTCCTACTGGTGTAAGACCACGGTTTCTTCAGTTATTCATCTACGACACTGAACATGAAATGTCAAATCGATTACAAGAAAATAATGAACTGCATGTTGATTTACTTCAACAATTAACACGCATTTTGAATTTTTGCAACCCCTACGTACATATGCTCCGTCAACTGGCACAATGACAAGATTTACAAGAATGCAGGCTACTCATAAAAGAACGTCCATCTACTCTGCTCCAATACAATTTACCTACTGCATCTCAAGTTGCTGCTATATTAGTTGGAGAATCAGACAGCTGTGACACACACGAAAGAGATATCATCATTCACACAACTGGAGATCAACTTTTAAATATCCCTGAATACTCAGGTTTCTACGATCCACTTCAGTATCCATTGTTATTACCATATGGCACCTTCGGTTGGTCTTGCAACTTACAGTCATTACACAACACAAAAATAACATGTTGTGATTACTACTCATACATGTTGCAGGTAGTACGTCACTTCTACCATTTTTCCGTACAAATATTACTGCCTTCACATATAATTGTAATTACCATCATGCAGATCCGAGAGACATCTAATTCAACTCTCCTACGCAGCGGAAGATTACTTCAGCAGTATGTTGTCGACAACTATGTTAAGGTAGAAACACAGAAGCTACGCTTTATTAGATCACACCAAAGCGACTTACGTGCAGAACTGTACTCAGGTTTACAAGATTGCTTTAATGCGGGTGAAAATAATGCTGGTACATAAAATTATCTACTTCAAATATTTATATTCTTAACCTTCTCATTACTATTCTGCTGTAACATATAATATGTTTTATTAGGTAACGTTGGAAGAAAAACAATATTGCCCTCAACATTTATAGGCAGCCCACGAGATCTATATCAACGATATCAAGATGCTATGACAATTGTTCAACACAGTGGAAAACCCGATTTATTTATAACAATGACCTGTAATCCAGAATGGAAAGAAATTACTGACCATCTACTAGAAGGACAATCTCCATACGAACGTCCAGATATATTAACGAGAATATTCCGTTCAAAATATGAAGAACTGAAAAAAGATATATTCAGAAGAGGTGTGTTGGGTAAGGTTGTCGCACATGTGCATGTCATCGAATTTCAGAAAAGAGGATTACCACATGTACATATGTTAGTACTGCTAGAATCATCGTATAAATTAAACTCTCCAGACGAGTACGATTCAATTGTACGAGCTGAAATACCCTATGCAAACCAGGAACCTACATTATATCAGGCTGTACTAAAACACATGATTCACGGTCCATGCGGTGCGTACAATCCAAATGCTAAATGTATGCACAACAAGATTTGTAGCAAATGTTTTCCTAAACAATACTCAGAGATGACACTTCAGGGCAATGACGCATATCCAATATATAGAAGAAGAAACACCAACCGTCTGATAACATTAGGTAGAAATGCACATTTCAACGTTGACAACAGATGGGTTGTTCCATACAATCCGTGGTTACTTTTAAAATACAATTGTCATCTAAATGTTGAAATCTGCAGCAGTATCAACAGTATAAAATATTTATACAAGTACGTATACAAGGGCCCTGATCAAATTTCTTTTCAGCTACAACCTGATACCCATCACGATGAAATCAATAATTACATAAACGGCAGATGGTTATGTCCACCGGAGGCACTGTGGAGACTGTTCAAGTTTCAGATGAGTCAAATTTATCCATCAGTAGAACGACTACAAATTCATCTTCCAAATCAACATCAGATACAGTTCCATACCGAACAGTTGATCTCATCCATTTTAACAAACAACCGCAACTCAAAGACAATGTTGACTGAATTTTTCAATATATATAATGAAGATCAAGAACATACTCTATATTTATATAGAGATTTTCCTAAATATTATCGTTGGTTCAAACAACAAAAGTACTGGAGAAAAAGAATCAGAAGACGAAAAGTTATTGGTAGGATTTACTCTGTTCCACTTGCTGATAATGAAAGATATTACTTGCGTATGCTACTAAACCATGTTCCAGGTCCCAAATCATTTGATGATTTACTGACTGTCAACAACATTCAATATACCACTTTTAAGGAAGCTGCACAAAGCTACGGTTTGCTTGAGCAAGATAATAGTATTCGAGAATGCCTAACAGAGGCTAGAACTTTCAGAATGCCACCTGCGTTGCGAAGACTGTTTGCTACTATTTTGATATTTTGTGAACCAACTGATGTTAGAACTCTATGGTCTGAAAATTATGCAAGCATGATAGAGGACTACCCAAGTTCCAGTGCCAATAACAGCAGTTATATTCTGAATAAACTATTACACGAACTCAGTGATATTCTTCAACAACATAAACGTTCACTTACAGAGTTTGACCTACCCCAAATAAATGAATCTTTCAAACATTTCAGAAACATTTCCAGTCTTATTGAAGCAGAGTTATCATTACCTATTACGTCAGCTGACCTTAACACCGTCACATCACTTAATGAAGGTCAGCTAGCTGCGTACAATGCAATAAGTTCTGCAATAAGAAACAATTCAGAGGAGTTTTTTTTCATTGATGGCCCAGGTGGAACTGGAAAAACATATCTCTACCGTGCAATTCTTGCAACATTTCGCAATTCAGGATGCATCATATTAGCTACTGCAACTTCAGGAATTGCTGCAACTCTATTACCAGGTGGTCGAACTGCACACTCAAAATTCAGTATACCTATTAAATTGCATGCCCAGTCGTATTGTGGCTTTACAAAACAATCAAATTTGGCTGAACTTATCAGAAAATCATCAGCTATCATATGGGATGAGGCCCCAATGGCTGATAAGAAGGCACTCGAAGCAGTTGACCGTTCATTCCGTGACGCAACTAACATTAACAAGCCATTTGGAGGAAAGATTGTTATTTTGGGCGGTGATTTTCGTCAGGTATTACCTGTTGTCGTAAATGGAACAAAAGCCCAAATAATTAATGCAACTATTGTTCAATCATATCTATGGAATCATGTAAAGATTATAAGTTTAACAGAGAATATGCGTGCAAAACATGATATTGCTTTTGCTAAGTTTTTGCTCCGAGTTGGAAATGGTACAGAAACAAGCACAATGGATGACATGATTAGGATTCCAGACCAACTAAACATGTTATGGGAAGGTGAGCAATCCATCACAAATTTAATAAATGTGACATTTCCAAATTTGGAATCACATGTTGGAGACAAGAACTATATGCGTGATAGAGCTATACTAACACCTCTCAATCAGCACGTAAACATGTTGAACGATATCACTCTACTACAACTCCCAGGAGAAGATGTTATATACTACTCATATGATTCTGTGCCAGATGATACGAGGAATTTTTATCAACCAGAATTCCTAAATACATTAACACCAGGTAACTTACCACCTCATAACTTAAAGTTAAAAATTGGAGCACCAATTATGTTACTCAGGAATATTGATCCAAAAATGGGTCTGTGTAATGGAACACGGCTTATGTGCCATAGATTTGCAAAGAATGTAATTGAGGCAGAGATTCTAACAGGTCATTTTGAAGGAAAATTTGTTTTCTTGCCGCGAATTCCTTTAAATACTGCAGAAGATATCAAATTACCATTCCAGTTAACACGTAAGCAGTTTCCAATACGATTAAGCTTCGGACTTACAATAAATAAATCTCAAGGACAAACATTCCAGCATGTCGGAATATACCTACCAAATAATGTGTTCAGTCATGGTCAACTGTACGTGGCTCTATCACGAGGCACTTGCCAAGAAAACACAAATGTGTTAGTCCAGAAAGGGAAGATTGATAATCAAACAGGTATCTATACAGCAAATGTTGTTTACAAAGAAATATTCAGACAACTACAACATCAGCATACAGTATCACACTAAGGTATGCAGGGAATACACATTATTTGAGTTGTGTAAAAAAAAATTACAAGCTATATGTCGATCAACATAAACCTTTTATCAACTACTGCACTTTTATCAAAACATGTCATTTGCATCTACAAATTCAAATGTAATCACGTACAATTTACATGTGCTTTCAAAAAAAAAGAAATATGCAATCGTACACAATGTTACTTAACCAAACACATGCAACTACATCAACTTTGACCACATCCACGAGCACTCGACTCCCTTCCAGCTTTAAACCTTAATACTCTGATTTCAAAATCATACCTTACCTATCTGTAATAAATATAATTTATGTTATTTGTATATGATATACATGTTATTGCTTATATGGTATCCACAACTGTCTCATTTTGCCATTATTAAGACTTTTGTATTAAATTCTAGCAAATCTAACAGATGGAAAACGACACCTCAGCAAATCAGCAACTACAGTTACCTAATGATTCTGCCACACAACACAGTAAATCATTACAACTTCACATATCTATATTTGTACTACCATGCCAATTTAAAACAACCATTCTAAAATTTGTTTTGCAGTTACCTCTACCCAAAAGAACACATCATCTGACTTAGATGACAATTACTATGATGAGCTTTATCCGCCAACCACAACCCGTTGGTCAGATCTTCCACGAAATGAGATTCCAGGTTTTCGACTACGTATCCCACCTGTGCCAGCAGGTCTAACAACACAGCAAGAATGGAACTACGTGTTCACAATGATTCGCAGGTAACACATACAAAATAATATTCAGTACATTACAAAAATACTAACATAACTCACCAAACATTCCTGAACAACTGATATCACTTTACATGTTCCACCAATGCAGAATCTCCCAAGGCCACTGAAGAAAATATGCCATGAATCGCTGCTGATACTGCTGAGTTCGAGAGTACACATGCACGTGCCAATTGCTATACTTTATGAAAATGTGATAGCCGATTCGTACTAAACTCAATGTGTAACATTGTTTCTCAACATTTTCATGTTGTACTACTATTTTTTATAAACTAAGTTTTTGTCCTCTCCTTAGATTGATGCTCAATATTAACAGTTGCTACTTTCTTCAAACATTTGTCTATCATCATTTGTACACTGAGTTCATGGTTTTGTTTTTTGAGTCACATGTGTGGCAAAAATACTTCATGACTTAAAGAGAGAGGTGCACTACAGCAACACGAGTTATCACTGCGGAAGCCAAGACTACTTCTACGCGGCCGAAGCACGTCCGTGCACAGTCGAACGAAGCCTGTGCATTGCATCTTCAGCATGAGTATGAATGCATGTTAAGGATCTGTTTTGAAAGAAAATGTGCTATTTCTGGTACCAATTCTACGCTAACAAATATTCCAGCTTCAACATCTTTTTAATATATGCTCAAGTTTTTTGTGCCTATTTCTATGAATAATTGTTGCAACCTTTTTGCCATTAACAGACGCTGAGGTCCATAGCACTACTGTTAATTTAAGCGATCTCTAGCTCCTTGGTCTATGATTTGCCTCACATGTACTATTTTTTTTCAATTTCAATTGCTTGCAACGAACTTCCTACAAAGAAGTCAGCGTTGCCCTCCATCGATGTTCACAAAAGCAGCCCGACACATGAAGCCTCTCATCAGCGGATGTCGAAGACTTGCGGAGGAGGCCGGCGCCATCTCAAAGGCCGGGCCTTTTTTCCCTCTGAAAATCGTTAGTTTTTGGTTCTGCAATGTTCAAAAAGAATTTGTGCTGATGAACAATTATTTATGGTATGTTATAGATTGTGTTCTCAGCTTTCAAAACCTTTATCAATTTGGACTATTAAAAGTTGCTTCTCAGTTTGTACACGCGTTCTCAGTATGTGTTCTCAACTCATAAGGCTTTTAGTTTCTGTTCTCTGCTTCGCTGAATTTGACAAAGAAACGTTTTTAGTTATAGTTCCGATCTTTGAACGAGAATGTTTTATAATAAAATTACTACCGATTACGTTGTGACCGTCATTTGTCCTACAAACTTAAATCATACTCTTCGAGGCTCATGTATGATGCTCGGCGCCGCATAGATGCATACACGCCGCGGGCTTGCGAGTGCTGCTCTGACGCCGAGCCTTTGAATTACGTGAAAGCGGAGACCGCTTCTATGCGGCCAAATGCCGCCCGGAGTATCAAGCACGGACAAAGCCCATGCGCAGGCGGGCGAAGCCCGTGCGCAGGCGGGCAAAGCCCGCCGAATGCGGCCCAAGGCTGCCCGAGAGCAGCGAACACGGGCGAAGCCCGTGCGCAGGCGGGCGAAGCCCGCCTGATGCGGCCGAAGGCCGCCCGAGAGCATCGAGCACGGGCGTAGCCCGTGCGTTGATGCTCGTATATATATACATATATATATATATATATATATATATATATATATATATATATATATATATATATATATATATATATATATATATGGGGAGATATTATGTGCGGGCAAACGGGCGTACGGACAAGGGTCAAAACGACTTCAAATCGAAAAGTGATCAACATGAAAGTTGTAGATCTCGACGATCCGAACAACTTTCATGTTGAACACTTTTTGATTTGGAGCCTCCGTGACCTTCGATTTGGGACCCGAAAAATCTGGGCGGCGAAACTGCTACAGTAAACCTAAAATTTTCCAATTTTCGAGTCCCAAATCGGGGGATCAAGGAGGCTCCAAATCAAAAAGTGATCAACATGAAAGTTGTGGATCTCGGCGATCCGAACAACTTTCATGTTGATCACTTTTTGATTTGAAGCCTCCTTGACCCCCAAATCTCCATACCCGTACGCCCGCACCTAAGCTAGCCCGCATATGATATGTATTATATATATATATATATATATATATATATATATATATATATATATATATATATATATATATATATATATATATATATGTGTGCGCGCGCGCGCGATAAATGCTGCTCAGCTAATAATTTGTTACATTTTTTTCTGCCTTTAAATGCTGCTCAGCTAATGATTTGTTACATTTTTTTCTGCCTTTCTTTCATTTTCAGGATATAAACCACCCTTTTCTTGCATCAACCATAAAAGGTGGATTGATTTGCTTGGAACGCATATTAATTTTCTAACTTGTCAAGTGTGAATGATAGAATGATTCAAATATCATTACAATTTACTCATAATGCTCCCAAGACACCTCTCTATTTCTTAATAATACTCTTCATAATTAAGCCTGTAAGTCAAAACCAACCGAGCCGTAAAACCGAACTATACGGTTTAGTTTGATTTCAGTAGGTCGCGGTTCGGTTACGATTTTGATTTTAGAAAAATCATACGGTTCGGTTCGGTTTATGGTTTTGTGTGGCAAACCGAATCGTTGTACATAAAAACATTTAATTTATTAATTAAATTTCATTAAACCATACGGTTAAGCATACAACATGTATTTTTCTTATATATTTTAAGTTTTTGGTTTTTTGTTTTGATTAAGCATCTAAGTTGTCGTTGATCTCTAGTCTAGATATTTTTCTAATCTAGATTTTTTTCGAAACAATGTTGATGAATATTTCATTTTTCATTCATTTGATTTTTTAGTCCAGAAATGATTAGATGATAGAAATTGTGTTCAGGCAGCACTATCATGTTGGGTGTTAGAGCCTCATTCATTGCACCATCTTTGATCTCTATCTATAAATCATTAGGCTTTATCACATTATTTAAACCGCCAAAACCGAACCAAACCAAACCAAACCATTTGGTTTAGTTCGGTTCGGTTTCAATATTTGAGCGGTTCGGTTCGGTTCCAAATTTTTGGAACCACACAGGGATGATTCAATTTGCGATTTTGCTTACAAACCGAACCAAACCGAACCGTTACAGCCCTATTCATAACACGTCTCATGAATTAGATCTATCTCATATCAAATATCCTTCGTAAATTTGTTTGTAATTTTCTATGGATGTTTTTTAACAAAGCTACATTTTTAATAAATAGTTTTTATGCACTGCTTTTCGAATAGTTCTGCAAACTTCATCTTACATAAATAAATTTTTAATGTAAACTCAATTTTCTCAAAACAGTTCTTTTTTCAAACTCCATTTTCATCTCCTCATTTCCCATCAGCAACATCATGAACAAACAAACCATTACTACAAGCGCAGTGCGCCACACCGAGCATTTCATCGCGCCTACGCTAGCTACAACAAAAATTAAATTTTAATAATTAATAAAAAAGGGAAAGAAATATTTGATTTAGAGAAAAAGACTACACGAATCTCCAGGAAGGCTATGTTTGGGAGTCCGTTTTGACTCCATTCCGTTCTAACGGACTCGAGGAAAGTTGTTTGGAAACAACTAAAATGTTGTCATTTTAAAATGACCGATTTAAAATCTACTTTTTCCTCCGTTTTGAAAAGGTCAGGGAGACCTCCATTCACCCTTTCAAAACGGAGGTTTGAGATATTTTTTTAATTTAATTTAATTTTATTTAATCAATTTAACTCCTATAACAATATAATCATATCGATAAATTTATATAAAAAAAAATTCAGAAAAAATTAGTCCGAAATAAATAAAATTCATGTGAAGATAATTTTGAAAATAATTTAAACCGCCACCGAAACGGAGATTACCCAAACAAAACCTCAGTTTTTAAACTTCAGTTTAATATCTCCTTTTTAAACTTCCCCCTTTAAAACACACCAATATGCAAAATAAAGCCGAAATCTGACGGTAAAAACAGCAACCAGACAAAGACATACGCTTCATAACTCAAAGTACTACACTACTACCAAACTCCTCGATACAAATATTTTAACTATTATTCCTAAGAAATTTTTATAAATATTCTCTAAAAATAATTCAGCTAATATCATTAATTTTAAAGAGAGGAAAAAAAAAACTCTGCTTCCCCCTTCAAAACTAATGCTATTAATAAATTTTTTAGAAAATATTCATAAAATTCTCGATAAAGATCCCTTATTTATAAGCTTATTATTCCAGACTCCCCTGCTCCGACGAACTAACAGAGACTTCAAGGAAGGTTTGATTGGCCGCGAGAGCCAGGGATGGGAACTTCATATCCTGGGTTGGGGACGAAGGTGTCGTCGTTGCCGGGAATGTATCGGGGACGGACGGCGGCCGGAATGCTGTGGTCGAGGCCGTGGATGCTCGGCAGCCGGTGGCTTCCGATCATGTAGCGGCCGATGCCCGGAATCAGAACTGTTCCCTCGTGGAACAGCTTGTTGTCCGCGAATGCGGTGCTCTGTTTTTTCACAGAGGAGACGTCATCGCCGGCGTTGTGGTGGCCGGAATCTGCGGCCCGTGAGGTGGCGGCGCCGGTGGCGACGAGGGAAATGAGTAGGGAGGCGGCGATGAGCAGAGAGAGGTAGGAGCGTGGGAGGATTTCTTGAGCCATGATGGTTTGATGTGATGAGTGAATTGGTGAAGGGGTTGGCTCTGTTGCATCAGAATATATAGGAAGATGAATAGAAGCTCAAGAGGGGGGAGGGTAATTTTAATTTTTAAATTCAAATGATATTCCTTAATTTTTTTTTTCAAAAATAGAATTAACATTTACATCAGTTAAAATTCAGTAACTATTATAGGACAAATTATTTCAGTCCCTTTGGTTGTAAGGAAATGCTAAGTTATACAAAGACTTTAAGGCTCTGTTTGGTGAAAATAAGTCCCCTCAAACGGAGCTTAAGGCTCCATTTGACAAGGTGGCGGCGGTTGTAAATGCATGAGTTTAAGAGCCTGTTTGGGAGGGCTTTCTAGCTCCTTTTTATTTTCTAGAAAATGCCACCGCACATAATAAACCGTTTGGAATGTCTACCGGTGGGAAAAGCTACCACCAAAAACTCCTTTTTCTCCTCTATTTGAAAAGTCACTAGCTTCCTACTTTTCAACTTTTCGAAAAGTAATTTCTCATCCCGATACACAGTTGATGATATGAAAACATTTTACTCCTCTGGATCAAGTTCGACAATACTGCGAAAACACTAGTCTTTCTCTAGATGAATATTTCGCTCGGGCGCGATTTTTTCGCACGGGTGATTTTTTCGCCCTAACGCGAATTTTTCGCCCGGACGCGAAATTTTTGGCCCGGGCGCGGAATTATTCGCCCGTGCGTGAATTTTTCTCCCGGGCGCGAATTTTCTGTCGGGACGCGAATTTTTGGCTCGGTCACGAATTTTTCGCCCGGACGCGAATATTTCGCCCGGGGGCGAATTTTTCACCCGGGCGCGGAATTTTTCAGCCGGGCGCGAAATTTTTTGCCCGGGTGACATTCTTTCGCCCTTGCGCGAATTTTCCACCCGGGCGCAAATTTTTTCACCCGGACGCGAATTTTTTTTCCCGGCGCGAATATTTCGCCCGGGCGCGAATTTTTTGTCGGGGCGCGAATTTTTTGCCCGGTCGCTAATTTTTCGTCCGGTGCGAATATTTCGTCCGGGCGCGAATTTTTCGCACGGGCGACGTTCTTTCGCCCGAGCACGAATTTTTCGCCCGGGCGACATTCTTTCGCCCGGGCGCGAATTTTTCGTCCGGGAGATTCTTTTGCCCGGGAGCAAATTTTTCACCCGGCCGCTAATTTTTTCACCCGGGTGCGAATTTTTTCTCCCGGCGCGAATTTTTCGCCCGGACGTGAATTTTTCGCTCAGGAGCTGTTTTTTCGCCCGATTGTGCATTTTTCGCCCGAGAGAAGTTTTTTCCCCGGGGGCGGTTTTTTCGCCCGGGAGCGGTTTTTTTCCTCCGGACGCAGTTTTTTCGCTCGAGCGCAGTTTTTTCCCCCGATCACAATTTTT
The DNA here is from genome assembly GCA_039513925.1 of Platanthera zijinensis. Classification (NCBI taxonomy): domain Eukaryota; kingdom Viridiplantae; phylum Streptophyta; class Magnoliopsida; order Asparagales; family Orchidaceae; genus Platanthera; species Platanthera zijinensis. The sequence continues at coordinate 50,177,683 of CM077084.1, read as the reverse complement.
TCACCCTTGCACGATGTTTTCGCCCGGGAGCGAAATTATCGCCCGGGCGCGAAATTTTTGCCTGGGCGCGATTTTTTTGCCCGGACTCCATTTTTTCGCCCGGGGCGATTTTTTCGGCCGGACTCGATTTTTTCGCCCGGGGCGATTTTTTCGCCCGGGCGCGATTTTTTCGCCCGGGCGCTATTTTTTCGCCCGGGCGCGGTTTTTTCGCCCGGGCGCGATTTTTTCTCCCGGACGCGATTTTTTCACCCGGTCGCGATTTTTTTCTCCCGGGCGCGATTTTTTTGATCGGGAGCGGTTTTTTGCCCGGGCACTATTTTTTTCGCCCGGGAGCGAATTTTTTGCCTCGACGTTATTTTTTGCCCGTTCGTGGTTTTTTTCCCGGTCGTGTATTTTTTTCGCTTGTAAGCTTTTTTTCCACTCGAATGCAAATTTTTTCGCTTTCGAGCAGAAATATCGCGACCGTGCGAAAAATTCTCGTCTGTGCAAAAAATTCGCGCCCGGGCGAAATTTTCCCGCCTTTTCGAAAAATTAGTGCCCGTCCGAAAAATTTGCCGTCATCCGAAAAATTCGGGCTCGTCCGGAAAATTCGCGCTCGTTCAAAAATTTCGCGTCCGTCCGAAAATTGGCACCCGACCGAATAATTGGGGCCCGGCCGAAAATATAGGTCTCGGCCGAAAAATTGGCGTCCAGGCGAAAATATCGCGCCCGGGCGAAAAATTCACGCCCGGGTGAGAAAAACCGCCACCCGGCGAAAAATTCACTCCCGAGCGAAAAAAACCTACCCCGGCGAAATAATTATGCATTTTCCCCCGGACGCGCAATTTTAATAAAAAAAGTTACCGCAACGAAGATTTGTCAAACGGTTTATAAAGTGTTTCTCCTTTTTTAAAAGCTCTGCAAAAGAAATTCACCCAAACAGTTCTTTTTTTCTAATAGACATTTTCCAAAAGCTTTTTTTTCTACCATCCTTTTGCCACCACTCCTTTTCCTTTCTGAAAAGCTTTCCCAAACAGGCCCTAAATATCACATCGTTAAGGATCACCTAACAAACATCATTCATTTGAACATAAAAGTGGATGAAGTTTCTTAGACGGATGTTAACAAATGACAATTTTACCTCGTGTTCGTGACCGTCACCACCGTGCCAAACGGAGCCCTTGCTTCACCTCAGAAATTGAGATTAGCCAGGAATCGAAATAATCATTCTCACGAGACCTACATGTGTTACAAAATATCATCACCGGATCATAAATTATATATATAGGGCAGTACAAAGGTATATGTGGAAAGAATTTAGAGATATGGATTGAAATGAGAATGAAATCGTAAGGTTCGGGTGCAATTCCATACTCGGTTCCGGTTTTAAAAAGTTGAAACTTAACTTATATGATTCAGTTCTTGATTTTCGGCGGAAACGATCCGATGACATCCAAGTTGCATCCCTAGCCGATGACTAAATCATTTTTTGATGCTACCCGATATCATAGTATACTTGGTGCATTACAATATTTAATGTCCATGAATAAAGTAAAGCTCCATTTGGTAGGGACGTGGGGGTCGTGAACGCGGCGGTCATGAACGTGGCGGTGGTTATGAATTGTCGTTCGTGAACACCATGCCTTACAAAAAGAACTTCATCTGCTTTTATGCTCAAAACTAATTTTTTTTGTGGTGGTCATAAGGAATGTCTTGACAAACATATATACATTAATTCTACGATGGTGGAGTTTTTGTCCAAACTCACAGGAGCAAAAAAAGAAAAAAGTTGCGCCAAACAAAGCCTAATTCAGTTTAAGAATAGTAGTGGATTGATGGACCACTATGTTGATATTAAAAATCTATCAAACCCACCAGCCATTATTGTCAAATCTTCCATCACATGACATTTATGCCTTCATGCTTTCACTGTTGCTGATTGGGTAGATTTTTCTAAGGGTCCGTTCGTTTTATAGACATTGATATTGAAGTATTGCCTCTGAAAATATGAATGTCATTTCTTTTGTTCGCACCAACAATTTAAAAGTGGAATTGGCTTTCTGATAGAAAGTCGTCGATAGTCACCTTAACCTAAAAACTCATAGATCTAATGTCTATCTCCAGTGACAGATATTGAGATCACCAACTCCGGTTTTCCAAAAGAAGAGCATTTTTTTCGGCCTGAACGGAATTTTTTTTGCCGGGACGCATTTTTTTTGCGCAAACGTCTTTTATAAGCAAGGGCGCGATTTTTTTGCATGGAGAATTTTTTTTTTGCCCGGATGCGTATTTTTCACCCGGACGGATTTTTTTCGTCCCAATGCGATTTTTCTGTCCGGACGTGATTTTTTTCCCTAGAACACAATTTTTTCACCCAGACGCCAAGACAAGAATTTTTCGCCGCGACTCGATTTTTTGCTCGGATGCGTTTTTTTTCCTGGGTCGAATTATTCACCCGGACGTAATTTTTTCGCCCAGATACGAATTTTTTCAAGCGAGCACGAATTTTTCGGCCGGACAAAATTTTTCTTCCCGGACGTGATTTTTTTCGTCGAGAACTCGTTTTTTTCGCACGGACGCAATATTTTCGCCCGGACGGGATTTTTTAACCCGGACGCAATATTTTTCCCCCATAAGCTATTTTTTCGCCCGGAAGCGATTTTTTCACCCGGATGCGATATTTTTGCCCAGGCAAAAATATTCGCTTCCATGCAAAAATTTTTCGTCCGAGCGAAAATTTCGCGTTTGGGAGAAAAAAAAATTGTATGAGAAAAAAAAACACGTCTGAGCGAAAAAGTGTGTCTGGGTGAAAAAGCGTGTTCGGGCGAAAAAATTGCGCCCGAGCAAAAATTTCGCGTTCGGGCAAAAATAATTGCGTCTGGGCAAAAAAAACACGTCCGGCGAAAAAATCACGTCTCGGCGAAAAAATTGCATTTGGGCGAAAAAGATCACGTCCGGACGAAAAATTGTGTTTGAGCAAAAAATCGCGTCCAGATAAAAAAGCGTATTTGGTTGAAAAAATCACGCCCGGGCAAAAAATTCACGTCCGGGCGATAATAAATGCGTCCGGGCAAAAAATATACGTTCGGGGGAAAAAATCGCGTACGAGCGAAAAAATCGCGTCCGGGGGGAAAAAACGCGTCTGGGCAAAAAAATTGCGCTCGAGCGAAAAAATCACGTGAGGGCAAAAATTTCACGTCCGGGCAAAAATTTCGCGTTTGGGCCGAAAAATTTGAATCCGGGCGAAAAATCGCTTCTGAGCGAAAAAATCGATTCCGGGCGAAAATTTCATGTTCGAGAAGAAAAAATCGAGTGCATGCGAAAATATCGCGTCCTGGGAAAAAAGATGCGTCCGAGCAAAAAAACGCATTTGAGCGGAAAATATCATGTTCGGGCAAAAAAAATTGCGTTCGAACTTTAAAATTGCGTCAGGGCAAAAACATTGTGCTCGGGCTAAAAAAATCGCTCCCTCTCGAAAAAATCGCATTAGGGCGAAGAAATCACGTTCGGGCGAAAATTTCACGTCTGGTCAAAAATTTTGCCTTTTAGCCGAAAAAATCGTGTCCGGGCGAAAAAATCGCGTTTGTGATTTTTAATTGTGATCATTAAGAGCATTGATCAATGTCAAATCCAAGGGCAAAAAGTCTTTTGCAAACGAACAGAAAAAGCGATCAATGTTAATTTCTATGACAGAAAGTCATCATGCGACCGAACAAAAGAATTGGATTTAAACCCAATGACATTTCCCATGTGTATTGATATTGCATTAAAAGTCAATACTTCAATATCAATGTCGTTTAAACGAACGGACCATGAGAAAAAAATAGTGTCACAATGATTCTAGCATTTTCTTTGCTCCAATTTTGCAGGGCAAAGTCAGTACAATAGTAGAGTTGATATGGCTGCAATATCTCATTTATGGTGTGGCCAGCCAGCGCCCAGGTTGATGGATGAGAAAACCTGAGTGTTGTAAAATTCAGTACACACGCAGATAAAGCTATAAAATTCACAGATAATAAGAACACAAAAACAATCACGGAATTTATATATTGAAATATGAATGCAAATACAGTAGAAAACAGGAGAAAATGATCGTTCGACGAGTGCGTTGTGGATGCTCCGGACACACACAATTCGCGGCGAGAATTTGAGATCTGGACTGCAATCTGCGTCGCGGACTCACAAAGTTCACTGAAACCTTCAACGTCGAAGTCTGACGTTCAACCGCACCACCACAGGAGAACAACGCCGTCGCTGGAGAACAACGCCGTCGCTGGAGAACAACGCCACCACCGGAGAGAAACCACCGTCGAGAGTAACTGCACTCTCACACGCCGTCGACACCACGCCTCTCCACTCCAAAGAACGTCCACTGTAACACTGATGACAAACTCCACCAAGCCCGACGGTAACACCCTCTCTCAATGCCGACGGATATCTACTCCAAAGCCGGCAACAACACTCAAGACCGACGGCCCCTCCGAGTGCACGAGCGAGAGAGAGAGAAAGGAAGACAGAGGCGGTGTGTTTTCTCTCACAGGCGGCTCTCCAAAATTCCAGACGGTTCCTCCCGTTCTCATGATGGGCTCTCGTTTTTCAATATGCGGTTCTTTTCAACCGTGATCAGGGACCCTTTTATTTTTCACGACATGTTGAATGTCATGGCTACCTGGTAGCAATTTCTAATTTTACCACTCTTATTTTGGCAGCCCATGATAACCAAACAAAGAAAAAAAATCCCTTTTTTATTCCTTGAATCCGGTGATCGGTCCAAACAAAAAAAACCAACACTGGGCACATCATGGTTGGCTTTGGGCATGGTGCAGGGGAATTCAATGTTGAAATTGTTTAAGTGAGCGGTCAGGGTGGTGCAAACCACACAGACCGACGAGATTGCGCGTAGCTAGCGCAGATACGCTTGGCGAATAGCCTGATCCTTGGCTATTATTTTTTTCTTGCGGTCTGACTTAGCTGTATCCTTGGTGTGTTAATCGCGCAGTTAGCTTTAGCTAATTGCGGACTGCACGGTCTGGATTGGTAGACAGCGGAGACCGACAGACCACCGCTTGTTGTGGTTAGACTTCTTGTCGTGCGACTATCGGCTCGGCTTCTCAAGTACACACGGATTGAGGATGTTGTCCATATAGCTATGCGGACTGGTGGAGTTAACCGTGCGTGGTCAGGTGTTGCAGTCAGCATGATTGGGTGGACTAGTGCTACAAGCTGCCACGTCATTGGCGGTTACTCTATCCCCCTGAGCGGTGACGATATCCGTCTGCCCACCTATAAATAGGGGTGTTGGCCTCGTCATAAAGAATAAGAACTGTAAGAACTGAAGCTTGAGTTAAACTTGACGATTACGCTTTTCTAACCGTGTGACAAGGGTTAGTGACCGGTTATTATTGTGTTTGCAAATTGTGCAACTAGAACTTGGCAGACAGGAAACTAGTTCTGAAGACAATGCAGATAGCTGGTAGTAGTCAGCATCGGTTAGCAGCAGGTCGTTGTTTGGTGACTAGGCAGTCTACTTCCTTGGCAGCTTCCTAGCTTGGATAACACAGTTCGCCTTTAGAGGACTGAGGTGCAGTTCGAATAATCCATTCACTCAACTCGCGGTTAAGCGACCTTAGCAGTTAGGCGATTAGGTATTGCACACTACAGCTAGCTCTGTACGAGTTCATCTGTTTGCGACGACTTTAGCGGTTAGGCGACCCCGCGGTCAGGCGACCAGAAGTTGTGAACAAGGTTGTTCACTTCAGCAATCAATAAGAAGCAGTTCGTGCTGCTAAGGGTACATTCTGGCAGTTTAGCAGCTTTGCAGTTTGAGCTGTTCGTGAGTCTTAACAGACTTGGCGGTTAGCCTTGGCGGATATGCGGCTTGTGTGGTTACAAAGTTTTGTCTGTCAGTTTTAATCATGTTGTTTTTTGTGATTTTCATCGAGTGCATTGTGAAGTCATGTCTCGCAATGTATGACGTGCATTATAAAGATGATTATTAATTCCATAATAGTACTTATTCTTCTATCTGCTACTGGTTTTCTTGGCTTGATTGGTTGAGTGTTCATGCGACCTTCCCATTTTCACAAAGTTTTACATGATATAAGAGGGACATGGGTTTTAGCAGTGATCAGTCACAAAAGTTGTTAAGTACCTTTGGAAGTTCATTTGAACCAGGAATGTAGCAATAAAAGGAGGTTATACAAGAGGCCTTGGAATTGAGCTCCTCACGCAAACTAACTTTTAGAAGTAAAAATCGTGTATGGAAAGCTATCTTCTTGGCGAGGAGCTCTGTGAGGTCGTTGGTGGAGAGGAGAGACAATAGGTGATTGTTGCTGAAGGGAATGTTCAAGAGGTGAGAGCTTGGAGGAGAATAAATGCAAAGACTGAGTTCACTCTCAAGAGAGCGATATCACCTGAGCTCTTCTAGCATATCATTGGATGTAGGTTGGCTGTAGAGATTTGGATGACCCTTGATGGTTTGTTCAACAAGAAGAACGTAGCTCGGCTATAGTTCTTAAAGAATGAGTTGGTGACAGCAACTCAAGGGGACCTGTCAATATCATCTTTCTTCTTTAAAATGAAGAACCTATGCACTGAGATTTCAGCATTGGACTCGAATGAGACAATCTCAGATGCGAAGCTAAAAATGCACTTTATCAGCGACTTGCAAAAGGAGTATGTGGCCTTTGATACTTCTGTGCAGGGCTAGGCCAATCAACCATCTTTGCTAGAGCAAGAGAATCTGCTAGCTTTGTAGGAGATCTTGACAAGGGAGATGTTGAATGTTCTATCTCAGGGGGAGTTAGGGAGATATTGAGGTTCTCTACTCTAATAATAAGAAGAAATGAGATAGGAAGAAGAAAACACATGTAGAAAATGGTCTTTCAACTTCATCACAATAGGAGAGGAACAAGGCTCCTAAGCAGGATGGAGGGGAGAAGGGAGCACTCAGGTGCTATAGGTTCAAAAAGTCTGGTCACTTCAGAAAGGACTGCAGAGTTAATCTTCAGTCAGGTCACGATGTAGATAATGGAGTTTAATCCAGACAGATGGGGCAATTGCTTCATGGTAGATATGACGACAATATCTGTTTGTGTCATGGCCTCCATCAACTATCAGGAGGACTGGATTGTGTACTCGGGGCGTGGTCATCACCTCACCGGAGACGAGTCAAAATTCTCTTCTTTGTAGGCGTATATAGGTAATGATACTATCATTACTGCTGATGATAATGTGCATGCAATTGAGAAGGATGGAACAGTTTCATTAGGCAGTGATAAGGGGCCACTTACTTTGAGGAGTGTTTATCACGTGTCGAGAATGAAGAATAACCTATTCTTGTTGACCAACGTTGTGGATGCTGGATATCATGTTCTGTTCGGCCTGACAAAAATGAAGTTTCTTTAGAATGTGTCGGCAGTGAAGGCTGATATGACTCATGCCGGAAGACGGGTGAATGACTTATTCGTTCTATCGACAAGTTCTTATGTTAAGAAGATGAGGGCTAACAACAACTCAATTATCTGACACGAAAGGCTGGGACATGTTGGGATGGATAAGCTAAAGGCTATGACGATAGGAAGTCTGGTGAAAGACCTGCATAGTCTTTCATCTTTAGGTGACAGTCATGTTTGTGCAGGGAGTCAATATGGAAAGGCTCATCACCTTCCATTTGACAAGCCCATGTCCAGGTGCAAGCACCGCTGAAATGCAACCACAGTGATCTGATGGGATCAACGATCACCCCCAGTCTTGGAGGTAGCCGATACACGCTGGTCTTGGTTGATGATTTCACTAGATATACTTAAGTATATTTTGTGAAGGAGAAGTCAAAGGTATTCCAAAATTTTGTGGAATTCAAGGAGCTCATGGAAAACCGGTTGAATCTGTGGATTAAGAAGTTGAGAACAAATAATAGAGGGAAGTTCACTTCAAATGAGTTCCTCAATTTTTGCAGAAAGCATAAAATCTAAAGAGAGTTTTCTTATGTGCATACTCTACAATAGAATGGTATTAAAGAGAGGAAGATCCGCCATCTGGAGGAGACCTGCAAGTACTGGCTTTACTCCAAAGGAATTCCCAGGATCTTTTGGGTGGAGGGAATGACCTGTGGAGCTTATGTCATCAACAAAATGTTATTGACACCAACAATATGAAGTTTCCGCATGAGCTTATGTTCAAGGAAAATCCTAGCATGACACACCTTCGGGTCTTTGGATCCACCTGCTACGTGCATGTTCTAAACGCTCTTAGAACAAAGCTGTATGCGAAGGCAAGGAAGTTTATCTTCACTGGATACGACGAGCGGAAGAAGAGTTAGAAGTGCATGGACCCTGCGACTAAGAAGTTTGTCATCTCAAGGGATGCGGTATTTGGCGAACTAACGTCATGCCAGGGTAATTTATCTATGGAACTATAGGAGAGTAAGGTGGATGAAAGGCAAGTAGAAGTTGTTAGTGATCTTCTGGTGGAGCTGTCTGTATCTCCAGGAGCTCCGGTTTCGTCTAGCTCAGGGGCAGTGCTTCTAGTTCTAGAAGCTGGGGAAGTGATGCTCTTAGTGTGCCCAGGAGAAGAGCTGATGTAGAAGGAGCAGTTGGTGTGGTGGATCATGGTCAGTCCTTGCGGAGGTCGAAGAGGACCATTATTCCATCAGCTCGGTACACGGATAGGAACATGGTAAGCTTTGTCTCATATTTTTTGCAGGTCCTCTGGACAAGCGGGAGCCATCATGCTTTGAGAATGCCATTGAGATTAAGGAGTGGGAAGATGCCATGAATGAGAAGATGGTCGCCCTGAGGAAGAATGAGACTTGAAATCTTGTGCTCAAGATCAATGTCTTGACTACGGATACCTGTACGTGGGTTTATAAGCTTAAAAAGATGGCTGACGACAGTATCGAGCGATACAAGGCTCGCCTTGTAGCTCGGGGGGGGGGGTCTCCCAACAGTAATGATAAGACTACAAGGAGACGTTCAGTCTAGTGGCCAGGATGACTTCAGTACGGGTGGTGATTTTCTTGGCGGCTTGCCGATGATGGAAGATTTGGTAGCTTGACATGAAAAATGCATTTCTTTATGGAGAAATTGACAAAGACATCTTCATGGTTCAGCCACATGGTTATGTGTCTAAAGAACATCCAAAACACGTTTGTAAACTCAAGAAGGCCCTCTATAACTTAAAGCAAGCACTTCGGGCATGGTATGAAAAGATAGAAGAATTCCTCCAGTTCTGCGGATATTAGGTTCCGATTCTGATTCAAGCTTGTTCGTTAAGAAGATGGGGACCTTCAGGTCTTGATGTTGTTGTATGTTGACGATATGATCGTCATGGGGAACTTAGAAGAGGAGATAGCTATGTTCAGAGCAGAGCTAGCTATCCAATTCGAGATAAATGATCTTGGGGAGCTCCATGATAACTTCTCAAAAAGAAGTTATTTAGCTCATTTTTCATATTTAATTTTTATTATAAGTGAATAAAATGAGTTTAAATGAAGTAGAAATGCGTGTATATTAATATTTATTTTATTTGTGATTAATTCAGTATTTTTCCAATGTATTTTGGCTAGAAACGTCAAAGAAATTGGCTTGGAGAAAGAAATCTGCTCAAATATCATGACCAGGAAAATAGGTTGCAACATCAAAAAATAGGTTGCAACGTAGTCTGAACAAATTTCAGGTTTTAACTTTCAAATTTGGCGCCGATTTTAAATATGAACGGATGCTTCTTTCCATAGGGGTGTGGATGTTTTTAAGGGGAAAATCTCTACAGAAATGATGTTTTTTGGGGAGGAAAATTTCAGATTTCGAGAGAGCCACATCTAGAGTTTTCAAAATCCTTCATTCAAGCCCGGGGGTAGCTAAAGCAAAAAAGAAGGAATATTTCGGGGCTGATCGAGTGAGCAACGTCGGGAAGAGAAACCTACATCGATTCGACGTTGAACCATCATGTATTGTAAAATCTCTCCAAACGTTTTGTATGTTTCCTCCATCGTTATGAACTAAATCTCTTTAATCTTGTATTGTGAGAGTACTTGGTCTTGTGTGATGAATATTTTCTAGATTTCTCTTTGTTATTGTTTGATGAATGTTCTTTATTAGATTTATTATTTTTATTGTGAAACCTGTGGACAAAGTTACATCTTATTTTTACCGCGCTTCATAATTCGAGAGATAAGTTTGAGAGGACTTAGCGCAACCAACTCGATCAAAAGCCCGGACTGATGGAGGACGGCGTAACTAATCTTTATATCAAAGATTTCAATCGGGGACGGGGCAGCTAGTTATGCCATTACCGCATAGCACCGCAGCGCGGGGGCGATTCCGGACCGCAGCCCCAACAATCCCCCCCCGGAAACGACCCCGGGGTTTCGAACCCGTACCCCGCATCTCCACCACTTGAGAGGACTTAGCACAACCAACTCGACCAAAAGCCCGGACTGATGGAGGACGGCGCAACTAATCTTTATATCAAAGATTTCAATCGGGGACGGGGCAGCCAGTTAAGCCATTACCGCATAGCATCGCAGCGCGGGGGCGATTCCGGACCGCAGCCCCAACAAAGTTTCGTAAGTGCGTCATAAATTCGATATAACATTTAAAGAGAGAAAGAGATTTCATTTTGGTGTTAGCAATATAGATTTTTATTCTTTATACGGTTCTTTATTTTGTCTGAGTTAGAGATGACAAAAGAGATAAGGGATTAGGGATTTCCGATATCGAGAGATACACATTTCTATTCTAAAATCATTGCAAGGCATTTCACCACATATTTTTCACAAAGTCACATTCATCATCATACTAGACTTAGGAAATCACGATACAAGATTATTTTTAATAACTGTTAACAAAGTATTTTTCTCAAGAAACTGTAGTTTATTTTAATTAGGAATTTTTGTTTGTAGCCTTTAATAAAAATCATCGTAAATTTTAATCTACTTGAATTTAAAGAAAGACACAACTGGTATTTGCAAGCACTGAATTCAACACCTCTCTATGAGAATGATCTTTACTCACTTATTTTTACTTGAACCGACACGTGCACTTGCGTTTTAAATACACAAACATTTTTGAGCGTATCACTCCACCATTTCATTGGTCTCGAAGTTGAGAGTAAAAAGAGATGTGTGCTCGTTTCCCAAAAAAGGTATGCAGAGTAGATCATGAAGCGAATCAGCATGCGGGAGAGAAAGAGAATCTCTGCTCCACTGGAAGTTAGTCTGAAACTTCGACTTGATGAGAGAATTCCAGGCTCTGGTTGGGAGTCTTATATATTTAACGATTACAATGACGGATATTGCTTATGCTGTGGGCTGAGTAAGTCGGTATATATAGGAGCCGCATAAACCTCATCTGGCGGCGTCAAAGAGTATATTGAAATATATGAATTCCACCTCAGATATGAGTCTCTTTTATGAGAGGGACACGAGCTTCAACATACACGGTTACACAGATGATGATTATTGGGGAGATACAGACGATCAGAAGTCGACGTCTGGTTATATCTCTATGTGCGGATCGACAGTTATCTTGTGGTATAATAAGAAGTAGGATTATGTGTCTATCTCCACCACTGAAGCAGAATATAAAGCGTCTGCCTTGACAGCTCAGGAAGTCATCTGACTGAGGAGATTAATGGAGGACATTCATGAGGAGGTGCGAGGTCCTACTCTGATACGCGGTGACAACAAAAGTGCTCTCAAGCTGGTGACTAATCCAGTTTGTCACGTACGGGAAAAGCACATTGAGATCGAACATCACTTTGTTCGGTAGACAGTGCTGGAGGAATCTCTGATGGTGGAATATGTGTAGATCCAGGATAATGTTGCTGACATCTTTACAAAGCAGTTGTCAAAGGGACCATTTGCGCGGTTACAGGGATTGCTTGCTCTGACTTCCACTTCCCACTTCAAGGGGGAGTATTGAAATTATTGAAGTAGGAAGTGGGCGGTAAGGATAATATAGACCGCACAGACTGCCGAGATCACACGCAGCTTGCACAAATAGGCTTGGTGAATTGTCTGGTCTTTGGCTATTGTTTCTTTCTGGCAGTCTAACTTAGCTGTATCCCTGGTGTGTTAAACTCGCGGTTAGCTTTAGCTAACCGCACAGTCTGGATTAGGGGACCGCAGAGACCGGCAGACCGTCGCTTGTGTTGATTAGACTTCTAGTCGCTGGACTATTGACTCAGCTGCTCAAGTCCACGTAGACTGAGGATGTTGTCCGCATAGCTGTGCGGACTGGTGGAGTTAAATGTGCGCGGTATGGAGTTGCAGTCGCATGATTGAGCGGACTGGTGCTGCTAGCTGCCAAGTCACTGACGGTTACTCTATCCCCCCAAGGCAGTGATGGTATCCGCCCGCCCGCCTATTAATATTGGTGTTGTCCTTGTCATAAACAACATGAATTGTAAGAACTGAAGCTTGGATTAAATTTGGCGGATACGTTTTTCTAACCGCGCGACAAGAGTTAGTGACCGGTATTACTGTGTTTGCAGATTGTGCAGCTAACACTTGGCAGTCAGTAAATTGATTCTGAAGGCAATGCAGATAGCTGGTGGCAGTCGGCGGCGGTTAGCAGTAGGTCGCAGTTCGACGACTAGGTGGTCTACTTCATTGGTAGTTTCCCAGCTTGGATAACAAAATTTGCCTTTGGCAGGCTGAGGTGTAGTTCGAGTAAGCTGTTCGCTCAACTCGTTGTTAAGCGACCTTGGCGGTTAGGCAATCAGGTGTTGCAGGCAACAGGTAGCTCAGTTCCAGTTCATCTGTTCGCGATGACTTCAACGGTCAAGAGACCTCACGGTCAGGCGACCTCGCGGTCAGGCGACCTCGCGGTCAGGCGACCTCGCGATCAGGCGACCAGAAGTTGCGAACAGGGTTGTTCACTTCAGCAGTCATTACACAGCAGTTTGCGTTGCTAAGGGTGCGGTCTGTCAGTTCAGGGTCTTGGCGGTTTGAGCCGTTCATGCGTCTTGGCGGTTAGCCATGGCGGATATGCGGCTTGTGCGGTTATAAAGTTCTGTTTGCCGATTTTACTCTTGTTGTTTTTTGTGATCTCCATCGGGTGCATTGCGAAATCATCTCTCGCAATATATGCCTAGCATTGTAAAGAAGATTATTAATTCTATTGCGACTCTTGTTCTTCTATCTGCTACTGATTTTCTTGATTTGATTGGTTGAGTGTTCCTGCGATCTTTCCGCTTTCACAAAATTTTACATTCCAGGGTACGGTTTCGTGCAAAGAAGTCGGGTTGACTCCAAGCATGTGTACATGGAAGTTCCGGGAACAGTTTACAACAAGGGAGCTATGAGAACAATTTGACCGGTTCTGTAAAATAATAGTAAAAGAAGTTGGTAGCGTCCTTCCTAACACTCAGAGGTTTTGGGATAGTTGGTAGACGCCACTCTCTAACAGTGGTATTAGAGTGCGAGGATGTAACACCCCTATCCGTCGCATAGCATATAGCAGTAGGTCCGGCCGGGGCCCGACGCCATATACTACGGACAGACCGGAAGGTTACGAATATGGACAACCATTCCAACCAATTTAACAACAACGTCCTACACAACGCATTCTAACGGAAGCATTTTAAAGTTAAACAAGGAACCCATATAGGTATGAATGTCCACTAGTAATAAAATACCACAAAGGAATGACGAACATGAAAATACACAAAAGAGTTCACGGCCTTAAGGCCTTACAAAAGTGTTCGCTTAACAAGATAGCGTCTTTCATACATCGGCGCGCAGGCCGGCCATACATGAATATGAAAAAGCTAATAACTAAGCCTTCGAGGGCTGGCGCTGCAACTTGGGCTTTAGCCCGCTATTTGCCGCTTGGCTCCGCAGCAGCACCTGTAGAAAGCAATCCACCCAAGAGGTGGCAATACAAAAGGGCAACGGTCAGCAAAGCTGACCAAATTATAACGACCCCGTCCCGTTTCTCGGGACGGCGGTGCTCCTTCCCTGCATATAAAACTAGCATAGCAATTCTATAAAGTATTCTATTCGCCACAAGTGTCGGCACGCACGGCCGCACACTCCGTGCTCTCAGGGCACTAACCGGTGAACCCGGTCCGGACCCAGTCCGACACCGCGATTCCACCACCATCCCTCGGATGGCAACTCTCGTGAGCATTTAGCCCTTTCAGCCGAAGCCTAGGCCCGTTTCCAGCCTCCCGGGAAGTCCCATGTACTTTAGGTCGCTTCTACCGAGACCACTTGGAATGGGTAGAGTTCCACCCGCCCGTTGCTCACTTCACCACGACCATTTAGCCATCGGTGCGGGCCAAGTTTCTCCTCATTCCCACAATCGATCAAAACACGCACATAACCCCGTTATGTACCGATTTGCCCTCCAAGGCAACATCGTGGCGGCAATGCGATTCCGCCCAAGCTTTCCGGGTGCGCCTCGAGGTTAACCCCCAAGGATCCCTGTATGCAATCTACCGCGTAGAAATTTCGGAAAACTAAAATCATCGGCGCGGAGTCTTCTTCGGCCATGCAATGCAAACATCACCGATCCGGGTTAAACCCGAATAGGCTTCACACACAATGCCTATGCCCGTACCCCGATTCCGGGCTCTAACAACGGGGACTTTACATATCTACCCGAAGGGATTCCGCGCCTCAACGCTCACTCGCGAGAGGGGGATTTCCCCATGCATAGAAAGAAGGGCGACTACACATGCCCTATAAAGAGGATCGTTACCCTCGTAGATTTCCGCGTGCCCGCCATGAAGATGTAGACGGATGGAAAGCTTCGCCTCGCCCTTGCCTTCGAGGATCCGGACTCGGATCGCGAGTCGGTGCTCCGGTGCTCCGCCGGCGGCCGGAACTTTGCTCCTCCTCCTCTTGGCTCTCACCTCTCTCTAAGAGTTTAGAAAGAGAAAGGTAGGGTTGAAATGAGGGAATTCAGCCCCAAACTCAACCCTAATACCCCCTTGGTTAACCCACAGCCGTTAGATCCAACATAAAAGATCCGGACGGCCCGGATTCAACCCAAAATATCAGTTACGCCGATCGACACGGGTCCTGACACGGCCGTGTGCCACGGGCCGTGTTACCTGGAGCTTCAGGAACGATCGTCGGGCTTCATGAACACGGCTTCGAACACGGCCGTGTTCGAGGCCGTGTGCCCCACACACGGCTTGAGACACGGCCATGTGTCTCAGGCCGTGTCCTTCTCTGACTCGAGACTGCACAAAACCACAATAGACCACTGAACACGGGTAGGCACACGGCCGTGTGCCTGGCCGTGTGCCCCTGTTCAGACCTCCAAAAGTGCTGTTTGATCGCCCCGCGATCAACTCCGAGGTTGGGGTCTTACAGAGGAGGTCATGAGTTCAATCCCCCTGGATGACGTTCCGGGGAGGATTTGTTGGGTGTGGGCTGTCATCCAGGTTGGTGGATGGGACCGACCCGGGGGCCCTCATGGTTGGTTCCGGGCATGAGTGTGGGGGAGCTCCGAGTATGATTTAGTGCAAGAGAGACGGGTTGGCTTCGGACACGAACACATGGGAGCTCTGGGCACGGTTTAGTGCAAGGGAGCCATCCCATTCAAACAATTTGAACTGGTCATGTGAAATAATATATATTAGTTGGTAGAGACATTCTTTCTAACATTTCAGGATTTTGAAAGAGTTGGCAGGCATGACTCCCTAACATATATCAATGTAATTCATCATAATTATCTGATTGCTTCACATTTGAAAATCATAAGGTATGTACTATTATGTATGTGCTCAGTAGCTGGTTACACGATATTTTTTATTTATGGATGGTATACTAATTTATTTTAAAATTTTAATCAATAAATATTGAAAAATATATTTATACTAAATGATTTTTAATTATTTTTTGAAACAACATGTCTGAATATAGAAAAAAATGTCTATGTTTTTAATGATTTTTTTTTTGTACAATATATCTGATAGGGCCTCCCTCAATTATGAGAATTTCGGGCTACAAATAAATGTAATTCTCTTATCCTCATTCCCCATCACCTAAGTGGGGAGTTATGGAAAAAACCGTCGCACACGTGATCCACGTGTCCGAACCACACTCAATCGACGCACCAATCGCCATTGCTCCAACCACCACCGCACCATCCGTCGGGCGTCCCTCCGCCGCCGGACCCTTGTCACGTGCACACCGCGCTCCCTTGCAACGGTGCGCGGTCGACCCGAGGACAACCCCCCTTGGTCGCGCGCCTATGGCGCTCGGCCGCGGTGCCTCCTCGACCGGCTTCTCGACAGGCCGCCCTTGGCCGCAGCCGCAGCCGCAAGACAGCAAAAGGCCGCGGCCGGCCTCACGGACTGCCTCCGCACTCGAGCGACCGTGAACGGCCACGATCGGCCTCACAGCCGACCGCCACCCTTGGTCGACACCGCACCCGCGTGACCGCAGGAGTCCGTGATCGACCTCAAGGCCGCCCGCCCGCAGTGGCTTCGGTTGGCCGGTCCCCTTGCCGACCGAGCCTTGCCTCTGGTTGATCCCATCTCCACCGCCGACGAATTCACCGATATCTGATCATCCCCACGCAATCTCCACCGTATGTAGTGCGGGAAACCGCCCGCGTAACCGCCCAATATGCATGGGTGGGTGCAAATAGCCGAAATTATATCGGTTTGCGCATAACAAAAATGTTATAAAAATAAAAGTCATAATTTATAAAGTATTGGCATGCAAATAGTAATTATGATGATTACGGTCTGCGAATAGTCATGTTATCACTATAACCATCCCCGAGACCTATAAATATGACCTCAGTCTCTCTTTCATTCACACTTTTTCCTCCTCGTCTTCTCTCCCTACGTGCCCGAGCTCTCCAGAGATCTCCATCTCCTTTGAAGATTTTTGAGCAACTTGAAGATCCTTCGAAGACCACCATTATCCATCCGACAAAGTATCTTGCAGTCTCCGCAGTCAGCACATAGCACGCATCTCGCTCTGCATTCACAACAAGCTCAACATTCAACACCCATCAATCGACTGCAAGCATTCTCCGCTTCAGCCTCCGAGCACAAGAAGAAGTTCACCAAGTCTCCAGAACGTGTGCATTCCACTGCGAATAAAGACAAACACTTAGCTTCGTGAGTGGTGGTCTGCCACCCTCCGAACACGTCACTCTCTCTCCCCTCATGTTGTAACGAGGAGTGGTCGGTCGCCCTCGTGCTCTCCAAAAGAAAATGCTTTGTACAAAAACAGTAAATAGTGAAGTTCGGTCCGCACAATCCCGAGCCGATTTGATTCGATTTCAAGTTGACTCGGAATCGAGTCATTTCGAGTCGAGTCAGATTTAATTTCGAATCGATTTTGAGCAAAGTTCGACTCGAAAATTTCGATTCTGAGCAAAACCCAAATCACTCAACTCGATCAGAAAATGTTTGGTGAGTGGATAGCGGCGATCTATAATGTGATTTAAGTGCGAATTTGATCGGCCGAATATCTTGGTGCATATTAAATTGGCGGCAAAAGAGTTGAGTTTTATTTATTATTTTAAATTGGGAAAACAAAGCGGTTTAAAAGTTAAAACCACGTGGCATTTTCTTGGTTAAATACTTAAATATAAGACAAAGAATTGTTGATGTCTCGCGTCTCGCGTACGAATCCAGCTATTCTCACCAACAATTTTTAATTCTCGGTTTATATTTTGCTTGAATTTATTTTTGAGTAATTTTTATCTAAATATTTTCTTTGAGTAATTTCTCACAAAAATACTTATTAGTACTCCAATTTAATATAAAATTAAATTTGAAATATCTTTGCGGACTAACTCGACGTCCCGGTTGGGCCAGAATTCTTACACCGTCTTAGCTCTCAAGACGGTCGAGCACGTACACTGCCAAAAGAGTAAGATGATTGTACACAAACAGTTTTAACGTGGAAAAGCTGGGAAAAAAAAATCACGTGACCGGATCTGTGCCGGTCAAAATTCACTATTTCTTGGGGGTTATAGATGGTTTGTGAAGTTGAGGGTGACATGTCACCTCTCGTTACAATTATATGGTGAAAGAGCACTTTGCACGTAGCGGACGACAGACCGTCGCGCCGAGAGTTGTTACAGATTGCGCTTTGCGTCGGTGGTCTTCAGATAGTGACTTGCTGATTCTGGATGGAAGACATAACACTTGGTCTTGTAGTTGCTGGAGCCGCTTGGGACTTGGACGATTTAGCTTTGCTGGGTGGTTGTGGCTTGACCCGCTTGTGGCTCAAGTGTTGCTTGACCCACTTGTGGCTCGGGTGTGGCTCGAAGGTGGGTAGAAGGTGGCTCGTAGGAGAAAATTGGCAGAATTCCGACCTGAGGAAGAAGAAGACTCCGAAGAGAAAGATGAGAAATGAGGAGGTCAGAGACTCCTTTTATAGGCTCTGGGAGGTGGTTATGGTGGTTATGCGGCTATCCGCACACCGTAACTACCTTCATAAATATTTTTACTATAGTTTTTGATACACGTATCCCGCTATTTGGAGACCGCCATGAATAAATAATAAAATATTAATTAAATTCCCTCACTAACCTGGTGGTTAGTGGGTGGTTACGCGTGGATTGAACGACCGAGTACGCTACCCCTTGATCGGACGGCGGGAGCAGGCCTCACGGGCGGGCGATGAACTTGCCGCCAAGTTCGCCGACGAGGGAGGGTCGGCGACGACGGTCGGGGAGAGGTGGCCGCTCCCTTTGGCCGCGGGCCGGCGACCGAGGGAGTGGGCGGCCGACCGCTCCTTTGGCCATCGTCGGCCAAGGCGAGGGGGGGGGGGGCGTCCTGGTTGGCCTCCCCTCTCGGCCGCACGGGTGGCCGGGCAAGAGGGGCGGCCGCCCCCTTGGCCGCTGACGGCGAAGGTGGGGGTCGGCCGCACGAGCGGCTGGGCGAGGGGGTGGCCGGGGTGGCCCCCCTTTGTCCACGGGCAGCCCGGTCGGCCGCCCCTCTCGGCCGCACCAGCGGCTCGGTCGGCCGCCCCTCTCGGCCGCACCGGCGGCCGGGGGAGGGGGCGGTAGCCCCTTTGGCCACCGACGGCCAAGGAGGGGGCCGACCGGCGGCCGAGAAATGGGGCGGCCCAGGAGGCTACCCCCTTGGCCGTTCGGGTGGCCGAGGAGGGGGCAGCCCAAGCGACCGCCTTCCTTAGCTGCATGAATGGGGGCGGCCATCCGGGGAGGAGTCCGGCCACCCAGCGCAGGCGAGGTGTGGCGGTTTCCCCATCATAAGTAGTGGGATTGGCGCGCGGGGGATCGCGCGCGAGGTCAAACCCATGATCCAACAAATTTTAGTGGAGATCATGGGGGCTGGCTATGTGCACACCCTTTACCTATAAAATGGGGTCATCCTGAACAATTTTCCCCCCAGATCCTTGTTGCACGAGGCCGCTTCGGGCGAAGAAAAACCAAGGATCTTATTCTGTTCATTTTCATGGCGCGCACCCCCAATCCCGCGCACGCGCGCGGTCTCTCGCGCGCGCCCGACCCCGAGCACGGGGCGCGTGCCTGGTCGTGCCAGGGCCAGGCCGCGCAGAGGCCTTGGCCGCGCCCGAGCTAGGCCGCGCACGGTCCTGGCCGTGTGTGTCAGGCCGTGCGCGTCCTGACGCGTGCACTTGGGCGTGCGTGCGTGTTGGCTTGCACGCACATCTGTGGCCATGCGCAGATGATACAGCCAAAATGGATCTACGTAATCACGCAAGTGTACGTGTCGAATCAAGTAATAAAATGATGAGTTGAGTTATCGTTCCTAGAGGAAGTGCAATGTCATTTCTCGTAATTACTAGCCTTACCCGTTCCTTGAATCCAAGTGGAATACTTTTTTAGTGGCTTTAATTGATAGTAATAATAAAAACTTAAACAAATAATGATAAAACTAAACACGATTCTTGGAAAATACTTTTATCAAGATTGGAGAAATGATCTTGCATGTTGTTTTCCCTTGCCTATTGTGACTAGATTTCTAGTGATCTTTAATGGTTCTCTTCATTGCTATCTTGTATCGATTTTAAAGTGGATTTCATCATCTCTCGATCTCAGAATTATGTTTACCCAATTTCCCCTAGTTATCTCTAACTTAGGTGGAAAATCAATAACACGACGAGCAAAAATCAATGATGCTAACTCAGGAGGAAATCTCTTTATCTTTTGACGCTATATTGGAGTTTATGCCACACTTACGCCACTCCTCTCTCGAATCTTGCAGCACAGTAAAAAGATGGAATTTTGATTTAGAAAACTACGCAACTCCTCTCTCGAATCTCGCCGCGTAGAATAACGGATTCAACCCTAGATTATCATAACTCCTCTCTCGAATCTTGCCATGCTAATTAGAAGATGAACGCTTGCTCAAAAATTTCCATACACAAAGAACATAAACCCAATAAAGATAGCGATTCAAACAACCATAAAATAAAAGTAAAATCATCATAATAAAACAAGGTACTCACATCATACAAGATCCATACGATTAGTTCATGATAGAGGGATGAAACCACACAACAAAGAAGGTCTTACTAGACATGCTTAATGAGTTTTAATGCTGCAGGAATATGCGTGTAGATCTCGCTTAGACCCTTCTTCCTTCTCGCCGGTGCGTCCTGTAACACCCCAGAAATCTCAACAGGTCAAATTGAGGTTCAGGCTTGCTGACACGGCCTGGGACACGGGCGTGTCCCAGGGCGTGTCTGGGGTACACGGCCTGGGACACGGGCGTGTCCCAGGGCGTGCGGGCGTGTCCCAGGGCGTGTTCTTCATTGTCGACGATCGTTGAGTCGGCGATCGTTGAGTCTGCGATCGTTGAGTATCGACACATCGACACGGCCTGGGACACGGGCGTGTCCCAGGGCGTGTCATGCCCAAATATTAGCCAGATTGTCTCGAGAAGGACACGGCGTGGAGGCCCAACCTGTCGATCGTGACACGGGCGTGTCAAATTGTCACACGGGCGTGTCCAGTGCCCGTGTGGTCTCGGGTAAAAGTCTGATTTCCGTCTCGATGGGGGAACACGCCCCTCGACACGGGCGTGTCAGGTGTTGACACAGGCGTGTCCTGGGCGTGTCGACACCCGTGTTCTGGTTTGGCTTAAGTCGGTTGTGCACTGCTTCAGGAACACGGCCTGTGACACGGGCGTGTCACAACCCGTGTTCGGCCCAGGAAATCAAATTCAGGGCTGATCATAGCCGTTCATTTTCTTTGACCAAGATCCAATGGTCTGGGCTCTTCCCTGGGTTGATAAGTCCGGGATTGAAGAAGAGAAAGCTCATTTGAGTTTTATAATTCTCTTTCTAAAGTTAAGAGAGAGAGAGAGAGGAGAGCAAGGCAAGGAAGAAGAAGAGGAACCCGGCCGCCGGTGGTGTTGCGGTGGTCAAAATCGCGAGACGAGTTCGGATTTGCGAAGGCAAGGCTGCTATGAAGGCTTTCATCCATCTCAATTCTCTCCATGGCTCCGAGGCGAATTCCAAGGGTAACGATTTCAGTCTTGGACATGTGAAGTCCTACTTTCCTGTATTTGCATAGGGAAAACCCGTCCCCGCGAGTGTGCGGTGGGTTGTGGTGTCCCTTGTAGGCCTGCAAGCGGTTTGGTTTGGGTCGGTTTGGACCCAAACCGAAACCGAACCGACATGCCTCGGTTTTTGGCTTGTCCAAGCCGACCCGAATCGAATTCGGTCAGTTCGGTTCAATGTCGGTTCGGTTTTCAATCGGGTTTTTTCGGTTCGGTGTCGGTTTTTTGTGAACAACCATATCTAGACTGATATCTCTTAAAGTGTAGAAACATATCCAAAAAGTTTTTCAATTCAAGAATCTTGGGGGGGGGGGGTGGCATGGTTGAGAAGTTACTAAACACAGTAAATGTGCAAGATTATTAATAGATATTGAAACTAGCTAACAAATACATCATGCAAAACTTCACTAAAACTGCAGTAGTTCATCTGCAGTCATAAAAAAATTCAGGAGCTCACATTCTACAAAACTAGCTTATTGAGATAAACACAAAGATTTCTCTAGCAATAATCAATTTTATTAGTAAAAGCATGCGTCACCGCCACAATTTATTTAGGCTCCGTTTGGCGGGCCGTTTTTGCTCCGGTGAGTTTGGACAAAAAACGCCACTGTCATAGAATGTATGATTACGACAATGGTTATGACGGCCACCAAGAAAAGAAAATTAGTTTTGAACATAAAAGTGGATGGAATTCCTTAGGTGAGGTCAGGCTGTCAATCACCACCACCGTGCCGAACAAACCCATTAGTGTGTGTGACAACATGAAAATGGAAAGATTTAACAAATAGTATATTGAAAATGTTATAACTCTCTCTTATGAAAATATAGACCGATAATTCCTATTTTTCCTGAAACTTTGCTGGATAAAGAGGAGGGTGACTATAAAGTCTGAATTAGAATTAAGAGTTCATATGAAGGTGTGATAAAAGGAAAAAAATAAATTGAACCACTTCAAGGGAAAATCATCACATGCAACCATTTCTTTTTAAAATCATTCCATCCATGATATTCAATGATATGTTTTGCTTTCACTCACTGTCTTATCTAATCATTTCCCTGAATTTCTCAATTTTTAATGAGGCAAGTCTCACAAATTCAAAAGCAACTGTTAATATTGACTTCCTTTACACTTTACTGCATATATTATCACAGATGGCAATGCATACGCAAGATCTAGATAATAGTATAATCCATAGCCATGATTGCTTGGTGATGATAAAGAATTCTTGAGATGCTGAAATAAACATCTTCACTTCAGTCATCCCACTAATACAAAGTTGCAATAAGACAATTAATTTCCTCATAATAAGACAATATGCTTAAGTATAATATGTTAAACAAAAAACTCGGTTCGGTTTGATCGGTTTTCACAACCTAAAAACCGACCCAAACCGATAGTCCTTCGTTTTTCAAAAGCTCTAGACCGAACCGACACCGGACCGAGCGGTTCGGTTTCAAAATCGGTGCGGTTTGATCGGTTTGATCGGTTTAGTCGGTTTTCGGTTTTCACTCCTCACCCCTAGTCCCTTGGGGTAGATATGTGAAGTCCCCCTTGTTAGAGTCCGGAATTGGAGTCCGGATCTAGGCATGTTGTGTGAAGCCCATCTGGACGTGCTGGTCTGGGTTTGTGAAGCTTGTTTGCATTCGGAGGAATCTCCGAGAATTTGATTGTTTGTGTGCAATCTGTGGTGCATACCTGTTGCTTGGTGTAGTAGGAAGTACTGGAGGAAGTCCAGAAAATTGTACGAGTTGGGTTTAACTCTTGTGGTGAACGGGCAAGGTGAAGCTGTACCCGCGTCAGTCCAGTCTTGAGTCTGACGATGTGAGCAACGGGATAGGCGGATCTGTACCCGCGTTATGGTTGTCTAACCTTGGGTGCTTAAGGCCCTGTTAGGATCACATAGCGAGAGTCGACGGCTTGCGTGCCGATCATGACTAGAATGCTCATTGGTGGGATCCGGTGTTTCCGGTACACCCGAATGTGCCCTGAGTGCACGGAGCGTCGGGCCGTCGTGCCGATGTTTGTGATATGTATTGACCGTATGGTCGTGCACGTCTTGCGTGGTTTGCTATATATATATCATATTGGAAAATGCTATGCAGGGATGGAATTCCGCTGCCCCGTGCAAGGGGCAGGGTCGTTATAATTGGTCAGCTGAATGCTGACCGTTGCCCTGTTTGCCACCGCTTGGTGGATTGCTTCTTACAGGTGCTGGAGGTGCTGGTCCGAGCGGGACTTAGCGGGCGGAAGCCCAAGCTGCGTTGCTGCCCTCGAAGGCTTTGTTTTGTTTCTTCTTGTTCATGTGTGGCCGGCCTGCGTGCCGATGTCTGTAAACCACACCTTGTTAAGAGAAATTTGTAAGGCCTTAAGGCCAGACACTTTGGTTGTTTACATTCCTATGTTTTTAGTGGACAGTTCTTGTTGTACTTGAGTTCAAGTTTTTACTTTGTGAAGCTTCCGCTAGAATGCTCTGTGTTAGGATGCGTTGGTTTTGATATTATTTCGTAACGTCTCCGCCTGTTTATGGAATATGGTGTGGGGCCCCGGCCGAACCCTCTATTATATTCTTCTTGACGGGTAGAGGTGTTACACGTCCAAACCCTAGCCGTTCTTCTCCTTCTTCTCCAAGATGATGGTTCTAAGGTCTCCCTCCTCTCTCCAATTTCGTCCCCTTTAGGTATGAAAATCCTCTGTTAAAAACGACCAGCCCTTTCCCAATAGATGTCTCCTTCCATATTTGGTTTTGGCGTAAAATTCGAAATTCGAATTTTAAAACCGCCCAGACTTGTTATAACAACTGAAAACAGGTTTCTGTAACAACTGCACAACCAAAATATAATTCCAACACTTGCTTCTCCGATTCGATTTCTACGTCATTTCTAATAAGAAAAACATAGGCAAAGTAGGTTAATCACGCATGAATAAAATAAATATTAATTTATGAATATTTATACTAATTTAAATAATTTCTTCTCATTTATCACAAATAAAACGTAAACGTAAGGAACTAGATAACTTCTTTTGGGAAGTTATCAGACCTCCATACTTGAACTTTTGCTAGTCCCTAGCAAAGATAATTCATATCAATGAGTTGGATGAAATAATAATATCAAGATGCAAATTCAAATGATCCATCTTGTAAAATAACTTAATCAAGGCATACTTCAAGAAATTCATTTTACTTAACTGATAGACTTATCAATAAAACTATAAGAGCTCAATCATTCACAATTTCATTAGTCAGACAAACGATAAAGCTCAAATAAGTATCTTAGTGCGGTGCATGCTTTTCTTTAAAAGTAATTTACTCCCATGCAATTTTTTTACATTGAACCTCGACATTTATTGGAAGGGATAAAAATAGGCTAAGCTTCGATTTGGCCTACACATGAGTTAGTAGTTTAATTGAAAAAAGGATAGACCTGGTTTGGTTAAGAATGTATGGATAACTTTGATAATGAAATGACATCCCTAGTTAGTAGTCTTAGTAATTCACCATATTATGGGGTTTAAAAACATATATTCTTTAACATATTTTATTCACAGCAGGGATCATTCCAAGTATAAGCACACATACTCGGGCCACATATCACTATGATGTTCAACCATTTTTTTCTTCTCTTTTTTACTCATAGTTGGGATCATTCCAAGTATATTTTCACATACCTAGGCCGCATATCACTATGACATAAATTTCTCTATATTTTTTTTATATCATCATAGTTGGGATCATTCCATGTATGTGGGTATATACTTAGGTCGCATATCACTATGCAGTTCAATCATTTGTTTATAAAAAATTAAACACTATAACTGGCTAACTTACTAAGGTACTACTAGTAGAATATGAAGAATTTTACACATAGAATAAAGTATATGAAAATTTTCAAGATCAACTATTCTAGTGAAGATCAAAATGGAATACTACCTAAGCTCATGTCTTGGCTTACATCGTTGACTTAGTTCTTGCTCGCCCCTCCCATTTTTTATAGAGGTCAATATCAAAGATTGTCTTGGAAGTAAACAAAATTTGTGCATAAAAATAAAAATGCTTAAGTTAGCTCTATCACAAAAAATGTTACTAATTTCAAATTCACTAATTGAACTCTTTGGATTGTTCAGCCATACCAATTAATTATCATTGAATATATCTAGAATAGCCTATTGATTAAATAAAACAAGAAATAATATCATTCAAATCATGGTTTAATGAGTTATTCTTCATCCAAATGGTAGGGGTTGTAATACCCCCACCTCCACACTTAAGTTATTTGCTAGTCCCTAGCAACACGATATTTCTAACATGAAAATATTCAAAACAGGATTTACTAATGAGCATAGAAGCATACAAATGAAAATAATTGAAATTTAACAACTTCCCTGAAATAGGAGTGCCCGCAAAGATACTTTGACCAAATGTTTGTAGTAGGACCAAAATGGATCTGCACGCATAGAGATTCACTTCCCATGTCCTGATGATCTGCACGATTAATGTGTGTACAAAACCTGGAGACAACCCATTCTACACAACTTTTCCCAATTACTATCCAATTGATGAACTAAAATGCAAGTGTAATTGGAAGGTATTTTCATGTATGAGAATTATAACATGACAATAAATAATGAGATTAAAACAAACACAACGAGACACATATTGCATATCATAATACTTGTTCTATTTTGATGGACATATCAGCATAAAACCGGGCATAAGATATGATCAAGCATTTAACAGCACACTACTCAATATAATCGTTTATCAAAAGCTTAGGCATGGTTTTCAAAATGGGAAGCCTGCTTTGTAATACTTGGCAAACATGAACGATTAGAATTCAAAGCAACACATATAATTTCCATGTATTGTTCATCCAAAATGCATAAAACAAAAGAAAGCACCACAATACATTCCTAATGCAGCCCAGTTACCATCCCACAAAATATTAATCACCCAAAATATAGTCCATACCAATAACATAGCCCAATCACATATCTTAATTGAAAAAATACCTACAACAAAATGCAATCAGCTCATGCAAGAGTAAAGGGGTATTCCTACTCCTCCTTGTCGTCGTCCTCGTCCCCGTCATCATCCGCATCATCGTCATCATCCGCATCATTGTCATCTTCGGCGTCATCATTTTCTGCCTCCTCGTCGTCTGCCTCGTCGTCATCGTCCTCGTTCGCTTTCTTCGCTGGATCAACTCTACTCTTCACAAGTCAAGAGGTAGCCTTTATCGTCGAACTGCCCCATCATCCTAAAATTCGGCTCAGACACCGGAATCTTCCTTTTGTCCATGATTTTACGGATGTTGGTACGAATATCTTCAAACTGCTCCTTCACAAACAAATGTTGACACCGCTGATAGGCTTTGATATACTCAATATGCTCCATCAAAAGGTCGGGATCAGCGCCATGGTCGACCGTTGGAATATCAATTCGCATTAGTTTCACTATTGGTGCCTGTGAAGTCTGAGTTTCACCCCTATCCTCCAATTACACCCCCTTTCCTGTGTTCCCGCAGCAACCTTGACATTGACTTCGACAATCGTTTCAGTAATATGTCGCTTTACAGGTGTAACCATGCCCTCCTTATCCTTTTCCACACCAGCTTGAAGACATAACTCGGTTATGAGGGTTGGAAACCAAAGCTTCCTAGGCTTCTCCTCTCTAATTTTCTGCCGAAGTTGCAATGTAATAATCTTTCCTAAATCAAAATACATTCCCTTTATAATACCGTAGATCAAAGCTACCTTATCCAATGTAATCGTGTTCGGGTGCCGAGTGGGCATGATACTAGCATTAATAAACAACAGCCAAACCTTAGCTTCCCTAGTTAGACAAGACGTCTTCAGTACTTTATGTGTCTTACTGGCCCACTCTGGTGTCGGTGTGCAACACACTTTATCCGTCATGTCCTTAAGAGATACCTTATTGAGAATTTCAGCATAGTCGTCATACCCATGATCCTCCAAATTGAACATATCACTAATCATTTCTGCAGAAAACTCAACCGCCTTCCCTCTAACAGTCACTACTTCTCCCTCTATGCTTTTAACATTTGCATAAAATTCATAGACCATGGGGAGAATAGCCTCAGTCCTCGGATGACAGAATGCCTCCCACTAGAGTGCCTTGATCCTCTCAGCATAAGTTACACTCCACGCCCTCTTTTACATTTTAAATCCTCTTTCAAAGATGAAAGGGAGCGTTTTCAATGAGCGGAACCAGTACTCTGCTGCCTCACTCGAAAATTTTACAGCTTGTTCTTTAACAACCTCCTTCCCCTTCTTCTTACTAGACCTCCGTTTAGATGACATAATTCTATTACAACACACAAAATAAAAGAACAAAATAGATAGTAATTTTTTTTCTCCTCAGTATTTGCTCTCATCCATGAGTTTGATTCAGAAATCTTCACAAAATAGAGTAGAAATTTTTACCCCAAAAATCTTCAGGAATGAGTTTGATTCAGATGGTGCACTTGTGCCCGCTGCCCACAACGCACTTCTAGAAATCCGATCACGCGAGGGGTGAAACCAGCGTTGGCGTTGACGTCTCAAGTCGCTCGCAGATCACCTCCTCCCATTATTTGTTTTGACCTATCCAGCAAACCGGAAAGACTAATTTTGGGCATGATTCTACAATGTGCTAAGGTTCAAGTGCTTTACCTTCAACAAACTCTGAGACCTTCTCCCAGAACTCACCCCCGTGGTGGTTCTCTCTTGATCGCAACGTCGCCTGGCTCGAAACCACAGAGGCAGGGTTGGCTGCCGCCGCCTGGTTCAAAATCGCCGAGAAGAGAAGCAAGTGTCGCCTGCTCCTCTCCCTCTCTCCCGATCTCAAGGTCGTCGGACGTCCTTCTCTCCAGATCCCAACTCTCTGCGAGATGCTTGTGATTTCGCCGCTCCCACTTTTGCCCTAAATCTCCGGCTGGGGTTTGGGAATGAGCCCCCCTTTTTTTAATTGTGTGCACGTAATTAATTAGCAGGATTAAGGAATTTTAGTAAAGTTAATCCGATTTTGTGAATAAACAACTATGGATTAACTGTCGAATCTTTAATTCTCTTAATTAAAATTAACCCGAACCGCTGGTGTAATGATTCACGCGCGCCGGTTCAGTTGAACCGGCGGCTGAGGACTTACGCGCCATCCATGAAGAAGTAGTCAGAAAAAAAAATCCATTACGTATGCTTTCGGAGCGTTGTAACAACTGCCTTCTGTTTTGCCAGACTCGGTTTTTCTTTCAAATATCAACCCGCTAGGGTGAAGCGGTTCAGCCGAACCGGCGCTAGACCGCACCCGTGCCTTTTCCATGTGCACAGACAAAAAAATACAGCCTGCTATGTATGTTTTAAGGCTATTATAACAACTAGCTGTGGTTTAACAAGTCCATTTCCTTCACAATTTTGGTTAAATTTTTCACTCTTCTAGATTTTTCACTTCTCCTGATAATTGATCATGGTCAACTAGGTTCAATTGGTTTCACTTCCTCTAACATTATTACTCTACTAATGAACATCAATGAAATTTAATTATTCAAATATATAAAACACCTACGTATATATATAAATTATAAGATACGGTGGGTAGCCTCCCACCAAGCGCCTCATTTAAAACGTCTCGGCAAGACGTTTCTCCTCGTCACCCGTCATTGCAAATTCATGACCGTCGACTCCCGACGATCAATATCCATATGATATTCCTTCAGCCTTTGGCCATTCACCTTGAATTCGGAGCCATCCTTCTCGTTGCAAATCGTGATTACCCCATACGGGTGCACCTTCTTCACTATAAATGGTCCCGACCATCTCGATTTTAGTTTTCTCGGGAATAATTTAAGTCTTGAGTTAAATAACAATACCAATTGTCCGGTCTTGAACTCTTTCACCGTTAATCTTGCGCCGTTCCATTTTTTTGTTCGCTCTTTATAAAGTTTGGCGCTCTCGTATGCATTGGACCGAATTTCTTCCAATTCATTGATTTGCAGTAGTCTTTTATTGCCCGCCTCTTGGAAGTCAAAGTTTAATTTCTTAATTGCTCAATAGGCCTTATGTTCCAACTCCACCAGTAGGTGACACGCTTTCCCATAGATCATTTTATATGGTGTTAATCCTATCGGGGTTTTAAACGCCGTTCTATAGGCCCATAATGCATTACTTAGCTTTTGTGACCAATCCTTGCGCGTTGCATTCACCGTTTTCTCTAAGATGGTCTTGATCTCCCGATTTGACACCTCAGCTAAGCCATTGGTTTGTGGATGGTAGGCAAGGGCTACTTTATGTGTTACACCATATTTCTTTAGTAGAGTTTTAAATTGTAAATTACAAAAGTGCGCCCCTCCATCACTAATTATTGCCCCCGGTGTACCAAATCTAGTGAAGATATTAGACCTTAGAAATTTTAGCACCACCTTGGCATCATTCCTTTGGGTGGCTATCGCCTCTACCCACTTCGACACATAGTCTACGGCTAGCAAAATATATAAATTTCCATCGGAGTTGACAAAGGGGCCCATGAAATCAATCCCCCATACATCAAAAACTTCTACTTCAAGGATTCCATTCATGGGCATGCTTGCTCCCCGTTGAATATTTCCAACACGTTTACAACGGTCACACTGTCCTAAAAAGTGATGAGAATCCTTGAATAAGGTTGGCCAATAGAATCCTGACTCTAAAACCTTCCTCGCTGTCCGGTCTCCCTTATAGTGTCCTCCATAAGGTGATGCATGACACTTTGCTAGAATACTATGAACTTCCATCTCGGGCACACACCGACGAATAATTTGATCAGCGCAAATTTTAAATAGACACGGTTCATCCCATAGGTAAAACTTCACCTGATGAAGGAATCACTTCCTTTGTTGGTAGCTAAAATCCGGTGGAAAAACCTTGCTAACAATATAGTTAACAAAATCAGCGTATCATGGGATGCTCCCTTCTGTAATTGCAAGCAAACTCTCATCTGGGAAACTTTCTTTAATCTCTATGTGTACGTCTTTCTCACACCCATTCTCTAATCTCGATAAGTGGTCGGCAATCGGGTTTTCTGCTCCCTTACGATCCTTGATCTCAAAATCAAATTCTCGGAGGAGTAGAACCCATCTAATAAGCCTAGGTTTAGAATCCTTTTTCTCCACTAGATATCGGATTGCCGCGTGGTCCGTGTAAATTATGATTGTAGAACTAATCAGATAAGCACGGAATTTGTCGAAAGCAAAAACCACAGCTAGGAGTTCCTTTTCTGTAGTTGTATAGTTCACTTGGGCATTTATAAGAGTCTTACTAGCATAATGAATGGTGTGGAAAACTTTGTCGTGCATTTGCCCCAACATGGCTCCCACCGCATAGTTGCTCGCATCGTACATGAGAACGAAAGGTAATGAGAAATCGGGTGCCTTGACAATGAGTGCCGAGATTAATTTTTCCTTTAACATTTGAAACGCTTCTAAGCACTCGTCGTTGAAAATAAAAGGTGCATCTTTCTCGAGTAAATTGCATAAGGGCTTTGCGATTTTTGAAAAATCTCTAATGAACCGCCTATAGAATCCGGCATGGCCTAGAAAACTACGAATGGCCTTGACATTCGTTGGCGGAGAAAGTTTTTCAATGACTTCAATCTTTGCTCGATCCACTTCTAGTCCTTGACTCGACACCTTATGTCCTAATACAATGCCCTCACGTACCATAAAATGACACTTTTCTCAGTTCAGTACTAAGTTAGTCTCAACACAACAGGCCAATACCCTCCCCAGACATGCCAAACAAGCATCGAACGATTTTCCGAAGATGGAAAAATCGTCCATGAATACCTTAATTCCATACTCTACCGGATTAATGTCTAAGCGATGAGATCAGCTAGTATTGCCAAAATACAATGCTGAAATGTGGCGGGGCCATTGCATAATCCAAATGGCAGTCTCCTAAACACAAATGTACTAAAGGGGCATGTAAATGTTGTCTTCTCTTGATCTTCTGGCAACCATAAGCTGGTTGTATCCTAAATATCCGTCCAAGAAACAAAAATACTGGCCACCTGCCAATCTATCTAAGACTTAGTCAAGGAATGGTAACGAAAAATGATCTTTTCTAGTCACCTTGTTCAATTTTTGATAATCAATACATATCCTCCATCCTGTAACAGCCCTAGTAGGTATAAGTTCATTATTTTCATTCTTAACCAGCGTTATCCCTCCCTTCTTTGGTACGCAATGCACCGGGCTTACCCACTTGCTATCTGAAATAGGATAAATAAAGCCCGCGTCCAGCCACTTAATGATTTCCTTCATCACCACCTCCTTCATTGGAGGACTAAGCCTTCGTTGATGTTCGATGGATCCTTTCTCCCCATCTTCTAATAGAATTTTGTGCATACAGATGGATGGGCTAATCCCCTTGATGTCGGCAAGAGTCCAACCAATCGCTTCCTTAAACTCCCTTAGTAACTCAATTAATTTTAACTCTTCTTCCATTCTTAATGATGCATTGATTATGACCGGAAGAGTGTTATCTTCCTCTAGAAATACATACTTAAGGTGTTCAGGTAATGGTTTTAGTTCCAATTTAGATGGTTCAATGATAGAAGGTTTCATCATTCTTGGTTCGCTTGGCCTAGTTATCACTTCAAAACTCTTATATGGTGGCAACCTTTCACATGAATTGAGTATGTGAACAACTTCTTCCACTACTTTATCTTCTTCACCCTCGTCGTTAACTAAGATGTCTAACAATTTATGATCAAAATCTTCTTCCTCGTGTGTCAACCTAGAGGGCACCTCAACTTCTTTAATTAAATAGCATTCTTCTTTATCTTCAGGGAATTTCATGACCTTAAGTATATTGAAGGTTACCTCCTCTTCGTTGACTCTCATTGTTAGCTCTCCCTTTTGCACATCTATAAGGGTGCGTCCTGTGGCTAAAAATGGTCTTCCTAGAATAATAGGAACTTCCTTATCCTCATCCATATCTAGCACCACAAAATCGGCTGGAAAGACGAATTTATCAACCTTAACCAATACGTCCTCAACAATTCCCTTAGGAAAAGCTAAAGACCTATCGGCCAACTGTAGAGTAAGAGATGTTGGTGTAACCTCTCCCAGGCCTAATTTTATGTAAATAGATAAGGGCATCAGATTGATGCTAGCTCCCAAGTCACACAATGCTGTCCCTGAAAACGTCGTTCCTATCAAACATGGTATTGTAAAACTACATGGATCTTTTAATTTTTGAGGTAGTTTATTTTGTAATATTGCACTACATTCTTCAGTTAGGGCGACTATTTCCCTCTCAACGAATTTCCTCTTCTTGGATAAGATGTCTTTCATAAACTTGACATAACTAGGCATCTGTTTAAGAGCCTCGGCAAATGGAATATTTATAGTTAATTTCTTAAAGATTTCCATAAACTTTTGGAATTGCTTATCGAGCTTTGTCTTCACTAGTCTAGATGGGAAAGGAGGTGGAGGATAGATGATTTCTTTCTTTTTATTATTTAGTGGTTGGACTTCAACTACCTCCGATTCCTTAACTTCTACGGGCTCCTCTTCTTGTAACCCCCTTGGTCCATTTCCTTGTTCCTTCCTCTCGTCATCTCTAGCTTTTTCTAACCGTCCATCTCCACTTTGAATCTCTACCCCACTCCTTAAAGCAATTGCATTACAATGATTATGAGGTTCCTCTCTTGTTGGATTAGGCATGATATCCGATGGTAACGATCCAACCAGCCTTTTGCTTAACGTGGTTGCTAGTTGCCCCAATGTGGTCTCTAAAGATCTTAGAGATGACTCAATCCCTCCAATCCTAGACTCATTCTTTTGGAACATCCCCACAATTACTTCGTCAGTTAACTTCCTAAGATTGTTTTGATTGTTTGGAGGATTCCCTTTGGGTTGGATTCAGATTTTGATGAAATCCCGGTGATTGGTTCACTCCTTGATTATTTCTCCAAGAGAAATTAGGGTGATGTCGCCACTCGGGGTGATAATGATTAGCAAATCCCGGTGGAATTTGCCTCTGTTGTCCTCCTATATAGTTGGCTTCCTCCGTTAATAGATTTAATTGTTCCACCGTTAGTGGTGCACTAGGCGCAGGATTAGATAATGAATCTAGCCTCTTGTTAATCAAGTTGAATTGTGATGTCATTTCGGCGGCTAAAGATGTGATTTGATCTACACGGTGCACCCCTACTGGATTACTTGTTGCTTGTCTTTCATACGCTTGGTAATTATTAGACGTCAAGTCTTCTAAAATGGCGTACGCATCTTCCAGATATTTTTTCATTAGGGAACCTCCCGCGGCTCCATCTACTAGGATCATGGTTGCGGTTTGCAACCCGTTGTAAAACGTGGATACTTGCTGGTGTTGTGCTAACCCATGGTGTGGACATTTTCTTAACAGGTCCTTAAAATGCTCCCATGCATCATAAAGAGTCTCCCCATGATGTTGCATAAATGTAGTGATATCCCTAATCAACTTAGCCGTCTTAGAAGGTGGAAAATATTTATTTAAAAGTTTATCTTCTAATTGGGCCCATGTGGTGATAGCATCATCGGGTAAAGAGTCCAACCAATCCCTTGCTCGACCTTCTAAGGAAAAGGGAAATGCTCTTAGTTGAATTGCGTCTGTGGACACACCATTTGCCTTAAACATGTCTCATATTGTTAAGAATGTTTTTAAATGGGAGTTTGCATCTTGATGACTAAGACCCCCAAATTTATTTAGTTGAACTTGTTGCATAATGAAAGGGTCCATCTTGAAATTATTAGCTTCTATAGGTGGTCGGGCTATACTCGTGTGCAAACCTCCCCTAAAAGGTGTGTTGTAATCCCTACATGTCATTCGGGGTGGCACGTGTTGATTATTAGGATTAGCCTGCCCGTTATGGTTCACGTGACCCTCAATGTCGTCAATAACTTGTTGTTCGTTATTATCCATCTCAGGATGACTAATGTTTTTCGTTCTAAGGTTTCTTCGATTTTGTCTACAGGTGCGCTCTATTTCTAAGTTTAGTGGCAATAATTCTGGGTTTCTAAACCTTGACATACACCACAAAGCTTCGAAATAAGTGCTAAGACAAGAAAATAATTAAAAATAAAATACTTGATCTCCAACTACTAAAGTTTAACTAATATTACGAGAAATAAAACACTAAACCAGTTGCGCTTCCCCGGCAACGGCGCCAAAAACTTGATACGACCAAAATGGATCAACGTAATCACACAAGTGTACGTGTCGAATCAAGTAATAAAATGATGAGCTGAGTTATCTTTCCTAGAGGAAGTGCAATGTCAGTGCTCGTAATTACTAGCCTTACCCGTTCCTTGAATCCAAGTGGAATACTTTTTTAGTGGCTTTAATTGATAATAATAATAAAAACTTAAACAAATAATGATAAAACTAAACACGATTCTTGGAAAATACTTTTATCAAAGTTGGAGAAATGATCTTGCATGTTGTTTTCCTTTGCCTATTGTGACGAGATTTCTAGTGATCTTTAATGGTTCTCTTCATTGCTATCTTACATCGATTTTAAAGTGGATTTCATCATCTCTCGATCTCAGAATTCCATTTACCCAATTTCCCCTAGTTATCTCTAACTTATGTGGAAAGTTAATAACATGACGAGCAAAAATCAATGATGCTAACTCAAGAGGAAATCTCTTTCTCTCTTGACGCTATATTGGAGTTTATGCCACACTTACGCCACTCCTCTCTCGAATGTTGCAGCGCAGTAAAAAGATGGAATTTTGATTTAGAAAACTACGCAACTCCTTTCTCGAATCTCGCCGCGTAGAATAACGGATTCAACCCTAGATTAACATAACTCCTCTCTCGAATCTTGCCATGCTAATTAGAAGATGAACGCTTGCTCAAAAATTTCCATACATAAAGAACATAAACCCAATAAATATAGCGATTCAAACAACCATAAAATAAATTTAAAGTAAAATCATCACAATAAAACAAGGTACTCACATCATACAAGATCCATATAATTAGTTCATGATAGAGGGATGAAACCACACAACAAAGAAGGTCTTACTAGACATGCTTAATGAGTTTTAATGCTGCAAGAATATGCGTGTAGATCTCGCTTAGACCCTTCTTCCTTCTCGCCGGTGCGTCCAAACCCTAGCCGTTCTTCTCCTTCTTCTTCTCCAAGATGATGGTTCTAAGGTCTCCCTCCTCTCTCCAATTTCGTCCCCTTTAGGTATGAAAATCCTCTATTAAAAACGAGCAGCCCTTTCCCAATAGATGCCTCCTTCCATATTTGGTTTTGACGCAAAATTCAAAATTTGAATTTTAAAACCGCCCAGACTTGTTATAACAACTGAAAACAGGTTTCTGTAACAACTGCACAGCCAAAATATAATTCCAGCAATTGCTTCTCCGATTCGATTTCTAGGTCATTTCTAATAAGAAAAACATAGACAAAGTAGGTTAATCACGCATGAATAAAATAAATATTAATTTATGAATATTTATACTAATTTAAATAATTTCTTCTCTTTTATCACAAATAAAACGTAAACGTAAGGAACTAGATAATTTCTTTTGGGAAGTTATCAGCATACGTTCGTACAGGGGCTTTCTATGCGTGTAGGGGCACATGTATGCTTTCGGGCGCGTTGTAGATTGCTTTTGGCCAGACTTTTTAGCCTACACTTTTAATCTTTGTGACAGGTCTCAAAACATATTGCTCGGCCGATGCGTCTTCGCTCTTCTCTTACCAAGGATCAGGTTGTCATTTGGAGGAGGCGATTCAGCCTTCCTGTTGACTTTGAGGTAAGGATACCACGTGCTGAAGAGAGGGTACAGAATCCTCCTCGTGGCTTGTTGATGATCTGCGAGGCTACCTTGAGATCGGGATTTCAGTTCCCCCCATGTGAGGAAGTGATTGAGATTCTGAAGTTCTGTGGCGTCCCGATTTTCCAGTTTATTCTCTTGGGAGTGGTACGTCTTATGGGGTTGGTCGTCTTCTTTCGCGAGCATGGTGGGAAACTTTCTTTGGATTACTTTTGGGACTGGTGTGTTGTTTGCTCTGACGGTGGAGAGCGGGTAGAGATTTGCAGCAACAAGAGTTGACTTGATTTTGAGATCCAGACGAACTGCCAGCACAAAAAAACTTTGTTTGGTTATGTCAGAAATTCTTGGGGATTGTCGGAGCTGTGGAACGCATTGCCTGACCATTTTCGTCACCAAAAGGAAAAGGAGCGGGAGTTCTCTCAAGTACTTGAATTTTCGGAGCCTCGTGAGTTGGCTAACCGTCTGTTCTGCATTTCTTCATTTGTGGAAGAGAAGCACTTGTTGCGGTGTGACATTTCTTCAGTCTCTGGGTGGACCGCTGAGACATCTTTGGATTATAGTCGAAAGCATAAGGCCGTTGTAGTTTATAGAGGTGGTGGTAGCTCGATGCCTTATTTGTCTTCTCCAAGTGATGACTGTCCTTCTGGTGGCCGTGACGGTTCGCCTCCCGAGGTACAGGTGTTTGGTTCATATGTCCCCAGTCTTTCCCAGCGAAGGAAGCGACTCTGAGGCTATTTTCTTCTTTGAAGGCGATGAAAGAAGTGGTAAGTGAGCTTAATCATTTTTGGCTTTGCTTTATTATTGTATTACACTGACTTCTTTCTTTTATTTTACAGATCGAGGCTCAGGTTCAGATTGCTGTCACCTTGAATGACCATTATGTGAGTTTGAAGGACGGATACCTGTCCCTTCAGGATAAGTTTCAAGCCACGGAGAGCTCTCTTGTCTCCTTGAAGGATGATCATGACCGGGATGTTTCCCGATTTCCCCGGATGGGATCGGAGCTGAAGGCGAAGTTGGAGTAGACTCGGGCTTCCCTAGAAGTGGAGAAGTCTCTGGTGGAGAGGACTATACAGATGTTGTAGTGTGCTCAAGAGGAGACTTCTCGTTTGGATACGGAGCTTGGTGCGGCGAAGGCCCAGGTGGAGGTGTTGTCTTCCGATAGCCGTGTGTCGGAGTTGAAGGCTGCTGGCCTTGTGGAGTATATGGAGTCTCTGGATTATATGCAGGATCGGTGCTTGATCAGTGAGGAAGTTCGCGAGAAGATCTGGAGCAAGGAGGTGGAACCTCAAATGGAAGATGTTTGAGAGTTGGCCCTTAGGCGTGGAGTCTCGAAAGCTTTTCGTCTTGTTGGCAGGAGCTTGAGATGCGATGTATCTGACCATAGCTTTGATGATATCTCTGGTGACGAGGGCTCTGATGTTGACGCGGCCAACGTGTATCGGCGTTGTTTTCTTGTATTAGTGTTGTACAACCCCATATTCGCTGAGTGAGACCCAGAAACATCAAGGGACAGGTTTGGGCTAGCTTTGGGCTAGCCTCGGGTGAAGAAGAACCGCTCTCGCCCAATTAGGGTGGAGCTCGACTCAACGCTTCTATTCAGATTTTGCCGAGCTCAGCTCGAGTCTCGTCGAACAGGTTTGGAACAGAAGAGCTCTCGAATAGAAGCAGGCGCTCGCGCTCAGGTAAGCAGTTCGTCGAGCAGAGCTCGACGCTCGTCAAGACAAGTCGGGCTTCGGCCGAGGCATACTCCCGCTCAGGGGCGGGCGAGAAGGCTCGCGCCTCGTGAGGGCGGGAGCAGGCACACCCTGTAGCATTCATTAATATCCTTTTAGCTCCCGCCTGGTGAGGACAGGAGAGTTCTCGACAAGAAGTAAGCACGAGAGCCTTAAGTTCTCGGCAGGAAGGCTCCCGTCAGGTAAGGCCTAGGGTGAAATTACCTAGATGCCCTCAGGTAAAATTACCTGTATACCCCCAGGGTCTGCATTTAGCTCCTCATAACAGCGGAGTTTGGCTGTTGGCAGACCAGGCATGGGTAATTTAGTAATTTTAGGTCAGTAAAAGCTATAAATAGACCCACAGGGGCTCCTCAGAAGGCAAGCTTTGATATTTTCCTAAGATCTTCTAATGCTTTCTGAGGAGCTCCTAGCCCAGCATTTGGCTTTGGAGGGGAAGTGCTCAGAGATCTTCCGAGTAAGAGGTTGGACCTCCCAGCTGAGGATTTGAGTCGGTTTCTGGTCCTTTACTGCCAGTCAGAGGTCAGAGCTTGGAAGAAGTAGGTGTTGGCTACACCCCTGATTTTGAACTTTCATTGAGGTCAAATTTTTGCTTCAACAGTTCTTGTGCGGTGAGCGTGGAAGGTAGCCAATACAAGAAAATCTTGAGTTGAGTCACATGGCCGGAGGTGAAGATGAAGGATCAGGCTCAGGAGGTTCCCCTTCTCGGGGAGAGGAGGCGACAAGGAAGATGCTGGAGGACTTCAAGCGAGAGGTACTGCAGACCATCAACTTGGCCTTCTAGGCAAGGAGCGAGTGGGATACGCCTCAGGTTCCAATAGAGGCGGTCCCTCTCTTGGGCGAGAATGCTCCCGGGCAGCGCCCCGGGAAGGAGGTGCCGGCGGAGGTCAGCGAGAGGGATGTAACTGCGCGAAAGCTCTTCCCCGGGCAAGGCAGCGCAGACCGAGCAAGCTAGCCGAGGCGCAAGATGTGCCCTCTCGACAAGCATGAGGCGGGAGCCCTTTCAGTGAGATCATCATCTTGGCTCCTGTTCCGGAAGGGTTCCAGGAGCCCGACATGTCCTACTACTCGGAGAAGGATGACCCTTTGCAACATGTGCATTGGTTCGAAGATGTTGTTTCGATTAGGCAGATGACAAACGCCTTCAAGTTTTGGCTCATTTCCATCACATTGAAGGAGAAGGCCCGGGACTGGTTCCACCAGTTTCCGGTAAGCTCGATCTACAGTTTTGAGGATCTGCGTTGAGGGTTCCTATTGAGATTCTCGACATCGAAGAAGCGGAAGGAGTCGGAGTACCAGTTTGCGGTGAGGCGGAAGCAAGATGATACGTTGGGTCACTATGTTGATCGGTTTCAGGAGGAGATCCTCCTGGTCCAGTAGGTCCCAGGGTATGCACTGATGCTTACCTTCACCCTGGGGCTGAGACCGGGATTCTTTAGCATGGAGCTGAAGATAATGCCCCCTCTCTTTTGAGGAGCTCATGGAGAGGGTGGCGAAGGAGATAGACTTCGAAAGGGCTAACCCGGCTTTTGCCAGGAAGCTGGCCAGGTTGGAGGAGGATGGCGTGAAGGAGCCGGGAGCAGGAAGACAGAGTGAGCAGAGGGAATAAAGAAGGAGAGAGGAGCCCTGAGGACAGGGAAAGCAGGGGCACCATCAAGGATGGGGGCCCGGGAGCCAAACAACTGGTTGGGTTGGAGGCCCCAAGAGGGTCGCCCTCAGGGACAGGGCGGAGACTTCCAGGGAAGGGACAACTTTCGCGAGCCAAGGAGGTTTGATCAGCCGGCATGGAGGTAGGGGCAGAGGGGTCACTTCCCGCCGCAAGAAGCGATGGAGGTTGGCCGAGGTAGGGGAGGAAGGAGAGGAGTTCGGGGAGGAGTTGGAAGAAGAAGAGGTGGAGAAGGAAGTGGGGCAGGGTGGCGTTGCCTTTCTGTGACTTCTACCAGGAGAAGGGTAACGCGACGACCACCTGCCCAGTGTTCCTGGAGATGAGAGAGGCCAGGGGGCTGGGGAGGCAGGATCCATCGATAAGGATCGTGGAGGTTCAACAGGGAGAGGGGGAAGACAGGTGTGTGGACCGGGCGGACGTAGGAACCCGGGGAGGGATCAGGGTGATCTATGACGGATTATTCAGACCATGTTCCGAAGGGGGGTCGCCTCGACCTCCCAGGCTCCCCCTCCAGTGGAAAAAATTACTTTCTCATTGGCAAACATGCCAGACTTCGAGGACCCGTTCTGTAACGCCTTGGT
The DNA here is from genome assembly GCA_039513925.1 of Platanthera zijinensis. Taxonomy (NCBI): domain Eukaryota; kingdom Viridiplantae; phylum Streptophyta; class Magnoliopsida; order Asparagales; family Orchidaceae; genus Platanthera; species Platanthera zijinensis. The sequence continues at coordinate 50,137,444 of CM077084.1, read as the reverse complement.
GATCCAGACGGCGGTGGAAAACTTCACGGTCTCCAGGATCCTAGTCAATAACGGGAGATCATTGGCAAGGCAATGTTACGTAACGACAGTCAACACCATATCTTGGATGGTAGAGGCGGAGGATATGGAGAGGGAGATAATAGTGCAGGAAGAGGTTGTCAGAGGAGAGGAGGTGAGCCTGGAGGAGGCAAACGAGAAGATTGCAGAGAAGCATGGAGGAGGAGATGTGCATGAGGTCCAGGGGGACGAAGGGTCGGAGCCGCAAGAGGGTCGGCATGAGGAGAGAGTAGAAGAAAGGTGAGGAGGAGGAGTTGAGATGGGGGCCCAAAGGGGCGGGGAGGTTGAGCAGTAGGAGAGTCTAGGGGAGGCAATGGAAGTTGAGGAAGCAGGAGGGGAGGAAGAGCTTGGGCAGGAAGAGGAGGCAAGGGCCAGCTGGGAGTAGTCACGGCTTGAACCGGTTGAGGAAGTGGTGGAGATGGAAGTCTTCACCAGCGCCAACCAGGTGCAAAGGGTGCGGATCAGCGGGGGCCTAGGTCCCGAGGACTAGGAGCGGATGTGGGCTTGCATCCAGGGCAATGCCGATATCTTTGCTTGGAGCGCGGCTAACATATCAGGCATCGATGAAGATGTAGCCTGCCATCGTCTGAACTTGGACCCCCGGATGCGCCCCATTCTCTAGAAGATGAGGACCATCACTACCAAGCTGGAGGACCCATTCACGAGGAGGTCATGAAGCTTCTAGAGGCCGGCTTCATCTCAGAGATCCAGTATCTGAGCTGGATCTCCAATGTGGTAATGGTAAAGAAAGGGGGTGGAAAATGACGCATGTGTATAGACTTTTCTTTATTAAATAAATCATACCCCAAGGATTGCTACCCCCTGCCTCGGATCGACGCGCTGGTTTATTCAGCCGTTGGTTTTTCTATTATGAGTTTTTAGATGATTTTCAGGTTACCACCAGATCTGAATGCACCCTCCTGATGTCAAGGATGTCTCCTTCATCAGGAGGGAGGGATGCTTCAGCTATAAAATGATGCCCTTTGGGCTGAAGAACGAAGGGGCTACCTACCAACGTATGATGGATCGAGTATTCCAGGGCCATAGGGGGAGGAACCTGGAGGTCTATGTTGACGATCTCATGGTCAAAAGCAAGGGTGTGGACTCGCACCTACGTGACCTGGAGGAGACATTCTTTACCCTGCGAAAGTTCAAGATGAGGTTGAACCCCCTGAAGTGTGTCTTCAGGGTAAGTCAAGGGAAGTTCCTTGGACATCTTCTGACACTGGAAGGAGTAGAGCCTAACCCAGACAAGGTGAATGCCATTCTAGAGTTAGAGTCACCACACAACGCTAAGGAGGTCCAGTGCTTGACAGGCAAACTGGCTGGGCTAAGCAGGTTCCTCTCTAGGTAGGGAGAGAAATGCTCATTGTTCTTCAAGGTACTGCGGGGTAATCAAAAATTTGAATGGACCACCGAGTGTGAAGAAGCTTTCCAAGAGCTGAAGAGCCAACTCTCTCGGGTGCCGCTACTTCAAAGCCCAAAGGATGGGGAAGATCTAGCCTTGTATCTTGGGGTAAGAGCAGAGGTTGTAAGATCCATTCTGGTCAGGGAAGAGGGGAAGAAACAATTGCTTATCTACTATGTTAGCAGGATCCCGCAGAAGGCGGAGCTTCACTACCCCATTTTAGAAAAGCTGGCGTATGCTTTAATCATTTCGGTCAGGAAGCTCCGACTGTACTTCCAATCCCATTCGATCAGGGTGGTGACAGACCATCCACTTCACAAGATTTTTGAAGGAGTGGAACACTCGGGACGGTTGGCCAAGTGGTCTATTGAATTGAGTGAGTTTGACATCTCGTTTGTGTCAAGGCTCCCCATTAAGGCACAAGCAGTGTCTGACTTCTTAGCTGACTACGTTGTTAAGGTCGGGGCCGAGGAGCCACGACCATAGGAGGCATGGAAGATGATGGTTGACGGGGCTTCGGGGAAACATTCCCTTGAGGGAGGAGTAGTGTTGATAAGCCCCCAGGGGGTCACTATAGAACAAGTTGTGGTCTTGCACTTCTCGGTCACTAATAACCAAGCAGAGTATAAGGCCGTGATAGCCGGCCTTCGTTTGGCAAAGGAGCTTGAGATCCATGATGTGGAGGTATTTACGGACTCGTTGGTGGTGGCATTACAGATCCGAGGAGAGTTTGAAGCCCGGGACCCTACCCTTGTGAAATACCTATCCAAGGTAAGGGTGATCATCGGAGGGTTTCAGACATTCTCAATCCAACATGTTCCCAAGGAGGAGAGTGTAGCATCCGATTGGTTGGCTAAGTTTGGACCTCGGGGAGGAGAAACCCTGATCGAGATATTTCGACCGGCGATCGAGGAAGGAGAGTTAATGGAAGTGGATCGACGACCCTCATGGGTGGATCCATTCGTGACCTTTCTGACCACTGGTGAGCTCCCGGAAGTGACCAAGGATGCGAAGAGCTTCAGGCATAAAGCGGCTCATTACCTAATGTTTGAAGGGGGGGTTGCATCGGAAGATGTTGTCAGGGCTCCTGGCAAGGTGCGTGACCGAGGAAGAGATTCCAAGGATCCTGGAGGAAGTACACTCTGACGAATGCGTCAGTCATTTGGGGGGCAGTACGTTGGGAGCAAGGGTGGTTAGGCAAGGGTATTTTTGGCAGACCCTGAGGAAGGATGCGACCGAGTTTGTGAGAAGGTGTCGAAAGTGTCAACTGTACGCGCCCCTCCAGCTCTTGCCCGCTCAAAGGCTCCGAAGCATCATGGCGCCATGGACTTTTGTCATCTGGGGGATGGATCTGGTTGGGCCTTTCCATCCAACCAGTGGGCAGAGAAGGTTTCTTCTAGTCATGGTTGACTAATTTTCAAAGTGGCTGGAGGTCAAGGCGCTGACCATGGTCATCTCCCAAGTCATCAAGAATTTCATTTGGGGAGAGATCATAAGCAAACACGGGTTGCCCCAGGCGATAGTGACAGACAATGGCCCCCCAGTTCACTAGTGAGGAATTCATCAGCTTCTGCACCCAACTGGGGGTAGACCTTAGGTTTGCCTCCGTCCACCACCCCAGGAGCAATGGTTAGGTGGAGGCGGCAAACAAAATCATCGTAAGCCTGTTCAAGAAGAAGGTGGAGAATTTGAGGGGGAGTTGGGTTGAACAGCTCCCCTCAGTATTGTGGGCCTTGCGGACAACCCCGAACATGGCCACCGGCGAGACCCCCTTCAAACTTTCCCATGGGTGTGAGGCGGTCCTGCCCGTAGAGTTTGAGGTTCGGTCCCCACGGGTTGCGGCCACAGGTGAAGGAGACGAGGTTTGAAGGTTGGAGAATGAGGGGAGTTGCGCCTCTCGTTGGATATGATGGACGAGCTGCGCGATGTCGCAGCTATCTGGCAGGAGGAGATCAAACGGCGTATGGAAAAATACTTTGACAAGCATATCAGAATCAAATAGTTCGCAGAAGGAGATATGGTGCTGAAGAAAGTTGATGCTGCGAGGAGATCAGCCCCCGTGGGCAAGCTCAACTCAAACTGGGAAGGGCTTACATTGTTGAAAGGGTCCTGAGAACGGGAGGTTACCACCTCCAGGATGTGGAGGGGAGGTCCATGAGCCACAACTGGAGCGGTGACGACTTAAAATTCTTCTACCCATGAGGGGGGGGGGGGAGGTGAAATTGTATATTCAAAGTCAAGTTTATTATATTACATTCACTAACTTATTTTTGCTTTACCTATTGTGAAATTCTGACACAAAGGATATTAGATGATTGCACTACCTCGAGTCTGGCTCGGCCCCAGGTAGACCCGCTATGCAGGCTCTCACTAGCTGGTAGGTCTGAAGGCTCGCCTGTGGGGGTAAGGGATACCCCAAGTGCTGCTCGGCCCCGGGTAGACTCGCTGCTCACGCTCTAATTAGCTGGGCAGGGCGGTAGGCACACCTGGGGGGAAAGGACTTGCTTTTGGAAATGTTCTTGGAGATACTTCAGCTTGGAAACTTTTGCACTACCCCGAGCTTGGCTCAGCCCCAGGTAGACCTGCTGCATAGGCTCCCATTAGCTGGCAGGTCCGAAGGCTCGCCTACGGGGGTAAGGGATACCCCGAGTGCTACTCGGCCCCGGATAGACTCGCTGCTTAGGCTCTCATTAGCTGGGCAAGGCGGTAGGCACACCTGGGGGGAAAGAACTTGGTCTTGGAAATGTTCATGAAGATACTTCAGCTCAGAAACTTTTGCACTACCCCGAGCCTGGCTCGGCCCCAGGTATACCCGCTGCGCAGACTCCCATTAGCTGGCAGTTCTGAAGGCTCTCCTGTGGGTGTAAGGGATACCTCGAGTGCTGCTCGGCCCCAGGTATACTCGCTGCTCAAGCTCTCATTAGCTGGGCAGGGCGGTAGGCACACCTGGGTGGGAAAGGACTTGGTCTTGGAAATGTTCATGAAGATACTTCAGCTTGGAAACTTTTGCACTACCCCAAAGCCTGGCTCGGCCCCAGATAGACCCGCTGCGTAGGCTCCCATTAGTTGGCAGGTCCGAAGGCTCACCTGTGAGGGTTAGAGATACCCCGAGTGCATCTCGGCTCCGGGTAGACTCGCTGCTCAGGCTCTCATTATTTGGGAAGTGCGGTAGGCACACCTGGGGAGAAAGGACTTGCTTTTGGAAATGTTCTTGGAGATACTTCAGTTTGGAAACTTCAGCACCACCCCGAGCGAGGCTCGGCCAGGTAGACTCGCTGTCCGGGATCTCATCAGCCCGACAGGGCAGGAGACACACCTAGGGGGGCCAGGGAAAGAGTTCAGAAAGAACTTGGGGAAAGTTTGGAAGTCTTACAGAACCTAGGAGGAAGGTAAGTGTCCCCCACCCATTTGGGCAGAAGGTTCCCGACAAGAGGTTCTTGGCTAAGGGAGTTCTCAGCAAGGGACCCTCGACGGGAAGCTCTTGCCCAAACAACGGAAAGTTCTCGACAAAACTCCATTTGTTCGCGTATCGCAGAAGGAGGGCGACCCTTTTAAAAACCTATGGTTGACGCTCTCGGCAGAGGGCTCTCGACAAAAGGCTCTCGGCGGGAAGCACTCGAAAAAAAACGCTTGGCCTTTCCTTCTCGACAAGTTTCCACCTGTTAGTCTATCCATAAGGGTTGCAACTCTCCTAGGGGCCTAGGGTCTCGGTGAGAGCGCACTTGAGCAGCAATAGATAAAGAAAACATATATTAACTGATCATAATATATATATATATATATGAATGTGCTTACAACAAAAAAAGGGGGGGGGGGGGCTACATGCGTGAACATCTCGTGCATTCAAAAAGAATAAAAAGAGAGTCCGCAGTAATGAGGGCAACGAGGATCTTCAGGGGGTTCCGTCGGGTTCCCCACTTTAGCTCTCGCCAGATCTCCCGCTCGAGCTCTCGCCTGAGCCCTCGCCGGATGTCCCGCCGACTAGGACGGGAAACTTCAAGACATCTGAGGGCGGGGAATCGGGTGCTCCCATGGGCTTGGGGACAGGCTCGAAAAGCCACGGGAGAAGCCCGCGGACAGTGATGATCTCGCCACCCTCGTTTAGACATCCCACACCCCACAGCATCTCTATCATTAGCCTGGCCTTTGACAGGGCATTGACCTGCATCAGCTTGTCAATGTTATATTCAGAGTAGTGGAGGTTCTTTAGCCTCTCGTCCAGCGAGGGAGGAGGAGGGACCGCAGCCGCAGCCGCTTCCGCGTGCTGGAGCTGAGCCTTTAGCAGGGCGTTCTCGCATTCCAGACCGGCCAGCCTCGCGCGAAACAACGAGCTCTGGGCGGAGTCCTGTGCACAAAAGAAAGCTCGTCAGCACATAAAGAGGGAAAGCAGATTATGAATTAAGGGGGGAGTGAGAGGCCTTGGAGGATCTCGCTTACCTCATCAGCCAGGCGGAGAGATAGAAGCCGTCGGGCATCCTCTAGCTCGGCCTTCAGGACGGCCGCATTGGCCACCGCCTCATCTCTCGCTTTGTGTATGTCGGCAAAGTTGCAATCTATGATGATGCTTCGACGCGCGCACATATGCGCGAGGTGAAGCCCGTGCATCAAGGCCCGGATGGAGTCAAAGGCCAAGAGCCGGGTGGGCGACGGGTCAAAGTGGTCGGCGTCCTCGCGGCTGTATAGGTCGTAGGACAGCGCGAAGGCATCACCAGTGACTTTGTCTTGCTCCGTCCAGTTGGGAAGGAGAGTAGAGATTGAGGACCGGTTGGATTCAGGATCCCACTGAATCAAGGGTTTCCCCTCCGTGTCTAGAAACTTGTCGTCGTAGCCAAAGTTCTGATGCCCTTTCGGCATCTGCTTGGACGGGACTTGGGCAGCAGTCTCGGAGGCTGCCCTCTCATCATCAGCCTCACCTGTGGCTGACAGATTCTTGGCAGGAGACTTAGCAACAGCCTCAGTAGTGGTAGTCGCCTCGCCTGTTATTGACAGGTTCTCGGCAGAAGATCGGGCTGAAGATGCCAACACAGACTTACCCTTGTCCGCAACAGTTAGCTCGGGTATTTTAAGAGGGGCGGAGGAGAAGGCGCTGGGTTTTTGCTTCCGGGCACCAGGCTTGGAGGGAGGAGCCAGCTCATCTCGGAAGGCGAGCGCGACAGATTTTGCGAGGGCTGGGGGGTCGGTCACAATCCTGGTCACGTCAAACGGCTGGTGGATGGGGATTTCTCGCTCACCTGCGAGATTAACATCGGCTAGCTCTACACCTTAAAGTATAAAATCGCATGGCTAGGTCGAGATCATACCTTTGCCGGGAGGTACAGGATGAAGGGAATCAAGGTCCCTCCTAAGGAACTGGACGTCGAAGTCCTTGGTCCCAAAGAACTCGAGGATGGCGCTCTCGCGCGACCCAAGAGAAGGTGGCTTGTATGTCGCATCGTCATACTGGACGGGTGCGAGAGGGATGTTGTTGAAGTCACCTGAGACGTAGACGAACTTCTGGCCCCAGTGATGGTTCTTGTTGGCGAGGCCACAGGACTTGAGTAGCTGCCCGGAGAAGAATACTATCCCTCCACTCTTGGCCCGGAAGATGAATAGCTTTCGGAAAATGGGCAGGCTGAATTCTATCCGCTCGACCCGCATGTAGTAGATGAACTCTACTAGGATGGTGACCGAGTTGGGGTTGAGTTGGGTGGGAACCACCCCGTAATATCAGAGAGTTTGGCGCATCTTCGGCCAGAGGGGGAGGCGGAAGCCCACCTCAAAGTGTTCCAGGCGGATGACGAGCTCCCCCGCTTGCGCGAGATTGACCCTGTCATTGTTGTCTGGGTTCCTCACAGTGAACCCGGCGGGGATGTAGGTAGTAGTTATCAGATGGTATTCCTCTAGGGTCAGGCGGCAAGGAGGAAATTTGTGTTTTATAAAGTCTTGAGCACAGTTGGAACGACCTTCGCTCTCGCCTGACATCGTGATTAAGAAGTCTAAGGCGAGAACTGCTAGGAAGAGGGCGAGAACGAGAGAAAGCGGAGAAAGCAAGTGAAGTTGCAGAGAGGCGCGAGAGCGGCATGGAAGGAGGCAAGGGTTTCAGATCAGAGAAATAAATGTGGTAGGTGGATCAACCAATTTATAGAAAAGCGTGGTAATGATTTTTTTTCCCAAAATACGGCGGGGGTACGATCGTCAATTCCCGAGGAGTCGGCGCCTCGCTTTTCGCTCTGACACGCCTTGGCTAACTAAGCCAGCATGGGGGGGATGAGAACCCCTAGGCGGGACCCCGCCCCAGAGATAAGATGGTGATTAACAAACAGGAAGCTAGTATTCGCGCAAACACCACAAAAGTAAAGCATAAAACAAAAAAGCAGAAGGAAAAATAGAAATGAAAAAGGGGGTCTCGCCGGACGAGAGTCGCATAAAAAAATAATCAAGCATTCAAGTTATTGTCTGACTAAAAATTCAAGAAGGGGTACATGGCGAGAAGGGTAGGCCGAGAGGTGGGGATAAGAAAGGGGCGAGACGCCATAGTTCAATACTGCTCTCAGCGCCATCGTCCTCGGCCTCGCCTTACCATCCTTGGGGGCACTCACGGGTTGAAGTAAGTCATCATGGCGGTGCACTCGAGGGTAATCAGGCACGCTTGGTCCCGATTTCGCGCGACATGCCGACCCGGGGATGTCTCGGCGGTAAGTGTATCCTTCCGCTTCGTCTCGCCGATGAGGTGGGAATAGTCCCGCTCCATGACCGCCATTCGTCGCTCCCCCGCGGATTTCCTTCACTACAGAGGAGTTGGCCCGCTCCCGCCACATGAGCTTCGAAAAGAGTGCTGTCACCCTCTTCTGCCGATTCCTACCGTTCCTAGCGGCGTCCAGAAACTCTTCCATCTCATTGGAATAGGGGAAGGGGGAGCTCTCAGCGTCTTCCTTTTCCTCTTCTCTAACCTCTTCTTCATCTTCATCCCTCTCCTCTTCAGCCTCTCCCTAGGCTTAGTATCCCCTAGTAAAAGAAAGATGGTTCCAGTCATAACAAGGGATGAAGCAGAGGAAGTGGTGAATTCTCGCGTACCTGCATCATGGAGAGAGCCATCGACTGATGACGGGTGAGAGGGACTGGGCTCCCCCTCGGGTTCCTTTCCAAAGAGGAGGTGGGGTGGCTTGCCTCGCCTCAGGCGAAATGTCTTATGCGTGACAGTCCCGGCCTGGCCAAGATAAGGGGCGGAGACGTCCTCCCTCGCGGGAGGGAAAGACCCCTGTGAAGGCGCGAAGGGTTTGATGGCCACTCCTCTCACCGGGAGGGCAAGATCAGCCGCCAGGATGGCTGGGTTGACAAGTGTGATTTAATTTCCCTGGGTGGCAAGACCCGGGCTTGTGGGAGCGGGCGCTGCGGGAAGTCAATTTAGTAGTGGAAGAACAAATTGATTGGAATGAAAAGCTGGACAAAATGGGGGTAAAGGGTTACTTGGGGTTCTCGGAGGGTCAGCCGAAGGAGTAGCCCCGCAAACCCGTAGTGGATTATATGCAGGATCATTGCTTGATCAGTGAGGAAGTTCGCGAGGAGATCTGGAGCAAGGAGGTGGAACCTCAAATGGAAGACGTTCGAGAGTTGTCCCTTAGGTGTGAAGTCTCGAAGGCTTTTCGTCTTGTTGGCAGGAGCTTGAGATTTGATGTATCTAGCCTTAGCTTTGATGATATCTCTGGTGACAAGGGCTCTGATGTTGACGCGGCCAACCTGTAGAAGCATTGTTATCATGTATTAGTGTTGTACAACCCATATTCGCTGAGTGGGACCCAAAAACATCAAGGGCTAGGTTTGGGCTAGCCTCGGGTGAAGAACCGCTCTTGCCCAATCAGGGTGGAGCTCGACTCAACGCCTCTATTCAGATTTCGCCGAGCTCAGCTCGGGTCTCGTCGAGCGGAGCTCAACGATCGTCGAACAGGTTGGGAACAGAAGAGCTCTCTCATAGAAGCAGGCGCTCACGCTTACGCTCAGGTAAGCAGTTCGTCGAGCAGAGCTCGACGCTCGTCAAGACAGGTCGGGCTTCGACTGAGACATACTCCCGCCCAGGGGTGGGCAAGAAGGCTCATGCCTCGTGAGGGCAGGAGCATACACAGCCTGTAACATTCATTAATATCCTTTTAGCTCTCGCCTGGTGAGGGAGGGAGAGTTTTCGGCAAGAAGTAAGCGCGAGAGCCTTCAATTCTCGGCAGGAAGGCTCCCACCGGGTAAGGCCTAGGGTGAAATTACCTAGATGACCTCAGGTAAAATTACCTGTATACCCCCAGGGTCTGCATTTAGCTCCTCATAACAGCGGAGTTTGGCTATTGGCAGACCAGGCAGGGGTAATTTAGTAATTTCAGGTTAGCAAAGGCTATAAATAGACCCACAGGGGCTCCTCATGTAACACCTCCCCTGTAAAGACCATATAATATGGGTCCGGCCGGGGCCCCACAACATACGGACGCCACAGCTTTAGTATTAAAAGATGATATGAAAACTACCCAATCTCAAAACTCCAGACAAACACAGCGGAAACAGAACATTAACCGACAGAAGTTATCCACTAACAGAAGAGTATCAAATGGCCTTAAGGCCTTACACAATATAAGTCCAAAAATAAACAGTGCCAAGCACCCCTAGGCTACCTCGGCATGCAAGCCGGACATAGTCAAACAACAGCAGCAAAGCAAGGTAAAGAAAATAGTCAGGCGCAGCAACACTTCATGAGGCTTAGGGATTTTCTCCCGGGGCGCTAGCTCCTGCATGCGATCCTTGCCCTGTAAGGATTTGAAGTAACGTGGGTCAGCAAAGGCTGACCTCTACTGTGTAACAAACACATCTCCTCCCGGCCGTCCCTAACGGACCCCGGGGTACCACTCCACCTGCAAGTTAGCACTTCGTATACCAAAAGAGTTTATATATTAAAGCGGTAAAACAGGCTTGGATGTCTCATACAATATACATGTTTTTTATGTTTGGTACAAGGTGAAAGGGGCCTACTATGCAACATGAATGCAACCCGGGTTTCATCCAAGGCACCCTAGCTCGTATGTATCTAGCACAACATCAAACACTGGGTACTTCCGTTTCCCCATTGGCTTAAAGCCTCAAACAAAAGGGAACCACCATGTACCTAACGACACACACGCCGTCACACGGAACCTTGCAAAGGCCCCACCCGCACAAGGGTCATAACCCCAGGGCTTGCCCGCACAATCTGACTTCGCTCGTCAGGGTTCCGCCTCACACTGACCGATTCTAAGAAACCTTGCTGGACCCCACTCGCTCATGGCTACATTGCCCGGGTTTGCCCTCCGCTCGGCATTCTCGTCAGTCTCACACAGGGGGCTAGTCTCGCCGGGACACTTTCCCCACATGACTTGCGCGTCACGGGATAGTCAGCCGACCACGGAGATATAGCCGCGCCTTAGCACAGTACAAACAAAGGTTTCCCCACCCCAATCGCCACTTGCACCGTGTATTTCCCGTGCTCCAAGGAAACCATCTACCGCACAAAGCGGAGCTAACCTCGTCCGGTTCCGACTACGAGTACTCACTCAAATATAAGGGGGAAAACACATACATACAACGGCGTATTGCCGCAACGGATTTCTACCGAATCCTCAAATCTCGCTATGCAACATCACCGGATCGGACTAACGGTCGCGACCACGGCTTCACCCACAATGCCTAATCCGCTAACGGAGCGGATCTCTAATGCAAAGCATGCCGGGATGAACATACTCAACCCGTAGGTTCCTCTTGAACCTAGGCTACACGAATCCCTCTCATTTGAGAGATTCGGTGCTCAAAATGCGTAAGGGGATGCTATTCATGCATCCTAAATCCTAAAAATCGAGAGGAGAAGTGTCGTTACCTTTCGTCCCCTCTTCCTAGCCATGGGGAAGATTTGCTCGGTTGAACACCACCGCAACGCTCCCACCTTCGCGGATCTGAACTCCGCTCGCGAAACGGACCTCCGAAGCTTCGCCGGCGGCCGGAACTTGGCCTCCTTCCTCCTCCTTGCTCTCCCTTCTCTCTAGAATCAAGAGAGATAAAGCCAAAATGGAAAATGAGAGTTTGCAACCCTATTCCCGGCCTTAAACCGCCTAGGGAGGCTCCCCACCGTTGGATCTTCCAAAGAAAAGAATGAACGGCCACGATCGGAACCCAAAATAGAAAATCTGGGCCGAACACGGGTTGCAACACGGCCGTGTGCATGGCCGTGTTAGCCATTCGCCGTCTCGACCGATTCGAAAACTAGCACACAGCCTTTGACACGGCCTTTGACACGGCTTCCGACACGGCCGTGTCGCCGTTGACACGCCCGTGTCGAGGCCCGTGTCACTCCCCCTACCGACCAACATTCCAAGTCAAAGAAGGACACGACCCAAGACACGGCCAAAGACACGGCCCTCGACACGCCCGTGTCAGCCCCGACACGGCCGTGTCGTGACCCGTGTCACGCCTAGCAGAATAAATTCTGCGAACAGCCCGAGAAGGACACGGCCAGGGACACGCCCGTGTCCAAGGCCGTGTGCCTTCTCACCGATCGTCGATCAACACGGCTCGACGACCCAGGCGCAACACGACTCGACGACCCAGGCGCAACACGGCCTGTGACACGGCCGTGTCACAGGCCGTGTGCCTACCCCCAAAACCCAAACTTGGCCAAAACGATGCCGTCGATTCCTCTTCCAAGTTTTGGGGTGTTACAATTCTCCCCCCCCTTCAAAGAATTTCGTCCCGAAATTTAAAACATGGAAAGTACACAAATTCTAAACGGTACCTGAGGAGAAAAGCTCGGGGTACTACTCCAGCATGGCCTGCTCTCGCTCCCATGAGAGTTCCTCACAGCCACAGTTGTCCCAACGGACCTTTACGAGTCTGACTTCCTTGTTCCGCAATTGCCGAACCTCTGAATCTTCTATCCCGATTGGACGAACTCGCGTCCTCAAGTCTTCCTCTACCGGCAACGCCGTCGGCTCAATCACCACGCTGGCTTCTAACAAAGCTTTCCTCAAAACGGAGACGTGAAAAACGTCATGCAATCCACTTAGCTCTGTGGACAACGCCAACCGGTACGCTGCCTCTCCCACTCGCTCGATGACCTTGAATGGTCCCAAAAATCTCGGACTCAGCTTCTTGAGTCAGCGAATTCGTGAAACGCCTTTGAACGGCTTGATCTTAAGGTACACCCAGTCGCCCACAGCGAATTCCACATGCCTGTGGCGAGCATTGAAATACTTTGACTGCCGATCCTGAGCTACTTTCATGCGCTCTTGGATGATCCGCACTAGCTCACTAGCGTCGGCTACCACTTCTTTCCACAAAAGCTTCGTGTCTCCTGCCTCTGTCCAAGACATCGGTGTTCGACACCGCCTCCCATAAAGAGCTTCATATGGCGTCATCTTGATACTAGCTTGGTAGCTATTGTTATAAGCAAACTCCACCATGAAGATGTGATCCTCCCACTTCTTGTCGAAGTCGAGAGTACACATCCTTAGCATATCTTCCAAAGTACGGTTCGTTCTCTCAGTTTGCCCATCGGTTTGAGGGTGAAAGGCCGTACTAAACTTGAGTTTTGTGCCCAAGCTCTTCTGCACCAACCGCCAATCCTTAGACGTGAAACGTCCATCCCGGTCGCTGACTATACTCTTCGAAATCCCATGAAGTCGTACAATATTGCGGACGTATAACTCCACCAACTTTTCCACACCGTCCTCCTTCCGGTTTGGGATGAAATGTGCCACTTTGGTCAGGCGGTCCACAATCACCCAAATGGCATCATTACCCTGCTGCGATCTAGGCAACCCATGCACAAAGTCCATGGAGATGTCATCAAATTTCCATTCGGGGATTGGAAGAGGCTTCACGAACCCGCCCGGCTTCTGACACTCGGCCTTCACCAAGGCACAAGTTTGGCACCGACTCACACACAAAGCTACGCCCCGCTTCATCCCAGGCCACCAATAGGACTTCTTCAAATCCAAGTACATCTTTGTACTGCCCGGGTGAATGGAGTACTTAGTGAAGTGGGCCTCAAACATCAACTCCTCACGGAGCTTGCCGAACTGCGGTACACAAATCCTTCCGCCCTTCCTCAGAATTCCATCAACCATCTCCCAGGCGCTACCCTCGCCCTTTAGAGATTCCTCCACGAAAGGTTGGAACTCCGCATCTACACGGGTCGCTTCCCGAATACGATTGCATAAGTCACTCTGCATCTCAATCCAATTTAGTCGAGCCACGCTAGACTCGCCTCTTGCCACACATTCCAAACCAAGGGACTCCCAGTCCCGCCTTAACCGCTCATCGTGAGCTTCAATCTAATTTCCTTGCCCCGAGTATTTCCTACTCAAAGCATCTGCCACCACATTGGCTTTCCCTGGCGTGTACTGGATTGCCACCTCGTAGTCCCCAAGGAACTCGACCCACCTGCGCTACCGCATATTTAGGTCCTTCTGATCTAGGAGATACTTCAGACTCTTGTGGTACGTGAAGATCTCCACCTTTGCACCATAAACGTAGTGCCTCCACAACTTCAAAGCAAAAATTACCGCCGCCAACTCCAAATCATGGACGGGGTAATTTCTCTCGTGGGGCTTCAGCTGCCTCGACCCAAAGGCTATCACACTACCATGCTGCACCAACACGCACCCTAAACCGCATCCGGATGAGTCGCTGAAAATCTGGAATCCTCCGGTCCCCTTTGGTAGACTTAGGATCGGCGTCGTCATTAGCCTCTCCTTCAGGGTTTCAAATGCCTGATTGCACTCTTGAGTCCATACAAACTTCTGATCTTTGCGAGTTAGAGAAGTGAGGGGTAGAGCTATCCGCGAAAAGTTTTCCACAAACCTTCGGTAGTACCCGGCTGGTCCAAGAAAACTCCGTACTTCCGCCACGGTCCTCAAAACTGGCTACTCCCTGATGGCTTCTACTTTCGTTGGATCCACTGCCACCCCATCCCCACTGATTACATGGCCCAAAAACGCCACCTTCTCCAACCAAAACTCGCATTTCTAGAACTTCGCATAGAGCTGGTTCTCTCTCAACACTTATAACACTATCCACAAGTGCGACTCGTGCTCCGCTTCCGACTTGGAATACACCAATATGCCATCGATAAAGACGACTACGAACCAGTCCAAATATTCGCGAAACACTCGGTTCATCAAGTCCATGAACACGGACGACGCGTTCGTCAGCCCAAACGGCATCACCGAGAACTCAAAATGACCATACCTCGTACCAAACGCGGTCTTGGGTATGTCTTCTTCACGAATCCACAACTGATAATACCCGGACTTCAGGTCCAACTTGGAGTACACCACCGACCCCACCAACTGGTCGAATAGATCGTCTATCCGAGGAATCGGATACTTATTCTTGACAGTCAATTTGTTCAACTCTCGGTAGTCTATGCACAGACGCATACTACCGTCCTTCTTCTTTACAAATAACACCGGCGCACTCCACGGTGAAGAGCTGGGCCTGATATACCCTTGCTCCAAAAGCTCCTGCAACTGAACCTTGAGCTCGGCCAACTCCTTTGGTGCCATCCTGATGGGTGGACGCGACACTGGTCTAGCCTCGGGCACCAACTCGATGGAGAAATCAATCTCCCGCCGAGGAGGTGCTCCCGGTAACTCCTCAGGAAAAACATCTCCAAACTCCGCCACCACGGGCACTTCTCCAAGAGACAGCCTGGAAAGGATAACCTCCAACAACGCTACTAGAGCTACACCTCCCTGGTTAACAGCTCGCACTAACTGAAGTGCCGAAACTAGGGAACAGGCCACTCCATGCAGGCCTTCAAACTTGACTTCCGCTTGCCCCACGCCCCTCAGGGTTACCACCTTGGACAAATAGTCGATACTGGCACGCTGCTCCGCTAGCCAATCCATCCCCAAAATCACATCGAACTCGGACAACAACAAGATCGCCGCTACCAATAAGAAGTCGACTCCCTCAAGGCTCCAACAAATCCGGCCCCTAGCCCTGGTAGTCATAGATGACCCATTGGGCATGCGCACTTTAAACTCGGAGTCCGTCGAGAAAGACTCCACTCCGATCCTCCGGATAAAGCCTTCCGCAAGGAAGGAGTGCGACGCTTCCGTATCAAAGAGTACCCTAGCGGGGTACCCAGATACCATTACAAAGCATACACACATGCAACAAACATAAAGGCTTGAAAGACAGGAATCTAAGGTGCAGGTTGAACTCTCGTACCTGTCACCACATCGGGTTGACGGATTGCTTCTTGTTGCCCAAGGTTGTAGGCCCTTGGCTGCACTGGTTGAAACCGAGAAGCACTCGACTCCGCCATCTTCCCTTTCTCTGCGGCACTGGGGCCGGAGCGCACAGTTTGCTCCTGCCTTGGCTCTTGCTCAGTGCCCCCTTGGGTACAAAATCTTGCTATGTGGCCCGGCTTGCCACAACTATAGCACGTCTGAGGGCCCTTAGAGAGTGACCCTCCGGATGTCCAATTACTTTTCTCGCCCGACTTATATGGGGAAGGCTTCTTCTTCCATCGGCTCCCTTCCGCCTTTCCATGGGACTGAGCAGGCTTCTTCTCCTCCCCCTGTTTGGGTGTGAAACCCTTGCGACGCTGGGATCGCTCCATGTCACTCTCCAAAATTCGGGCCGCCTCCACCAATTTGTTGAAACCCGCACGTTTCATCGATATGAGGGGTTGTCTTAGATTCTCCCTCAGTCCATGATAGAAGAGATTGTCCCTCTCTTCATCGTCTGCCATGGTCGTCCCTGCATAACGACCCAAGCGAGTAAATTCCTGAACATACTCATCCATTGACTTGTCTCGCTGCACCAGATGTAGGAACTGCCTCTGGAGGGCTAACCTCGTTGAGGCGGGTATGTACTTCTTCAGGAAGGCATTCCCAAACTCCTCGATGGACGGTGTGCGTCCCAGAAACTGCCGGCCACTGTGGCTTACCCACCATAACTTGGCATCTCCCTCCAACATAAAGGCTGCGAACTCTGCCTTTTTCTCGTCTGGCACCTCTGCCGCCCTCAGAAGCTCCTGAATTCTATCCCACCAATCCTCTGCATCTGTGGGTGTGCCGATTCCCTTGAAGGTTGGAGGGTGGAAACTCAGAAAGTACTTCATTTGCCGGTCCCCATGCCCGACAACCACTCTCTCGGCCTGCGGCTCTGCCCGTCTGGCTTCCTCAACCGGCACGGTCGCTGCCGTGTCCGGGGTAGCAGGAGTTGCTACCTGAGCAACGGGAGCTGCTACCTGTGCTGTCGCTGCAGCTTGGGCCGCCACCATCGCTTCTACAAGCATACGACAGAAGTCGGCCGGTGTGACCCCCATCCCTAGCAGACCTTGCGGAGTCGCACTACTTGCCGAGAGCTCTTCTCTTGGCCTCGAGGTCCCAGCCTCGTTGCTTGCACTCTAAACACAAGCAAGAAAACACAAATCAGTCTCTAATCGCAAGACTCGAACACCAGGACACTCATGGTCCCGCGATACTCCTATGTGGATAACTTCTTATACGCGACTCGACTTATACTTTCGACCGCGAAACTTCTCGTTGGAACGCAAACCTGGCTCTGATACCAAATTGTAACACCTCCCCTGTAAAGACCATATAATATGGGTCCGGCCGGGGTCCCACAACATACAGACGCCACAACTTTAGTATTAAAAGATGATATGAAAACTACCCAATCTCAAAACTCCAAACAAACACAGCGGAAACAGAACATTAACCGACAGAAGTTATCCACTAACAGAAGAGTATCAAATGGCCTTAAGGCCTTACACAATATAAGTCCAAAAATAAACAGTGCCAAACACCCCTAGGCTACCTCGGCATGCAAGCCGGACATAGTCAAACAACAGCAGCAAAGCAAGGTAAAGAAAATTGTCAGGCGCAGCAACACTTCATGAGGCTTAGGGCTTTTCGCCCGGGGCGCTAGCTCCTGCATGCGATCCTTGCCCTGTAAGGATTTGAAGTAACGTGGGTCAGCAAAGGCTGACCTCTACTGTGTAACAAACACATCTCCTCCCGGCCGTCCCTAACGGACCCCAGGGTACCACTCCACCTGCAAGTTAGCACTTCGTATACCAAAAGAGTTTATATATTAAAGCGGTAAAACAGGCTTGGATGTCTCATACAGCATACATGTTTTCTATGTTTAGTACAAGGTGAAAGGGGCCTACTATGCAACATGAATGCAACCCGGGTTTCACCCAATGCACCCTAGCTCGTATGCATCTAGCACAACATCAAACACCGGGGAGGAGTCCGGCCGCCCGCCGCCGGCGAGGCGTGACAGTTTCCCCATCATGAGTAGTGGGATCAGCGTGCGGGGGATCAGGCGCGGTGATCGCACGCGCGGTCAGACCCATGATCCCACTAATTTTTGTGGAGATCATGGGGGTGGCTATGTGCACACCCTTTACCTCTATAACATGGGGTTCATCCTTAACAATCTCAATAAATTAGCTCGTGTTTAATTTTTAATGATTTTAATGATTTTTAATTTAATCTAAAATTAAATTTTATGATATCACACTATTGTGAATATTAATTATTAAGTATTATTATTTTATTAAAAATGATAAAAATTATTATTATTTTTATTTCATCACTAATTATGATTGAAGTTCATCAAAAGAGATGGAAAATATGTATTAAATCATTTTAATAATAAAGAATCATGATTAATATTTACTTTAGTGTCACATCATCACCTTAAGGTCCCACGTCATCTAAAATCATTAAAAAGTTAATAAAGCTAGGCTCAGTTTGGCACGACGTTAGCAGTTGTGAACCTGGTGATTATAAACCGCCACTCGTAAACTTCCGATCACACTTAGGGTCTATTGGAATTTCAATTCTTGTGAGAATTGAAATTGGTGTGATTCCAATGTAATTGTTTGGCTGCAGGGTGGATTTCTAAAATTGAAATTGGATATAATTTAAAACTTTTTTCTCATTGCTGCAGAATCGGGCGTCAACGACAATTTGAAGTTGGAGTCATGTGTCACTCGGGACGAAGTTATTGCAAGAAAACCATATGATGAAAAAAAATATTCTTTTACGATCTCTCAGAAAATATAGAAGTTAGCAAAAAAAAGAATGCAATGCCAGAAAAATAAACTTCAGGTAGTGTACCAACAATTAATTATGATCGGACAACAACAGCGAGATCGGACGGCGATGACGAGATCGGGTGATACCAACGAGATTGGTCGACGACGACGAGATCAGGCGATGACGAGATCAGGGGTATGATCAGAGGGCGACGATAAGATCGTGCGGCGGCGGAGAGATCGAGCGACTATGACGAGATCAGACGGCTATTGCGAGATCGGGTGGCAACCACGACGAGATTGGGCGGCGGCGGGATCAGGCGGCGTGTAACATCCCCGTTTGTCACATAGCATGTAACAGAATGTTCGGCTGGGGCACTACATCATATACTGCGAACAGTCGAAAGAGTTACTAATTGAAATCAAAGATTATGTACACGCATCTTAACACAGAGTGCATTCTAGCGGAAGTAATTTAATTGTTATAAATAGAACCCAATAGACAACAACAACATGAGTGTCCACAACCATAACTAGAAATATAAAGCAAATACACAAATAAGCCTTTGGCCTTAAGCCCTTACATTGTTCAACTCAAATTAAAATGTCTTGCAAACATCGGCACGCAGGCCGACCACACATGAACAATAAAATAAGCAGGTAATTCGCTTTGGCCTTCATGAGCCAGCTTAGCAATCCTGAGCTCCAGCCCGCTATATCCCACTTGGTTCGGCTGCACCTACACGAAACATTTCACTGCACGGTGGCAAACAATACCAATGGTCAGCATTAGCTGACCAAATTATAACGACCCCACCCCTCACCCAGGGTGGCGGTGCTCCTTTCCTACAGACATTAGTATAATCATATAATGAGAATCAAAACGTGCAACTTAAGCACCATTCGCCACATACGTTGGCGCAAATGCCCAACGCCCCGTGCTCTCAGAGCACATTCTCGGTGCACAGGACCACAAGGGTCGCACCACCATTCTCTGTGACGGTCAACAACGTTTGAGCTTTCAGTCTCACAAGGGTCAAGGCCAAAGACAACTCCCCAGCGCTACGACAAGTCATGTGCTTTACACATTGACCACTCCAAGTCGACCTGCATAGGAGAGGGTACAGTTCAGCCATATCCCGTGCTCAAATCATCCGGCTCGCAGGCCTTACGCGGATCAACATCCCATTTCCTTTTTCCGCATGATCCAAACTCTGTAAGGATCCTAGGCTAGCACTCATGGCTACCAAAGCTGAGCAATTCAAGCTCACGCTCCACAAAACTGGCCCCCAAGTCTTTGAGAGACAGGCCATCACAGTCCCCAGGTCTCACAAGACAGGCCTCACAAAATATCCCACAGATCTCCCAAAGACAGGCTTCAGCAAATAACCACAGGGTTTCCAAGGAACTGGCTTCAACAAACAACACAACGCTCACTGGAAGCTGTCCCCGGCGGTAACGCTACCGCTAAGCGGTAGGGGGATAGACTATCGATTCTTCCCCCAAATCGGGTGTTTTCCTAGAGTATATATCCAGTACTCTCAACGTAGCCATCTGCACACCCAACGACTCCGAAATCTACGTGATAACCACAGAGTCTTCTCCGACATACAAAACATACAAACATCACCAATCCAGACCAACATGTCCGGATGAGCTTCACACAACATGTCTATTTCGTACTTCGATTCCGGATCTAAATTCAAAATTAACGGGGATATACGGACCTACCCGTCGGGAGAACCACTTCCATGTGTTCGTGGAGTGTCTACCCTCCAATGCCAAAAGAAGGACTTCACATGTCCAAGGAAGATGATCGTTACCATAGAAGTCCGCTTCGGCGCCAAAGGAGAAATTCTAGACAGATGAACAAGGCCGTTGCGGCTTTGCCTCCGTAGATCCGAACTCGCTTTGCGAATCCGAGTTCTGAATCTCAAACGGCGGTGAGATCTCCTTTACTGCGCTGCTGCTCCTCCTCCAAAAGATCTAGCTAAGTTCTCAACTCCAAAGGAAAATGAAGTGAAACGGCCGAACCAGTACTAAAAACAAAGCTACCGCCCCGCGGTACCTACCTACCGGCGCGTGGTACTCTTAATCAACGCCTCAATTCGAGCGCAACCGCCCAGGCCCTCCAATCACAGGCCGACACGAGACCACGCCGTTACAGCTTCACTATCGCCGGGCGTTAGGATGCTAGCGCCTAACGATTGCTAGCGACGGTTACGACACAACCACTCCTGCTACCGCCACGCGATAGCTACTACCGCCGCGCGATAGAAACCTGAGTGCTTTGACAATTTAATTTCCAAGCTACCGCCTGCGGTAACTCTACCGCTGGGCGATAGCTTCCCGAGAACTCGGCCAAATAAATGGCTAACGTCGCACGCTAACAACCTACGGTCGCGCGGTAGACTAGGCGTTGAGTCACCTCGCCTCACTCAACGCTCTCGACGCTTGACACTACCGCCACGCGGTATCATCCTACCGTCGAGCGGTAACCCCTTTTCCTTACTACAGAAACTTGGAGTGTTACACGGCGACGACGGTGAGATCGGGCGGCGGCGAGATCAGGTGACGATGTCATGATTGAGTTAGCGAGATTTGGCGACGGTGGCGAGATCGGATGACAGCGGAGAGATCGGGCAGCGCCGGCGAGATCGGGCCGCAGGCGGGGGGGGGGGGGGGGGGCGGGGGGGGGGGGGGGGGGGGGGGGGGGGGGGGGGGGGGGGGGGGGGAGATGGGCGGCAGTGGCGGCGAGATCGAACGGGGTGGCGACGACATTGGGCGACGATGATGCTCATAGCAAAAAACTGAATTTCATGAAATATCTGTCTTTACCCCTAAAAATTGGTTATAGTACAAATTTGAATTTCATGGAATTGGACTATTCCAATTCAGAGGAAATTCCTAGCATCCGAACATTGGAATTAGAATTCTGTTGCCCAAATTCTAATTCCCAATTCCAATTCCAGAGATCTGAACGAGCCCTTATAGAACTTCATTTACTTTCATGGTCAAAACTAATTTTCTTTTCTTAATGGTGATGATAAGGTGCCGTTTTTGTCCCAAGTCACCGGAACAAAAAAAATGTAGCGCAAAACGAAGCCAGTCTATGGATCAACTTTTGAGATCAATATGAGGAAAGAAACAAATGTTTAGAGGTATATTCCAAACTTAGAGTATGACTTAATTTGACGGAATGGTTGGGCGACACAGATATCATCCACTCCCCAGCACCGTGACCACGGTTCCCCCGAAGCGGATGTTATCTGCGCTTTTTTCCCGCCAAATCAGCGGTGGGGTGGATCCCCACTGCATGGTCGCGATTTCGCAAACCAAGCGGAACCCACGGTCGACACTATAAGGAAAACATTGATTAGCAAAGAGCTAATTTCCTTGCTAATTAGAAGAAAGTTTGATAACATAAATGAGTTAGTGGTATTAGACGTACAAATTAAATATAATAAATTTAAGACAAGAAGAAAAATCTTTTCAAAAATTTTGTGATAGAACTTGAAGATGAAAAAATAGGTTGATTTCAAGACATCAGTTATGGAACAACTAATTGAAGATCATTATGTTGACCATAGTGTCTTGTGAGAAGTTATGTCTTCACATTTAAGGATTAGTGGGGAAAAAATTTTTGTAGTATAAAAAGGCCGTACTCCCCCAAATAAATAATGTTGGTGGTAGAAATAGGAAGTGCAAGACAAAGTGAGGGCAAAGAATGTCAGCTATAAATCACTCTACACTTGTAGGAATGATGAAAATTTTTATGGGTATAAATTCGTCAAAAAAGAAGGTAAACATACAGTAAGTAAAACAAGAAGTCAAGTTTATGAAAAATTTTATAAGCTACAAGATATCAAAGATGGAGAGTGTGACATATATAAA
Organism: Platanthera zijinensis; assembly: GCA_039513925.1. Lineage (NCBI taxonomy): Eukaryota > Viridiplantae > Streptophyta > Magnoliopsida > Asparagales > Orchidaceae > Platanthera > Platanthera zijinensis. The sequence goes on along the minus strand of CM077084.1, from coordinate 50,115,035 downwards.
ATTGCTCGAGCTAAATAAAGAAAGACAAAAGATTTAAGCCAAATAAAAAACATTAAACAAATATCGTTTTGTGGATGATGTGGATATTAAAGAGTTTTGAAACTCAGATACCGGTTCAACGGAGTTCGGGCTAAGAGTAAGCGGTTCAGGTTATTGGACTCGCCGTCAGGCTCACAAGACCGAGGTATTCCGAGCTCGAAGTCACCCGTCATTAGGTGAAAATTGATTGCCTACTGACAGACTCGTTGAGCTGCAGCGGGGAGGTCTTACAGCACACCAAGAAAAGCCACCCGCAACTTCCCCTCCTAAAATCAAACTGAGCTCGGCACCTTGGATGACACAATGCAAGAAATCTCCAAAGGAAGGAGCTCTAGGAGGTTGAGTCTGTCTCTCCAAGGTGCTTTGGAGGTCTATTTATAGGTAAACTCTGGACTGAGGGTAAAATAGTCTTTTTTGGTCTGTAAATAGCGGCCTCCGCCTTTTTGTCTTTGATATTGACAACCCAAATTGGCGTGCAGGTTGCCCAATGCGAAGTCAAAGGGGTCGGGGATTCGATAAGACTGAGCTCACCTAAACCATGAACTCGCCTAGCGCGAAGGCGTTGGGGGAGCTTACAACTATACCGTTGTCGCTATTTTGCCAAGCTCGTGAGTCTACCGATCTCACTACCTTGCTGAGTCACTATTACACCGAGCTCGTTGCCTTTGCTTAGCTTGCCATCTTGCTGAGCTTGCTGATTTGCAGAGCTCACTGCCTTCTCCGAGCTCGTTGTCTTGCTGAGCTCGCTGCCTCTTACCTGTAGCCCTACAACTCGCCTAATATATCTTTGGGCTATCCTGGTCGGGCTCGCCAAATTGGTATTGTACACAATTCCCGCTTCTTTGGGAGCTCAAATGGGTTCGGAAAGAAATCATTCAGCGCCGATTTAATGAGCGCAAGGGCGCAACTCAGCGGATTGGAACACACTGCCCTTATACTTCTATAAATATGGGGTGGGGGCAAGGCATGACTCTTCCATCTAAGATTCTCTTGCCGACCTGCTTTTTAATACGTGATGGACCTGCCTGTCCGAGATGACGACTCTGAGGCTCTTCTCGCCTTGCACGACAGACCACTTCCGAAGCGGCAACGAGAGCCGGGAGGCGATGAATCTAGCAAGAAGAAAAAGATGTGATAGTTGACTGCGGTACCCTCCTGCGAGGCAGGCTCTGTTCCAACTGTAGTGCCCCCGGCTTGAGCCCGTTTTGGGGAGTACTTTGTGAGTTGGTGGAGCGGATCACTACTGAGTCAACTGTAGTACAACTACTTAGTCGCTTGTTTGGCTCCGTGCATTAATTCAAGAGGTTGCCTGAGTTTGATTTGACAAGGCTCGTGCTTGTGCAGAGTGCCTTAGTGTTAAGATTGTGCCACCTCACCGATCCGTGTGCCTTTTTTTTCCTGTTTTGAGGGAGTCCTAAACATGGAAATTCTTTATGGGGGGGATATAATCTAGGGGATATTTTTCCTATTTAGATGAGCCCTATTTTGGCAACCCCCTTCATATGTGTTCATCTCCATATATTAATGACTCTTGATCCTATTATAAATAGGGGTCAGCCTCCCTTAGCCATGGGATTATTCGGTAATATACAACACTAGTGAGAATTCATTGTTGTGAAATCGGATCGAGTTAAGCCGCGGTAGCGCAACGGAATTTCACGAATGAGCAAAAACCAGTATCACGCAAAATAAAGTACGGAACGAGATTCTTGCATGCACAAACGACACAAAATATTACGTGATTCGGAGTATGAGACTCCTACTCCACGGGGAGAGCGCGCCGGACAAATTTCACTAAAATCAGAAAGTTACCGATTACAATAGACCTCAATGAGTCGAACAGAGAAAGGAAACAAACAAAAAAAACTGAAACTGGAGCAGTCGGATTCCCGACAGCGCTGTCGCCGGAACGTTGCTCCTCCTGAGCAAACCAAAATGCGTGCGCCAAGCTCGGCCGGAACTCCCTCCAGACTACCGTGCTCCTTCGCCGCCGCACCTGATGCCTGTCTCGTTGATGCTCTGCCACCGGGCCCAAAACCCGTCGCCTGAAGCTCTCTGTTCACAATTGGATCTCACGAATTCTCTCCTCTCTAATTATCGGTCATGACAACTCCCCTATAAATAGCAACAAAAAACCCCCTCTCAATTAGGATATAATCTAATATTGGAATGAAGAATAACCGGCCATCAAAGATCTCCAAAAATAACTCCTCCCCAAAAAGGCTATGAATCTAATTATAGAAAAAAGGAATAGCTGGTCACAATTAACTCCCCCAAAAAAAGGATCCCCAATTGAAATTTCGCCCGGAATAGGTAATAAAACCTCCCACGGATCGCCGACGTGGCGCGATCTGGACGATCCATGCGCGTGTGAGGTGTCACGATCCTAACAATCTCCACCTTGACGCCTCACGCAAGCAAAACTCCACCTTAAGCTTAAATCTCCACTACTGGCGACTACGAGCCCCTTTCCCTGGGGCCTGACCGCGATCAACGCGCATCAGAATGAGTCAAGTCAAGACCGCTCTTGAACTTAACTCCAGTCACTGGACTTCCTCGCAAGTCCGTACTAATATCCCTCCAGGATATCTCCCGCAACTTCCTGCCTCTACCTCTACCGAACTCCTTCAGCTCCCGGTGGCGCACTCCGATTTGCTTTATCCTTGCACGATAGACCATGTCTTTTACAAGACAACTAGCACTGTGCAACTCCACATTCTCCTGAGTAAACCTAAGTTCCTTGGTGGGACTTTTGAGCCAGATGGCTCCTCTTGCGGTGCCTAGGCATTTCTGAGATGACACTCTACCCTTCTTCTCCACGGCTGCAAAGATTTTGTCTTCGCCAAGGCCCTTTCTCTGCGCGAACTCCTTCGCCACGAAACTTGCCTTGTTCGTCCACTGGTCCTTTCTAGCTTTCCCCTGAGAGCGGTCTCTGCTCTCTAAAGCATTTCCGTAGGAACCAGGATCTGAAGAACTGGCCATAAAGGCATATGCTACCGTATCATGTAGCCTGAGAGGCAATCTGACCTCTCTCCTCGCCCTTGCACTCACAATCGTGGTACCGATTAGTATGTAGAGAGTACCGTAACACTCTCCTACCATGACTACTTGCGCGCCTCTTCTAACCTCAACGACCAAGCAAAACTGGATTGTGTTGATGGCCTTCAGATCTAGCTCATCCCACTCGTCGTCCTTCTTCAACCCAACCTTCTCCTTTCCAAGGAGCGCCTTATGAAGACCTTGCTGGACGAGCACCACTTTGATCCGTTTTGCCACAGACCAAAGTCAATTTTGCCGTCGTATTTTGGAATCTCAAATTTCGCTGTCATTGTTTTGCTCGCAGAGCTACTTGGCAATCTGAATAATATTCACGGAGCAGATCTGAGAAGATAGGGAGCGGACCGATGTCGTCACCTACCGTTGACCCAGATCTAAAACCGGAATGTCCAGACAATCACCCCCGCGGAACCTCCCTTTGATACCAATTGTTGGGAAATCGGATCGAGTTAAGCCGCGGTAGCGCAACGGAATTTCACGAATGAGCAAGAACCAGTATCGCGCAAAATAAAGTACGAAACGAGATTCTAGCATGCACAGACGACACAAAAGATTACGTGGTTCGGAGTATGAGACTCCTACTCTACGGGGAGAGCGCGTCGGACAAATTCCACTAAAATCAGAAAGTTACCGATTACAATAGACCTCAATGAGTCGAACAAAGAAAGGAAACAAACAAAAAAAACTGAAACTAGAGCACTCGGATTCCCGACAATGCTGTCACCGGAACGTTGCTCCTCCTGAGCAAACCAAAATGCGTGTGCCAAGCTCGGCTGGAACTCCCTCCAGAGAACCGTGCTCCTTCGCCGCCGCGCCTGATGCCTGTCTCGTTGCTGCTCTGCCACCGGGCCCAAAACTCGTCGTCGCTGCCTGAGACGAAGCCGAAGCCGCCGGAATTACGCCGCCTGAAGCTCTCTGTTCACAAATTGGATCTCACGAATTCCCTCCTCTCTAATTATCGGTCATGACAGCTCCCCTATAAATAGCAACAAAAAACCCCCTCTCAATTAGGAGATAATCTAATATTGGAATGAAGAATAACCGGCCATCAAAGATCTCCAAAAATAACTCCTCCCCAAAAAGGCTATGAATCTAATTATAGAAAAAAGGAATAGCCGGCCACAATTAACTCCCAAAAAAAAGGATCCCCAATTGAAATTTCGCCCGGAATAGGTAATAGCACCTCCCCCGGATCGTCGACGTGGCGCGATCCGGACGATCCATGCGCGTGTGAGGTGTCACGATCCTAACACCTTAGCCCAACTTTTAACATTTTGCCCGGGGGTCGCAATCCCGCTATGTCATGGATTGCATGAATGTCATCCTGACCTAGGGGTGCACATAAAGGCCGGCGGGCCCGGGCTTTTCCGAATCGGGCCCGGGCCGGGCCTAAGAAGTAACCGGGCCGGGCCGGGCAATGCCCCCGGGGGGGGGGGGGGGCTGGTAAGGCCCCCTAGGCCGGCCCGGGCCCGGTTATTATTTTAAATAATAATTAATTTTATATAAAAATTAAAAAAGAAATTATACAATTACAAATTACCATAAAATAAAAATAAAAAACACAACAACCTAATATTGATTTTTTTTATTAATAATTAATGTAATGAAATTATACAAATTTAGGAATGTGTAAAATTTACACTGTAAATATACAAAAATTAGGAAATTCTAAATTTTTAAAAATTACAAATGTCAAATGACAAATATTTTAAATTATTAAAAACTACAAAATTACAAATCAAAAAAATACAAAAAGTTGCCTAGTGGCCCTAGTTTAAATTGATCGCGTCCATCTCGTCTTCCATGTCTGACGAACTATACTCGATCGCTGAAATATGATGCTTTCTCTTCATCGCGTCCAGGTGGTCCTTGTAGAATATGCAGATCTCGAGCGATTCTTCGCTTAGCCGACTTCTCCGCTCGTTTAAAACCCTGCCACTAAGAGAAAAGCTGACTCCGAAGCTACCGTGCTAGCTTGGATCGTTAGTAAATCTCGGGTCATATAGGTCATAATAGGATAGGTATTTACTTTACCTTTCCACAATTTTAAAATATCGAAATTTTCTAATTCGTCCGTGGACATAAAATCGCGAAATTGTGTTTTTGTGTACAACCCTAATTCATTTAAACTACTATATGTTGTGTGTGTTTTTTTCCTAGAGGCTAACTCTAATATTTTATTTTAAAAACTACTAGATGTTTTGGGTTGCGACACATCTTCTCGGGGCCGCGACCCATATAAATTATCGTAATAATTATAACATTGAGTAAAAATAGTGTTAAAATTTAAAAGACTCAGATTATCTAAATCTGAATCATTTAGATCTACGTCTATATTATTATTTATTTCTTCAATAAAATTTTCTACGCCGTCTACGTCGAAAAGAGAATTCAAAGCGGTGGCGCATGAAAACATAACTGGGATTTCTCTATAATATTTTAAAATTTTTGTTTCCATTATTTTTATTAATTCGATCTATCCGGCGTGTTGTTTAAAATAATTTAATTTTTGTGAAATATTAACAATATTTTCAATAACTAGCGGGCTAGTAGGATAATATACGCCCGATAAACTATTTGTCGCAGTATAAAAAACTTCTAACAAATCCATATAATTTTCTAAAATTACCCAATCGGACTCGGTTAATTCATGTTGACCTAACAAAGTATAAAATTACATTAATAGTGTTTTTTGGCGAATCGCTGGTTTTAACATTATATATGTAGAGTTCCATCTAATTGACATGTCAAATAGAGGTTTCAAAAATTTGTGACCTTGACCGGTTACGAATTTTTTCAAATCTTGACGTCGTTGTTTAGAACTATAAATAAATTGTAACATTAAACGTATTTTATTAATGTATGGTTCCATATAAGACAAACTATCCTGTACTACTAAATTTAAAACGTGACACGCGCAACGAGTATGAAAAAAGGCGCCGTTTAACATAGGTTTCAAATCACGTTTTTAACCACTCAATTGAGGTGGTATTATTTGTGGCGCTATCGAAAGAAATACTCATAATTTTATCTTTTATTTTAAATTCGCGCACACATTTTGAAATTATTTGATAAATCGCCTCACCGGTGTGCGGGACTTCGAAACTTTCAAAATAAATTATTTGTTTATTTAGATCCCAGGAAACGGGATCAACCCAGTGACACGTTATAGACATATATGATAATCCTAATTTTATACTACTTGTCCAAACATCGCTCGTTAAACTCACTCGACCCTCAAATTTTTCAAAAAAATTTATTAAAGTTTGTTTTGCCTCTAAGTAAAATTTAAGCTCATCACGTCTAATAGAAGATCGACTTACTTGGTGATATTTGGGTTGTAGCCCTTGGTGAATGTACTCGGTCTCTTCTTCGTTGTCATAGTGGCTGAACGGCAACCCGCGTCTGATGATGTTCTTCACCTGCAGCTCTCGCTGCCATCCTTGATCGTACATCCAGATTTGTCCGGATGTCGATAATTGCGCATGGGTCGACTCGGGAGGAGCTTGTTGTAGGATCTTGTGGCGCCCTTAGAGGGGGGGGGGGGGGTGAATAAGGGCTCTTTAAAATTTTAACAAGCTTTTTCTAAAATGCGAAAATAGAAGTAAAGTTTAAGACACACCAATGAAATGAAAAACAAAATTTTATTACTCCAAAATATATATGTAAAATGATTCCAATAAAGCTTGAAAGCAAAGCTTACAACGATAATAGTTTTTAGCTTTTTCACCGATCCTTCTCCCAAGGACTGGTAGGCTATAGTCAATATCTCCCTAGATATGGCTACTAGCCTCCCCCTAAATCAAACCTATGATCTAGACGCTGCACACAAGACGGCGATTTACTCTTAAGCCTCACAAGGACCTAGACACCACTCACAAGGTGGTGATTTACTCTTAAGTCTCACAAGGACCTAGACACCACTCATAAGGTGGTGATTTGCCCCTAAGCCACAACGGGCTTAGACACCACACACAAGGTGGTGATTTTCCCTTCCCAATTACAAAGATAAAAAGTGAAAATGAAAGTACAATAGTAAAACTTAAAAAAAAACTCCCTCAAAATCACGAGCTCTGAAGATGATGATGGACCGATGAGAAGATCTTCAATCTTGAACGCACGGTCGTATCTCCTTTGCTCTTGAGATTTCAACGGACCAAGGGATTTCTTCTGAAAACGGAGATGAAGGCTCTGAAAATTCTCTAGGAAAACTAAAGCTCTGCACGATTAATTCATTCCCTGAAATTTTTGGTCATATATATCCCTTTATGCTATCGTCGGCGATAGAGTTAACGCCCCGCGATAGTGATAACTCTCCGTTGCTTGACACGTGGCACACGTCGCGCGGACTTTCAGATCTGAGTGGAGAACGTGACGATCGTGGGATATCGCTCGGCGATATCGGTATCGCCCCGCGATATCGCTCAACCGTGACTTCGTGTGCGGCATCATGCGGATCAAGGCTGACGTCAGCAGTAACTGTCCATTTTATCGCCCGCGGTAGTGTTATCGCCAGCGATAGTGTGATTTTCCATTTCTTCAATGCTATGCTCAGCCATTCCTTAGTACTTAAAAAGCCTGTTATCCCGGCACATTTAAAACACATACCAAGATCAAACACATCCGAGATTTGTTATTCTCAAACTAAGAAGTGTGGAACGCATGATCCAACAATCTCCCCTTTTTGATAATAACAAATCCACTGAGAAAGAAATTATGTGCGACCAGTAGAATGTGAAACAATTCAGATAATCACTATGAATCAAGGTGCACAATTAGTTATAGTAAACTCCCCCTATAACAAAGACTAGTTTCTCCCCCTATAATCTCCCCCTATTTAAAAGAATTAATTTCCCCTAAATGTACTAATCAATTTATTTCGTACTTAATCTCCCCCTTTTGGTATTAGCAAAAATGGTGGGGACAAAAATTTAGCGAGTTGCAAAATGCGGAAGCTGTAAAGAATGGAGAGAGTAACAAATTAGTCATAGAATTTGGAAATATGAGGAGTATGATAACAAATTTAGCTCATTAACATCCATGGAATAGTATTACCATAAAATTTGGAATTTTATCAGAAAAACTGTTTGTTATGGAGAAAATTAATTTAAGAGTTGAATTTAAACATTGAAAATTTGTCAGGCCAAGATATCAAAAACTTTGGAAACGATGAAATAGAAGAGAAAGACTATATCCGGTCCAATTCTCATGAGAAGAAATTTTATAAATGATAATGATGTGTATATGTGAAGATTGATTTAGTATAAATATTCCTTAAGAAATAATGTTACATGAGGGTTTGCAATATATTAATACAGAAGCTAATATCTTTACATAAATAACTTCATATCGTAGAGATTTTTTTTAATAAATGGCCAAGTTTGTTTGCACAAGATACTTTACAATTCTTGTCAAGGTGCTCAACCTCACAATGCTCATTAAGACTTATCAGGAGGGTGAGTAGAGCTTGATTAGAGTATCCTAGTGACCTAGTCATTATTATTATTAAATTTTTTTATTTGTTTTCTATTCATGTTTGACTTAGGACTCTGAATTCACTTGTATTGCAAACAAAAACGTTTTTTTTTTTCAGAATGGCCATCAGTTTTGAAAATCAAAATGAATGAGGCATAAATGAAAGTTTTAACGTTGTATTCGAATCTTTGAAACAAACCAATAACATGTAATAAGAAGCTTAAGTATGTGTAACTATCAACCCGTGTCAGTGGTAGCACATTATCAAACATAAAATGTTACTCATACTTAGAGGCATGCGGAAACAAGTCTATTCAAGTTCTAGTCATCAAAGGTATAGAAAGATATCGAGTGCAAGACAAATTAAAAAAAATGTGTAAAGAACTTATAAATTAATTATCACACATGTAATAAGTATTGTATCCTGAAACCATCCAAAAAATTTATAGTAACACTAACAACAAGGTTGTTGAGAAGGTGTCAGAACATTAGGGAAATGTGGCTTAAAAATGCACTATCGCCAGCGGTAGCGATACCGCGCGGCGATAGCGTTTTTTGGTATAAAAGTCGAAAAATCGGATAGGGCCGACACCTCTCTTCATTTGACCGACCCTGGACCTTTGTGGCTTCGTCTTCCTCAGCGGAAACTCTCAAAAACTCCAAAAAGGAAGGTGAGATCTCTCTTTAAGGTTGTGTTTTTTTTAAAAAAAACAATAGATCTGGATTGTAGATGATGAAGGAAGATAGATCTAGAAAAAGATTTGAGTGTGGGGCATACATTTTGTTGCAAAATAATTTTGAAGAAAATATTTCATTTTGATGCAAAATCCTTACAAAAGATGAGGTATATGGGGTTGATTTTTGAGATTTATTTATTTTTAGGAACTTTACTGATTTTGCTTGAGGAGATCTACACGAATCTTCCAAAAAAAATAGTTTTTGTGCTATCGCCCAGCGATAGTACTGTCGCCGGCGATAGGAAGGAATTCTGGTAAAATTAAATTTTTTTTTGTTTGTTAACATGATGTTGTCATAATTTTTCAGGAGATGGCTTCATCATCCCGTGCACGAAAAAGCACCAGCCGCAACCTACATGCATCATATCAAACATACCCAGGAATTGAGAATGCGTCGGTTGGTGTTGCGAAACTTTTGGATGAAACATTGCCTCCGCATATCTATGAACTTCTTGTTGAGTCAGGTATAATGTCTCTCATTATACCCAACCTTTTTAGCTCCATTTTTGTAAGGGATTTTTATAACTAGTTGGAAGACCCTAAATATACGGGGTTGAATGGAGGAGTAAGGTCTCGAATCCAAGGAGTTGAAATAGATATTACTCATGCTGATCTAAGACGAGAATATAATCTTGCCACTTGTGAGGAAAATTTTATGGATATAGTGGAGAATTATCGAAAGGATCGTGATTGGAGTATTTTGAACCAAGTCCTGCACGGAAAGGAAAATAAGAATTTAATTCAAGACATTGCATCACTCTCTCGTGATGCATTCGTGATTCAAGATATATTAAGAAACACAGTTATGTTGAAGGCCGGGGACACAAGGAAGATCACGGCTCAATTGAGCTTAGTGACTTACTATGTATTAGAGAGAGTTAAGTTTGATGTGGCGGATTTTGTGTTATCCATCATACGCTATACTTATAAAATGAAGCATTCCCTTCTATTTGTGCATAACCTTTTGCAACTAATCTGGCTTTATTTCTAACCATTCTAGAGTCACTATCCAATTTATTTTTAAAAATCTACTTTACTCCAACTACAAGATGATTTTTGGGTCGTTCTACAAGATTCCAAACCTTATTACGTTCAAATTGATTAAGTTCTTCATTCATAGCTAAAAACCAAAATTCATCATTTAAAGCGGTGGAAACATCTTTTGGTTCTATTTCAGATACAAAACATAAGTTTGAAAACAAAACATGTAAAGAAGAACGTGTACTGACCCCTTTTTATGGATCTCCAATAATAAGCTCCTTCGGATGATCCTTTGAAAATATCAATTCACTTGGAGGCACATATTCTTCTCTTTCTTCTTCTTTTTCTTCTTCTTTTTCTTCTTCTTCATGCCCTCCATGTTCTTCATCATCATTTTTCATTAGAGGAAGAGGTTTATCTTCTTTTCCTGTAGTTTTCTTATCTACACATGGAACAAACTCATCAAACCTAACATGAATAGATTCTTCAACTATTTTTGTTCGTTTATTAAAAATTCTATAAGCTTTACTGGTTGAAGAATACCCAATAAAAATTTCATCATCACACTTTTCATCAAATTTTCCTAAGGAATCTTTAGAATTTAAAATAAAACATTTACAACCAAAAACTTTAAAATAAGAAACATTTGGTTTTTTATTAAAAATTAATTCATACGGAGTTAATTGTAAAATAGGGCGAAGCATTATTCTATTAATTACATAACATGCAGTACTCACCGCTTCAGCCCAAAAAGATTTTGGTAGTGTAAATTCAGATAACATTGTACGGGCTAGCTCTTGAAGAGTCCTATTTTTCCTTTCCACTACACCATTTTGCTGTGGTGTGCGTGGAGTGGAAAATTCATGTTTAATTCCTAACTCCGTACAAAAAGAAATAAATTTTTCATTTTCAAATTCCCATCCATGACCTGAACGTATGCGTGTAATTTTTAACTCAAATTCATTTTGAATACGCAAACATAATTTAGAAAATTCGGAATACGCATCAGATTTAGAGGTTAGAAATAAAGTCCAACAAAAACGTGAATAATCATCAACCACTACAAATGTATATTTTCTACCACCTAAGCTAGAAACATTAATTGGCCCAAATAAATCCATATGAATTAATTGGAGTGGCCTAGTTGTAGAAATAATATTTTTACTCTTGAAAGATGATTTTGAAAATTTTTCTTTTTGACAAGGCTCACATAAAGAAGATAAATTCCCATTTAGCAATGATAAACCTTTGATTAATTTATCTTTTGAAAGTTTTTTAATTAACTTGGCACTAGTATGTCCAAGTCGCCTATGCCACAATTCTAACTCATCATTTTTTGACAAAAAATATTTTAAGGTAGAATTTGAAAAATCATGAAATTTAATCATATATACATTATGACATCTGGGTGCGGTAAAAATAATTTCATTTGTTTTGGAATCAATAATTTTGCATAAGTTTGTGGAGGATTCAAACAAAACATTTAAACCCTTATCACATAATTGGCTAATAGAAATCAAATTATGTTTTAAACCTTCTACAAACAAAACATTTGAAATTGAAAAACTTTTGTTACCCACAACACCGATGCCGATGATTTTTTCCTTTTCCATTATCTCCAAATGTTACAACTCCTCCTTTCTTCATCTCTAGGCTAAGGAACTTCTCTTTATTGCCTGTCATGTGCTTTGAACAACCCGAGTCCAAGTACCACACGTCTTCTTTGTCCTTCGCCTGCCAACACACCTAGAAAGAGGATGTGAGTAAAGATCTGGCTACCCAAGTGGTTCCACCCATAGTGTAGGTAGAAGCCTTAGGCATCCAGATTTGCTTAATTTTACTTTTTCCTTTCTTCCAGCACTAGTCCGTGGTGTGTCCAAATCTATTGCATTTGGCACATGTAATGTAACGAGAAGAATATAACTTCTCTGGACTTTTACTGTAAGAATACGTAGCATCATTTAATTTATTATTATCAGAAATTTTAAAATTCGCTTTTCTGAACTTTTCGCTATCGCCGACGGTAGTGGTTATCGCTGGGCGATAGTTTCCAGTCGTGTATCCGAGTCCAAATCTTCCAGATCCGTGACATTGGTAACCTAAGATCATATTCAGTGATCTTTGGCCCAATCCAAACTTTTTCATGGCTAGTGTTAAGTCATGAATCTGGTTCCTCATTTCAGTATTCTCGGATACTAGATTTACACATCTGCGTTCAAAAGCTTTCTTTCCTTCATGGACTTTGGAAATAGAAGATTTCAGATCTCTCTCTAAAATCTCATTCTTTTTAGTGAGAATTTTTATTTTAGAATGAGCTTTTGAGAGAGACTCTTCAAGTTCTTTTATTCTTCCCAACAAGTGATCACACTCTTGGCAAGACACTTTTTCTTTTCCAAAACTCTTAATTTCATTTAACAACTTTTTATTTTCAGTTTTAAGAAACTCATTATCTTTTAAACTTTTTTTAAAATATTTGCAAGTCTTTAAAAATTCAGAAAATAATTCATCATAAGTTGGAGGAGTTACCTCAGTGTCGCTTTGGACACTGCACTCGTCATCAGATATGACGCTTTTGCCCATTAGGCACATATTGGCCTCCTCCTCCTCGCTTGAGCTTGAACTGCTTGCATCTTTAGAAGTAGTATCATCCCATGTTTCAGCTTTCAGGACATTCTTCTTCCCTTTGTGCTTCTTTTTTTTAAGTTCTTTCAAGTACTTTGGACACTTGCTTCGTATGTGTCCTAACTTTCTGCAGTGATAGCACTCCGGTGGGGGTCTCTCTTCCTCCTCATCGTCATCCTTATGTTTTTTCTTTCTAAACGTCTCCTTCTTAAAATATTTTTTAAAAGTATTTCTTCTCTCCGGATTTCTCATAAATTTTTTAAATTTTTTAACAAAAAGACTTTCCTCATCCTCTTCTTCCTCCTCAGAATTACTATCTTCCTCTTTCTTAGATCTTAGAGCCAACCCCTTCTTCTTTGGCTCCATATACTCTTGTTGTTGAATTTTTAATTCAACTTCATGAGTTTTTAAGTTCCCAATTAGGCTTTCAATATTAAGAGACTTAAGATCGTGAGATTCAGAAATAGCCGTCACTTTGAGATTAAATTTAGGGGGAAGAAATCTAAGAAGTTTTCTCATCAAATCACCATTTGAGAAATTTTTACCAAGCACTTTTGAGTCATTTACTATCTTGGTGAATCTGGTGTACATTGAATCTATGTCCTCATCCACTTCCATCCTAAACTTTTCAAATTCCGACTCCAGTTGAAACAACTTCGAGTCCTTCACCTGCGAGGTACCTTCATGAGTAACTTCAAGTAAGTTCCAAATTTCATAAGCATTATTGCAATCACAAGTTCTATTAAATTCAGTCCGATCTAATGCACAAAATAATGCATTCATGGCTTTAGCATTATTTTTGCACCTTATCTTATCCTGATCATCCCATTTATCTTTTGGTTTTTCCATTTCTACATCTCCTACTGTATAAGTGGGATGAACATAATTAGTCTCTACCATATTCCAAACTTCAATGTCAAGAGAAATAAGAAAACATTTCATCCTAGTTTTCTAGTAATTATAATCAGATCCAGTGAATAACGGAGGTCTACTAATTCCTTGCCCCTCAGAGAAAGCATGGTCATGCTGCGCCATAATTCCTGGTGGTGAAACCGTATTAGGAATAATCTGGGTCTGATACCACTTGTAGGATCTTGTGGCGCCCTTAGAGGGGGGGGGGGTGAATAAGGGCTCTTTAAAATTTTAACAAGCTTTTTCTAAAATGCGAAAATAGAAGTAAAGTTTGAGACCGATGAGAAGATCTCCAATCTTGAACGCACGGTCGTATCTCCTTTGCTCTTGAGATTTCAACGGACCAAGGGATTTCTTCTGGAAACGGAGATGAAGGCTCTGAAAATTCTCTGGGAAAACTAAAGCTCTGCACGATTAATTCATTCCCTGAAATTTTTGGCCGTATATATCCCTTTATGCTATCGCCGGCGATAGAGTTAACGCCCCGCGATAGTGATAACTCTCCGTTGCTTGACACGTGGCACACGTCGCGCTGACTTTCAGATCTGAGTGGAGAACGTGACGATCGTGGGATATCGCTCGGCGATATCGATATCGCCCCGCGATATCGCTCAACCGTGACTTCGTGTGCGGCATCATGCGGATCAAGGCTGACGTCAGCAGTAACTGTCCATGTTATCGCCCGCGGTAGTGTTATCGCCAGCGATAGTGTGATTTTCCATTTCTTCAATGCTATGCTCAGCCATTCCTTAGTACTTAAAAAGCCTGTTATCCCTGCACATTTAAAACACATACCAAGATCAAACACATCCGGGATTTGTTATTCTCAAACTAAGAAGTGCGGAACGCATGCTCCAACACTTGTTTGGCTGCGCAAGATTTAACGTGTCTTGCGAGTGTCGAGTTGCCAGCGGTCGAAAGTAATTTCGAGCACTGTTTGCACCTCGCCTTTTGCTCCGCGCCGACTTGTACTAAGTCGAAATATTCCCAAACTGCCGCCGTACGCTTGTGCTTCACCACTTTATGAGCGACGGATGAGGAAGACGACGCCTGCGTTGACGACATGTTCACGAGAAAATAGAAATAGAGATGAGAGAGAGAGGGTGGGGGTGAAAGGAAGAAAGGAGGGGGGTTTATAGTTTTTTTTTAAAAAAAAAAATTAAAAAAAAAATTAAAAAAAAAGCCACTTGGGCTACAAATAGAACCCCAAGTGGCTGCTGCCAACAGCCAACGGCTCTTAGAGCCGTTGGTGCTGGGCTGGCAACCAACGGCTCTTAGAGCCGTTGGTTGGAACCAACGGCTCTCTAGCCGTTGGTTCCAGCTAGCCCGAGCTTAGCCCGGGCTTTTCCAGGCCCGGGCTAAGCCCGGTGACCGGGCTTTGCCCGGCCCGGCCCGGCCCGGGCCGGGCACCAGGCCAGGCAGTGGCCTTATACTGGGGCCCGGAAGGGCCCTATGGCCCGGCCTGGGCCCGAGCCGGGCTTGGCCCGGAACCGGGCCTACCGGGCTTTTCACCGGGCCGGGCCGGGCCGGCCCGGTGAGCCCGATTTTTTTGGACACCTATATCCTGACCAGTCTCCAGAGGTCGCACCTCACGCCATTTCCACCAATTTATAATACACCATATTTATAATATTCCAAATTTGATGAGGGCGGTCTGATAGGAGTGACTAGTGAGGAGTGTTTTGAGGGCAATAAAACCTAAACAAAGCAGGGCATAACCAGTTTTTAGGATGAGATGCTTTGGGTGAAATAAGGTGCAGAAATAAAACACATTCTCACATTGACCTTAGAGTGAATGTGGTTGGGCTTAAATACTAATTCAAGATCCTAAACATAATAAACACATTTTTGGAGAAAATGAATCAGTTTTGTCGAAAACTTCATAGTTATGTGTGCTCTAGTGTATGTAGTCTTAATATGAGGGATTTTGTTGAAAATATTGCTCGTTTGTCACCCATGAAAATAACGGAATTGTACGGTTGATGAGCTCAATATGAGTCAGGGTAAATCAAAGCGGACAAAACTTCTGATATTTGTTATTGACGAATCATTATAAATGATATCAGAATCTAATCACTTCGAGAAAGATGTGATTCAGGGAAAAACCATGCACAAACTGATGGTTTATGTTGAATTACCATATTTGATCAAGGAAATTTACGTGTTTCCCTTGTGCCGATCTACACTGCAACATGATTGGGCACCCAACCTATAATATTAGGGATAATAAAAAAAGGTATTGTTATTCGTAGAACATAAATGTCTATTCGTAGACCAATTTTTTCTGATTTTATTTAGAGTTTATAAATCATTATGTACAGTCCAATTTTAAACTTGAGCACTAGATGTCTTCGACTCTTCGTTCTCCTCATCTAGTAGGTCCCGACAACAAAGAAACATCTTGAACGACCTTCTGAGCACTTCAATGTGTGCACGAGTCGTGATTCATAAATGAATGCACACATAGAGACTGAGTTGAGAAAGAAAGACGATTTCTTCGATGCTCATGCAATTTCAGTTTGTTTGGGAAGATCTAGATAAGTAGGTGTTGAAACCGGAAACCGGCTTCGGTGGAGTTTGGACCCTAAAAAAGGGTTGATCGCACACTTACTTCTCCTAGGGAGCCAACTTGACCGAAGACTTAGGATTTGAGACTGACCCATGGCTGCAGCACGGAGGTCCCAACACACACCTAGAAGATCTTAGAGCGTTTCCCCTCCTTAGTCAGTGCTGAACTAAGGATACCTTAGAAAGCGCTACGAGACCCGAGAATGAAAAAAGTTCTCCTTTAAGGTACCCCTGTGGGTCTATTTATATATTTCTGAGTTTGGTATGCAAACAACGAAACTCCACTATCCAGAACGCCTATATGCAGCCCAAATTGGTTTGCCAATAACGTAACTTCGCTGTTTGAAGAAGCTACTGGCAGACCGAAATATATTAAGCACATGTTAATAACACCCCCACGTAAGAGGGCGAGCGCGAGCCAGCTCGCCAGAGGGAGAGGGCGAGCCAGCTCGCCAGAGGGCGAGGGCGAGGGCGAGCCAGCTCGCCAGAGGATGAGGGCGAGCCAGCTCGACAGTCACCTAGACGAGTGCGATCTGGCTCTCGTAGCTTGCCTGCCTCTTAGGCGAGTATGTGTCGTGTAAGACCCCTTTTTTTTTTCTTTTTCAACCACCGGGGTCTTATGCCCAGAACCGTCGCTTTGAAATCATAATAAAGGTTCTCAGCCTAAATTTCATCAGTTTCCAGGAAGTTTGTACCCCATAATAAATTTTCTAAGCAAATCATACAATTACTAAATCATTAAAGAAGTACCCAAAATAGTGATCATAAAATTCATAGAAAAATATCTAGAGCTTGTACCATCCCTATAATTCACTCTCCTCAGATTTCATCACTTTTCAATGTGATTTGGTGTCATTTCCTATCTCTATTAGTTTTGCGCCCTAAACTAGGGTTAGATTTTTAGGTATCCAAACGGTCTCCAAATCTACTAAGATTTCATCCAGAGCACTATATTGGCCCTATGGACCTCTTCACCCAATCTCGGGTCAATCCAAGGTCATTTGACCACGTGACCTTCACAAACCTCCAAGATCCATCCTTAGGGATTGGCCTTGGTCCTTAGGGTAAACTTACCCCGATCCACCTCAAACTCCATGAGGGGGTGCTAGAGAATATTACTAGCCAGCGGTAAAAATCTCAGCCTCTGTTGAGGCGATCTCACCACTCAAACTTCAAAGTGCACTTTTATCCTAAGACCCCTTAATAGGGCAAAACTTAGGATTGATCATTTCAAGTCCAAACCATCTACAAATGAGATGGAAAATTATACAGAACTTTATGGTGACCCCAGGGACCACTCACCAAAGTTTGGGAGGGTTTGGAAATTATTTAACTATCTAATTAAATTCGGCTAGGATTATTGAATTTTTCTAAAGACTATAGAAAAATGTTCTCCAAAAATTCTCATTTTTGGATAGCACCTAGATATATGTAAGATTAGACCACACCCCAAATTTCAAGTCATTTGGATGACTGAATTGGAGTGGGGAATTTTTCTAAGGTCAAGGCAGCCCTCTGGATAGACCTCACCAAAAAGGGTGCTGTGGTCTAACCAGGATTCCAAATCGAGTGAAATTAATTTTGAATTAAAGTAGACTTCAAGGGCTACACTTCTATGTTGATCATTTTTCCTGTAGGAGCCTCTAGGTATTTTTCCCAATTTATTTAACAAGACAGATTTTTCATTCAGAAATTATTTAAAAAAAATAGAATTTATTCCTCATGCACTGTTCATCTTCTTCAACAGCCCGAACCAGAGGCCTAACAACCTAATATCCTGTAGCTTTTCCAAGCTATATCCCAACCATCCAGCCATCTCCCTGGCCGGCCACCACCACCACCACCTCCGTTGAGGCGAGGGCTATCGTCGGGCGGCGGCACAGCCGCCGGAGAGGCAGTTTCCGGCGAACCCGCCACCATGAAATTTTTGGAAAACCACGAAGACGCTCACCCGATCTGGCTCTTTTGAGCCCGATATCTCTCCTAACGATTCCTAAGATCTATCCGCAGAAGAAGAGGGAGGGGAGGACCTTGTTCGCGGGTTGAAGGCGTGCAGAGCGTCGGGAAGCCATTTGCGCGGTGGTGGCGTCGCCGGAAATTCTTCAACAGCAAGGGGAAGTCTGAAACGGTTTGAGGGAGTGTAACCTTTTCCTCTTGCTCTTAGGAATCTTTTATAGATCAGCAAATGGGGAGGGAAGGGATGAAACGTTGGAGATGAAACGTTGGCGACCATTAATAACACCCTTATGACGTTTCGGTTATGACGAATGGCAGTTGAAAAGTTAGAGATGAAGAGGTGTTTGCCAGGTGGCAATTTCCTATTGGGCCACTTTTCCTTAATTATTAACATAATTAAAGTAGGGAACGACCCATAAATACTCTTGATTTTCATTACCACAGTCAGAATTTACTAAGGCGTCGGTTACCGATATTTCCAGTGTGGCTGACGTTTCGGCCTTGGTCACGGGCGTGACACATAGGTCACGGGCGTGACAGGCCCGGTTAGCAGTTCTGAGTTCGACGATCGTCGAACTGAGATCGACGATCGTCGAAGGGTGGTCACGGGCGTGACACATGGGTCACGGGCATGACCGGCCTGGTGACCAATTCTGGTTCGACGACGTCGAACTGACATCGACGATCGTCGAGCGTGTCACGCCCTATGTCACGGGCGTGACATTGTTGGTCACGGGCGTGACATGCCTGTGTGGACAGCTTTGGGTCGACGACCGTCGACCTGAAGTCGACGGTCATGGTCACGCCCTATGTCACGGGCGTGACATTAAGTGTCACGGGCGTGACAGGCCATGAGGCAAATTCCGCGTCCGACGATCGTCTAACTGAGATCGACGATCGTCGAAGGGGTCACGCCCAAGGTCACGGGCGTGACATCTGGGTCACGGGCGTGACAGGGCCGGGTTGGAAATGCTGCGCCCGACGATCGTCTCCCGGAGATCAACGATCGTCGAGTGAGTCACGCCCTAGGTCACGGGCGTGACGGGCCAGTCACGGGCGTGACCAACCCGTGACCCGAAATCTTGGTCGGTTATTTCAAGCTTTGGACTCCCTAGGGTTCTACCACAACCAACCGACTCCTAGGGGTCTAGCCGGAAATGGGATGTTACATGTCGAGTCCCCGCAGCTCGCCCACAACATAGACAAATTCATGATGCCTGCTGAGTTGAGGCAGGCCGGCTGCCCCTTGGCTTGCCTAACGGGTGAGACCTGGTTCAGCCGTCTGCTTAGGTGGGTGCGCGTCGGGCTACCTTGAGGCCCCCACTCTGCCTTGTCGGGTCCACTCGGCAAACATTGGGTTGTACATAATCCCCGCTCTTTGTGAGCTTTCGCAAAGCTCAGAAAGAATCTTCCAACCCCACATGTTCGGTGAGTGTCTGTTGAGCCCCGAAGCGAGGCTGAAGGCGGGGGTAGTAGTACTCGCGAATCTCCGCGAACTCTTGCTGAGCCTGGCCGACCTGCTCCATGGACAGCTGTAGTTGTTCCTCAACCCGCGCGAAATGCACTCTGGGCGAGGCCGTCCCGTCTTCTTGGCGCCCTCTGATACGCCTGAAATAGATTTACGTAATAACGCAAGTGCACGTGTCGAATCAAGTAATATAAAGTGAGAAAAGATCGTTCCCTCGGAGAAGTGACCAATTTAACACTCGCAAGTAGTAGCTCTACCTTTTCTTTAAATTCAAGCTGAATAATTAAAAGTGAATTTGGATTAAGGACAATTAAAATGAGACAAAATTAAAACTAAATAATGCTTACTTAGAAATACTTTTATCAAGATGGAGAAGTAGTCTCATACGTTGATTTTCTTTGCCTATTACGATGAGTTTTTAGAGTGATCTTTTATGAAATGATTAATTACTATCCTGCAACAATTTGAAAGTGAAAGTCACTATCTCTCGATCTCAGAAATCCATTTACCCTAATTCCTCTAGTTATCTCTAACTTAGGTAGAACGAGAATAACATAAAATACTGAAATCAATGTTGTTAGCACAAGATGAAATCTCTTTCCTTCTTTATGCTATGTTGAAATTTATGCTACACTTACGCCACTCCTCCCTCGAATCTTCCAGCGCAGTATAAAGCTAGAATTTTGGCTAAAGATTTACACGACTCCTTTCTCGAATCTCATCGCACAACATAAAGGATTCAACCCTAAAATACGTATCTCCTATCTCGAATCTCGCCACGTAAGTTAGAAGATGAATACTTGATCCAAAATTCCACAAAATAGAACATAAAAACCAACAAATATAGGTTTTCAAATAAACATAAAAGAGAAATTACAATCACCACATCACAATAAGTCAAAGTACTCTCAACGAACAAAACCAAGAAATTTAGTTCATGCTTGAAGGATGGAACCACACAATAAGAAATATCTTACTAGATATGCTTTTAGAAGTGTAAACCACTACAACACTTTTGGTCTTTAGTAACATTTGAAAACTGTTGCCTAAAACCGTAAAATGTTGCCAAAACATTGAAAACTGTTGCCATAGGGGTGTATGCCTATGCCCGCGTTACCAAAGACCTAAGGCAACAGTTTTCACATGTTTAGGCAACATTGCTTGAAACTGTTGCCTATTTCTATAGTAAAGGCAACAGTTTTTACATTGACCTATTGCAACATTTTCAAAATGTTTAGAGTTACATTTAATAAATGTTGCCAAAACTATTTAATTAATAAAAAAATATAAATTTTAAAAAAACATGAAAATAAATTAAAACTTCAAAAATAAACATGTTATATCATGAGACATTTCTTATAACGCATAAATATATAACAATTTAACAAGATAAATATTTCCATTTAAAATATTAATGTTGCACATGTTTTGTCATTAAATTAAACACCCATCATTAGCATCACAATTTACCAAAATATCTCAAAATAATTAAATATTATAGTACACAAACAAAATTATCTAAATTAACTTAAACATCAAATGGTCTTCATGAAATGCGGTCATCGATCATATTGCAACTCCTCATTTGTCTTCCCGATCCCGGCCAACATCAAGAACTTTCTGCACAAAGTAAAATAATATATATATATAAATATAATGATATCAAAATCAATATATAATTAAAAAGTTGTAAACATATAAAAGCATTTTAATATATTGTATGAAAATCTACAACATTATATCAGCAATCTCTAAAGCACAACTTAGATTTAATTCATCTCCCGAAATTTCTTGGGTATATGACATCCATGATTGATGAAATGCAGTCTAAAGTTATCAATAAATTTAAGTATCAAATGCAAAGTATAAACAAGCCTCGATAAGAAATGCCAATCAAAAGTCTTTGCTAAAAGAGAACTAGTAATGATCCATTGCAGAAGGAATAGTTTCCGACTAACACACCTAGAAATCAGCCTTTACAAAATACTACAAAAGATCAAAGACAACGTCTATATAGTCGACTGTAAGATATGACCCATAAGCTCGAATATATAAGAAGTGTGCTCCTATTTCCTTTAAACAAGTATCACATTGCCCGCATGGGTTGAAAGAGGACGTTGTGGCCCAACACCCTCGTTTGGATTCATAAGCTCACTAAAATTGTAAAGATTATATAATTAATAAGATTTGATTCAACGTTGACCCAATTATAGTAAAACAAACAACTAAAATGTCCATAGCCAACACATTTATAATAAAAACAAACAGCTAATATGTCAATAGCCAACATAGCACAATCGCTTTTGTATTATTCAACTATTCAAGTTCTTAGCCTACACAACCTGCAGCCCCTGAAATTCAACGTGCTGCACCTGCAAGCCCCTGAATTTCAGCACTGCACCTGCAGCACGCTGAAATTCAGCGGGCTGCACCTGCAGCACGCTGGATTATTTCAGCGGGCTGCACCTGCAGCACGCTGAATTTCAGTGAGCTGCACCTGCAGTTCGCTGAATTATTTCAGCATGCTGCACCTGCAGCTCGCTGAATTATTTCAGCGTGCCGCAGGTGCAAGCCCCAAAATTATACAACTTTTTTTTGGTAAAAAAATGTTTTTTTATTATAGCGCTTTATTGGCTTTCTTCAATGAAATTAGGCTCATTTATGATACCTGACGAGGCTATAAGGGGCGACGAATCTAACTTTAATTGAGAAATGCGGGCAACACCAGCTCTAATTGAGAATGCTTAACAATTAACGTATTTCAATGCAAACAACAACCTAAATGCATCAATCATGCACAAATATTCAACACTCAATGACATTAATTAATTAGCTTTAAGCTTGCAACCAAATAGTGGATGGATAATCACTAGATTCAACATTAAGCAGGCCCCGAGATGTGTACTCCGAGTGCTGAACCACTAAAGCATTAACACGGAAAAAATCACTAACACCAAATGAACAAAATTGATGAACACCAAAAAAAAAGTGGACGCATAAAAAACACAGAAAGTGTTGAACCACTAATGCATTAACACGGGAAAAAAATAATTTGCCTAAAGCATAAAAACACGGGAAAAAATCACTAAATATTTGCAGAAAAAACTACTGAACACGGAAAGAAGTGGACACATAAAAACACGGAAGGTGTTTATAGAAATCAGATAAGGCCATGAATGTGCTCAAGCATCTCAAGAAATCCAAACCATCTCAATCTAAAAATCACATTTGTTTTGAAATTAATAAATTTGACTCGGCTATAAAAACACAAAAATGTAGTCAAGTTAAATCACTAAAATACAGTCAAGCTAAATCGCTAAAGCAACGGATGGACCTCTCCATTTAGAAGTTTGACTAGGAATGTTAAAAAATTCACGAAAATCACTTTAAGAGCTGGAAGAAATATTTTAGACTAAAATTGTTAAGAGAACTGAATTGTTTTCAGTGATATTAGAAATTGAAGATATTTTCACAAACCCAAAATAATTTTGGTGAAATGATAGAGTGAAAATGTTAAAAAACCACAAAAATCACCTTAATAGCAGGAAGTCTAAAAGTGCTGAACCAGTGAAATGTTAGAGTGGAAATGTTAAAAAAAAACACAAACACAAAAATCACCTTAAGAGTAGAAAGACCAAAAGTGCTAAACCACTTGAACAAAGCAAGAACACGAGCAAAAATGAACTGGGCATGAAACTGTGACCATGAACAAAGCCAATTGGACATGAAACAGAGAAAAGTGCTGAACAGAGAAACGATAAGCCGTGGAGAACTGGACAGAAAAAAAAGAAAACTAAAGCACAGAGAAAACTAAACAGAAAATTAACAGCAACAAATTAACAACAACAAATTACAATGATTGGTTTCAGATCTACAAAATGATGTCAAGTTCAGTTTTATGATGAACGAAGTCCTGTTCTATGATCTACAAAAAGAAGTCCATTCCAGTCTAGTTCTATGATCTACAAAAAGAAATCCAAACCATCTCAAAAAGAAGTCCATTCCAGTTCAGTGGAGAACCGAACCATGAAAAAAGAGAGTACTAAACTGATTATTGCCTAAAATTTTGTGTATTGATTCGACGGAAAACGAGCAGATATCCGTACACCCGGGAAATCTCATACATAATCAGCCCATAGGACATGATGATAATTCGACTATAAAAAAACAGCGTATCTAAAAAAAGAGAATGAAAAAACAGCAGCGAGGCATTCTAAATTCATGTAAAAAACATGTAATCAATTTTTACTAAACAGATTTTTTCAATTTCAAAGATCGGATTGTAATCAATTTGTGTGACAAAAACATTTTAACGATAGATTTTTGTCATTAAGAAACTTTTAAAATACCCAAATGCTCGCAGTTAGCAAATAATGCAGTTAGGAGGATTAAGAAAGAGAATTAAACCCTAAACATAGAGATAGACATTTGTGAGAATGATAATTTATTTAGGAGGATTTAGAGTAGAGGGAACGTGATGGAGTAATAAGAGATACCTGATATAGGGCAAGAATGCAGTTGTTGGTTCTGAGAAGACAAACAGAGGAGTGCGCGAGGAGGACCTGCATGGGAGAGGGAAATGATTTTTTGCTTGGAAGAGAGGGAGAGAGAGAGAGATAAAGGGAGTGAAAGTATTACTTGTAACTTTGCAGGAATCGCGATATGCTAGAGCGGCGAGCCGGAGAAGGGCGAGCCAGTTGACGGCGGCCCCTTTGCGCTTCGAACGATGACCAAGAAAGAGGGAGAGGGAACTCGGCGCTCACGAGAATGCCGCAAATGGCGATGGCTTCAGTGATCGCGAACGGTGAGTGGGAGATGGAAAGAGTCTGCCCTAAGAGACCGTAAATAAGCACCAGGAATGCTTGTGAATTTGATTTATAATGCTCATGAATTTGTGTGGGAAATGACTAAATATTTTAGGGATTTTTTTGGCTAAATGCACCCCTCATTATTCTATATTTGGTAAAATACATCTCGAATATGTTAAATTGACAAAATACACTCCCTATTATAATTTTTTGTGGCAAAATGCACCATAGTCGAGGGTAATTCCGTCCTTACAACTACATTAGATTTTTAGGAGCCAGATTTATAATGCTCCGAATTTGTCTGAGGGATTCACACTTTGATTCCTCTGAGCTCACGTGGGCGAACCCGGTGTGAGAAACAAGAGGATCAGAAGTATTCCACAACTCCAACAAATTAAAATTCTGAGATAAGTTAATTAAAATCCCGGGTAGGTATATAGAAAACTAACAATGATTCTTTTAAAAATGTCTCAATAAATGTGGAGTCACGATTGAACAAGCGTCGCCAAAAAATGTGGCTATAAAATAAAAATTTTGTAGTGTGGAGTCGGGAAAAGATTATCGAGGGTTTGTGTATATGTTAGAAATATTGTTTTTATAAAATTAATTTTTAAAGTAATAATTTGGCGTGAGAGAATAATAATTTTAGTTATTCTTAAAGTAATATTTAGGCAACACTTTTAAAATATTACAAATTAATTTTTAAGAAGACAACATATCATAATTGTTGCCTAAAGTGAATTCTCAAGGGCAACATTTCAAAATTGTTCCCTATATGGGATTAGAGAACAATTTTTGAATGTTGCACAGAAAGTGTTGCCTAAATATGTAAACATATTGCAACACTTAAAAACTGTTCTCTAATAAAGTTTAGACAACATTTTTATAACTGTTGTCAAGTCAGGTGTTGCTAAAAACCAAAAATGTTGTAGTGAACGTTGCAGGAATTTGCGTTCAGAATCCACTTTAGAGCTTTCTTCCTCCTTGTTGTTGCGTCCAAATCCTAGCTGTTCTTCTCCTTGTCCAAGATGATGGCTTTATGATCTCTCTCTCTCTAATGAATTTTCAATATCTTTTTTAGGCATGAGATTCTCCTCTTAAAAATGTGCAGCCCTCCCCCAATAGATGTCTCCTTCCAATTTTGATTTTGACGCAAAATTCGAATTTTGAATTTAAAATCTATCCATAAGTTATTGCAACAACTTTTTCAGGTTTTTGCAACAACCTGTATTGACAAAAATATAGGTTCAGCTTTACTTCTCCTGATCGATTTCTTCGGCATTTATAGTAAAAAAACATATGAAAATTGCCAAGTTAGACACAAATAAAATTGATATAAATTTACTTATTTAATTCATTTTTTTCTCAATAAGATGAATATTAAATTAGAATAAAGCATTGGATAACTTATTTTTGAGAAATTATCACCTCTCGTCGTCCAAGGCCCCGAAGCGCGCTTCTGCGTCCACCTTATCCTTGTCCACCCTGCCATAAACCTCCCGTAGCATCAGGGAGTGTTTCCGGAAGAGCTCGGCCACCCGCTTCTTCAATTCCTCAACATCTTGAGGGTCGCCCAGGTAGTCGGAGATGCGGTCCGGGGAAGGGGGAGGCGATAACTCCTCGCTCATGTTTACTTCAGATGATGACACCTGGGGGAAACCTGAAAAAGGGAGGGGATCAGCGAAACAAAAGGGCAACAATGAGCGAGTAAGTATACGAAGAAACCTGGGGTCGACACGTCTCCTGCGCTGACATGCGGGCGGGAAGTGCCCGGTTGGCTCTGTAAGGGCTCGCCTTCGAGAGTCGAAAAGGACTTGCCCGATCTAGGGCTGATCGGCGATTGGGGAACCCATGGAGGAAGGTCGCCGACTCCTGGGGTGGAAGCTGCAGAAAACAAGTGATCAGGTAAGGATAGATCAGGCGAAAGGAAAATGCGACGAGTCGAGCTCACTGATAGTTAGAAGAGCAATGCCCGGTACCGCGAGAAGGGCGGATCCCGCGACCGAAGGGCTGACGACTCGCTCGAACACACGAGGGGAAGTATGTCCCGGCTCCACTCCCCCATCTCCACCCTCGCGAGACGCCTCCTGCGTGGAAGACGATGTCAAATTAGAATAACATGAAGCCAAATAACTGGCCCGCATACTTGATGTGTGGCTTTCGAACCGACCACCAGATTAGGAGAGACGTCATTCTGAGAAGGTCGCTTGCTCATCTTAGCCTTCTTGGGCCTGAAAGAAGAGCTGGGAGGCCCCCGAGCCAGCCAGGGGGCGACATCGACGACCTGCGACCGCTTGCCTTCCCTCGCGGCCTCCAAACGAGCGCGCACATCCTCCGAGATAGGCATCTTGCGCGCTGTTACAGTAACGTGCGAGAAGAAAGAGAAGAAGAAAGTCGGGGAATTCCTTTGAGGCCAACGATATAACAAAGGTGGGACCCACAAAAAGATTCTCTCCAGCTCAGCATGCACTCACCAAACACGTGTGGTTGGATTATTCTTTCCCAACTTTGTGAAAGCTCACATAGAGCGGAGATTATGTACAACCCAGTGTTCGCCGAGTGGACCCGACAAGGCAGAGCGAGGGCCTCAAGATAGCTTGACGTGCACCCGCCTAAGCATACGACCGAACCAGGTCGCACCCGTCAGGCGAGCCGATGGGCAGGCGGCCTGCCTCAACTCAGTAGGAGGCCTGAATTCGTCTATGTTGCGGACGAGCCGCAGGGACCCGACACGTACTTGCCTAAGAGGCAGACGAGCTGCGAGAGCTAAATCGAACTCGTCCAAGGGACTGTCAAGCTGGCTCGCACTCTCCCTCTGGCGAGTTGGCTCGCGCTCTCCCACTTACATGGGGGTGTTATTAACATGTGTTTAATATATTTCGGTCTGCCAGTAGCTTCTTCAAACAACGGAGTTACGCTGTTGACAGACTAATTTGGGATGCGTATAACCGTTCTGGACAGCGGAGTTGCACTGTTTGCATGCCAAACTCAGAAATCTATAAATAGACCCACATGAGTACCTCAAAAGAGAAGCTTTTCTCATTCTTGGGTCTCGTAGCGCTTTCTGAGGTATTTTTAGCTCAACACTAGCTAAAGAGGGGAAACGCTCTAAGATCTTCCGGGTGTGTGGTGGGACCTCCGTGCTGCAGTCGTGGGTCAGTCTCAAATCCCAAGTCTTCGGTCAAGTCGACTCCCTAGGAGAAGTAAGTGTGTGATCACCCCTTTTTTAGGGTCCAAACTCTACCGAAACCGGTTTCCGGTTTCAACACTAGGATTGTTTAGGAAGATTTAGATAGTTAGGGTTACTCTCTCCGTATCGTGAGGAAGGAGAACAAGAACCAACAAAATTCTTTTATTATTATTATTTTCATCACTAATATGCTGATATCAAAAATATTTGTAAATAATAAATTTGACTTTCTTCAAAGCGGTGAATAAATAAAATCTGTTTTTTTGAATAACAACTGCTGTAATAAAAACCCGCATTTATTGTTTATCAAAAATGTCCATCGGAGTTATCATAATTTCTAATTCAACACTTTTCAGCTTGATCGGGCCATGTGATTTTTTTCTTCTCCACATTTTTCCCAAAATAAAAGGCAAAGTTTTTTTTATTTACTTATTTATTTATAATATTATTTTAATGAAGGCCAGCGAAAAAATTTATTAATGAAGCCCAGCAACCATACTTTATTATTGTATGTCGTTAGGAAATGCGTCGCGGTCTAATTAAAACTTTGGGCGTGTTTTGGACCAGCTGAATATGTGGGGCCTCCATTTTTCTCACCCTCTTCTTTCACCATTTTTTTTGTAGGTATGGGCATCTTCCGGAGCTACGCGTGTCCATCTGCCCGTAAGATCTCGCAGATCAATGGAGTAGATTCAATACAACCGTACTATTGTCACTTCATGATAAAGCTGTATTTGAGGAGTATTGTGGGAGAATGATTTGCGCTGTTGATTGCAAGATCCTACGGTCGGATCTGCTCGCGGACCTCCCCAATAAGGTGGGAATACGTACCAAGCGCAGATTAAATACAAACGCACTACTGCCACTTCATGATATAACTGTATTTGAGGAGTGTTATAGGAGAATGATCTGCACCGTTGATCGCGAGATCCTATGGCCAGATCTGCTCACGCACCTCTCAAATTAGATGCGAACAACGTAAGGTGATCGCCGGTAGATCTTTCGAGTGCGTGTAGCACCGAGCACTCGTGCCCAGGTGTGGGCACGCTAGCGCGCTGCATCGCGCGTGCGCCCGAGTGCACGTGCGCCGCAGCGTGCGTGCGGATGCGCGGGCGTGCATAGCGAGGCACGCATAGGTGCCCGCGCCGGCACTAGCGCATAGTCGCACGCGCGGGTCCGCCCCCTGCACCTCCTTCTCCACGCTCCTCCATCTTTGCGTCATCGCGCCTCCGCGCATCTTTGCCTCTAAGTGTGACCATCGTCGTGCGCATTTTCCATGCATCTTCGCCTCTACGTGTGACCATCGTCAAGCACATTTTCTTGATCCCCACTAAAATAGTAGGATCATGGGTCTGACCGCCGCACGCGCGATCGCCTCACGCGATCCCTCGCGTATCGATCCGACTACGTGCACAATCTGAGGAACCACCACAACCGCCACCGACGCCCCGCTGGTGCCACGCGGCCTGCACCCGGCCGTCGCGGCCACCTCTCGGCCGCAAGGAGCTGCCCATAGGGGGCGTACCGCGGTCTCCACTCCCCGTGACCGCCTCCCGGTCGCAGGACGTTGCCCTCAAGGGGTGGCCGCACCACGTTCGCCCCTCCACGCAGTCGCCTCCTGACTGCGGGGAGCCGCCCACAAGGGGCTGCAACAGGATGCGGCCCGCAAGGGGTTGCTGCACCCCAGTTGCCCCTCTTCACGTCAGCCTTCCGGCCGCGGGGTGCCGCCCTCAAGGGGCGGCCACGCCTCGACCGCCCCTCCCCGCAATTGCCTCCCAGCCGCGGGGCGCCGATCGCAAGGGTTGGCTGCACCCCCGGCCGACCCTCCCCGCGGTCGCCTCCCGGCCGCGGGGAACCACCCGCAAGGGACGACCACACCCCGAACGCCCCTCCCCGCGGCTGCGGTTCTCCTTTGTTGATGGTCGTCCTCCGTCATGGTGGACGCCCATGCATGATGGCCCTTCCCCGTCGTCCGATCGTTCCGTCTCAATCATCGTCGTCCATTTCATGGGTAACCCCTCACTAACCGCCATGATTAGTGGGAGAATATTTATAATTTTATCGTTGGCCTATAAATAACAAACATAATGAGCAAAATATACGCTCTAAATCATGCTTAAAATAATGATATTGGTGGTTACGGTGTGCGGATAGTCGCATAACTACCGTAACCACCTCCTGGAGACTATAAAAAGAGCCTCCAGGCCTCCTCATTTCTTATCTTTCTCCACCTTGCTTTCTTCCTCCTCGGGCCAGAGCTTTGCCGGATTTCTCCTATGAGTTGTCGTCTCTCCACTAGAAATTCGACTAAGTCCACTGCTAAGAGCCTGTTTTGCAAGCCGATCGGTGAATTGAAGCGTCCTTGCGCGCAACCTCCCGCAAGTCCTCGCCAACATTACTTCGCACGCTTCACGACCGTGATTAGCTCCCGTACGTCGTCCAGAAACACTCATCATTACCAAAGGTCACTAATTTTAAGCTTCACATGATGCGGCATGTTACCTACCAAACACAAGTATACTCTCTCTCATCCCCATTTATAACGAGTAGCGGCTTGTCGCATTCGATTCTACAACAAATCTGTAACCTACCCGAAGCTCATAGTGGAGTTTGACAGGCAAATATCCGGTCACGTGGTTTTTTACCCAGTTGATGGGTTTTTCCACGCCAAAATCGTCGTGTGTACTACCTCTCTTGTTCTGTGACTGTGCGTGTTTAACGTCTCTGCGGGCTAAGACGGCCGAGTTAAGTCCGATCTGCCTGGAGCGTTAAGTAGACCGCAACACTGTTAAATTTTGCTTTTAGTATTTGATTTTTTTATTGATATCTGTTTGAATATATAATTCACGTGGATGAATTCCATCCTACAACTGAACATCAGAATTGCACAATTCCATTTCATGTTGCCAAATTTCGTCTTACATTTCAATATCATAATTGAAATTCAGCCAAATTCAATTCATATTGATTTTCGAATTGACTAGAGTTCAATTTTAGCTAATTGACCAGACCCTTAAGGTTATGAACCAAGCCATAGCAACCCACATTAAAAAATTTACTTCTACCAAGGCAAGCATTGCATTGCATCTTTAGGGGAGAGTTTCTTTTAAGTGGTTTGAGTTGTGAAGCTCAAATCATGGCTCTGTTTGGCACGGTGGTGACGGTCGTGAATATTGGGACTAAATTGTCATTCGTTAACTCCCACTTAAGGAACTTCATTCACTTTTATGTTTAAACAGATGAAATTATTTAGGTGGGCGTTAACAAATGACAATTTAATCCTCATGTTCACGACTGCCACCACCGCACCAAAGAGAGTACATATTTTAAATGTCATTCATAATCTTTTCACAAAGCACATTTTTGCATGATAGTTAAAAATGGGCGCTGCTATCCGCACCGCAGTTTATGCTATTCGCACCGTATTTTCTCATAATTTTTTACGGCTTTTGGAAATACACTTTGTGCATGCATTTTTAGGAAAAGTGCTCAACACGAAAGTTGTAGATCTCGTCGATATCTACAACTTTCGTGTTGAACACTTTTCCAAAAAATGCATGTACCAGACGTATTTTCAAAAGACGCAAAAATCTAGACGTATTTCCAATGTACGTCATGTACATGCATTTTTAGGAAAAGTGTTGAACACGAAAGTTGTAGATCTCATCGATATCTACAACTTTCGTGTTGAACACTTTTCCTAAAAAAGCATGCACAAGGCGTATTTCTAAAAGACGCAAAAAATTATGAGAAAGTGCGGTGCGAATAGCTAAAACTGCGGTGCGGATAACATCGCCCTTAAAAATTATAGGGTGTATATTACTCCTAAGTAGTCTTGATGCACAGTTGAAATAAGATTGGGAACACAGAACAATAACGTCAACTCAAATGTAACCGATTTGTTTTACAAACAATTTAAGATGTTATTTATGCATATAAATGTTTTAAAAAATTAGCTCTAATCAGATCTCGGCCTTCCGATCCGAGATCGTTTATTATTATTTTTATATAAATAGCTATAAAATTGATCGTCCGGTGTCTGATTTAACGATTGCTAAATCACCCGCACAAGAAAATGGTAGGCTAGACGTACCAAAAAATCGCTCTGCATGCAAGGATTGGAGACTAGTGTAGTAATAATAAATAAGAGTAAATTCTTGATAACCTCCCTTTACTTTATAGTAAATCTGAATAATCCCCTATTTTTTAGAAATAGATGTATAACCCTCTTATCTTTACTTGTTGAAAATTATGAGGGGTTATTCCCTTATTTCAAAAACATAAGGGGGGTTTTCAAAAATTCGAATTAATTTATTCAAACACCGCTAAGAAAACAACCAAATAGCACATTTATAATGATGATTGATATATGCACACCAAAAATCTTATAAGAAAACAACCAAATTAGTGCTGATAGTTAATGCTGGAATTGTTAAAATTCATGAATAGGATTGGTAATATGGCCTGTTGCAAATTAGGTGTTACATATGTTTACTTTTTGTCACAGGTTTAGATAATTGTTGCAGATTTGTTATTGCGCTTAAATTATTTGGAACGAGTTGGCCTCTATCTAATTATGAACTTCCTCATTTCAATTTTTATTTGACTAAAAAATTTCTTAGTTTTAACCAACTTTCATGGCGATTCAAATAAACCCTGTCGTATTGAACAAATGTAAGTTCTTTGGTAAGAAGAAGGGAGGGCGAGGAGGAAGATTATTCTTGAGGAATAAGTTGGAAAATATATATATAAGAGGAGCTCCTCCCATTTTTCCTACATCTCAGTGTTTCCAAGTTACTGTGTTCGGTTGGGTACGTTTGATTTCCATCAAGCTTGAAGCGGATGCAATGGAAGTGTCGCCACCGGATGTAGGTCGCCGCCGGATGTAAGTCGCCGCCGGATGTAGGTCGCCACCGGATGTGTTCGGTGGAGGAAGATGTTGCACCAGCAGAGTGAATGAGACGAGCTCACCGAAAAAATTTCGCCTCTTTCTCTCATACGCGGGAACAGGGGTGCAAATAAAGCCTGACAGACCCAGTTTAGGCCTGGGCATGCCAGACCCAGGCTTTTTATGTCCAGGCCCAGGCCCATGCCTGACAATAACCAGACTCAGACCCAGGCCCAGGCCCCTTGTATGAATGAGGTCTTACAAGACCTTTTCGGCAAGGCCTAAACCAGGCCCAAACAGGCCCAGGCCTACCCAAGGCTGAATTTTTAATATAAAGAATCATTGTTTTAATAAAAAGTAAATAATATTAAATATTATGTAAGATATATATTAAATTTTTAAATAATTAATAACATAAAATGTTATATTTTATTCTATATTGAAAATATTACAACACATACAAACGGTCGGCCACCAATCCCGCAAAAAACTGAAAAAACTAATATAAGAATTTATTAAATTATAATTTGAATTTTTTTAAAAAAAAAATGATAACTTCGAGTCGTTACTCTCCGCCGTTGCTCTCTACAGGCTACAACTCTACTCTCCTATTTAATTTCTTATATTACATTATTACTTTTTAATTTAATAAATTATTTTTTAAATTATAATTAAAATGGTGTCGTTGAGTGTTGCTTGAAAACTTGGGCTGCAACAGCCCAAGTTTCCAAGCACAACTGGCATTTGCCAGCTGCGTCAGGCTTCAGCTTGCAACGTCTCTATGAAGAGATGTTGCCAACATCTCTTCGTAGAGACGTTACCTGACAACATTTCTCTTGGCAACTTGGGCTGCTTAAGTTGCCATGGAGAAGTTGCAGGCTTGCAGCCCAAGTTGGGCAACTTGGGCTGCCCGGCCAGTCTTGGTCTAGGTCCAGGCCCAGGCAAGGCCTGGGAGCAGGCCCAGGCAAGGCCTGGGAGCAGGCCCAGGCAAGGCCTGGGACCGGGCCAAGACTTGGCCTAGCCCGGGCCGGGCACCGGGCCAGACAAATTCTATATTTCAAGGTCTTGTTAGGCCCCTCAGGACCGACCTGGGCCTGGATTAGTCCTGCCCGGGCCCAGGCCTAACCATACTTTTTCCAGGCCGGGCCCAGGCGGGCTTTTCGGATCCGGTCTTTTTGCTCACCTCTACGCGGGAATGGGGAAGCAGGGGCGTGGCTAGGGCAAAATAATTCTAAGGGCGTTAACTAGGAAATTAAAGAGGGGTTATTAAGCTAATTTTAAACTCAGGAGGTTTATTAAGAAAGAGGCTTGACTTCACGGGATTTATTAGGAATTTGTTCAATAAATAATAAAAGCAAGGCTAATGAGCCGGCACGTGCCACAATATATTCACATAAACAGTGCACGTGGTGACTAAGCAAGATATACATGATCCGTAGTCTATTTCTAACCAAAGATGCACGAATTAAAAATAAGACAAAATTACAAATAAATCACCATCGTAAATACACTGCAATTATTATTTTTCTCATTTATTAATGGATTTTATTTTATTTTTTAGGAATTTATGGCATCAGCGTCATCCCAAAGAAATTCAAGGAGCGGTAACTGCACCGGAGGAGGTCGGAATTTCATATCCCGGATTCGGCACGAAGGTGTCGTCGAATCCGGGAATATACCGACTGCTGGCCGCCGCCGGGCCGCTGTGATCCAAGTCGGTAAATGAAGGAATACCGCCGGTGGCATCAGTACTTCCCGTGCCGGTTGGGAAGCCTCCGCCGCCGGCCGTGTTGGGGCCGCCGAAGCCGGCGGTGTTTGGAACGCCGAAGCCGGCCAAGTTGGCACCGCCGTCACCCTCGAAGCATTCCTTCTGCTTCTTGCCGGCATTATCTGATGCCGGTGATGGACGTCCGGCATTGGCGCCGGCGGTTAGGAGGAGGAGGAGGAGGAGGAGGGAGAAGCAGGAGGTGGTGGCCATTTTGTGGTGTTGATTTTTTGAGGTTCTACGGCGTTTGTTATATAGAGAAAAAATAATAATGAGGGTTGGTGTAATGTCTAAAAAAATAAAAGTTTATGGAAACATTTTAATATATTATTTATTGAAAATGAGAATTTTGATCATTTTATTGTTTATCAAAATTTGGTATGCGCACATCATCTATTAAGATTTCTTTATTTAATATTTCTCTTCAATCTTTAAGGCTAAAGGGAGGCTAGTAAAACCTAAACCATTGCTCTTTTAGTTTTGGCTCTAGATAAGTCCTAGCATCTAGTGACGGATTCGGAAAATTAGAAATGAGGGTGTTTAAATTGTTTTTAAAAAAAATTATAGTACATAAAAAATTTCAAATTAATTTTTGGAGGTGTGCATAGCTGAATTTGGTCTGCAAATAGTGATATTTGATTTGTGAATAACGAAATTTGGTTTGCGAATAGTCAAGTTTTGGTCTGCTTATAACAAATTGTAACAAAAAAGCAGGTGGCAGTGTTCCTTTGTCCCCCCTCTAGATCCGCCTTTGCCAGCATCGCAAGATAAATTGTAGTTGCTCCTCACGGTTTCCGCTCTCCGCCGCCGGATTAGATTGACCGGTTGTTCTTTCTCTTTGCAAGGACAAAATGATACCATGAATATTCATTTTGGTATTGATGTGCATTTAATAATATGGCGTGCATTTATAATTGTGTTGTGCATCTATCATTGACGTGCACACAATGTGCTTAACACAACACTAATTAAAACGTCTCCCTCATTTTATTTAATAACAAGTACTGCTGTTGTGTGCTTATTTTAGTTTGTTTTATGATTGAATATTAAATATTTGATGCAATTTTCTTTTTTTTAGGAAAAAAAAAACAAAATAAGGCTCCGTTTGGCATGGTGATGACGATCATGAACACGAGGGTTAAATTATCACTCGTTAAAGCCCACCTAAGGAACTTCATCCACTTTTATGTTTAAACGGACGATGTTTGTTTAGTGATTCTAAATAGGCCAAAGCCGGGTTTAGTTTCATTCTAATTTAGTTCAGCTCTACTAAACAGACGACTTTTCCACTTCTAAATAGTTGAAATCAGTTCGTAAACTAATAAAATCAAGCAATTTTAGTCCCCAAAGCCAGGTTTTGTTAACAAAGTTAGCAAATTTTCATTAAAAGGCTGGTTTGCTGCTGCCAAGGGGCATGGGTGTAGGCCAATGAGCCAGGACTTGGTGTACAGATAAAAAAAACTATACAGGCCACGGTCCGGCAAAAGATGTAGAACTTCGGAACTCCAATCATCTTATAAGGCTCCGTTGGGGCGGGGACTTGTTTTCACCGGTTGAGCGGTTACGATCGCATGAACCAGATCTTAAAGATCCGGTTCATGCGGTCGTAACCGCTTGACCGGTGAAAATAAGTCCCCCAAACAGAACCTAAGTAATAGACCAACCACTATAGAGATCATGTCCACCATGTTGCTGTTAAGAAGCAACAGGCAGTGAACCTTCCTTCCCGGTGACTTCACATCCATGTTAAACGGTTGTAACCGTACCCATACAGATTCACATATGGAATCAGGGACGGAGTGTCGGCGTTCCACAGTGTAAGCTTTTCTTCTGGTACCAATCAAAACGACTTATGGGTGTGATCGACATTGCCGCACAGGTTTAATCTACTGACGGGCAGCGACGACGAGGTCTCCAAGTAGCGACGATGTTTGAACACGAAACTTCCGTCGTCAATTCTGAAGAGGATCTCGTCGGACAAGCGGCAACTGACAGTGAAGCCGAAGGGCGAGGAGCTGGTCAGAACGGGGACGAGGTCTGAATCAGGCAGAGGAGTGGACGACATGCCCCCTTTAACGGAAATCAGCTCTCTGTTAACGGAAATCAGTTATGGGGTGTTGAGTTTATGACACCTCCGCGATTCTCGTGCCTGTATTGTCGGGATCGCGACACGTCATCGATCCGTGAGAGACCCTGATTCCTAATCCGGGCTAAATCTATTTAGGAATATTATTTTAGGGAGATCATTAATAGGAGAATATATATTGTTAAGATTGTTCCACCTCAGCGATCCGTGTGTTTTGTGAATAATTTAGGGGAGTCTCATAATTTGGAATATCTTCATGAGGAGAAATATGACAATCTCCTAAATTAGAGATTTTCTTCCTAATTGTTTTTGGTTCTTGATCATATATAAATAGGAGCAGTTTTTTAGCCGGATGAATCAAACAATTAGAGAGAGAAATCTGTGAGAGCCATTAGAGTGAGCAGTGAGAGCTTTAGGCGGCTTCTTGTTCTATCCAGCAGCGACAGACAACACCAGGCGGAGGCGGCAGTTTCAGGTTCCGGCAGCAACAGAGAGGCGACGACATTCAGATGATCCAGACGGATCGACATCTTGCCGGGCTTATCCCGATGGCCGTCTGTGCAGTGGTGGATCCAGGCAGTGACAGTAGTTGTAGGAGGTGGCGGATCAAGGAGGATGAAGACAGGGCGATATCGCCAGGCGATACCGCGATATCGACGGCGACATCGTTCTTCTTCAGTTTTTTGCTTTTCTCATGTTGCTCGACCGTGTTAACGATCTCTGTTTGTAACTTGTAACCTCATTGATTATAGTGAATCTTTTTTGGCGCGCTCTTCCCGTGGACGTAAGAGCTCATTTCCGAACCACGTATATTATTTTGTTGTCTGTGTTTGTATTTGTGGAATCTCTTCTTGTTTATGATTTTGCGCCATTGAAATTGTTCGGATATCTTCCGTTGCGCTACTGCGGTGCTCGGTCCGATTGCATAACAATTGGTATCAGAGGGAGGTTCCGCGGAGGTGATCGTCTGGACGTTCCGATTTTAGATCTGGGTCAACGGTTGGTGACGACATCGGCCCGCTCTCTATCTTCTCAGATCTGGTCCGTGAACATTATTCTGATTGCCCAGTAGCTCTGCAAGCAAAACAATGACAGCGAAATTTGAGATTCCAAAATACGACGACAAAATTGACTTTGGTCTGTGGCAGAAACGGATCAAAGCGGTACTCGTCTAG
Organism: Platanthera zijinensis; assembly: GCA_039513925.1. NCBI lineage: Eukaryota > Viridiplantae > Streptophyta > Magnoliopsida > Asparagales > Orchidaceae > Platanthera > Platanthera zijinensis. The sequence goes on along the minus strand of CM077084.1, from coordinate 50,077,308 downwards.
CAAAGTCTTCATAAGGCTCTTCTCGGAAAGGAGAAGTCCGTGAAGAAGGATGACGAGTGGGAGGAGTTGGATCTGACGGCCATCAACACAATTTAGTTGTGCTTGACCGATGAGGTTATGTATAATGTAGTCGACGCTGAGACTACAACTGATCTATGGACAAAATTGGATTGTACATGTCCAAGTCGCTCACGAACAAGTTGTACGTGAAGAAGCAACTTTACAGCCTTAGGATGTCCGAAAACACTCAGCTGCTTGATCACATAAATGCGTTTAATAAACTTATCTCTCAGTTGTGTAGTATGGACATTAAGGTCGAGGAGGAAGACCTAGCTCTTCTCCTGTTGTATTCATTGTCGAAGTCCTTCGATCATCTGGTCACCACGATTCTGTATAGGAAGGACACCCTGAGGATGGAAGAAGTGATGACGACGCTGCTCTCGAACGAAACGAGAAGCAAGTCGAGCCCTGGAGCCGACGAGGGCTTATTCGTGAAGAGCAATGACCCAGCCTGGGGTAGATCGAGAGAAAAAGGCAAGGAGGAAGATCGACCTAGGTTTAAGTCCAGAAGCAGGAATACTAAGTGCCACTACTGCAAGGAGGAGGGGCACTGGAAGAATAATTTCTCGAAGAGGAAGTTTAATGAGCATACGCATGAGACACATCAGACTGCGGCGGCATTTGAGGATGAGAACGACGCCGACGTTCTTCATGTTTCACCCAGCCTTGAGACCACGGGTTCCTAGATCATGGATACAAGATGCTCGTACAACATGTGCCCGAACATAGAATAGTTCTCCAGCTTTAGGCAGTGTGAAGATGGTCGTATTCTTATGGGAAACGACTCAGAGTGCGAGGTGTTGGGAGTTGGTAACATCAGGATTAATATGTTCGACGGAGTGGTAGGATACTCACCAACGTTCGGTATGTGCCCAATTTAAGAAAATGCTTGATTTCTCTAGGCACTCTGGAGGTCACCGAGTATTCTTATACCAGCAACGACGGATATTTGAAGGTCAGGAGAGGCGCACAGATAGTCATGAAAGGAGAGCATTCCGGTACTCTCTACAGACTGATCAGTACCACGATTGCGAGTGGAAGGGCGAGGAGAGAGATCAGACTTCCTCTCAGGCTACAGGACACGGTAGCATATGCCTTTCAGGCTATTTCCAGAATCTGAGGTGTCTGGGCACTTTTGAGATGACACTCTGCCCTTTTTCTCCACGGCTATTTTCAGGACACACTCTGCCCTTCTTTTCTTAAAATAATATTCCTAAATAGATTTAACCCGGATTAAAAATCGGGGCCTCCCACGGATCGATGACGTATCGCGATCCCGATGATCCGGGCATGAGGATCGCGGATGTGTCATAAACTCAACAATCTCCACCTTGATGTCTCACGCAATTAACTCCACCTCGACGCCCAACGAACCTAACTCTACCTCCAACTTGGATCTCTCCTACCGACGACTACGAGCCCCCTCCCCTGAGGTCCTCTTCTCGATCAACATGCATTAGTATAAGCCAAGTTAAGACCGTTCTTGAACTTGACTCCTGTCAACGATTTCACCTGCATGTTTGCACCGTTATCCTCCGTAGAGATCTTCCGCAACTTCGCGTCTCCACCCCCAGCGAACTCCCTCGACTCCTGGTAGCGCACACCGATGTACTTTGTCCTTGCACAATAGACCAGGTCTTTTGAAAGACAACTTGCACTCGGACTTCCACTGTGCAGCTTCACCGTCTTCTGAGTAATCCTAAGTTACTTGGTGGGACTTTTGAGGTAGATGGCTCCCCTTGCGGTGTCTGGGCACTTCTGAGATGACACTCTGCCCTTCTTCTCCACGGCTATTTCCAGGACACGGTCTCATAATTTGAAATATCTTCATGAGGAGAAATATGACAATCTACTAAATTAGAGATCTTCTTCCTAATTATTTTTGGATCTTGATCCTATATATATGAGCAGTTTTTCTGCCGGATGAATCAAGTAATTAGAGAGAGAAATCCGTGAGAGCCATTAGAGGGAGCAGTGAGAGCTTCAGACAACTTCTTGCTCTGTCCAGCGGCGGCAGACAACTCCAGGCGGAGGCGGCGGTTTCAGGCTCTGGCGGCAACAAAAAGGCGGCGGCGTTCGGGCGATCCAGACGGATCGACATCTGGCTTGTCTCATCCCGGCGACCGGCTGTGCAGTGGTGGATACAGGCGGCGACAGCAGTTGCAGGAGACGGCGAATGTAGGAGGAAGAAGACAGGGCGATATCGCCAGACGATATCGGCAGCGACAACGTTCTTTTTTAGTTTTTTTCTTTTCTCTTGTTGCTCGACCGTGTTAACGGTCTCTGTTTGTAACTTGTAAGCTCATTGATTATAGTTGATTTTTTCTGGCGCGCTCTCCCCGTGGACGTAGGAGCCCATCCCCGAACCACGCATATTATTTTGTCGTCTGTGTTTGTATTTGTGAAATCTCTTCTGCTTTATGATTTTACGTCATTGAAATTGCACGGATATCTTCCGTTGCGCTACCGCGGTACTCGGTCCGATTGCACAACAATGAAGGACTAAAATTACTTGGTTCAGACCTGATCGCGCGTGAGCACCGGCAGATCCAGGCATTTCATTGCTCGACGAGAAAAGTCCAAATCCGCTATAAATTTGGCAAAAAATCTTAGATCGCCCAAGCACGTGAGGATGCGAGCTGCAAGAGTGTCGTCACACGATGTGACATTGTCATAACTAGAGTACTGTCGTGACTGCACGGAAGTCCGCGATTCATCGGTTAACAAATAAAGGAAATTTTCTCTCATCTTTTCAATTTAAAAATTAAAATTTAATTTATGATTTTTTTAAAAGTTTTGTATTTACCGACAAAAAAATTGAATGGCCAAAATATTTGCCTAAAATATTTGATTAAAAAAAGCTTAAAAAATCATTTGACAGACTTACGGGAAGATTAAGGTTTTGTTTGGTTCGGTTCGACATTTCGCTGCCTTCGTTTAGAGCAAATGTCGCCGGATGGCGGGTAAAGAAACGGCTGGCGGCAGCGTTTGTTCCGTTTGCACTCGCAGCAAAGTGAAAATGACCCTAATCCGCTACGTTTCGACCCCCACCTCTCTCCCTCCAATTTCAAAGTGAGGTTTCGACCAAAAAGATGCACCCGCCACTGCAGAACCAAATATTACCTAAATAAGGGGCCCTTAAATAAACATGGGGTGGAAAATGGCGGCGAGTTATGAGAATACGCTAAGAGCGCCGATTTTGCGAGGCACGTGATAAATGAGATCCAGCCAATTTGACGGTGCGATATTAATAAATTTTTTTGTTTTAGTTTTTAAATAATACTGTTATATATAAAAAATATTTATATATTTAATTGCCCATACTATTGATCATAAATATTGAAATGTCAATTGTCGCTGTTTTTATTAACCGTGCATTTATATCCCATTACAAGATGGAGAATTACTTATATTTGCTAGCCAATATCAGTAAATTGATTTATTTTTGGTGATTCTTATTAACACCGCAGTTTTGACTAGTCGCACCGTATTTTCTCGTAATTTTTCGTGCCTTTTCGAAATACGTCTTGTACGTGTATTTTTAAGAAAATTATTCAACACAAAAGTTGTAGATCCCGTCGAGATCTACAACTTTTGTGTTGAACACTTTTCCTAAAAATGCATGTACAAAGCGTAATTTGGAAATACGTCCAGATTTCACGTATTTTAGAAATACATCTCATACATGCATTTTTAGGAAATATGTTCAACACAAAAGTTGAGATCTACAACTTTTGTGTTGAACACTTTTCCTAAAAATATATGTACAAAACGTATTTTCAAAATACATAAAAAATTAGGCGAAATTACGACGCGACTAGCCAAAACTGCGGTGCTAATAACGATCACCTTATTTTTTTTTAGCGATATTTCATTATAATCACAATTCTTTTATTCTTCATTTTTGTTTTTTTTTACTTATATATTGTGATACATAATACATGTATATATAATCTGTAACTATGTTTTAAAGGTAATAAATTTTTTTCTCCTGCTGGAGCTTTCTTTTCCAAACTTTATCATGGCATCAGACCCGATCCTAAAACCCTAGCCGCCCCGACCTTGACTTCTGCAACCTCCGCCCGACAGTAGGGACACCGCGCCAAGAACAAAGCCTGAATTTTTGTTCTGCGGGATCAAAAAATAAAAACATACGAATGAACTTTTAAGAAAATGGCAACATATATATATATCACGATATATAATTAAAATAAAAATTAATTATCTCATAAGTCAAAATTAAAATATTTTGAAAATTGAACATGATTTATAATTGAATGAATATGTTTTTAGAGTGATAATCACATGCAAATAACATAAGTGAAAAAACTTAAATATATAAATTTATAACATCATAAATTATTTAATAATTTTCTATCAATGAATTGAAAAAAATGAAAAAGTATCTTTTTAAAGTTGTCATTATGATCTCCGAGAAATCTTAACAATTCAAGAAAATTTTGTTGATTTAATGAAGTATCGGATTCATCATTGTCACGAAGTGCCAATCTCTGTCTAATCAAAAATTGAATATAATTAATTGTTGTTATTAGTTGAGTACGATAATCCTCTTTATTTTGATATGTTTGCTTGTGAGAGCTTGTATCAATGTGTCGTCTTGATTCCATCAGATTATTGCATAAAATGACAACTCTATTATGAATGCTTGTATGACCACCAACATATTTTTTAAATTTTGCAAATCCCTTTTTTCCAATTTTAAAACCGTCAACAACAAAATACTCATCTCCTGATTGTTGTCTCATTTCTTGCTTAAAAAGATAACATAATAAACAAACGTATCATCATTTTCTATACTGTATTCTAACCATGAAGGAAAATGCTCAAATCAAGTATAATTAAACTTTCTTGAAATATTTCCAGTAATTGTTTTTGGAAATTCATGTGTTTTTGCTTGACAATGACCTTTTAATAAATAATATCTTCTCACCTCATAACGATCATTAAAAGGATAATCAGAAATGCGACATCTCAATCCAGGATATGATACTCTATTATCTTTATTGACTTCTTTTATTGTTCTTTTAACATCTAACTGTAATCTTTTGTTGGGATTCGAAGCGGTGCTGTAGTGCAGAATACTTGATGTTAGCACAAGTAATAATAACAGAAAACACAAAGGCACAAAAAGAACACCAGAAATAACGTGGTTCCCGCTGAATGGGTACGTCAACGGGCGGAAATGGCAGTCACAATCTCATTCAACACAAAATACACAGTGTTACAAATGAGGTTAAATTACCCCTATACAAATGAGATAAAAAAAGTGACTCCCGGATACCTTGCGGCAAAACGGCCAAAGAAAGAGGATGTTCCTCACGGCCAAGCACGGCGGCAACCCAAACTCCAACGGCGTCTCTACGACGACGGCGTCTCCTCCCAAAACGGCGGCAAGGCCGACCCAAAACTGCACAGCGGCAGCGACAAACCCGGCGGCCTCCTTCCCCCGGAACAACGGCGGCGGCGCCTCTTCTCCTCTGAACAGCAAGCACACCGGCAGTGGGCGACTCCTCCAACAGCAGGAGGTGGCGAGAGCCCTTCTCCACGAACGGCCGGCGGCGAGAGAGAGAGAGAGAGAGCGAGGGAGAGAGATCGCGTTGGAGAGAGAGAGAGAGCGGCGGTAGGGCACGGGAGAAGACGAACCGGAAAAAGATCGGGGGTTGGTTTTGGGGCTGATGATGGCTTTATATATATTGTAATATATAAATATATATAAATATATATAAATATATATAAATATATATATATATATATTCACGGTTCAGGAAATCCTGAAAGACAAGAGAAAAGGCAGCAGCAGAAAGGTTGCAACCTGCTTTTTGAGGTTGTAACTTTTCTGTCAAAATTAAATAATTGCAGAAATTTTCCCTTATGGTTTCCTGGCGCGCCCGGAGGATTTGGTACGGTGTTGGGGAGTTAATGGAGGCAAAAACCTAACAAACTCCACCTGCCGAGATAACTCCAACCAACCAAGTTGTCACCAAGAACGATGCACATCGCATCAACTGAATCTGCTCCCGCCAAGGGCAGATAAAGTGAACTCCTTCAATCTGAGTAGTACACAAACTGGACTGACGTGACTACTCCAGAAATGCTCCACCTGAAGCAAAGGTCTAACTGCTTCACCTCCAGCGGTGGTCTCCCAAAGCAAAAGAAATATCACAGACTCTAGAAATGATGTGCGCGGGGAGAGAAATGATAAATGCAAACACATCAACAATTGAATGCAGGCAAAACTGATCTCAACATGGATAGAGAGAACCCCTATACGAGCTAATCAGGAAATGTTGATTAGACACACACACTAAGCTCATGTGACGAAGGAGTAACAATGAAAGAGCTTAGGTACTAGGGTGAAACAAAAGCATTCATACAACGGAGTAATGACGGAATAAATAACCCAAAGACAGGTTATAAGAAAGATAACAGGAATAACATAAATATAATGAGGGGAAAGAAAAGCATGCAACATTGGGAACAAGCGGAACAGGAAGCACGAACATATAAGCGGAAAGTAGAAGAGCAGAGAGAAGGATGACCTAGATGAGGTTATCTCCCACATCCTCAAAGCACAAGGATATGTCAGACTTCCTCTTTTCATCACCAGTGCTCTTCCCTTTTTCTTTGTTCTGAAGCTTCTAGCAGTCCTTGATCACGTGACCCTTCTTCTTGCAGTATTTGTAGTATAAATCTGAACTGTCCTTTGACTTAGACTTGCCCCCTCTATCAGAACCAGAATGACCCCGAGAGTATAGAACGGAGTCTTCAGTAACACGAGAACCTGAAGACCGCTTCCGGATGTCATTTGAGAGTAGGGCCGCAGTCACCTCTTCCAAGTCCAAGACGTCCTTACTGTAGGTAAGGATAGTAACCATGCTCTCATAGAGCTTTGGAAGAGAGTTCAAAAGGATCACTGCTTTGTCCTCTTCATCCACCTGAATATCCATGCTGAGACACTCCGATAACAGTCTGTTGAAACTGTTCAGGTGGTCATGAATAGAGGATCCCTCCTTCATGCTAAACTTGTACATCCGCTACTTGAGGTAGATCCGGTTGGGGAGAGACTTTGTCATATAGGTACTCTCCAACTTTGCCCAAATGCCAGAGGCAGTCGTCTCTGAAAGAACTCCATATAGCACGTCATCATGTAAGCAAAGTTGTATGGTGGACAACGCTTTGAGATCCATGTCCTCCCACATACGATCAGAAACCTCAACATCCTTACTGGTCTTGCCCAGTAGGGCATGGTGTAAGCCTTCTTTTATAAGTAGTGCACGAACTTTAACCTGCCATAGACCAAAGTTTTGTTTCCCGTCAAACTTGGCCATAGCACCAGGAATAGACGAAGTCATCGAGAACGGAACGCAGAAACTGCACAGAACACAAAACTTGAGTTGGAGACCTCAGCAGTGCACAACTAAGGGGATAGCCAGCGGACCAACGGTCGTAAACTACCGCACCCAAGTGTAAACTCGAGATCGGAAACAACTCGTCCTTTAAACAAAAGTGTCAGCCCGCAACCTGCCTCTGATACCACTTGTTGGGATTCGAAGCGGTGCTGTAGTGCAGAATACTTGATGCTAGCACAAGTAATAATAACAGAAAACACAAAGGCACAAAAAGAACACCAGAAATAACGTGGTTCCCGCTGAATGGGTACGTCCACGGGCGGAAATGGCAGTCACAATCTCATTCAACACAAAATACACAGTGTTACAAATGGGGTTAAATTACCCCTATACAAATGAGATAAAAAAAGTGACTCCCGGATACCTTGCGGCAAAACGGCCAAAGAAAGAGGATGTTCCTCACGGCCAAGCACGGCGGCAACCCAAACTCCGACGGCGTCTCTACGACGACGGCATCTCCTCCCAAAACGGCGGCAAGGCCGACCCAAAACTGCATAGCGGCAGCGACAAACCCGGTGGCCTCATTCCCCCGGAACAACGGCGGCGGCGCCTCTTCTCCTCTGAACAGCAAGCACACCGGCAGTGGGCGACTCCTCTAACAGCAGGAGGCGGCGAGAGCCCTTCTCCACGAACGGCCGGCGGCGAGAGAGAGAGAGAGAGCGAGGGAGAGAGATCGCGTTGGAGAGAGAGAGCGGCGGTAGGGCACGAGAGAAGACGAACCGGAAAAAGATCGGGGGTTGGTTTTGGGGCTGATGATGGCTTTATATATATTGTAATATATAAATATATATAAATATATATAAATATATATAAATATTATATATATATATATTCACGGTTCAGGAAATCCTGAAAGACAAGAGAAAAGGCAGCAGCAGAAAGGTTGCAACCTGCTTTTTGAGGTTGCAACTTTTCTGTCAGAATTAAATAATTGCAGAAATTTGCCCTTATGGTTTCCTGGCGCGCCCGGAGGATTTGGTACGGTGTTGGGGAGTTAATGGTGGCAAAAACCTAACATCTTTCACTATCATTCTTCTCACACAAATGTGAATCATGTGATCCTGATTTTGGCAAGACTTTGATATATTTATCCATAACTGGTTACTTTGCACAATGCCTAAACATAAAGAAACTCTAGATCAAATCTGAGAGACCGAGAATCTGAGACTTAGGCTGCGTTTGGCGCGGCTTATCGTGACTCATTTGCTCCGGTGAGGTTGGACAAAAATGTCATTGTCATCAAAATTTTATGCCTCAAACTAATTTCTTTTTTGTAACATTTATGACAGTGATTATCATAGAGTTGAACGGTCTCAAGGCAAAGAACAAAGTTGATTTTGTAAATGGGCTCATCACCGAGCCCCTACCAGGCACACCAGAGGCAGAATGTTGGGAAATATGCAACTCTATGCTGATTTCATGAACTCCATAGACAAGTCCATCTAACCTAGTGTGGCATACCTAGATAGTGCCAAGGCTGTTTGGGATGACTTACATGAGTGTTTTGCTATTGGCAATGCTCCTCAAATCTATGAATTAGAAAATGAAATTGCCTTCTTACTGCACAAAGCTCAAGGGGCTTTGGGACAAATTGGACAGCCATTCAAAGGTCCCGAACTGCACTTGGGGCGCCACAAGAGAATTTTTGCAAGAAAAAGATGAGAAACTTCATCAATTTCTCATGGGTCTCAACGTTGACATGTTTCGGATCATTTGATCTCAAATCCTCAACATGGATCCTCTACACACCGTTCCATCTTAATGATTATGTTGTCTACTTTGCGAGCTCTTGCTCACTGATTCAGGAAGGTTGTCATATTACCTCATGTCTCTCCTCTAGTCATTGTAGCATAATCCCCTCCTCACGAACCTCATGTCTCTCCAGCCTCTAGTCATTGTAGCATAACCCCCTCCTCACGAGTACCCCTTCATCACACTTCCTCAGGTACACCTTATCTCTTAGCTCATTACATGACTCTTGACAATTTCTCGCAGCAACATAGACAATTTCTTGTTGCCATATCTGCTCATACGGAGCCGCAAACATATGCAGAGGCTTTTCGCGACAAAGAGTGGTGCAAAGCTATGGCCACCGAAATTGCTGCTCTTGAAAGTAACTCGACTTGGACTATCGATGTACATCCCCGTGCTCGCCGAGTGGGTTCATCAAAGAAGTTCAAGGTGTGAATCAATTTTCAATATATATTTCCTCGCCCCCGGAGCCACAGGTGGTTGCAAGTTGTCTTCTTTGTGTTGATTCGTCTCAAGATAGCTAGGAGCAGTGAAGTCCGGCTCCTCGATCGGTTTGGGAAACAAGCATTTGACCTGATCCTCCTAAAAAGCCCAGGGCGGACGATGAGACGATGCTTCGGGATTTAAGCATCCTTGTAAGACTAAGCCCCTGCATTGACGGTCGAGATCAGCTCCCCCCTTGTATGTCGGCCTAGCTACCCCTGATTACATCTCTCCTCAGACTGGAGGAACTATAAGGAACATGTCTGGACGCTAACCTCCTAGACTCGATGAAGGATCGGACTCGCAAAGTGATGCCTAGTGCAAATACGTCATCGGTATTTGAGAAGACTAAAAGACTCTCAACGACCGTTAGTCCTGCAAAGCAGGACGCATCTTGTTATCGCCAAAGCAGGATAACCTGCTAAGCTCTGAGGAATACAAGTTCGCAGAAGGATAGTGGACTCGAGTGTGTGTCCTGTTGGACCCCACGAGGGCCAATTCCCTTCGCTTGTATGCTGGTCTTGGTCGCCAAGTACCAGAGTTGGAAAAGATCTCCACGGTTGGATTGGGAAACGAGCCTTCGACCTGTTTCTCCTAATTAGTCCAGGGCGGACGATCGGACTATGCATTGGGATTTAAGCATCCTTGTAAGACCGAGCCCCTACATTGATGGCTGAGATCAACTCCCCCCTTGCATGTCATCCTAGCTACCCCCGATTGCATCTCTCCTCCGACTGGAGGAACTACCAGGATATGGTCTGGACGACGACCTCCCAACTTAATAAAGAAGATCGTCGTCTCTTTGGAATTTCCTAAAATTTCTCATAGGCATTGATGCGTTTAATTCTTTTAGCTACCTCATAAGCGGCAGGTCGAATTACTTTAGCATTGGGGCAAGTCCTTGAGCGGTGGAGTTAACATAGTCCGAGTCCTTGCACGAGCTCCTCTCCTGCAGGACGACTATTCGGCCCACAAGTCAGCCCCCACATTTGAAGTACGACACGAGCATTAATATGCGAACAAGCGACTATGGTCATATGTGCGAGCAACAGGCTGCGAGTATGTGGTGGAGCGACTATGTATGTGCGAGCAACGATAGAGCGAGTATGAATGGCGTCAATGTGCAAGTAAGCACATGACGAGCTCTCAAATCACTCTGTGCCTATGAGCATAGAGAGAAACATCAAACATGCGATTATACACACAGAAACGAGTAACATAATTCTTATATATATTTCATGACGAGCATTACATAGATTTACAATTTTATTTTTACAAAAATCTATACAGGTGTGGGCGCAGGAGGTCGCCGACCGGCTATGACTTGTCGTCGCCAGTGTCAGGCCTGTATTCCTCATCCCCGATGGTGACATCTTCCTCATCCTCAGCATTGTCCTCGCCGTCATCCTCATCGTCACTACTATCGCTGCTCTCTCCGCTGCCGCTGTTGCTGGAGCCAGAAGATGAGGATAGGACGCGATCTGGCGAGTTCGACTCCTCGACAAGAAGGAATGGGATGAGGTCCAGAACCGTCAAATGGCCAGCCTCCGCGCCGAGGAAGCCGTCCTTCCTCAGCTTGGCGAGGACGGCTTCCCCAGATGCTCGCGCTATCCCGCAACGGATAGCGGGCATCTCATCCCTGTGCATCCTGTTCTTCTTGCCCATCCCATGCGGGGATGCCACCTCTTGCGGCTCAGGTGGCCGAGCACCGGAAGGACCCGAGCAACCTTCGACGGCTTCCAGGCGAGTTGCTAGCTCCGCTGCTCGGAATTGAGAAGCCTCCAGCTCGGACTTGGTGTTGGCGAGTTCTTGCTCGAGCTCGGAGAACTTCTTTGCCATCTCGATCTCGGCGGCCTGCGAGGATCAGTCAGCCAGCAGTCAGAGAAATTGTCAAGTACATGAACAACTAAGTCGTGTCGAGGAGGCGACTAACCTCGTAATCCTTCCAGCAGACAGATTCCATCCCCAGCTGGATCGCCTTTTGGGTGACGACCTTCAACGCCTCCTGCGTTTCGAGCATCTTCCTTGCTGTGTAGTGCCCCAGCTCTGCAGTCCGCAGCATGGAGCAGGAAGTTTGGTGGGCGAGAACTTCCGGGCTAAGCTCCAGTATAGAATCGGCGTCGGCTCGCCAGAAGAGTGCGAAGCCGACATCGAATGCCTCCCCTTGTCCTCCCAATCTTCCGACCAGGTGGGCAGGTTCGTGCTCAATGCCACTGTATGCTCATTCTTTGACCAGGAGACCAGCGGGCGACCATATACGTCTTTACCTTCTCTCCCGCGGTTGTAGTTCGGGTGGAAGTAAGCCGCCCTGGCATCGGGAGGCGACTCCCTCTCGTCGAACAGCTCCCGAGAAACCCTTGCTCGCTTGCCCGCATGATCAGGAGACTTAGACTTGCCCTTCAACTTGGCGAGCTTCCTCTTGCACGGGACACCTTTGTCGCCGGTGAGCGGAAGCACTACGGGAGGCGAGATCTCCTCGACCTCGGCAGGGAGGTTCGAGGTCTCCTGGCGCGGGGATGCGACTTATTTCGCCGGAGGCAGCGGCTTCTGCGGGAGATTGCGAGCCTCTACAGATTGAAGAATAGTCAACCGTATTCAAACAGTTTAGAGACATCTTGGCGAGTATGTCAGAATCTCGTGAGTTCATACCTTCGCAGGGAAGAACCTTATCGAGCACATTGACGATTGTGTGCTAGTGGATGACGTCGAATCGGCGCCCACAGAATGATTTGACCAGCTTCTCGCGTGCACCTTCCAAAATCGGTGGAAGGAAGACGACGTCGGCAGGCTGATGCGGCCTTCCAACATGCCTTCGAAGTCGCCGGTGACGATGACCAGGAACTCGCTCCATCGGTGGACCTTGTTCGTCGTCCCGACTAGCGTGCAGACATGACTGCTGAAGAAAACGACTCCATCCTAAGTCGCGGTGAATGCAAAGATCTTGCGAAAGACCGAAAGATCGAACACGATCCTCTCTTCCCGAAGGATGCAAAGGAAGCCCATGATCGCCACGCTATTGGGATTGATCTGGGCGGGTGCAATACCGAAATATCACAAGATTTGGCGATATTCGGGCCACAATGAAAGTCGCATGCCGACCTCAAAGTGGCAAACGGACAGGACTATTCCACCTTCAATGTAGGTGTTAAGTCGCTTGTTCCGGGCGGGGAGCCTGGCCGAGTATCCCTCTGGAAGATGCCTTAGGCGAAAATCTTCCAAATCTAACTCTGTGGTGACAGACTTCTTTAAGACCGCATCAGCAAAGTTCACCGCATGGGCCTGTTGGCGAGCACTGGTATCGTCTCCAACCATCCTGGGCGAGTTGCGAGGGCAAGAAAGGAAGTGCGTGGAGGGCGAGAACGAAAAGGAAGACGCGAGCAAGGGCAGTTACTCGCAAGCAAAAGTCAGAAATCGCAACAGCGTACCAAAGTCTCACATACCCCTTCTATTTGTAGGCAGAGGCCAGGGGGTGATTTCATGCTCGGACGAGTATCCACCTAAGTCACGTCCTAACCATTAGATCTATCCTAGACACGAGACCTATCTCGCACAAAGCTGTTCAGAATCTCACAAGCTCGCCAGAACCTGCACAAAAATAAAGGCATTGCAGAAAGAAGACTATTGAAGCAAACAACAATCACAAAAAAAAACTCGGCATAACCAGCGAGAGATTCAAACTCGCTCATTACAAGTAAATACTGTTCTTTACATAGTCGTACGAGGTGAGTTCAAATATCAAATCAAAAGAAAAACTTCCTAAGTTCTAGGAGGCCCTCGCTCAGGAAGATGTAGATGTCGTCCAGCCCACCCCATCTCGTGAGCCTGTCTGAAGTTCTCGGTGGCCACCACGATTGAGTCATCGCCTCGCCTCAATTGCTCTTCCATCCTCGCCAGCCGCCCGACAGACCCTATGCTCGCACGCATGCCCGCCAATTCCTCGCCGAAGAGCTGGACATGATGGTCGGTCATCGCCTGGCGCCGCTCCACGTCCTAGATCATGTGGAAGCAGGCCTCGTAGGCCGCCAGGCTTTCTCACAGCTCTTTCATCTTTGTCATCCTCACCTCCAGCACCGAGATTCGGTGATGAGGTTCGCAGATGGCTAGATGGTAGAACTTGGCCTCCAGCTCGATGTAGGCGCGAGCAACGGCTTGGCGGTACTCGTCTCCAGACAACCCCAAGGCCTCGATGAAAGCGCCTCCAGGAGTGGACGGGCGACCTGTCGGAGTAGAGGAAAATCGCCAAAATAATTGGCAGTCGGTAACACCAGTCAGACCAGATTAGCATTGGTGGAAGCTACCTTGCCGAGGAGAGCGTGATCGCCGAGGAGAAGGGCTGCGGCGAGCTGGTTCTCTCGATCCTGATGATAAGCCGCCAGGACGCTCAGCAGGATGGCCCTGCCTGCGAACTCCATGTTCGCGTCCTCCGGGCCTCGATGGGAAGTAGTCGAGGCGCCGTATCTCCGGATCTTGTGCCGAGCTCTCCGGCGTGTTTCGAGTAACCGTGATTTCCAAGTAGAGTTGAGGCCGAGCTTCGGTGCTCAGCGACAGGGGAGGAGGCGGCGTCAATGTTGTGCCTGTCGCCGGTCGTTCTAGCCTGCCAGAGTAGATGGTAGCAACGTAGGCGCGATCTTTGGTTTTTATGGCTTGACCTGAGGAGTTTGTGGCAACGACAGTGGAGTGCTCGCCGTCGGTAGCGTGGTTTTAGGCGGAAGAGGTAGCGGCGATGGTGGAATGCTCGCCGCCGGCAGCAACGAAGTAACCGAGAAAGGATAGACTTTGCCCATTCCAGGTTGTGAGGGTTTGGTCGCCAAAGGATCTCCCTTAGCCGCCAGAGGACTTATTTTTCTGACCCCTTGGATCCAAGGTTGATCCGGACGGTGTGCGCGATCCAGAGCGGAGGCTGAGTTCCATGTGCGACCAAAGGAACTCCTCACAGCGGGGCGACATCTAGAATCATGCCCAAAGCTGTCGCTGGTGGATTTGTAGAGATAAGGACGCGTTAGCATGGAAGCAAGACGATCAACGAACTACTACAAAGATCGACGAGTTTGTGACCATGCGAGGCAGTGAGATCAGCCTGCACCTGGGGTGGTGACCCATCAACTTCTGGAATGGAAGTGGTCGATGGGGAGAGCAGCAAGAATTCGGGAATATCGCTCGGCCCGAAATCGTCGTGGAGTTGTTGGGCGATAGTGTAAGGTTCGATCTGGTCGACCGGGGGAGCGACTTTCTTGGTCGGGGAGGCGACTTTCTCCGCCGGCGAGGGCGATTTCTCGGTCTTGAAAGCGAGCGTATTCTTCAGTTTATTCTTCTTTGCGGGAGGCAGATCTGCAGCGACTTCGTCTTCTCGCAGCCTCTTAGGCCTTGATGGCTCCGGTTCGAGAAGTCCGGACAAAGCGGCGATGCTGGCTTGATAGGCTTTCTCGGTAGCCTTCTACATCGCGTGCTTGCTCAAATTTCATGCCTCAAAGACCTTACCCCCCCTACTTATAGAGTTCAGCATACCGTCATCAAAGGCGAGTAACCTAGATACTCGACAAAGCAGCTCGCCGAATAAGTGTTGGATGATTCTTTCGTTTTTCCTACATCGCTCGAAAAAAGCAGGGATTGTGTACAACCTGTATTCATTGAGGGTGGACCTCTCCAGAGCCAGGCCATCGGAAGTCAAAGTCAGAAAGTCAAGACAGAAGTCAGAGTCAATCTGCCAAGCTGCAGAAGACCTGGGCGAGTATGGCGAGCTCCCCTCGCATACTCTCTAGGTAGGCAACTAGGCACGATACTCGCCCAACCGTGCGAGCTCCCTCAGGAAGTTGCCTAGTCTTCATGGGGTGGGACATAAATAAGACCCACCCCTCCCCCAGGATTTCCCTATAAATAGGACCCCAGGGGTACGGGGAGAGGCACCTTTGAATCTTGCTGAGATCTCAGACTTGTGTCTTAGACACTAGCTTAGCCTGTGAATCCTTTTTTACAGAGACCAAGTCGCGATCTAGCGACTATCCTCCTTTAGTTATCGTGATTTAGTTATCAGCTAGTATCCCTCGTACCCTGCTCGACCATCCTTGGTTGTGGAGGAGTTGCTTCTTCTAAGCATCCGGGTACGTGGTGGGACCTCCCTGTCGCAGCACCTGGGGTCCTGTTTGTTTGGTGACTTCTATGCTTTAGCCCGCTAGTCGTCGAGTCTACCCGTTGAGTCAGTAACGTTAGGCTGCCTTGATCCAATATTTAGAGTAGGGAATTTTCCTAGCTTCAACACTAGCCAACTTTTACCATGCTTTCAAACATGTGTTTCATGATAAGTATGAAAATGATTAGCCATTTTTTTACTTGGAAATCAACATGTGCTCTTAAATGAAACTTCTAGTAAATTGTCCAAAGGAAGTTTCATGTCGAATAACATGTGTTTTTGACTGAGGGAAGCTTCATGGAAGCTTCAATCACATGCCATCTACCACCTCAATCTCCTTGTTTTTGACCATATAAATAGGCATGAAGGAAAAGGGGTAAAGCATCCACTTCTCTCCAAACTCAAGCATTAAAAGATTTCTAGAGAGTCCTTTGCGGTAATCGTCTTAGTTTGGGAGAGCTTTTAGACGTCGTTGTATGACGTTGATGAGGAGTAATTCGCCTACACAGATTGGATCTGGAGCATATTTGGGCAAGTATTCGAAGAGACATCTTGGAGAGAATTTGTGTAATCCATCTCGTTCGTCACTATCGTTGGTAACTTGTAGTTTTTCTGTTATTATTTATTGTATTGTGTAGTGTAAAACTGGTATAGATCCTATAGGTATCGAGGAGGAAAAGTCTTGTAATTACATATTGTTTTCATACATTTTTAGTGACGACTTTCTTGGTTGGACTCCGATCGTTCCGTAGTTTTCACCCTTTTGAATTTCCACGTTAAATCTTTGCTTCACTTTTTATCATTGTTATTTTGTACTGTGTATTTGTTGTGTATCGGTATATCGCTTAGCGGTCATACATATACTTGCTCGAACTAATTTGTAGGTGCTCTGATCGGGCTTGTGTGTTCTCTAGCCCAACAAGTGATATCAGAGGCAGGTTCATTATCAGAGCAATTATCGAGCCGACCTGTCTGAGATTTGAGAGAGTCGATCGGATATTTCGGGTTAGTGATCGGGTGCAGTAGGTGACGACCATTGGTTCGTTCCCTATCCTTGTTGATTTATTTCTTTGAAATAGTCGGCTCAGAGAACCGAGGTCAGTCCGATCAGTGACAGAGCACGATAAAGTCTACATCAGGTTCAGGCTTCGAGAAAATGGTGAAACTAAACGTCGCAAACTATCACCAGTGACACTTACTGATGGAGGATCTCATTTAAGTGAAAGATTGACATGCTCCTATCTTTGAGGAGATGCCTAAAGAAACGGATTCAAATAAGTGGAGGGAGGAGCACCAAAAGTTTTGTGGATTCATTAGATGGTTCGTAGATTCGAACGTCTACAATCATATTGCGAGCATCATTGATGTAAAGATCCTTTGGAAGACTCTCGAGACCTTGTATTCTAAAAGTACTGGCATCAACAATCTATATCTACTGAAGAAGCTTGGAGAGTTCAAGTAGAGAGATGGCTCACCCATCTTGGATCATATAAATGAGTTTCAAGGTATTATTGATCAACTCACTGCTATGAAGGTGACCTTCGAGGACGAGGTCAATGCATTGTGGCTGCTGAAGTTTTCTCCAGACTCTTGAGAGATGGTTAGAGTTTCTCTAATAAACTCCTCTCCCAGGGGAATTATTATCATTGAGATTGCCAAAAGTGGCATCCTGAATGAGGCGGTGCGAGGAAAATCATAAGGATATTTAGGCTCTTATTTACGAGCTGATATCCTCTACATTGAGCCTAGGGGAGAGGTAGGAGAAAGAGTAGAGGAAGGAAGAGTGAGAGAAGCCAAAGTAGAGGAAAAGCCAAGTCATATTATCAAAACGTGGAGTGCCACTATTGTCATAAGAAGGGGTATATTCAAAAGTTTTGTATTTTTATAAAGAATGACGAAAGGAAGAAAGGAGTGGCTACTGATGATAGGAAGGAGAGTCACACTACAACAACTATATCTACAGTGGAGGACGATGTCATCATTGTTAGGATGACATCACAGCTGCACTCTCATGTGATGATTAAAGCTTGATTGTGGACTCATGTGCTTCTGCACATGTCTCCCACAACAGAGAATTATTTGTCACTTACACGACTCACGACTGTGTAGTTCTTAGAATGGACAATGGTGACACGTCTAAAGTCATCAGGAGGGGAGACATGCACCTGAAGACCAGCACAGGAGGTTTGCTGATTCTACGGGATGTACGACACGTACACGACATCCACTTTAACCTAGTTTCAGTTGGAAAGCTAGGTGATGAGGGGCACTTTAGTGTCTTTGGTGGAGATTCTTGGAAGCTGATTAAAGGATCACTTGTAGTAGCCAGAGGTTGGAGAGATATTGGCTTATATTATATTGAGGGAAAGACTGAAGCTGCTCAGGCTAATACTGTCAAGGATGGAGCATCTACATTCTTATGGTACAAGAGATTATGTCATATAAGCTAGAAGGGACTATGATGTCTCTCCAGGAAAAAGTTGATCACTGATCTATTTGCAGATCAGTTGGAGAGGTGCAATCACTGGATGGCTGGGAAGCAAAATAGAGTTTTATTCCAGAGTTATACTTCTACTAGAAGATCCGAGCCACTAGAGCTCATACATACTGATGTTTGTGGACCACTAAAGGTCCGACGGTAGGAGCATCCTATTTTATGACGTTCATTGATGATTTTTTGAGGAATATTTGGGTCTATGCTATTAATACCAAAGATGAGGTCCTCGACACTTTTTGGAATTTCCATGCTGAGGTGGAGAGGTAATCCGAGAAGAAGCTAAGTGCATTAGGTCCGATAACGGGGGAGAGTATATTGGTCCCTTTATTGGGCACTACAGAGAGCAAGGGATCAGACATGAAAAAACTCCGCCTAAGACGCCATAGCTGAATGACGTAGCTGAAAGAATGAATAGAATATTGATGGAGAGGATGACGTGATTGCTGTCTAAGTCAAAACTACCTATCATGTTTTGGGGTGAGGCTTTATACACAGCTGTAGACGTCATCAACCTCTCTTCCAATTATGCATTACAGGAGGATATTCCTGATAGGGTTTTGATATGGAATAACCCTTCATATAATCACTTGAGGGTCTTTGGATGCAAAGCCTTTGTGCATGTCCCTCGGGACGAAAGATCAAAGTTGGATTCCAAGATCTGACAATGCATATTTCATGGATATGGATGTAGTGGCGCGTTTGGCTATATATTCTTTGATCCAGTTGTACGCAGTCGCGATGTTATATTTTATGAGGATCAGATTATAGTTGATCCTAAGAAGACTGAGAATGCTGACTCTCACACTGATGCAGAGTGTCCTATGATTAGAAGTAACGATATATAGGAGGCTATAGAGACTGAGCCGATACATGGCACTTATCCACTTTCAGATCATGAGGATACTATTAATGAAGAGCATACAGAGGACATTACTGATGATGTGCCTATACCAGCAGCTAAGCACGCTCCACGGAGGTCTGATAGAGTTAGACACCCATCTTCGAGATACTCTACTACCGAGTATATTCTGTTGACCGATGCCGGGGATCCTGAGTACTTTGATGAAGCAGCGCAGTGCTCAGAGAAGAAAGAATGGATGGTTATTATGTAAAAGGAGATGTAGTCTCTACAGGAAAACCATACATATGATTTGGTGAAATTGCCTAAGGGTAAGAAAGCTCTAAATAATCGATGGATTTTCAGAGAATAGTAGGGAGACCCTTCTGTACAACCCGTATTCGTCGAGGTGGACCCCTCTAGAGCCAGGTCATCAGAATTTAAAGTCAGCAGGTCAAGACAGAAGTCAGAGTCAACGTGTCAGGCTGCAAAAGACCTTGGCGAGTATGATGAGCTCCCCTCGCATACTTGCTAGGTAGGCGACTAGGCACGATACTCGCCCATCCGAGCGAGCTCCCCCAGGAAGTCGCCTAGTCGCCATGTAGGTGGGCTATAAATAAGACTCACCCCTCTTCCAGGATTTCCCTATAAATAGGGCCCCAGTGGTATGAGAAGAGACACCTTTGAATCTTGCTAAGATCTCAGACTCTTGTCTTGGAAACTAACTTAGCTTATAAATCTCTTTTTACAGAGACCAAGTCGCGATCTAGTGACTATCCTCCTTTAGTCTCCGTGATTTAGTTATCAGCTAGTCTCCCTCATACCCTGCTTGTCCATCCTTGGTTGTGGAGGGGTTGCTTCTTCTAAGCATTCGGGTAAGTGGTGGGACCTCCCTACTGCAGCACCTGGGGTCCTGTTTATTTGGTGACTTCCGTGCTTTAGCCCGCTAGTCGTCGAGTCTACCAGTTGAGCCGGCAACCTTAGGCTGTCTCGATCCGATTTTTGGAGTAGGGAATTTTCTCGGCTTCAACACCTTCGACACAAGTCAAATATAAGGATGGATTAGTGATGAAGGGCTTTAGTAAGAAACAGGTAGTTGATTTTGATGAGATCTTCTCTCCTATTGTGAAGATGTCATCTATCCCGATAGTTCTTGGCCTTGCTGCGAGGCTAGACCTAGAAATCGAGCAGATGGATTTCAAGACCGCATTTTTACATGACGATCTTGAGGAGGAGCTGTATATGGAGTAACCCGAAGGTTTTAGGGTAAAAAAGGAAGGGGAGCCTAGTCTGTTGCTTGAAGAAGAATTTGTATGACCTGATGCAGGCCACGCGATAGTGGTACAAGAAGTTCGATGTTTTTATGGGGGAGATTGACTTCAAGAGGACCACACTATATCACTGTGTGTTCATGAAGCAATATGATCTAGATGATTTCATCTTCTTACTCCTATATGTAGATGACACGTTGATAGTTGGTAGGAGCTGTAACATCCCTCAAACAACTAGACCCATAGGAGTGGTTTTGTCATGACTAGGTCATGACAAAACCCAAGGAAGCCCAAGAAGACCAAGTGAATCTAGGAATGAAGGTGAAATCACCATAGTCTGCAAATAACACTTTCCAATTATCTAACCCAGAGTTTGACTTTAGGACCTCACCTTGACTCTTTGACCCCACAATAACATTCCAACCCCTTTAGAAGGTTCATTGGGTCACCAAGGACCCATTGGGGTCAACTAAAAAGGTCAAGTTGATCAAAGTCAACTCTAATCCTAAAATGTTCAAAGTGCCCTATCTAGGGACAGAGGACCTTCCCTTAGCCAATTTGACCCTATCTAAACCTCCATTGTCGAAAAAGGGGCTCATTGGGTCACTAAGGACCCATTGAGGTCAACTAAAGAGGTCAAGTTGATCAAAGTCAACCCTAGCTCCAAAGTGGTCAATGTGTCATAATTAAGGGTCCAGTGGCCTACAAGGTGTCAAACCAACCCTACCCAAGTCTCCCTATACCTTAGGAGAGGCCAATGGGTCGCTAGGGACCCATTGGGGTTAACCCAAAAGGTCAAATTGACCAAAGTCAACTCCACCTCAATTTTAGGTCAAAATGACCTATTTTGACCTAACCAAGTCCAATCTACTTGGGCTAAGCCCAATTGAGGTGGCCCACTAGCATCATGAGGTTTGTAGTGCCATAATCAACCATTCATTTCCTGGAGATAATGACTAGGAGAGAGAAAGCTCCATCTCTCCCTTTAATGGAGGAGAGAGAAAGAAGAAAGAGAGAGGAGTTATGGAGGGAGGCCATCGGTCACTCCATTCATCTCCCAATTTCCCCCATTCATCTCCCTTGCCTCTTGGGATGAGGATGCTATCAATTCCAGCGAACCAACACTAATGGGGGAGCCCAACCACCATGGCCAACCACCCCTTCACCTCCCCTCCCATGAAAAATTTAAATCCCCCTATGCAACCACATACCAATTTCTGACCATCCCATCACCTTCAAAACGTCCTTGGCAGTCAAAATAATGTATTGGATCAAAGGTTTTGGTGGAGGATCGAGTAATCGGGAAAGCTCGCCGGAGAGGGAAAATGCCATGGCCGGCCGCCGTCGCCGCCGTCATCGAACCCCAAACAAGGTCCGCTTCTCCTCCACTCCCCTTGTGCTAGTAGCTAGATCAAATTAGGCTGAGAAATCGGGCTCAAACGAGCCGATACGGTGAGAAAAAATGGAGTTTTCCAAAAAATAAATGGTGGCGGGTTCGCCGAAAACCACCACCTCCGGCGGCCAAACCACCGCCGGGCGATAGCCATTACCTCGACGGAAGTGGTGGCGGCGGTGGCTGGCTAGGGAGGTGGCCTAGTGGCCGGCATTTGGCTTGGCGAAAAGCTACATGAAATAGGAGTGGGAGTTCTATTCGGGTTATGAGGAAGATGAACAGTGCCATCAAATAAGAATTTATTATTATGTTTAAATATATAATATAGTGATTAATTATCTCTTGTCTTGCACTTTTGATGCTACCAAATGAGGCTCTTAGAGGCCGTTCTATGAAAAGTAGTCAACAAACCTGAAAATTGTAGCCATTGAAATCTACTTTAATTTAAAATTGATTTCAGCCTATTTGGGTAAGTGGTTTGACCACAGCACTCAAAATGGTGCAGCCTATACATAGGCTTGAACAAAGACTAAATTGAGTTCCCACATCAATCCAGCCACTCAAATGACTTGAAATTTGGGTTGGGGGTCACTCTTATCTATACTCATAAGATATCCAAAAATGGGAATTTTTGAAAAACATTTTCCTAAAGTTTTTGTAGAAATTTAATAATCCTTGCATGAATTATTTAAGGGGTCTAATGACCTCTACACCCACCAAATGTTTGGTGTCTGTCTCTTACGGGCATGGCATGACTATGGTTAAAATTTCAGCCCAATTGGGTTTGATTTGGACAGGTTTTGATGAGACCAAAGTTTGGCCCCTTAAGGGTAATTTAGGGCAAAAGAGTGTTTGGGGCATAGAGGGGCCAATTCTCACCCAAAGGGGTTGTGACTTTGGCCCGAGCTCCATGGTTAGTGAAAACACCCTCTCATGGAGTTTGAGATGGATTGGGGTGGATTTGCCCTAGAACCCTAGTTCAAACCCTAAGGTTAAACTTTGGGGGTTGGTGAAGGACATGGTGTGATCGGTCCATGTATGGACTTGGGGTTTAGTCCATGTAACCCTAGGATGGTAAATAGCCCTAGGAAGGAAATTGGTGACATTTAGTCTTTGACACTTAACTTAAATCAATTAGGGATTGTTTAGGCCTATACTTTTTATGGAAATATTGAAGGGTCATATGATCTTGGATATTTATGAAATCTTGGTAGATGAGTTTTTATAACAATATGAGTCTCTAGAATTTATTGTAGGATGTTTGGAAGACATTAGCTCATACTTGTAGTTATAACCTTTATGTTGCCCCTATGGAAGATTTTAAAACAATCATGGTTAAACTAACTTAGAATGTTATGAAACTTATACAGTGATTGATTTATAATCATATTAAAGCCCTGGTAATTTTTGTGTAATTTTTGGATAATATTTTGAGGTACTTCTCTCTTTAATTCTATTTATTGTATTTATCTTATATTAATTATTTAGGGGCTAATAATTTTATGAAAGTTTGTGAAACTTTGTACTCTCTGATATTTTGGCATCATATAATGATCATTATTTTTGAAAGGCCATAACTTAAGGAAATCTAGTACTTCATGTTCAAAACCATCCATGGTTTAATTTTGGGGAAACTTTAATAAATGTTAAATTAATTAGGAAAATTACAAGTTTCTGGATTTAGTTTAAATATGACATGATAGACCCCTAATAAAAATTTTAGGACACTTGGAAGAATATTTATAGGGGTCACCCCCCATGCTCATCATATAGCTTAGGTTTGTCTGCACATAGTAAAACTGCAGATTTGTGTTAGGATGAAAGATGGTCATAGAAAGTTGGGAGTAAATGTATGCTGATTTGGTAAGATGAAGAGGTGAGCTTCATTAAGAGTCATGATGAGGAGAATGTTTGGTTGGCTAGTGTTAGGTGGTGCGCTGGATCAACAAAAGATCGTCTTTTCTGTGGAGAGAGAGAGAGAGAGTCAAATGCACTAGGGATAGATCTAGTAAAATATTAAATGGGATTGGGAACTGGGTAATAACCAATAATATTAAGTGCCTTTCGAAAGGGAACGATGGACATCAGCTACCATCATAGTTCCTAATGCCCTGTGAGAGCCCTTCACCGGGAATACCCTGGGCAGTCCAAGGTCAACGTAAGCCGTAAGACTAAATGGAATACAAGAGTAATTAGAAATACTCTAGGATTACACTTACACTCACACTCCCCGGTGTTGTGGGAGTTAGGTTGGGTCTCACGAGCAGTAGGCTCGGTGGTTTTGGTGATGGGCAGGTTGGCCCGGCGAGCCGATGGCTCGGATGGTTTTGTGATGGACGGGATGGTCTGAGGAGCTTTGGCTTGGTGGGGAAATACATTAATATTGTATGTGCATAGAATATAAGGCGGCGGGTCTTCGATATTGGAGAATCGTCGCACCGACACCAATACGTTGGCTCGGTAGGTGTGGTTTAACACTTAGCCAAATAAAGTCTGGTGCGTTAGCCGACAAGAGTACGTAAGAGCTCCGCTTAGTGCACCATCGTTGAGGCATATGATAGGTCTTACTGGTAGTGCTGATACCAGTTTAGAGGTGGACGAGGCCCAACCCACCGCTTTCGTTTCCACTACGGAGGTATCGTGGGAGGTTAGGCTCTAGAAAGGGGGAACTAAAGGTCTATGCGTATAGAGTCGTGTGCGTGTGTTGCACTTGCATGAATCATGACATATCATTATACTACACTCATACTTGCATACAACCCGACACCCCATCGTATAAAATGGTATGAGACCTTTTATACGATGAGAGCCTTGCAAAAGACTCCTTAACTTATAAGTTTGTATGAGCATTCATATAAGTTAAGATTAATTATTTCTTAGTTTACTTTTCATAAACTTACTGCTTCCTTATTATAGAACTGCTAGCTTGCTTTTCTTGTTATAGTTCTTTTATACATACACTTGTTAGGGTAGTTGTCACCTGCTTGTTCCACTCTGCTTTGTTTTCCTCCGCTTTTATCCTCCCCGTATGGTGCCTAGGAGTCGCGGGGTTGAGGCAAGTATGATAGTGGTTTATTCTTTATGACTAATAGTCAGTGGACCACATCATTTTAGGGGACTGATGAGCAAGAGCATCAACACCGGCAGAACAAGGAGGTAGGACATAAGGAGCAGTTACTGCACGCTACCACTACTACATGACGACAGGTCGAAGATGGTTTTCAGTTACTTCTGCCAGATGTGTGAGTTGTGTGAGAAATATTATTGTATTAGACATGTACCGAGCCTAAGACCTTTTCTTTTCTACCATATTTCATACTGTGTACTCATTGTGGACTATAACACTTATATATGAGTGGTGTTATGGACACACCTAATTTGGCTATGACCACACCAATATACAAGTTTAAATATCTAAATTTATTTTTTTTCATAAACTTACTGCTTCCTTATTATAGAACTGCTAGCTTGCTTTTCTTGTTATAGTTCTTTTATACATACACTTGTTAGGGTAGTTGTCACCTGCTTGTTCCACTCTGCTTTGTTTTCCTCCGCTTTTATCCTCCCCGTACGGTGCCTAGGAGTCGCGGGGTTGAGGCAAGTATGATAGTGGTTTATTCTTTATGACTAATAGTCAGTGGACCACATCATTTTAGGGGACTGATGAGCAAGAGCATCAACACCGGCAGAACAAGGAGGTAGGACATAAGGAGCAGTTACTGCACGCTACCACTACTACATGACGACAGGTCGAAGATGGTTTTCAGTTACTTCTGCCAGATGTGTGAGTTGTGTGAGAAATATTATTGTATTAGACATGTACCGAGCCTAAGACCTTTTCTTTTCTACCATATTTCATACTTTGTACTCATTGTGGACTATAACACTTATATATGAGTGGTGTTATGGACACACCTAATTTGGCTATGGCCACACCAATATACAAGTTTAAATATCTAAATTTATTATTTTTTTCTTCTCTTATTTATGCCTCTAAGGACAACCCAACCCGTGTTAGGGTTTTCCATCGCCGTTCAAACCTCATGCCCGAAACTCCCCCGTCGCCGTTCAAACCTCCTGCGCGAAACTCCCCCATGTGGCCTCTCTCGATCACCGCATCCTCCCTACACCGTGCTTTTCCTCTTCGCTCCGTACAGGATCGACCTTTCCCTCTTCGCGCCGAGCAGAAATCACACCTGTAACTCTCGATCCGCCATTGTTCAACGCCTCTGCCTCTCTAGCTGGAGCTCCTCCGTCCTCCTCCACCCTCATAAATTTGTAATGGTTAATTGTTGGAGCGATATTCTTTTCGTTCATTTATGAGCTCGGTTGTCTTAATTTTTGGCTGCAGGAAGCTTATAAATATAGTAGGGACGTAGCAGATGGTGAAGAATTGATTAACACATTATAAACGTCACTTGACAAGCTGCCCATGAACTTCAAAAAGATTATTTCATCTAGAATATTCGCTACTGTTGAAAAGATTGTTTTTTATATAAATGTTAATGTTATGGAAAGAACAAAGATATTATTTAAAAAGTGGAAAGCTAAAGGATAACAGTTTCCACTAGATGAATAAAGACGGTTCATATCATGTTGATCATTTAAAACCTTCTAGTGATACAGCCTCCATTGTGGAAGAAGTGAAGGGAGGTGCTTAATTGACCTGCTTATTGGTATTTGTTTGCAAATAATAATTTGGGTTGTACATAGTATGATTGGGTTGTACATAGCAATATTGGGTTGTACATAGCCATTGGTTGTCCATAGTCAAATATGGTGTGTCCGTAACACCGCTCTTATATATATATATATATATATATATATATATATATATATATATATATATATATATGGTGATATGGACTTGTCTTGTTTGTACTTCTACTTCTTTGGTGATCGTCGATGCCGGCAGGATCGGCGTTTTGTAGTGACGACCTTCTTGGGTGTGTTGGTATCACCGCAAAGCGACGGTTCTGGGCATAAGACCCCGATAGTTTAAAAGAAAAAAATGGGGTCTTACAGGAGCACTGCTCGCATTGCCGAGCTGAAGCGGAAATTGAGCTCCACATTTGCAATGAAGGACTTGGGAGCTGCAAAGACCATCCTAGGGATGCATATTTTAAGAGATAGAGGCTCCAAGTTACTTTGGTTATCACAAGAGAGATACATCAGGAAGGTGCTACATAAATTCAGTATGGATCAAGCGAAGAAGGTGAGCATGCTGCTTGCAGCTCATTTCAAATTTACTACTGGCCAATGACCAAGTACACCTGAGGTGAAAGAGGAGATGCATAAGGTCTCATATGCTTCTGTAGTTGGCAGTCTTATGTACATGATGGTGTGTACCTACCCTGATATAGCGCATGCAGTTGGAATTGTTAGTAGGTTTCTCTCTAACCACGGGAGATAGCATTGGAATGCTGTGAAGTGGATTCTAAGGTACTTACATGCGACATCAGACTTGACGTTAAAGTTTGGAGGTAGTGAGACAGAGCTACTGGGCTATACCGATATTAATATGGTTAGAGATTTGGACTCCAGAAAAACGACTTCTAGGTACCTGATCCTATTTATAAGGGGAGTTGTGTCACGATAGTATAGACTATAGAAGTGCATTGCACTATCTATTATGGAGGCAGAGTTTATTGCAATCACTAAGGCAGAGAAAGAACTTCTTTGGATAAAGCGTTTCATCAAGGAGTTGGGTTTCACTCAGAACCGCTATAAACTCTTATGTGATAGTTAGAGTGCAATTCATTTGAAGAAGAACCCACCTTCCACTCGAGGTCTAAGCATATTGACACGCGGTATCATTGGATACACGATACTCTAGAGCAAAGAGAGCTGGATTTGCAGAAGGTGCACACAGATGACAATTAATCATATATGTTTACAAAGACCTTGTCAATAGAGAAGTATGAGCACCGTGTGAGGATCACCGACATGGCGATTCCCTTCACTTAAAGGTAAAGGGGGAGAATAAGTTGCTGGGTATAATTCCTATTCTTTGTGGAGAAAACTGTTGAGTTTGAGTCTCATTAACTCGAATTTAGTGTTGCTGATCAAATGTGGAGACATGTTGTTGGAGGACCTATTGGGAGGCAAATTAGAGACTTTGGGGAAGATTGTTATAATGACAGGTTTTCTTCACTTAGTCAAAAAGGGGGAGATTTGTTAAGATAATTTTCTCCTAAGTGTGAAAGAGGCTAGCTAATTTTGACCATACTTTCAAGCATGCGTTTCATGACACATATGAAAAAAAATTAGTTGTCTTTGACCTGGAAATCAACATGTGCTCTTAAAAGAAGCTTATAGGAAATTGTCCAAAAGAAGCTTCATGTCAAATGACATGTGTTTTTAACCGAGGAAAGCTTCATCCACATGTCATCTACCACCTCTACCTACTTGATTTTGGCCCTATAAATGGGAATGAAGGAAGAGGGATAAAACATTTACATCTCTCCAAACTCATGCATTAGAAGATTTCTAGAGAGGTCTTTGCGGTAATTGTCTTAGTTTGGGAGAACTTTCGGACATTGTTGTACGACATTGACGAGAAGTAATTTGCCTATATGGATTGGATCTGGAGCAGATTTGGGCAAGGATTCAAAGAGGCATCTTAGAGAGGATTTGTTTAATCTGTCTTGTCCGCCACTGTCGATAACTTGCAGTTTTTCTATTAGTATTTATTGTATCGTGTTGTGTGAAGCTGATGAAGACCCTATAAGAATCGAGCAGGGAAAACCTTATAATTACATATTATTTTCATATATTTTTAGTGACTAATTTCCGGGTTGAATTTTGATCGTCCCGTGATTTTCACTGTACAACCCGTATTCGTCGAGGATGGGTCCTACCACAGCCAGGTCAGCAGAAGTCATGGTCAATAAGTCAAGACAGAAGTCAAAGTCAACGTGCAAGACCGTAGAAGGCCTATGCGAGTCTGGTGAGCTCCCCTCGCATACTCGCTCGGTAGGCGACGATGAGATACCCGCCCAGCCCGTGGGAGTTTCTTTGGAAGTCGCCTAGTCGCTAGGGGGTGGGGTATAAATATGACCCCCTCCTTGGATTTGCCTATAAATAGGACCTCAGGGGTACGAGGAGAGGCACTTGAGATCCTCTGTAGGATACTCGTGAGTTCATCTTTTCCAATACTAGCCGAGTCTTTGGATTCCTTTTTCTTAAAAGACCAGGTCGTGACCTTGCGACTAAGTCATCAGCTAGTCTCCCTCGTACCTAGTTCGACCATTCTTGGTTGAGAAGGGGCTGCTCTTTTCGAGCATTCGGGTATGTGGTGGGTCCTTCCTGTCGCAACATCTGAGGTCCTATTTCCTCCAGTTCTTCATCCTAGTCATCCTAGCCGTCTGGTCTTACCTCTGAACCGGTGACCTTAGGTGGCCTTGATCCGAATTTTGAGATTGGGATTTTCCTTGCTTCAACACTTGGTGCGGTGAGCGTGGATCACAACAAATGAGGAAAGTTTGGTGATTTAATAAGATGTCCAATGGTGGCAAGCATGGAGAGTTGGTCGGCAACTCGGCGGGAGTTGGTGATCTCACGCGAGGTGGCGAGTTTGTGACAGTTGCTGCGTTTGAGGAGTTCACAAAGAAGATTGAGAAGACCATCCTCGCTGGGTTTTCTCATCGCCCTGACGTCACGGTGACCTCCCCCCATCACGTGACACCGCTGGATGAGGAAGCGCCACCAAGGCAAGCTGGGAAGGAGCCTGCTTGGGCGAGAGAAGATAGACCGATGCAGTCGTGACGTCATCCGGCGGGCAGCCAAGGGGTCCGCTTTCGGGATCCAGTGTCGCCGACGAGATACCGAGATACTAGACAGTGGAGCGAGTATGAAATCTCCAGCGAGGATGAAACTCGTCATCGCCATGGAGGGAGGAGCCCCTTCTGTGATGAGATCCTTGCCGCCCCGTCCCCGAAGGCTTCAAAGAGCCCGTTCTCACCTACTATTCCGGTAGAGATGACCCGGTCAAACAACTTTAGTGGTTTGAAGACGTTGTCTCCATCTGCAACATGTTCGACGCATTCAAGTGCCGGTTCTTCTCCATCACCCTCAAGGGCAACGCAAGAGACTGGTTTCATCAACTGCCAGCAGGTTCCGTCTACTGTTTCTCCAACCTCCATTGGGGCCTCATGACGAGGTTCGCGACATCAAAGAAGAGGAAGAAGGAGGCCACGACCCTCTTCAAAATTATTCAAGGGCAACACCAGAGTTTGGCCGCTATATCGATCGCTTCCAGGAAGATATATTGGAGATAGAGGAGGTAGACAGCTTCACCCTAATGGTAGCCCTGAAGTTTGGTCTGAAGCAGGGCATCTTCAGCATGGAGATCGGTTCGAAGCCCCCAAGATCCTTCGAGGAGATGGTGGAGAGGGCGAATACTTTCGTCCAAGGAGAGGAGAAAAACAAAGAATTCTCGGCGCGACTGGATGGAGACGAATCATGGGGAAGGGGGAGAGCGGGACCTTCAGAAGCGAAGGCTAGGAGGTCCTCGGAGAGGCAGGTCGAAAGGAGGAAGGAGGAGCCGAGATGAAGAGAAGAGAAGAGGAAGATAGAAGAGCTCAGGAGGGTAGAAGAGAGGAGGCAGGAGAGGCCTCGGAGGCAGGAAGAGAGGAGGCCCGCAGAGGCTCCAACAAGGAGAGGGGAAGAGAGGTGATTCCAGTACCCCGAGAATCACCCCCAGTGGAGGCCGCCAATGAGACCACGTTTCCAATAGGAGAGGAGGAATGACAATCGGCAGGAGGAAGGCCGAAGAGGAGGAAGAATGGAGGCGATGGGTATTGCTCGTCAAGACAACAAGCGTCGCAGACTGGAGCAGCGGGCTAGGCGTCAGGAGGCGGAGATTCCCCTTTACTGCGACATCCATCGAGTAGAGGGGCATGGGATGTTGGCTTGCCCAGAGTTCTGGAAAGCAAGAAGGAGATTGGAAGCAGGGGTTGCAGAGAGGGAGCAGCCGAGGCAAGAGGCCCCTGTGGGACAGGTAGCATTCCAAGCTCCAGCAAGGAGGAGGAATGAAGACCGTATCGACCTGGGAGGTCGCGAAGAGGTGATCCACGGCCCAGGAGGTGGGCACGTTGGGGTGATCAACGGAGGAGCCGGGCTCGGAGCTTCCCGCAAAGGAAGTCTCCACCAAATCTACAATAAGAGCGTCGCTTCGACGTCGCAAAATCCTCCACCGCTAGAAGAGATCACCTTCTCAGAGGAGGACATGTTGGGGAATGAGAACCCTTTCCATGACGTCCTAGTTATTCAAGCTGCCATCAAAGACTTCACCGTCCACCGAATCCTCGCGGATAACAGTAGATCGGTGAACGTCATATTCAAGATAACTTTCATCAGGCTTCAGGTAGAAGCATCTCGGGTCCAGGCTGCGGACGGACCTCTCTTTGGCTTCTCAGGCGAGAAGAAAGAGGTGGAAGGGGCAGTGGAGCTTCTGGTTACTCTCGACTGGACTTTAATCCTATGCCGCTTTGTCATCGTGGACGCGCCGAGCGGATACAACGCCATCTTCGGGCAACCCCTCATCAACTATTTCAAGGCCGTTCCATTGTCTTATGACCAGTGCCTAAAGTACTACCGAGGGGATGTTCAGATCAGGATCAGGGGAGATCCCAAGGCCTCTAGGGAGTGCTACCTGAATGTCGTCAGTACCATCAGCTGGATGGGGGACACAGAGAGATTGGAGGAGTTGCTGGAAAAAGGGAAGGGGTTGTGTGCTGCCGAGGAGGTGGAAGAGGTGGAAGTGATCTCCCGGGGAAAAGAGCCTGGTCTGCTGAAGGTTGGAGGATCCCTCCCGCTAGAAAGAAAGATAGAGATTGTCGCTTGCCTGCAAGACAATGTCGACATTTTTGCTTGGAGCTCCACCGAGATGCCTGGGGTTGACGCCGATGTTGCCTGCCATCGACTCAACCTGGATCCCGCGGTGGCTCCCGTTCGTAAAAATCAGAGGAAGAGCGTTATTGTGCTAGCTGGACCGATCAGGGAGGAGGTGGAGAAGCTGCTGCGAGCGGGTTTTGTTTCGGAGATCCAGTATCCATGCTGGGTCTCCAATGTTGTAATGGTGAAAAAGACCGGAGGGGGCTGACGTCTATGTATTGACTTTTCCATGTTGAATAAAGCTTGCCCGAAGGATTGCTACCCTTTGCCTCAAATCGACGCGCTGGTTGATTCCGTCGTCAGGTTTCCTGTGATGAGTTTTCTTGATGCTTTTTCAGGGTATCACCAGATCCAGATGCATCCCCCTGACTTCTGCGACGTCTCCTTCATAACCAGCGATGACTGTTATAGCTACAAGATGATGCCCTTCAGTTTCAATAATGCGGGCGCAACTTACCAGAGAATGATGCATCATATCTTCAAAGAGCAGAAGGGGCGAAACCTGAAAGTCTATGTAGATGATCTCCTTATCAAAAGAAAGAGCGTCGCGGAACATATAGCGGATCTAGTGGAGACCTTCGCCACCCTGAGGAAGTACAAGATGTGACTCAACCCAGCCAAATGAGTTTTCGGTGTAGGAAGAGGGAAGTTTTTAGGTCACCTCCTCACTCCCAGGGGATGGAACCTAACCCGGACAAGGTCAAGGCCATTCTGGAAATGACATCCCCAAGAGATCCCAAGGAGGTCCAAAGCCTGACAGGGAAGCTGGCGGGCCTTAGTCGTTTTTTATCCAAGGTAGGAGATAATTGCTCTCCATTCTTCAAGACTCTTCGGGGGAATCAGAAGTTTGAATAGGCCACGGAGTGCGAGGAGGCCTTTTGAAAGCTCAAACAACAGCTAACTCAAGCTCCTCTCCTTCAAGGCCCACAAGGAGATGAGGACCTCTTACTATATCTGGGAGTAGGAGAGAAGGCGGTTAGCTCAGTGCTGGTCCGAGAAGAAGGCAAGATGCAACTCCTCATCTACTATGTGAGTAGAGTGCTGTGGCAGGCGGAAGCCAGATATCCTATTTTGGAGAAGTTAGTATTTGCTCTGGTGGTTTCGGCTCGGAGGCTCCGTCCTTATTTTCAAGCTCATTCCATCAAGGTCATTTCCGATCACCCTCTACGTAGTATCCTGGATGGGGTGGAGCACTCTGGCAGGTTGGCGAAATGGGCGATGGAGTTTAGCGAGTTCGACATTTCTTACTCTCCAAGGGTAGCGATCAAGGAGCAGGTAGTAGCGGATTTCCTGGCTGACTTCTCAGCCGAGGTGGAAGGAGACGAAGGCACTTCTAGCCCAGTCTCTTGGAAGATGTTCGTGGACGGGGCCTCAGACAGGTATTCTTTGGGAGCCGAAGTCGTGCTAGTAAGCCCCCAGGGAACCAGGATCAAACAAGCAGTCGAGATCCTCTTCCCCGTTACAAATAATCAAGCGGAATACCAAACCATGGTGACTAGCTTGCGTCTCACCAAGGAGCTAGTGATTCAGGATATCAGGGCCTTCACCGACTCGATGGTGGTCGCGTCCTAGATCAGAGGCGAGTTTGAAGTAAATGATCCGGCCCTGAAGAGGTACTTACTCAAAGTGAAAGGTCTGATCGGCGAGTTTTAATCTTTCTTCGTCGAGCACGTACCTCGAGAAAAGAATTCAGAAGCTGACTACCTCGCCAAGTACGGTCCTCGGGCTAGGGGTACCGTGACCGAGTTGTTCTGACCGTCCATCAAGGAAGGGGAAATGATGGAGATCGAGCAAAGAACCTCATGGAAGGATCCATTCATCACGTTCTTAGCGAAGGGACAGCTGTCTGCCGGCGATGGTGATCAGAAGAAGTTTCGCTACAAAGCCGCATACTACTTACTACAGGAAGGAGAACTCTATCGTAAGACTATCTCAGGTCCTCATGCCCGGTGCCTGTCAGAAATAGAAGTCCCTCGCGTTCTGGAAGAGATTCATTCGGGAGAGTGTGACAGTCACTCAGGGACCCGTACTCTGGAACAGAGAATTCTAAGGCATGGATACTTTTGGCCAACCATCCGAAAGGATGCAGAAGCCTTCTCCAAGAAATGTCCGCAAAGTCAGCTCTTCGCGCCTCTTCAGCTACAACCATCTCAGCACCTTCGCTCGATCACTGCTCCATGGCCCTTCGCTATCTGGGGAATGGACTTGATCGCCCCTTTCCCTCAGTCCAGTGGATAGAGGAAGTTCGTACTTATCATGATCGATTACTTATCCAAATGGATCGAGAAAAAAGCTCTGGCCAAGACCACTTCTCAGATTGTGCAGAACTTTATCTGGGGGGAGATTGCATGCAGGTTCGGGATTCCTCTCGCCATCGTCACCGACAATGGTCCACAGTTCGCCAGCTTGGAGTTAGAAGACTTTTGCAAGCAGCTAGGGACGGATCTTCGATTCGCCTCTGTACGTCACCCTCGCAGAAACAGACAGGTGGAGGCCGCCAACAAGTTGATTATCAACCTTCTAAAGAAGAAAGTCACCAACTTGAAGGGCAACTGGGCAGAGCAGCTTCCCTCAGTCCTCTGGGCTCTGAGAACAACTCCGAACTCAACTACGGGGGAAAATCCATTCAAGTTATCCCACGGATCCGAGGCACTCATCCCAGCGGAGTTCGAGGTTCGTAGCCCGAGAGTCATATCAGCAGGAGATGGCAGTGAAGAGTGGCGCTTGGAGAATGAAGATGCCTAGAGGCTCTCGCTGGATTACGTTGAAGAACTTTGTGACTTAGACTCCATCCTCTAGGAAGAGATCAAACGACGCATGACAAAGCATTTCGACAAAAACGTCCGCCTCAAACATTTCCTTCCAGGTGACCTGGTCATGAAAAAGGTAGATGCTGCAAGAAGAGGAGCAGCCGTTGGCAAGCTACATCCAAACTGGGAAGGTCCCTTCATCGTCTAGGAAGCCCTAGCTACTGGAGGCAACTACCTGCAAGATCAAGTAGGAGAACAACTAGGAGGTACCTGGAGCAGAGATGACCTAAAAAGGTTTTATCCCTAGTGATAACCTATGTCTTCTTTGTAATGATGTTGATATGAATATAATAATTGCGGCAAGCTTGTTTCTCTCTGTGTGTTAATCTATCTCAAGACTTTTGAAGGCTTCAAGTACCAGCCCCGCGATCGACTCCGAAAACCAGTGGTCGACCTGTTCCTCCTAAATAGCCCAGTGTAGATGCTATGACGATGCCTCGGGACTTAAGCGATCTTGTAAGACCGAGCCTCTGCATTGAAGGCCGAGATCAGCTCCCCCCTTGCACGTCTATGTCCCCCGATTGCATCTCTCCTCCGATTGGAGGAACTATCAGGAACAGGCCTAGACCCTAAACCTCTGGGACTCGATAGAGGGCCGATCTCACCAAGCAATCGCTAATCTAGGCATCTCAGCTATTGTCTAAGCAGGATAACCTGCTGAAGGAGGATCAAGAACAAGCCCAAGGGAAGATGTTGGCCTCGAGTGCATCCTCAGGGACTCTCGGAGGAATTACCCTTCGCCCGTGCACTGGCACTCGCAGCCAGGTGGCATGGCCGAAAGCGATGTACACTATTTGATCGGGATATAATCCTTCGACCCGTTCCTCCTAAATAGCTCAGTGCGGATGGTAGGACGATGCCTCGGGACCTAAGCGCTCTTGTAAGACTGAGCCTCTGTATTGACAGTCGAGATCAGCTCCCCCCTTTTGTATGTCGGCCTATGTCTCCCTGATTGCATCTCTCCTCCGACTGGAGGAATTTTTAGGAACAGGTCTGGATGCCAACTTCCCGATTTGGCAGGTTTAAGATCATCTCTTGTGAAGGTATCAGTCATTTATAAAGCATCGGTGTAACTAACTTATCTGTCGTCTTTCAAGTAACAGGATAAAATCACCTCGACTCCAACAATGATTA
Organism: Platanthera zijinensis; assembly: GCA_039513925.1. Taxonomy (NCBI): domain Eukaryota; kingdom Viridiplantae; phylum Streptophyta; class Magnoliopsida; order Asparagales; family Orchidaceae; genus Platanthera; species Platanthera zijinensis. Next base: position 50,041,616 of record CM077084.1, on the reverse strand, counting down.
AAGTCCTCGAGTGGTAGTGTTATCGTAAGTCCGGGTCCCTGCATGAGCTCCTTTTCTGCACACCGACCAACGACCTCCTCGAGTGAGATCAAGTTCCTCGATGGAGTGATGTAGTAGTCCGTGAACTCTGTACGAGCTCCTCTTTTCCAGACCGACTACTTGCCTTCCTTATTCAACTCACACCACTCTAGTTAAGTATGGCTCCTAAGAGCTGTCGACTCCAACAATGATTAAAAGTACTCGAGTGGCAGTGTCATCGTAAGTCCGGGTCTTTGCACGAGCTCCTCTCCTGCACACTGGCCAACGACTGTTGGAACATGGTTTCACACTCCTTAGGTTTGAGAATATCAACTCCCTGCTTGTATTTGATGAGATTGGTTGTGTGATAGAGTGTGCAGGCTGACAGGTGAAAGGAAAGGAGAAGAGCTTCAAAAGGTTACTACCGCCCGGCGATAACCTTATCGCAGCGTGGTAACCATCTCGATCGACGCATATCGGTTCGATGGTCGACGGCCCAATTATCAGCTAAGGAAGGATCGTCGACAATCAAAAGCTACCGCCCGGCGACAGGACGCTACCGCCGGCGGTATCCGGTCGACGTGCATCAAGGGGACGATCGTCGACGATGGTACCTACCGCTCAGGCGATAGTCTTATCGCAGACGGTAGAATTATTTGGCGAAATGGCGCTATCGCTCTGACTGGGCGCGGTAACCATTACCGCCCGGCGATAGCTCTCTTGAAACGGCAGTTTCCTTAATGAGCAGTTATAGTTGCCGTTTCGGGAGACGTGTGGAGACAGCTGGCAGGCGTTACGCGCGAACTTACCGCCCGGCGATAGAGTTATCGCAGGCGGTAGTCTATTTTCTCCAAGACGTATAAAAAGCAGCGCCGTTTCCTCAAGACCTAAGCCTCCAGAGATTATTGACGAAGTGCTCCAGGAATATCAAGTTCGGCCGTCTTCCTACGACCGTTCTACTCATCTTCGTCTAAGAAAAAGCAAGGCTTCTTCCTCTCGTTCGAGATCGAAGAACTCCGGCGATCAAGGCTTCGCATCGTCTACGTCTAGCGACCGGGTGCTTTCCATCGAAGATCACAAGCACCGGCCGTAGATTTATCCGGAGAACTTCTCAAGAGGGAGAACCTAAACTTTAACGAATATATTTTGTAATCTCTTTTTGTATCTTTTTCTTCTTCTATTGTTGTAAGTGGTAAGGGAAATCGACCGGGGAAGGTCGTCGGAATCCGGGTTGGATTCCGTGGAAAATCGTCCCGGGATTTGGGGCGTCTAGATCGGGGATTTAGCGGTGCTCTAAGACCCTTCCGGGTGTGGAGGTGAAGAGCGGCTCTAAGACCTTTCGGGGAGAAAGTGAGAGAGCCAACCGGTCCGGGTTTTGGGTCGGTACAGAAAACCCAAAGTTTTCTTCTCTTCGTCTTTGATCTTCGACGTCATGAAGATCGTACTGTAAAACATTCATCTTGTAATTGTATGAAATTGATTGTTATTGAATTTAATACTTGTGTTTTAAATCTTCACTTGTGGTGTGGTTTACGTTAAGATTCCGTTTATTCAAGCGAAATTTATAAAACCTTATTCACCCCCCCCCTCTAAGGTTGGCCTCCGGATCCAACAAGTGGTATCAGAGCCGAGGTTACTTCGAATAGGCTTAACCACCTGAAGTAAGATGGCCAACCCAGTGCATGCTTTCACTGAGGGACAAGGTGTGAGTCGTCCTCCACTCTTTATGGGTAGTGACTATAGTCACTGGAGGACAAGGATGAAAATCTTTCTGATGACGCACAGCATGGACGTATGGGCCATGATAGAGACTAAGTACACCACACCCACTACCACGGTTGGAGAAGTCGTTCTTGAAAAACCGCGCGATAAGTGGGACGATGCGGACAAGCTTAGATGTACTAATAACGCCAAGGCTATGAATTCTCTATTCTGTGCGTTAGATAAGACGGAATTTAATAGAATATGTAACTGCGAAACTGCCTTTGATATTTGGCGACTTCTTGAACTTACTCATGAGGGTACCTCGCAGGTGAAAGAATCAAAGCTGTTTCGGCTTGAATCCGAGTATGAACAGTTCCGGATGGAGATCGATGAAGATGTTGACAGCATGTACACAAGGTTCACCAAGATCGTCAACGCATCAAGATCACTTGGAAAGAACTTTCCAAATGGTGATCTAGTGAGGAAGATACTGCGATCTCTACCTCCCCGCTTCAACCCCAAGGTGACTGCTATCGCTGAATCTCATGAAATCAGCGCCTTGGAGATTGAGAGTCTTATCGGAAACCTGAAGACTCATGAAGTGGAACTGAAGATACAAGCCAAGGAATATCCCAAGGAAATGAAGAAAAAGGGATTGGCTTTGAAGGCTTCAAAAGAGAGGAAAACATCTGATTTCTCTGAAGAAGATGAAGAGGAAAGTCTCTATGTAAGGGAATTCAAAAAATTCATGAAGAACCCCAGAAAACAAGGGAAGTTCAAACGGTTTCTGAAGAAGGGAGTTGAAGAGGGTAGGAAGTGGAACAAGTCGGTAAAGGAGACCGATAGCGATGATGAAAAGTATCAGCCTGAATGCTTTCATTGTCACAAGCTGGGACATCTAAAAAGAGACTGTCCAAGACTCCAGAAGGAAGAGAAAGGAAAGGACAACAAGTATAAAGGGAAGAAGAAAGTACTGAAGGCTCTGACCTGGGATGAGGATGGATCGGAAGATTCGAGTAGCACCGACTCAGGAAGTGACAACGAAACAAATCTGTGCCTCATGGGAAAAGGTCAAGAGGAATCTGAATCTGATGCTGAGTCCAGTGTCCAAAGCGACACTGAGGTAACTCCTCCTACTTACTCTGAATTACTTGAGATTTATGATCATGTAGTTGGTAGGTTAGAAGAAGTAACATCTAAGAAAAATTCCTTAAGAGCTGAAAATAAACGTCTAAATAAGAGTTTAGAAAAGCTGAAGAAAGAAGTAATTAAAATTGGGAAAGAGAAGGTGGAATGCCTTGAATGTCCTCACTTGGTAGCATCCATCGAGGAGGGTAAAGCAAGTCTCTCCAAGACATCCTTGAGACTAGTATCTCTCAAAAATGAGAAGAATGTCTTGGAGAAGAAGCTTCATATCTCCCTTGCTAAAGTTGAGGAAGGAAAGGAACAGTTTGCTAATCGATGTGTGATGTTAGTAACTGAGAACACCGCTCTAAAAGCGAGGATCCATGATCTCAACTGTGCGGTTCAAAAATTTGGTGTAGGCCAAAAATCTCTAAACATGTTATTGGGCGCACAGTGTCATGGGTCTGGAAAGTTTGGCATCGGCTATGTAAGTCCATCATCACCATTGGAGGACTATAGCACTCTGTCCACGCCTAAGTCAACAAATAAGATCAAAAATCTGAATACATTATCTCCTTCCTCTAGCAAGAGATCGAGTGAGGTGATGAAAGTCATTTCCTCAGCTTATGCTCTATGTGCCAACTGTAATAAGTTCGGACATGCTTCAAGCTCTTGCGGGAGGAAAGGTGCTAAACAAAACGCGCAAGTCTGGCTACCAAAGTCTACTACCTACAAAATAGGTGGAACAACTTGGGTAACCAGATCTTTACTCTCATCTCCTTTTTAGGTATGTTGGCAGGCAAGGGACACAAAGAACGTGTGGTACTTGGACTCTGGATGCTCCAAGCACATGACGGGTGATAAAGATAAGTTCCTTAGCCTGGAAAAGAAGAGAGGTGGAGTGGTCACGTTTGGAGATAATGGTAAAGGAAGAATTCTGGGAATCGGCACAATAGGTAACAAGTTTTTCTCTATTTCAAATGTGCTGTTTGTTGATGGTTTAAAACATAACCTTATTTCTGTAAGTCAACTAGGAGATAAAGGTATAGATGTTATTTTTGAATCATCATCGAACACGTGCAAACTCATTGATGCTAAAACCTCTAATGTATTGCTTGTAGCCCATAGAAATCACAATGTGTACACAGTTAATTTTGATGATTTCTCTTCGTCCAATCTAAAATGCCTAGTAACTAAGAATGAAGAACTAGACCTTTGGCATAGGAGATTAGGACACTCGGGTAGCAAGCTAATTATTAAGTTATCTAGAAAGAAACTTGTTAGAGGAATTCCGTCTCTAAGCGGTAGTTTTAACGTTATGTGTGGGCCTTGTCAAAAGGGAAAATTTGTCAAAAACTCGTTTAAAAGTAAAACAGAGATTTCCACCTCTAGACCGTTAGAACTTTTGCACATGGATTTGTTTGGACCGCTTTCCACATATAGCCTAGGAGGAAAGCGATATACATTCGTCATCATAGACGACTTTTCTCGTTATTGTTGGACAATATTTCTTGCCAACAAATCTGACACGTTTAGGGAATTCTCTACTTTATGCACGCGTATTCAAAATGAGAAAGAACTAAACATTAAGTGTATCAGATCAGATCACGGTGGAGAGTTTGAGAATGAGGATTTTTCGAAGTTGTGTGAGACTTTAGGGATTAAGCACGAATTCTCCGCTCCTCGCACGCCTCAACAGAATGGAGTGGTAGAAAGAAAGAATCGCACACTTCAAGAGCTAGCACGTACGATGCTCGCGGAGTTCAGCTTACCTCGATCGTTTTGGGCCGAAGCGGTCAACACGGCAAGCTACGTGATGAACCGTGTCATGCTTCGCCCACTTCTTAAGCGAATCCCTTACGAGCTCTACTTTGATAGAAAACCCTCCGTCTCGTACTTTAGAGTTTTTGGGTGCCCATGCTATATTCTGAACACTAAGGATCACTTAGGAAAATTCGATGAAAAATCCGATCTAGGCATATTCTTAGGATATTCTAGCAAAAGTCGAGCCTATAGGATTTATAATAAGAGAACCTTAGTGGTTGAAGAATCAGCTCATGTGCATTTTGATGAGAGTCCACCATCTAGTGAGCCTAGGATGCCCGAAGAAGAGGTTGAGGAGAGTGTTCCGGTTGAGAGTAACGAGGAGAGTGAGTCGCACGCATATGTGCCTCCTAAGGATCTAACGTTTACGAAACAACATCCTCGTGATCTAGTTATTGGAGAACCATCCCATGGAGTTAGAACTCGATCTGCTCTTCATGAGGCGTTCTCCAACTTATGCTTTCTATCGGATATTGAGCCCAAAAACGTGTCCGAGGCTCTTCAAGATGAATCATGGTTCCTTGCCATGAATGAGGAATTGAGCCAATTCGAGCGTAGCAAAGTTTGGATTCTAGTTGATCGTCCGGACAACCATCCCGTGATTGGTTTAAAGTGGGTGTTCAAGAATAAACTTGATGGTGAGTCTAGGATCACGAGGAATAAAGCTCGGTTGGTAGCACAAGGATATTCACAAATTGAGGGTGTGGATTTTGAGGAGTCTTTTGCACCGGTTGCTCGTCCTGAGTCCATTCGAATGTTTTTGGCATTCGCAAGCCATTAGAAAATAAAGTTGTTTCAAATGGACGTTAAGAGCGCATTTTTAAATGGTTATATAAAAGAAGAAGTGTATGTCGAGCAACCACCCGGTTTCCTAAATGCCGCCCACCCTCATCATGTGTACAGATTAGTAAAGGCCTTGTATGGACTGAAACAAGCACCCCGTGCTTGGTATGATAGGCTAACTACGTTCCTCTTAGATCATGGGTTCAAGATGGGTAGTGCGGACACAACTCTCTTTGTACAAGCCAAAAATTCGGATCTCGTTATCCTCCAAATTTACGTTGACGATATTATTTTTGGAGCGACTAATGAGAGGTTGGTTGAAGAGATTGTGAGTTTAATGAAATCTGAATTTGAAATGAGCATTGTGGGAGAACTCAATTATTTTTTAGGATTTCAAATCTCTCAACGACAAGACGGAATTTTCATAAATCAATCCAAATATATAAAAGATATGCTTGTACGTTTTGGTTTTGAGTCTTTAAAACAAGTCAAAACTCCGATGAGTGCGTCCCTTAAATTAGGAAAAGACGAGAGTGGAATCTCTGTGGATCAAACAATGTTTCGGGGCATGATTGGATCTTTGTTATACTTGAGTGCGTCACGGCCCGATATCACGTTTGCGGTAGGTATGTGTGCCCGTTATCAAGCTGACCCTAGGGAGTCTCACTTTAAAGCGGTAAAACATATTTTTCGCTATCTCCTTGGCACGCAACACCTCGGGTTGTGGTACCCTCACTCGGATGATTTTACCCTTCATGGATATTCTGACTCCGATTATGCCGGTTGCTCTCTTGACCGCAAGAGCACTAGCGGTACTTGTCATTTTTTAGGCCCGGCACTTGTCTCGTGGTCAAGTCGTAAGCAAAACTCGGTGGCTCTTTCGACCGCCGAAGCCGAGTATATCGCCTTAGGAAGTTGCTGTGCACAGGCACTTTGGATGTCGCAAACTTTAGAAGACTTTGGTCTTTCTTTTCGCAACATTACACTTAGGTGCGACAACAAGAGTGCGATAGACTTAACGTATAATCCGGTGCATCACTCTCGGTCCAAACACATAGACGTTCGACATCACTTTATTCGCGACCACATTAAGAAAGAGATTGTGAGTGTCGTCTTTATTGGGACCGATGATCAACTCGCGGACATTCTTACTAAACCGCTTCCGGATGCTCGTTTTTCACTTCTACGACTCGAACTTGGGATTCTTGATTTATCGTCCTAATTTTTTTGTTATATGTGTTTTTTTTGTGTGTTTGTAGTTTTGTTTTTTTTGGTTTCGTTTTTGTTCTGTTCAAAGTTGTAACAGCAAAAACAAAAAAAAAAAAATATGTTCTGTTCGTTTTTTATTCCCTGTTCGTGTTGTTTTTGGTTGTTCCCTGTTTGTGGCTAAAATTGTTTTCAAAAATTAAAAAAAAACTGACAAGTTGGTTTGGGGCTCATATGACCGAGTCGTGGTATATTTTCAAGTATATACAATATTTGTTAATCTTCTTGTCAATTTGTATGGCACATTGGTATCCGGTCATGATGAGCGAAGTTAAATTTTTGTCTAGCTATTGAGTGCGAAAATTAATGTGGGTGTACGTTGTCTACGCCTCTAAGTATGTGTGAGGATTTATTTACGATAATGACTACACCACTCACACATCACTTGATCATGCACTCAACCTGAGATAATAAGCTGACATGTTATAAATCGTGACACTAAATTTAACATATCTGATATATCTTGAACAATCAATGTCATGAAATCAAATTGCGCGTGTCTATGCTAATTAAATTTTTGGGCCAAAACTAGAAACGCATATGTCCAATGTAAACAAGTTAAAGTGGATCTACCTATGTGGGTAGATTTCGATTGACTTGGGGTCTTGTTCTGCTTTGATTATGTATAAAATTGATGGCCTAACTCAAAATAAAATGATGGCCATCAAATCCCGCTTACAGACCCCCCAAGCACTACTCATCCCTCCTGATAAGTCTTCATAAGCGTTGTGAGGGTGAGCACCTTGGCTTACAAAGTCGTTTCGATCTTGTGCATGGACTACACTTTATGATTTGTGCCCTTGATTTAATTTCTTTATGCCGCACTATGTCATGTGACGTGATTTTTCACTATATCTCTTTGGTGTTAGCATCGTTAGTTTGCTTGATATAAAACATGTCTGCATGATATCTCTATTGAATGTTTTGTCTCTTGATGCTACACGTGCACATGTCATTATCTTATTTAAATCTTCCGCGCATAAGAATTGGACCTCAACTACATTCGATGCTTTTCGCACAATACGTACTGGCACATTTTTTTCTCTCATGACGATATTTGTGTTTGCCTATTTTTCTCTCTATTTATCTAAACCTTGCAAACATTCATGTCATACTTGATGTGTGCTATGTCTCGTGCATATAGTCCAATTTCTTCACTCTGATTAGCGTTTGCTCCTGATTTTGACCCTGTTTTACAATTCTCTGATTTCAAGTGCTTTGTGGGTCTATATTACGTTATCTCTCGCCTACAATTTTCATCCTCCTTGGTCGGTTGGCCTCGCCCATTCTTTTGATATTATCAAAGGGGGAGAAGGTATTGGAGGTAGTGTTCATGATAGGGGGAGCGTATTGAGGTGTGTGTGTGCTCATAGATAGGGGGAGCGTCCCACCGATAGGGGGAGTATGTAGTAGGATAGAACAGGATTGAACGGGATCGATATAGGTGTGTATTGCTTATTTGTTCAATATCATTTTACTCTGATACTCTACTTTATACTGTTCTACGTTGCTACATACATCTATTCTGGCACTCTATCTACTTGATTTTGGTTTATCATGAACGGGATTGATATTATCAAAAGGGGGAGTTTGTTGGAACATGGTTTCACACTCCTTAGGTTTGAGAATATCAACTCCCTGCTTGTATTTGATGAGATTGGTTGTGTGATAGAGTGTGCAGGCTGACAGGTGAAAGGAAAGGAGAAGAGCTTCAAAAGGTTACTACCGCCCGGCGATAACCTTATCGCAGCGCGGTAACCATCTCGATCGACGCATATCGGTTCGATGGTCGACGGCCCAATTATCAGCTAAGGAAGGATCGTCGACAATCAAAAGCTACCGCCCGGCGACAGGACGCTACCGTCGGCGGTATCCGGTCGACGTGCATCAAGGGGACGATCGTCGACGATGGTACCTACCGCTCAGGCGATAGTCTTATCGCAGGCGGTAGAATTATTTGGCGAAATGGCGCTATCGCTCTGACTGGGCGCGGTAACCATTACCGCCCGGCGATAGCTCTCTTGAAACGGCAGTTTCCTTAATGAGCAGTTATAGTTGCCGTTTCGGGAGACGTGTGGAGACAGCTGGCAGGCGTTACGCGCGAACTTACCGCCCGGCGATAGAGTTATCGCAGGCGGTAGTCTATTTTCTCCAAGACGTATAAAAAGCAGCGTCGTTTCCTCAAGACCTAAGCCTCCAGAGATTATTGACGAAGTGCTCCAGGAATATCAAGTTCGGTCATCTTCCTACGACCGTTCTACTCATCTTCGTCTAAGAAAAAGCAAGGCTTCTTCCTCCCGTTCGAGATCGAAGAACTCCGGCGATCAAGGCTTCGCATCGTCTACGTCTAGCGACCGGGTGCTTTCCATCGAAGATCACAAGCACCGGCCGTAGATTTATCCGGAGAACTTCTCAAGAGGGAGAACCTAAACTTTAACGAATATATTTTGTAATCTCTTTTTGTATCTTTTTCTTCTTCTATTGTTGTAAGTGGTAAGGGAAATCGACCGGGGAAGGTCGTCGGAATCCGGGTTGGATTCCGTGGAAAATCGTCCCGGGATTTGGGGCGTCTAGATCGGGGATCTAGCGGTGCTCTAAGACCCTTCCGGGTGTGGAGGTGAAGAGCGGCTCTAAGACCTTTCGGGGAGAAAGTGAGAGAGCCAACCGGTCCGGGTTTTGGGTCGGTACAGAAAACCCAAAGTTTTCTTCTCTTCGTCTTTGATCTTCGACGTCATGAAGATCGTACTGTAAAACATTCATCTTGTACTTGTATGAAATTGATTGTTATTGAATTTAATACTTGTGTTTTAAATCTTCACTTGTGGTGTGGTTTACGTTAAGATTCCGTTTATTCAAGCGAAATTTATAAAACCTTATTCACCCCCCCCCTCTCTAAGGTTGGCCTCCGGATCCAACAACGACCTCCTCGAGTGAGATCAAGTTCCTCATTGAAGCGATGTCGTAATCCGTGAACTCTGTACGAGCTCCTCTCCTGCAGACCGACTACTTGCCTCCCCGAGTCAACTCACACCACTCTAGTTGAGCAAGGCTCCTGAGAGTAATCGACTCCAACAATGATTAAGTCCTCGAGTGGCAGTGTTATCGTAAGTCCAAGTCCCTACACGAGCTCCTTTCTTGCACATTGGCCAATGACCTCCTCAAGTAAGACCAAGTTTTTCGTTGGAGTGATGTCGTTGTCCTTGAACTCTGTACGAGCTCCTCTTCTGCAGACCGACTACTTGCCTCCCTAAGTCGACTGATTCCAACCCCCAGTTGAGCTTGGATCTTGCTGGGTTTCGACTGATTCCCACCCCTAGTTGAGTTTGGCTCCTGCTGGGTGTCGACTGATTCCCACCTCCAGTTGAGCTTGGCTCCTGCTGGGTGTCGACTGATTCCCACCCCTAGTTCAGCTTGGCTCCTGCTGGGTGTCGACTGATTCCCACCCCCAGTTGAGCTTGGCTCCTGCTAGGGGCCGACTACTGCCAACCACCAGTCGAGCTCGGCTCCTGAGGGTGTCGGCTCCGGTCTCCAAGCCAGTCGGGTTTAGTCCCAGCGAGATAAACAACCATGCAGGTGCGAGTATGTCTTGGAGAGAATGCGAATATGCCTTAACGAACTTGCGAGTATGATATGACGAGTATGCATCGGTACACATGCGAGTATCGGGACGCGAAATGATTGAAGCGATTATGACCGTGCGAGTATCACGCGACTACGGTTGATAATAACGCGTAGATAAGCGTTGCGAGCACTCATCCTCCTCGAGCTTATGAGCCTAGCGAGCACCATCAACCAGCAAACATGCGCGTAAAGAATGACAGAATAAAATAACTTGTATAAATATGTCAAAAAATTTACAAGTTACAAAAGTGTAAAAAAATCTATTACATCCAAGCATGACAAAGATCGACGAGCAACTAGGACTCGTCGTCGTCAGTATCAGGCCAATATTCTTCATCTCCAATGTCGGCATCCTCCTCTTCCTCACCACCTGCGCCACTTCCATCTCCATCTGTGCTTCCGCCGCTGCTGCTGCCGCTGCTGCTGGAGCCCGATGTCGAGGAAGAGGCGAGATGGTCTCCTCGGCGAGCAATTTAGGGATAAGCTCGTCGACGGTGAGCTGCTTCTCCCCCTCGGCAAGCTGTCCGTTGATCCTCAGCCGGGCAAGCATAATGTTCCCCGCCGCTCCCGCTATCTCGCGGCGGACTGACGGCCTCTCCTCCCATAGAAGCCGAGATCGCTTAATAGCCCAATGTGGGTCGTCCTCCGACAACGGCGCATCGGGCAAGGGAGATGAAGAGCTCGCGCGCCCCTCGACGGTGACCAGACGAGTCTCCATCTCGGCGGCGCGAATCTGGGCCGCCTCCAGCTCTGCCAGGGAGTTGGCGAGTTTCTCCTCGCACTCGGAGAGCTTCTTCGCGGCCTCGATCTCGACAGTCTGCGATAAAAGACAATCAGCAAAATAATTCCAAAGTCCAAAGTCACCAATATCGTACGGGAGGAGGCGACTTACCTCATAGTCCCTCCAACGGATTGACTGCATACCAAGATCAATAGCTTTCTTGGTGATGACCTTCAAAGCCTCGGTCATCTCCAGCAGCTTCTTGGCCGAGTAGCGGCCTAACTCAATAGTCCGCGCCAGCGAGCACAAGGTTTGATGGGCGAGCACTTCTGGGCTGAGCTCCAGCAGCGACTCAGCATCAACTCGCCCATATAAAGCATGGAGGACGGCGAAGGCCTCCCCCTTATCTTCCCAATCCACCGACCAGGAAGGGAGGTTGGTACTCAGCGTCACTGAATGCTCTTCTTTGGACCAAGTCACCAACGGGCGACCATAAGCATCCACCGCTCCCCTCCCAAGGTTGAAATTAAGGTGGAAGCGGGGCGCCCGAGCATCTAGCGACGACTCTTGGTCTCCGGATGGGGAGGAAGACATCTTGACCCTCTTGCTCGCAGGGCCCGGCGACTTGACCTTCGCCTTCCCCTTGGCAAGTTTCTTCTTCTCGCCGACGTCGGGCGGAGGGCGGGATTCCGGGAAGGACGTGGAGATTTCCATCGCCGGAGGAAGCGGCTTCTCCAGAAGCTCGTTAGCCACTACATGCATCGTACAATATTTTAGTATCGAGCTCCGATGAATGGGAGTGAGTAGACGAGCATACATAATTCTCGCTCAAGTGTTACCTCGTTTGGATGGATCTCTTCGAGCGTGTTGATGTTAAGCCGCCAGTTGATGACATCAAACCGGCGACCTCGGAAGGACTCGAACAGTTGCTCGCGGACACCTTCCAAGATCGGCGGGAGTAAAGCGACATCGACGGGTTGGTGCGGCCTTCCCAAGAGGCCCGCGAATTCGCCATGAACGACGACCATCTGCTCGCTCCAGCGATGGACTTTATTAGCTGTCCCCACCAAAGTGCAGACGTGGATGCTTAAATAAACGACCCCCTCAGCAGTCGTGGCGAAGGCGAATATCCTATGGAAAACAGAAAGGTCGAAGGCGACCCTCTCTTCCCGCAGATAGCAAAGGAATCCCATGATGATTGCCACTCCGTTGGGGTTGATCTGCGCGGAGACGATCCCAAAATACCAGAGGATCTCGCAATATTCGTGCCAGAATGGAAGTCGCAGGCCGGCATCGAAATGATTAAGCGACAAGACCATCGCGCCCTCAATGTAGGTGTTGAGTCGCTCGCTGTGAGTAGGGAGCCTTGCCGAGTATCCATCTGGCAGGAGTCACTCCCTAAACAACTCCAAGTCTCGCTCTGTGGTTACAAATTTCTTGAAGGCCGCGTCGACAAAGTTGGCGGCGTGGGCTTGTCGACGAGCACTAGCGTCGTCTCCAACCATGGTTAACGAGCTACCGAGATAGAGCGAGAAGAAGGGCGAGAAGAAAAGACAGATAGAACCTTGCGAGCAGGAAAAGATACTCACAAGCTGGGGTTGGAAAATCGCAGCAATGTACTTATGTCCCACCTACCCCTTCTATTTATAGGAGAAGGCAGAGGGGAGGGGGGGGTACAAATCTGCCTTGGCGAGTATCAGCCTAAGACGCGGTTTAGGCGAGAAAACAGACCCTCGACGTCAACCTCATCTCGCACAGCACATCAGAGAATGTCGCGACATTCTCCAGAACCTACATAATAAACTCGACACATCGCAGAGTAACAAGTAAAATGACAGGAAGAAACTAACGGCGAGATGCAAACTCGCTTAATACAAATATAATAATTTTTTATTACAATAGTCGCCTACGGCGAGTTTAGAATAAAGAAAAAGAAGTGATCCTAAGTTCTAGGTGGTCGCTCTGGAGGATGAGGATGTCGCTCGGCCCAGCCCATCTCGCGTGCTCGCCAGTAATGGTCTGTCTCCATCTCCATGACATCATCACCCAAGCGCAGCTGCTCCTCCATCCTTGTCAGTTGCCCCACGGAGCCTATACTCGCCCGAATGCCGGCCAGCTCGTCGAGGACGAGCTGCAGGCAGTGGTTGTTTATCGCCAGCTGGCGATCATTCTCCTTCACCATGTGGAAGCGAGCCTCGTAACTCTCCAGAGTGGTCCGGAGTTCTTCCATCTTCGTTACTCGCACCTCTAGAGCTGAGATCCGGCGATGAGGCTCGCAGATAGTGAGCTGATCGAACTTGCTCTCCAGCTCCATGTAGGCGCGAGCAGCAGCATGGCGATACTCGCTCCCGGATAACCCGATGGCGTCGATGAAGGCAGCCCCAGGAGTCATCGGGTGATCTGTCAGAGCAGATAGAAAAGTTGTCAGGTCAGAACTGAGCGCCTAATTGATCAAAGGAAGCAACAGCGACAAAGCTTACCGCGATGAGGAGACCGAGATCGGCGAGGTGAAGGGATGCAACCTGGGACATCTCGCGGACCAGAGGATGGACCACACACATGATCGGCTGGTCTACCCTGCCCGCGACCTCCGTGATCAGAGTCCCCGACTCGCGACGGGAAGTAATTTGGCCGCGGCCTATCCGATTTCCAAGCCAGAGTCTTCGATGGAGGCGGCGGAGGCTGCGGCGAACTCGCCGGCCAATGCGAAGTCTTCGGCGGAGGAGGCGGGGGAGGTCGCTGCAAGTCATCTTGTTGCTGAGCGGTCAGAGGCGGTGACGGCGGTAAAGAGGTACTCGCCGCCTGGAGGGAGACCGCATTTAGAGGCGACGGTGGCGGCAGTAGAGAACTCGCCTCTGGTAGTTTCGAATCTCACACGGGAGTGGGAGCGACCTTGCTCGCCGGAAGATCCTTTCTCTCTAGAGGGTCCTTTCTCGTCGGGAGGTCCTTCACTGGTGGTTCCTTGCTCGCCAGAGGGTTTTCCTTCGCCAAAGGGGTAGTCTCCGACGCTTACTTGGCGTCGAGATTAATCCGGACCATATGCGCGGTCCGGGGTGGCTTATCGGCTGCCAGGGCGAGCAGCGGAGTGGAGTTCAGGGGGGCGACATCCAGAGGCACATCCGCGACGTCCGGAGGGGAGTTTGCGAATAAAGAAAACATATCAGCGAGAAGCACACAGCGACCAACTATTTTGGAAGAATGGCTTGGGAAAATGGCGACCTGGCAGGGAGACGACTTCGATCCGGTGTGATGCCGACGTCTTGACGACTTCGGGATTCTTTAGCAGGCTGACGAGGCTCGAGCTCGAGGTGGCCGGGTTGGGGACGTCGTCTAGCCCAAGATCGCTAATAAGCTTCATGGTGCTAGCGGAGGGCGCAGGTTTGACCGTCAAAGCCATGACTTGCTCAGATGGTGGAAGCGGGTCGACCGACTTGGAAGCGGGTATCTTCTTGGGCTTCTTGGTCTTCTTCCTTTTATGGGGGGTAAGTCGGCAGCGAAATCTTCCTTCCGCGGCCTTTTTGCCTTGGTAATGCCGAGAAGACCAGATAGGGCGGCGAGGCTGTCTTGAAGGAGTTTCTCGTTGGCGTCCAACATAGTGCGCGAGCTCTGGAGATCCACCTCTAAAACCAGCCCGTCTATTTATAGAGAGTCAGGAAGTCGTCGAGGGCGAACAACTCAGATACTCGGCATAGAAGCTCTCCAAATAAGTGTTGGATGATTCTTTCCAAGCTCCTATGTCGCTCGAAAAGAGGGGGGATTGTGTACAACTCGTATTCATCGAGAATGGGTCCTACTACAGCTAGGTCAGCAGAAGTCAAGGTCAATAAGTCAAGACAAAAGTCAAAGTCAGCGCGCAAGACCGTAGAAGACCTGTGCAAGTATGGCGAGCTACCCTCGCATACTCGCCCGGTAGGCGACTAGGCGAGATACTCGCCCAGCCCGTGCGAGTTTCTTTGGAAGTCACCTAGTCGCCAGGGGGTGGGGTATAAATATGACCCCCCCCCCCTCCTTGGATTTGCCTATAAATAGAACCCTAGGGGTACGAGGAGAGGCACTTGAGATTCTCTGCAGGATACTCGCGAGTTCACCTTTTCCGATACTAGCCGAGTCTTTGGATTCCTTTTCCTTAGAAGACTAGGTCGCGACCTTGCGACTAAGTCATCAGCTAGTCTCCCTCGTACCTAGTTCGACCATTCTTGGTTGAGAAGGGGCTGCTCCTTTCGATCATCCGGGTACGTGGTGGGTCCTTCCTGTCGCAACATCTGGGGTCCTGTTTCCTCCAGTTCTTCATCCTAGTCATCCTAGCCGTCTGGTCTTACCTTTGAACCGGTAACCTTAGGCGGCCTTGATCCGAATTCCGAGATTGGGATTTTCCTGGCTTCAACACTCACCCTATTGGGTTTCTGCGTTAGATCTCTGTGTCACTTTATCATTATTATTTTGTGTCCTGTTTTGATTATGTATCAGCATACCGCTAAACGGTCATGCAGGTACTTGCTCGAACTAATTTACAGGTGCTCTGGTCAAACTTGTGTACTCTCTAGCCCAACATTAGGCAAGCTAAATAAAACATCCTTTAAATATCAACCGTTCACTTATTATTAACTCTTTTTCATCATAGCCCTCCCCCCAAAACTTATTTTAAAATCGATACCGATAACCCTAGCACATCCTCGCATTCCTCCCGCAATCTCTACGCCGTGCCTCTTTGTATCAATGGTGTTGTTTGATTATCTTCTATATTGCTTAGTGTATTGGCTATAAATGTGGAGTTAACCCAAGATTCTTATTGTTATTATATTAAGCTTTTTATATGATTTTGACTTAGTTTCACATCCAAAATTATGATTTTTCCTCTGAATTCTAGGGTTGATTCAGACGAGAAGGTGCGCGACACCACTATACATTTATAGTCACGAGTAATTACCTGCGGAAACTCGTTCATTTTAGTCTGGACATCTTATTCTTCATAAATATTTTGCGTTAGAGAAGATGACACTTGCAGTTTCGGCTTGTTGTGGGTACCAATCTTAAGCTTTATTGTTAGTTTTCAGTCTTAGTCATATTGAGTTAATTTAATCTGCTAAATTAATTATTTCTGAGCATATTTGTTGATTATCTATAATATAACAAAAAGAAAGAAATTTGATATTTCACTTCTATAGGTCGCATCTAGGATCTCGATCCTAACGACTTTGCTTTTCATGCCTATATTGCTTTTAATGTAGCTTGAAAACTAAGTGTTTATTGATCTATGAATCATAACTATGTTGTCATGCATGATTTATTATTTTAATAAATCATACTAGATATTATATTTGTATATTTTGCTGTTTTAATCAAACAACTATTTTTGCCTACATTCAAAGGGGTGGAAGGAGTAATGAAACAACTATGTATTATTGTTAGTTTGCAATAAAGTTTGGTGCAGTGTACATTGTTAATAGGGCAATGAAAGATACTTCATGCATCCTCCTCCTTTAATACCTACCTTAGAACAACATATGAAGATTTCATAGCTTTGATTTCGCGGCCACATTGTGCTCCTATTCTCGAATCAGAAGTGCTGCTTTTAAAAGGCTTTTAAACTATAAATTTTTTTTGGGGGTCTATTTGTTTGGATGGAATTGGAATTCTAATAAATTTCATGAAATTCATTTTGAACTAAAATAAATTCTTTGAAATATGCATAAGAATTGAGTAATTTCAGTCGGTTAGCGTTTTCTCCTCGGGGGGGGGGGGGGGGGGGGTTGGTATTTTACCAAGGGCATGTTATTTTCGCCCGAACACACATTTTTTTTGCTCGAACACGCACTTTCTAGCACGGGCACGCGATTTTTTGCCCTGACGCTCCTTTTTGCCAGAGCGTGTATTTTTTCACCCGGGCGTGCTTTTTTTGCCAGTGCGCGTTTTTCACCTATACACGCATTATTTTTGCCCAGGTCTGCGTATTTCATATGAGAGCGCGTTATTTCTCCTGAGCGCACATTTTTCCGGAGGCAAGTTCTCACCAAACACCCTGAGGGTGGGTCATCCAAAACACTCCCCTCTCCAAAGAGAGACCAAAAGACTAACACCAAAGATAACTCTTACTACCTAAGGGGCTCTATGTATAGATGGAGCCCCCCTACAGAACAAAATCACGACATAACAAAACACCTAAAGAAACGTGTTTATCGCATTTTAAGGACTTGGTCCGGCGTCTCTAAAGTGCTCCAAGGTCTTCTCCATCTTGTCCTCTTCCATCCTTAACAATTTCATGGATTTCTTTCTCCTTCCATGGCATCTTCAAGAGGATGAGCTCTCGGTTTCCAAGCACCGAATCTCACTCTCTGCCAAATCCCTTGCCATTTTAATTAACAAAAGGCTGAAATAAAGGATTTTCGCTTCTCTAGTAATTAGCAGAGAACTCGAGCCCTCCAAGTGTCTAAAGGAATTCATACGCAAAATGGTAACACAAAATTACCTCACCTTATAGGTACATTCTTATGAAGAGAGGGGTGGGGTGGGGTGGGGGTTTGTATTTGAGCTAGCACTCATCATTTGGCATTTTTACAATTAAGCCAATCAATATATGATAATTACAAAAGCTCACACTCATCATCTTCTTTACATACCCACAAATTCTTTTCATAACCTATCAAGCCTCTATAATTCCCATAAAACCAAATAAAATAGGGTATGGAGCCCTTAAGCACTTCTTTCCTTTACAAATGCCACATATGTTTTCATACAAGGCTTATGTTAATAAGATTGCAATGAAAGGAGAGAATAACGACATCATTTACCGACATATAAGAGACACAATGTGAGGCGATACTCCTATGATTTATCGATTTCTCTAGGCAAAAAGGTCTAATGTTCGAGATAGATCGTTTAAGCTGGACCAATCTTTTACGGCTCGAGTCATCGAATCAAATATCTTGATCTGAGAGGGTCAAATGTATTGATTTGAGCTATGTTGTAAAGATGGTATGAAAATTTGAGTCAACCATACAAAGAGCATGACTTTAAATGATGTGTGCTCAAAATGATAATCGGAAATTTTGAACCAACTCGTTTATTATTAAATTTTGTTTCCTTTTTAAACATGGTTAAGCTAGTTCAATTGGCAAGTAAGCAATAAATAGAATTCGAGCAACCTTCCATGGAAGAAACCCCTAGTAACTGAATACGCTTGCAATGCATTGTTTCTATTCCTCTTGTTCCATGGCCCTTTACCACCGAGAGTAAGATTGAGCATAACAATTTAATCTAAAAAATCACTCAATATTTTACTCCTAATAAATTTGAACCAAAATGATTTGAGTTGATTTCAAGCCATCAAAAACAAGCTCAATCAAATTTTAGGTCGATTTAGAGCCTAGGTTGGCTCCTCCAAAATTTGATTCGGTACGGCTCAATTTTGATTCCAAATAGCCAACTAGACCTATAAGAGGGACAGTAATCTTGTAAAGGATTTCAAATAAAAAAAATGAAAAGCTAAATTATTCCATATTTTAAGCTAATTTGATTTCGATTTGAAGTAGATTGTGAGCTTATTGAACTCGACTCGATATCAACCGTACATCAGAATGGAGGGATGAATCAAATTGAGGCACTATAACCATCAACACTTGCAAGAAGAAATACGAGTCTTTCATGCTCTTCATTAGCTTGTCCAGGGCCGGATCGCAGAAGTAGAGTGTTGAATTCATATCCGGAGGCATGGGGCCACCATGCTCGTTCTCTAATCACTCGTGTTGTGACTGTCGATGAAAAATGAGCTGAATGTTGCAACATGGGTTGTGGGACAGAGTTGATCCTTCCTCCTAGCTGGTTTTTATGGACGGGGTCGATTCTTTTCTGGCTCAGATTGTCTAGTCACATTTTTTTATCCGTACGTGTTTTCAGCCCTGATGGAGATATGTAGAAAAGATAATGTGTGAATTCGAATCTGACTCGAGTTTAAAATCGACATGTGTTTGGGGTTGGTTTGTGTCATTTGTGGTTAATGGATGTTATTGTGCTCAGTATGATCAGCATACACCTTAAACCAAAATGATGAAGGTTAAACTTTGGTTTAAGTTTCTAAATTAGGTCAATTCAATTCAATGGAGCTGGTTTGCTCTTTAGAAATCGATTGAGCGAGTAACATACACGACTTGAGCTACACTGTTTGAGCGCATATGATTCCAATGTTTTGTTTTTGTTTACAGATGGATATCTACTAGAGAGAAATAAGGAAAGTTTTCCATGTTTGTGGGGGTGGGGTGCCCTTGCCAAGGGATAGGTCACACTGGTATATCTTTGTAGATGGTGCTAGGATTTCGCAGCAGAGCTAATATATTTCCTTTATTTTATCTATACCACTGAAGTTTGTATTTTTTTTTATTATGCACTTTCTAAAGACATTTAGCTTTTAGTCTAGAATTTCAAAATCTCTTAACTTACATAAAAAGTTAATTTTAAACTTATGCATGTTTTTTCAATCAGCTGCTCATCATAATTTTATCATTATGAACTTCACATAAATCTAGCAATAATTAATCTATATTTTAGCTATGACAACAACAACATTCAAGCCTTTATCCCACTATAGTGGGGTCGGCTATATGGATCCTTTGTGGTCATTGTGCCCTATCTTTTGTCATAATCTCACTAAAGAAAACCTAAAAATCTATATTTTAGGTAAAACATAAGAAAACAATTGTACTCAAAAAATATATATGTTTAATATGGAGTATAAGTTATATCATCTCCTCAAGAAATATGAACTACCTTCACAGGTGTCTACCATCCATCTATTCAAAACTGAAATATGAAGAGGTGGGAGGTCAGGTAGACTGGAGAATGCTGGCAATGAGCGATCGGGCATGCCGAAGACTGCTGGGAGTGATCGAGTGGGATACAGGTATTCAGCTGTGGGTTCGAGAAATCTAGATTGACAGAGGAGTCTGGAATGCGGTTTAGGGGTCGGTCGGATGTGGTGGTGGGCTCTAATGGTGGTGAGTGGAAGAGTCGGAGCCAGATGGATCCGAGGCGACCATGGGAAACTCTGAAAAATTCGTCCACTTTCTGTAACCGCCACCTCGGTTCTTGATCTAGTTAAACACATATTCTATTGCCCGTGGACAAATCCCATCTTGGGGCGAGCCACAAATCCGTATCTCGTGTTTTCATTTTCTATTTATTTGACCGCCTACATGTTGAAAATGTTGGAAGTGTGAAGATGAGGGAAGTCGGGCGGTTAGGGAGGTCTAACCGCACAGATCGTAGAGACCGCGCGGACTAGGCAGATAGTCTTGGCGGGTTACCTAGTCGGACAGCCGGCTTGGCTGTTGTTTTCTGGCGGTCTGGACCAGCAAGCGCTCTGGTGGAGTAACCGGGCGGATATGATGTTTATCCGCGGGTTGTTGACAGGTTCTCTGATTCGCTAAGGGGCAACCGGTTTAGCGAACTGAGGCGGTTTGCCCTCAGGTCGTTGGTGCCTTCTCGGGGCGGGATGAGTCAGAGTTAGTTGGTTGTTGTGCGTACTCTACGGATCTCGCAGGTGTTTGACATGGATCAAAACTTGCGGTCTGGATGTTAGATCGTGGAGCAAGCTTTGTTGCGCGGACAGTGTGCCTGGAGATCGCGCGGTCTGATGAGGCAGTCTGCATGGATAGTTGCGGACTGGATGTTCAGAAGTGCTCGATCTTGGTATCAGGTGGCACGGTCTGGGTTGGTGACCGCAGGTTTCTTGTGGACTTGGTCTAGGGGGGACTATGTCTAGCTTGTTGCCTAGCTCACCATGTTCGCTTTGTGCGGATTGATTGGAAGCTCGCCTTGGTTATTTGTTGAGTTCGGCATGGTTGGCAGATTGGTGGTCTATCCGGCAGGTTTGGCGCGACCTGGCGAGCTGGTTGGTATTCGGGTTATGCGGATACTTGTGTTAGTCGGCACAAGTTGATGGGCGGTTATCCTATCGGTGTAGGTGGTGACGACACTCCTCCTCACGCCTATAAATAGGACCCCCCGGCTCATCATTAAAAAAGAGTGAACAGTAAGAACGAGCTCGGGCTTAAACTTGCGGTTACGGTTTTCTAATCGCGGCGACTAAGGAAGTTGGTTACTTTGCAGGCTGTGTGGCTAACACCATACGGCTAGGCAACTAGTGGGAACGTTGGTGTTGGACAGTTCGCGGATACAATCAGCGGTTTAGCAGCAGGTCGCAGTTCTTGCGACTTGGTCACTTCCTCGGAGTTGCGGATAAGTGGAGCAGTTTGCCTGATCTATCAGTGAGTTCTATTCGGTCTCAGCATTTGCCTAACAGCAATCCGCATGGTTAGCTGCAGGTAGGCGGCTTCTGCGGTTTCAGCGGACAAGGCTAGCGAGTAGGCGGATTGTGCGGTTACTGGAAACAGTTCGCGCGGTTTCTTCTTTGCTGCATTTTATATTGTTCCCAGTTTGCATTGTACTCATGTCTTGTAATGTATACCTCGGCCTGTAATAGAAGTTGATTCTGATTGGAAACTCTTGTGCCTCCATTATTATTGTCTTTTATTTGGCTTCGGTTATGATTGAGTGTTTCTGCGACCTCATTAGCTCCCGCTTTAGAGAAATTTTAACATGGTATCAGAGGGGTGTTGAAGAGTAGCAGTTCATCTTCGTTCAAGTTCAAGTGATTCAGCTGTTAACATAGAAGCCGGTTATGCAAGAGGGATTGGAATCGAGCTCTTAACGCAGACCAACTTCAAGCGTTGAAGGTCCTGCATGGAGAGCTATCTTCTAGGCGAGGATTTTTGGGAGTTTATCGGTGGAGACAATCAACAAGAAGTGGTTGCTACTGGGGGCAATGCTGAGGCGGTGAAGGCGTGGAAGCGTATAGATGCTAAGGCTATATTCGTTATTAAGCGCGCTGTTTCGCCGGAGCTATTTGATCACATTATTGATTGTCGATCGGCAGCTGATATCTGGATGGCCTTGGATGGCCTTCTCAACAAGAAGAATGTAGCTCGGCTACAATTCTTGGAGAATGAGTTGGCTATGGACACACAGGGAGACCTGTCGGTATCATATTTCTTCTTAAAGATGAAGAACATCTGCGCTGATATTTCGGCACTGGACCCAGATGAGCCAATCTCAGAGGCGAAGCTTAAAAGGCATATCATCTGTGGCTTGCGGAAGGAGTATGTGGCGATTATTACCTCTGTTCAGGTCTGGGCTAATCAGTCATCTTTGCTAGAGCTGGAGAATCTGCTGGCTTCACAGGAGAGCCTCGCAAAGCAGATGGCTGGAGTGTTGGTCTCCAAGGGAGACAACAATGTTCTCTTCTCGGGAAAGAAGAAGAAATGGGACAGGAAGAAGAAGACATATGTTAGTAATGGTTCATCTTCTTTATCTTAGCAGGAGAGGAGCAAGTATCCTAAGGCTGACGACGGGAAGAAGAGGAGCAGACCACGGTGCCATAGATGTAACCAGCTTGGTCACATTCACAAGGATTGCAGAGTTAAACTTCAGCCAGGACGTGCTGTAGAGAAGGAGGCTGAGTCCAAATCTGAAGATGGAGGATGGGGAGGTGCCTTCATGACGGGCACTTGTGTCCAGACACTTTCCTCCATTGATTATCAGGAGGACTGGATTGTAGACTCTGGGTGCGGTCATCACCTCATGGGGGACGTCTCCAAGTTCTCATCTCTGCAGGAGTTCAAAGGTAATGTATCCATTGTTACTGATGTTGTAGAGAAGAAGGGATCAATTTTTTTGGGTAGTGATCAGGAGCCACTCACATTGTGGAGTGTGTATCACGTACCTGGGATGAATAAAAATCTCTTCTCGGTGACCATATCGGCGGATGCTGGATATCACGTTCTGTTCGGCCCGACAGAGGTGAAGTTTCTCCGAAACGTTTTAGTTGGGAAAGCTAACTCTACTCATGTTGGGAGGAAGATGAAAGACTTGTTCGTTTTATCGACAATTACTTATGTTGACAAGATAAGGGCAAATGATAGCGCTGCTATTTGGCACGAGAAGTTGGGGCATGTAGGAATGGACAAGCTAATGGCTATTGCGGTGAAAGGCCTGGTAGATGGCTTGCCTAGTCTTTCCTCCTACGGAGACGATCATATCTGTGTCGGTTGTCAGTATCAAAAGGCACATCGACTTTCATTTAACATATCACAGACGAGGTGTAGAGCACCGTTGGAGTGTATTCACGGTGATCTAACGAGGTCTACCATCACGCCCAATCTTGGCGGAACCAGGTACATGCTTGTTCTTTTTGAGGACTTTTCAAGATAAACATGGGTATATTTCTTGAAGGAGAAGGCAGAAGCGTTCGGGAAGTTTGTGGAGTTCAAGGAGCTTGTGGAGAGTCGGCTCAGTCTGCGGATTAAGAAGTTGAGAACGGATAATGACGAAGAGTTCACTTCGTTAGATTTCTCTAATTTCTGCAGAAAGTTTGGCATCCAATGGGAGCTTACTTGTGCTCACACTCCACAAAAGAATGGAATTGTAGAGCGGAGATCCATCATCTAACAGAGACCTGCAAGTGTTGGCTTCACGCAAAAGGCATTCCTAGGGTCTCCTGGGAGGAGGGAATGGCCTGCGCAGCGTACGTCATAAACAAGATGCCCCTTTGTCCAATCAACATGAAATCTCCTCATGAGTTGGTATTCAAGGAGAAGCCCGGTATGGAACATCTTCGGGTGTTATGGTCAACTTGCTACGTGCATGTTCCAAATGCGCTTAGAACGAAGCTAGATGTGAAAGCAAGGAAGCTAGTCTTCGTTGGATATGATGAACGGAGGAAGGAATTGAAGTACATGGATCCAGAGATACAAAGGTTTGTTGTCTCCCGGGATGTGATATTTGACGAGTTAACTTTATACCAGAATAGTTCGTCTGTAGAGCTTCAGGAGAGCAAGTCTGACGGAGGGCAAGGAGATATTGCTATGGATCTTCTAGTGGAGTTACCTGTGTCATCAGGTGCTCCGATGGAACTAGCTCTAGGGCGGAGGCTTCTGGATCTAGTAGTAGGGGAGCGATTCTCATGATGTGCCCGGGATCAGAGCTAGCACAGAAGAAGCAGCGGGAGTGGTGGATCAGGGTCAAGCCCTGCGGAGGTTCAAGAGGACAATTATTCTACCAGCTTGGTATAGGGATGAAAACACGGTGAGCCTTGATTTATGTTTCTTAGCAGGTCCCTTGGATGAACGTGAGCCTTTGAGCTTTGAGAATGCTACTGGAGCCAAGGAGTGGGATGATGTTATGGATGAGGAGATGGATGCCCTTCGGAAGAATGAGACTTGGGTTCTTGTGCCCAAAGTCGAAGGCATCACTCCTATGACGTGCAAGTGGGTATACAAGCTGAAGAAGAAGGTTGACGGGTGTATCGAGCAATACAAGGCTTGCCTTATAGCTCGGGGTTTCTCTCAATAGTTCGGGGAGAATTATGAGGAGACGTTTAGTCCTATGACCAAGATGACTTCGGTACGGGTTGTGGTCTCCTTGGCGGCTTGCCAAGGGTGGAAGATATGACAACTTAACGTGAAGAATGCTTTTCTCTACAACGAGATTGACAAGGACATCTTCATGGTGCAACCACTGGGTTACGTATCTGAAGAACATCAAGGGCACGTTTGCAAGCTGAAGAAGTCCCTCTACGGTCTGAAGCAAGCATCTCGGGCGTGGAATGTGAAGATCACAGAATATTTCCAGTTCTGCGGGTACTTTGCTTCAGAATTAGATTCCAGTCTGTTTGTTAAGAAGCAAGGGGGAGCTTCAGGTTCTCGTTATATTGTACGTTGATGATATGATCGCCACGAGGAACTCAGAAGCGGAAGTAGTTAGGCTCCGGGCTGAGCTAGCTATCCAGCTCGAGATGAAAGATCTGGGTGAGCTTCACCATTTCCTCGGGCTCGAGGTACAGAAAAAGAAGGATGTCATGCTGGTTTCCTAGAATGGCTATGTAGAGCGGATTGTTAAGCGATTCAGCATGGGGGATGAGAAATGCAGTTCTATTCCTCTGGAGGTTGGCGTTAAGCTTTGGCGGGATGAGGGAAGGGTTCTTCCAAACCCTTTAGTGTTTCAGGCTCTTGTGGGGAGTCTGATATATCTGACTATTACTAGACCGAATATCGCTTATGCAGTAGGCCGGGTGAGTCGGTATATGGCGGAGCCGGGAAAGCCTCATCTGGTGGCGGCTAAAGGTATCCTGAAATACGTCAAGTCTACATCGGAGATGGGTCTCTTGTACAAGAGGGACACGGGTTTTTGTTTGCATGGCTACACGGATGCTGATTATGTGGGAGATACAAATGATCGAAAGTCTAGATCTAGCCATGTCTTCTTTACGGGATCGATGGTAGTTTCGCAGTGCAGCAAGAAGCAAGATTCGGTGTCCGTCTCCACTACTGAGGCGGAGTATAAGGCTTTGACCTTGACTGCTCAGGAAGCCATTTGGCTTAGGCGGCTAGTGGATGACATCCATGTCAATGTGCGGTGTCCTACTCTGGTTCGCGGGGACAATGAGAGTGCTCTTAAACTTGTGAATAACCCAGTTTGTCAGGCGCAGACGAAGCACATTGAGATCAGTCATCACTTCATACAGGAGAAGGTGTTGGAGGGGTCTTTGATGGTTGACTACATTCAGAGTCAGGATAATGTGGCGGATATCTTTACCAAGCCATTACTGGGGCCGTTTACTCGATTACGGGAGTTGCTCGGGCTGGTTTCTACTTCTTATTTCAAGGGGGAGTGTTGAAATTGTTGAAGTGTGAAGTATGGGTAGTTGGGCGGACTATTTGCACAGTTCGCACAGACCGTAGAGACCGCGTGGACTAGACAGATAGCATTGGCGGGTTCCCTAGTCGTACAACCGTCTTAGTTGTGGTTTTCTGGCGGTCTTGACCAGCAAGCGCTCTGGTGGAGTAACCGAGCGGATAGAATGTTTATCCGCGAGTTGTTGGCAGATTCTCTGATTTGCTAAGAGGCAGTCGGATTAGCAAACTGGGGCGGTTTGCCCTCAGGTCGTTGGTGCCTTCTCGGGGCGGGATGGGTCAGAGTTCGCTGGTTATTGTGCGGACTCTATGGAGCTCGCGGGTGTTCGACATGGATCAAAGCTTGCGGTCTGAATGTTAGATCGTGGAGTAAGCCCTGTTGCGCGAATAGTCTGCAAGGAGTTCGTGCAGTCTGATGAGGCAGTCTGCATGGATAGTTGCAGACTGGATGTTCAGAAGGGCACGATCTCATGTTTAGGTGGCGCGGTTAAGTTGGTAACCACGGGTTTTCGTGGACTTGGTCTGGGGGAGAAAAGTCTAGCTTGTTTCCCAGCTCGCCAAGCTCGTTTGTGCGGACTGCTTGGTTACTCGCCGAGCTCACCTTGTGTGGTCTGGTTATCTATTCCCCAGGAGCAGTTTGGCACGACCTGGCGAGCTAGTTGGTATTCGCGTTATGCAGATACATGTGTTAGTCAACACAGGTTGATGAGCGGTTATCCTATCGGTGTAGGTGGTGACAACACTCCTCCTCGCGCCTATAAATAGGACCCCCCCTGACTCGTCATAAATACCAGTGAACAGCTGTGCGGCTAACACTAGGCGGCTAGGTGACTACGGGAACGTTGGTGTGGAACAGTTCGCGGATACAGTCAGCGGTGTAACGCCCCGAAACTCAAAAGAGGAACGGGCAGCGTTTGAGCCAAGTTTGGGACTTGGTAAGTTGAACACGACCTGTGACACGGGCGCGTCACATGGCCGTGTCGTGCTCGGGTTGCAGCATTTGGTCGTCGAGGGGAGGTCGACGATCGTTGAGGGATGGGAACACGGCCTGGGACACGGGCGTGTCCCAGGGCGTGTCAAGCACACGACCAATGACACGGACGTGTCACATGGCCGCGCCCTCTTCTTGAAGTTTTGGTCCTGTGTTGATTGAGGGACACGACCCAGAACACGGGTGTCACAACCCGCATTTTCTCCGAATTAAGAATTATCAGAGTAAGAGAAAACACGTGTCATGATGCCACGTCAAGCAGGGGATAACTGCTGACGCTCAGGCAAATCCAACTACAATCTTTATGCAAGAAAGTCATGTGCTTGATGAATAGAAAATCAGTTATGTTTAGAGTCCGTATCCCTCGGCTCAGTGGATCATCTAGTCCACGAAAGAAAACTATATTTTAAACGCTGCGGAAAAAAAATACTTTAATTAGGTTTTACACCCTAAAGAGCGCATAAGGGTCCCAAGAGAACCACTCATGCTATGCAAGACACTACATTTAGTTTATATAATATATATAAGAAAACGGTTTTCGTACGTGATTTGGAAAGTAGTGATTAAGTTCACAAAACATGCTGATCATGAGCTTCATTTATAATAGTAATTATAGTTTAAAAATAACTAGCAACCTAGCATAAAACCTTCTCAAAGCAAGTAGACTATCTCCAGAAAATAAATGGTAGCAGCAATAGTATATATCTAGTACAAGGTAAAAACTACTAGTGGGCGCCAACAACCTGACACGAACCCACCAGCACACATATATGTCTGTAAGAAAGTACTGAAAACAACCTCACAAACAAGGTAAACAAACTCCAAAGTCCGGAAGTCCACCAACAACACCACCTCCAACTAGCCACCAGACTGGCTACAGCTCAGAACCTGAGGCATTCCAAAAGAAAACAGAATACCTCAGCAAGCAAAAATCAAGGTAAAAACAACTGCATGTAAGAGTCAACCAAAAGGACAAAGTAACTGAAAAACATGCAGAAGATAGAGTCACAACTGTCCAAAACAGGACCACAAGAAATGCACAACGTGCACGGAAACAGCAACGACCCAGCCCAGGAACCACATCCTGCAGGGCCTACTAGGCTACCAAGAGCCAAAATGCTGCAAAACTACCACGGAAGAAACTTCTAATACCCTAAACTGCGGGAAGTGATAGTAGCAAAAACAACAACGAGGAACCGGATCGAAGGCAAACGCAGTCCCCCAATCCACCATGTCCAAGTCAAAAGCTCGAGGGTCAACACGTGAAAACACAAGGGACCTTCCACCCGACATGCCCAGCCCGTACCTGGAGCAAGAAATCCATGGGTGGCCTTGGCTATATCACACAACACCACCCCCATAAAGAGCTACAACCACCACTACTATCCACGACCCACGATTCGGCCTTTAGGAAAAATAAAGAAAACGGCCGACAAGAAAAACCCAGAAATACAACTGGAAAATCCACTCGGAAACGAAATACAAGGTAAAGGAAGAGTGTTGAAATAAACCAACACGACTAGGCGTTGAGTGAAACCCACTCAGTGCCTACCTAAACTTTGGCCTTGAGTGAGCTAGCCTCACTCGCCGCCAAAATTAAGTTACTACCCACAAGCCCGCTAAAGAAAACGGAGCTCGACGACAGTCGAACGACCAAGGCAGAAGATCCAGAACTCAAGTAATTGCCTGCCACTTGAGTATCTAAACTCCCGCACTCGAAACCATCTAAATTCGCCTGGCAAAAGGAATTATACAAAGCGCACGATCAGTGACGCACGATCAGTGGTCGTGCGCACTCATCGGCTAATGATCGTGCGAAACGAACCTGGAAACCTGACAGAAAACCTAGCAACTGCGCACGATCAGTGTCGCACGATCAGTGGTCGTGCGCACTGATGTCAGCGCTCGTGCGATTGCCCGAGACAGAACTTTGGAAACTGAAATTTATACGCGCACGAACAGAGGCACACGACCAGTGGTCGTGCGCCCTAAAGGCTGATGACCGTGCGCGGCAAACCTGTACCGTTTGGAATTTTCCGAACGACACCGGAACGCGCACACGACTCACGCCACTGCAGTAGCAGTAGACAACTATCAACGTCGCACGCTACTACCGATCAAACTATGCCTAACCATTCGGATAATACCATAACGAAGGAAATTGGCAACCACACCCCCCTCCTAACTCACCCTCTCGGCTACGCCCGAACCGGAGCAACAATCAAAAATGAAGGAAAACAACGGCTTCACGCCGACAATTTGGATTCCAAACATCACAACATAGGGGGGGTTTCAGTAGGAAGAACTAAGCCCTATAGTTAGCAAGAAAACGAGAACAACAAGACCTCTAACCTGGGCTAACCGGGATTTCAATTTCATCAAATAAAATAAAAGAAAACACTTGGTAAGGGCAAGAATACCACTTGCCTCAAATCTCAGCGAAGCTTTGGACTGCTTTCCTCCTCTTCACACGGATCAAGACGGCCGCAACACCTAGAACAAGGACTCGGCCATTAATGGCGGAAAACTTCCAAAACTGAAAATTCCAATCCTTCCAAAACTCCACGAAAATCGAATTTCTTACCGCAGGAATGAAGGTCTCGTCGAGAGCAATCCGTATCCACTCTCGGAATCGAATTCCGTCCACAAACGCTCCGGGAATCGGCGTCCGAAGGGAAGGCTCGGCGGTTACTCGATTCTCTCGTACAAGGCCGGCGGTTTTCTATCGGGGAAGATGAAGATGATCGTGCCTTTTTCATTCTAATTCTATATATATATATATAATTATATAATTATATAATTAATTACAAAATTACATAAAGCACCAAATTGACGCGAAAACCGATTCACCTCGGAATTCGACGAAATTCGCACCGTAGCTAAATACCCACGCTACGAACACAACGGCGAAGTCGAAATTAACTTTCGACGAACAGAACTCGAGTTATGCCCAAACAAAGCCAAACACAAACATCCCCCCGAGAGGCCACACCGGGTCACCAAAACGACTCGGTTTTGCTAGGGAGATCTTGCCAACAGGCTACCAAACAGGGCACTCAGTTCTAAGGAGCTAAACCGTACTCCACACATGGCACAAGCCACGGAAACGTGTCATCGTAACGCCAAACGAGAATAAAAAATAATCGCTGAAAAAACGGGGCGTTACAGCCACTCCCCCTAAAAGAAAGTTTCGTCCCGAAACTTTACGCACAACCCTTCTACAAAAGAAGGAAAAGTAACAAACAGAAGTTACAAAGGGAAACATACCGATCAAATCAGAGAAACAGGTGAGGGTACGCCCTCCTCATGGCCGACTCAAGCTCCCAAGTCGCGCTCTCCAAATCCTGATTCTTCCATAGAACTTTCACCATCGGTATGGACTTCTTTCGCAGCACACGCTCCTGAGTATCCAAAATACGAACTGGCACCTCAACGAAAGAGAGGTTGGGCTCTAACTGGGGCACAACATCCAAGAGTTGCCCACTGCTGCGCACACACTTCCGCAATTGGCTAACATGAAACACATTATGAACACCAGGGAAGTTCGATGGCAAATCCAGTCTATATGCAGACACGCCAATCCGCTCCAAGACCTCAAACGGGCCCACATACCTTGGGTCCAATTTCCGATTTTTACCAAATCTCTTCACACCAACCATTGGAGAAACCTTGAGGTATACAAGATCCCCTACTGAAAATTCCAAAGCAGACCTACGCCGATTGGCGTTCTTTTCATACCTCTACTGGGCTAAACGAAGCTTCTCCCGAATAAGCTTCACGGCGACTTCCATCTCTTCTAGAGCATCAGGACCCAACAAAGGCTTCTCACCAGCCTCAGCCCAAAACAACGGAGTCCTACAGCGCCTCCCATACAAGGCTTCGAACGGAGCCATCTGCAAGCTTTCCTGATAACTGTTATTGTAAGCAAATTCCATGAGTCGCAGACGCTCATCCCATGCTCCACCGTGGTCTAAAATATAGTACCGGATCATATCCTCAACAATCTGATTGACCCGCTCCATCTGCCCATTGGTCTGAGGGTGGTACGCAGTAGAATACCTCAGATCCGTACCCAAACCCTCCTGCAGACTCTGCCAAAAATGAGAAGTAAACCGGGAGTCTCGATCAGAAATGATGCTAACCGGCACACCGTGGAGTCGGATGACTTCAGACAAGTACAACTCCGCTATCTTCTTCATCGGGTAATCAATCTTATAAGGCACGAAGTGAGCACACTTCGTCAATCTATCCACTATAACCCAAACAGAATCAAATCCTCTCGGGATTTTAGCAAACCCGTAATGAAGTCCATAGATATACTCTCCCACTTCCAAGTCGGGATATCTAGCGGAGTCAACTTACCACCAGGCCTTCCATGATCGGCCTTCACACGCTTGCAAGTGTGACACTCAGCAATATATCGGGCTATATCTCCTTTCATACCATACCACCAAGCAATTTGCTTTAAGTCACGGTACATCTTCGTAGATCCTGGATGGTAGGCAACGCTGGAACCATGAGCCTCACTGCAAATCATACTCTTAATGTCCCCAACAGCGGGAACGCAAAACCTGCCGCGGTACTTCAAAGTACCCGCATCATCAATAGCAAAATCTGGCAACTCTCCCTTCTCTGTCCTGGTAAAAAGGTGCAACAGATCCGGATCGTCCTTCTGATGCAATCTAGTCAAAGAAATCCAGGACGGCTCTTCCACTGATAAGCTACTCTGTAAACTATAGCATCCCACTGAAATATCCATAAGGAGGAACTCCTCGACTAATCGATCGGCGGAGAGGTTAAAGATCTTTCCCGTCTTTCGGCTCAGGGCGTCGGCCACCACATTGGCCTTGCCCGGATGATACTAGATTTCCACATCATAATCCGCCACATACTCAAGCCACCGCCGCTGACGCAGATTCAACTCCTTCTGCGTGAACACGTACTTCAGGCTCTTATGGTCAGTAAAAATCTTGCACTGAGCCCCATAAAGTAAGTGCCTCCACAACTTCAACGCATAGATAACCGCTGCAAACTCAAGGTCATGCGTAGGATAATTCCGCTCATGAGTTTTCAACTGCCTTGACCCATAAGCAATTACCTTTCCATCCTGCATTAATACGCATCCCAGACCTATATGCGAAGCATCCACATACACATCATAATCCACGCCCTCAGTAGGAAGGGTCAGAACGGGAGCAGTACACAATCTCCTCTTTAACTCCTAAAAAGCTTCTTCGCACTTCTCGCTCCAAACAAAAGCCACATTCTTCTGAGTCAGCTTGGTCAATGGTGCGGCTAGAGAAGAGAAACCCTCCACGAATCTCCTGTAATAGCCAGCCAACCCTAAGAAACTTCTGATCTCCTTAGGAGTATTCGGCCTACTCCAATCCGTCACTGCTGCAATCTTTTCTGGGTCAACCGAGATCCCATCCTTGTTCACCACGTGGCCTAGAAAAGAAACCTGAGGCAACCAAAATTCGCACTTGCTCAACTTGGCGAATAACTTGTGGTTCCTCAACTCTGATAGGACCAAATGCAAATGCTGCTCGTGCTCCTCAACACTGCGAGAATAAACCAACACGTCATCAATGAAGACCACAACGAACTTGTCTAGGAAATCCTTGAACACCCTGTTCATCATATCCATGAAGGCTGATGGTGCGTTGGTCAAACCAAACGACATCACCAAAAACTCAAAGTGCCCATGCCTCGACCTAAACGCAGTCCGTGGAATATCTGCCTCACGGATCCTGAGCTGATGATAGCCCGAACGAAGATCGATCTTGGAGAACACCGTGCTTCCACGCAACTGGTCAAATAAATCATCGATCCGCGGCAGAGGGTACCTGTTCTTGATAGTGACCTTGTTCAACTCTCTATAGTCGATGCAAAGCCGCATCGACCCATCTTTCTTCTTTACGAACAAAACAGGAGCACCCCAAGGCGACGAACTCTGCCTGATAAAACCTTTAGCCAACAACTCATCTAACTGAATTCGCAACTCCTCTAACTCACGAGGGGCCATCCGGTACGCCGTCTTAGCAATAGGACGCGTACCCGGCTCCAAATCAATAACAAACTCCACATCCCGCTCAGGAGGGATACCAGGAAGATCATCAGGAAAAACATCGGCGAAACCACGAACAATAGGAATCTCCTCCAAGCATGGCACGCTAACAACGGTTCCAACCACCGAGACTAAACAAACACAACAATCAGAAAGAAACAATCTCTGAACACATACCGCAGAGAGAACAGGAGAATCCTGACACGGATCAGCATACACGCTGCCGGGCTGACCGTCGTCCCTGATGAAGTCCAAGCGCTTTCCCTTGCACTGAATGACCGCATCATACCGAGAGAGCCAGTCCATGCCCAAAATGACATCGAAGTCCTCTAGATCAATCATCTTCAGATCCGCCTTCGCAAGAAAATCCCCCAACAAAACCGGGCAATCCAAAATACCCAAATCTGACAACACAGATTCACCAGAGGGAAACTTGACACGGAAGGAATCCCGAACACGATCTAGAGACAACCGATGACGCTCCACAAAGGCTCTAGCCACGAACGAGTGGGTAGCGCCGGAGTCAAACAGGACACGCGCCCAGCGGTTCTTCACCTTAAATTTCCCTATAGGAACGCACAAAGCTAAGGAACTAGCACAACAGTACCGCAATTAATCTAGCAACTAAACTACCAGGCTAGAAAAAAAAACAACAAACAACTAACTACTAACCTGAGATCACCTGGGTCGAAGTCTGAGCCTCCTCGGAAGAAATCACGTTCAACTTCCCTTTTCCCTTGTCCACATGCTGAGGTGGAGGTAATGCCTGCAATGGAACTGCAGGAAGAGCTGACTGGGCCTGAGGACACCTCGACTTAACGTGACCCTTCTGCCCACACTGATAGCAGACTCTAACCCTGGACCAACACTGGGCTGCATCATGCCCGGATCGCTTGCAAACTGAACAGGAGACATCTCTCCCAGGAGCACCCTGAATAGCATGAACCTGCTCCTTCTTCTGAGCTGCCGCCTTCTTGAAACACCTCTCAACAGGATGGCCTGACCGGCCACAAAAACTGCACACCACCCTGCTCCTCTTTCCCGGAACAGCATCGGGTACCAGGGGTTTCTTCTCCTCTACCAACTTCCTCTTATCCTTCCTCAGCTGCTGGCCTCTGCTCTTCACCGTCTCAATGGCCTCAACCTTAAGAGCAGCCTCTACAACTCCAGCATAAGTCACTGACCCATAAGCACTGGCCAACTGCTGCACCTCACTCCTCAAACCACCGAGGAATCGCTTAACTCGATCAGCCTCCACGCTGACCAATCCAGGGGCAAAACGGCTCAACTTACTAAACTCTATCTCATACTCACCCACCGTGAGCTGCCTTTGCTTCAGATAGAGGAAATCATTCATGAGGCGGTCACGCTCGACCGAGGGTAAGAACTTCCTCAACAGCATCTCCTTGAACACTTCCCAAGGGCATCCAGCCACTAAGCTCTCCTTCTCTCTCAGCCACCAACTCTTAGCCAATCCTTTAAGCTGATAGGCGGCTATCATCACCCTCTGATCATCTGCAATCCCTGAGTACGAGAACATCTCCTCCATGGAGATCAGCCAGTCGTCTATCACCATGAAATCTGCCTTCCCATCATAAGTGGGAGGGCTCAGCCTCTGAAACTGCGAGATGAAGGCCATCTCTGCTGGCACCACCACTGGAGGTCTCAAGGGTGCAGGAGGAGGAGGAACAGCTAACCCCCCTGCAGGAACTTGCGCACCCTGAGCCTGCCCTGCCACAACTGCCACCAAAGTCTGAATCTGGGCTTGCACTTCCTCCAACTGCCTCCCCATAGCTACGCTACTCTGGCGCAGACCCTCGATCACCACATCGTTCTGAGCTCCAGAAGATTCACCCTCAGACAGGGGAGTCGATCGGGTCGCAGGGCGCCTAGCCATCCTAAAAAAAAAAATCAATACAACGCAAATCAGAACCAAATCCCACGACTAGAACCGACTACCAGTACAGACAATACATATGTAGATATAGACTTAAAGCTGCTAAACTTGCTCTGAGAGTTTATCTTCTTCACAATAATTAGATGATATGCCCTATCCTAGGATGGTTAACCACCACCTCACTAACTCTTGTGCCTAGATCGGATGCATGAACTTATGTTAGTTTGAAAACTTATGTGTGTACATATGTCATCCTGTAAATCTTTAGCTCGGCGCGTTGTGCTTATGCAATGATATGATATGCATGATTGTGCTATGCATTCTAAAAAGAAGGCCCTAATGCATGATATGAGCGGCGTACACATGAAAATGTTATGCATCCCATACTACATAACATTTCCATGCAACGAAAAAGAAACGTGCTAGTCGCAGTCATGTGGTGAGGTTATGCATCCCATACTACATAACCCTCACATGTAGCCCCTATGGTGGATCCATATACGAACACATATTATGCATCCCATACTACATAATATGCCCCGTATACTTCATGTTATGCTATGAGTGTAGTGTTCGTGCCTTTGCCAAGACGTGCTGATGACATATCGGTGTGTGAATGACATGATGCTGAACTACTAACAGCATCTAAGGAAGGTTGCCCAACTAACTTGTCAAGCAACCTCCCTCTGATACCAACTGTCACAACCCGCATTTTCTCCGAATTAAGAATTATCAGAGTAAGAGAAAACAAGCGTCATGATGCCACGTCAAGCAGGGGATAACTGCTGACGCTCAGGCAAATCCAACTACAATCTTTATGCAAGAAAGTCATGTGCTTGATGAATAGAAAATCAGTTATGTTTAGAGTCCGTATCCCTCGGCTCAGTGGATCATCTAGTCCACGAAAGAAAACTATATTTTAAACGCTGCGGAAAAAAATACTTTAATTAGGTTTTACACCCTAAAGAGCGCATAAGGGTCCCAAGAGAACCACTCATGCTATGCAAGACACTACATTTAGTTTATATAATATATATAAGAAAACGGTTTTCGTACGTGATTTGGAAAGTAGTGATTAAGTTCACAAAACATGCTGATCATGAGCTTCATTTATAATAGTAATTATAGTTTAAAAATAACTAGCAACCTAGCATAAAACCTTCTCAAAGCAAGTAGACTATCTCCAGAAAATAAATGGTAGCAGCAATAGTATATATCTAGTACAAGGTAAAAACTACTAGTGGGCGCCAACAACCTGACACGAACCCACCAGCACACATATATGTCTGTAAGAAAGTACTGAAAACAACCTCACAAACAAGGTAAACAAACTCCAAAGTCCGGAAGTCCACCAACAACACCACCTCCAACTAGCCACCAGACTGGCTACAGCTCAGAACCTGAGGCATTCCAAAAGAAAACAGAATACCTCAGCAAGCAAAAATCAAGGTAAAAACAACTGCATGTAAGAGTCAACCAAAAGGACAAAGTAACTGAAAAACATGCAGAAGATAGAGTCACAACTGTCCAAAACAGGACCACAAGAAATGCACAACGTGCACGGAAACAGCAACGACCCAGCCCAGGAACCACATCCTGTAGGGCCTACTAGGCTACCAAGAGCCAAAATGCTGCAAAACTACCACGGAAGAAACTTCTAACACCCTAAACTGCGGGAAGTGATAGTAGCAAAAACAACAACGAGGAACCGGATCGAAGGCAAACGCAGTCCCCCAATCCACCATGTCCAAGTCAAAAGCTCGAGGGTCAACACGTGAAAACACAAGGGACCTTCCACCCGACATGCCCAGCCCGTACCTGGAGCAAGAAATCCATGGGTGGCCTTGGCTATATCACACAACACCACCCCCATAAAGAGCTACAACCACCACTACTATCCACGACCCACGATTCGGCCTTTAGGAAAAATAAAGAAAACGGCCGACAAGAAAAACCCAGAAATACAACTGGAAAATCCACTCGGAAACGAAATACAAGGTAAAGGAAGAGTGTTGAAATAAACCAACACGACTAGGCGTTGAGTGAAACCCACTCAGTGCCTACCTAAACTTTGGCCTTGAGTGAGCTAGCCTCACTCGCCGCCAAAATTAAGTTACTACCCACAAGCCCGCTAAAGAAAACGGAGCTCGACGACAGTCGAACGACCAAGGCAGAAGATCCAGAAATCAAGTAATTGCCTGCCACTTGAGTATCTAAACTCCCGCACTCGAAACCATCTAAATTCGCCTGGCAAAAGGAATTATACAAAGCGCACGATCAGTGACGCACGATCAGTGGTCGTGCGCACTCATCGGCTGATGATCGTGCGAAACGAACCTGGAAACCTGACAGAAAACCTAGCAACTGCGCACGATCAGTGTCGCACGATCAGTGGTCGTGCGCACTGATGTCAGCGCTCGTGCGATTGCCCGAGACAGAACTTTGGAAACTGAAATTTATACGCGCACGAACAGAGGCACACGACCAGTGGTCGTGCGCCCTAAAGGCTGATGACCGTGCGCGGCAAACCTGTACCGTTTGGAATTTTCCGAACGACACCGGAACGCGCACACGACTCACGCCACTGCAGTAGCAGTAGACAACTATCAACGTCGCACGCTACTACCGATCAAACTATGCCTAACCATTCGGATAATACCATAACGAAGGAAATTGGCAACCACACCCCCCTCCTAACTCACCCTCTCGGCTACGCCCGAACCGGAGCAACAATCAAAAATGAAGGAAAACAACGGCTTCACGCCGACAATTTGGATTCCAAACATCACAACATAGGGGGGGTTTCAGTAGGAAGAACTAAGCCCTATAGTTAGCAAGAAAACGAGAACAACAAGGCCTCTAACCTGGGCTAACCGGGATTTCAATTTCAGCAAATAAAATAAAAGAAAAAACTTGGCAAGGGCAAGAATACCACTTGCCTCAAATCTCAGCGAAGCTTTGGACTGCTTTCCTCCTCTTCGCACGGATCAAGACGGCCGCAACACCTAGAACAAGGACTCGGCCATTAATGGCGGAAAACTTCCAAAACTGAAAATTCCAATCCTTCCAAAACTCCACGAAAATCGAATTTCTTACCGCAGGAATGAAGGTCTCGTCGAGAGCAATCCGTATCCACTCTCGGAATCGAATTCCGTCCACAAACGCTCCGGGAATCGGCGTCCGAAGGGAAGGCTCGGCGGTTACTCGATTCTCTCGTACAAGGCCGGCGGTTTTCTATCGGGGAAGATGAAGATGATCGTGCCTTTTTCATTCTAATTCTATATATATATATATATATAAAATTATATAATTAATTACAAAATTACATAAAGCACCAAATTGACGCGAAAACCGATTCACCTCGGAATTCGACGAAATTCGCACCGTAGCTAAATACCCACGCTACGAACACAACGGCGAAGTCGAAATTAACTTTCGACGAACAGAACTCGAGTTATGCCCAAACAAAGCCAAACACAAACATCCCCCCGAGAGGCCACACCGGGTCACCAAAACGACTCGGTTTTGCTAGGGAGATCTTGCCAACAGGCTACCAAACAGGGCACTCAGTTCTAAGGAGCTAAACCGTACTCCACACATGGCACAAGCCACGGAAACGCGTCATCGTAACGCCAAACGAGAATAAAAAAATAATCGCTGAAAAAACGGGGCGTTACAACGGGCGTGTACTAATTGACACAGGCGTGTTGAGGTTGACACAGGCGTGTCTAAGCCCGTGTCCTATTCGGGCGAGACGGTTTTAGCGTCGATTGAGGCACACGACCCATGACACGGGCGTGTCCATGGTTGACACGGGCGTGTCTCAAGCTGTGTCAGATGTCGTGTCCTGTTCTATAATATCTAGTTTTACGGCGAGTGAGGAACACGGCCTTAGACACGGGCGTGTCACAAGCCGTGTTCGGCCCAGGAAATTCATTTTTGGGCGAATTGTGGCCGCTCGTTTCCTTCAAATAATATCCGACGGCTCAGCCCTTCCCCTACTGGTATTTGGCCGGGAATAGGATTTAGAAACCTCATTTCATTATTGTTGGGATTTGTCTCCACAATACCTCAGATTTGTAGGAGGTTAGACCTTGAACTAAGATGAATTAAGGTGTATTTGATGCTGTGTTTAGGTTGTATGTGTGCAGGTTCTAATTGCCAAGTGTAGACCAATGTCAGTCTATAATGGGTCACCAAACACAGGACCATACAATGTAATCCCTCATTGTGTGATCCAAAGTGTTGGCCCATGTATAGCCTCTCAATTGGGATACACTTCCTATATGCACTTGGATTGAT
Source organism: Platanthera zijinensis (assembly GCA_039513925.1). Taxonomy (NCBI): domain Eukaryota; kingdom Viridiplantae; phylum Streptophyta; class Magnoliopsida; order Asparagales; family Orchidaceae; genus Platanthera; species Platanthera zijinensis. The sequence continues at coordinate 50,002,556 of CM077084.1, read as the reverse complement.
GGACAGAAGCATTGGAACTAATTTCCTCAGAAAAATTTCTAAGTCCAAAATACTCGAGTAACCCCTTTGTTATACTCGAGTATCAGACTTAATACTCGTATATATATTTCCATACTCGAGTAGTTAATTAGACTTACTCGAGTAATCAGTTAGACTTACTCGAGTAGGCTCTGAATACTCGTGTATATACTTCTATACTCGAGTAGTTAGTCAGTCACTCGGGTAAGGTGTTTTCATACTCGAGTAAGTAAGTTAATCACTCGAGTAAATCATATATCATACTCGAGTAGATCCTTTTCTTCTCTTTTCTGCAAGTTCAAGTATTGATACTCGAGTAATTGATTTTGATACTCGAGTAAATTATTCGATACTCGAGTAGTTGGTTTTAATACTCGAGTAAGCAGTTGATACTCGAGTAATTGATTTTGATACTCGAGTAAATTATTCGATACTCGAGTAGTTGGTTTTAATACTCGAGTAAGCAGTTGATACTCGAGTAATTGATTTTGATACTCGAGTAAATTATTCTATACTCGAGTAGTTGATTTTAATACTCGAGTAGGTGAATGTTTCCTGGATTCATATGCTGATACTCGAGTATATCTTTGCTGATACTCGAGTATATCTTTTCTGATACTCGAGTATATCTCTTCTAATACTCGAGTAGTTCATTTCTCTATCAAGTAAATTTCTATTCTCATACTCGAGTATATGTCTCTTTGTCACTCGAGTATCTAAATTCCCATACTCGAGTATATCTTCTCTTACTCGAGTATAGCTGTTCCCTATTCCAGAATTCTTCTAAGTTCGAATTCGCTAAGTATTTTGAATCCGTCATTTCTGACTGGTCCACGTGTCATCCTTAATTAAGATTATGACCGTTGGAGTCCACCTATAAATAGGTCATTTCAGAATTGACTAATCAACAAGATTACAGAGATATTCTTTTGAAGAAAAAGGAAATTCCGTGAACCCTAATTCTCACGCCGCCGCCACCGCCATCGTTGTTCACGGAAGAAATTCTGGATCGTCGATCTCCGTCTTCAAGGACTATTTCTCCAGCGATCCAGACAAGAGTGAATCACTCGATCTCGCCGAGCCTCAAGGATTTCAGATCTATCTTCTCGATCGAGGTGGTTCTAGTTTTCAGATTTGTGGATCTTTCTCTCAAGTCATCTTCAACCTTTTCTGATCAAGTCAAAGCTCCTAAAGAAGAAGACTGTCAAAGATCCAGATCTGAAATTTGTTGTGTTGATTTTTATTCTCAAACCTAAATTTCATTGTAGGAGTTTTTCTCCGAGATTTGTAGGAAGATCTTTCTTCCGAGTTTTGTAGATCCAGTTGGATCGAGATTTGTAGGAACGTGGTTCCGAGGTGTAGGATTGTTTTCAATCCGAGATAGTGGAGTAGCCGAGTCTAGTGATTTGCTAGATCGGTGAGGAAAGTGGACGTACCCAAGGTTGGGGAACCACTATAAATCTCTTGTCTTCTGTGATTGCTTGATGTGCGCTGCGTTAAATTTTAATTCCGCTTTTGACACGCATTTCACCTATTCACCCCCCCCTCTAGGTGATTTAGGCTAACAACTTAGACCTCGCAATTGGTATCAGAGGGAGGTTGATCGTTAAAAGGTTAACACCTTGATCTTATCCTTCTAAGTTGTTTCCTGAAAAGTATCAAGCATGAGTAAGACCAAGGATTTTGCTAAACTCCCTATCTGCACCAAGAACAACTTTCCTATATGGAAGGAAAGAGTAAAGTTCTTCATGGAAGCAGTAGATCCCTGGATCTTCATGATTGTTGAAGAAGGTCCCCACATTCCTATGACTACTTCCACCATAGACCCTAACAAGCAAGTTCCCAAGAAGTTGATGGATCTAGACAAGGATGAGATTGCACTTGTCTCTCTGGACAAGAAGGCTAAAAACATTATAGCAAGTGCAGTCGATGACTCAATGCTGCAGAATCTAATTCATTGCCAGTCTGCCAAGGAGATGTGGCAATCCCTGGTGACTCTGATGGAAGGCACTGAAGAAGTGAGGGATGATCGGAGATCCCTTCTGAATCAAAAGTATGAAGCCTTCCGGCAAGGTCACAAGGAAGCCATAGCTGACACATTCGAGAACTTTTTCAAGATAGTGAACGGCCTAAGAGTTTATGGCCGAGTCTTCACCAACGGGGAACTCAATGACAAATTCTTAAGATCCCTAACCAAGGAATGGGACAATAAGGTATGTGCCATTCGGGAGTTTGGAAGGTTAGCTGAGACGGACCCGCAAAATCTGTTCGGAAAGCTTATGTCTTACGAGCTACAAATCAACTCAAGAAAAGCTGAAGAAGAGACAAGCAGGTCTGCATCCAAGGAGAAATCTGTCGCTCTAAAGGCAGATAGCTCAAGGAAGATAAAGGCTAGCTCTCCTGCCCCAGTTCCTGAGGCTGATGAAGAAGAATCATCTGAGCCCAGCTCATCTGGCTCAGAACTATCTGATGGAGAGTTCTCCCTACTCTCAAGGCAGTTCAAGAAATTTTTGAACAAGAAGAAGCAATGGAGAGGCAAGGATGTCTCATATAGAAGATCACGACATGACAGTGATCATCGGAAGAAAGGCTCAAGTAGCCATGATATGTATAATTCTAAACCGAACAAACAGATTTCTACTGACATCATTTGTTATTGTTGCAATAAGCCAGGTCACGTCATCGCCGATTGCCCTCACAAAAAGAAAGAGGGTGGAAGAAGAGAGGAAAAGAAATCCTCACACCACAAGAAGAGGACAGAGAAAAGCTTAGTAGCCAAGAAGAGCAAAACTCTCAGCGACTCTGACTCATCTGAGTCGAGTGAAGAAGAGGAAGCTTACTTTGGGCTCATGGCTCATTCGGATGATGAACAAGTCCCCCAGTTTACTGGGGAGGTAAAATCTCACACTCCTCTCTCTGATTCTGATGATGACAATGAGCAAGAGGGATATTCCTCTGAAGATGAATCTGAGCTCATGGGTCAGTATAAGGAGTTACTCACCGCTTACGAAAAATGTCGTAGATTAATGAAAACTCAAGCCAAAGAGATAAATTCTCTACGAGCTACTGAGAGCAGCTTGAGAGAAGAAGTCGATAAGACTAACTCTCTTCAAGAGAACCTCAATGCAGCTATGGAGGGATACAATAAAGCTCTCAAGCACATCGACCTTAAAGAGGAAATCATCAAAGAATTGGAACGACAACTCGAGGCTAAAAAGAAGCTTGTTGAGAGTTTTTCTAAGCCTAAGACAGTTCTTCCAATCGTTGCTGAATTCTCTGCTAAGGCCAAGGGTGCTGGTTTAGGCCACATTGTCTCTTCTAGTAAATCCTCTAGGAGAAACAAGGCCAAGAGAAAGAATAAGGCTGCCCGGAAGGCTCTAGCTGAAGAAAAAGGGAAAGCTCCCTTGGAACCTGTTGTGTTCAAGAAAGTTATCTTTCCCACGAACGAACTCGATTATGAGTCCACCTACGGACACTTTTCTAGGCCGATCCCTGAGAAGCCTAAGTCAAGATACCAAGGTTGGACTCGTCCTCGTAACTTTGGCGAGAGTGTCTTCAAGGCACCTTATGAGGAGATTCAGCTTCAAAGCTATGGACCTTATGCTCATGGTCATAATTTCAAAAAGACACCAAAAGTAAAACCCATTGTAGAAAAGCCTATGAAGGAGAAGACCTCATGTAACTGCCATCATCATGAAGCCTCCTCCTCCAAGAGTAAAGCTCCTGCCAGACCTTCATTCCAGAAAGTCAAGCAGGACTACACAAGGCAAAGATACAACAGGTTCAACTGTTGGTGCTGTGGCAGAATTGGTCATTTTGCCAATGATTGTTGGTTCAATCCTGAAAATGCTGCAACCCCTAAGGTTAGCAACGTGAGAGTGACCACTCATGAGGCTAATACTCGTAGGGGGAGTATTCTAACTCGAGACCAAGGACCCAAACTTGTTTGGGTTCCTAAGGCTAAATGATTGTAATTGCAGGTATGTCCAAAGGCCACCAAAATGCCAATCTGGTACTTGGACAGTGGATGTTCTCGGCATATGACCGGGACAAGGAGCCTACTACAAAATTACACCTCAGTCTGCAACGGACCAAAGGTCATCTTTGGAGGTTCAGATCGAGGAATAACTAAAGGCTATGGTATGATCTCTAACGGTAGTGTATCCTTTTCGGATGTAGCCTATGTTGAAAGATTGGAACACAATCTCATTAGCATAAGCCAACTATGCGACAAAGGATACGTAGTTGAATTTCATGCTGACAAGTGTTTGATAAAATCGGTTAACAATATGGAAACTATTTTATCAGGCACTCGAAGCAGAAATATTTTCTTTCTGAATTTTATTTGTATAGACTCTTCGACACCAGTGTGTCTTTTGGCAAAAAGTAGTGCATCTCTTGCTGACCAATGGCACAAGAGACTAGCACATATTAATTTCAAAACTATTAATAAATTATTCTCTCAAAACTTAGTGCGTGATGCACCTAATGTCAAGTGCGTTACGGATAGTCCTTGTCACGCTTGTATCAAAGGCAAGCAAACAAGAAGTTCATTTAAAAGCATAATAGGCAAGGACTCCAATAGAAGTTTGCAGCTTCTCCATATGGACTTGTTTGGTCCACTGCAGGTTAGAAGCTTGGGAGGTAAGGAATATACGTTGGTTATTGTGGATGATTACTCGCGCTTTGCGTGGGTGTTCTTTCTGAAACACAAGTCAGATACCCTCGGTATTTTCACTAATTTTGTGAGGCAGATCCAGAATGAATACAACTGTTCCGTAGTCAAAATCAGAAGTGACAATGGAACGGAATTCAAGTCTGGAGCCATGACAGAATTTTGTGAAAGTCAAGGTATCTTTCATGAGTTTTCCTCTCCTCGCACTCCACAGCAAAATGGAGTAGCTGAGAGAAGGAACAAAACACTCATAGAGGCTTGTCGGACTATGTTGAGTGATGCCTCACTTCCGGAGTATTTCTGGGCTGAAGCAGTCAACACCGCTTGTCACGTGCAAAATCGAGCACTCATCAACAAGAACCATGATAAGACTCCTTACGAACTTCTAAAAGGCAGGCAACCAACCATTTCATACTTTAGAATCTTTGGCTGTAAGTGCTTCGTACTTAACAATGGCAAGTATCACTCTACCAAGTTTAGCGAGAAAAGCTTTGAAGGTATTTTCGTAGGATATAGTAGCCATAGTAAGGCTTATAGAGTATTCAATAGAAAAACTCTGGTGGTGGAAGAGTCGATACATCTTGTATTTGATGAGACGAGTCTGTTGCAAAGCAACTCGTCTAGTGTGCCTATTGTAGATGCAGGTACAAAGTTGAAAGAACTTAGCTTGGATGAAACTAGTGAAGATAAAAATGAGACATTCATCAAGGTCCCCTCTCCAACCACCATTGGAGAGGTGGATGATCAAGATGAAGAAGACATCCCAGCTGAAGATGCAACTCCAGTGGCGGAAGAGATCCCAGATGCAAGGACTCTAGAGTTCAGATACTTGCAGGATCATCCTGTTGACCAAATAATAGGAGATCCTCGGGATGGCGTCAGAACTCGTCGAGGTACAACTAACGAGAATTTACACTTAAGCTTTCTCTCACAGGTTGAACCAAAGAAATTTGAGGAAGCCAACTCCGACGCATCCTGGATTCTAGCCATGGAAGAAGAATTGAATCAGTTCAAACGATGCAAGGTTTGGACACTTGTTCCTAGACCCAAAGGTAAGAATGTCATTGGGACTAAATGGGTCTACCGGAACAAGATGGATGAAGACGGGATAATCGTAAAGAATAAAGCCAGACTTGTCGCCAAGGGATATCGTCAAGAAGAAGGAATCGACTTCGACCAGACTTATGCTCCAGTAGCGAGACTGGAAGCGATCAGGTTATTTCTTGCCTACGCTGCACTTAAGGGCTTTACCGTCTATCAGATGGACGTAAAGTCCGCCTTCCTGAATGGTGACATAAAGGAAGAAGTGTACGTAGAGCAACCACCAGGTTTTATTGATTCAACCTATCCTAATTATGTATATTTATTACAAAAAGCACTATATGGTCTTAAACAAGCTCCTCGAGCTTGGTATGAGACTCTGTCTAGCTTCCTTCTTGAGAACAAGTTCACAAGAGGAAAGATAGACAAAACATTATTTCTTAGGGAAATAAAAGGCAAGATTTTGCTAGTACAGATCTATGTCGACGATATTATTTTCGGCTCTACGGATAACAACCTCTGCAAGAAGTTTTCTAAACTTATACAAGGGAAGTTTGAAATGAGTAGTATGGGAGAGCTAAAGTATTTCTTAGGGCTTCAGGTGAAACAATCTGAAGATGGGATTTTCATCTCACAGACCAAGTTCACCAAAGAGCTACTTAAGAAATTCGGAATGGAGAATGCAACCTCTATGAGGACTCCAATGGCCTCAGCTATGTCTCTGGACAAGGATGAGAAAGGGAAACCTTTTGATGAAACCAAGTACAGAAGCATAATTGGGTCCTTGCTCTATCTCACTGCAAGTAGACCAGATATAATGTTCTCAACATGTGTATGTGCTAGATTTCAGGTGAACTCTAAGGAATCTCACTACATCGCTGCAAAGCGAATCTTGAGATACCTCAAAGGTACACTAAATCTTGGCTTATGGTACCCAAGAAGTAATGATAGTGAACTAATTGGATTTTTAGATGCAGATTTTGCAGGTAGCAAAGATGACAGGAAAAGTACCTCCGGGACTTGCCAATTTCTCGGAAGGAGACTCATTTCCTGGAGCAGTAAGAAACAAAACTATGTAGCCATCTCAACGGCTGAATCAGAGTACATCTCTGCAGGCAGCTGTTGTGCACAGCTCTTATGGATCAAGAATCAATTTGAAGACTACAACATACAGTTCCAGAACATTCCCCTGTTCTGTGACTCTTCCAGCGCTATAGCAATAGCCAACAATCCAGTCTCCCACAGCCGGACCAAGCATATAGAGCTTCGCTATCATTTCATCCGGGAGCATGTGAAAAATGGAGATATAGATCTACAGTATGTCTCCACAGACAGGCAAGTTGCAGATATTTTTACAAAGCCGCTGGACGAGTCCAAGTTCTCGTTCTTCAAAACTGAGCTTGGACTGCTCAACAAAGAAGACAAGTGATGGACTCTCAAATTAAGAAGATATCAGTAATGTTGGCTGCTCAGAGGTATAGTTTCTCAGTGGAAATAGACATCTACCAGGACAACTCCTTCAAGTATTAGAGACTCGAGCATCGCTACACTTACACGAGTAAACGGCTAATACTCGAGTAAAAAGGTTCATATACTCGAGTAATCCAAAAGATACTCGCGTATGAACTTCTCATACTCGAGTATGAAAATTCGTTAAGAACTTAATACTCGTGTATGCTGATTACATACTCGAGTATGTATGATTGATTACTCGTGTATGCTGTGCCTACTCGAGTATACTAAACCTAATACACATGTATGCTGTCATCTACTACTCGAGTATTCGGAAGTATTTTGGATTTTCAAAATCTCTACTCGCACCCAGCAAATTGCCGCCTTGTTCAGGTATGCCATTATACTTAATTCTCTTTAAACCTAATTAGGATTATTTATATATATATATTCAAAACGAAAAAGTCCTTTCCATTTCTCATTCACTCGAGTAGCCGCCGACTTCTCGTATTCCCGACTACTGTTCTTCGTCTTCCTTCACCGCAAGATTTCCGAATCGCTGATGGCTCCTCCCTCCTCCAAGTTTGGAATCGGCTCTGAATTAGTGACAGATGGCATTGAAGATATCTCGGATGATTTCAAGAACCTACTGATTCTCCTGGACACGGCCGGATTGACCTTCGTTCTTCAAGAACCCTGCCGCCTCTTGCTTCCTGATGTTGAAGAGTTCTACAAAAATTTGAAGGTTAGACACAATGGTACAGTTCTGAAATCAAAGGTCAGGGGAGTTGAAATTCGGTTAGATAAAACCTCTGTCGCCACTCTGCTTCGGATGCCAGTGGTCGACGAAGAAGATGACTTAGACAAGGCAGATGCCGACCGCACCTCCTTATTCTGTGGTCGAGATCCAGAAGGTGGAGGTGAAACCCTGAATCGTTCTTTGTTCAATTCAGAAGAAAAGTTTCTCGTTGACATCATTGCCAAAATCCTCTGGTGCAAGACTTACTCCATTAGAGATGTATCCCAAAATCTATTTGACGTTATGCAAGCTATTGTCTGCAGGAAGAAGTTCCAGTTTGGAATGATGATACTGGATAAGATCAGAGAAAGCGTCAAACATCCCAGTTTTGCCAGGATTATCTCCCTCCTCCTCCATGAGATCAATCCTACAGTGTTTGACTTCTCTAAAGGGACTCCTCTTCACCACATGAAGAAAGTTTCAATATCTTCCATTCAGAGGTATGACCTCAAGATCATGAACCCTACCCAAGCCTCCAAGGCTGATGCCATCTCAGCACAACACCAAGACAGCAGTTTACCTGAAGTCAGGATCCTATCTCCTCCTCTACATCAAACTATTGCTACCTCTGGTGCTTTAGTTGAGGGGGAGCCTGCCTCTTCTCTTTCTCAGCTTCAAGTTACTTCTGAATCAGTAATTCCAGCACAAGAAGAAGTCAGAGTTGCTACTCCTCCAGTTTCTCCTCCTCCAGCTCATCTTCAATCAGCAATTCCTGAATCTGAGATTCCAGATACAGCTCACCTACTGTCTACAGCTGAAGATATAGACAGATTCATTGATGAGCTAAGCTCAGATGCTCCTTCTTTTCAAAATGATTCAGCTGCCAAGTCTCCTGCTCAGTCTCCAGCTCTCTCCCCTTTGGGTGCCACGGATCTTCATGATGATATCATTCTGTCCGATGACGAGGAGGATTCCCCAGACCCTGTTGACCCTCCTCTGAAGACACTTGATTTCTCTCTCCCCTCCTTCACTGATCCCTGTGACTCCATTGAGTTAGTCCAAACCAAGAGAGCTGTAAGCTCAGTGGTTGTGGAAGAGATCGCCCCTTGGACTGCTACTGCTCTACCAGTCCCTGGATTAACCTCAGCTCCCTCTTCCTCCTCCTCTTCAGATCTAGTCAGCAAGATTGAGCTCATGCTCAAAGAACAGAGAGATTACTTTGATGCCTCTCTGCAGTCAGTCAACTCCAAGGTCTCTGCTCTTGAAAAGGAGATAAGCAGAGGCTTTGCTGAAATCCAGGCAAATACTGATGAACTGAAAAGATTGTTCCAGCTAGGTGGCAAGGCCATAGATCACACCATCACGAGCATAGGTGAGCTAAGAAACCAAGCAGAGACAGTAGCTCACAATCAGCTCAAGCTAGATGAGAGAGCTGAAACCAATGTTGTGAAAGTATGTGATGAAGTGAGCACCTTCAGGGAAGAAGCTATTGCCAAGCTATCCATAGATATCAGCAAGGGGGAGAAGATTGTAAAAGAACAAGTTGAAAAACTTTCTGAACAAGCTGAAGCCCAGGTCAAACAACAGTCTACCCAATCTCAAGAGGCTATAAGTGATCTAGTAAAAGGATTGAAAGAATCCATTCTTTCCCAGCTCCAGTCAGTCAAATTCTATACCTATGACACTGCTGTCTGGCTGCATAATCAAAACTTTCCTGAGTTTCAACTGGACCCTACCATTATTCCTCAGCATCTAAATCCTCTTGCAGAACAGCCTCCAGCAGATGTCTCAGCTCAAGCAACCCTTCAAGGAGGTGTGCCAGTTCTCTCACCTAGAGCTGAGGGTGATGTGACTGAGCCTCCCCTATCCTATACTGAAGCATGGCAAGATGATTTCCCTTCCAGTTCTCAAGGCCCTTCCAAGAAGAAAAGAAAATATGGTGACGGCGCTTCTGCCAGCCGTTCTACACCAAGGAAAGAGCCAGCTTCTGAAGGTAGACCACCTGTTGTTCATGCTGAAGTGTGGAGTCCTACCTCTAAGTCCCTAATTCTTGATACTCTGAGGTTAGTGACTGATCTTGGGGAGAACAGAGATAATTACTACAGTTATTCAGAGTGGAAAGCCTACGAAGCATCTCAGATAAAGATCAGGCTGCATGACAGAAATTGGGGGCATAACAACCCAGCTGCTCCTCCTAGGCCCAGGACTTACTTTCCAAAACCTTTCAGCTACCTAGAAAGGCAAGACTTGAAAAGAGAAAGGATGCACAAGGATGCCCCATCTTGAGTTGAACTAAGAATGTGGAATTGGACTTTTGTTTCTGTGCTTAAAACATTTCTATATATATATATTTAATTCTGGTTATGGCTATTTCATTAACTAACCTGCTTTAACTTATGTTTTGTTTTTCAAGTATATGTGCATTGTTCTTTTTACTCTGTATAATACACCTTAGTATAGAGGATGCTGACATCTACAAATAGGGGGAGATTGTTGGGATTTGTCTCCACAATACCTCAGATTTGTAGGAGGTCAGACCTTGAACTAAGATGAATTAAGGTGTATTTGATGCTGTGTTTAGGTTGTATGTGTGCAGGTTCTAATTGCCAAGTGTAGACCAATGTCAGTCTATAATGGGTCACCAAACACAGGACCATACAATGTAATCCCTCATTGTGTGATCCAAAGTGTTGGCCCATGTATAGCCTCTCAATTGGGATACACTTCCTATATGCACTTGGATTGATGGACAGAAGCATTGGAACTAATTTCCTCAGAAAAATTTCTAAGTCCAAAATACTCGAGTAACCCCTTTGTTATACTCGAGTATCAGACTTAATACTCGTGTATATATTTCCATACTCGAGTAGTTAATTAGACTTACTCGAGTAATCAGTTAGACTTACTCGAGTAGGCTCTGAATACTCGTGTATATACTTCTATACTCGAGTAGTTAGTCAGTCACTCGGGTAAGGTGTTTTCATACTCGAGTAAGTAAGTTAATCACTCGAGTAAATCATATATCATACTTGAGTAGATCCTTTTCTTCTCTTTTCTGCAAGTTCAAGTATTGATACTCGAGTAATTGATTTTGATACTCGAGTAAATTATTCGATACTCGAGTAGTTGGTTTTAATACTCGAGTAAGCAGTTGATACTCGAGTAATTGATTTTGATACTCGAGTAAATTATTCGATACTCGAGTAGTTGGTTTTAATACTCGAGTAAGCAGTTGATACTCGAGTAATTGATTTTGATACTCGAGTAAATTATTCTATACTCGAGTAGTTGATTTTAATACTCGAGTAGGTGAATGTTTCCTGGATTCATATGCTGATACTCGAGTATATCTTTGCTGATACTCGAGTATATCTTTTCTGATACTCGAGTATATCTCTTCTAATACTCGAGTAGTTCATTTCTCTATCAAGTAAATTTCTATTCTCATACTCGAGTATATGTCTCTTTGTCACTCGAGTATCTAAATTCCCATACTCGAGTATATCTTCTCTTACTCGAGTATAGCTGTTCCCTATTCCAGAATTCTTCTAAGTTCGAATTCGCTAAGTATTTTGAATCCGTCATTTCTGACTGGTCCACGTGTCATCCTTAATTAAGATTATGACCGTTGGAGTCCACCTATAAATAGGTCATTTCAGAATTGACTAATCAACAAGATTACAGAGATATTCTTTTGAAGAAAAAGGAAATTCCGTGAACCCTAATTCTCACGCCGCCGCCGCCATCGTTGTTCACGGAAGAAATTCTGGATCGTCGATCTCCGTCTTCAAGGACTATTTCTCCAGCGATCCAGACAAGAGTGAATCACTCGATCTCGTCGAGCCTCAAGGATTTCAGATCTATCTTCTCGATCAAGGTGGTTCTAGTTTTCAGATTTGTGGATCTTTCTCTCAAGTCATCTTCAACCTTTTCTGATCAAGTCAAAGCTCCTAAAGAAGAAGACTGTCAAAGATCCAGATCTGAAATTTGTTGTGTTGATTTTTATTCTCAAACCTAAATTTCATTGTAGGAGTTTTTCTCCGAGATTTGTAGGAAGATCTTTCTTCCGAGTTTTGTAGATCCAGTTGGATCGAGATTTGTAGGAACGTGGTTCCGAGGTGTAGGATTGTTTTCAATCCGAGATAGTGGAGTAGCCGAGTCTAGTGATTTGCTAGATCGGTGAGGAAAGTGGACGTACCCAAGGTTGGGGAACCACTATAAATCTCTTGTCTTCTGTGATTGCTTGATGTGCGCTGCGTTAAATTTTAATTCCGCTTTTGACACGCATTTCACCTATTCACCCCCCTCTAGGTGATTTAGGCTAACAACTTAGACCTCGCAATTATGAGCTTTCTCTTTCTAAAGTCTAGAGAGAGGTGAGAGCAAGGAAGAAGGTGAAGGAGAGTTCCGGTCGCCGGAGGAGCTTTGGAGCCCCGATTCTCGATCCGAGTCCAGATCTGCGAAGGCGAGGACGATACGGTGCTTTCCATCCGACTATATCTTCATGTCGCCGAAGAGAAATGCTAGGGTAGTGATTCTCTTCTTGGACATGTGAAGTCTTCTTTTCTTTTTGCATAGGAAGTCGGCTCTCGCGAGTATGTGGTGAATGCGAGGTATTCCTTCGGGTAGACATGAATAATCTCAGTTGTTTTGCATGTAGAGTCCGGAATCGAAGTACGGACATAAGCATGGTGTATGAAGTCTACCCGGACAAGTTGGTCTGGATCGATGATGTTTTATTATGCATAAATAGCTGGAGAATGCTCTGTGCCGATGGTTGTTTTCGGGTTTTCTACGTGGTAGATTGCAACAGGGAGTCTTGGGGACTAACCCCAAGGTGCACCCGAAAATCTTGGCAGAAGCGAAGTTCTGTTGTTTTGGTGGCCTGGGAGCCAGCCTGGTACATAGCGGGGCTATGTACCATTGTATGATAGATAGTTTGGGACTGGGGGAAACTTGGCCCGCGTCGAAGGCCAAATGGCCGTGGCGGGGTGAGCAACGGGCTGGTGGAACCCTACCCACTTCATCTGCTTCGGTTAAAGCGACCTAAGGTACATGAGACTTACCGCTAATTTGGAGAACGAGTCTAGGCTGCGGCTGAAAGGACTAAATGCTCACGAGATTTGCCGTCCTTGGGGAGGTGATGGAGTCGCGGAACGGACCGGGTTCGGACCGGCTTCACCGAGTAAGTGCCTTGAGAGCACGGGATGTGTGGCCGTGCGGGCCTGCACTTGTGGTGTATTGTGCAAATGTTTGTACTTTCACTATAATGTTTGGTTATACTAATACATTGCATGGAAGGAGCACCGCCACCCCAAGAAAGGGGTGGGGTCATTATAATTTGGTCAGCTTTAGCTGACCGTTGCCTTTGTTTGCCACCGCTGTGGTGGATTGTTGCTTGCAGGTGCTGCAGAGCCTAGCGACAAGTAGCAGGCTGAAGCCCTGGATGCTGAGCCGGCCCACGAAGGTCATGCGAATGTTTGCTTGTTATATTCATGTGTGATCGGTCTGCGTGCCGATGTTTGGAAAACACTGCTTATTTAAGTAAACCCTTGTAAGACCATAAGACCAAGTATTTTGTGTATTTTGTACGTTCATTCCTATTTTGGGTTTTTAGTGGACATTCATGCTTTTGGCTTGAGTTCTTATCTTTGCAACTTATAAATTGCTTCCGCTAGAATGTGCTCTGGATAGGACGTGTTTATTGGAAGAATGGTTTCATTGAGTAACTCATCGGTCTGTCCGTGGTATATGACGTCGGGCCCCGGTCGGACCTACTGCTATATGCTATGCGGCGGATAGGGGTGCTACAAGTGGTTTAGCAGCAGGTCGCAGTCCTTGCGGCTTGGTCTCTTCCTCGGAGTTGCGGATAAGTGGAGCAGTTCGCCCGGCCTATCAACGGGTTCTGTTCGGTCTGAGCATTTGCAATAACAGAAGTCCGCACGGTTAGCTGCGGGTAGGCGGCTTCTGCGGTTTCGCGGACAAGGCTGGCGAGTAGGCGGATTGTGCGGTTACTGGTAACAGTCCGCGCGATTTCTTCTTTGCTGCAATTTTAGATTTATTCCAGTTTACATTGTAATCATGTTTTGCAATGTATATCTCGGCCTGTAATAGAAGTTGATTCTGCTTGGAAACTCTTGTGCTTCCATTGTTGCTGTCTTTTATTTGACTTCGGTTGTGGTTGAGTGTTCCTGCGACCTCATTAGATCTCGTTAAGAAATCTTTTACATGTTTGATATCACAAATATTAAAAAAAAGGAACTAGTTTTAGTCATAAGATTTTGGTATGACAATGACATTTTTGTCCAACCTCATCGGAGCAAATAAGTCGTGATAAGCCGTGTCAAACGCAGCCTAAATTGCACCGTCATAGTCCGGGAGCGTTTGAGCGCGCAAACAGTCACAAAAAAGGGAAAGCTGATAAGATAATTTTTTAACGTGGAAAACCTGTCAACTGGGTGAAAAATCACGTGGCTGGATCGACGTCGACCAAACTTTCACTTTTTGTCGTCGTGTTACAGGGCTCTTTTGAAAAAGCAATGACAACATGCCGCTTCTTGTTACAATTATTGAGGGGGGAGAGAGAGAGAGTACTGGGCTCGGAGGATGACAGACCACCACTCACGGAGCTAATCCTGTGGGAAGGATGTTGGGAATGGGTTGTACGGACTCGCCGGACTTCAGGGGGCGGTGGCGAGACCGGGGGAGGCTGGGAGTGATCGTTGACGAGTAAGGGCAAGGAAGTCTCTCACCGGGGGGTATATAAAATAGAGGAAGAAACAATTGTTTCGTGTTTTTTCCAGACCTTTGTTTCAATGGGAACATTGGAGAAATAAATTTGAATGTTCACCGATCCCTAATTTTTCAAGAGAAAAATAAACAGGAGTAACCCACATAAATTTATGTGGGGAAGAATTTTGTGTCATCCCATAACGATATGACGGTCCACAAAATATAACTATATTTACTTTAAAAACAGGAAAAAATAAAAAAGAAAAAGATCGTATTTTGGAACTGTCCGATGATATCTTGGACTGCACTGATTCTCTTTCCGCACGTAGATTTACGTGGGTTATGCCTACCTAAAAAAAATCCAATTTTTAATGGTGGGATTTTACGTTAAAATACAATCATATTTTTGAATTTGAAATACGACCGTATTTTTGCGGATAGGACGACCAAATGTTCGCCCGTATTACGCGCTACACAATTTTTTTGGGGAGCAAAATTTTTCTAATCCGCCCACGTGACTAGATACCAGTGGCACCCGATCTATTCTCTCCTTCACACTCAATAAATTTCCCAGATTCCTAATTATATTATCGGTAAACTTTGACATGTCGCACAAATAAAGATATCGTGCAGCTTAGGGTCTGTTTGGGGCGGTTTCGGCCAAGAGATGGGAAGGCTGGGTTGGAGACGGAGCGGTATCTCCCTTTTGCAGGGGTTAGAGAGAGCAAACGCCACCGTCCCAAAGAAAATCTTGGGCTATATTTGGTTTGGCGGTGGCGGGTGCATCCGGTGGGTCGAAATGTCACTTTGAAAACGGAGGGGGAGAGCTGGGAGTCGAAACGGAGCGGATCGAGGTCGTTTCCTCCTTGGTGCGGGTGCAAACGGAGCAAACGCCACTAGCAGTCATTTTTTTACCCGCCGTTCGGCGATATTTGATCCAAACGGAAGCGGCGAAACGCTGAACCAAACGAGGCCTTAATGTGAAATTAGTTAGCGATTTCCGCGCAGTCCACGAGCAATCTCCATGAAGTTAACTTTATGGGCGTGAAAGGCACAATATATAAAGTTGTCTCGTTAATGTTATTGAAGTAATTCTCAACTAAAATTTAACGCATCATGGCTTAACAACCCACTGCACATGAACCGTGCTTCGCATGCAAAGATGTGTTGAAATGTAAAGCCTACAAACCAATATGTTGCGGGTCGCCCGGTTTTTCCCCGGTCCGAAGAAATCAGACCGTCTTAGCTCAGAATCGGACCGGGCGCGCAAACAGTCAAAGTAAACTGCAACAAATGACAAGAGACATTTTTAACGTGAAAAACCCAGAAATGATGAAAAACTACGTGATTGGATCTGTGCCGAGCCAAAATCCACCAGCTTCTCGGAGTTTTACAAAGATTGATTTGATCTCGAAGGGCGACAGGACGCTACTCCGTTACAAATGCAAAGTACAAAAATTGAGTAAAAACAGCTAAGTTATCGGAGCCTCGATGGAAGCGCTCCGACCTTGGAATATTTCTGAACTCGTGGATTCCGGCTGGGAATTCTAAAGTCCATGGAGCTGTTGGAGGGTGCGCTCTCGTTGAAGCGGAGTTTTTAAGGGAACGCTCTCGTGGAGGCATTTGACGTGACTTGGAGCTTCTTGAAACCTTAGTGCAAGGAGAGAAGCAGAGAGAATTCTTGATCGGAGAATCGGCCTAAGTCCGCGATCTCGCCCAGAAACCACAGAGCTCTTTCTTGCTTCTGTAGTTTTTTGTCCTCAAATGAAGACATTGATTCCTATTTATAGTTTTCTGAAAAGTTATGGTGGTAATTGTGACGGGAAGTGATTGTGTTGACAAATAACATTGCTCTATTTCCAATCTCAAGGATCACCAATTTCGCTAAAATGATGGGAGTGCCCCACGGACAATTCGGGCGGCCCGGGCAGGGTACCCGAATGCTGCGGCGACCTGCGGAGGCCGGAGGTGGTGGTGCCAGCCAGAGATGGTGGCAGTCAATGGCACGCGTTGTAGATACAACATGAGCGCGTGCGTGCCCACACACTGGACGCGCGAGTGTACCCGTGTACGTGCCCGCGCGCGCATGCTCGCGCACGAGGCGGCCACACGAGGCGCGGACGGGCGGGGTGCGGCCTTGTTTGGTCGGGCGGGGTGCGGCCTTGCGTGGTCGCATAGGGAGCGACTTTGCGTGGTTGCGCGGTGCGTAGCCTTGTGCAGTGCATTCGCGCAGTGTGAGGCTCTGCACGGCCACGTGGCCTTACGCGGTCGGGCGGCCTTGCGTGGCCGCACGGTGGGCGACCTTGCGTGGCTGCGCGGTGCACGGACATTAGCATTGCAGCCACGTGGTGCTCGACCCTGTGCGACTGTGTGCGCGAAGGCCGCACGGGTGCAGGTTGTGTGCGACCGCAGACTGCATGAGGCGCTTTCCTGCACGCGCTGTCTCGGCGCTCTAGCGGGGCTGTGTGCGGTTTTGCCCTCTTCTCGGGTATTTTTGGGCCTTTTGGGTAAGCACGGCTTTTTGTGCGTGACCCGCCTAGTCGGGATTGCTTGCTCCCGTGTCTTTGACATAAAACATTTTCGGTTCGACTAAGAAAATTCAGGAGGAACCCCATCAAATTCTCCCAAATTTTCGTGGGTTGTGACTCGTGAAGTATTGAGCCCGAAAATTTTAGTCTTGATCACTTGCCTTAGGAGTCACGGACTTAGAATTACCTCAGTATACACAGGTCACAAGTTATCTTAGTTTGTGACATGAAATGCTCTCTTTATTAGGCATTGGCGTGGGCGTGGAACCGTCCGTGTCTGCTTTGTGGGCTGAAGGTTTCATGAAGAATGTCTGGGCGGTCTTGGGCCTTGCTTTGCTGCACGGCGCCTGTAGCATGTTGTGGAAGGACCTGCGGTCTTGTCTTCACTAGAAGACATGGAAGGACGCGGTGTCTGTTTTCGTGCTGTCGCTTATTATGATTTGACGTCCGTTCCTATCAGGAGCTGGGATGGAGCTTTTGAGGGCGGAAGCCATCGATGGCGTATGTTCCTTGGGATGCTACAATGATGCGAGCTTTTGCATTTGTAGAACATGGGAGCTGATTAATGGGGCCTTGGAGTGGAGCGAGGCCAGATAGCTGAGCAGACCTTGAGATGATGGCTACAAAGGTAGGCTCATTGTGGTTACACGCTGTTGAACGCCGCCTTGTATTTTGTTGGGGCTTCACGTGTCGCGAAGGTCGTGGGGGGAGTTCTGTCCCTCGAGCGGGCGCTGCCTTGAAAGATGGTGTTGGCGACGAGAGAGCACTTGATTGCATTCGTGTCATACGCACGCTTAATATGACTGACTTGTGTATCACTTTTGTTGCTTCCTTTGCTCGGTCGCGCGAGTTTTCGCGTGACGTATTGAGCTTGTGACTTCCCTAGGGCATCGTTCATGCATGATGAAGATCCCGATGTCGTCAATATGCAGGGGATCTTAGCGGTTGCTGAACTGTTTCCTGTTATTGTCCTTGTCGTGGTGCCTTGGTGTCGTGACATGCGTAGAGGCGGTCTGGGAGCATCTTGTGCTTTTATGTTCCCTGTTCATCAGGCGCTATCACTAACGATTATCGCCGAGCGTTTGTGGCGAGATCTTGTTGCCTAAGAGCGATGGGGAGGACACTTACCCCCCTTGACTTAGTAGTGCGGTAGACTCAGAGATTTGTTTATTTCGGGAGGCGGCGACAGACCTTGGTTCATGCGTTCTTTGAGAGTGTCCGGGATTCAATGAAGAGACTTTGCTTGCTTTTGCCTGAGGAGGACCAGAATTTGTCTGTGCGGTAGTGGTGAAGAACCTTTGTTTGAACTCTCTTTTAGGAGGACCTGAGTCTTTTCGGATGGAGTTGGAGCAGCTGAAGAAAGAGAATGCTCAATTGACCATGGAGCTGATGGATGTCGAGGTTACGCGAGCGCCCGTGATGGCCGAGCACAGCGGGTCTTACGACTTTGAGATAAAGAAATCCCGTATCGCTGAGGAGGTATGCTCTGGGATGATGGCGATTGGGATTGACCCGCTTGAGTGTGATGTCGCGTACCGCTTGGGATTTGACAACAGATTTCAGAATGCTTGGAGGATATTAAAGTGCGGTGATCTGGGCGTGGAGAATGCCTCAAATGATAATGCGAGCATTGATGTTGAGGGATGATCATATTGTGGGACTTTTTAATTTTTTGTTTCGCATTTGTTTTATCTTGCAAGTGTGCCTTTGCACTATCACATGATGATGTAGCTCATGGGGCATCTTTTGTTTGAGTGGAGATCCTTTTTTTGGATTTCCCTTATTCTGGTTGTGCTTTGGTGTGCATACACTTTTGATAGAGTAATGCTTAGCTTGAACGCTAACATTTTGAACATGTTGCTAGCGAGAGATATTCGTCTGCTTGCATTTTGGGAGAACCAGAGTTCGCTTAGGAGTCGGAGGCGAGGAGCCCTTGTGTGCTCGTGCCTTAGGAGAACCGAGGTTCGTCTAGGTGGACATGGCGAAGAACCTTTGTTCGTGCCTTAGGAGAATCGAGGTTCGGCTGAGCGGATGTGACGAAGAACTTTTGTTCGATCACGCTTTGGGAGAATCGGGGTTTGTCCGAGAGGGGGTGGAGAACCAAGCATATTACAGGGTTGCAGCTCAGGCACCCCAACCCATCACTGGCATGTTTATAAACACAGTAAGTTGTTGAGGCGGGGCTTCGATTCCATGAGCTACTAGATAAGGTGAATTAAACAGCAACCTCATCACCAACTGAGCTGCAGCTTAGCTAAGGCACCTTATCAAAGAGGTCATGGGATCGAAGCGAGGTTGCGGTTTAAGGTTACTTATCAAGGAGGTTGTGAGATCGAAGCCCCGCCTCAACAACATACTATGCTGATAAACATGTCAATATTGGGTTGGGTGCCTAGGCTGCAGCCCTGTAATGTGGTAAGCCAATGCAAGGCGGGCCGTTACAGACAACATGGGAGCAGGATGCTCTACAACGCGGGGTCAAGGTGCCCGATAGGGATTGTCGTAAAGCTCGTCGTTTCTCTTAGGGTCGCGTTGTGGCTCTAGATTCCTCTTCCTCTTTGAAGCTTCCTTCGAATTATTGTCGATGTATTTTGATGACTTCGTCCGTTGCGATTTGATTCTTAACTTGGTGGACGAGGTCGCGGTAGCTAGATAGTGTTTCGCCCATTATCATGGAGTAGAATTTTCCCGGACTGAGTCCTATGAGTAATGTCCCGCGCAGGAGCTCGGGGTTAACCCCGGAATTTGTCGTGCCTCCACGGTGAAGCGACGAAAGAAATCCTTGAGCAGTTCTCCCTCAGTTTGCCGGATTCCGGCGAGGTGTGAGGGGTCTCGAACGATCTGCTAGTTGGCGATGAACTAATCCACGAAAAGTTGGGTGAGCTCTGTGCAGTTCTTGATTTCTCTCCCTTTCAGAGAATAGAACCATGTGCGAGCTTCTACTCTTAGAGTTGTTGGGAATACTTGGCATAAGAGTGGTTTTGTGGCGTTGTATATGAACATGAAGACATCAAAGTGCATGACATGTACAGAGGGTCGGTCGACCAATCAAATGTTTTGAAGTCGCGAAGTTGAATTCCGGGTGGAGCGGGATATGCCAAGACATGTGGAGCTAGGGGGAGACGTGCTGCACTTTTGTGTCGCGGTGCCCCCATGCCCGTATTCCTCCTTGATCATGCGCCTCACTTCCTCGCGAGTGAGTCCTCTATCGGTTGGAGCAGTGCCTTCCTTCATTATATGAAAGTCTTCACACGCGGGCCTGGGAAGTTAATCGAGGATTGCGGGGTGAGTGGAACTGTCATTGTCGGACGATTCGTCTGTGATGGGAACATTGGAGCGGGCAGTGTCTTCAGGCATTATCTAGCTCAGGATCTACAACGGTTGGCCTTCAGGAGCGTTATCCATGTTGGGAGTCCGACGAGCCCTTAAGTTTTCCAGCAAGGCGAGCGTTCTTGTGTGACGCTCCCTTATTTGATGTTGGGTATTACATCCATAATAACCTAGATTTGTATGAAGTCACCCTTGAACTAAGATTAATTAAGTTGTATTTGATGTATTGTTTGAGTTATGTGTTTACAAGACTTATTGTCAAGTGTAGACCAATGTCAGTCTACAGTGGGTCATCAAACACATGACCATACAATGTAATCCCTCATTGTGTGTTCCATGATGTTGAACCATGTGTAGCCTCTCTATTGAGATACACTTCATTTTCAAGCACTAGGTTTGATGAAACAAGACTTGTTGCTGATTGGAATGAAGAAACAAAAATTTTCATGAACTAAATTTCTTCTAAGTGTTTTACTCGAGTAGAACTATAGTACTCGAGTAGAATCCTTAGTTGTACTCGAGTAAGTCTAGTCCTGAATTCGAGTAAAAGAAATGGGTCTCGAGAAGTTTGAATTTAGTTCTCGAGAGGCCAAGTCCATTACTAGAGTAGACTTCCTCTCTTTCTCGAGTCAACAGATTTTCCTTCTCAGAAATTTTCTAAGTATTATTCTCGAGTAGTGAAGTTCAAGTACTCGAGTAGTTATATTGATTACTCGAGTAGTACAAGATTGTCTCGAGTAACAGAAGTCAAGTCCAGCACTCGAGTATATGAGCCTTTGACTCGAGTGACTGAAGTAAAGTTCTCGAGTAATGTCTACCCCACTCGAGTAGTAAAGTTTCAGTACTCGAGTAATCTGTCTACTTCTCGAGAAGTCCAAATCCAGTACTCGAGTAATCAATATTTCCTTTCCAGAATTTTTCTCTAAGTCTTTTTATCGAGAAGTCTTTTCTACTTTTAGAGTAACATTTCTAGCACTCGAGAAATTCTCATTCCACTCGAGTGATATTGAGTTCTGACCTGAAGTTTCCTTAAACGTTCTTCTCGAGTAGTTTGATACTGTTCTCTAGAGATCCAGTCTTAGTACTTGAGTAGTATTCTCTTCACTCGAGTAATACTGTCTTCTATTCAGAAAAATTCTCTAAGTCCATGTCAGACCGATTTTTCAAATATCTTGATGTGATTTGTCCACGTGGCCGTCATTAATGATAAATCTAACCGTTAGAGAGATCTTATATAAGGTCTTGTCATTTTGACTAACCCTAACAACAACAAGCGCGCGAAAAGAAATATTCTAAGTTTTCTGAATCGTGAATTCTCTTTCCTAATCGGAAGCCACCGCCGCTCATTGTGCAAATTGCCCAGGGCTTTCGATCAGGAAGATTCAGACCAGTCGACCTGCAGATCAAGATCGTTTCAATCTCTACATCCTCTCTTTGATTCAGTGAGTCCAAGGATTTTAGATCTAGAATTCAGCCGTCTTCTTCAGCAGTTTCTGATAAAGCCGCAATTTCAAGAAGGAAGACCTAGGCAGAAAATTTCCAGATCTGAGAAATTTACGGTTTGTATTTCTTAAAATCAATTTATTCTTGTAGGAGATTATTCTCCGAGTGTAGGAGCTTTGTTCTCCGAGTTGTAGGAAGTTTTCATCTTCCGAGTGTAGATCCGTTTTATGGATCAAGTTGTAGGAACGTTGTTCCGAGTGGTAGGATTGTTTTAAATTTGAGAATAGTGGAGTAGCCGAGTCTAGGGCATTGCTAGATCGGTGAGTGGAAAGTGGACGTACCCAAGGGTGGGGAACCACTATAATTCTTGATGTCTTTTGTGTTTGCTTGGTTATTTCTCTGTGCATAGATCGTAATTTTTTTTTGCAAATAGACACACAACTCACCTATTCACCTTCCTCTAGGTGATTTAGGTAGACAATTTAAACGTTTTTCAATTGGTATCAGAGGGATGTTGATCATTAACAGGTTAACATCTTGATCAGATCTGCCCTAAGTTGTCTTTTGAGTTATCAAAGCATGGACAAGGCCAAGGATTTTGCCAAGCTCCCCTTGTGTACAAAGACCAACTTTCCCATATGGAAAGAAAGGATTAAGTTCTTCATGGAAGCTGTGGATTCAAGGATCTTCATGATTGTTGAAGAAGGTTCTCATGTTCCTATGACCGTCTCCACTATAGATCCGACAAAGAAAGTTCTTAAGAAGTTGATGGATCTTGACAAGGATGAGATTGCACTTGTCTCCTTAGACAAGAAGGCCAAAAACATCATCGCAAGTGCAGTCGATGACTCTATACTACAAAATATAATTCACTGCTAATATGCTAAGGAAATATGGAAGTCCCTCGTCACCTTGATGGAAGGTACAAAAGAAGTTAGGGATGACAGAAGATCCCTTCTGAATCAAAAATATGAAGCCTTCCGACAAGGATCCAAGGATATCATTGCAGATACTTTTGAGAATTTTTTCAAGATTGTTAACAACCTAAGAGTCTACGGCTGAGTCTTCACCAACGGAGAACTGAATGATAAGTTCTTGAGATTCCTGACTAAGTAATGGGATAACAAGATTTGTGCTATTCGGGAATTTGGAAAGCTAGCTGAGACTGACCCGCAAAATCTCTTCGAAAAGCTTATTTCATATGAGCTGCAAATCAATTCAAGAAAAGTTGAAGAAGAGAAGAACATGTCTTCATCCAAGGAGAAGTCTGTAGCTCTCAAGGCAGACACCTCAAGGAAGTATAAGGCTGCCTCACCTTCCCCTGCATAGGAAGATAGTAAAGAAGAAACCTCGGAGCCAAGCACCTCAGGCTGAGAACTATCTGAAGGAGAGTTCTCTCTACTCTCAAGACATTTCAAGAAATTCTTGAACAAGAAGAAGCAATGGAAAGGCAAGGATGCCTCATTTAGAAGATCACGTCACGATAGTGATCGCTACAAGAAAGGCTCAAGCAGCCAAGTCAGGTTTCATTCTAAAAAGAACAAACATAATTCTACTGATATTGCTTGTTATTGATGTAATAAGTCAGGTCACGTTATTGCTGACTGCCCCCACAAGAAGAAGGAGGGTGAAAAAAGAGAGGAGAAGAAATCTTCTTACCACAAGAAGAGAATAGAAAGAAGCCTTGTAGCCAAAAATGGTAAAGCTCTCAGCGACTCTGACTCATCTGAGTCAAGTGATGAAGAGTAAGCCTATATTGGGCTAATGGAACAAACAGACGAAGAAGAAGAACCCCAGTTCACTGGGAAGGTAAACTTTCACACTTCTCTTTCTGAATCTGATGATTCTGACCATGAAAATGAGGAATGTTCTTCTGACGAGGAATTTCAACTCATGTCTCAATATAAAGAGTTGATCAAAGCCTACGACAAATGTCGTAGAGTGACAAGAGCTCGGGCTAAGGCGATCAAATCTCTTAAGGCTGAAGAGAGCAATCTGAGAGAGAAAATTATAATGATGGACTCACTCAAGAAAGACTTCCATGATGCTATGGAAAAATACAATAAGGCTCTCAAGCACCTAGATCTGAAAAAGGAAATCATCAAAGGGTTGGAAGAATAACTTGCAGCCGAAAAGCAACTTGTTGAAGGTTTCTCTAAGCCCAAGATAGTTCTTCCACTTGTTGCTGAATTCTCTGCTCAGGCCAAAGGTGCTGGCTTAGGCATGCTGCTGGTCTTAGTAAATCTTCTAGGAGAAATAAAGCCCAAAGGAGAAATAAGGCTGCTAAGAAAGCACTAGCCAAGGAGAAGGGGAAAGCTCCTCTAGAACAAACGACATTTAGGAAGGTTATCTTTCCGACAAATAAGTTTGATCTGGATTCGTCCTATGGGCACTTTGTTAGGCCTACTTACGTAGAGCCCAAGTCTCGTTACCAAGGATGGACTCATCCCCAGAACTTCGGTGAGAGTGTCTTCAAGACACCTTATGAGGAGATCACTCTTTAGAGCTACGGACCTTACAATCATGGTCACAATATCGAGAAAGCTCCAAGAGTTAAACCCATTGTAGAAAAGCCTACCAAGGAGAAGAAGTAATGTGAATGCCATCACCATGAAGCTTCTACTTCTAATTCCACTGCATCTGCTAGACCACAATCTCAAAAGGTCGAGCAGGAGATCTTTAGGCAAAGATACAACAAATTTGACTGTTGGTGTTGTGACATGATTGGTCACTTCGCCATAGATTGCTGGTTTAATCCCAGACATTATGAAACCCCTCGAGTTAATAATGTGAGAAAGACCACTCATAATGTTAACATGCGTAGGGGGAGTGAGCTAACTAGAGACCAAGGACCCAAACAAGTTTGGGTTCCTAAGGCAAACTGACTTGTGATTGCAGGTATATCCAAAGACCACCAAAAATCCTATTTGGTATTTGGACAGTGGATGTTCTCGGCATATGACCGGGACTAGAAGCCTTTTTCAGAATTACTCACTAGTCATGAACGGGCCAAAAGTCATCTTTCGAGGTTCTGATAGAGGAATTACTAAAGGATACGGTATGATTACAAATGGTAGTGTATCTTTTTCGGATGTGGCTTATGTTGAAGGATTGGAACACAATCTCATAAGCATAAGCCAACTCTATGATAAAGGATATATCGTAGAATTTCATGCTAATAAGTGTGATAAAATCGATTGATAATTTTGAAACGATTTCATCAGACGATCGTAGTAGAAATATCTTTTGTTTGAACTTATATTTGCATAGACTCTTCTACACCAGTGTGTCTTTTGGCAAAAGATAGTGCGACTCTTGGTGACCAATGACACAAGAGATTAGCACATATTAATTTCAAAACTATTAATAAATTATTTTCTCTTAATTTAGTACGTGATGCCCCAAATGTCAAGTGCATTAAAGATAGACCTTGTCACGCATGTGTAAAAGACAAGCAAACAAGGGCTACCTTTAAAAGCATTATTGGCAAAGACTCTAATAGATGTTTACACCTACTTCATATGGACTTGTTCGGTTCACTGCAAGTTAGAAGTTTGGGAGATAAGGATTATACGTTGGATATTGTTGATGATTACTCGTGCTTTGCGTGAGTATTCTTTCTAAAACACAAGTCAGATACTTTTGACATCTTTACAAATTTTGTCAGACAGATCCAGAATGAATACAACTATTCCTTAATCAAAATTAGAAGTGACAATGGAACTGAATTCAAGTCTGGGGCCATGACAGAATTTTGTGAAAGACTGGATATCTTTCATGAGTTTTCCTCTCCTCGTACTCCCCAGCAAAATGGAGTAGCTGAGAGAAGAAATAGAACACTTATAGAGGCCTGCAGGACCATGTTTAGTGATGCCTCACTACCAGAATATTTCTTGGCTGAAGCCGTCAACACTGCATGCCACGTGCAAAATTGAGCACTCATAAACAAGAACCATAATAAGACACCTTACGAACTTCTAAAGGGCAGAAAGCCGACTGTCTCATATTTTAGAATCTTTGGTTGTAAGTGTTTCATCCTTAACAATGACAAGTATCATACCACTAAAATTAGTGAAAAGAGATTTGAAGGTATTTTCGTAGGATATAGTAGTCATAGTAAGGCATATAAGGTATTTAATAAGAAAACCCTGGTTGTAGAAGAATCTATTCATGTGGTATTTGATGAGACGAGCTTGCTGCAAGGCAACTCTTCTAGTGTGTTCATTAAAGATGCAAGTACAAAGATAAAAGAATTCAACTTGGGTGAGCTGACTGAAGAAAAAGCTGAAAAGTTCATCAAGATCACCACTCCAACCCCTATTGGAGAGGTTGATGATCAAGATGAGAAGTCATCCAAGCTGATGAAGTCACTCCTGTGGTTGAAGACACTCCAGATGCAAGGATTCTAGAGCTCAGACATCTGAAAGATCACCCAATGGACTAAATCATAGGAGATCCTAGGGATGGTGTCAGAACTCGTAGAGGTACTACTAATGAGAATTTAAATTTGAGTTTTCTCTCACATGTTGAACCAAAGAAGTTTAAGGAAACAAACTCAGACGCATCATGGATTATGGCTATGGAAGAAGAGTTGAATCAATTCAAGCACTGTCAAGTCTGGAAACTTGTTCCAAGACCTAAAGGTAAGAATGTCATCGGGACAAAGTGGGTCTACAGGAACAAGATGGACGAGAATGGAATAATCATAAAGAACAAGGCCAGACTCGTTGCCAAAGGATATCGACAAGAAGAAGGAATCGACTTCGACCAGACGTATGCTCTAGTGGCAAGGCTGGAGGCCATCAGGTTGTTCCTAGCGTATGCTGTACTTAAGGGCTTCACCGTCTATCAGATGGACGTGAAATCCGCTTCCTTAATAGTGACATAAAAGAAGAGGTGTATGTGGAACAACCTCTAGGTTTCGTTGATTCTAACTTTCCTGATTATGTTTAACTGCAATCTAAAGTTTTGTATGGTTTGAAACAAGCTCCTCGAGCCTGGTATAAGATGTTGTCTAGCTTTCTTCTTGAGAACAAGTTCACAAGGGGAAAGATAGATAAGACATTATTTCTTAGGGAAATAAAAGGCAAGATTTTGCTAGTACAAATCTATGTCAACGATATTATTTTTTGCTCTACTGACGACAACCTTTACAAGAAGTTTTCAAAACTTATGCAAGGGAAGTTTGAAATGAGCAGTATGAGAGAGCTGAAGTATTTCTTAGGGCTTCAGGTGAAACAAAATGAAGATGGAATTTTCATCTCGCAGACAAAGTTCACCAAGGAGCTAATTAAGAAATTCGGAATGAAAACGCAACCTCTATGAGGACTCCAATGGGTTCAGCTATGTCTCTTGATAAGGAAGAGAAAGGGAAACCTTTTGATGAAACCAAGTACAGAAGCATAGTTGGATCCTTGCTCTACCTTACTGCCAGTAGACCAGACATAATTTTCTCAACGTGTGTATGCGCTAGATTCCAAGTGAACTGTAAAGAATCTTATTATGCTGCTGCAAAGCAAATTTTGTGATACCTTAAAGGTACACTGAATCTTGGCTTATGGTACCCATGAAGTAATGACATCGAACTAATTGGTTTCTCAGATACAGATTTTGTAGGTAGTAAAGATGATTGAAAGAGCACTTCCGGGACTTGTCAATTCCTTGGAAGAAGACTCATTTCTTGGAGCAGCAAAAAGCAAAATTGTGTCGCAATTTCAACGGCCGAGACAGAATATATTTCTTCTGGAAGTTGTTATGCACAATTTCTTTGGTTAAAGAACCAACTGGAAGACTATAACCTGAGAGTCAAAGACATCCCTTTATTTTGTGACTCCTCCAATACGATTGCAATAGCCAACAACCCAGTCTCTCACAGCTGGACAAAGCACATAGAGCTTTGATACCACTTCATCCGGGAGCATGTGGAGCATAAGGACATAGATCTACAATATGTCCCTACTGATAGGCAGATTGTAGACATATTCACGAAGTCATTGGACGAGACCAAGTTCTCATTCTTCAAAATAAAACTTGGAATGCTCAACAAAGAAGGATAGAGAAGAAGGACTCATACCATAGTTCAGAGATCAAGGGATGTCAAAAATTTGGAATTTCTCAAAGTTAGACTTCATTTCTCGAGAAAGATAATGACTACTCGAGAACTCGGTAATGACTACTCGAGTACTTCTTTGAACTCTCGAGAACTCAGAAAATCACTCGAGTGACATCACTCGAGTACTGAATTTCTTCTCGAGAAGTATAAAGATGCCACTCGAGTACCGTCATTCTGTCACTCAAGTAATAATGATCCACTCGAGAAATAGGCAGATAAATTTTTGAATTCTATTCAAATCTCTTTATTCGCAACCCGAAGCTTATACCACCAGTTTCTAAGGTATGTTCGATTAATTACTTACTTAATCATCAATATTAGGGTTATATAAATAGAAAAATCGGATTTCAAGATTCTACACGAATTCAAATCCCCCTCTCTCGAAAGACCCTTTGTCTTATACCGCTAACACAGAGCTCGCCACCGTCGCCGTGTAACACCCCAAATTGTTGTAGGAGCGACGGGGATCGTTTTTGGGCCAAGTCAGATTTTTGGTGCAGGTGACATGGGCCCCGACATGGGCGTGTCGGAGGCCGTGTCGGGCGTGTCGAGCTCGGGCCGTGTCGTCGACCAGTTCAGGTCGACGATGGTCGTGTGGTGGAGCACGGCCTAGGACACGGTCGTGTCCCAGGCCATGTCACACCTGTGCTGTGTTGTTGGGTGCACGGGTAGTGATACGGGCCCAAACATGGGCGTGTCTAGTTTGACACGGGCGTGTCCAATGCCGTGTCACCAAGCCGTGTACCCCTCTGACTGCAAAGTGTTGATTTATTACACACGGGGGGCGTGACACGGGTCCCGACACGGGCGTGTCGCAGGCAACACGGGCATGTCGGAGGCCGTGTCACATGCCGTGTGCTGGTTTTCAATTTGGGTCGAGATGACGAATGAGCTACACGGCCAGGCACACGGCCGTGTGCCAACCCGTGTTCGGCCCAGATTTTATGATTTTGGATTTAATCCGGGCCGTTCGTTTCCTTGGCTTTGGATCCGACGGTGGGGGGCTGCTCCTGGGTGGTTATGGCCGGGAAATAGGGTTTAGAAACCCATTTTTCTTTGTCCCATCTCTCTCTAAAAGTTAGAGAGAAGGGAGAGCAAGGAGGAAGTAGGAGTCCAAGATCCGGCCGCCGGAAGAGCTTCGGAGCTCCAAATCGCGATCCGAGTCCAGATCCGCGGAGGCGACGCTGTTGCGGTGCTTTCCAACCGTATAGTTTTCGATGGCGCCGCGGAAGAATGCAAGGGTAACGATTTCTCATCCTTGGGCATGTGAAGCCCTCTTTTCCTTTGCATAGGAAGCCCGCTCTCGCGAGTGAGCGAAGAGTTGGAGCGTTCCTTGGGGTAGATATGTGAAGTCCCCTTTGTGTAGAGTCCGTATGCGTAAACGGACATAGGCATTGTGTGTGAAGCCTATTCGGACATGTTGGTCCGGATCGGTGATGTTGCATTGCATATGAACCGGGGAAGACTCCGGGTGTTTGGGTGTTTTTCGGGTTTTCTACGTGGTAGATTGCATCAGGGAGCCTTGGAGATTAACTCCAAGGTGCACCCGAAAAACTAAGCAAAAGCGTGTTTTGCCAACACGGTGGTCGGAGAGCCAACGTGAACATAACCGGATTATGTGATTATTGTGGTGGGAACGGGACTCGGTAAGTCTTGACCTGCGCATATGGCTTAAATTGCCGTTGCGGTGTGAGCACGGGTCAGGCGGAACCGTACCTGGTCTATGTCGTTCGGTAGGACCGTTGGCATGGATGAGGGTCTTCGGCGGTCTATGGCTTAAATTGCCGTGACCAAGGCCAGGAAGGCAAAATGCTCATATGGATGACCGTCCAAGAGGCGGTGGTGGATTGGGAATGTCTATGGCTTGAATTGACGTGACGTTGGTCGGTTCGTCAAGAATGTACCCTGAGTGCACGGGGTGTGTGGCCGTGCGAGCCTACGCCTGTGTTGATGTGTGTTCACATTAATATATTGCCTATACTAATAAAGTGCAGGGAAAGAGCATCGCCGCCCCGATTTTGGGGGCGGGATCGTTATAATTTGGTCAGCATAGCTGACCGTTGCTCTTGTTTGCCACCGAGCGGTGGTTTGTGGCTTGCAGGTGCTGCGGAGCAGAGCGGGAAATAGCGGGCTAAAGCCCTTGTAGCTGTGCCGGCCCTCAAAGGCCTTAGTGCTTATGTTTCTTTCCGATTTTCATGTATGGCCGGCCTGCGAGCCGAAGTATGAAAGCACTATTTTTGTTAAGTGAACAATGTAAGGTCTTAAGGCCAGTTCTCTTTTGTGTATGATTACATTCCTGAGTTGGTAGTAGACATTCATGCTTTGTAGCAGGGTTCTTATTTCTTTTGCAACTTAATAATTTGCTTCCGCTAGGTGTTGTGTAGGACGACATGATTGGTTGAATGGTTTCAACGCGTAACCAACCGGTCTGTCCGTAGTATATGGCGTCGGGCCCCGGCCGGACCTACTGCTATATGCTATACGACGGATAGGGGTGTTACAAATTGGTATCAGACTACTGGTTTCGGTCAAGCTTAAATGAATTCGTGGACGAATTCACTTTAAGGGGTGGTGAGCACATGTGTGCGTCATCGTTATAACATGAAAAGAACCCATGAATGCCCACTTAGGAATGAAAATATACATGTTTGAGGAACCTGCGTGTTCCTATAATTGCTGCTTGCAG
This sequence comes from Platanthera zijinensis, assembly GCA_039513925.1. Classification (NCBI taxonomy): domain Eukaryota; kingdom Viridiplantae; phylum Streptophyta; class Magnoliopsida; order Asparagales; family Orchidaceae; genus Platanthera; species Platanthera zijinensis. Next base: position 49,971,800 of record CM077084.1, on the reverse strand, counting down.
TAATTTTTGGGTCGCTTATCGGTGTTTTGCACGATTATAGGTGACCAGAAGTGGTGTTGGGCCGTCTGAACGGCCAGGTTCTGAGGCGAGCAGTGCGCCAAGCGATAGGCCTGCAACACCTCCGTCTGCCGAGACCATTAGGTTGGTGGCAGAAGCGGTCATGGCAATGATCAATGTGCAGCCTGCAAGGCAGGTGCAGCAGCCTGCTCCTGCTATGGAGCAAGTACCGCTTCAGACGGCAGAGAAAAGGAGGGTTGAGCAAGTAGTTTTGGAGCCAGAGTTGCCTCGGAGAGCAACGGAAAGACAACTGAAGCACGTGATGGACTTTCACCCACCGGTATTCATGGGGGCAGAAACCCCGACCCAAGCAGAGGATTGGCTCTCAAGGGTCAACAGGGTGATGACTGCAATGGAAACGGAAGAGTGGCAGAAGACCACAATAGCGACGTTCCTGTTGGATGGGGACGCAAGACTATGGTGGGAAGGCCTAGAGCTACACCAGTTGCGGGGAAGGCCGTTGGCCGAAGTTTCGATGGAGGAGTTTGCGAGACTATTCATGGCTCGATACCTCCCCTCAGCGCAGAGAATTGCGCTAGAAAGCGAGTTTCAGAAGTTAGTGCAAGGGGATTGTACCGTTGATGAGTACCTCCACGAGTTTACTCGGTTGGGGAGATATGCCGGCGCTACCTTCACAGACGAGGAGCGCAAGACGAGCCGCTTCTATGAAGGGCTAAGAGATGATTTAAGGTTACTACTATCGGGGCCCAAGGCGCAGGGTTTCATGACCCTGGTCAATTCGGCCCGGTCCTTGGGGAAGGACATGAAGAATGTCCAAGCGAAGAAGGAATCCGGTAGCAAGAAAGCGGAGTTCAAGGCACCGACTACGTCGAAGTCGGGCTACCGCAGATTCTATAAGAAAGCTAAGACGTCGGGTCCAGCTGCTTCAGGTGCCTCGGGGGCAACTACTAATCGAACCTCGGGCGCTTGTTTCACGTGTGGAAAGACGGGGCACTTTGCCCGTGATTGCTGGAGTGGACGCTCAAAGTCCGAAAGGAAACAAGGAGATACCTACGAGGAGAAGGGCAAAGCGGTGGATTCGACCGCGTCCCACTATGCTCCGACTCAGCCTAGAGTCTATAACTTGGGCCAGCAGGAGGCCATCAAGCAAGCGGATGTGGTGACAGGTATGAGTTAATTTATAGCAAGTTAGCTTTAATACCGTTATCTATTGCTTGTTAGCCTAATATTGTTTGTATAGGCTTTGTTGTGATTAGTGATAGTCCGGCACGGGCACTGTTCGATACGGGAGCTTCACACTCCTTCTTGTCCGAAAGCTTTATATCGCGCATCGGAGTCCCTTCTTCGATGGCGAAGGACAAGTTGGATGTGCTGCTACCGAATGGGTGCTCGATGCGTGCGGACGGGGTGTGCGCCGTAAAGATTCGCATTAGGAGCCAAGAGTTCGACTTGCTAGCGTCATTGCTGCCGCTAGTAGAGTTCGACGTGATCTTTGGGATGGATTGGCTGTCAGAGAAGAAAGCTTGGATTGACTGTGACCGGAAGGAGGTCAAGCTGGGTGTAGGGCAGGAGACTACATTCGAGGGGCTAAAGGGGTCGAGCAAGACACTGATGTCTGCTCTTCAGGTAGTGAAGGCAGTTCGTGCTGGTGCAGAGCTGTTCTTCACAATAGTGGGGGCTGTGGAGCCAAAGTCTCCGTTGGATAGCATCCCCGTGGTTTGCGAATACCCCGATGTGTTCCCGGATAGTCTTCTCGGAGACCCACAGCAGCGGGAGATTGATTTCACCATCGAGCTCGTATCGGGGGCCAAACCGGTGTCACGTGCTCCGTATAGGTTGGCGCCTAAGGAGATGGCAGAGTTGAAAGTTCAGCTAGAGGAGCTGATGGAGCAAGGGTATGTGCGTCCAAGCTCGTCGCCTTGGAGCGCACCGGTCCTCTTCATTAAGAAGAAGGACGGGAGTATGTGGCTGTGTATCGACTACAGAGAGTTGAACAAGCTAACGGAGAAGAATAAGTACCCGATCCCGAGGATTGATGATCTCTTTGATCAGTTAGTCGGATCGTCGGTATACTCCAAGTTGGACTTGAAGTCGGGGTACTATCAGCTGAGGATCAGGGAGTGTGATATCCCGAAGATGGCGTTCAGTACAAGGTATGGGCATTTCGAGTTCACGGTCATGCCGTTTGGACTGACGAATGCGCCATCAGTATTTATGGACTTGATGAACAGGACGTTCAGAGATTTCCTGGATCGCTTTGTGATCGTCTTTATTGACGATATTTTGGTGTACTCGCAGTGCGAAGAAGACCACTTCAAGCACTTGCATTTGGTGTTGGAGACTTTGAGGAGAAATGAGCTTTACGCAAAGTTCTCCAAGTGCGAGTTCTGGCTACCCTCGGTAGGGTTCCTTGGTCATATAGTAAGTGGGGAAAGTATAGCGGTGGATCCGGCGAAGATTATTGCGATACGGGAGTGGCCTGCGTTATCTTCTGTTGCGGAAGTCCGTAGTTTTCTCGGGCTTGCCGGATATTACAGGCGCTTCGTAGAGAACTTCTCGCGGTTAGCATTACCTCTCACGAAGTTGACAAGGAAGGATCAGAAATTCTTGTGGATGCAAGAGTGCGTGCAAGCTTTTGAGGAGCTGAAGAGACGGTTGACCACGGCGTCGGTGCTTAGTTCGCCGAGTGGGACCGAGGGCTTTGAGGTGTATAGCGACGCTTCGGGTAGTGGCTTGGGCTACGTGTTGTTGCAGCATGGGAGTGTGATAGCGTATGGATCGCGTCAGCTGAAGGTGCATGAAAGAAATTATCCGGTGCACGACTTGGAGTTGGCGGCCGTGATATTTGCACTCAAGTTGTGGAGGCACTACCTATACGGCGTAAGGGTCGATATATACACCGATCACAAGAGCCTAAAATATTTGTTGGATCAAAAGGACCTTAATATGAGGCAGAGGAGGTGGATGGAGTTCCTGGGGACTACACCTTCAAAATACATTATGTACCCGGGAAGGGCAACGCAGTTGCGGATGCGCTGAGCCGCAGGGCTCCCGCCTAAGCCAACTGGTTGTCGGTGCTTGATGAGCGGCTAGTACGGGAGTTGGAGGAGCTTGAGATCTGTTGCGTTGACAAGCAGACGAGCGCCAAAGCAATGTTAAACTAGACAGAGGTGCAGTATGACCGGGTTCGGCAGGCATTGGAGTTAGATGACTCCATGAAGGAGCTTATGGAGGCCGCTCTGGATGGGTCAAATTCCCAGTTCTCGGTGGAAGATGATTTATTAAGGAAGGATCATCGGTTGTGTGTCCCGAGTGGGGGTAACCTCCGGGCGGAGTTGATGTACGAGGCTCATCATACCAAGTACTCAATCCACCCAGGGAGCACGAAGATGTATCGTGATCTCAAAAAGTTGTTTTGGTGGCCGGGGCTCAAGAAAGATGTGGCATTGTACGTGGCTAAGTGCCAAACGTGCGCCTTGGTGAAGGCAGAGTGCCAAAAGCCGGGAGGATTTCTGAAGTCCTTGCCTATACCGGAGTGGAAATTCGACGATATATCTATGGACTTTGTGCACGGGTTGCCAAGGTCGCAGAAGGGGAACGACGCCATCTGGGTGATCGTAGATCGACTAACCAAGGTGTCGCATTTCATTCCGCATAGGAAGGATGATCCAGTGGAGAAATTGGCAAAGTTGTATGTCGACAATATTGTTAGGCTGCATGGTGTGCCCCGTAGCATTGTGAGTGATCGCGATGGGCGGTTCACGTCAAATGATTGGAGGTTGGTGCAGCAGATGCTGGGAACAAAGTTAAAGTTCAGCACAGCTTTCCATCCGCAGACGGATGGGCAAACCGAGAGGGTCAATAGAACGTTGGAGGACATGCTACGCATGTGTGTTCTGGATTTTGGTAAGCATTGGAAAGACCACCTTTATTTGGTGGAGTTCGCGTACAACAACAACTACCAAGCGAGTATACAAATGGCGCCCTTCGAGGCCCTGTATGGTAGGAAGTGTCGCACGCCGTTATCGTGGCTTGAAATGGGTGAGGCAAGGTTGTACAAGAAGCAGGAGGTGGAGAGTGCTACCTCGTTAGTGCGGATCATTCGGGAGCGCTTGTTGATCGCTCAGGACCGGCAAGCGAAGTATTACAATGCCAAGCACCGGAACGTGGAGTTCGCGGTAGGCGATTGGGTATACCTGAAAGTGAAGCCGTTCAAGGGGTTTCGCGGGTGAGATGCTTGAAGAAGCTGAGCCCAAGATACCTTGAACCTTTTGAGGTTCTGGAGCGAGTCGGTGAAGCTGCATACCGTTTGAAGCTATCGGTGGAGTTGAGTAGGTTACATGATGTGTTCCACATTTCTGTGTTGCAGAAGGCGGTGCAAGAGCCTTCGCAGGTGATCGCAGTTGACCAAGTGCCGGTGGACGAAGGGTTGACGACTAGGGTCAAGCCCATTCGTATCGAATATGTTGAGGTCAAGAGGCTTCGTAACAAGGAGATTCGGATGGTTAAGGTCCGGTGGGATAACTGCGGGCGTGAGGAGCTCTCTTGGGAACGGGAGCAGACTATGCTCGAGGAGTACCCGGAATTATTCCGCTTAGGTACTATTTTACGTTAAGTCCTGTTTTTCCTTTATTAATTTCGTGGATGAAATTCTTTAAGGGGGGTAGAATTGTAACACCCCAAATTTTTGTAGGAGCGACGGGGATCGTTTTGGGCCAAGTCAGATTTTTGGTGCAGGTGACACGGCCCCGACACGAGCGTGTCGGAGGCCGTGTCGTGCGTGTCGAGCTCGGGCCGTGTCGTCGACCAGTTCAGGTCGACGATGGTCGTGTGGTGGAACACGGCCTAGGACACGGGCGTGTCCCAGGCCGTGTCACACCTGTGCTGTGTGGTTGGGTGCACGAGTAGTGACACGGGCCCAAACACGGGCGTGTCTAGTTTGACACGGGCGTGTCCGATGCCGTGTCACCAAGCCGTGTACCCCTCTGACTGCAAAGTGTTGATTTATTGCACACGGGGGGGGGGGGGGTGGGGGGGCGTGACACGGGTCCCGACACGGGCGTGTCTCAGGCGACACGGGCGTGTCGGAGGCCGTGTCACATGCTGTGTGCTGGTTTTCAATTTGGGTCGAGACGGCGAATGAGCTACACAGCCAGGCACACGGCCGTGTGCCAACCCGTGTTCGGCCCAGATTTTATGATTTTGGATTTAATCCGGGCCGTTCGTTTCCTTGGCTTTGTATCCGACGGTGGGGGGACTGCTCCTGGGTGGTTATGGCCGGAAATAGGGTTTAGAAACCCATTTTTCTTTGGCCCATCTCTCTCTAAAAGTTAGAGAGAAGGGAGAGCAAGGAGGAAGGAGGAGTCCAAGATCCGGCCGCCGGAAGAGCTTCGGAGCTCCGAATCGCGATCCGAGTCCAGATCCGCGGAGGCGACGCCGTTGCGGTGCTTTCCAACCGTATAGTTTTTGATGGCGCCGCAGAAGAATGCAAGGGTAACGATTTCTCATCCTTGGGCATGTGAAGCCCTCTTTTCCTTTGCATAGGAAGCCCGCTCTCGCGAGTGAGCGAAGAGTTGGAGCGTTCCTTGGGTAGATATGTGAAGTCCCCCTTGTGTAGAGTCCGTATGCGTAAACGGACATAGGCATTGTGTGTGAAGCCTATTCGGACATGTTGGTCCGGATCGGTGATGTTGCATTGCATATGAACCGGGGAAGACTCCGGGTGTTTGGGTGTTTTTCGGGTTTTCTACGTGGTAGATTGCATCAGGGAGCCTTGGAGATTAACTCCAAGGTGCACCCGGAAAACTAAGCAAAAGCGTGTTTTGCCAACACGGTGGTCGGGGAGCCAACGTGAACATAACCGGGTTATGTGATTATTGTGGTGGGAACGGGACTCGGTGAGTCTTGACCAGCGCATATGGCTTAAATTGCCGTTGCGGTGTGAGCACGGGTCAGGCGGAACCGTACCCGGTCTATGTCGTTCGGTAGGACCGTTGGCATGGATGAGGGTCTTCGGCGGTCTATGGCTTAAATTGCCGTGACCAAGGCCAGGAAGGCAAAATGCTCGTATGGATGACCGTCCAAGAGGCGGTGGTGGATTGGGAATGTCTATGGCTTGAATTGACGTGACGTTGGCCGGTTCGCCGAGAATGTGCCCTGAGTGCACGGGGTGTGTGGCCGTGCGAGCCTACGCCTGTGTTGATGTGTGTTCACATTAATATATTGCATATACTAATAAAGTGTAGGGAAAGAGCATCGCCGCCCCGATTTTGGGGGCGGGATCGTTATAATTTGGTCAGCATAGCTGACCGTTGCTCTTATTTGCCACCGGGCGGTGGTTTGTGGCTTGCAGGTGCTGCGGAGCAGAGCGGGAAATAGCGGGCTAAAGCCCTTGTAGCTGTGCCGGCCCTCGAAGTCCTTAGTGCTTATGTTTCTTTCCCGTTTTTCATGTATGGCCGGCCTGCGAGCCGAAGTATGAAAGCACTATTTTTGTTAAGTGAACAATGTAAGGCCTTAAGGCCAGTTCTCTTTTGTGTATGATTACATTCCTGAGTTGGTAGTGGACATTCATGCTTTGTAGCAGGGTTCTTATTTCTTTTGCAACTTAATAATTTGCTTCTGCTAGGTGTTGTGTAGGACGACATGATTGGTTGAATGGTTTCAACGTGTAACCAACCGGTCTGTCTGTAGTATATGGCGTCGGGCCCCGGCCGGACCTACTGTTATATGCCATGCGACGGATAGGGGTGTTACACGCTGTCTTCCAGCAGTCCATCTCTCTCTCAGTTTTCTGGACAAAATGGCACCGTCTTCCAAGGTCGGCATAGACAGTGAACTCGTCGTCGCCGGAATTGCAGAGTTGTAAGATGATTTCAGGAATCTTCTTATCCTTCTCGACACCGCCGATTTGTAATTCGTTCTCCAGCATCCCTATAAGATACTATTTCCAGAAGTAGAAGAATTCTTTAAGAATATTAAAGTGAAGAGGAATGAGAAAGTACTTAAGTCCAAAGTAAAAGAGATTAAGATAAAGCTCACCAAGACCTCAGTTTCTTCACTCCTTCGGATGCCCTTGTTTGATGAGGAAGATGATATCACAGATGAAGATTATGATCGGGCATATAGCTTTTGTGGAATATCTGAGATTATCAAGAACATTCGTCGTCCAGACCTCAATGATGAGGGAAAGCTACTAGTTGACATTCTGGGAAAGGGTTTACTTTGCAAAACAACTTCCATAAGTTTCATTTCAATTGATCTCTTCTATATGATAACAACTATTATTTCAAGAAAGAAGTTCCAATTTGATATGATGATTTTGGATAAGATAAGGGAGAGCATCAAGACTCCTAATTATGCAAGGATTATCTCTCTGATGCTGCATGAGATAAATCCTAAGGTGTTTGATTTCTCCAAAGGAATAACCCTCCATCACATGAAAAAGGTATCAATCTCTTCTATTCAGAGATGAGAATTGAAATTGCTGAATCCTGCCTAGGCTGCTATAACTCATGAACATCCAGCTGCAGAGGACAGGACTCCATCTCCCTCTCAACCTCATATTGCTAGCACATCTGGTGTAGCTGCTGAGGGGGAGCCTGCTCCTTCTATTCAATAAGAAAGAATGCCAACTCCACCTGCTGCTGCCTCTCTCCCTCCATCCTCTCCAGAAAAAATTATGTCAGATACACAAGTGCAAGAAACAATCCTTTCTACTGTAGAATATATCAACCAGATGATTGAAGAACTCAGCTCTAAAGAGCCTCTACCTCCCCTCCAAAAAGAACAACCTGTAGAACCTTCAAAAGAACCATCTCCTATTCCATCTCCAGAATCCCCTGCTGACCAATCTCCTGCTGCTGAGAAAGAGCAAGAAGATATCATACTGATCTAAGATGAAAAAGAACCTTCTCCTGAACCAGCTGATGCTCCTTTGAAGAGCTTGAATTTCACTCTTCCTACCATCATTGGTGAGGAAGGAGATGTTCTGATTCACACCTCCAAAGCTCAGAGCTCTGTGATAGTAGAAGAAATTACTCCATGGACTGCTCCTCCTCCTCCTCCAGTTACTCATACTGTAACTCCAACTCCTGTTGCTAGTGATATTCTGGGAAAGATAGAACAAATGCTGATAGAACAAAGAAAGTACTTTGATGACTCCTTGAAGGTTGTTCAAGAGAAAGTCACTGCTCTTGAAAAGGAAATGAGCAGAGTATTTGCAGAGATTCAACACAATACTGATCAACTGAAGCATTTATTCAAGATAGGTGGAAAAGCATTGGATCACACAATTACTAGTGTTGGTCAGGTAATGGACCAATCTGTTACTCTAGCTAATAATCAGATATATCTTGAAAAGAAGGCCCAAGAGCACCTTATGAAGATCTGTGAAGAAGTGGGTACTTTCAAAGAAGAGGCCGTAGAAAAACTATGTGTAGAAGTCAGAAAGAGGGGGGGACTTGTAAAAGAACATTTAGAAAAATAAAATGCAGATATAAAGACTCTATGGACTGCCAAGATGGATGAAATTCATATTGATGTAAAAGCCCAGATACAATCTGTGAAATTCCATACATATGATACTGTAGTATGGGTGCATAACCAAATTTTCCCTGATTTCCAAGCAGACCCAAATATTATCCCTCATCATCTAAATCTTCTTGCTTAACCTCAACAAGCTCAAATGCTTGCTCCTCAACCTACTTTTTCTCCAAGGCCTGAAGGGAAAGCTTCTCCTCCAGAATCATATACTTAGGTATGGGAATCAGAGATACCACAAGATCTACCTGAAGTTCAGATCCCTAAAAGAAGGAAATATGGTGATGGAGCCTCTGCCAGCAGATAATTTTCAAATCCAAAGGCAGAGAAAAGAAAAGCTTAAGAGTTTGCAGAAATCTGGAGACCAACTTCAAAGTCATTGATCCTTGATACTCTCAAGCTAGTTTTGGACTTTAATGAAAATAGACATGACCATTATAGCGCCTATAAATGGGACTTATATGAGAAGTTTATGACCAAGAGAAGAATTTATGATCGAGAACATGGAAGGAAATATCCTGCTGCACCTCAAAGACCTCCCAAATACTATCCTAAACCATTAAGTTATCAAAGAAGACAACAAGAAAAGAAGGATAGACAGCAACATCAAGCCAAAGATTGATCATAGTTCAAAGATTGTGGATTGGATTTGTGTAGAACTGAAATTTTGGAACAATTATATTTTTATAAATCCTTAATTTTGATGATCCTTTCTTTGTCTTTAATTTTTGTGCATGTTATTCTGTTTTTATCTTCTATATCTAGTCTTTTTATTTTTATATAATTCACTTTAGTGTAGAGGGTTCTGACTTCTACAAATAAGGAAAGATTGTTGGGTATTGCATCCACAATAACCTAGATTTGTACGAAGTCACCCTTGAATTAAGATGAATTAAGTTGTATTTGATGTATTGCTTGAGTTATGTGTTTGCAGGACTTATTGCCAAGTATAGACCAATGTCAGTCTACAGTGGTTCATCAAACACATGACCATATAATGTAATCCCTTATTGTATGTTTCATGGTGTTGACCTATGTGTAGTCTCTCTATTGGGATACACTTTATTTTCAAGCACTAGGTTTGATGAAGGAAGACTTGTTGCTGATTGGAATGAAGAAACAAAAATTTTCATAAACTCAAATTCTTCTAAGTGTTTTACTCGAGTAAAATCCTTAGTTGTACTCGAGTAAGTCTAGTCTAAAATTCGAGTAAAGGAAATGGTTCTCGAGAAGTCGAATTTAGTTCTCGAGAGGCCAAGTCCATTACTCGAGTAGACTTCCTCTCTTTCTCAAGTCAACAGATTTTCCTTCTCAGAAATTTTCTAAGTATTATTCTCGAGTAGTGAAGTTCAAGTACTCGAGTAGTTATATTGATTACTCGAGTGGTACAAGATTGTCTCGAGTAACAGAAGTCAAGTTCAGCACTCGAGTATATGAGCCTTTGACTCGAGTGACAGAAGGAAAGTTCTCGAGTAATGTCTACCCCACTCGAGTAGTAAAGTTTCAGTACTCGAGTAATCTGTCTACTTCTCGAGAAGTCTAGATCCAGTACTCGAGTAACCAGTATTTCCTTTCCAGAATTTTTCTCTAAGTCTTTTTCTCGAGAAGTCTTTTCTACTTCTCGAGTAACATTTCTAGCACTCGAGTAATCCTCATTCCACTCGAGTTATATTGAATTCTGACCTGAAGTTTCCTTAAACGTTCTTCTCGAGTAGTTTCATACTGTCCTCTTGAGAGCCAGTCTTAGTACTCAGTAGTATTCTCTTCACTCGAGTAATACTATCTTCTATTCAGAAAAATTCTCTAAGTCATTGTCAGACCGTTTTTCCAAATATTTTGATGTCATTGGTCCACGTCGCCGTCATTAATGATAAATCTAACCGTTAGGGAGATCTTATATAAGGTCTTGTCATTTTGACTAACTCTAACAACAACAAGTGCGCGAAAAGAAATATTCTAAGTTTTCTGAATCGTGAATTCACTTTCCTAATCGGAAGCCACCGCCGCTCATCGTGCAAATCACTCGGGCTTTCGATCAAGAAGATTCAGACCAGTCGACTTGCCGATCAAGATCGTTTCAATCTCTACATCCTCTCTTTGATTCTGTGAGTCCAAAGATTTCAGATCTAGAATTCAGCTGTGTCTTCTTCAACAGTTTCTGATAAAGCTGCAATTTCAAGAAGGAAGACCTAGGCAGAAAATTTCCAGATCTGAGAAATTTACGGTTTGTATTTCTTAAATTTAATTTATTCTTGTAGGAGATTATTCTCCGAGTGTAGGAGCTTTGTTCTCCGAGTTGTAGAAAGTTTTCATCTTCCGAGTGTAGATCCGTTTTGTGGATCGAGTTGTAGGAATGTTATTCTGAGTAGTACAATTGTTTTAAATCCGAGAATAAAGGAGTAGCTGAGTCTAGTGCTTTGCTACATCGGGGAGTGGAAAGTGGACGTACCCATGGTTGGGGAACCACTTTAATTCTGGGGTGTCTTCTGTGTTTACTTGGTTATTTCTCTGTGCATAGATCACAATTTTTTTTCCCCGCAAATAGACACAACTCACATATTCACCCCATCTAGGTGATTTAGGTAGACAACTTAAACGTTTTTCATCAGACGTCAGCATTCTTCCCCTAATGCTTGAGATGCGATGACGGTGGATTCTCCCTGAAGGGGGCGTTGCCGTATCAGGATCCTCTCCATTTCAAGTGAAATGGAGGGGATCCATTTAACGGTCGAGATTGAAATGCTTTCGATCCGACGGGTTTCATCATTTCCCATATTTTTTTAGATTTTTTTAATCAAAAAAATCTCCACCACAAGATTTCTTTCCAACTTATCTTGTCCATTAGATATTGAAATGGATCCCCTCCATTTCAAGTGAAATGGAGAGGATCCCGATCCGGCGTTGCCGTGGGGGGGGGGCAAGTCAGCGGGTACTGGATTGGTGTGCTCCTCTAGTGCCACGTTATTGGCAGTTTCTGCGCATCCATTCGTTATTAGCAGTTTGTGCGCATCCATTCGTCATTGCTGCTAGTTGGGGGGTGCTGAAACTTGTTTGAGCTCTTAGGAACAACTTCCCACAGACGACGCCAAACTGTTCTGGGTCTCCTGGCTTTTCCCCGGTCTGGAACAATCAGACCGCCTTAGCTAGGAATCAAACCGGCTCGCAAACAGTCAAAGAAAACCACATCAAATGACAAGACACCTTGCACGGTGCGGCTGCGCGGCCTTGCGTGGACGCGCGGCCTTGCACGTTGCGGCCGCGTGGTGCGCGGCCTTGCGTGGACGCGCGGTGCACGGCCTTGCGTGGACGCGCAGTGCACGGCCTTGCGTGGACGCGCGGTGCGCGGCCTTGCACGTGTGCGGCCGCGTGATGCGCGACCCGCGCGGTCGTATGCGCACAAGCCGTGCGACCGAGTGCGCGCAGGCTGCGCGGGTGCAGACCGCGTGGTGCGCTTCCCCGCGCATGCTGTCCCGACGCGCTGGCGGGGGTGCGTGCGGTTTTTGCCCTCTTCTCGAGTGTTTTTGAGCCTTTGGGGTGAGCGCGGCTTTTTATGCGCGGCCCGTCTGATCAGATTTGCTTGCTTCCGTGTCATTGACCGAAAATCTTTCTGATTTGACTTAAAAAGTTGAGGGAAACCCGATAACTACTAAAAAAATGAAACTCCATGCAATCCATAACAATACAATATGGATTTTATATGAAACCCTATGCACATAAAAAGTCTATGCACAAGTGCAAGCTTCTAGAGGAAGAAGAAAAGTGATGTCGCGACATAAATAGCCAATTTGGAGTTTTTTGTAAAATAATAAATAAACGAAGGTGGGGCCCATGTCTTCTGGCCAATAGATGAGTTCCAAGAGGCAGCGCCGCGTGGGCCGGTTGCCAATACAAGCATGGTCCAAAGCGATCTTTCAACCGTCTACTTTGTGCCATGACCAACTTATCCCCGCCTCTTTCTCTTTTTTGCACTTTTCTTTTTTGTTTTATTACTTTTATACGATAATAATAAATTAATAATAATAATAATAATAACGAGGTATTGAGGCCGCTACTTTGTGAGCAAATAAAGCAACGATGCTGATATGTGGCGATACGCAAATTTGTGTTTAATCGTTATTAAATAAATCTTTCATTTAAATTAATATTTAGGCAGATATTTGTTTTATAATTAGTTATTGCGTCAGGAGGTATGTGAGAGACTGCATGGTGGTGGGCCCTATGATGTCTACGGCCGTACGGTGATAGCCTGATAGGATTGGAGTTTGTTGTTGTTTTAAAATAGTTCTATTTTTTATTTAATTAATTGAGGAGTGATTTTTATGTCAGGAGTCGTGATTATGAGCATGGTCCTGCATCAATGAGGAGCCTGCAAAGGAGGTGGGCTCACACAATTATGGCTTGTGTAATACACTTTTGTGTGTGACCCTCATCATTTCAGACTCCTCATTGATTGTCCTAACCATGCGTATGATCAAAAATCCTGACCCAAAAATTTTCTCTGTTTGAGAGACGGTGACAACTGTGAACATCGTGGTTAAGAACCGAGTTCATAAACACTTGACCTCATCTAAAATATTTCACATTTTATGTTTGAAATTAGAAATTTATCCTTGATGGTAGTTGTAATCGTTGTCATGCAAAACACATCTTTTATGATAATGTTGCTTTTCTCCAAACACACGAGAGCAAAAATATGGAGTCAAGCGGACATTAAATTTTGAGATATAACGCAAAAACTATTCACTATGCACAATTAAATTAATACAAGGTTGACAAGAACGTATAAATCTGAACAAGAAACAATGCATATGTAAATATAACTGCAATCATAATACATGAAGAAATGTACTGACATTCATTACAGAAAACACTGTGGAGGAGTCAGACTTACTCGATCCGCGAGAGAGAGAATAATCTGAACTGAAATCCGCTAGCACAGTGGACACACAAAGTTTACTGAGAACCTTCGTCGTCAAACGACAACTAAATCACCCACCATCACCAGAGAAGCACCGTCGAGACCAACTGCACTTATACACGTCATCGACATCAAACCGCGCCACCGGAGAGAAATACCATCAAGGTCATTGCACTCCCGCATGCCTTCGCCGCATGCTCGCACCGTCGAAGAGAAACTCCGTCAAGGTCACTGCACCACCGCAAGCTTTCGCCGTCACGCCCGTACCGCCGAAGAGAAACTCTGTCAAGGCCACTGCACCACTGCAAACCTTCGCCGCCACGCCCACACCACATCATCTCCTCTAAGACCGGCAAATTTTTTAAATTTCTCTGAAGCAGGAGCTAATGAGGTCGTAGGAACACTCAACCACAACCGAAGCAAAATAAAAGACAGCAATAATGGAGGCACAAGAGTTTCCAATCAGAATGAACTTCTATTACAAGCCGAGGTATACATTGCAAGACATGATTACAATGTAAATTGAGAACAATTCAAAAAGCAGCAAAAAGAAACCACGCGGTCTGATTCCAGAACCCACACAAGCCGACTACTCGCCAGCCCTGTCCTCCAAGATCGCAGAAGGCGCCTACCCGCAGCTAACCGCGCGGACTGCTATTATTGCAAATGCTGAGACCGAACAGAACCTGTTGATAGACCGAGCGAACTGCTCCACTTATCCGCAACTCTGAGGAAGAGACCAAGCCGCAAGAACTGCGACCTGCTGCTAAACCGTTGACTGTATCCGTGAACTGTTCCAAACTAACGTTCCCGCTAGTCGCCTAGTCGCCTGGTGATATCCATACAACCTACACAGAACAACTTCCTTAGTCGCAGCGGTTAGAAAACCTTAACCGCAAGTTTAAGCGCGAGTTGGTTCTTACTGTTCACTTATTAATAATGATAAACCAGGGGGTCCTATTTATAAGTGTGGGAAGGAGTGTCGTCACCACCAATACCGATAGGATAACCGCCTATCAACCTGTGCCGACTAACACTAGTATCCGCAAGGTGCAAATACCAACCAGCTCGTCAGGTCGCGCTAAACCGCCGGATAGACCACTAGTTCGCCAACCGTGCCGAACTGTGAATCATCAAGGCGAGCTCGGCGAGCTAACCAAGAAGACTGCACAAGGCGCACTCGGCGAGCTAGGAAACAAACTAGGCTTGTCCTCCCTAGACTGAGTCCACAAAACCCGCGGTCAGCAAACCAAACCGCGCCACCTGAAACTAAGATCGCGCTCTACTGAACAACCCCAGTCCGCAACCACCCATGCAGACTGCTCCATCAGTCCGCACGACCTCCAAGCAACCTGTCCGCGCAACAAAGCTTGCTCCATGATCTAACATCTAGACCGCAAGATTTGATCCAAGCCGAACACCTGCGAGCTCCATAGAGTCCGCACAACAACCAGCAAAATCTGATCCAACCCGCCCCGAGAAGGCACCAGCGACCTGAGGACAAACCGCCTCAGTTCGTTAAACTGGTTTCCCCTTATCGAACCAGAGAACCTGCCAACCATCGCGACCCCCAACGAAGTCTGCCACAAATTGCGGATACACATCCTATCCACCCGGTTATCACCAGAGAGAGCTTGCTGGTCCAGACCGCCAGAAACCACAACCAAGCAAGCTGTCCGACTAGGCAACCCGCCAAATCAATCCGTCTAGTCCGCGCGGTCTGCGACCTATGCAAACTGAATAACCAGTCCGCCCGACTTCCCAAACTTCACACTTCAATAATTTCAGCACTCCCCCTTGAAGTGAGAAGTTTAAACTAGCTCGAGAAACTCCCGTAATCGAGTAAATGGCCCCTTCGACAACGGCTTGGTAAAGATATCTGCTACATTGTACTGACTCCAAACATAGTCAACCATCAAAGACCCCTCCAACACCTTCGCCCGTATGAAGTGATGCCCGATATCGATGTGCTTCGTCCGCGCATGACAAACTTGATTATTCACCAATTTGAGAGCACTCTCATTATCGTCGTGAATAAGAGTAGGACTCTGCACCTCCTTATGGATGTCATTCACTAGCCGTCTAAGCCAGATGGATTCCTGAGCAGCCAAGGTCGAGGCCTTGTACTCTGCTTCGGTAGTGGATACGGACATTGAATCCTGCTTCTTGCTGCACCACGAAAATTTCGATGATCCCGTGAAAAAGATATAGCCAGATATCGACTTCCAATCATCTCTATCTCCCCCATAATCAGCATCTGTGTAACAATGCAAACAAAATCTCGTGTCCCTCTTGTACAAGAGACCCATCTCCAAGGTATATTTGGCGTACTTCAGGATACCTTTAGCCACCACCAGATGAGGTTTACACGGCTCTGTCATATATCGACTCACCCGACCTACTGCATATGCAATATCCGGCCTAGTAATAGTACAATATATCAGATCCCCACAAGAGCTCGGAATACCAAAGGGTCTGAAAGAACCCTTCCCTCATCCCGTCGAAGTTTAATGCCAACCTCAAGAGGAATATGACAGCTCTTCCCATCTCCCATGCCGAATCGCTTAACGATCCGCTCCGCAAAGCCCTTCTGGGAAATAAGCATGCCACCCTCCTGCCTCTACACCTCGAGCCCGAGGAAATGGTGAAGCTCACCTAGATCCTTCATC
Organism: Platanthera zijinensis; assembly: GCA_039513925.1. Taxonomy (NCBI): domain Eukaryota; kingdom Viridiplantae; phylum Streptophyta; class Magnoliopsida; order Asparagales; family Orchidaceae; genus Platanthera; species Platanthera zijinensis. The sequence continues at coordinate 49,955,657 of CM077084.1, read as the reverse complement.
TCGAACCGGATAGCTAGCTCAGTCCGGAGCCTAGCTACTTCCACCTCTGAGTTCCCTGTGACGTTCATATTATCAACGTACAACAGAACGAGGACTTGAAGCTCCCCCTGCTTCTTAACAAACAGATTGGAATCCAAGTCTGAAGCAAAGTACCCGCAAAACTGGAGATATTTTGCGATCTTCCAAAACTATGCCCGAGGAGCTTGCTTCAGACCGCAGAGGGCCTTCTTCAGTTTGCAGACGTGCCCTGGATGTTCTTCAGATACATAACCCGATGGTTGCACCATGAAGATGTCCTTCCCAATCTCATCATAGAGAAAAGCATTCTTTGCGTCAAGTTATCATATCTTCCACCTTTGGCTAGACGCCAAGGAGACCACAACCCGTACCGAAGTCATCTTGGACACAAGGCTAAATATCTCCTCATAATCCTCCCCGAACTGTTGAGAGAACCCTTGAGATACAAGACGAGCCTTATACCGCTCGATACTCCCATCAACCTTCTTCTTCAGCTTGTACACCCACTTGCACATCACAGGAGTGATGCCTTCGACTTTGGGCACAAAAACCCAAGTCTCATTATTCCTGAGGGCAGCCATCTCCTCATCCATACCATCCTCCCACTCTTTGAATCCGGTGGCATTCTAAAAGCTCAAAGGCTCACGTTCATCCAAGGTATCTGCGAAGAAACATGAGACAAGACTCACCGTGTTTCCGTCCCTATACCGAGCTGGTGGGATAATAGTCCTCTTGGACCCCGCAGGGCTTGACCCTGATCCACCACTCATGTTGCTTATTTTGTGCTAGCTCTGATCCCGGGCACACCAGGAGCATCGCTCCCCCCACTTCCAGATCCATAAGCCTCTGCCCAGAGTTAGTTACCGCTGGGGCACCTAGCGACACTGCCAACTCCACCAGAAGATCCCGAGCAGCATCTCGTTTCCCTCCGTCAGACTTGCTCTCCTAAAGCTCTACAGACAAGCTAGCTTGGTATGACGTCAACTCGTCAAATACCACATCCTAGGATATAATAGACCTTCGTGTCTCAGGATCCATACACTTCCATTCCTTCTTCCGCTCATCATATCCAACGAAGACTAGCTTCCTTGTTTTCACATCTAGCTTCGTTCTGAGCGCATCTGGAACGTGCACGTTGCAAGTCGACCTGAACACCCGAAGATGTTCTACGCTGGGATTTTCCTTGAAAACCAACTCATGAGGGGATTTCATGTGGTTAGGACTTAAGGGCATCCTGTTGATGACGTATGCCGCACAGGCCATTCCCTCTGCCCAGAAGGCCCTATGAATGCCTTTTATGTGAAGCCAGCATTTGCAAGCCTCCGTCAGATGATGGATCTTTCGGTCTGCAATTCCGTTCTACTGTAGAGTGTGAGCACAAGTAAGCTCTCTGATGGCGAAGGCCACAAGATTGATGGCGACGGCCTCCAGGACGGCCAACATGGGACAGAAGTTGAAGATGATGCGATGCCAATCAAGGACGTGCGGCGCCGTAGCGGTCATGGCTACATGTTTCGCCCTCGCAATAAGACCAAGGCTACATATTGATTTTATGTGCTTGGGTGTGCATTTATCCGTTTCATGCTTATTATTTGAGAACAATATTTATTTGCATTTTTCTTTATGTGGTGTGCACTTAGCCACTTTTATTTGCTTATGATGTAAGCCTTATATAAGGCCATGAACTCTTCATATTTGGTAGACAATAATTTTGAAATCAAAGAATTGGAATTTGCCAAAACCTAATTTTCCCTCTCTCCTTCTCTTCCTCCTAGCCGCCGCCCCCCTTCTTCTTTCCCCCTCCAAGCCGCCGGCCTCAAGGCTTCTTCCCTTCTAGAGTTCGGCCACCACCTCTCCCCCTCTTGCTCTCGACCGCCCCCTTCTCTCTAGTGCTCGGCCACTCTCATCTCCCTCTTGCTCACGGCAAATCGAGATCCTCTCTCTCCAAGGATATTTTGGCCCATGTATGAGAAGTTGCTTGCAAGGAAGAAGTTAGGGATTTCCTCCACGGTGTGAAGTGAAGGAGTTTAGCACGTTCATCATCCGTAGCGCGCTTTCCGTGGAGTTTCAACGGAGGAGCGATCAAACTTTGGTGGATCCACGCATCACGGATCTACAAATCCGAGAGGGGTAACGAAACTTCCTACCAAGAGTTTCTTTCTCTAGATAGTTCTTGTGGTGGACGAATTTTTGCGTTATTTTCCAATTTGTTTTTCTTCGCGGTTAATCAACTAATAGATCGGTATTTTTCGTTTGGATTTCCGAAAGACTCGTAAGAGGATTGGCGATCCTCGCTCTTTTTTTTGTTGGGATAGATCTCACCATCTTTCAAATCGTTTATTCTTGGTGGATCTATTTGGTACAACCCAAAGCTCGTTCGGGATCAAGATTATCCCATTTAGCCGGAAAGAATTTGTCCTATAGCCAACATTCGATCTATTTGCGGAACGGCGATCCGTATGTTAGCGCGAACGATAGATAAAACAATTGTTGTGGCTGCGATTTCGTTAGCGTGTGGATTAGAGAGCGTTGAGCGTTGTCATAAGCGTCGTCGTGGCCTCCGTGACGTATCTCTAGGATATACCCTACATCAATTTGGTATCAGAGGGAGGTTGTGTTGATTTCCCAATCGATACCATCCTTTTATTTTACCTAGGGTTATCTTTGTTTACTAGGGTGCGCACTTCCGTTACGAATCACATCAAATCTGAATTTTTGTTTTTCAAAACAATACATAGTTGGGCTGCACTTAGTAAAACACACAAACAATTTTTCTGCAGAAAATTACAAAAAAAAATTCTGAATTTTCTCCTCATTTTTTTAAGAAAAAAAGTCTGTAAAAGTTTTTCCTGTTGCTCAATTGTTTAGTGTCAAAAAATTCAAACGCGTAATTTAAATCAAGTCAAAATCGTTGTTTGTCCCGTTCGTTCATGCGCACTAGGCTGGGCACGGAATATCTTTCCTCCACCTCACACATGGCAAACAACCAAGGTGATGAGCACGCTCCGGCAACGATCGCCGAGCTACGAGAAGAGTTTAACGCTAGGTTTGACGCACTAACACAGTTAATTGAAGGGCTCGCTGTAAATCAAGCGGCGCCCCGAAACAACGGCGTTGGAAGAAACCGACCGGGTCCCCAACCCCCGGCTGCCAACCAGCGAGAGGAAAGACAAAATCACCCACGTGATCAGGACGATGAGTACCCACCTCGAGATCATTATGAGTTCGACGTAACTAGGGCCGTAAAAATAGACTCACCCTCATATGATGGTATGGGAGAGCCCCAACTATTCCTAGACTGGATCATGAGAATCGAGTGCTATTTTGAATGGCACGACCTGACGGACGTTGAGAAAGTAAGGGTTGCACGGATGAAACTACTAGGAAGGGCCAAGACATACTGGTTGAACGAAGACAGACGATTAAGTACGATTAATGGAGCACCCCCAATTGGGTGGCTGCCATGAAAGCACTTCTCCACGACCAATATGTTCCCACTTGTCACCGGACCCAAATGTTCGACGACTTAGCCTCCCTTCGTCAAGGTAACGCTTCGGTAGCAGAATACATGAGACAACTTAAGAATATGTTGGTGCGTTGTGATGTTTGTGAGATGCCTGAAGTCACACTCTCCCGATTTCATAAGGGACTCAACCCGGACATTCAAGGCAAGCTCTTGCGTTATGGTCACACGGACCTTAACACCACGTTCAATGCCGCCTTGGATATTGAAAAACACAACGCCTACAAAGCCAAAGGATGAAACTTTCAGAAGAGAAAGTCCCTCTTAGGACCGCATCCATCTTCCTCCACGCAAGACAAGGGAAAGTATCGATCAACGGATTCGGAGTCCATTATCATTACCGCTAGGAATAACAGAAATCCCACCGGTGAGCGAGTACCGATAGGACGAATCAACAAGACTAATGCCACGTGTTATTCTTGAGGAATCCAAGGGCACTACTCTAGTGAGTGCCCCACGAAGAGCAAACCGTTAGCCCTATTAGACTCCACGTCTGAGCCTGCCGATATCGTCTATGGAGCGGGAGAAGAATCTGATGCCGAGTCGAGTGACATTGAGGACGATTCTCACATAATGGTGATGAGATGTATTTTGGCCACACCACGAGCGTTGGACGAGTATAACCGGACAAATATATTTACCTTAAATTTTAAGTGCGGTGAAAAATGGTGCAAACTAATTATTGATAGCGGTAGTTGCATGAACGTCGTTTCGAAGAATGCCATCGCACACATGCATTTAGTCATCGAGCCGCACCCACATCCTTATAAAATCGCGTGGGTAAACAAGACGTCAATAGCGGTCTCTAAGCGATGCTTGGTGCCACTAACTTTGAAAAACTACGTTGATAAAGTGTGGTGCGACGTCATCCCCATGGACGTGTGTCATGTTTTATTAGGACGACCTTGGCTTTATAATTATGACGTGACCCATTTTGGACGAGCCAACACTTATGAGTTCAAATTCAATGGTAAGACCATTGTATTGAAACCATCGCCGCCCAAGGATCCGTCACCTGCGTCCAAAGATACCATTGTGCCGGTAGAAAAGAAAACGATAAGTCTGATAAGTAGGAAAGAGTTAGAGCGTGAGACTTTCATGGATGGCGTTATCTACGCTCTAGTTTGTCTACAAGCTAAGGAGGATGCACCCTCGTTAGCGAGCCTCCCGTTATCCCTTCGAACTCTCTTAGAAGAGTATAAGGATGTCTACCCAGTTGACTTACCACCTCAGTTGCCACCTATGTGTGATATCCAGCATGAGATAAACTTTGTCTCGGGTTCATCGTTGCCGAATCAGTCCCATTACCGACTCAATCCCTCCTCACATGAGGAGTTGCAAAAATTAATTTCAGATTTGTTAGCGAAAGGATTTATACGTCATAGTAAAAGTCCTTGTGCCGTCCCTGCCTTGTTAGTCCCGAAGAAAGATAAAACGTGGCGATTGTGTGTCGATTATCGGGCTATAAATAAAATAACTGTCAAGTATCGGTTCCCCATTCCCCGTTTGGATGATTTACTAGATATGTTATCAGGAGCCGCCGTGTTCTCTAAATTGGATCTTAAGAGCGGTTATCATCAAATACGAATACGGGAGGGAGACGAATGGAAGACGGCATTTTAAGTCTAAGGATGGACTCTATGAATGGCTAGTGCTTGGAGAGGGACTTACCAATGGACCGAGTACGTTTTCGCGATTGATGACCCAAGTCTTTAAACCCTACATGGGAAAATTTGAAGTGGTCTATTTCGACGATATTTTGGTATTTAGCATTTCTCCGGAGGATCATGAAACTCACCTAAGAACAATCCTTACCACATTGCGCAAAGAGAATTTATTTATTAACCTAAAAAATGCGCATTCGGTGTGTCTTTCGTAGAGTTCTTAGGATACATCGTGAGTTCAGATAGCATTCATGTGGATCCAAAGAAGGTTCAAGCAATTAAAGAGTGGCCGGAACCCAAGAATATAAGGGAAGTTCGAAGTTTCCACGGGTTGGCCATGTTTTACCGAAGATTTATTCGGAATTTTAGTAGTATTATGACACCCATCACTGAATGTATGAAGAAAGGAGAATTTAGTTGGACTAAAGCGGCCACTAGTGCTTTCCAAACGATTAAGGAATGGATATCTGAAGCCCCCTTACTACGATTACCGGATTTTAGTAAAGTATTTGAACTATCATGCGACGCATCGGGGATAGGAATCGGAGGAGTGCTAAGTCAAGAGGGACATCCGCTAGGATATTTTAGCGAGAAACTAGCCGGCCCAAAGTTAAACTATTCGAATTATGATCGCGAATTCTATGCCGTGATTCGTTGTCTCCAATATTGGCGATATTACCTTATATCAAAAGAATTCGTGATATTATCGGACCATGAGGCCCTCAAATTTGTTAATTCTCAAAATAAGATTAGCCCACGACACGCTAAATGGATCTCATACCTACAGGAGTACACTTTCATTATCAAGCATTTGAAGGGTACATTAAATCGTGTGGCAGACGCGCTAAGTAGGGTCACATTATTACTAACTACCATGGAAGTGTCAGTCATAGGATTTGAGAGGATTAAAGATGAATATGTCCAATGCCCAGACTTTAAGGAAATTTATTTCGCCGCTCAGGACAACTCCCCTACCACCATTTCAGCGTACTATATCCGTGACGGATACTTATTTAAACATTTGCAACTATGTATTCCCCGCTCGTCATTACGACATTTTATCATATGGGAATTACATAGCGGAGGGTTAGGCGGACATTTTGGTAGAGACAAAACGATAACACTCGTAGAGGATAAATTCTTTTGGCCGGGCCTCAGACCCATTGTCAACAAAATCGTAGGAAGTTGTCGTATTTGTCAACTAGCAAAGGGGAACAAGACCAACGCGGGTCTTTACACTCCACTTCCGATTCCGTCGGTACCATGGGAAGATGTCAGCATGGATTTTATTTTGGGTTTACCCATGACATTGAGGCATCACGATTCTATCCTAGTCGTAGTCGACCGTTTTTCCAAAATGGCCTATTTTATTGCAAGTAATAATACCTACGATGCATCAAATGTAGCAAAATAGTATTTCAAGGAGGTCGTGGCACATCGGGGTGTTCCCAAGACGATAGTGAGTGATAGGGATGTAAAATTTACAAGTTATTTTTGGAAGACACTCTGGAAACTCATGGGCACTAAACTACTATTTTCGTCGGCCTATCATCCCCAAACGGATGGGCAAACGGAAGTTGTCAACCGTAGCTTGGGAGGGTTACTTCGTTGTTTAGTGGGCGAACATAAAGGTACGTGGGATCTTATCCTTCCGCATGCTCAACTAGCGTACAATAATTCTAAGAACAGGTCCACTGGGTTGTCTCCGAATGAGATAGTGCATGGGTATAAGGCCTTAGTGCCTCTCTGACTTGGTCCCATTACCGCCTTCTTTTAAGGCAAGTCAATTTGCACAGGACTTCGCTTCACACGTTCACACTCTCCATGAGCACATTGGCAAAACGTTAGCTAAGCAATATTCTATCTATCAATCGAATGCTAACTTACATTGGCGAGCAGTCTCCTTGAACATTGACGATTTGGTTATGGTTCGTCTTATCCCTGAACGGATGCCTTCGGGCACCATAAAAAAATTAGCGAACAAGAAAGCCGGTCCTTTTTGGGTTTTGAAGAAGTTAGGCGAGAATGCTTATTTGTTAGAATTACCCGTTGATTGGGGAATCTCCCCTGTGTTTAACATTTCGGATTTAACGCTTTATGTTGCTCCACCACCTGAACTGTCTGTCTCTCCGTTTCATATTTCCACTATACAATCTAATGGGGTGGGGGGTGAGATTATTTCTGGATCGCTTTCTCCTTCGGATTCTACGGAAGGTATGCCGTCTATTGATGATAAAACTTATTTTTCTGCTTCACCTAACGCTTTTCCGAGGTTTCCCCGGACAGATTTCTTGCCTGACAGGATTTTGCAGGATGATGTGTTTCCCACTCCCGACGGCGATATTCACAGGTTTTTGGTTCGTTGGCGTGGTCGACCGCCTTCAGATGACTCTTGGCTCTCTGCTGCACAGGTGGATCTTCTTGACGCGGACCTCATATGCCGTTACTTTTCCGCCCACTCATCGATGATGAGTCCTTTTGAGCGGAGGAGGATTGATGGCGACGACCACCAGATTGATGGCGACGGCCTCCAGGACGGCCAACATGGGACAGAAGTTGAAGATGATGCGATGCCAATCAAGGACGTGCGGCGCCGTAGCGGTCATGGCTACATGCTTCTCCCTCGCAATAAGACCAAGGCTACATATTGATTTTATGTGCTTGGGTGTGCATTTATCCGTTTCATGCTTATTATTTGAGAACAATATTTATTTGCATTTTTCTTAATGTGGTGTGCACTTAGCCACTTGTATTTGCTTATGATGTAAGCCTTATATAAGGTCATGAACTCTTCATATTTGGTAGACAATAATTTTGAAATCAAAGAATTGAAATTTGCCAAAACCTAATTTTCCCTCTCTCCTTCTCTTCCTCCTAGCCGCCACCCCCCTTCTTCTTTCCCCCTCCAAGCCGCCGGCCTCAAGGCTTCTTCCCTTCTAGAGTTTGGCCACCACCTCTCCCCCTCTTGCTCTCGGCCGCCCCCTTCTCTCTAGTGCTCGGCCACTCTCATCTCCCTCTTGCTCACGGCCAACCGAGATCCTCTCTCTCCAAGGATATTTTGGCCCATGCATGAGAAGTTGCTTGCAAGGAAGAAGTTAGGGATTTCCTCCACGGCGTGAAGTGAAGGAGTTTAGCACGTTCATCATCCATAGCGCGCTTTCCGTGGAGTTTCAACGGAGGAGCGATCAAACTTTGGTGGATCCACGCATCGCGGATCTACAAATCTGAGAGGGGTAACGAAACTTCCTACCAAGAGTTTCTTTCTCTAGATAGTTCTTGTGGTGGACGAATTTTTGCGTTATTTTCCAATTTGTTTTTCTTCGCGGTTAATCAACTAATAGATCGGTATTTTTCGTTTGGATTTCCGAAAGACTCGTAAGAGGATTGGCGATCCTCACTTTTTTTTTGTTGGGATAGATCTCACCATCTTTCGAATCGTTTATTCTTGGTGGATCTATTTGGTACAACCCAAAGCTCGTTCGGGATCAAGATTATCCCATTTAGCCGGAAAGAATTTGGCCTATAGCCAACATTCGATCTATTTGCGGAACGGCGATCCGTATGTTAGCGCGAACGATAGATAAAACAATTGTTGTGGCTGCGATTTCGTTAGCGTGTGGATTAGAGAGCGTTGAGCGTTGTCATAAGCATCGTCGTGGCCTCCGTGACGTATCTCTAGGATATACCCTACATCACTCTCATTGAATGCCGAACTTTCTGCAGAAGTTGGAGAAATCAAGCAAACTCCCAGCCATTATCCGTTCTCAACTTTTTTTACCCGCAGATCAAGCCGACCTTCCACAAGCTCCTTGAAATTCACAAACTTTATGAACGCTTCTGCCTTCTCCTTCAAAAAGTATACCCATGTATACCTGGAGTAGTCATCAACAAGAATCAACATGTATTTGCTTCCGCCGAGACTGGACGTTACGGTAGGCCCCGTTAGATCACCATGAATACACTCCAATGGTGTTTTCACCTAGTCTGTGATATATCAAATAGAAGGTGATGTGTCTTTCCATACTGACAACTGACACAGACATGACCGTCTCCGTAGGATGAAAGATTATGCAGGCCATGCAACGGGCCTTTCACCGCCATAGCTTTTAGCCTCTCCATCCCAACATGCCCCAACCTCTAGTGCCAGATAGCTGCTCTATCATTTGCCATCATCTTGTCAACATAAGTACTTGTCAATAAAACGAACAAGTCTTTCACCATCATTTTAATATGAGTAACATCAACTTTCACTGCTGAAATATTTTAGAGATACTTCACTTCCGTTAGGACAAACAGAACGTGATACCCAGCATCCACCGCATTGGTCACAGAGAAGAGATTTTTCTTCATCCCAGGTACGTGATACACATTCCGCAACGTGAGTGGCCCCTGATCACTACCCAAAGAAACCGATCCCTTATTTTCTACAGCATGCATAGTATCATCGGCAGTAACGATATAAACATTACCTTTGAACTCCTGCAGAGATGAGAATTTGGAGACATCCCCTAAGTGGTGATGACCGCACCCGGAGTCTACAATCCAGTCCTCCTGATAATTAATGGAGGAAAGTGTCTGCACAGAAGTGCCTATCACAAAGGCACTCCTCCACTCTCCATCCTAGGACTTGGACTCAGCCTCCTTCTCTGCAGTATATCCTGGATGAAGTTTAACTCTGCAATCCTTACGAATGTGACCAAATTGGTTACACATGTAGCACCGTAGTCCGCTCTGCTTCTTCCTGTCATCAGTCTTAGGAGACTTTCTCCTCTCCCGCTGTGATGAAGAAGATGTACCATCGCCAACAGGTTTCTTCTTCCAGTCCCATCTCTTCTTCTTGCCAGAGAAGAGAACATCGTTGTCTCCCTTGGAGACCGACACTCCAATCATCTGCTTTGCGAGACTCTCCTGCGAAGCCAACAGATTCTCCAGCTCTAGCAAAGATGGTTGATTAGCCCAACCCTGAATAGAGGTAACAAAGGTCCCATACTCCTTCTACAAGCCATAGACGATGTGACTTTTCAGCTTTGCCTCTGAGATGGGCTCATCCGGGTCCAGTGTCGAGATCTAAGCGCAGATGTTCATCATCTTCAAGAAAAACGATGACACTGATGGGTCTGCCTGAGTGGCCTTAGCCAACTCATTCTTCGAGATGGACAAAGTTCTGTCTGCACCTACCAGGCAAGATGAGCAAAGGCTCATCTACACCCCCACTTGGACGAACCCTGGTGCTCTTGAGGCGCGAAGAAACAAATGTTCTTCACCACCTCCACCTAGACGAACCTCGGTCCTCCTGAGACGCGAATGAACAAAGGTTCTTTGCCACCTCCACTTGGACGAACCTCGGTTCTCCAAAGGCGCGAATGAACAAAGGTTCTTTTCCACTTCCACTTGGACGAACCCCGGTTCTCCTATGGCGCGAAAGAACAAAGGTTCTTCGCCACCTCCACTTGGACGAACCCCGATTCTGTAGAGGCGTGAATGAAAAAAGGTTCTTCGCCACCTCCACTTGGACGAACCTCGATTCTCCTGAGACGCGAATGAATAAAGGATCTTTGCCACCTCCACCCGGACGGACACTGGTCCTCCTGAGGCACGAACGAACAAAGTTTTTTGCCACCTCCACTTGGACAAACCCCGGTTATCTAGAGGTACGAACGAACAAAGGTTCTTTTCCACCTCCACTTAGATGAACCCTGATTATCCTGAGGCGCGAACGAAAACAGGTTCTTTGCCACCTCCACCGGGACGGATCGAGGTCCTCCTGAGGAGCGAACGAACAAAGTTCTTCGCCATCTCTACTTGGACAAACCCCGGTTCTCTAGTGGCGCGAATGAACAAAGGTTCTTTGCCACCACCCGGATGACCCCCAATTCTCTCGAGTCGCGAACAAACAAAAGTTTTTTGCCACCTCCACCCGAACGGACCCCAGTCCTCCTAAGGGGCGAACGGACAAAGGTTCTTCGTCACCTGCACCCGGATGAACCCTGGTCCTACTAAGATGCGAACAAACAAATTTTCTTTGCCACCTCTATCTAGACGGACCCCTGTCCTTCTGAGACGTGAATGAATAGAGTCTCTTCACCGCCTCCATGTAGACGAACTCTTGTTCTCACCTGACACAAACGAGCAAGTGCTCCTCACCTCCTCTGCATTGACAAACTCTAGTTCTCCTAAAGGCCTGAATAAAGATTCTTATCCATCCCCGCTCAAGAAATGGGCCAGAAAGGGCACATCATCTCCAAACCCTCAACAGTTCATGACTCTCCCAAAAATGCGAGTAAATAAACAACACTCAATCAAGGCACTGCTCTACCACATAAAATAAGCATGCACTAAAACATAACCAAAGCAAATAGGCTCAAAAGCAAATTGGATCTGCACTCAAATGAAAAGATGTTGTATGTGCTACATCATCAAAAAAGGCAAAAACATACAACCACGCAAATGCATGCCTACAATAAGGAAAAAGGAGAAAGTGTTGGGTTTTGTTTCCACAATAACCCTGATTTGAAGAAGTCACCCTAAAACTAAGGAGAATTGTATTTGTATTTGATGATGTGTGTTGAGATGTACTTGCAAGACTAAATTGCTAAGTGCACACCAATATCAGGTTTCAGTGGGTCATCAAACACATGACAATGCAATGTAATCCATCATTGTGTAGGTCATGATGTTGACTCATGTGAAATCTCTCAATTGGGGTGTACTTCATTCACAAGTGCATAAGTGAAGGCAAGGAGCATCAAGTTGCTGTTTTCAGAAAGTCTAAATATTGCCCAAGTAAAAAAGCGTCGAGTGAACTCGAGAACACTCGTGTTATTTCGAGTGAACTCGAGTAAACTCGTGAAATTTGCTGAGATTTTCTTTAAGTCTAAGGCGTTAAGTATCCTTGCTAGGCGTTGAGTGTTCTAGAGAAAGTCCTGTGTAAGCGTCGAGTGATGTAGCTAAGCGTTGAGTGCTTCGCTTGACTCAACACCTCTGCCTAGCCTAGAATTTTCTAAGTCAAAAGCGCTGAGTGAACTTGAGACAGGCGTTGAGTCCACTCGTTCCATTTCAACGAATTCGTCGAATGTCCTTGAGTGACCTCGACGCCTACACTAAGTTTACTCATGTGCTCTCCCGAGACTTCCAAAATTCTGTCAAGTCATATGCATTGAGTTGCCACGAAATGACTCATGTCATTTCGACGAATTGACTTGGCAAATTTTTCCTTTTCTGTATTTTTCATTTTTGATTTCTAGGGTTGGCCATGCACAGTACACGTGGAAGCCGATCCGGAATCTCGTTTAGTGCCGTTGCAGATGACTCATATAAATACAGAATCAAAGCTATTGGCAAGGTACACCCCAACAGAATTCAAAATAAAATTCTTTAACGAAAAGATCAAAGATTTTTCTAACGGCGGAACCGCTTTCTCAACTTTCCAAATCTAGATCGCGTGCGACAGATCTCTGCGTTTGTTCTTGTTGGCCGACTCCTCTAGATCCAGATCCAGCAATTTCTCAAAAGAACTCAACAAGATCTCGACTTCAAATTCTCATATTTCCATATCGTGAAGAGTTCGCAGATTGCAGATTCAGATCTCGGTTTCTCTCAATTCTTCCTCAGCAAGATCTCAAGCTCACATTTCTCTACGAGGAAGGAAGTTGGAGACAAGTTCAGATCTGAAAATTCAGATATTGATTTTGGTTGTCACATATTGTAAAACTATTTTTCTCTTTGTAGGAAGTTTGTTCTTCCGAGTGTAGATCCCGATTTTTGGGATTGAGTTGTAGGAGCATTGCTTCGAGTTGTAGGAGAGGGTGTTCTTCGAGTTGTAGGAGAGGGTGTTCTCCGACTTGTAGGAGTTGCGGCTCCGAGGTGTAAGATTTTAAATCTGAGTTTTGGCGAAGTAGCCGAATCTAGCCGGAGTGCTAGATAGGCGAGGCGGGAAAGTGGACGTACCCATCCTTGGGGAACCATTATAAAATCCTGGTGTCCTTGTGCTGTGTGTGTTTAAATTTTTATTCCGCTATTAGATGCACATCTCACCTATTCACCCCATCTAGGTAATTTATGTAGACAAATAGATACTTTCAGAAAGCACAAGCAAAGTTATGATTAAGAGGTCCCACAGATAATCCATCCACGACAGTATCATTGTCATCATCCGAGGAATCCTCCACGCCCAAGGTTTTGCGCTTCGAAAACCTCCAATCCACTCTAAACCCCTTACTGAAACCCAGGGAGTATGCAGCTTCGTTCTCATCCTCTACAAGCCTATCAATATCCATCGCCATCATCTCGGAGCGCGCCCCATCCTCAATGAGGAACCGCTCAACCTCAAAGTCATGAGAAGCCCTATACTCGGCCACCACAGCCGCACGCACGGCCTCAACCTCCTCCCGCTTTTAAATCAGCAAAGCGCTCTCTTCCTTCAGCTGCTCGATCTCCGCCTCCTACTGGCACATGGCGACATCAATCAAATCTGTGTGGCATACGGCCTCCGTAAGAGTCACCTCAGCAGAAGCCAACCTCTAGCAAATAGCCCCGATCTCATAATCGCCGACGCTCAGCTTGGCCCGAATAGTCTTCACCTTGGACTGAGAAGAGGACAGATGGGATTCCGCATTAATCAACCATGAGGTGATCTCCTTCTTCTTCCTCCGAGCCTCCGCCAGCTAATCTTCATATGCGACCAGCTTCGCCCACAATGAAAGAAAACCATCATTCGTGGTAACATAAGTACCGTTTCACGTAAGCGTAATCTCGCGAACCTCGTCAGGTAGCAAGCAAAAAAAGCGAGTTATTCTCATGTACAACACAAGGCGAAAGAAAGAAAATACTAGGGGCAACCAAAACAGACCTTCTGGAGAAGCGCCTGAGAATCAGAGCAACTACATGATCCCTGTCAGCCTCACTAGATAAAACTGTGTCATGGGTACGCCGCAAAATCGGAGTACAACGATCGCCTCCTCAGCATGAGGGATCCGAAAACCCGCCTTCAAGCACCCCTGTGTAATCGAAAAGTGTCCAGCAGGTGGGAGTTGAATGCGCTCCATCAGGGATGGGCTCACGATCTCGACGTCCTCCAAAATCCCGAAGTTCTTCCTCCAACTGCCCACACTGGAAGAGTTTAAAGATGAAGGAAGGCACATCGATCGTTGCGGGACAGCACCCTTTGACACCTGCAAAAAAGAAAGATGTACGGATGCCAGCACAAACACAAGTCAAAGAAAAAGACCCCTCATCGTGGGAAACCGCCATGATTGCAAAGGCGGCCCTAAATGCAAGCAAGCGGACAACCCAGCGCAAGAAACCTCGCGCGAGCACACGCGGGTGGCCCCAACCACAGCCACGCGCGGGTACTGCTAGCCCCACACACACTCGCGCATACGCGCGGGTGTGACCAACCCCACGTGCATTCACGCACGCACAGGGGTCACATGTGGACAGCCTTATGCGCACATGCAGACACGGCCAGCCCCGTACGCATGAGCGCGGCTAGCCCCGTCCGCGCGCGGGTCACACACGTGGTGGGACCTCGCGCATCCTGGTCGTGCGCATGCGCGATCAGCCCCGCGCGCACGCTAGCTGCCTTGGGCGCAGCTGACTTCGCACACGGGCGGTCTCCCCCCCCCCCCCACACACACACAACAACTTCACGCTCGCCGTCCCTTCTGTCGCACAGACACCGTTCCACGAGGAACCTTCATCTACACCTTCTACCGCTCGCCTCACTCCACACTTCAAAGTCGAGAAAAAACTAACTTTCTTTGAGGGAGACATGAAGACCGTGGAAATCCGCTAACTCCAGGCCAAAGTCCGCAGGCTATGAAATCTTTGCAACAAGCGTGAGAAAAGAACTAAGCGAGTTTATCTAATTTATAGGTCCCAGAAGAGGACTCATAATGGAAGGCGTCCAGATTTGCATGATATTTCTTGTCAGATTTTCCTCTCTCAAAACAGGCAGCGAATATGCCTCAACCTTTGATTGATATCTTGCAAATGTCAAGTAATCTTCTAATGACTGGAACGTTCTGGGAGATGCTAGAAATTTCCGTGTTCATTGCTTTGCAGACCATAACTCCCAAAAATTTGGGGGCATTTGATAGAGTCCTCGCCGCCATCGGTGTCCTCCGCCACTCCCGTCTGCCTCCAGCCGCCGTCGCCGCCTCCGAGCATCTTGCACAGGCCGCCTGAACTGCCCGGGGGGGGGGGGACTCTCGTTATTTCAGCAAAATTGGCAATCCTAGTGATCGAAATGGAGCGACGTTATTCGCCAGCACAAATCATTCCCCGACGCAATTGTAATCATGACCCTCCTGAAAACTATAAATAGACCCTCATGCCTCATTTCAAGCTAAGCAACTCCAGAGGCAAGAGAGAGCTCTGAGATTTTCTAGCAAGATTGTGGATTTAGGTCGATTCTTAATTCGCTCAGGAATTCACACTACTCTCCTCCTTGCGCTGCGGTTTCCTCATACCTCAAGTGACATCAACCGCTTCTGCGAGAGCGCTCCCATCTAGGCTCCGCATAAACGAAAGCGTTTCCTCCAGAAGCTTCGTGGACTTAGAAGATTTTCCAGCCGGAACGCTTTCACCAAGATTCCGTGAGTTCAACGTCATCTCGAGGCCGGAGTTCTTTCATCGAGTCTCCAAGGACTTAAGCGTTTCCTCCTCGTCACAGTTCATTCTCTACACTTGTAACACAATGACGGCCCGTCGACCTCCGAGATCAAACTCCGGCCTTTGTAAACTCACAAGATCTAGTGGAATTTGGCTCAACATAGATCTAGCCACGTGATTTTTCACGCTTTCCGGGTTTTTCACATCAAAAAGTCTTTTTGTCATTTGTTGTGGTTTTCTTTTAACTGTTTGCGCGCCCGGTTCGACTCCGAGCTAAGGCGGTCCGATTCTCCAGATCGGGAAAAAGCCGGATAACCCACAACAATCCCAAACAGAGCCTTAATTTGGGAAAAAATTTAGGTGCGTTTCTCCCACCTAAGATCAAGGTCCTCATGCGCATCAATTCGTTGATTCCTACAAAAATAATATGATTGATCGAAATACTAACAATACTAACATTATTTGTGCAATACTACAGTATTCCACGAAAACAACTTCACTGTAGGATATCAGATCGTACAACTGTATTTAATCTCACACCTAAAACTAATCGACAACATTTTCAGCAGGAGCACAAAAAACAAATATGTGAAACCAAAAAGATGATTAAAGAGATGGAAGTGATTAATAAATAATAGCATAGAAGTAGTATACGTACACCTTGAAACTTAATTAATAACTAATTAATAAAAATAACTAAAAGATAAAAGAAAGTAGGCAAGCCTCAAAAAAGTGGTAACTATTCTCGTGGCCCAGCATTTCATCCACACATGCAATTATTTAAAACAAAGATATATATGGGAGAGACTTTTAAGAACCTGGCTTACAATTTTACACGTTCATCCTTTGACTTGTATATTGACTACCAAAACAAAATTTATTTTATAAACGTGTGACAGGCACGGAGCTCCGCTCTTAGGGCCAATTGTGACAACATCTCGAGTGCAATAGTACATGTGGCTATTCCAGTGCTCTGTGCGACAGTATTCTGTCCACGATATTGTTCCGGCGCTCTCGCTGCTCGTAAACCCTCGAGCGCTATGCTCTGCTATTGGTTCATTTTTTTTGTGTGCACGAGGCTTTGCGAGCGGCGGGGAGAGAGCATTTTTTTTATTGTAGGTGTTGCGGGTCACCCGAGACGCTCGTGAACCGGTCAAAACAACGAACCATCCTAGTTCGTGAGCGAATCAAGAGCACAAACTGTCACATAATAAAGTTGACTGTTGGTAGGGAAGATTTTACGTGAAAACCGTGGAAAGGGGAAAAAACTACGGGTCCGGGTTTGTGTCGGCCAACTTTCACTATTCGTTTGGTGATTATAAAGAGATTTGATTTCGTGGGTGACAGACCACCACTCATTACAGTTGTTTTTCGGACTGTTGAAGTCGTCAAGAAACACAATGACAGAGGATATGCTCGAAAGCTATCTAAAACGGTGAAATCTATTACAGGTGCACTGATCCCGATCGACAGAGTCGAGAGCAATGTGCTTGGAGTATCTGGAAACCACAACTATTGTTCTGGACCCGAGCGGCGAAGTTAGGAGCAATGTGCTCGAAGCAATCGGCAACAACGAGTGTTTCGTTCCCAACCAGTAGAGTCCAGAGCAATGTGCTCCGAGCAATCTGGAAACAACAAGTGGTGTTCGGTTCCCGAGCAACGAAGTCAAGAGAAATGTGCTCGAAGCAATCTAGAACAACAACTGGTGTTTGATTCCCGAGTAGTGGAATCGGGAGAAATGTGATCGGAGCAATCTAGAACCAACAATTGTTGTTTGGTTCCCGAGCAGCGG
Source organism: Platanthera zijinensis (assembly GCA_039513925.1). Lineage (NCBI taxonomy): Eukaryota > Viridiplantae > Streptophyta > Magnoliopsida > Asparagales > Orchidaceae > Platanthera > Platanthera zijinensis. Next base: position 49,938,049 of record CM077084.1, on the reverse strand, counting down.
AGTCGTGAGCAATGTGTTCAGAGCAATCTGGGAACAACACCTAGTATTCGGTTCTCGAGTAGCAAAGTCTGTTTCAATGTGCTCGGAGCAATCTACAAATAGCAACTGGTCTTTGGTTCTCGAGTAGCAGAGTCGGGAGAAATGTGCTCGGAGCAATCTGGAAACAATAACTGGTGTTCGGTTCCCGAGCAACGAAGTCAAGAGCAATGTTCTCAGAGCAATCTAAAAATAACAACAGGAGTTCAGGTCCTGAGCAGCGAAGTCGGGAGTAAAATGAGATCTTCAAGTGCTTATGGGAAATCTTTGAGCACTCTTCAAAGGTCTTCAAAGATTTTTGAGAAAATCTTTGAGCACACAAAGAGATCCTCGAAGGAACCCTCTGATGCTCTCTTGAGCGTAGGAGACAAGGTCCGCTCAAATGAGGGCTTAAGGGTCCTTTTATAGATTTTGAGAGTGACATTTTCGTAATTAAGTGGCTAAGGAGTTTGGTTATCCGCACACCCGTATCCATGTAATTTGTTATGCACACACCCTTTATGGGTGGTTTATCGTTATACGCATACTCATGATGAGATATTTCGTTATATGTATATCCATGACACAATATTTTGATATAAAAGTCACATGATGCAATGTTTCGCTATACGTACACACATGTTGAGAATTTCGCTATGCACCCATCCATGATGAGATGTTTTCACAATGTGCACGCCAATATTGGAATTTCGTTATATGCACACCCATGATGAGATGTTTCGCAATACGCACGCGCATGTTGAGAATTTCACTATGCACACACTCATTATGGGAATTTCACTATTCGCACACACATGATGTGATATTTCACTATACACATACCCATATTGAGAATTTTGTCATGCGCACACTCATGATGAGATATTTCGCTATATGCATACTCATGTTAGGAATTTCACTATGCACATATCCATGATGAGATATTTTGCTATATGAGCACCTATGTTGGGAATTTAACTTGTATGCACATCCATGATGGTATGTTTCGCAATACGCACACCCATGTTGGGAATTTTGCTATGTACACTCCCATGATTTGCGCCTCCGTGATGAAGGATTTTACTATTCCCCTTCCCATGATTGAGGATTTACCATGCATAGCACATGATGAGTGATTTTTACTATTTGATACCGCAATTATATGATTTACTATATGCATTGCCTAATTATGCATATTTTATTATCCACACAGCTATTATACGGATTCGCTATTTGCACCTTCCCAAATAGGAGGTTATGAAGATAGTGGGGTACGATGCTGGCAGTGTAAAAGTTACTCGAGTGAGGTGGTGGAGGACAGGCGGCGAAAGTTAGGCGGCAGCCAAGGGGCCAGCCAATTGTGATCGATCGGTGGATGCTGGCTGGGTCATGGAGGCCGACCGATGAAGGCCGACTAGTGAAGGATGGCCGCCGGCGGAGTCCGTCTGCTTGGTCGGACAAATATGGGCGGCCGACCTTGTGGGGTCGGTTGTGCGACCAAGGAGGTCGTCCTTGTGGCCCAGAGGCCGCAATGATGGCACGCGGCCATGTGGTCGCACACATGGGTCCGCGTGCGGCTAGGCGCCGCGTGGGCATACTGCCGAGCGACTATAGCGCGCTGCCGTGCGGCCGCATGCATGGGCGCATGGGCATGCAGACGCACGGAGGCTGTGCGCGACCGTGCATCAGCGCGAAGGAGGCTTGTGGCCATGCGGTCGCACGCATATGTGTGTGCGGCTAGGAGACTGAGAGCGGTTGTGCGGCCTTGGCGTCGTGTGGCCGTGCGATTTTGGTCGGCAGCGGCCGCCTGGACAGAGGGGCTTGGTGCTGACGGTTGTTTTCGTTCATCATTATATATTGCGTGTGGCACGCGGTCATGGTATGATGAGTGGTGTTAAGCACCTCATAAAGGGGGTCGGGGATTGAGGTCGGGTGGCCTCGCCGAGCTCAACAACTCGCCACGAATCCAATAAGACGTGACCCTATAAGCCTGATAATGGGTTGGGATGCACGGGTTTTGGAGAAGGGGAAAATCAAATGACTATGACTCGCAACCATTAGAAATCAACATATAGAGCCACCATTAGAAATCGAGATATAGACTTGCAGTGGATACCTAGTGCTCAGGCTTCAAACTCTTTCTAATCTCCTTGGGGGCACTTCCACAACATGTCGATCGTCAAGGGACAAAGCTCCCCTTTCATCCAGTATGTTTTCCAGATCTGGAATCTGAACAACTTCATCTTCTGCATGCTCTTCATCAGAACCAACATTCTCAAGCTCAAGATCTATATCAGAACATACCCTGGTCAATGAATTCTATGGCTCGACAATCTTTTGCTTATAAACAGTTTGATCTTCAACAAAGATCACGTCCCTTCTTCTGCCAATCTTCTTTTCCACGGGATCCCAGAGTCTATATCAAAACTTTTCATGCAGTAATCCATATAAGATATATTTTTCATCAAGTTTTGATCTCTCTTTTTTGGGATATAAACACGTGCTCTGCAGCCAAACACCATCATATGTTCATAAGAAACTTCCTTCTCAGATCATACCCACTCTGAACATGTACGCTGCAGAAGGAAATAGATTGATTAGATTCATTGCAGTTTGTATTGCCTCTGCCCAGAATTGCTTGTCAATTCCATCCCGTGAGATCATACATCTGATCTTCACCACGATAGTTCTGTTCATCCTCTTCACTTGCCCGTTTTGCTGCAGCGTGGATGGGTATGATGAGTGGTGTTAAGCTCCTCATAAAGGAGATTGGTGGATCGAGGTTGGGTGGCCTCGCCGACCTCAACAACCCTAAGACATGACCCAGCAAGCCCGGTGTTGGGTTGGGACGCACTTGTTGTGGAGTGGGGTTGGGGCAAGCGGACTGCAGTCCGCTCGGGAGCGTCCCAGGATACTCGCATGCATAGGTTGCGCCCGGCTCAACACGATCATACTAATAAAACGACATATATACTAAATAAATGGTGGTTAATTATATTATAGGCATGTATGGCATGCATAGCCCCACCCCACCAAACAAATTTCCTTGTAAAGATATCCTAATTAAGATTTCCCCATCCATCATTAATTCGAAATGCATCTTAGATTTGTGCGGTCCATTAATTAGATAGCACAAATCTCAACGCTAAACCAACGAGAGATAACGAGTCCAAAAGAAGGAAAAAAGAGACGAGCTTTCGAAAGAATGATGAGAGAGCGTGAGTGAAAATGTGATTCAATATTCTATATAAGTACTATAAATATCTCAATGAATATAAATGCAGGAGACATGTGCATGACACAACATAGTTCTTTCTTTGTTCATGCTTTAGTTGGGTTGCTTCTGAATCGAAGCCATTATTATTGCTCGAGCCGACCTTCTATTTTTAAAATTTAGGGTGCCTTTAGCACGTTGGTAGCAGCCGTGAACGTGATGGTTATGAACTATCGTTCGTGAATACCCGACCTCACCTAATGAATTTGATTCACTTGTATGTTCAAAATTTATTTTCTTTTCTTGAGGGAGGTCACAATCATCGTTGTCATGCAAGACATGCGTTTTATGATGGTGCCGTTTTTGTTCAAACTCAGAGGAGCAAAAAAATAAAACTGTGCCGTTTTTTTTACTTTACTTCTCGCACGTAGGATGTACACAAATGCACATCCTATGTGCGTGAAGTAAAAAAAAACTATCAAATATTGACAAAAACTATTAAAAACATCAATATAAATTTATAAATTTGCAAGTTCTTTTTTGTAAAAAATTAACTTTAATAATTATATATCATCAAACATAACGGTTAAATGCTAGAGAAAATCATTGCATACAAGCTAAAAAATATGCATTATAGATTTATAGTACGTTGGCATGCATGAGGGTCACATGTGTATATAATTAATATCAAATATAGTTACTTGGCCTTGTGTCAATTTTTAACTGCCACATCGGAGGCCCGATGCTAGTGCTTTAGTGCCTGCCCCTAATTTTTGTATGAGAGCACATTCATTAAAAGCAGTATATTTTTTAGCTAGTTTATCCTTTGAGAGATAGAAGTCTGTGATGTGCACCAGAGATTCCCAACCCATTGTGTGGAATTAAAGTCAATTCTTCACAGAATATATGTAAGATATGTTGAGGTATATTTCATATTGGTAACGGGTTTTATAATAATTCATTGTCAGGAATTTAGGGTTACGCTTATAAATATCACTGTTGTGGGCAACGTGAAGATCGTTTCAAAATTGACGGCCACACGGGATGTTTCGAGCACAGTAACAAAATATTCTTCACGTTCATAATTGATTTTTTTTAAAAAAGTTTAATCTTATGCATGTATCTTGCCACTCCACAAACTTTTTCATGTTTGTTGAGTTTGATTCAATATGCCAACAAAGTTGATGAAGGCAACTAGCGGTGGAGGCAGTCTCAACTGGAAAATGAAAACCATCATATCATTGTCAAGATTTCATGGAAGACTCTTCTCATGATAGTTTAGATATTAGTTGTGGTGAAGGTTCGGCTAACTGATCTCTGAATCTCTGAAAATCGTTGTTGCTGAAGGAAAACATGAAAGTGGTCGATTCATCGTAAAAATTTCGAGGAAACATTCGAAGACCATTGACGGTGCAGGAACGAAAATTTTGATTTGAACGTATGTAGTAATTATTTGATGACTAGCTAGCAATCATCGTCTTTATAATGGTTGTGCAACCATAACAAAAAAATGGCAGTTTTTTTAATTATAGAAAACCATACATTCACTTTTCAATATATAGAATTAAGCATGTGCAAAAACAAAGATAAATGTATAACTGCATTAATTTCATCATAATTATATTGGGCAAAGAAATAAATTTCAATGTGAGACGTGGACGCAATAACTTCTCCATATACATCAATGTGTCTTTAACGAAAAATATTGCGAACACTGAGTGCAACATGCGCATTGAGCGCATGGTGCTAAAAGCGTTGATCAACGTACAGGTGCATGGAATAATTTTTCATCCCAAAGAGGACTAAGAATAAGCCTTGGGGCCGAAATATATAATCCCTCAATTAACCCATTAAATTATTATTCCTATTTGATGATCTCCTTGTAAATTAACAAGAGTCTTTATGGTGCTGAGAAATCCAATATATATTTTTCCCCATTTACCAAAACATATTATAAGCTTGAGATCAATTTTGTCCATTCAATGAAAGGGAACACATTCTTATGAAAGTTACATTTCTCCTTTTCAATTCCATGCTTCCATTTCTTGATGGTCCGGCTTGAAAATAAACTTATGCTTCGTTTGACGCATTTTTTTTTCCTTCGGTGAGTTTGGACAAACTCTGTTTGGCATGGTGGTGGTGGTCATGAACACGGGGATTAAATTGTCATTTTTTAACACCCACCTAAGAAATTTCATCCACTTTTATTGTCAAATGGATGATGTTTGTTGGGTGATCCTTAACAAATGATGTTTTAACACCATGCATTTACGACCGCCGCCACCCTACCAAATGGAGCCTAAATGTACGTTTGATATAACAATTGTTATGAACACCACGGAGAAAAGAAGACTAGAGAAAATTGAATGAAATTCCTCAGGTGAAGTAAGACGTTCATGAACAACAATTCATAACCAACACGTACATTCACCACTGCCTACGTCACGCCAAACGGAGCCCTAGTCTACAAAATCAGCTAGATTTTAATAATATTTATCTATATGTAAACGACAATGTTATTAAGGGAATATTATTTATTATTTATTTACTGTCCCAATTTATATATATGCAATAGTATAATCTTGCACAAATAATAAACTGATATCACATAATTAATATGAAATTTTGATGCAACCATAACAACATTTAAGTATCATATATAAAAGAAAATGAAAGTGATTAACAAAACAATCCCATTAATATATTTATATCATCAACAATAATTCATTAATACCAATTTGTCTCCAAGGAGGTCTCCAAGCACAGGAGCTTGGTGTCAAAGCTGCTAACAGCTTTATATTTTTTTTAAAAAAAAATCAACATTACACATTTAAATAATAGTAAATAAATATACAAATATCCAACACTTGGCCGTTTATGAAAATATTCATAGTGATGAATTAATAATAATAATAATAATATATAATCATCATGAACTTAATTAAAGATGATGGTGAGCACCTCCTGTCTTGTGTATCTATCTGATGTAGGCGCAACTGCTCAAACCAATGAATGACGGACACGTGGAATCCATTGTATTGGTGTATGAACTGACACTGAATGGACCACCACCACACTGTAATCTTCTTTTGTGCATATAATAATTAATATATGTTAATTAATTTCTCTTTGACGAATTCGGATCTCCGGTTACGTATGATTCCAACTGTACATTTTTTAAATAAAATTTTTAGGGAAGATTAATAATAATTTAATATGGTGATTTTGAAAAATATCAGATCGTACGGTTAAAATCATAACAGGAGAAGATACGAACCCCACATAGTACCTGGGCGAATCAAGAGCTCCAGGTAATGTCCGAGAGCGTGAACGGCTGCCGGAAAACTGATGCGACGCTGCCGGCATCTCCTTGAAGCATCGCTCCTTGATGTTGTCGTGGTATCTGCAGGAGATTCAATATAGAAGCTGCAGAGGTGCCGTCGCCGGCGATTCCTTGCCCTGCTCCGCTGCCGCCGCAGCTGCTGCTGCTGTTTCTGCTGTGGGTTATGTTGATGCTGTCGGCGCCGGCTCCGCCACTGTTTACTTGGAATCGCTTTGCCGGAGGAATAACGTTATCCATGGCCTCGCGCCAATAGGAAGGAACAATTAGGGCATGCTTTGCGGGAGGGATGATCGGCGATTTGGCGGGGTGCTGCAGATGGCCGCAATCCTCCGAAGCGAGCAAACCCTGGAAGAAGGTCTCATCGGGGCTTTCGAGCAGAGATGTATAGTTGGCGGCGGTGGTTCTTGGTGGTTGAAGCTTCAGCTGAGGGGGATGATATTGCGCCGGCGGCGGGCAGTGTACGCAGCCATCCTCCATGTCCCGCTCCGCCGATCTTTGGCTGCTGCTGCTGCTGTTCTTCATATAGATTCGGCAGAGGACCCAGTCATCTAGCCTAAGAGAGGATTTCTTGGAGACGGATGAGGAAGAAGAGTAGTTTCCAGCAACAGTCGGCGGACGACCGGCGGCGGAATCCGCCAAGCGGTACTCGTGCATGATCCAGTTAGTTTTAATACCTTTAGGCGGCTTGCCGCCGTAGAACACGAGGGCCTTCTTAACCCCAATTTTCTGTGTTCCGCCGCAGCTGAGGATCGGCTTATCCGTGCCGGTGGCCTTCCAGTACCCCGATGTGGCGGCCCGATTGGGCCGCGCTCCGTTCGGATATTTTCGTTCCCTAGGGCTGAAGAAGTACCACTCCTGCTCGCCGAAACTCGCCTTCCCTGATTAATTATGATTTGCTAATTAATTAGCAGATCGATCAAATCAAAAGCATAGTTAGTTAGGTAAGTACCCGGGAGTTCCCATGGATCGAACTTGTAGAGATCGATCTCGGCGATGATGGTGACGGGGAGAGGAGCGGCGATGGCCTTCTTCCTGAGGTAGTGGACGACGAGCTCCTCGTCGGTGGGGTGGAATCGGAATCCTGGAGGAAGCAGAGGCTGATTCCGGTGCTCCTGATGAGATTCCGATGTGGAATCTGTGCTCTCCATAGACGATTTACAGCCGGATTCCGGCGATCGATCGATCGATGGGGACGATGATTCTAGGAAGGAAGGAAGGAAGAAGAAGAGATGGGGGTTTTATATAATTTATTCACGAGTTAGGGAGCTGGCTCTGGAGTCTGGAATGGATGATGACGTGGACACAGTGCTGAGCGGGAATCGGGAAGTGCCGAAAGCATTTGGCCGCGGATTCCGGTCGTTATACCGAACCGTTATGGGTCATCGCTCGGCGCGTGTTGTTCATCGCTCCCCCGTTCCGTTTCTGGACACGTGTCACGATTATATTGCCCATGCGGGGACCACACTTCCCCACCCCCTCCGTGCTCCGCCCTGCAGAAAGATTAGGCCTTCATTTGGCCCTCTTCATGCCGTCATTTGGAGGAGAAATTCTTGCATCCGGGACTCGGACGTCGTCCGCGTCCACTCAGCGCCTGCAACGTGAGTACTCGGCGGGCGTTGCGTGGCATGTTTTTCCTCTCTCTAAATCGGGACCATTGTTATCTCCACTCGGCAACTTCTCCTGTCATCCGGACGGAGATTTAGGGACGGAGCCCGGTCATAATAACGACGCCATTTGGAGAGAAGGCCGTCAAATACCCGGAAAATAAATTGGCGGAAAAGTCCCCAAAACTCTCCATCTGCAGCTCCGCCTCCCCCCCTCCAGTCCGGAACCTCCCTTCCTAGCCGCTGATTGCTCTAGCCACAATCCTACCAAATTTGGCTGGACCATTTTGGATTAATATGAGGTTTAGGGTTAATTACGTGATTTTCGATCATAGAGTCATCATTGTTGAAGACAAGAGCTCGACTTTAGAGTTCAGATTTGAGTATTGGGGGATGTTATTGGCCCACTAAAGTAAATATCAAGGACGAAAAATGGTGAACAAGATGAAATATTGTCACAGCTCGGAGATCCAGCATCACACTCAGGAGTCTATGGTAACTTCTCCTCCCAACGCAAATGTTGTGCTAGGTTAGAGAGAGAGATAGAGAGATGTAGTTTCGCGGGAAGCACTGGAGAGCTCGCGAATTCTATGCGAGATCTTTGTGGGTTGATGGCACCGTTTCTTCCCCTCGACGGTGGGGCATACTTATAGGCGACGATGCGGGGGTATACTTCTTGACCCATAGGCTGTGGGAACACCCCTGTGCGAGGTCGTTATACGATCATCGACAAGTTGGGGAGAGTTGATCTCGGCTCTCAACGTGGTGATGACGACGATCCCCGACTTCTTTGATGTTTTCTCCATGTATAGATTGGGGAGATGCAAGAGGTCCGTGGAGATTGATTGCAGGGGAATCCAGAATTTTGCTCCATGGGATAGTCGGCGACGAGGTCGCAGGGGCGGATCTAGGGGGGGGGGGGGGGGTCCCCCCCCCCCTCCAAGAATTTTTGTAAAATAGATAATAAATTTGGATTTCTCACGTCGAGGCAATGAATTTTGACTGCTTATACGTCAAAAAAAGTATCCGAATGAGCGAGAAAATGGCTCGAAAAGGTGGATACCTGCAATCTATTTTGACCTTCTCAAGTCTACATTTTACTTTACTTCTAACTTCTTCCGAATCTCTGAAGGCCAGAAACATTATCAACTTCAGCACGATACGACATCTTCTTTATTCAACACCTGTAATTTTGCTTATTTTGATAGTGTCTTTTGTATTATACCGTAAAAATACATGAGACCAAAGAGCCGCGCCGCAGCAACCGGTCGTGCGGTCAGCCTCGAAGCCTCGCGTGAAGGGTGTCTGACCGCATGGCCGCTTGGTCGTGCGGCCAAAGGGTCGCGTGACGGTCCCACTGGTGCGACGATTTCGCCATGTGCGGTGCGCATTGCGGTTCAGAGTGTTTTTGTCTTGGAGTTAGCGGGGTTGACATTGGTCAACCCCACATAGCCCCCATGACCCCCACTAAGTTAGTGGGGGGATGTAGAAATTCTGACTATCTGCAGCTCGGAATTCCTATAAATTGAGAGTGTTCATATGAGCTGCAATAAAAAATAATTCCTTTTTTGTAACCCAATTTGTGATATATCTGTATATGCAAATTTTGATATAAGAACTGATCACAAAAAAAGGTTTTCGCCTTTTGATTGAGACTCCACTAATCAAACTTCCTGGTTACGTCCCTACGAGATTGTTAAAAGCAATTGGTTTAAAGACGGAGAGAAAACATGTTAAAAATTAGGGACTTATTTTCACCGGTCAAGCGGTTACGGCCGCATGATCCGGACCTTAATTAAGGTTCGGTTCATGGGCCGTAACCGCTTGCAATAATTATATTTATTGCAAGCACATTGTCAATGTTGGCAACATTGCTCTTACAATGACATATAAATCTTCTAAGCTTTGAACGGTGGGTATCACCTGACAAAACTGATGCAAACAAGTTTTTGCGGTAATCATACCGAAGGCGTGATTATTAATTAGAGTAAGGTTATTAACACCTCAAAATTCATTATTAGCCGCCAAAGCACATCAAAACATATTAAGTAGAGCATTAAAATTTGAGCTGGGGTACCCCTCAAAATTTATGTGATGGGATGAGTACATGAGTAGAGCATTAAAATTTATGCATTTGCAGTTTTCATGGGCTGCTAATATCCATAAAACATGTGTTTTTTTAAATTAACATGATATAATATGTGGGCCGAATTTTTTAAGTCAAGAATAATTTGCAATGACGTGGGCCCGCATTCAAATTCGCCCATAACACATCAATTCGGCCTGATTTCATTAAAATAACAATAATAACCAAAATAATAGAAAAGTATTTAGGTAAAATTATAATTTTATGGGTTACAAACTTACAATGTATCTTTTTAGATATCATTCACAGTCATAATGAATCAGTGGTGGGTCTAGTAATGACCCAATAGTATTGTAATGACCCAATAGTATTGTAATGACCCAATCATCCACAGATCTCATGTGCGCCAAACATATACTTAAAAAGAAGCATCCAACTCACAGACTAATCAATGGCCACAAAACTTCTCGGCTAAGCCATGCGCGTACCTCCACGGGTAGGGGGGAGTAAAGTGTGGAGTGCATTTTACTGTAAAGTGCGGGCATCCAACGGTCCGCATGAATGTCCGCACACATCTTCACGCACAAAGGAGTGGAGGACCACAATGAGTGTCTGAGGAGAAAACCTTAAGCTTGTTGATAACGTGGTGCGGCCCACACACCATTTGCAAATGACAAGTCCTCTCTTCGATCGGCATGTCTCGCTGAACTCCTCGTCTCCAAATAGAAATCCTCCGGCCCCGGCTGAGCCATTTAGCATCCCCGGAACTCAGGGATCGTTGCCACTGTGAGCGTAAGTTGGTTCGATAAGGTCAACCACGGCAAGTGCAAAGAGAACTGGATTCGGGTCACGAGCATGGGCGGACCTACATAGGGCCGAGTGTGGGCGGCCGCCCACACTGGATTTTAAAAAACTTTTTTTTCAATAATAGGAAATGGGTTAGTTGCCATGATAAATAAAGAATTTGTAAATATATAATATTAAATATATTACAAATAAAGATAATATTGATTTCATAGCTTAGTTGGTGGAGTTCTTGTTTTTTATCTACATGATCATAGGTTCAAATCTCAACCATGTCTTATTTAAAGTTTATTTTTTATAAATAAATTTGTTGGTCGGTTTAAAATTTTTTTTATATAAATAAAATAATTATTATGTCATTGTTCAAAACATTGGTTTTATAAACAAATTCATTATAATGTTCTTGTTTAAAATTTATTAATGTAAACAAATTAATTAATATGTGGCTTATTAAAAAAAATTTTAATAAACAAGTACATTTTTATGTTGTATATAATTTTATTTATTATAAAAAACTATTAAATAGTGTAGACTTTGAATAATTTTTTTTGAATGATTTATACTTTGTCCACACTGAATAAAACGCCTGCGTCCGCCACTGGTCACGAGCACCCCCGATGTTCTCACCAACAGCGGCCTCGGCCACACCATCGGGCACAGGGAGCTTTTGCGAGGGAGACGACTGGTGCAGAAGCAGAAGATTTTGAATGCAAAACTGTCTGACCAAACAACAGAATTGATTTACTTATTGTCAAGCCCAATTCTTGAATTCCAATTCCGTTCATTATCAGCTTTTTATATGCAAAACTTCTTATATCTTTATTAGCAGACAACTCTCTCTCTCTCTCTACATGTAAATTGAATTTTCAATTCTTCGAGGTGAAGAAAGCCTTGAGTCCATGACCATATGCAACCAATTAGAAATCAATTGATTACTATGTGCGGGGATGAGGACGAGCTTTCTCGTCCTCTATTGCCCTACGCCCATGGAGAAGAAGTCGGGTCGTGATTGATAAGGTTCCCTTTGACCAGTCCGGTCGAGCCGCGAATCCAACGAGCGCAATCCTGACCGTCGACCGCACCCGCGCACGCACCCACCTTCCACGAGCACCAATACACAATCGCGAGGCTGCGCAAGCACAATCCCCCAAAGCAGGACTTCGGGGCGGGCGCGAGTACGCACGAGGCCCAGCCAAATCGCGTAAAAGCCTGTGCGCGGCTTAGGGCAGCGCGCCTGCGCGCAAAATGGGACCACACGCACCTGCGCGTGGCCCCATGACGCGCATGCCCTCTCGCAGCATCTGGCCGCGCGCAGCGCATGACCTCCATCCCAAGGAGCGGGCAACATTTCTGCCGCTCTGGCCTCATGGATCTGGCAGCCTCCCGACCGCTAGATCCAGGTGGCCCTCTCTGCTGCAAAGGGAGGGACTCTGCCCCGCCCTTTGGCCGCACGAATCGGGTAGCTTCCTGGCCAAGAAGCCGCCCAGGTCTGGGTGGTGACCTTTCCCGCTGCAGAGGGCGGGCGCCTCCGCCTAGCCCTTTAGCTGCCCGGAAGGGGCGACCTCTTGGCCTCCTAGGTCCAGGCAGTAGCAAGGTTCTTTGCAGGAGGAGGGTGGCCTCCAGGCCGCCCCATTCCTCTGGCTGCCTGGATCGGGCTGCTCCCTGGCCGCCCGGATCGGGCTGCTCCCTGGCCGCCCGGATCGGGCTGCTCCCTGGCCGCCCGGATCCATGCAGCTCCACCCCCCTTCTTCTTTGCCAGAGAGGCAGCCGTCGTCACCCCTCTCCTCCATGGACATCGCCATCGTCGCCAGTGGCGGACCCAGAAATTTCTTTCGACCCGGGCACCAAATATTAGGTTAAAAAGTGGCAGATCCAGGAATTTCTTGTTAGGTTTTTGCCTCCATTAACTCCCCAACCCCGTACCAATCCTCCGGGCGCGCAAGGAAATTTTAAGGGGCGAATTTCTGCAATTTTCAAATTCTGGCAGAAAAGTTGCAACCTCGAAAAAGCAGGTTGCAACCTCGTAATTACTGCCTTTGGCTTTCAGGAATTCTGAACCGGCCGGCTCAATTAATTTGGTTTAATTATTAGATATATATATATATATATCTGGCTTTCTCCCTGCAGCCTGGCAACCCTAGCCGATTCAACCCCGTTTTTTTCTCCACTCTCCCTTTTTCGGTTTCTTCTTGATCGGAAGCCGCCGCCCCCGCGCCCTTCGGGCTCTCCCTGCTCCCTCGCCCTCTCTCTCTATCGCCGCCGGCCGTTCGTGGAGAAGGGTCTCGCCGCCTCCTGCTGTTGGAGGAGTCACCCCGCGCCAGTGTGCTTGCTATTCCGTGGAGGAGAGGTGCCGCCGGCCTTGCTGCCGTTTGGGAAAGGGGGGGGGGGCGGCTGCCGCTGTGCCGTTCTTGGGTCGGCTTTGTCGTCGTTTTGGGAGGATACGCCGTCGTCGTTGAGACGCTGTCGGAGTTTGGGTTGCTGTCGTGCTTGGCCGTGAGGAACTTTCTCTTTCTTCGGCCATTTTGCCGCAAGGTATCCGGGAGTCATTTTTTTATCTCATTTTGGATAGGGGTAATTTATCCCCATTTGTAACACTGTGTATTTTGTGTTGAATGAGATTGTGACTGCCATTTCCGCCCGTGGATGTACCCATTCAGCGGGAACCACGTTATTCTGGTGTTCTTCTTGTGCTTTTGTGTTTTCTATTATTATTACTTGTGCCAACATCAGGTATTCTGCACTACAGCACCGCTTCGAATCCCAACAAGTGGTATCAGAGGCAGGTTGCGGGCTGACACTTTTGTTTAAAGGACGAGTTGTTTCCGATCTCGATTGTATACTTGGGTGCGGTAGTTTACGACCGTTGGTCCGTTGGCTATCCCCTTAGTTGTGCACTGCTGAGGTCGTCAACTCAAGTTTTGTGTTTCGTGCAGTTTCTGCGTTTCGTTCTCGATGGCTTCGTGTATTCCTGGTGCTGTGGCCAACTTTGACGGGAAACAAAACTTTGATCTATGGCAGGTCAAAGTTCGTGCACTACTTATAAAAGAAGGCTTACACTGTGCCCTACTGAGCAAGACCAGTAAGGATGTTGAGGTTTCTGATCGTATGTGGGAGGACATGGATCTCAAAGTGTTGTCCACCATACAGCTTTGCTTACATGATGACGTGCTATAAGGAGTTCTTTCAGAGACGACTGCCTCTGGCATTTGGGCAAAGTTGGAGAGTACCTACATGACAAAGTCTCTCCCCAACCGGATCTACCTCAAGCAGTAGTTGTACAAGTTTAGCATGAATGAGGGATCCTCTATTCATGACCACCTGAACAGTTTCAACAGACTGTTATCGGAGTGTCTCAGCATGGATATTCAGGTGGATGAAGAGGACAAAACAGTGATCTTTTTGAACTCTCTTCCAAAGCTCTATGAGAGCATGGTTACTACCCTTACCTACAGTAAGGACGTCTTGGAATTGGAAGAGGTGACTGCGGCCCTACTCTCAGATGATATCCGGAAGCGGTCTTCAGGTTCTCGTGTTACTGAAGACTCCGTTCTGTACTCTTGGGGTCATTCTGGTTCTGATAGAGGTGGTAAGTCTAAGTCAAAAGGCAGTTCAGATTTATACTGCAAATACTGCAAGAAGAAGGGTCACGTGATCAAGGACTGCTGGAAGCTTCAGAACAAAGATAAAGGGAAGAGCACTGGTGATGAAAAGGGGAAGTCTGACATATCCCTGTGCTTTGAGGATGTGGGAGATAACCTCATCTAGGTCATTCTTCTCTCTGCACTTCTACTTTCCGCTTATATGTTCGTGCTTCCTGTTCCGTTTGTTCCCTATGTTGCTTGCTTTTCTTTCCCCTCATTATGTTCATGTTATTCCTGTTATCTTTCTTATAACCTGTCTTTGGGTTATTTATTCCGTCATTACTCCGTTGTATGAATGCTTTTGTTTCACCCTAGTACCTAAGCTCTTTCATTGTTACTCCTTCGTCACATGAGCTTAGTGTGTGTGTCTAATCAACATTTCCTGATTAGCTCGTATATGAGTTCTCTTATCCATGTTGAGATCAGTTTTGCCTGCATTTAATTGTTGATGTGTTTGCATTTATCCTTTTTCTCCCCGCGCACATCATTTCTGGAGTCTGTGATATTTTCTTTTTGCTTTGGGAGACCACCGCTGGAGGTGGAGCAGTTAGACCTTTGCTTTAGGTGGAGCATTTCTGGAGTAGTCACGTCAGTCCAGTTTGTGTACTACTCAGTTTGAAGGAGTTCACTTTATCTGCCCTTGGCGGGAGCAGATTCAGTTGATGCGATTTGCATCGTTCTTGGTGGCAACTTGGTTGGTTGGAGTTATCTCGGCGGGTGAAGTTTGTTAGGTTTTTGCCTCCAATAACTCCCCAACCCCGTACCAATCCTCCGGGCGCGCAAGGAAATTTTAAGGGGCGAATTTCTGCAATTTTCAAATTCTAGCAGAAATGTTGCAACCTCGAAAAAGCAGGTTGCAACCTCGCAATTACTGCCTTTGGCTTTCAGGAATTCTAAACCGGCCGGCTCAATATCCGGCTTTCTCCCTGCAGCCTGGCAACCCTAGCCGATTCAACCCCGTTTTTTCTCCTCTCTCCCTTTTTCGGTTTCTTCTTGATCGGAAGTCGCCGCCCCCGCGCCCTTCGGGCTCTCCCTGCTCCCTCGCCCTCTCTCTCTCTCTCTCGCCACCGGCCGTTCATGGAGAAGGGCTCTCGCCGCCTCCTGCTGTTGGAGGAGTCACCCCGCGCCGGTGTGCTTGCTATTCCGTGGAGGAGAGGTGCCGCCGACCTTGCTGTCGTTTGGGAAAAGGGGGGGGGGGCGGCTGCCGCTGTGCCGTTCTTGGGTTGTCTTTGCCGTCGTTTTGGGAGGAGACGCCGTCGTCGTTGAGACGCCGTCAGAGTTTGGGTTACCGCCGTGCTTGGCCGTGAGGAACTTCCTCTTTCTTCGGCCGTTTTGCCGCAAGGTATCCGGGAGTCATTTTTTTATCTCATTTTGGATAGGGGTAATTTATCCTCATTTGTAACACTGTGTATTTTGTGTTGAATGAGATTGTGACTGCCATTTCCGCCCGTGGACGTACCCATTCAGCGGGAATCACGTTATTCTGGTGTTCTTCTTGTGCTTTTGTGTTTTCTATTATTATTACTTGTGCCAGCATCAGGTATTCTGCATTACAGCACCGCTTCGAATCCCAACATTTCTTCCAACTCTTTCAGGTCATGAAGAAGCTCCCTATCACATTATTGAATTAACTGCTTTATTCAAACTATTTCAGTTAATGAGAAATTGGATTTAGAACTTCTGTTTGTTTTAGATTCTTCATTTTCGGTGAAGGCTATGTTTACATTTTATCTAGTTGGGGAGAAGGACTCCTTATGGTTTGAGGTAGTCAAATTTAGAATAGATGTAGTTTTGTTTTTAACTACTATAATTGTTATTATTTGGGTTTGGAAAATTTGTGTCTGGTTGGTGGTTAATATGTTATTTGTGCGCACGTTCCTCCTTGCGCGCGTCTCTCTTCCTAAGTGTGCACGTCCCTCCATGCGCACGTTCCTCCTTGCGCCCGCTCTCTCTTGCGTGCATCTCTCCGCCAACATGCACACACCTATTTGTGCGCGCGTTCCTACTCTCACGCGCCCCCTCGCGCGCGTCTCCCCGCCAATGTGCACACACCCCTTTGTGTGCACATTCCTCCTTGTGTGTGTTCCTCCTTGCGCAAGTCTCTTCACCATCGCGTGTGCGCCCCTTTGTACGCACGATCCTCCTCGGGCGCGTTCATTCATCACGTGTGCGCTCCTTCGTGCACACGTTCCTCCTTGCACGCTCTTTCTCTCTCTTTCTCGCGTGCACGTCCCTCTGCGCACGCGTTCCGTCGTGCTCACATCCTCCTGTGCGCCCACCGCTCCAAGTGCATCGTCGCGCGTTCTGCTCCTAAGACCGCTGCAAGTGCGTTGTTGTGCGCTCCGATCCCAAGTCTGCTCCAAGTGCCCCTATACACGCATCGCTCTCAGGATTGCTATAAGCACTCAAAAATTCTCAATTAAGAAACAAACGTATCGGTAGCCGACAAGACTAACGTCCCAGACTCCTCTAAGCACAACAAGAGACAAGCCGCAAAAGATAAAACAAATAAGCAGCTCCTGTCTCCAAACGACTTTCAAAGAATCTAAAGCATCCAAAGCATCCAGTGAGTGAACCTCGCTATTATAGTAGGAAAAAGAATTAGCTCTGTGAGAGGTGGTCTGTCACCCTCCGAGCCCAGTACTTTCTCTCTCTCTCTCTCAAAATTGTAACGAGCAGCAGTCTGTTGCCTTCGCTTCTCACAAAATCCGTGTAACAAGACAACAAATAGTGAAAATTTGATCGGCACAGAATTTGAGACAAACAATTCCAATGTTGTTTGCCGTATAATAAAGCGATTGTTAGCCGGTATTCAAATATGATTGTATGCAGCCCTTTGTTCACCACAACCCAGACACATAAAAATTTATCCTCAAACAAATTTGTTTATCACAACCAAAATTTTTTTGAAAAAAAAAACAACTTTAATCAATTTTTTTCATTCAGATACATCAAAAATAACCTCCACAATTTCCTCTCTCAAGTAAGAAGGCAACTGTTTAGGAACGCCGAGAAACAACGGATTTGAGCGAAATACAGGATTTGCATTGCATAATGCCCAATTTTTATGCCTATGTAGTTCAGCAATCGGACTTACTAACAATGTCCACAACTCCATCAACCATCGTGATACGTTACACCATACAAAAATTCATGTAAAAAATCGCAGAAAGACGACCTTTTCTTCGAACAATGACATCTTTCATTCACAGCTAGAACTATTTCCGCTCCCAATCGGGAGCGGAGGGAGTTTGCGGATGATTCTGTGGTTCGTGAATCGGGGTTTAAAGATTAGAATGACGGAGAGTTAGGGCTTCTGCTGATACCATTGAATGAGTATTTTTGGTGTTGCTCGGGGTTAAATACCCTTAACTTTTGATTTAGAGAGTGCAAAGTGCTAGAAATCGACAATTAGGGGTGCAAAGTGATAATTTTAAACATTCGGAGCGCAAAGTCCCCAAAACCCTTATTTTCTTGGGACGGGCTAACTTGAGGTTTGTGCCGCCATCCTTCCCTTTTTTTAGGATAATTTGCTGCTGATTCTGTTGATACTGCTGCTGAAGATATTGTAACTGTGTAGAGGGCTGTTAACTGCGAGGAGTTGGACAGGATTTGTTCGAGCAAAATGGAATTGAGGCACTGGTTTGCTCGTTAGGAATATCCAAATCTCCTGCTCTTACTAACAAATTGGCACAGAGACTTCGCCGCTAGTGCAAAATCTAAGACTTCGTTTTGGGAGGCTTATTTGCTCCGGAAAACGGCATTATCATAGAATGTATGTTTTGCAAAACAATGTTTATGACCGCTATCAAGAAAATAAACTAGTCTTGATCACAAAATGCATGATTTTTTTAAGTGAGGCAAGACGTTCATGAACGAAGGTTCATGACCACCGCGTTCACGACTGTCACCGCCGCGCCTAACGAAGCCCAAGTGTTGAACATAAAAGTGGATGAAGTTCTTTAGGTGAGGTTGGGCTTTCATGAACGACGGTTCATAACCACAATGTTTATCACCACCACCACCTGCCAAATGAAGCTTAAATCTATATAATTATAATTTCAAGGGTTCGACTCAAGCTTTGTTTGGCTCGGCTACAGCGACTGCAGAAGCAGTGGGGAGAAGTAGTGATAAAATAATCAGCTGTTTTGCAGAGTGGTGACAGAATCTGTGAAAACGTTTGAATGAACAGCTTTTGCAGAGCTATTTCAAACGGAGAAGCTGTTTAAGACGTTTGACAAAACAGCTTTGCGGTGCGTAGTTTATTTTTTAAAAACTTAAAACACAAATAGCAATAACATAAAACGAATATGTTAACTTAATTCATATTTAGTGCCCCATAACAATATTAAAAAAAACAGATAGTTTTCAAAAGTGTTTTTGCAGTGTTAAAAATCATAAACGTGTTCCGTCATGAAGCCTTATCCCTCGATCGTCGGCCGTTAACTGCACAACAATAACATAAATGAAGTTTTTCACCAAATTGCTCCAACCTTCTTTATTAAAATGAGTGGTGGGTCTATTCCCTAAATCTATCTCCCGGATACAAAGATTGCAAAATAGTAGACATGTGATGTCTCTCAATTTGCAGAAATTCCGCCATCTTTTAATTTGTCCATCTATGAGAAAAATCAAGATCAATGCAAATATAACCACTACAATGAACTATAAACGAGATAACGAATCACATTTGGAATGTTCTATGAACGAGATAACACTGAAAAATAAACTTCTTGTAAGTTGTGACTGAATCAATTTCTACAACTGAACAGAATTGTCAATTATAACTATGCATAATGAACTATGTTGTCTAACCAAACAGTATAATTAAAATTCAAAATAATTTCAGTTTATGTGAGAGTTGGAATTGATTCAAATTACAATCTCTCCAATTCTACTTTCTTCCAATCCAATGGAATCCTAAACTTTTTTTATATGGTGCATGTTGCAGAACAATGGCAACAAATGGGAGTTTTACAAGAATTGACATGAAAAACCAGTTAAACATACAATATCATTCATGAACAAGTTAAACATAATGCTTACCCCCCTCAAGATCAGTTAAACATACTGCTGTTAAACATTATTAACAGCAATATCAGTAAACTTACAGAGATTTAAAAGATACCTTTCAAAAATCACAACCGAGAGCGGCCGGATATGGAGTAGAGAAACAGAGAATCAAGAAACCTTTTGTAGACCAAAACCCTAACATGAAATCAGAAAAAAAAATTGTGAGAAATCGTTGGCCCTAACCTGAAACCGCGGTCGGCCATGTGGCGTGGAGGAGAGCTCGGCGTCAGAGAGAAATCCCGGCGGGCAACCGGCGGAAATCGCGAAGCAGAGAATCGCATCCTAGGGTTCGGGCAAAAATGGGAGTAATGGGGGGAGTCACACGACTAGCACGTTTCCGGAGTCGTGATAATTTTCCACGACTCCGGAACGCCATATTTCTGCGATTACGGAGCGGGTGCGACTCCAATCGCTGGTTCATTTTTTTTTTTTTGCGGGGCTTTTCCAAACGCCGCGGCACCCCACCCTCAAAACGCCCCCCAAACAGAGCCTCAGTCGAAACAAACCACACCTCAAAAGATTTCGTAGCATAAAAATGAAAATGGCACCTCATCTCATTAGGAAGGAATGAGTTGAGAGACATGGAGTGTTTGTTGAAAGATTACTAGAAAGATAAGGGTGAGGAGACCCCTTATACAGGAGAAAAACATAAGAGCAAATTGAACTTCCAAAGGGGAAATTTTTGCTATATGTTGTACGCATATGCATCATGCCTAAATGCGTAAATAAATACTTTTTTTGCGCCCAAGGGCAAAAAAGGTATTTATTTACACACTTAGACATGGTGTGTAGCACACAAAAAAATTTCCAACCATTTTTTTTTTAAATACAAAAATAAAAATTAAAAAAATTCAAAATTTAGACTCCGTTTGAAGGGACTTATTTTCACCGATCAAACGGTTATGACAACATGAATTAAGACAGCGGTGAAAATAAATCCTCTCCAAAGGGAGCCTTAGTTTCATACATTCACAAAAAATGGATCTTGATCTTTTATCTAGAGAAAAAATTGTTAGAAGAAGCCTCATGCTAACCCCCAAATTTCAGAATCATACACTAAGCTTTTTTTATAGAAAATTGTGATATGCAAAGCAAAATCAGCAATGCACATATTTAAAGAGAACACGAATTATCATCTCCAAATATTTTTATCATCCAACAATCAATGCAAAAAATAAAAAATAAAACAAAACAAAAGACATTCATTCTTAGATAAAATTTATTAAATTTCCATAATCCAATTTGGAAATCTCTAACATTAAAGACTAACTATTATACAAGTATATAAAATCTTAAAATAAATTGAGTGATTTTAATAAAAACTTTTTATAAGTATGTGAAAAACTATAATAAGACGGAATTACAACACAAAAAGATATTGAAAACTCTAGTTACTTTTTATTCCTTAAATTATTGATTAGAAATTTAATTTGCAAATAAAAAATATTTAATTCAAAAATAATTAGACATTTAATTTGCTCATAAAAAAATTTTGCTCTACATATAACAATTCTCTTTTTATATGATCATGATATTCAACATATATGATGTGACTGCAGTTGGCAATTGACATACTGGAAATTTGCTCCTTACATGATTCTAGGAATAATTTCTTCTGTGAAAAATTATGTACACATTGAATATATATATATATATATATATATATATATATATATATATATATATATAAAAATGCTTCAAAAATGGAATAACTAATATTTAAGGAATTAGTGGCTGCAGTGGAAAAGAGCTATTTGTACAAGAGGTTGTAGGCCGGCAAGTCCTGAATTCGATGGATGTCTTCCAAACAGAGTTCTCTTTCCAGCTGAATTCTCGTCGCCTGCAGCACCTCCTGCGTCAAAATCGAAGAATCAAAGCTATCACACGACACGAGAAATCAAATCAGAAGACGGGGCGGAAGTGGCGGGAGGCGGAGGATACGTTGAACTGCAAGTAGGAGGCGCGCATAGCCAGCCACTGCGCATCCATCATCTGAAATGCTATACAGTATAGCACATCAAAGGCTGCTTCATCCTCTGCATATATTATATTCAAATTAAAAAAAAAACAATTTTTGAAGATCATATATATATATATATATATATATATGAATAATTACCAAAACTTCCCCCTGGAAGTTAGCATAATTACATATTGCACCACTCGCATTATTGAAATTACAAGAACCTCCCCTGAATGTTAAAAAACATAACTTTTACCTTCTCTGAAGTTCACATTTCATAACATCCATGCACAAAATACCCTTCTAAAAATGTACTTCAAGGGAGGTATTTTTGTGCATGGATGTTATGTAATGTGAACTTCAGAGGAGGTAAATGTTATGTTTCGTAACATTGAGGGGAGGTTTTAGTTATTTCAATAATAAGAGGGGTGCAATCTGTAGTTTTTCAAACTTAGCGGGGAGGTCCCGGAAACCTGAAGCTTTTTCAAACCTGAGAGGATTCTTACGAAATTCAATCCTGGGAGATTCTTTGGCCTTTCTGCAAAAGAATAGAATCGGAGCAGATCAAGATTCAGCTACCATAATATCATTTATTGTATAAATTTACTGTTTTATTGTATTTAGCAGGACATGCGCGGATCTCCCCGGCGCATTATCTAATTTTACCCCTTCTTTATTACAAAATTTTATAATACATTATCTAATTTTACCCCTTTTTTATTACAAAATTTTATAATTGAGTTTACTTTGTGTTTCTTTAATGTAATTTTAAAAAGCATGTCTTTTTGTATTTTGAGGGACAAGATATTATGAGGATGATGAATGACATGTGTACTGTCACACCGGACGGCCGGAGCACTGGGGAAACCTGCACACTACTGCTTGCATATATATACAAACTATCTATATGACAAAAAAGGGCAGCCCGGTGCACAAAGCATCCGTGCGCGGCGAGGGCCCTGGGAAGGGTCCCACTACAAGGGTGAAATGCAGAAAAATCTTATCATGTATTTTTGCAAGAGGCCGCTTCTAGGACTCGAACCCATGACCTCAAGATCACACGACAACACCTCAACCGGTGTGCCAAGATTCCTCTTCTATAAGACAACTCCACATAAATGATTTGTTATCTATCTACACTAACCTGAATAAAGATCCAACATTCGAATTAGCATGAAAGATATATTGATGCCAGCAACAGCAAATGGATACTCCCATGCAGCTCGCATGCCTTCTTGCTTGAACAGAATCCTTCGGAAAGAAGCCTTCAAATTGGGTTGATTGTGAAGTTAGATATTAAAAAACAGAATTTCATTAAAAAGAAAAAGAAAGATGCACGAGGCTCCGTTTGGTACGGTGGCGTCGGTCATGAATGCGGTGCTTATGAACAGTCGTTCGTGAACGCCCGACCTCACCTAAGGAACCTCATCCACTTTTATGTTTTAAACTAGTATTCTTTTCTTGGTGACGGTAATAACCATTGCCATGCCTAACATAAACACTATGATAAAGACGTCTTTGTCCAAACTCACGGGAGCAAAAACGCCGCACCAAACGGAGCCTAAGTGTAATTTGGATAAGAACAGTGTGTAAAATAATAAAGAAGGTTTATGCATTACAAATACTTTTTCTTACAGGGTAGGTTCTTGCAAAAAACAACAGATTCTCAAGAGAAACAAATCCACAGCCCCTGAAATTTGTATAAAAGAAGGTGATCTCTCACATACAGCAAAACCTCATAATAAGATGATTTCAACACTGATGAATGGAATATTGGTGAGAGGAAGTCAAATATTTTGCAGGAAAGACATGAACGCTGACATGCTCTAAAATTTTTATTCAGTGTACTAGTTGCAAACTACAGATTTTATCAACTAATCAGTGTCACCCATGGTACTGCACATAAGTAGCGATTCAGATAAATAAAAAGAGCAGCAACATACAGTCATCGAGCAATCATGATGTCCCCGTAGTTGCAGAACAAGAATTTTGATACTCAATACAATTTTAGAGGATTTCACACCGTAGCTTTCCTTGATGGTCACGCTATAAAAGATCATGAGACGTTAAGGAGACCAAGGATATGTGATGGCGCGTCACGACCGACTCGTGTGTATACCCGCAGGAAATCGTGGTCGTAAAACCCGATCAAGCCGGCCCGGTACCGGACCCAACGGGACGGGGCTTTAGTCAACCGAGCCGAGCCCGGGCTTTCCTTAAATCGGGCTCGGGCTTTTATTTATTTATTTAATTATTAGTTAAAATATTTATAAATATTGAATTATTTTAAAAAATAATACATTAAAAATTTATAATTATTACTTTATTACGATAATAAAAAAAAAATCTCTCGTAGACCAAAAAAATGAATTTTTATTACTATTGAACAAAAGTAAATAACATTTACAATTTATATTCATTGAAAAAAATGAAATTTATTATCATTATTAATTTTAAATAAAGAAAATTACAAAATTTATTAACTTAACAAAACACATAAAATACAATTTTTTATCGGTCATATGATGAATTTGAGATGCGCTTAATCATCTCTTAAATTCATTGTCTCCATCTCCTTCAATCTCCTTCGAGTTATCCTCAAATGCTGTAATGTGTTATTTTCTCTTCATAGTATTAAAATAGTCTTACTAGCAGATGCACATTTCCAGAGAGATTATTCGTTGAGTCGGCTCATCCGCTCGTTCAAAACCCTGTCACTAAAAGAAAAAGCGAACTCCGAAGCTACCGTACTAGCTTGGATTGTTAATAAATCACGGGTCAAATATGCCAAAATAGGATATGTATTAACTTTACCTTTCCACCATTTTAAGATATCGAAGTTTTCAATCTCCTTCATGCTCATAAAATTACGGAATTGTGTTTTAGTGTACTATCTTAATTCATTTAAACTACTAGATGTGCGTTTTTTTTTTCTGGAAGCTAATTTTAAAATTTTATTTTTAAAAATATCATTTGTTTTAGGTTGCGATATTTCTTCCCGAGGTCGCGAGTCGTATAAGTTATCATAATAATTATAACACTCGGTAAAAAGAGAACTAAATTTTGGAGTATTAAAGTCAACATAATCATCAATATTTAAATTTAAGTTTAAATTAGTATTGATTTCATCTATCAAATTTTCTATGTCGTTTACGCCGAATAATGGATTTAAAGCGCCGGCGCATGAAAACATAACAGATATTTATCTATAATATTTTTTTAAAAAAATTCCATTATTTCAATTAATGGAAGTCATCCATCATGTTGCTTATAATAATTAAATTTTTGTGCGATATTTATAAAATTTTCAATTACTAGTAAGTTAGTATAATAGTACACGCCAGATAAAAAAATAGTCGCCCTATAAAAATATTTTAATAAATTCATATAATTTGCTAATACATCCCAATCGGCACCAGTCAAATCATAAGTATTTACCATATTATAATATTCCATAAGAAATGATTTTAATTGAAACACGTTTTTTAACATTTTATATGTTGAGTTCCATCTAATAGGTATATCAAATTGAAGTTTCAAAAAAATTTTACTCTGTGCGTTTAAATTTTTTTTTAAAATCTTGAGATCGTTGTCTATAACTAAAAATGACTTTTAGCATTAGACAAATTTTCTCAATATAAGGTTCCATGACGGTTAAACTATCTTGTACCACTAAATTTAAAACGTGACAAACACACTAAGTGTGAAAAAACGCACCGCTTAACATTGATTTTAAGAGAGAGAGAGAGAGTAAGTGAGAGAGTGAGAGAGAGAGTGAGTGAGAGAGTGAGAGAGAGGGGGTCTGGCGGGGTAGGGGGTTATATATAAAAAAAATTAAATTTTTTTTAAAATATTAGCCTAGGGCCTAGGCTGCACTCCTAAGCAGTGCAGCCTAGGCTCTAGGCTCTGCTGTTGTACAGCAATACAGTAGCTGCTGTAACAGCAGCTGCTGTACTGCTGTACAACAGTTGTCGGCCACTGGCTAGTGGCCAATAGGCCGAGGCCAAGTGGCCAAGGCTGGCCAGTGGCCAGTCTCCACTGGCCAGTGGCCAACGGCTCTTATAAGAGTCATTAACAATGAATCTTATAAGACCTGTTAATAATTAACAATTCTTATAAGAGTCGTTGATTAACGACTCTTACAAGAGTTGTTGGGCCAACAGCCTGGGCCAAGTTGTCGCCTGGGCCTTGGTTGGGCTTTGTTTGGGCCCCGGCCAAGGCCGACCCGAAAATCGAATTTTGCTCAGCCCGGCCCGGGCCAGGTATCGGGTTGGGCATTCCCTCCATACTTGGACCCTGAGCCCGGCCTAGGCCCGGGCTTTTCCATGGCCGGGCCTAGACAGACTATTTTCGGGCCGGGCTCGGGCCGACCCAGTGGGCCCGATCTTTTTTTACACGACTACCCGCAGAAGGCAGTGACCCGCTGCCCGGTCGGAAGATCGGAGTCCGTGGTTACGTCCGAATGTTCGAGTCGAGTCCTTTTCATATTTTGTGTTTTTATTTTGAGGTGTATTTAGCTTCGATCGGTCCAAAACAACATTAGTCGTCCGATCGGGGTTGTTTATTTGCAGTGTGCGGTTACTAGCGGTTTTGGGGGTGTTAGGGTTATAAAAATAAAGGCGTCGGTTGTGTAGGGGTTAACGAAGGTTTTGCAAGAAAGTTGAAACCGTCGGTCTCCGTGGTTTTGGTGCGACGCCAAATCCTTTCCCGCCTCTGACCGCTGGTGCGACGCCGTTGCCGCTTCCATTTCCCATCTTCCCACCCGGTAAGCCACCTCCATCACTTTTTTGACCCGTCGCTGCTACTCCACCCGCCAGCCCCTTTGAAAAGTCATTCCCACCCCATCCGGTGAACACCTCCGCCCGGATCTACTTCCCAGATGAACCCGCCTCTTCCATGCCACTGCCTGAAGCTTTCCACCGCCCCTTCCAGCAATTAACCACCGTCGGATCACAGTAAATCCACCCCGACCCTTCCCACTACAGCAGTAAACCAAATCCTCCATCAAATCCCAACCTTCACCCCTGTTTCCTGTAGCCGAACTCCTACACCACCAGTAAGTCATCTCCCACTCCACTGTGTGCCCCTCCTCACCTCCCCCACCGTGAACCTCTCCCTTTCCCAACTACCAACCAGCAACCCTCCACTTCTCTTAACAGCCACTCACAATTCTTCCCAAGCCTTCTACAGTCCTGATTCCACTCCCGGTGTATTCCTCAAGTTGTGGTAACCCTGGATGCCCTCCACACCTACTATTACTGCCGCCTGTACGCGTAAATTGTGGTATACAGTCATTTCTTTTCTAGTTGTTTATTTCGACACTCATATTGTGGTGGATGTGTTTTATTTGTTAGTAGTATATTTGTTGTGCGACTTATTGGACTTATTCCGCTTGTGCATAAAATTATTGCGCCTATTTCGCTTGCTAAATTAATAGTTTGTTCTCTTTTAATCATTTATTGTGACTGCATGTGTCATGCTGATAAATTTTAAAGTAATTAATTATTTGCTGTAATTTTCGTAGCGGACCACTTGTGCACTGGCATTACCCTCATCGCATTTAGGATTGCATTTAGAGAGTCCTCCCAAGTCAATCGACCTGCCACTGCATCAAATTGGTATAAGAGCCCTAAGTTAGGGTCATTTGCATGTTGCGTAGTGGTAGGGAGTATTGTCAGTCCATGTCAAGTCGCAATCACACCTACGATAGGACTGCTAGTTCACAAACAGATATGACACCCGCTGAGTTTCAACGTTTGATTCTTGACTGATTCGACCGGATGTGAACCCAATTTGAAACTTTTAGAGGTGATATTGCGAGGTTTAGCACAAGGGTAGATCAATTAGAGACACCTAGAGGTCGAGCAGCCCCTCCCCCAGATGAGGAGCCCCACGAGGGTCCACGAGACGCGATACCACCTCCAGAGAGGCGTGGTAGAGACATTCCTCGCCGAGATCCCTCTCCCTTTGTGAGAGGGAATTATCGTCGTGGATACGAGTACAGACAAAATCCAGGAAGGGATCACCGCTCTCCTGACGAGCCTCGTCCCCACCCCCCCACCCCATCGTAGGGATCAAGCTCAATATTATTATGATTACGATGATGACCATGGAGATTATCGTGAGTCGCGCCATGGGATGACTCCAGAGGAGGATGACATCACCCGACACATTCGTATTGATGCGCCTTCTTTCGACGGTCACCTAGACCCGAAGGCATTCAGTGATTGGCTCATGGACATGGATCACTATTTTGATTGATTTGAGATGAGCGATGACATGAGAGTGCGGTTTGCCAAAATGAAGTTGATCGGCTAGGCAAAAATTTATTTGTCAAGTCTGGAGAGGTCTCTAGAGCGGGATGGCAATTACCCCATCAACCGATGGGATGAGATGAAGCAACGCTTGCAAGATAAATACCTCCTAACATCATATCGAGACCAGCTGTTGGATCAGCTCTATGCACTTCGACAAGGGACTTTATCTGTTGCAGACTATATGTCACTATTCAACGAACTAGTAGTTCGTATCAATATTATGGAGGAGCTCGTTGCTACTGCTTTGCGCTTTCATGCGGGGCTTAGAGCTGACATCCGAAGGGAACTGATACCCCATAGGATGGAGACAGTTGAGCAGGTCCTTCAGCTTGCGCTTGAGTACGAGCAGTATTTGCGCACCGCGGGCCCGAGGCAGGTCACCACTAGATCAGATGCCACCCCATTTAGAAAGCCCACCCCTACCACGACTACTACCACCCCTCGTGCTCCCTCAGACACGATGGGGAAAGCTATTGTTCATGGAAGCCCCAAGCCTGGGGGCGTCTAATATTATCGTTGTTTGGGCAAAGGGCATTTTGCAGCGGAATGCCCTACTAGGACTTTGCTGATTGAGGATTCTGGCGAGCCCGATGTTGAGGCTGAGGGCGCCGCCGTTGAGGAGGATACTGCCGTTGTGGAGGAAGGATGGGAGAGCGATGCTGAGAGATCGCTAGAGGTGAGGAGGATTGGCGTCGCACCACTATCTTTTTCACATATTTCCTGAGTGCGGGAGGCCTCTGCAAGCTCGCTTTTGATAGTGGGAGTTGCGTCAACATTATTGCTAAGAAAGGACTTGAGAGGATGCAGCTGACAGTCGAGCCCCATCCTCATACCTACCGAGTTTTGTGGAAGGATAAATCCACCATTCATGTCACGCAGCAATGCCTAGTTCCGATACGATTAGCGTCTACTGAGGATCAGGTTTGATGTGATGTTATCCCTATGGATGTCGCCCACGTTCTACTTGGGAGACCCTGACTTTATGACCGTGACGCCACGTGTTATGGCCGGTCAAACACGTGCGTATTCAAAGATTACTCTTACCCCGACTCAGCCCAGGGATCCTCCCAAAGGCAAGGTTGACTCGTCAATTAGTGCGGGGTCATCGAGACCCCTACATGTCTTGAGAAGGGGTGATTTCCTAAGAGAGAGCCTAGAGACTGGGGTCATGTTTATCGTAGCGGCCACG
This sequence comes from Platanthera zijinensis, assembly GCA_039513925.1. NCBI lineage: Eukaryota > Viridiplantae > Streptophyta > Magnoliopsida > Asparagales > Orchidaceae > Platanthera > Platanthera zijinensis. The sequence goes on along the minus strand of CM077084.1, from coordinate 49,908,800 downwards.
ATGGCAGCCGAGATCGCTGTCGAGGCTGAGATTACTGACCCGGATGTTCGACAGATGATGGGTGACTTTAGAGATACTATGCCCGAGAAGCTCCCCGATGAGCTTCCCCCGCTGAGGGACATGCGATTGATCTGATCTCTACGACATATTTGCCCAATCTCCCGCATTATCGCTTAAATCCGACTGAGCATTCTGAGCAAAAGCGACAGGTCAATGATCTTCTGCGATAGAAGTTTATACGAGAGAGTTCGAGTCCCTGCGTCGTACCAGCCCTTCTTACCCCAAAGAAGTATGAGAGTTAGCGCATGTGTATCTATAGCCGTGCCATAAACAAGATCACGGTGAAGAATCGTTTTCTAAAACGATTCCCCGCCTCGATGACCTCCTGGATTCGATGACTGGTGCCCAAATCTTTTTGAAGATCGATCCTTGCAGTGGATACCATCAGATTAGAGTTAGAGAGGGGGATGAGTGGAAGACGGCCTTCAAGACGAAGGACGGCTTGTACGAGTGGTTGGTGATGTCGTTCGGATTATCGAACGCACCTAGTACATTTATGAGGGCGAGGACTCAGGTAATGCTGCCCTATATGGGCAAATTCTTGGTCGTATATTTTGATGATATACAGCCAGAGCCGCAAAGAGCACTTACGTCATATTCGTCTGGTGTTCGAGCTCCTCCGAAAGGAGCATCTGTACATCAACTTGAAGAAGTGCCCGTTCCTGTCCACATCCGTTCATTTCTTGGGTTATGTAGTATCGGCGCCTGGTATTTCTGTCGATCCTAACAAGGTCTGGGCGATCCGAGAGTGGCCCACCCAGATGAACATTCATGAGCTTGTAGTTTTCATGGACTTGCCACTTCTATAGGAGGTTTGTCCGTACCTTCAGTTTGATCATGGCTCTCATCACGAGCTGTCTTCGTAAGGGTGATTTTGTTTGGACGAACGCTGCCACTCGAGCCATCGAAGAGATCAAGGAGAGAATGTCTACAGCTCCAGTTTTACATTTACCAGATTTCTCCAAGCCCTTCGAGGTAGCATGCGATGCGTCGGGAGTTGGTATCGGAACAGTCCTTAGCCAGGAAGATCACCCGGTGGCCTATTTTAGCGAGAAGTTGAACGAGACCCGACAGAAATATTCAAATTATGATCGGAAGTTCTATGTCATTGTGCAGACTTTGCGTTACTGGCGACAATATCTCCTGCACAAAGAGTTTATTTTATATTCAGACTATCAGCCGCTGAGATATCTCGACTCTCAGAAGAAATTGGGTCATAGACATGCCAAATGGGTAGAGTATATGCAGGAGTCTCACTATGTTCTTAAACATCGGGCGGGTGTTGAGAACAAACCGACAGACGCCTTGAGTCGCCAAGTCAGCATCCTCCACACCATGAGCACCCGAGTTGTAGGATTCGAGCAGCTGGCTTACGCTTATCCAGAGTGCCCTGATTTTGGGGACATTTATGCAGCGCTTTCGAGGTACCCGCCCGATCTTCGGGAGGGTTATTCGATATTTGACGGGTATCTATTTTTGGGCTCTCGCCTCTGCATCCCTGCAACCTCCCTTCGAGATTTCCTTGTTTGGGAGCTTCACGTAGGCGGAGCTGCGAGGCACTTTAGTAGGGATACGACGATTGCGTTGGTTGAGGATCGTTTCTTCTGGCCCAGCCTGAGGAAAGACGTCACCAGAGTAGTCAGGCATTGCGGAGTCTGTCATACGGCAAATGGGACTCGCCAGCCCACAGGACTATACACTCCACTACCCATTCCTGAGAGGCCCTGATCTGATATTAGTATGGATTTTATTCTCGGACTTCCTCACACTCTGAGGAAGCTCGACTCGATCTATGTTGTAATGGATCGATTTTCTAAGATGACCCATTTTATCCCGTGCAAGAAGACTTCTGACGCATCCCATATGACGACATTATTCTTTAGAGAAGTATTTAAGTATCATGACCTCCCCACTTCTATAATCTCTATTCGTGATGTACGATTCATGAGCTATTTCTGGAAGACCTTATGGAAGAAGACGGGTACGACCCTGAAGTTTTCCTCCGCCTACCACCCGGAGACGGATGGACAAATCGAGGTTGTTAACCGTAGTCTTAGGACACTTCTTTGTTGCCTCGTTGGGGATAGTCCGGCTATTTGGCATTCTGTTCTCCCTATAGCCAGTTTGCGTATAATAGTTCTGTCAATAGGACTACTGGTTTGAGTCCGTTTCATAATATGTTAGGATACGAGCCTAGGAAACCTATTGATAGTGGATATTCCCATAGGGGCAAGGCCCAGTGAGGCAGTCGAGTCCTTCATACAACATGTGCATGCACTACACGAGTCGTCCCGTAAGAAAATTGCAGCTAGTAATGATAATTATAAAGATCAAGCAGACCAGCACAAGCGGGAACAAATCTTTGAGGTGGGAGAACAGGTATTGATTCGCATTCGATCTGAGAGGGTCTCGCAAGGACCAGCAAAGAAATTAAGCACAGTCGTATGGAGGATTGGTGCGAACGCATATGAGATAGACATTCCTCATGGTATGGGCATCAGCCGAGTATTCAACGTAGAGGATTTGACTCCTTACTACGAGAAGCATGTGTATGTGAACCCCTTTACCACACCTCTACCCGAGCCTTCATCTCTCATAGCCCCTCTACCCAAGCCTTCACCTCCTATTGCCTCCATCAGTCCCTCTTTGTTGCCACCAGCAAAGTCGCGCCTTGTAGATCGCATTGCACCATCGACGGTTCCACCGACACAGCCGTCGACCGAAGATACATCATTACAAGACGGAGATACATCATTGCCAGAAAGAGATACATCATTGTCAGACGGAGATACATTAGTACCACCAGTTTCTACCGACGATGTGCTTCAGATTATCGGTCACGACTTCTATAACGCGGGTGGGCAAGATATTGTACGCTATCTTGTCTGTTGGAGCGGTAGGCCACTGCACGATACTACATGAATTTCTTCAGAGAAGCTTGAGAGACTCGCCCCGCGGCCACACAGAGAGTACGACCACCTCCACTCATCGGAGTTGAGTGCTTTTAAGCCCGGGGGAGTTGATGGCGCGCCACGACCGACTCGCGTGTATACCCATGGGAGGCGGTGACTCGCTGCCTGGCCGGAAGATCGGAGTCCGTAGTTACGTCCGGATGTTCGAGTCGAGTCATTTTCATATTTTGTGTTTTTATTTTGAGGTGTATTTAGCCCCGACCGGTCCAAAACAGCATTAGCTGTCCGATCAGGGTGATTTATTTGCAGTATGTGGTTACTAGCGGTTTTGGGGGTGTTAGGGTTATAAAAATAGAGGCGTCGGTTGTGTAGGGGTTATCGAAGGTTTTGCAAGAAAGTTGAACCCGTCGGCCTCCGTGGTTTTGGTGCGACGCCAAATCCTTTCCCGCCTCCGACCGTTGGTGTGACGCCGATGCCGCTTCCATTTCCCATCTTCCCTCCCGGTAAGCCACCTCCGTCACTTTTCCGACCCATCGTTGCTACTCCACCCGCCAGCCCCTTCAAAAAGTCATTCCCACCCCATCCGGTGAACACCTCCGCCCGGATTTACTTCCCAGATGAACCCCACCTCTTCCATGCCACTGCCTGAAGCTTTCCACCGCCCCTTCCAGAAAATTTACCACCGCCGGATCACAGTAAATCCACCCCGATCCTTCCCACTACAGTAGTAAACCAAATCCTCCATCAAATCCCAACCTTCACCCCTTCTTCCTGTAGCCGAACTCCTACACCACCAGTAAGTCTCATCTCCCACTCCACTGTGTGCCCCTCCCCACCTCCCCCACCGTGAACCTCTCCCTTTCCCAACTACCAACCAGCCAGCCTCCACTTCTCTTAACAACCACTCACAATTCTTCCCAAGCCTCCTGCAGCCTGATTCCACTCCCGGTGTATTCCTCCAGTTGTTGTAACCCTGGATGCCCTCCACACCTGCTATTGTCGCCGCCTGCACGCGTAAATTGTGGTATACAGTCATTTCTTTTCTAGTTGTTTATTTCGGCACTCATATTGTGGTGGATGCGTTTTATTTGTTAATAGTATATTTGTTGTGCGACTTGTTGGACTTATTCCGCTTGTGCTTAAAATTATTGCGCCTCTTTTACTTGCTAAATTAATAGTTTGTTCTCTTTTAATCATTTATTGTTCACTTGCTAAATTAATAGTTTGCTGATAAATTTTAAAGTAATTAATTATTTGCTGTAATTTTCGTAGAGGACCACTTGTGCACTTGCATTGCCCTCATCGCATTTAGGATTGCATTTAGAGAGTCCTCCCGAGTCAATCGATCTACCACCGCATCAAATTGATATCAGAGCCCTAGGTTAGGGTCATTTGCATGTTGCGTAGTGGTAGAGAGTATCGTCAGTCCATGTCAAGTTGCAATCACACCGACGATAGGACTGCTAGTTCACAAACAGACATGACACCCGCTGAGTTTCAACGTTTGGTTCTCGACCGATTCGATCGGATGGGAACCCAATTCGAAACTCTTAGATGTGATATTGCGAGGGTTAGCACAAAGGTAGATCAGTTAGAGACACCTAGAGGTCGAGCGGCCCCTCTCCCAGATGAGGAGCCCCACGAGGGTCCACGAGACGTGATACCACCTCCGGAGAGGCGTGGTAGAGACATTCCTCGCCGAGATCCCCCTCCCTTCGCGAGAGGGAATTATCGTCGTGGATACGAGTACAGGCGAAATTCAGGAAGGGATCACCGCCCTCCTGATGAGCCTCGTCCACCCCCCTCGTAGGGATCGAGCACGATATGATAATGATTACGATGATGACTATGGGGATTATCGTGAGCCGCGCCATGGGATGACTTCAGAGGAGGATGACATCACCCGGTGCATTCGTATTGATGCGCCTTATTTCGACGATCACCTAGACCCGAAGGCATTCAGTGATTGGCTCATGAACATGGAACACTATTTTGATTGGTTTGAGATGAACGATGACAGGCGAGTGCGGTTCAATTTATCACATCAGTAGATCAACTCGCACAAGCCCGTCAGACCTACTATCTTGCATGATCTCTCTGACAAACTTGGCTTTTATGATATCTACTCTCCATATCAAGCAAGATATATGTTGAGCTCGCCATTTCCAGCTTGAGGGATTTGCAAAAAATTCATATTATCATTGTGTGTTGACCATATATTTTATTAAGATATAGACTAACTATGACCTAGTGATACCATATATTTAATTAAGATATAGCCTAACTATGACCTAGTGATACGTGCAAGCAACCACATATCAAGAACACAAACTTGTAATAATTCAATGAAAAACAAAAGAAATAATTAACAAACATGCTTGTTACCAACTCTTGAGAGTAGGATCCCTCTAATAGTCCTCTCCTAAGATAGCCAAAGATAACTAACTCCAAGATAATATAATTTTTATACTATGGGCTCCTTATATAGATGGAGACTAGCTACAAGACAATATACTAAAAGATTACATAATTAACTATGAATATAGGATATTCCATAAAGGCCGCCGGATTTCAAAGAGAGTTCTCGCAGAGTGAAGTCAAACATCTGAGAGCGCATGTGATATGTTTTCAAGACGTATATGTATCACCTACCCTTCAACTAGAGTGCATGACAACGGTGTGATCTCTCTCAAGCCCACAGATTAAAAGCATAAGGGTATCTGCATCAAAATAATCATGTTTGTCTCTCGATTATCCAAACTTTGACCGATGGTAGAAGATATATCCTTATGCTTATCGACAGCTCTTTGAGTGTATTCATGAGTAAAATGACATGGAACTTTTGATGTGTGCAATGACTTGTTCTAGAGGTATTAATGTACACACGCTTTCTGGGATGGTACATTTGGTCGACTACCTCTATCTGAGGCTTGCTATGGCATGGAAATTGTTGGACTCAAGGAAACATCAACAAGGACACATATAATCATGTGTCCTAAATCCCCCTTATTTTCAAAAAAATTGTTTCCCTGCCTATATTGAGTCGTGCCTATGTTTTGAGCTGGTGTTCATGCTTCAAAGTCAAAATTACACTATAAATAGACTAATAAACCCACGGAAAATTTGAGCACTGTAAAGAAGGTGATTATCAATTCTAAAAAGAATTTGTTTCTTAGTAAAAGGAAATGAGAGCACATGACATAGTATAAGATATTAATACCCCCAAAATTTACATTTTTAGAAGTAGTCTAAAACATATTAGCATGGCGAAATACAAATTTACATTGAAAGCGGCATGTATAAAAAATAAAGGAGCTATAATCTGTTTTTTACCTAAAGTCAGTTGATGGGTTAGGCCCCTGCCACCCCATATCTTTCCATTGCTCAGAAACAAGGCCCGTAAGGCCTGTTTCTGGGAAAGAAGCTTTCCACAAAGCTTTGAGAGCATCCTGCAAAATGAAAGGGGATAACGAATTTATAACCTGGAATAAAATTAAAATATAGATTTTAAAAAATGAACTAATTCGCTTTGCCATTCTTCCCTAATCATTTAATAAAAGTAACTAGGAAAGGTGGGATAGAAGGACAGACTTTTGCAGCCTTTTAAAATGTTAACTCCCACTCGTACGAGTTTCTTGGTGATTTTCAGCTGTCCAACATTTTAAGGATGGAGATCTTGACTTATATATATATATACTATATTAAAAGGGAAAACACCCTTTGGTTAAGCATTCACTTTCCGATTTTACCCCTCTTTATTAAATGAACTCCAATTTTAAAAATTTGTGTTTTTTTATTTTAAAAAATGTGATCTCATATAGACAAAGCCATTTACCTACAATAAAAACGTGTTCTCCTTGCCGCTCGCGAGCCCTCGTACACATCGCAAGAATGACTGATGAGAGGAGCATAACACTCGGGGGTTTGCGAGCGGCGGGAGCGGGGTTGCGCCGGGACAATGTCGTGGCCGGGATAATATCGCGCGGGAGACGGGGGGCCCATGCACTATCACAGTTGAGATACTGTCGCGATTGGCCGTAGGGGCGGAGCCCCGTGCCTGTCACTCATGCATATATATGTGTGTGTGTGTGTGTGTGTGTGTGTGAAACATTATACAAAGATATCCCCTTATGGTATAATGGTGGATGACCAACAAAGAAATCATGACCCTCCATTTAAGATCATAACCATTTTTTTTTATTTTTGAAATTCCAAAATAAATAATCTTTTTAACTCTCATATACCTTATTTCTCGATTACTCTATCTACAAGTGGAGGGAGTATTGTCGCATCGGGGCATTGTCGCGGCCGAGGTACTATCGTTGGCCACAGGGGAGGGGAGGGGGGGCACTGTCACTCTTGTATGTATATATATATGCAAGCAATCGTGCACCGGCTTCTCCCGTGCCCCGACGTGACAATACAGTTGTCATTCGTCATCCCCATAAAAAAATTGTCACTAAATACAAAATTTAATAAAAATTGAAAAGATAAGTGCATACTTATTAAAATAAAATAAACACAAATTACACTCAATTATAAAAGGTTGTAAATGTTAAAATAGGTAAAATTGGAAAGATGAATACTTCACCATAGGACATGATATTATTTAGTAGATTTGACACAACCATTGAATGGAGAAAATGTGTAAATGGAAAATACTTGATGATCAGGCCTGTTCTCATCAAAAGGGACATTCAATCTTTCCTTGAGCATTTGTAGTCTTTGTTCCTGCAAAAAACATGACGTAAGGTCATCACCCGAAGAAACAAAGATTGCTCCTGCAACGCCAACTAGAGTTGATAAAGTATAAGCAACAGTTGTTCACACACAAAAAAACTGGTCTTTCAACCATAGAGCATCTAATCGGGTTATATCAATTTTTTTTAAAGTTTGGTGTCACTTGGTTTATGTTTAGATTGTTCCAATAGCACAGAATCGGCATCATCACTAAAAATTTCAGTATAATTGAATGTTCCTTCATTAGTTTCTATTGAGAGCTAAACGAGGCGCTAAATCTATTTAGTGTTGTTTTGTAGTAATGTAACTTTGAACTATTCCTTCTCTTTTCACTCCAATAACATCAGCTCCAAAGAGTACTAGTGCACGTATGCTCTCTAGTGCACCTATGCCCCATAGTGCACCTATCCAAAAAACCTAGTTCAATTTATCACTATCTTTAGCAAGTAAAGTGGACAAGGAAATTATAACATAATGTATTCTCATTCCATCTCTCTTAATTTATAACATGATTTAATACAAAACAAAAGATTGCACTAAAATTTGAAGAAGAACAAAAGATACAAACTCGCAAGACACGTTCGCACTACATTTTTGAGAATGCGTTCTCACAAAAAAACTCATCTCCAAAGGAGTGACTACAAATGACTCCAAGAATATGCCCATTACACTCATAAGCCTCCCCTTATAGTATGAAGTTGACACATTTAATCAGACTTAAATAACATGACTAATAATTACATTGATTAATTAAAATAAAAGAGGCAGCGACGATTCTTCTCGTCACGGGATATTCATCAAAAGTGTATACATATTAATATATTTCTTGAAAATAAAACTTGTCCCCCAAAATCTAGCGAGGGCGTTGCTGCGCAACACCATACGCCACTGCAGCGGGAGGAAAGAGGTGGAATGGATGTCAGTGGAGTATCCTTGTGTGTGATGGTGGGTAAGCGAAAGCAATGGCCAAGGGGCAATCCATATTTGTCTTGAGAATGGACCCAGCATGGTGTGTCTCCAAGGAAGAGAGCTACTTCCTTCCTAAAACTCCTTGACGCTTGAAAAACTGCCTATATCCAAGGCCGCGTGAGGAAAAGGAAGATGGGCATCAGAGGCAAAATTCTAAAAAACAGGTGGGCCCATTTATCCAAATCTATTACAATTTTTGAAGTAAAAATAAGCTTTTCAAATAGAGAAAAATTGGCATTGATTAAATTGATGGGTCAATTTGGGCGTGGATTGGGAATTAGATACAAAATTGATTAAGATATATGTAGTTTGAAAGGGCTTGGGCTGTCTTGCGACGGTCTAGAGGCTACAGTATCGAAGGTGAAAAGAAGTGCATGAATTTTCGGCTTTTTGTTTGGTGTGTGGGGTCCATTAGGAGTAATGATAAAAGGGGAAATTTGGGGGTACATGGGAAAGTTTGGCAAGAATTGAGCTTCATCAATGGGCACGTTGTTCAACGTTTTTGGATAAAGGAATAGAAAACTCAGAAATTGAGCAGCCATAGTCACGTGAGGGAAAAAATAGCACGATGCTACATGGGATGGAAACAATGCAGTCAATGAAGGTAAGGGATGAGGCATTGAGTCCTGATGGAGGTGTATCAAAATTGATGAGTAGTCAATAGAGTTGTTGGCAATAGGATGTGAGTTCTTAGTCGCTAATGTTGGTTTTGTTAGAAATTTATATTAAAACATTTAATTTATAATGTTTTATTGGACCCTTGCTTGGTGTTTTGTGTTGGGCTTCTCATATTTGATGAAAGGCTCCAAAAACAAATGGAGGGAATCCAAATATTTGGAGGAAAATTTTTCATGAAGGAAAAGATGAAACTTTAGTCCCACATTGTTTATCACCACTCATGTTGGAGAGTATATAATGTAATTCACTCATTCATATTTGTTTAAAGAAACATAAGGAGGAACTATGACCCACACGCGCGCACCGCACCGGACCGGATCCGGATTTGGAGAATAATTGAATTGAATTGTATTTTTTTTATATAAATTAGTTTTGGCATTTTGTAAATCTCATAATTCCGCGAAGAACTCACTTGCGTCGACATGCTTTGATTTCAACTCAAAGCATGCTCCGACCTCTATTCAACCCATGCTCTGATTTTTACTCAAAGCATGCTCCGATTTCTCTTCCACACTGAAGTCGACGCATGCCCCGATTTCTATCGACGCATGCTCTGATTTCTCCGGCTACATCGATTTCTCTGCTATTACTAAACCACGTGCGGAAAAAAAAATTTGTTCGTTTTCTTTGCGCGTTTCCGCCATTAATAACATACGTTGGGAATCCAACGTTCCTCTGCACAATAAAGACTTACTAATTATAACCATTGCAATTTATTATGTGATTAATTTCTTACCGTTTTAACGAGACTCTGATATAAGAGATTTTTTTGATTAATTTTTTCAGGCTCTCTCTCGAAAATTTCGGCTCTCTGTCACTTTCACTTTTGCGATGAATTTCATCGTGTTTTTTACTTTCTTGACGTTTGCTTCATCAAGTGGGAGTTCGAGTGCCCTATGCTTCTTCAGTGTCCGTGCACATCGGAGTTTTCGGGATCTAGCTGGATGTTGTACCTTGGAGAAGTGAGCATTGGTTGAAAGCACTGCCGGAGGATGGTGCAACTTCTTTAGGGCAGTGATCACATGTCTTACACATGCTCGATTCTAAACTATATACTAATTCTGAATTTTATTTCTCATCTTTTTGCTAATTCAAGTTTTATTATCATCCTGCTGCTATTCTTCATTACAGTTTCTCAAATATATATATTATATATATAGGAATATATGGAAAATATTTCAATAGGTCTAGGTGTTGGCTGAAGGCAAAGGCTGACGGACTGAAAAAAAGGGGAAGAGATGGGGTTTGGAATGGTGGTCTGGACAGCACGAGTGGCCGGCTCAGTTGACATAGGGAAATATGATAGGGAAGGTCGATGGAATCCCCCAAGGAACGGGAAGAGAATAATAAGCTGAGGGTGCAGGTGTCGAGAGAGTTATTTAAGGGGTGGAAAGAGGTGGTGCCACATTTGTTGTGGCTGAGAGCAGTGGGTGGAGTTGGTGAAAGCAAGGTTTTAAGAGGGATGGTCTCAGGTGGATTTAGGATGGAGTGATGGAGATAGGGCCGTGAGAATGCGGAAAAAGGGTCGCCATGAAACTTGAAGAGTTTGAAGAAGCAGGTGATGAATCTCCGTGTCCCCATCACAAGGATGTTGGCGAGGGCAGCATCCATCTCATACATCATGTGTACATCGATGCCATGGAGGTGGACATTTCAAGAGATGAATTGTGCAAAGTGATGACTAGTTCATGGCAGCCAAATAAGCGACTTGCAGAGAGCAACATGTTGTTTGATTACTTTGATATGAACCAAAATGAAAAATTGTATTAAAACATGAAAAGAGATACAAACTCATGAGGCATGCTAGCATCAATGTTCTTGAGGGTTGGTTCCTACAAGAATTCCTCTTCCAATGAGAGATTACAATATACTCCAAAAATATATCCAACAAATGCTCCTAACCTTCCCTTATACAAATGGAGATGACACGCCTAATAAGGCTAATAGATAACATAATTAATTACTACATTAACAAAAATAAAATAAAAAGGCTCCTCTGATTCGTCCCTCATCATGGGATACTCCTCAAAAGTGTGTATATGTATCATAACATTCATTGCAGTATTACCAAACCTTTTAACCATGGCACAATTTTCAATTATTACTAGAAATCCAACAAAAGTAGCTTAGTTTTAACAGTAAAAATAATCACAAATAGCGAATTTAAATTTGATTTTTTTTTCATTTTTTTCTTTCAAGATCAGCAAGCTGCAACCAACTGAAAAGTATTCCCAAAGCCACTTCGAGCACAATTACAAGTTAACAATCTGAATAGCATTTTACCCTACTGTTCAAGAATATTTATTACGAACGCGGAGGTAGAGAGGCGTCCACCAGTGTGGCAGGTACACTAGCGCCGTGAAAGACCCACTAGTGACGCGTCGGTAAAAGGTAATTAAGCCGTGCGAATATCTTGGGAAACCGAATGTATCTTTCCTTGTATTGCAGTTGAGATGAGGGTGTTATATAAAACCATCTATGCTATGTATTTTCTTTTCATCTTGGTGGTATTAAGAAATTGGGAACACCGGGTGTTATTTTCTCTTCCTCTTTCTTCCCTCTCGAGTCATGGCAGCCGGGTTCCTCTTTTTTGAATACCTAACATTTGATCCATCGTGCTAGATCTCATTACAAGTGGGTGTGGCGATTGTCTCTGTTCAACCTTACCATTACGGCCGCACTCAGAAGGGAGAGATTGAGATGCTTGTGGGAGACATGTTATCTATGGGTAAAATCTGCCCCAGCGCCAGTAAATTTTCGAGCCCGGTTCTCTTGGTCCGCAAGAAAGACATTTGATGTTTCTGTGTGGACTACCGAGAGCACAAGTTCATATTCTGAACAAATATCCCATTTTGGTAAATGATCTACTTGATCAGCTACGGGGGCCTCTTACTTTTCTAAGATGGACCCCTGCTCCGGCTATCATCAAATTCGAGTACAGGAATATCCCAAAGACGGAATTATTCACACACGATGACCACCATGAGTTCATCGTCATGACTTTTGGCTTGATGAATGCGCCCGCCACCTTTCAGATGACAATAATTTATTCTGGTCAGCCCAGCGTAGGTACATCGTGGTTTTCTTTGATGACATCTTAGAACAGCTCCTCTTGGTAAGATCACCTCCATCATATGCGAAAGACACTAGTCACCCTTAAGGAACATGATTTTCTAGTGAATCCCAAGGAGTGCATTTCAGTCAGCCTGAAATCAGCTACTTGGGGGGCACAATTTTCACATAGGGAGTCGCTATGGATAAGGACAATGTCTGGGCCATCCTTTAGTGGCCCACACCCCGCTCTCTCCATGACATCCGAAGCTTTCTGGGACCTATTGGGTACTACCGGTGATTCATTAGGAATTATGACAAAATTATCAAACCCCTCTTCAGCATGTTAAAGAAATCCAATACCGGCAGATTTCAGTGGACACCAGAGGAGGCCACAGCCTTCCAAGACCACCAGCAAGCCCTTAGCACTTCCCCAATCTTAACTCTCCCGGATTTCTTCCAATCGTTCGTTGTGGAGTGTGACACATCAGCACTGCTGTCAGCGCTGTATTGATGCAAATGTGTCAATTCATTGCCTACTTCAGTCGTATGTTTACGGCTACTGCCCCGCTCCGCTTATGAGTATGAGCTTATGGCGTTGATACTTGTTGTGCAACATTGGCATCCCTACCTACTTGGCCAAAGCTTCATGGTCCAAACAAATCATCATAATCTTTGGTACCTCTGGAATCAGAAGATTGCCACTCTGGCACAACAGGTCTAGGTTGCAAAACTATTGTTCTATGAGTTTCTACCGGAATTCCACGCCGGCTGCTCCATCTGTGTCTGATTCTCTTCTCAGCAGCGACATAATGCTAGCTTAGCCGCTATTTCGCGACCAATCTAGGAGGATGCTTCTCTTATCCAATGCGAGGTTGTCGCCAACCCACTCCTTCAAATGATTGTTGCTTCCTTACGGGTGAATGACACCGCCCGACACCATATAGTTTCGGAAGGGATCGCCTCTGCCACCGCAGCCACTTTGTGATCTTAGCTTCATCTCAGCTCATCTCACGCCTACTCACAAAATTTCACTTGACCCCAAAAGGAGGACCATGCAGGTGCCTTCCAGACATATTGTCGCCTCGCGGCGTTTTAGTATTGGCCTAGCATGTTCCAACGGGTCAAAGCATTTGTGTCAGCCTACTTGTCGTGTTAGCCTGCCAAGTACAAGATCACTTTTCCTGGGGGCCTCCTTCAGCCACTTCTTATCAATGCCCGGACCTGGAAGGATATTTCCATGGATTTTATTTCAAAACTCCCTCGCTCCAAGACGTGGGATTGCATATAATGGTTGTTGGTCGTCTATCCAAATATGTCCACTTCCTTCCCCTTTGACGCCCGTTTACTGCACCAGTGGTTGCCGCAACTTTCATTGATGGGGTGGTTCGCTAACATGTGTTCTCTCGCTACATTGTGATTTGTGAGCGATCGTGATCCTTTATTCCTGAGTTCATTTTGGTAGTCATTGTTCAAAATGCAGGACACCCAACTTTGTATGAGTACAACTTACCACCCCCAGATGGACAAGCAGTCTGAGGTGATGAATTATTGCTTGGAGACATATCTACTATGTTTTGTGTGCAACCACCCGCAGACATGGGCGAATTGGCATTCCTAGATTGAGTACTCTTACAGCATCTCATTCCAAACCAGTTTCGGCACCACTCTGGTCAAATCAGTCTATGATAGACCTCCACCATCCCTCGCGCGCACTTTCCCCGATGAATTCGGCGTGGTGTCCCTGTCTGATCTGCTCTGTGACCATGAATCAATACTTCTCCAGCTGCGCCATCACCTTTAGCGTATGCAGGACTGCATGGTGGCTCTTATAAACCTCCACCGTCGAGATGTCCAATCCACTGAAATGGATACCGTCTTCGTCAAGCTTCGGCCGCACCGCCAGATTTCGGTGACCCTGCGGAGCCATTCCAAGTTAGTGGCCAAGTTCAACGCTCTGTTGAGATTGTTGCACGAGTTCACACTACAGCATACCACCTTCGCCTTCTCCAAGACATCCGCATCCACCCGGTGTTTCATGTCTCTTAGTTAAAAGGGTTATTGGAGACCATCTGTTCGAGGCGACTTTTCCCCCATCTTCTCCCGGGCTCAGCTCGCCAGACTAACTCCCCCAGCTTGTCACGGATACACAAACTATAAGTCGAGAGGATTCCTTCGTCGATCAAGTCCTAGTGCACTCGCTTGATCGGCCGTTATTGAAGGCCACATGGGTTGACCGGTCTGTTTTCAATGCTCGATTTCAGACTTCTGCCTTGAGAACAAGACAAATTTTCTAGAGGGTTAAATTATTACGAACGCGGAGGAGGGAGAGGGACTTCTACCAGTGTGGCGGGTATACCAACGTCGTGAAAGAACCTCAAGTGATACATCAGTTGAAGAAGGTCACTAAGACGCACGGATATCTTGGGAAGCCGAATGTATCTTTCCTTGTATTGCAATTGAGCCGAGTGTGTTATATAAACCCTCCATTCTATGTATTTTCTTTTCATCTTGGTGGTTTTAAGAAATTTGGGAGCCCTAGGTGTTGTTTTCTCTTCCTCCCACTTTCTCTCTTGTCCTCTTCCCTCTCTAATCTTGGCAGACCGGTTCCTCACTTCCGAATACCTAACAATGTTCTTGGGTTATACAGTTAACATAACAATGTGGAAAAACATAGAAAAAAATTTCTCCAAGATTTATGAAAAAAATTAGTGTTGGTAATATCTTGCGGTAGACCGGCAAAATTAAGGATATAGCTAAGACAGATAATTTAACTTATATTTGTGGAAAATTCTTTAAGTGTTTAAAATACAGAATCTTATTGATAAAGTTTTGCAAGCCTCTATTCTAACAGATGGAAAGAAAATCAATCACAGAACATATATATAGGTATAATATCAAAGGATCTTAATATTAATATTACATTATTTACAATGTTCTTTTGTTATCCGAGTATTTATCATTTTAAGGGAAAACGGGTTATAAGTTTACAACACAAAAAGATTACCTGAAGAGGGGTGAGGGTATAGTCTAGGATCCTTTCGTAGTTACCATAACGCTTATTTCCATTACGAAAGAAGATTCCTCCAAACCATGTGCGTGGTCCAACCATATCATTAGCTGCAATGTACAAAAATTAGTGGAAAAAAGACAAAATTGACAATGCTTGCATAAAGATGTATTACATGAGGTTGAAGGATAGGATGTAGGGACAAAGTGTGTGCATCTATATTATATATATATAAGAATTGTGGTCAAATGTCATCGATGATCTTGCTTACATCAGCAGTTCTTCCCTTTTACAATTTTATAATTCGAAAAATTGTCTTTCTTCCCTTTCCACTTTTACCAGCACGCAAACACGCACACACAGACAAAAGAACAAAGTGGAAGCAAGAGAGAGAGAGAGAGAGAGATCTTACAACAGTGCCAAAAAAATCTATAGCCAAAATACTGAGTACAGAACATAAAAGGAATAGTTACTTAAATATGAGCATCAAAACATTAAAAAATGAATAAAAAATAAGGTTTGATAACCTGAAGTTAAAAACCATATTTTACATTCAAGTATTGGGAAAATAATGAATATATATTGGAAAAGTAAAAGGAATGTGTAAAATAAGAAGCTTACCGCATCTGGAGCCCAGAGAAACATTAGCTGAGATGTGGGCTATTGAGCTAGGAAAGTTGTGAAGATAACAAAAGAACATTGCCTTTGCTGCCACTGGTTCCAGGCCGAGGACCCATCATCCTCATCAACCTAAAAAAATTAAGAAATTAGTGTACGAGAGATCTGGGTTGCAATTTTGTAGTTCCTGTTAGCTATCTAGGAAGTGTGGATACTTGCAATGACCTTATGTATCTTACAAAAGGTTTCAGAGTCAGGAAACTCTTAGAATCCCGTTCCCAAAATTCTTAGAAAATTTTTCTCTCAAGCTTAAATAAAAAAAATCATTGAGGCCACTGGATACTCTGGGTCTGGGATGATCCCGGATATGCCCAAGTATGCTAAAAAATGATCAAAATTGTGCATATTCTGATGTTAATGTGGAAAAAAGCATGTGAAAGAAAAGTGTTGGGTGATAAGTGATGTGTTATGTGATAAGTGATGAGAGTCAATTAATTATCTATTTTCATACATGGATCCCATCAATGATATGATACGCTTTTGTGACACAATCTTGTATTTATTTAATAGATGATATATGAGATATAGTAATTGATCAAAATGTGAATACCACGCAAATCTTCATGTTAATTATATTAAATAATTCAAAATTTAGAAACGTATTCCATATCATAATTTTTCTGAAAGTCATGAATCTCGTATTTGTATCATATTGTATCATGTCTCCATCCCCTTGCAACATATCTCATTAGCAAGCTACTAATATAGGGTGAAATAACTGCAAAAAAAATAATTAATAAAAAAATGGAACAATGCGGAGAGAATGGATATCTGATTTTGAAACATTACTCCTTTATTCCTAGATAATTTGTTATACCACGAAGAGAAGTAAAAGAGGGCATAAAAATAACTAAAAAACATAAGCATAAAGCAGCAATGTTCATGGATTGACTTAATTAATTAATTTATCTATTAAATTGGATCAATAAAGATTTAAGCACCAACCATCATATCTATTAAGCATGGTTTGATTGGAGAAAGACAAAGATGAAATCCAATATAATCGATCAATAAAGATTTTAAGCCCCAACAATCTCAACGTTTCAGCATTCAATGCCGGGAGAAAACAAACAGGGAAGTCAAGTTGATCCCTAACTCAGCCAAATTTATCTTGTTATAGAATCGATCAAATTTATGTTGTATAATAAATTTAAAACAAGAACAAAAATGTTGCAAAAAATTTGGTGGTGGAACTTGAAGATGGAAAAACAGGTTACTTTCAAGAAGACAATTATGGAATAACCATTTGATGACCCTTATGTTGATCCTAATGTCTCATGGAAAGTTATGTCTTCACATTTAAGGATAAACAAAAATCACTCTACGCTTGTAGGAATGATGAAAACTTAGTCATGTATAAAGTCGCCAAAAAAAAAAAGCTAAACAGACAGTAAGTAAAGCAAGAAGTCAAGCTTATGAAGAATTTTATAAGCGACTAGATACCAAAGATGGAGAGCATGACATGTATAAAATTTCTCGAGCTAGAGAAAGAAAGACGAGATTTAAATCAAGTAAAATGCATAAAGGATGAGACAAATACAGTTTTGACGGTTGATATGGATATTAAAGAGCGATGAAAAAGATATTTTTATCAACTCTATAATGAAACAAAGAACAATGAAATAAACTTGCAAGAGTTAAGTAAATCAAAAAAGTATAAGAACATAATGTTTTATCGTAAAATTCAAGTATCGGAGGTAAAAGATGCTCTAAATAAGATGAAAATGGAAAGGCAGTTGAGTCAGACGATATACTCATCGAAGTATGAAAATGTCTAGAAAATGAAAGAATTTTGTGGCTTACATGATTTTTCAATAAGATACTGAAGTCAAAGGGGATGTCAGACCAATAGAGAGAAAGTATTTTGGTACTTTTGTATAAGAATAAAGGGGATATACAAAATTGCGTTAATTACAAAAGAATTAAATTGATGAGTCATACCATGAAACTATGGGAACGAGTAATAGAAAGAAGATTAAGACGAGAGACTAACATCTCGGAGAATCAATTTGGATTCATGTCAGGGAGGTCGACCATGGAAGTTATACATCTCTTGAGGAAACTCATTGACAACTATCGAGAAAGAAAACAAGATTTGCATTTGTTATTTATTGATCTTGAGAAAGCTTATTATAGAGTTCCAAGAGAGCTTATGGAGACTCTTAGAAAAGAAAGGTGTAAATATATCATATATTGACACAATCAAAGAAATATATACAAATTCAGTGACAAGGGTGAGGACTTCTGGAGGATTAACACAGGAATTCCCTATCACTGTTGGCTTACATCAAGGTTCAGCTTTAAGCCCTTATCTCTTTACCCTTATCTTAGATGAGCTCACCAGACATATCCAACAAGCAATACCTTGGTGTTTATTGTTTGCGGATGATATCGTTTTGGTTGATGAGACGCGCGAGGGTGTAAACGCAAAACTTGAATCTTGGCGAGATACTTTAGAAAAGAAGGGTTTTAGGTTGAGCAGGGCAAAGATGGAGTATATGGAGCTTAAATTTAGCGGTACAAGAAGGACAAATGACTTCGTTATCAAGTTGAGTGATCAAGATATTTCCGGTAGTGAGTGTTTTAAATATATTGGATTGATAGTTCAAAAAGACGGAGGTATTGATAAAGATGTGACACAAAATCCAAGCGGGTTGGTTGAAGTGGAGAGGCTTGTCAGGGATCTTATGTGATCGTAAAGTACCACTAAAACTTAAGGGAAGGTTTTACCGTACTGCAATTAGACCCGCGATGCTCTATGGTTCTGTGTGTTGGGCAGTAAATTGTGTACATGAGCAAAAAATAGGAATTGCGGAGATGAGAATGCTTAGGTGGATGTGTGTACACACGAGGTTGGATAAAATTAGGAATGAAAGTAACAGGGATAAGATAGGAGCAGCACCAATTACAGAGAAGATGCAAGAAGCTCGTCTAAGATGGTTTGGACACGTACAAAGGAGACCATTAGAGGCACCTGTTAGGCGTTGTGAGAGTCTAGTCACTAAGCATGTTAAACGAGGGAGGGGTAGACCAATAAAGACTTGGAATGAAACTGTAAGGAAAGACATGATGTACTTAGGCATTAGTGAGATTATGACAAAAGATAGGGTACAATGGCAACAAAGGATCCATATAGCCGACCCCACTATAGTGGGATAAAGGCTTGAGTGTTGTTGTTGTATAGAACCGATTTAATTATTGATAATTTAAGCAATGATAAATATGGTATCTCCCTAACCTGCATAAATGTAACCCACCCAAACTCCGTTTGGTAATTGATGGACATCAATTGTGTCTCCGTTGAGTCATTTGACACACGCGTCGGGATTCATTTAGGGTCATTTTATTGTGATTAACAGTTTTAGAATCGACAGATAAACGATCGGAGATCGATATCGTATTCATCACGATTTTTTATATTTTTGTGTATTTTTCTTTTATTTATTTATTTCGTATTATTTTGAAATTTAGATCCAATATAAAATTTGAGCAATTAGATTCATTTAACATAAAATCTAGATCTTTCTCTCTATATAGCGTATAATTAGTGGAATGAGGGCGTTGACAATTTGTAAGTAAATTGGACTCGTTAGTCAAGGACGGGTGATGATGTCAATCTTTCCTACATGTTGAGGCCCAAGAGGAGTCCTTGTCCACTTCGATGGTACCGCCAAAATTCCCTACTTCCGCCACATATCTTGTCGTCATCACCCTGAGCACGCGGGTCCTCGTTGTTATCATCTTGTCGATTCCCGTGAATGAAATCAACGGCCCTGCTGCCTCATCCACCCTTCACAGTTCTCCACACCCCTCCTCCTACTCCTCCACCCTTCACAGTTCTCCGCACCCCTCCTCCTACTCCTCCTCCACCCTTCACAATTCTCCACACCCCCTACTACTCCTCCACCCTTCACAGTTCTCGACACCCCCTCCTCCTACTCCTCCACCCTTCACAGTTCTCCAAACCCCTCCTACCTCCTTCAGCCC
Organism: Platanthera zijinensis; assembly: GCA_039513925.1. Lineage (NCBI taxonomy): Eukaryota > Viridiplantae > Streptophyta > Magnoliopsida > Asparagales > Orchidaceae > Platanthera > Platanthera zijinensis. Next base: position 49,888,715 of record CM077084.1, on the reverse strand, counting down.
TCAAAACTCCTACCTATTCCCCACCAAGATTCTCCGCCCCATCTTCCTCCCCCCACCAACCCTAATTGCCACCATCTTCTACCTCCTTGCTCCTAGCCTAAGCCTTAATCTTCTCTACCTCCACCAAATAACACTCCACTTCCCTCCATCTACCTATCACAATCATTGACACCCTTGAAGATCCCAGTAGAGTCTCCCCTCACACATACCCAACACACATGAACCCCTCTCTTCTACCACCTCCCCCAACATCCCTCCATTATACCAAAAATCTCTATCAACTCCTCTGCAAAACCGCACACCCGAACCTCTCCATTACTCACATTCTTACCTAAGCCACCAATTAAGTTCCACTTTCGATTTAATTACTCGATGAGCATCCAAATTTATTTTTATGGCATTTACATTGTCCTGGAAGCAACCTCTTGCAAAAATGCTTTGTGCACTGGGCTGCCCATTTTTTACATTGAACAGATGCACTCCTTATTACTAGTGGCATGTTGCTTTGACATTTGCACATTTATTTAAAGCCAACTTGTATAATTTGCTCCGCACTTAATTTATGCATGTTCTCACTAGTATGCAATTGTTACATGTAACTAATTTGGAATATTTGCAACCAATTGTCATTATTTGTGTGAGTTTTAATTTTTATTATTTAATTAATTGTGCATCAAAAAGTTCGCATGACCGGTTCATTAGCATTGCATAAAGGTTATGGCTCAGTCAATTGCTTATTTGGATTTACTAATTGTTCAATGATTGGGGCACACAAAGAAGAATCGTGTACCATTGAGGTAACATACTCGAAACTCTAAAAGGTGTCACGAGCCAACCATGCTTGCAACCTCACGGGTGAAGGGTTATAATTGGAACAGGAGCATCGGCCATGAATGTCAAAACTAGACTCGTCTAGTTTGAATGAAGAAGCATATGGTGTTTCTACAAAGTCAAGTCGAAGTGTTGATGACAACAATGATAGGTTGTCGGCGTGTCGCATAAAACAGGATAACACAAGAGCACAAGAGCAGTGGATGTGAACATCATGAAGATCTTGGACAAAAGGACCTATATGAAAGCACAAATTGGTTCGACAATGACTGTGCACTTCATCATAGTTATCATATGGAGGACTATGACAGTCCATGCTTCATCCCGCTTCATCTTACCTCAATGCAGACCAAGAAGGATGTGATTAGAAAACGAGTCATGGGCAAGCCTTCCATATCTGATTTACCCCATCTAGAGGACTCTTGGCTAACTTCCACCCCAAACAAACAAGTTTAATGTTGACATGTCACATAGAACACTTATTACACGTCAACCAAAGTGAACTTGAGACACAATTACTCATCAAAAAAGGGTTCAAAGTTAACTTCTACAGAGATAGTGTGATTGTGCGAAGCTAACCTTCCATGTTAATCTACATTTGTCGAGTTGCTTCATTGGCAATTCACCCTTTTGATCATTTATGAGCAAACTCAATTGGGGAGTTAATTATCTTTATCGCACTGACAACTTTACGATTATGGCCCATCTTTTATTTGTCCTTTCTCTAATTAATCCTTCTTTGAAATTATTAAGCAACTCATGCAGGAAAACTCTGTTTCAATATGATGGAGAAATATGCAAACCCATTTTTGAACATAAATCCAAAATGTTTGCTAGTATTTTGTTTGTACTTACTCCATTTGATTCGTCATTAAAGGATATTAAAGTTTTGCATTAGTTCATGCACGTGGGTGGCCGAACTCCAGTATCAATTTTTTAATAAAATAAATTAATTGATTAATTTTTATTTAGCAAGTTGTCGCCCAAAGACTCTCGGGCAATTGTGCAATAGAAGCTCTAGTGCTCTTATTTTTCTTCTATTAATTTGTAATACAACTTTGAAGGTTGTGTTTCTACTCCAAGATGGTGGAATTCTCCTCCAATCAACGCAATAAAAATTAATTTTAATGAGTTTATATTCACAATGATAAAGAGATTGGTATTGGAGTAACTGCTCGTGATTATAATGGATGTTATTCATCTAATTTTAGAGATTCCTCGAATCCACAATTGTTGAAGTTTTGATAGCTAAGGAGATGCTCGAGTTGATTGCAAGCAAAGGGGGTGGGTGAACATGATTGTTGAGGAAGTTTTAATCCGCAAACTCTCGTTGCCTAATATTGATTTCTCTTCCAGAGTTCCACTTGGGGTAAGATCTCATTGTCAAGAGTGCTTAATGTCCGGCTTTCTTTGGTTAGTCGTGGGGGAATGCAATAGAATAAGATTTAGCTCGTCAAACTTTTTTCTCTTCTAAGGGTGATACCGAGATCCCATATTGGCGGTGATAGGACAGCTAATCATTAAGTCCACTCTTAAGCAATTTGTCATTGGAGTTCTGGAGTTCTTATTCTTTATCATCATGTTTTGCTTCCCTAGTACCAACAAAAACAGATTTTACTAGTTCTGGTTTTCCCCCCAAGGCTTTATTAGCTGCAATTGGGTTATTTAGGTCTGTAGATTCTACTTTTCATGTGTGTAAGCATTTTTTTAGTAGGATTTATTGATGGTCTTTTTCTGAGAGACTATTAGACAAGATTACTTATAGCATGCTTGAATTATAATAAATTGCTAGATTAAACAATAAATGAATCACCGGATTTACAATTAATTTAACCACTGCATTCCATAAACTAGTTCACATACCACATATTTAATATTCGTGTGCGATCATAAATTCACAATAATAAATTAATAATGGCATATGGATCAGGCAGAAAGGGAAATTTTATTTGGAAAGAAGAAGAAGAAGAACACCTGCAATTGGAGACGACATGCCGGCTACTAACGATGTCGGAGCAAGGACGAAGAGGGAAGGATCCTCTCTCGGCTCTTTGTTTGCTCTCTGGACCTTTATGTTCTACACAATGTCCCACAAGAGGAATAGACACGGTGCACGAGGATCGGAGTACGGCGGCGGAGATGCCGGCTAAATCACGATTTGCACGGCTAAGCTCAGTTCATCGGCGTTAGGTCTTGGCCGGTGGGGGGGAGGAAGATAGGCGCAAGCCCAAAACCGTAACTTAGCCACGAGACCACCAAGCGCGTAATGGTCGTCCTCGCGTTCCTCTCCAGCTATTTTTTAGCTTCTATTCCCATTGTAGAGATGGAAGCATGTTGTTATGTTTTATTTGAATACAACAAACGAACCCAGATAGCCATGACAGCGATTCGGAGAAAGGAAGAGAAGGGGCGAGAGTGCGTCGCGCTCCGCCTGTCGATCGGGAAATTTTTTGGTTCGGCGTCCGGTAGCCAGATCTGCTTCTGCTATTTCAACATTGCTACACGTGTCCTTGCATTTTTAAAAGATAAGGTGGAAGTTAGTTGGTAAGGATGCAACTCGGATCGGTTCGGTTCCACCCAAAATCAAGAACCGACTCATATAGATTCGGTTCTAAATTTTTGGAACCGGAACCGACCCACGGTCCTGTTGTATAGAATCTGATCTGAACCATTTGCTTTGGTTCGGTTCCGGTGCTGGTTCCGTTCTCGGTTCTACCTATGCCTAACAAAATTTAAAAATATTTTTTCCAATTCATGATTTATTGTAATATAAGTTTCAATATCTCATAATAGTTGAATCATGACTTTATATCATATTGAAATCATACAACTACGCAAGTACAATGAATATTTTTTTAGCCATAAAACTATATTCTCAATTAATTTCGCGTATTTGATCATATGATTATAATTGGTGTCTCAAAATATTTTCTTTAACATTGATATTTGATTCTCGGGTCGGTTCTGGGTACCCGACTCTTGGAACCGAACCGAATTGTCAGTTCTGATATTATGGGAACCGGACCCGAACCGAAGCTATTTGGAATCGGCCCAAATCATTCAGTTTGGTTCGGTTTTCGGTTCTTCGGTTATTTTTGCACACCCTTACTAGTTGGGTACAAAAATCCTGATCGGGCCGGGCTGGGACCGTGCCAATCGGGTCTGAGTTTTTTGCCAACTGAGCCCGGCTTGAACCAGGATAGGGTCCCCTCTCAAGGAGGCGTCATGCTAAGGCCCGAAAGGCCGGGCCGGGCCGGGCCGCTTTTCCTGTAGGCGGGATTAAAATAACCAATATTTGATTTTAATAGGCGGGATTTTAATCCCTCCTAAATAGGTGGTAATCCCGCCTAAATAGGCGGTAATCACGCCTATTAGGCGGGATTAATCCCGTCTATTTGGAGGAAATCTTGCCAGGAGGCGGGATTTCCCGCCGGCGTGGGCGTCGGGCCCAGGCTAGGCCCGACGCCCGGGCTTATTCAGGTCGGGCACCGAACTAATATTGGGGCCCTGTAAGGGCCCGAAGCCCGACCTAGGCCCGAGTCGGGCTTTCCTGGGCAGGGTTTTCTCGTGTCGGGCCTAGCCGAGATTTCTCCGACCCGGGTCGGGGCAGGCTTCCCGGGCCCGGTCTTTTTGAACATGATTAGGTGAAACTATGTTTAGATTTTTGCTGAGAAGAATTAACTTATATTCAAGCCTACCTAGGGCGGATTTTTAGGAGAAGCGGCCGCGATCACTAGATGGGAAATTTCTGGATGGCATAGATGTTAAAGCTTCAACTTGAGCATCGTAAAAATAATTTTTCTCGACATTCTCTGTTAGTAAGTTTCATGCGGCGTGATGTAATAATCTATGAGTTGCTTAAACGATTGTGTCAACTGAGAGAAGGCGGACAAAAAAGGAAGGGGGCGGGAGCAGGCCCCCATAAGACAAGAGGAGCGATGCCAGGAAGAGCGTCAAAACGGCGACCGTCGTCGTGACCCACCAAGGAATGGGGGTCAGCGACCGCCCGAGAATACACTCCATTAAATACCACTCAGGCTAATGTGTTGTGCGCAATTCAGGATGATCCGACATTCTAGTAACCGAGAGTGCAGTCGTCGAACCCAAGAAATGACCAGTCGAAATACTGCGAGTTTCACCGTACGACATGTCACATTACCGAAGAATGTCACGAACTAAAGAATGAAATCGAATTTCCTGTCCGCCAAGGACTCCTTTGAAGGTTTCAGCAAGGACAAGCGCAAGGTCAGCAAGCACTGTGCCAAGAAAGAGAACAACATAACACGCCACAGGCCCCCCCCCGATACCCCAGACAAATGGTCGGTAACATCGAAATCATCGTCGGGCCCCCATTCCTTTCTACCCAGGTATTCTCAGTCGAAGCAACCGAAAGAGCTAACAAGAATATAGAGCTCAACCAGGATTTTACCATCTACTTTGGTAATGAAGACATCGAAGGGTTGCAGCCCCCCCCCCCCATCAGGACCCACTCGTCATGTGCGTAGGAGTCGGAGATCCCTGCTTCAACGTCAAAAGAATTTTCATAGACAATGGGAGCTCAATCGGTACTGTCTTGTTCTTATCCACTCTCTACAACATGAAACTCACCAAATAATATTTCAGTCCTGCCGCGAGACCTATTTATGGTTTCGGTAACCACCCAGTTCCCGTCCAGGGGATAATCACCCTACCAATGACGATGGGTGAATTTCCGAGGCAGGCTACTCATGATATTTAGTTCGTTGTCATCGACTGAAGTTCACCTTACAACTCCATCTTCGAAAGGCCGATCCAGTTTGTTTTTGGAGCAATTCCGTCAATTCCACACTTATTTATGAAGTTCCCGACCCTAGGAGGTATAGGGGTCATTCGCGGAAACCATGAAGCAGCTCACACCTGCTACTTAAAGCAGCTTCAGCCGGCAGTAGCAACCACCTTTGATGTCGATGACATCGATCTGCGCAGCAAGGATGCTATTGAACGAGGAAGCTCTCATTAGGAGAGGATGACCCTCCGCCGTTCAAGAACCCAGCACCACATTTATCCTTGTTTCTCTTTACTTATTATTTTCCTTGTATTTTGATTTTCTGTCTCCTACTTTTTATGATGTAAAAGTCACGAGCTACGACTCACGCAAATTATCTTTAAATTGATCATATTACAATTGTTTTCCTTATTCTCGTCTCGAGACCTCTTCGACCAGGCTAATTACATTCTCTGGAAGCCAACTCTTCAGCAAGACTGGGTTACTCTCCGGATTGAATCCTTACATTCTCCGGCGAGTAATTCCCGACCAAGCTCGGTCACTTCCGGATCAAATCTTTACATTCTCTGGAAGCCAACTTTCTGGCTCATATCCAGGGGTCGCGCAATTGGATCGAATCATTACATTCTTAGTGATCAAATCGAATCATTACATTCTCCATCGTTACTGCAGGCCAACGCCCTACCATTGTCAGGGCATGCCCCTTTGCGGTCACACAGTCGGATCGAATCCTTATATTTTCCAACATCCGGATTGAATCCTTACATTCTCTGGCAATCGGCTCATAGCCAGGCTAGGCCGTGCAACCAGATCGAATCATTATTCTTCGGCGATCAGATCGAATCATTACATTCTCCGTCGTTACTGTAGGCCAACACCCCGCCATCGCTAGGGCATGCCCCTCGAGGTCACGTAGTCGGATCGAATCCTTGCATTCTTCGACACCCGTATCGAATACTTACATTCTTTAGTAATCCTCTCATAGTCAGGCTCAGCCCTGCAATCAGATCAAATCCTTACATTCTCCGACTCTCGGATCGAATCTTTACATTCTCCGGGATCCAGATTGAGTTATTATACTCTCTGACATTATAACAAGTCTACATCCCACCAATTACTCACATTCGTGCATTTCAAAAGAGTAAAGAACTTGGCAATTAAATCCAGCAAGCACATAACTTGAAAGCATTGTCAAATACAACTCAATTCATCTTAGTTCAAGGGGGACTTCTTCAAATATGGGTTATTGTGGAAACAATACCCAATATTAAGGTATGCTTCTGTGATGATAGTGTAGTTAGTTCCTTGTTTCCTTTACTTACTGTTTACTGCTTACTTATTTACTGTCTCCTTTATTACTACTTCTGATGTTTACTCCATATATACATAAACTGTTAGATGGTGTCATGTCACCTGCATTTCCATTCTGCTCTATTGTCCTCCACTTTCTTTCTCATGCGCGGTTGTTGGGTACATTGGAAAATGTGTACCTAATTTGAAGAAGCCCAACCTAGCTCAATGATATACATCAAGGTGTATTTGATGTTTTTTTTCAGTTGACATGTGCAGGTGAAGGATTGATAAAGTATGCAGCAAAATTCTAAGTCCAAGTGTCGACACAGAGGAAGCAGTGTCGACACATAGAAGAAAATAGTCGACACATCACTGGGAAAAAGTGTCGACACAAAGGAAGCAATGTCGACACATAGCAGTTAGTCTACAACTACACTGGGAAAATGTGTCGACACAGAAGAAGTAAGTCGACACAACACTGGGAAACAGTGTCGACACAAAGGAAGCAGTGTCGACACATAGCAGTTAGTCTACAACTACACTGGGAAAATGTGTCGACACAGAAGAAGTAAGTCGACACAACACTGGGAAGCAGTGTCGACACAGAAGAAAAGCGTCGACCTCAACATTGGGAAAATGTGTCGACACAGAAGAGTAAAGTCGATCTCAAGTTTGTCGACACCTGAAGGCTATGTCGACACTTACTAAGTTATGATTCTACAACAACTGTGTCGACACACAGGACTTGTGTCGACACACTGAAGAGTCAAGACCAAGTTATTTTCAGAAGGAGTTGTGTCGACTCAAAGGCAACTTAGTCGACATCACTGAAGACTGTGTCGACACCAAAGTCAATTGTGTCGACACAAATAAACAGATGGTCTCGACACTTTCTGACAGACTGTCTCGACAACTTATGGTTCAAGACTAAGGCACAGGACTTGTTTGGAGACTTGCCAGCTGAGGATTGCCACCAGTTAACTGAAGCTGTCAGACTTGTCAGAAAACGGTTAGAAACCGGATCAGCCGGTTACCATGAAGAAAGTCTATAAATAGACGGATTCAGAAGAAGAAAGTAACTGTTGGAAAACATTGTTGAGAATCAAAAAGTTGAGAAGGATTACGATCCAATTCATTTCAAGAAAGTGCTAGGCACTTAAGAAGATCTTCTCCGGGAGATTTAAGAAGACTATCTAAGGATAGATCAAAGAAGAGTTCTAATCAGAATTCAGAAGAATCATTCAAAGTGCTGGATAGAGAGAGATCAAGCCAGAATTTGAAGAAGAAGAAAGAAACCACCAGTGGATTCTCAAGAAGCTGTTTGGAAATCAACTCAGCTAAGTTCTTATTCAAGAAGCTTTGAAGAAAGCTCAGATACAGTTGATTTCATCAGCTGATCAAGAATTGTCTTGGCCTTTTCTCTCTCAATTTTAGGCAAGACAGTTAGATAATATTTTCCATATTTCTGTAGGATCTGTTTACACAGATCTGAGTTGTAAGCCTATGTTATAAAGGCTGAGTGTAGGAGTGTTGAACTCTGAGTGGTAGGGCTGTTTGCCTGAGTGTAGGAGAAGGATCTTCTCTGAGTTGTAGGCCTTGGGGCAAGGCTGAGATAGGGCTGTTGTGCCTGAGTTGTAGGATCTATTGATCTGAGATTAGTGGAAGTTTGGCCAAATCTAGCATACTGCTAGATAGGTGAAGGGGGAAAGTGGATGTACCCAGACCTTGGGGAACCACTATAAAATATTGTGCAATCTGTGATGTTTTATTTTCTGTGATTGCTGTGATTCTTTTGTCAGTCATTGAATTGAATTCTGCCTAGAAGTTTTTATAAATAAGCAGAACCTATTCACCCCCCCTCTAGGTGTCTAGGCTGTCTTGAAAGTTAAACTATCAAGTGGTATCAGAGGGAGGTTCCTCAAAAAGGACTTAACAGTCTGAGGTAGATCTGAAAGGCAGATTCAAGATTCAAGAAGATGGGTTCTGGAGAGAATCATAAGGAGCTAGGGTCTATGAAATTACCCATATGCAAGAAGGAAATCTTTGGGATCTGGAAAGAAAGAGTCAGATTGTTTATGGAAGCATCTGACCCAAGGATTTACATCACAGTACAGGAAGGACCCTTCATTCCAATGAAGATATCTGTTCTTGATGCAAATATCCAAATACCAAAGACTTATTCAGAAATGACCAAGGATGAAATCATCTTGGCAACCATGGACAAAAGGGCACAGAACATCATTGTTAGTGCCATAGATGATTCAACATTTCAAAATCTGATTCACTGCAAGACCTCCAAGGAGATGTGGGACACATTGATTGTCTACATGGAGGGATCTGAAGAAGTAAGGCTGGACAGAAAGTCTATGCTAAATCAGGAGTATGAAAGCTTTAGACAAGGAAAATCTGATAGCATAACTGAGTGCTATAAGAAATTCTATAGAATTGTGAATGAGCTAATCTCCTATGGAAGAGTCTTCAGTACCTATGAACTGAATGACAAATTCTTAAGATCCTTATCAAAGGACTGGGATACAAAGATCTGTGCCATAAGAGAAGTGGCTAAATTGGCAGAGATATCTCATCCAACCCTGTTTGGAAAGTTACTATCCTATGAAATGCAACTTATGGTAAGGAAGGAGGAGGAAAGAAACTCAAGAGGAGAGCATAGAGAAAAGACTGTGGCATTTAATGCTGAAGCCACTAGAAAGAGTAGGAGGAAATCACCATCTCCTCCTAAAGAAGTTGAAGAAGATAGTTCTGAAAATTCAAATAAGGGTTCAGAAAGCTGTGATTCAGATGCAGACTTTGCTGCATTCACAAGGCAATTCCAAAGGTTCTTGAAAAAGAAGCAATGGAAGTCTAGGCCTTCCACATCACAGCAAATTGATGACTATTATCAGAAGAGAAGGTCATCAAGGAAAGAGAAAAGCAGATCAAAGCCCAGCAAAGCCACTACTTCAAAGATTGTCTGCTATTGTTGCAATAGGCCTGGACATGTAGTGGCTGATTGTCCTGACAAAAGGAAGGAATCTTCAGAAAAGAAGAAGACTTATCAGAAAGGCAAGAAGGAGAAATCCTTTGTAGCAAAGAAAGATAAAAGTCTGTCAGACCAGTCAACTTCAGAATCAGGATCTGAAGCTGAAGCATATATTGGACTATATGCTGCATCTGAGGAAGAGGAGTTTATGCAGTTGCTAGACTCCATCAATGAACATCAATGCATGGGTTTGATGACAAGATCAGAAGAGGACATATGCCAGAATCAGTCTGGTCCTAATGAGGTGAATCCAAGTAACCATGCTCCTATATGGTACTTGGATAGTGATTGTTCCAGGCACATGACTGGAACAAAGGGGCTGCTGAAGGAGTATTCATCTGTCAAAGATGGACATAAAGTGATCTTTAGTGGATCTGAAAAAGGAGTCATCAAAGGGTTTGGTAACATTTCTTCTAACCTAATTACTATCACCCAAGTGGCCTATGTAAAAGGTTTGAAACATAATCTAATAAGCATAAGCCAGCTGAGTGATCTAGGATATGACATTTTATTTGGTAAGGATGGATGTCATATCAAAAGGTCAAGTGATCAAGAGATCATTTTGACTGGGTATAGGAAGAGAAATGTATATTGCCTTAATTTTGAATGTGAAAATAAGGCTTCCCCCATTTGTCTTGTAGCTGATGACAATGCTTCCCATTGTGTTAAGTGGCATAAGAGATTGGCTCATCTAAACTACAAGACAATTGGCCAACTCATTAGTAAAGAACTAGTGAGGAATGTGCCTCAAGTTAAGTGTATAAAGGAAGGGGTATGCTCAGCTTGTCAAAAGGGCAAGCAGACAAAATCCTCATTTCAAAGCCTTGAAAACAAGGATTCTGTGAGGTGCTTATACCTCTTGCATATGGATCTTTTTGGTCCTATGCCAGTTCATAGTCTAGGTAGGAAGGTCTAAACTTTTGTGGTTGTAGATGACTATTCTAGATTTACATGGGTGTTCTTTCTAAGACAAAAATCTGAAACCTCAAGTGTACTACTTAATTTTGTAAAGCAAATTCAGAATGAACTGAATAGTACAGTGGTCAAAATCAGAAGTGATCATGGTACTGAGTTTCATTCTGAAAGCATAACAAATTTGTGTAAAGACTTTGGGATTTTCCAAGAGTTCTCCTCACCAAGAACACCTCAGCAAAATGGAATTACTGAAAGAAAGAATAGAACATTAATTAAAGCTGGTAGAACTCTATTGAGTGACACCTCTCTCCCAGAATATTTTTGGGCTGAGGCAGTTAACACTGCTTGTCATGTCATCAATAGGGCTTCTATCACCAAAAGCCACAGAAAGACTCCCTATGAGATTGTGAAAGGCAGAAAACCAAATCTATCCTATTTCAGGATCTTTGGTTGCAAGTGCTATATACTTAACAATGGCAAGTCATATTTGACTAAGTTTGCTGCCAAATCCCAGGATGGGATATTTGTTGGGTACAGCACAAATAGTAAGGTCTATAGAGTCTTCAACTTAATTACTCAAGTGGTTGAAGAATCTGTGCATGTTGTATTTGATGAAACAAGATTAATCAATTGTGAGTTGTCTTGTAGATCAAATGACTCAACAGGTATAAGCAAGAAGATGGACAAGCTCTCCATTGCTGAAGCTTCAAAGGAAGATGGAGCATTGGAAAATGAAGGCTGCTGTCCAGGGGGAGTACAAGAGATAATGGAAACTGATGAAAACCAAGAGGCTCAGCAGAATGAAGAAGCTGGAGATGCTCAACCTGAAGGGAATCTTCCTCCAGCTATAAGATATCTAAGAGATCATCCAACTGATCAGATAATTGGTGATCCAAGACAAGGAGTGCAAACTAGAAGCAGAAATCAAAGCACAGTTTTGCATTCAAGTTTCTTGTCCCAGATGGAACCTAAGAAGTTTGAAGAAGCTATCCAAGACCAGCACTGGATTGATGCTATGCAAGAGGAGCTGAATCAATTTAGAAGATGCAAAGTCTGGGAGCTTGTTCCTAAACCAAGAGGCCACAACATAATTGACACTAAGTGGATCTATAGGAACAAGCTAGATGAAAGTGGGATAATAGTGAAGAATAAAGCAAGGTTAGTTGCAAAAGGATACAGGCAGGAAGAAGGAATTGACTTTGATCAAACCTTTGCTCCAGTAGCAAGGCTGGAGGCAATTAGAATGTTCCTTGCCTATGCAGCCTACCAAGACTTCAAAGTATACCAGATGGATGTGAAGTCAGCATTTCTGAATGGTGATCTTAAAGAAGAAGTATATGTAGAGCAGCCATCAGGTTTTATAGATCCTCTTAAACCTGATTATGTGTATAAGCTTAGGAAAGCTTTGTATGGGTTAAAACAAGCTCCAAGGGCTTGGTATGAAACCCTGTCTACCTTCCTCATTGAGAATAAATTCTCAAGAGGAAAGATTGACAAAACTCTATTCCTTAGGGAATCCAAAGGAAAGATCATCTTAGTCCAGATCTATGTTGATGACATAATCTTTGGATCTACTGAAAACAACCTTTGTAAAAAGTTTGCCAAACTTATGCAAGGGAAGTTTGAGATGAGCAGTATGGGAGAACTTAAGTTCTTCTTGGGACTCCAAGTAAGACAGACTGAAGATGGATTGTCCATATCCCAGTCTAAGTTCACCAAAGAATTAATTAAGAAGTATGGTATGGAATCATCCTCCACCATGAGAACTCCTATGGGAACTAGTATGCCTATATGCAAAGATGAGACAGGTAAACCTGTTGATGAATCATTGTATAGAGGAATAGTTGGGTCTCTTCTATATCTCACTGCTAGTAGACCTGACATTATGTATGCAACATGTGTCTGTGCTAGGTACCAAGCCCGCCCTAAAGAATCTCATTATACTGCAGTCAAAAGGATTCTGAGATATCTAAAGGGCACTCCTACTCTAGGTCTTTGGTACCCTAGGAATAGAGATTTTCTACTAACAGGCTATTCAGATGCAGATTTTGCAGGATGTAGAGAGGATAGAAAGAGTACTACAGGTACTTGTCAATTCCTGGGAGGAAGACTAATATCTTGGAGTAGTAAGAAGCAGACCAGTGTGGCAATTTCCACAGCTGAGTCAGAGTATGTTGCTGCTGGAAACTGCTGTGCACAGCTATTGTGGATGCAGCATCAGCTTAAGGATTATGGTATTCAGGTAAGTAGAACACCCCTTTTATGTGATTCAAAGAGTGCTATTTCTATTGCTAATAATCCAGTTTCTCATAGTAGAACTAAGCATATAGAAATCAAATACCATTTTCTTAGAGAACATGTAGAAAGAGGAGACATCTCATTGGAATTTGTAAAAACAGATTATCAAATAGCAGATGTATTTACTAAGCCTTTAGATGAAACCAAATTCAATAAATTCAAAATTGAATTAGGTATGTTAACCATTGATTAATGTATTAACAAAATCATTAACAATGCAATTGAAGTGGTATATAAGTAAATAAAGGTAATAACAACATAATCAAGTGTTAAAAAAGGACACATTGAAGTTACAGAAATTGGCTAAGTAAGAATGTGTCGACACATTCAGTAGTAATGTGTCGACTCAGAGAAATTATGTCGACAAGTCAGAAATATTGTGTCGACACAGAGAATATGTGTCGACACTTGAGAGTTATATTGTCGACTTAACCAGAAATGTAATGTCGACTCAACCAGGAAAATGGTGTCGACACTTACAGAATATGTGTCGACACTTATCCTTAGAGTCGACACAAAATTTCTGTCTATCTAAGGTGTCGACATAACCACTAATTGGTGTCGACACATAGTAGGCTGAAGTAATGTCGAGACAATAGAAGTTTGTATCGACACATTCCGTCTGTGTCGACACATTTTGACTGTTTTTGGCGCCTTTTGAACTTCTTTCAACTGAGGCTATAAATAGGTCAAAAACTCATTCTGTCGACACGCTTCCAAGGTTTTCGAGACTAAAACCCTGTGTCGACAGTCTATCTTTCTCTCTTCTCTCAAGCTTTCTCGACGAACCGATGGCGCCAAGGATTGAAGACAACATTAATGAAGGGTATGAGTTGGTGCGCCAGGCCTTTGCAGAGGCGCCGCCAGATGTTCAAGGAGTTATCACCCTCCTCTCTGAGTCAGGGTTAGAATTTCTCATCTCAGAACCAACAAAAATCTGGAAGAAGGAGGTGCACGAGTTCTTTATCTCTGCATCAGTCCACTCGACTGGCCTCAAGATTAGGTCCACAGTTCAAGGGACTAAGGTGAAGATTAATCAAAGAAGTTTAAGAAAGATCTTTCAATTGCAAGTAGTTGAGAATGAAGAGGAAGTACCTAGTTCTAAAACAAGGGAAGCCCTTCAATGGTGTGGACTGGACTCAGGCTTGAAGATTGGAGCTGCATTCAACATGAAGGGTATGAATCAGCAAGGGAAGTTCTTATCTGAAATAGTTGGGAAAGTGATCCTCTGCAAGACAGGTGGACATGATAGGATTTCTGCCTATATGTTCAGCCTGATGACCAGGATTGTTTTTACAATTCCTACTGATTGGTCAGGAGTGATCTTTGACAAGATCAAAGAAGGAATCAAGAAGCCTAACATGGCCAGGATCATGAGCCTATACCTAACTGGAATGATTCCTGAAGTGATGCAGCAAGTGCCAGGGACAAAGATTAATCATATGAGAAGAATGGATATGAGACTGTTCTCAAGGTGGGATAGGGTACTGTCCAAGGATGTGCCTGAAGAGAGCAGGCCAGACACCCCTGTGAAATCCCCTACTCAAAACCAAGAACCTGAACAACTACAGGACGACCCACTCAGGACACAGGTTGAAGATCAGCCAAACTCAACTGTTGTCCAGCAAGTGTCAACACCTGCACAAATGCAGGGGGAGCCAGTTTCCACTCCTGCTCAAAAGGTATCTACTCCTGATCAGGTACAAGTATAGGGGAAGCTAATGTATTTTACTATAAAAGACATTGCTCATATTCTTATTAATGCACAGGTTTAGGAAGAGCTAGTGTCCACTCCTCCTCTTGATACTACAAATACTGAAGTACAAGTGCAAGAGGAAGCACAGTTAAACTTATCTCAAGATTTAACTGCTGCAGAAGTTACAGCTCAACTGGAATTTACTCTAGAGGAGTTATTCCCTGATGATGATACTACTACTGATAAAGTAGGAGGTGGACAAGAAATTGAGAAGTCAATAGATATGGACATTGATCAGGAAGCTGAAGTTGAGACACAAGTTGAGGGGGAGCCATTGGCTGTTGAAGCTGAGCAACAGGTCACTGGGACAGATACAATTAATCCTCCTCAAGAGAGAATTCAATTAGATACTTCATCTGAAACTGAAACTGAAGATGCCAGGATGGCAAAGAAAAGAAAACTTGTTGTATTTAAGAGAAGAAGCAAGAATTATAAGCAGGCTTTACAGACAACACCTCTACAGGTATCTCCAGCTTTTGATTATAACAAATTTATGGTAGATCTACAGGTAAAATTGGATGAACAAAGGATTGCTCTGGAAAAGTATGTTGATGAAAATAGCAAGTCACTTCAGTTTGACTTAGCTTAGGATATAAAGTCCATCCAGTTTCAAGTCAACATGCATAAAAAGGAAATGACAGATTGCTTCCACAAGGGTGGCAATGCTGTGGTTTATCTAGCTAAACAACAGGAGGCTATTACTACAAAGGTGGATGACATTGCTTTGAAGCAAAGCTATGTTTTGGAAAACCAGCTAAGAATGAATGATAATTTAACTGAATCTCATAATGAGATCATTGAGGAAGTAAAGAAGATTGGTCCAGGTCTGCCTGCAGATAGAGCCAGAAAGGGACGAATTTGATAAGAATTTTCAAGCTGCCATTGCTTCTGTTAAGACTGCCATCTCAACCTCTCAAAAAGAAATATCTGAAAAGCTTAACAAGTTAAAACCATTTTTTAAAGACGGTGTGAATTATTTGGATGACCAAATCAGATTTCAAAAGGAAGATCTAAGAGATCATGTATCTAGAGAAGCCATAAAGGGGGAGAGGATGCTAATTCATGCAGGCTCAGAGCACTCCAAATGGGTGACCAATAGTATCCGAGCCACTTTGGGATATCCCCCATTGTGTGATGATGCTATGGTGGCTGAATCAGGAATACAATCAAATCTACTTGAAGGCAATCAACCTGAGGTTGCCCAAGTCATTTACCCCCCTCTAGATTTTGACATGATTGATCAGAAGGTTCAAGGAATGTATAGTCCTCCAAAGGAGGTTACTAATATTGTCATTGGGAAGGTTGATAAGCCTGAGGCTACTCTGAAAGAACAGCAAGAAGCTCTATTAGCAAAGAAAAGATTCAGAGAGCAGGCTGTACTTAAGCCAGATTATGAGCAGTGGAGTCCTACTTCAAGGAACATAATACTCACTGCATGGAAAGCTGTACAAGATAAAGTTCATGAGAGAGGGAAGTGGTACAATGAGACAGAATGGCAGAAATATGAGGCAAGACAGGAAGCAATAGTCCAATTTAGAAGGAAAGCTAAGCTGGGGAGGCTGCCATCTGATGCTAAGGAGCCAAGCAAGTACTTTCCAAAGCCTTTTCACTACTTTGAAAGGCAAAGGATCAAGGTTCTTCCTCAGAAGAAAGCTGATCTAAAAGGAAAGAAGATAGCTGAAGAATCAGAAGCTCCTGTGACAGCTACAATTTAATCTGGAAAAGGGATTATCATTAAAGAGCCTGATCAATCCTGATTATGTTTTTTAATTCCTTCATAGTGTTTTGTAATGTTGTGATGTAATCATTAAATGAAAAACAATGTAATCAAACATTACCCAGTTATAAACAAAATGTTGTTTGGCATATTATAATGTGCATTCTGTGATGGATTATTTTGTTTATGTTTTGTTTATATTAAGTATTCCTGTCATATCATATATCATCATTTAGTACTGTTTATAAATGGTGTATATCAATGGCTAGAAGGGTTATGACTTCTCCAAATAGGGGGAGATTGTTGGGTACATTGGAAAATGTGTACCTAATTTGAAGAAGCCCAACCTAGCTCAATGATATACATCAAGGTGTATTTGATGTTTTTTTCAGTTGACATGTGCAGGTGAAGGATTGATAAAGTATGCAGCAAAATTCTAAGTCCAAGTGTCGACACAGAGGAAGCAGTGTCGACACATAGAAGAAAATAGTCGACACATCACTGGGAAAAAGTGTCGACACAAAGGAAGCAATGTCGACACATAGCAGTTAGTCTACAACTACACTGGGAAAATGTGTCGACACAGAAGAAGTAAGTCGACACAACACTGGGAAACAGTGTCGACACAAAGGAAGCAGTGTCGATACATAGCAGTTAGTCTAAAACTACACTGGGAAAATGTGTCGACACAGAAGAAGTAAGTCGACACAACACTGGGAAGCAGTGTCGACACAGAAGAAAAGCGTCGACCTCAACATTGGGAAAATGTGTCGACACAGAAGAGTAAAGTCGATCTCAAGTTTGTCGACACCTGAAGGCTATGTCGACACTTACTAAGTTATGATTCTACAACAACTGTGTCGACACACAGGACTTGTGTCGACACACTGAAGAGTAAGACCAAGTTATTTTCAGAAGGAGCTGTGTCGACTCAAAGGCAACTTAGTCGACATCACTGAAGACTGTGTCGACACCAAAGTCAATTGTGTCGACACAAATAAACAGATGGTCTCGACACTTTCTGACAGACTGTCTCGACAACTTATGGTTCAAGACTAAGGCACAGGACTTGTTTGGAGACTTGACAGCTGAGGATTGCCACCAGTTAACTGAAGCTGTCAGACTTGTCAGAAAACGGTTAGAAACCGGATCAGCCGGTTACCATGAAGAAAGTCTATAAATAGACGGATTCAGAAGAAGAAAGTAACTGTTGGAAAACATTGTTGAGAATCAAAAAGTTGAGAAGGATTACGATCCAATTCATTTCAAGAAAGTGCTAGGCACTTAAGAAGATCTTCTCCGGGAGATCTAAGAAGACTATCTAAGGATAGATCAAAGAAGAGTTCTAATCAGAATTCAGAAGAATCATTCAAAGTGCTGGATAGAGAGAGATCAAGCCAGAATTTGAAGAAGAAGAAAGAAACCACCAGTGGATTCTCAAGAAGCTGTTTGGAAATCAACTCAGCTAAGTTCTTATTCAAGAAGCTTTGAAGAAAGCTCAGATACAGTTGATTTCATCAGCTGATCAAGAATTGTCTTGGCCTTTTCTCTCTCAATTTTAGGCAAGACAATTAGATAATATTTTCCATATTTCTGTAGGATCTGTTTACACAGATCTGAGTTGTAAGCCTATGTTATAAAGGCTGAGTGTAGGAGTGTTGAACTCTGAGTGGTAGGGCTGTTTGCCTGAGTGTAGGAGAAGGATCTTCTCTGAGTTGTAGGCCTTAGGGCAAGGCTGAGGTAGGGCTGTTGTGCCTGAGTTGTAGGATCTATTGATCTGAGATTAGTGGAAGTTTGGCCAAATCTAGCATACTGCTAGATAGGTGAAGGGGGAAAGTGGATGTACCCAGACCTTGGGGAACCACTATAAAATATTGTGCAATCTGTGATGTTTTATTTTCTGTGATTGCTGTGATTCTTTTGTCAGTCATTGAATTGAATTCTGCCTAGAAGTTTTTATAAATAAGCAGAACCTATTCACCCCCCCTCTAGGTGTCTAGGCTGTCTTGAAAGTTAAACTATCAGCGGTGCCTAGGAGTCGCTGGGGTGAGGCGAGACGATAATGACTTAGGCCCCATTTGTTTTAGATTTTTCTGGCGTTTCGTTTTAATAAAATGCAACCGGGCCTACTTTTTCGTTTGTTTTTCCGCCTTCCTTATCCATCAGCCGCGATTTATCGCTGGCTCATTTTCACCGCGGGACGAAACCCACACGGCTACCTCTGTTTTCTCGCGTTTGGAAGAATCTTCCCCGGTGCTAGGGCAAATCTTCTCCGGCTGCATATCCCCGACGACCTCCGCTGCGCGAGGAGCTGTTCATCCCCGACGACCTCATCGTCTCCGACTGCGCGAGGAGCTGCTCATCCCCGACGACCTCCGCTTCCACTCCCCTGCGCGAAGATATTCCCGACTGCATACGCCGCGTCCTTCTCCTGCGGCACGGAACGGACTCTGCTCGAACGACTGGGCGAGGAGAAGATCACGCTGCGTCCGCATCTTCTCCGGCTGCGCAGATCTTCTCCGACTCTACTCGAATAGCTCTGCCTCTTCATGGTAGGTATCCTCATACCATATTTCTGACCTCTTCTCTCTCAAAATTTTCTGCAAATACACATTTCTTTACTGATTCATGGTTTCCAATTTTTTTCCTGATCTATGTAGTTCAGATCTACATATTCTCACCCGCAGCAGCCTCTAATCTCTGAAAGAGCAGGTATAAAATTTACCCCACATAATTTTGATTTTTAAATGGCAATGGATGTGTGTGTTTGGTTGTTTATGACTGTGTGTGTGTTGGGAATGTGTTGTGTTTGTAAAGCATCCAAATTCATTTGATATAACGTGTTAATTTTGATAGTTTGTAAATTCTTATGAGGAGATGTGTGTGTTGGGAATGTATATCCCCTGCCAGATGTTTTTGTTGCTATATTAACCAGTTTTGGCTTTGTTTTTGACTCTCTGTTAGTTGAAAGCGTGTGCTGTGAGTATGTGTCAATATTACTTTTTGTGTGTGCTGTGAGTATGTGTGCTGAGTGTGAAAATGTTGTGTGTGTATGCGTTTGGTGTGTGTGATGAGTGTGTATGTTGTGTGTGTACGTGTATGCTGCCTGAGTGTTGTGAGTGTGTGTCGAGTGTGTATGTTGTGTGCGTGTATGATGTGAGTGTGTGTGTATGTGCAATGTGTGAATGTTATAGTGTGTATATGCTGTGTATGTGAGTGTGTGAGTGTGCACTTGGGTGTTCAGATCTGAATGAGCTGTGCTGTAAAATGTGTGTTGAGTGATGAGTACGTTGTGCTGTGGTATAATAGTCCCCCTTTTGCAAGCCAATCCACTGAAACCTGGAAACATGTATTTGAGAGTATGTAGCTCCTCAAACTGTTCATGTGTATACATGTAGACTGCTTCAGATTACTGTCCACTATGTTTAGATTGTTCACCATGTGAATGTGTGTTGTTGTATTTATGTGTGTGTTGAATGTGTTTAGCATGTGTATGTATGTGTTGTTTGTGAATGTTTGTGTTGTTCACCTTGTTTGTTTAGTCCTATGTTTTTTAATGTTTTATTTCTATTTTTTAATCCAGTTTATTTACTATGGGTAAAAATAAAGAAGGTGGTGTTAGTGCCAATTGGGAGGCTAGCGATGTTTTGATTTTCTGTGACTTGTGCTTAAAAGAAATTGAGTTGGGTAATCGCCCGACCACACACTTTAACAGAGAAGGGTGGGTTAACTTGACAACGAATTTCTTAGCTTGCACGGGGAAGTCCTATGATCGAACCCAAATGAAAAACAAGTGGGATCAGCTGAAAAAAGACTGGAAGTTATGGCGTGACCTCAAGGGTCATGAGACAAGTTTTGGATGGGATCCTATCCGCAAAACTATTGCTGCTGCTGAGGATTGGTGGAAAGAGCGTCTCAAGGTAATTGGAACAGTATTTTTTAATGCTTTAACATTTTTTTTATTACTCTAACTCCGTTGTAATTCAATTTCAGGTTCATCCAACTGCACGTAAGTTTCAATTCGCTGGGATATCTCTCGAGTTAGAAGAAAAGCTCGATATGATGTTCAGCTAGGTCGTAACTACTGGAGCTCTTGCTTGGGCTCCTAATTCTAGAAATCTTGGGCCTGAATCGATTGATGAGCATGACATCTCTGCTGGGGCTGATTCCCAAGATGTGGACCAGTTACCGTCTCCTACAAAAGCAGGAAAGAAGATACCAGATAAGGGAAAACGCAAGCAGACATACAAGAGAAGCAGAAGTTCGACGATGGATTAGATAGCGGAAACATCTCGCATTATTGGGCGTTGCATGATGGAGCCTCCCCGCATCAAGATATCTTCATCCTTGCACACCATCCCTGAAGCCATTACCGAGCTCGAAAGTATGGAGGAGGTCATGGAAGACTCCAACTATGCTTTATACGACTTCTGCACCGTTTTCTTGAAGGATAAGGGAAATCGGGAGACTTTTATGAGTATTCGAAAGGATCGGCGGCTCAAATGACTGGAAACTCGATTTGCCGAGAAATGATAGTTCTATGCATTAGCTTCTGTGTTACTGTTTGAACTTTTAGGCCTATGTTTTATGTTTATTACATGATCGGAACTGCTATATTCTGCTATTTTTATTGTTTGAACTTAGTTCTATGCATTATGGTTTAATGTTTACTGTTTATTTCATGATCGGAAATGCAATATTTTGCAACTTCTATGCGTTAGTGTTTAACTCATGTTCACTAATTTTATGCAGTACTTCACTTGTTTTGTAAGTAATTAACGTTATTCTCCTTGACCTCAGATTAACGATGTCATCCCCGACTGGCACAGACAGTGAAAATGAGGAGATTCAGCAACAAGTTGCTGAATCCTTTTATCGTACAGGATGTTTCGGTGCGCATTTGATTTCAACAACTAATTATTATTCAGTAGAAGGGTCGAGCGGATCAGTCCCTAGGCCTTGCATGACATCAAGCCAAACAGGGGCAAGATAGGTTGGTGAAATGCTAGATGGCCACCCCCAAAGATTTTTTAGTTGTTTTAGAATGTCAAAACAAATCTTTGGAGATTTGCTCACCATCCTAATATCACAGTATGGGTTGCAAGGATCTAGGAGAACTCTACCATGCGAGGTGCTTGCACTTACATTACATATTTTAGGGCATAACGTATCAATGCAGCTTGCAAGCGAAAAATTCCAACACTCTACAGAGACGATCAGTAGATTTTTCGTAAAGGGTATCACAACTATTAAAAGAATGTCTTCCGATGTCGTTACACCTTTAGATCATTTATTCCATGATATTCCACCACAAATTCTAAATGATACACGATACATGCCCTACTTTAAGGATTTCATCGGAGCAATTGATGGTACACATGTAGATGCTCAAGTACCACCGGATCAACAAGTCTCCTACATTGGTCATCATGGAACGACAACACAAAATGTTATGGTAGTTTGTGATTTCAATATGTGTTTCACATTTGTGATGGCGGGTTGGGAGGGTTCTACTCACGACAGTCGTATATTTCAGCGTGCCATTATGGACTCGAGTTATAATTTCCCCTATCCACCCCCAGGTAATACTTTTTAATATTCAGATTTCTATAGTTAATCAAATACTCGAGTTATAATTTCCCCTATGTGCTCTTGTAGGTAAATATTATGTGGTTGATGCCGGATATCCACTCCAACGTGGATTTTTAAAACCATATTCAGACACGCGGTATCATTTGCCAGATTTCAGAAGGGGCAGCAGGGTGGTACAGGGCCGCCGAGAAATATTCAACCGGGCCCACTCGTCGTTACGTAGCGTTATAGAGCGGTCCTTCGGCGTATGGAAAAAGAAATGGAAGATTCTAAGGGATATGCCTCCATACAGTTTGACTAAGCAACAAGATATAGTGATTGCAACGATGACTCTGCATAATTACATTCGCAGGCATCCTTCCCGCACCGACGCTCACTTTCAAGCTTGTGATTTCGACGAGAGTTTTATTTACCCTGAGAGTCTTCAAAGAATAACACGACAAAATACTGGGAGCGATGGTGGAGAACATATCAGAGGGATTCGAGTGGGTGTTGACGAAATGTCGGCGCTGCGAGACTCCATTGCCGAACAACTGCACAGTTTGTGATTGTATTTGGAATCAGATGTATTTCGACTCATCAGTTGTATTTAGAGTCATTAATTGGTTGACATTTTGATCTTTGGATGTACTCTACATTTTCACAAACATTTATATATATATATATGTGTTTTTAAGTTGTTCATGCATGTGCATATTTCTCAGGTACTTGTATTTTATATTGATATCACAACCATAAATTAATAAATTTTTCAAAACGCTATTTCACCAAATGGATCTCAGTTTTGAAAAGCTCTGCAAATACAGACTATCCAAACAGATCTCCGTTTCCAACATCACCTTTCCAAGAGCTCCTTTTACAAACCTCCCTTTACAACAACTCCTTTTACAACCGCAACCGCTCTACCAAATGAAGCCTTAGTATTTTGACTAATGGTCGACATATCATATAATTTCAGTAGCGCATGGCGACGTAGTAGCATCACGACCCAAAGGACCAGTAGTATGATGAGGCAGGACTTGAGGAGCCTTTGTCGCGCACTACTACTACTATTACTACTACTACCAAGCGTCAGGTTGATGAGTGTTCTTTTGATTAGCTTTCGCATAAATGTATTAGAGGTAGAGAGTGCATGTGCTTTTACTTTTGGATATGTACCGGGCTTAAGCCTCTTTCACTCTTTCATCTATTTTCTGATTGTATACTATCATTTTGATATATATTATATGTTGTGATTTATGGACATAGTTTAGTCTTTTACGTACTTCTTTTCTCGTTGGTCATGCGATATGATCGCACTATCTGACAGAATTGGCGCTTTGTGGTGATGACTAACCCGTATGATGGTGTCACTGCAAGGCAGCAGTTCTGAGCATAAAATCTTCCCTCGGTCGTGCTCTATTACTGAGAGGGAGGATTTTACACATTACACCTAGCACCCCGCTAAAAGTCCGTCGCTCCAGATCGACTCCCCCACATGCAACCAGAAATAAGCCACATGCCCCAGATTGTGTCGAGCACACCCCTCCAGTCAATAACAAGTCCACCGCCCCGGACTCCTCCATGCGTTGTAGAAGACAAGTCGCAGAGATCAAGGCGCGTGAAACGTGTTGCTCAAGCCATCAAGCTGCAATAACCAAAGACGTCGAGATGCGCATGCGCACCCCCTCAATTTTCGAGTGCAAGTAGAAGACCACCAAGCATCTTGAGCCTTCCACTACGACAATCATAAATTCGCAGCTTCGCGAGCGGTGGCCTGTCACCCTCCGAGCACCTCTCTCTCCCAGTAATTGTAACGAGGAGTTGCATGTCGCCCTCGCATTCTCTACAAAAATTGAAACAACAATAACAAATAGTGGAAGTTTGGTCGACACAGTCCCGACCATGTGATTTTTCATCCCTTTCCGGGGTTTTCCACATAAAAAAGTCTCTTGTCAGCCACCGCCTCTTCATTAACTGTTTGCGTGCTCGGCCGCTACTGGGCTAAGACGGTGCAATTTAGACCGATCTACAGGAGCCTCGCGCGAGCCACAACAATAATATTTATAATTCCACTTTGAATGTTCAAAATTTACTATTGAATTAACTCCTTTTAAAAGTAGTAAAAACTGCACGTACATATTCATGGAATGAAATAAGAAGTGTAATTTTTAGTAAAGAATTACAAAAACATGATAATTGATAGAGCAACTCTCAAAATCTAAAAAAATTAATATATTGAACAAAGAAAATATGAGACCTAATGATGATAGTTTCATCGCCAACTTAAGGCATATGCGAGATCAAATGTCAAAAATGCAACTCTAGATACTGTGTCTAATAAAGAATTTGAAATCTATGGAGAATTTCTCAAGCTTTGCTCATCCTTGAAAACTTTATAGAAAAGAGTAAAGAATCAAAAACAAAATAAAAAAAATAAGATAATTAATTTAGTTTCAGGATTTAATCTGGAACTTTAGTTTCAACCTCGAATAATGCAGAGAACTCCGAATAAAATAATTTAATTTATTTTTTGAGTAGTATAATACTATAATATTTTTAGTCTTTAGTAACACTTGACATATCAACATTTATAAAATGTTATCTAAACCTTGAATAGAGAACATATTATAAGTGTTGCAATAAATTAGCAGCTTTAGGCAACACTTTCAATGCAACATTCAATAAATGTTCTATAATCCCTTATAGAGAACATTTTTGAAATGTTGCACTTAATACTTTACTTTAAACAACAATTATGACATGTTGCTTTTTTAAGAATAATTTGCACTTGTGATTTTGTAGAGGAGTCCAGCTTTCTTATTCATTAATAAATGCCTGATTTTGCAGCATCTGAATGCGCTTACAATGTGCTTAGGGTGGACGACAGAGTGAACAAGGCTGTCGTTGTGGCGGATAATGTAGTGAATGCGGCGACAGCCACAAGTTCGAAGGCTATTGAGACTGAGAAGAGAGACCGCAAGGTCGAGTACATGCACGACTTCCCCATGCAAATTACGTGACGACGTTTTTGCTCTTCCATGGGAAGCTACTCCGCACCAGCAATGGCTGCATTTTATGCCTTCACGACGACCATTCAGCAGTGCAGCGCACAACAATCAATGATATTTTGGTGGACTATTACTAGGAAGGGATTGGGTTAAACACAGTCATTCTGTATAGGAAGGATTGATATTTTAGTGGATTATTGTTAGGAATTGTTAGAAGTTGCCCCAATTGTTAGAAATTGTTGGTAGTTGCCCCCATTGTCATCCGATAATGCACTTCATTTAAACTCGATCAATATATTAATTGTTGATAAATTTTTTATTTTGTTAACTTTTTGAATGTGCGATTTGTATTTCATGTTTTTTATTTTGCTATGAGCTCCGATTTACTTTTGTAATTGACCTTGAAAAGTCGATCATAAGTGTTGTTGTCCGTACCCCTAAAATGTTGTGGCATCGACAGATTTTTTTTAAATATCTCAACTTTTTGGCAACATTTTTTAAGTGTTGCCTTTATGACTTTTGACAATAGTTTTTAAATGTAACAATATAAGTCAACATTTCAAAATTATTGCAATAGGTCCAACGAAAAACGGTTGTCTATTCTAAGGGTTTAGGCAATAGTTTTTGTGTAGTATTACCTAAACATATGAAAACTATTGTCTTAGATCTTTGACAACACGCGTATAGACAACACCCCATGTGGCAACAATTTTTACTGTTTTGGCAACAGTTAACCGTTTTAGGCAACAGTTTTTAAGTGTTGTTAAAGACCGAAAATGTTGTAGTTATCTAAAAGCCATAAATTTCATAATCTGAACTATGCATCACAAAATCTAATAAATAAGTAGTGATTAAGGCTACCGTATGAGCTTCCATGATATTTTAGTAGAATCATCCTGCAACATTATCATACTGTTGTAATAATTATTAACTATTAAAAAATTAGTTGTTGATGGATCGTTTTTTTGGAATGCTTCCACCGCCTCTTTGGAGTTGAGGCTTGAATGATCATCGACATCGGGCAGATGGATGGAGGGATAGATTAGGAGATGCAGGGCCACATCAGAGATTTTTGATTTTGAGTTTGGATAGAACCGACAGGTTCAGTCTCACTGGATATGATCGAGTTTAGTAGGGTATATTATAATATTATATAATAGACTGTTGGCGTGCTACTATTATTCACTTATTTTTGTGAAAGTCTGAATGGATTGGCTTAAATAAACAACAACACTCAAGTCTTTATCCCACTATAGTGAGGTTGGCTATATGGATCCTTTGTCGCCATTGTGCCCTATCTTATTATCATAATCTCACTAATGTCAAAGTACATCATGTCTTTCGTTATAGTTTCATTCGAAGTCTTAATTGGTCTACCCCTCCCTTGTTTAACACGCCTAGTGACTAGGCTCTCACAACGCCTAACAAATGCCTCTAATGGTCTCCTTTATACGTTTCCAAACCATCTTAGTCAAGCTTCTCGCATCTTCTCTGCAATTGGTGCTACTCCTGTCTTAGCCCTGATACATTCATTCCTAATTCTATCCAGTCTCGTGTGATCACACATCCACCTAAGCATTCTCATCTGATCCATATTCATAAGGGTGACTAAATTCACTATCAGAAAAACATGAATTAACAATGAAAATTAGAAATGCTAACTAGTTTGTTGCTAATTAGGAACGAATTTAGCAACGCATATAATATTTCTTTTTAGCTACAAAAATAGCAACAAAATTTTTTGTTGCAAAAATAACAACGAAATATTTTGTTGCTAAATTGCAACGAAAATTTTCCTTTCAAAAGTTTCATGCTAAAATTTTTGCATTAAAATATGACAAATATTATGTGCAAACCGAATTTGGATACGTGCAAACCAATTTTATGTGCACATCAAAATATTCTAATTAAGTGCAGACCAAATTGTTACGTGCAAAGCACAAATAAAATTTGAAAAAAATATCATTTTAATAGATATACGATAAAATGAAACACATTAAATAATTGTGAAAGTTATACATTTGGTGACAAGTAAATCAATCATGTAACTATCGCAAACATGATCAGATAATATATAGAGGCTTGTTTTTCAGTGAACTGAGCGCTGGACAGCGCCCAGTTCATTGTTGGACATCGATGTTAGTCCACTAAAAAATAGCAAACTGGGCGCTGTCCAGCGCCCATGAAGTTGACTGTTTTACAGCGAAATGGGCGCTGGACAGCGCCCAGTTCACTGTTTTACAGCGAACTAACAGTGAACTGGGCGCTGGGCAGCGCCCAGTTCGTTGTTTTGATAAGGCATTCTTATCCATTTTTTTCCAGCCTAACCGCCAGAATGGTGATTTTGCTTGCCCCGCTTTCCTCTCCAGCAGCAAGAGCTCGTTCGCCAAGTCCGAACTCCCACTTTCTCGTCGATGAAGGCTCTCTTCGATGCTAGCTAGCAACCGTGTTTGACCTTTTTACGCGCTTCTTTCAATTTCTTTACATTCTAGCGAGATACTTTCCCCTTACTTAGAGAGGGGCAGCGGTACAACGCTCTTCCGTGCTCGTAGGTTGACTTCCCTATGCATCCCGACTAAGGTCTCACAAACGTGCGTGCACTTCCCTTATGCATCCAGCCGCTTTACTAATGTGATCGAATAGGTTATACATAAGGGTGGGTTGGTTATATACTCTTATGCGCGTTCCTTCTTCGAACCTTTTGGTATGTATTGCCCCCTAAAGAGAAGATCCACCAGACGAGAAACTCCATTCCGCACTGCTGTTGAG
The DNA here is from genome assembly GCA_039513925.1 of Platanthera zijinensis. NCBI lineage: Eukaryota > Viridiplantae > Streptophyta > Magnoliopsida > Asparagales > Orchidaceae > Platanthera > Platanthera zijinensis. Next base: position 49,860,749 of record CM077084.1, on the reverse strand, counting down.
TCGTCGGACTTATCCACCAAGGGATTCATGGAATTTCTTTGGATTGCGTTGGGAAAATATTCAGCGAACTGGGCACTATCCAGTGCCCAGTTGGTTGTTTTTCTCAGCGAATTTGGCGCTGGACAGTGCCCAGTTGGCTGTATTTCAGCGAACTGGGCGCTGGACAACGCCCAGTTGGCTGTTTTATAGCGAACTGGGCGCTGTCCAACGCCTAGTTGGCTATTTTTCAGCGAACTAACAACGAACTGGGCACTGGAAAGCGCCCAGTTGGCTGTTTTTCAGCGAACTAGGCGCTGTCCAGCACCCAGTTGACTGTTTACAGCGAACTGGGCGCTGTTATAGCACAATTGGCTGTTTTACAGTGAACTGGGCGCTGTTACAGCCCAGTTGGCTGTTTTTTACAGTGAACTGGGTGATGTTACAGCCCAATTGGCTGTTTTAAGTTGTGTGTGAGGGTTCCGTTCGATAGTACCTCCTCCCACATGACTCCGACACATGGTTACTTGGCAATGGTCCTACTTATTTTTGACTACATGATAGTGTCATCTATGATGAAGTAGCTCTGACTACCTCTTACTTTAGTATCTTTCTCAAGGAGAACTCTATCTGGAGTTCTGTTTACAATCATTGCTTGGGTGTTCTCTCTTGTCATTCCCTTTCTCCTTTAAAGAATTAGGCATTGATTTTTTGTGTGTTTACATATATGTTGAGCACTGATACTCTCATCTTCAATCTCTCAAAAGCTATATATGTTTCTTTAATGACATGCAAAATTGTTAAGTATTTTTTTTTTGTATTGTAGGCCAGGGATAATGGAGGAATTCCAATGCCTCATGAAAAGTTTTTACTCAGACTCATCGAACAAATAAAGGGAAAGGGCCTTTTGCAAATGATAAATCAAAAAAAAAATTTGTAAGTTTTTTATTTATTATTTTTCGAAGAAATTGTAATGTATTGATATTATTAAATATATTTCAATTTATTTTATAGGAGATTTATACTTCTAAGCTAAAGGAGAAGCAATCTGATCAGAGCTATTTACTTTCTACTCAAGGTTCATGCATATATTATATATCCTGAATTGTGGGTTGAGGCATCAGGGGGTCCAAAAAATGGTCGTTGTTATGGATTTGGTAATTCATATAGTGAAAATATGACTCTCTCTGATACTAGCTCAAATAATAGCGTACAAGTTGAAAATGACAAGTACAAGGACCGTCTTAAAGATTTAGAGAATCAACAAATGGAGAACAATAATAATTTTGAACGAAAAGTTGATGAAGCTGTTCAAAAGATTGTTAAGAATGCCGTTTCTACAGCTCTAGAGATGCACGGTATTTATCAAGGTTATTAATTTTCTTCCAGGTAGTTTCCTTCTCAGAGACTACTATATAATTCTTCTGGTCATTTCTCTACTCGAGGTCCTGGCTATTTATTTTTCAACTACAGCTCTCGGATATTATACTTCTCATGGTTATTTTCCAGTACCAAGTCAACATCCTCATGCTCAATATCAAGTTGAAAGTCAAGCTCATGCTTCCACTCAACGTCAATTTTTTCAAAATCGTCATTCTTCAGATCCACAAATTACTCAATCATAGTTATTGTTGATTTTGTTTATTTTTGTATAGTTTTGGGGTTTAATTCTATGTTAGATCACTTTATTTTTGTTATATTGATGTTTTGATTATATACTAAATTTTGGTGATCATGATGTATGAAAGTTTGATGATGTATAAAAGTTTGATGATGTATGGAAGTTTGATGATGTATGGAAGTTTGATGATGTATGGAAGTTTGATGATGTATATATAAATGTTTGTTAATATATATGAAAATTTGGTTATATGAGCTCGATATTGAGTGTTAAGTTTGTTAATATATATAAAAATTTGGTTATATGAGCTCGATATTGGGTGTGCGCACATCATATATATTCAATCACGTGTCTTTTAATTATAGTGCATGCTATTAAAAATTTATGAGCATAACTTTAATCAAAATAGTATTGTATATTATAATTAATTAAAATTTTAATTTGTCTTAATTAAAAATAAAATTAATTAAAAATTATTTGTGATATATAGTGTTATTATTAAAATAAAATTGACACCAAATATTTTTATTATTAATTAATTTAAAAAAAGATTCATCATCAATTTATTCATGAAATAATGTATTATAAATATATTTATTTTTTTGATTTGACATTTATTAGCATCAAAATTTGCAACAATTTTAATGCTAGGTAATCTTAGGATCGAAATTATTTGATGGTGATTAGCAATGAATTTTTTGTAGCTATTGTCCCTTGCTAAATTAGCAAGCAATATATTCGTTGCTAAAATATCCTTGTAAAACAGCAACGAAAAACATTCTTGTTTAATTTAGCTAGACTCAATATAGAAAGGAAGTTGGTTTGTTGCTAAATTCCTTGCTAATATAAATTAGTAACGAATTTTTTGATTTAGCAAGGGATTCTTCCCCTAGCTTATAAGGATTTTTTTTGTAGTGATTTTACGCTGGTCGTCTACCTAACACAACCCTCACCATTTTTCATCCGGGCTTGGGGCCGACATAGGCTGGTTTGAAAGGATTGACTTAAATAATAGTAAAAATATATTATAATAAAAATAGTAATATTATACAACAAAAATATATTATAATATCATTTAATAAAAAGATATTATAATAAAATAATAATAATTAACGGGCTACGGTTCGATTTTTCTTCGGTCCGATTCAGAGCGGTTTTAGAAATTCTGAAACCACACCAAACTTGTATATTGCAGTTCTAATTCTAATTCCAATTCAAATAATAAAATGAAGAAACCACTCCTAGATCATTATTGTACGTTCAAGATTCAAAAATTCAAAACGGAACCAATTAATTTATGTACGGTCGGTTTGCTTCTATGTGGTTTTGATTCTATTCATAGTTTTTGGTTCTAAGTAACAACTCTAAGTGTACCTAAGTTTTACTCAAAGTTCATATAATAAAATCTTTAATTGTTATTTTTTAAATATTAAATTTTAAATAAAAACTTTCTGTAATTCAAAAAGATGTAAGTGACAACTCTAATGTTTTTGGTTCTCCCTTACTAGAACCCCCCCCCCCCCCCCCCCCCTACTAGAGGGATAGAGATCCATTCCATTTGGGAGCAAATGGAGGGATTTTTTTGACGGTCCAAATATTATTTATGTGAGGGTGCAAATCAATTGTCTTTATGATAAAAAAACAAAAAATGTGCTTGCTTAATACGCCGGATAAAGGAAGAAATAGTGTTGACCATAAAATGGATAGTATCCATTTTGCTCCAAATGAAGAGGCTCTCGGTTCTTCAAAGAGGAGCTTAAGCTAAACACTCAAATAGTGTTGAGTCCGCTAGGCTTTATTTGCATCTCTCTCTTTATTTGAATCATTCACTGGGGAGTGTGCGACAACAATATTACTCATATGCTATAAACAAAAGGATGTTATTAACCTAATTAACAAGTTGAACATAAACAATTTGCAAACTTAAGACATGCATAATTTGACTATATTAAATTAATGTGACAAATATTCTCTTTACGCAAATCTATAATACCATATTCATATCAATACACATTATTATTCTCTTTATTATTGTTACTATATATATATCAATAAATGGATACAAATGCCAAGTGAAAATGGTACATATGATAAGCAAGAACTCTATGATCCTTGACTTTATCTCACAAATGGAATGAGCAAGTACTCGACACATAGAATCTGCAAAATAACACACAAAATTGAGTTATTGGTCGATACGAGATGTGGAAATATAACAAAATATCCATTATAGATTGCTTATTACCTTCCACACTAACATGTAAAAAGAGCATATTGAGGATTTATTCTTTAAATCTATAGACTTGGCTCGCTTCCACAAAATTGAAGCAAGACCCGCATGACTAAATATCTGCATGAAAGAAGAAACTTAGTTCATATAAATAAATAAAAATAGCTTATAAGAATTATATATGTTAAAAAAGTATAATGGATTTGTGCTTAATATCTCAAAGTTATTTTTAACCTCATGATTTATATTCAAGTCCATATATACATACTGGAAACCTTACAATGGAATTTTATCTCTAACCATAGTATTCATACTAGTTGTCTAAACATATTACTTAGTTTCATGATAATTAAGTATAACCTACTATTTTTAATAAATTACTGAAATTGTACTGACCCTTTTATGTAAAAAGAAGAAGAAAAACCTAAAATTATTGGAATATTAATTAATTCCTATTATTCTAGCTAGCCCTCTCATCAATTAACATATTCAGAATGTTACATTTAGTGATGAGACTTTTGCAACCATCTTGTGATGGATTAAATTTGGTCATTAAATGTCTTTAGTGATCAAACTGTGATATTTAGTGACCAAATTTTTGTTGAGGCTCCGCTCAAAGTATTCTACAATACACCATCAAGTTTGGAATGAGTATTTATAGTACTTCCAGCGTAGAGCCTAACCCTAGAACGACACGAACCCGAAACCTATCCGAGTCGGGCTAACACGCGTGCGGACATATAATTAAATATCTAACAATCTCCTCCTATGTCCGTCGTGTACCCAGACTTCGGATAGAGGGTGGTTTGTGCAAAGTTCAACCAAACCGTGAATCATACACAACCGTGTCCAGCACCTGTTTCAAACAAAATTAGACTTAAGCACAAAATAGTATGCACGCATAAGTAAATAAAACTCAGCTGCAACACATAAATAGTCTCAGGTACAACAAGACACAGGCCTTATATGCCTGACGTCACAATCAACAGAGAGCTAGAAAGTCCAAACAAAACAGTGCATAAAAGAAGAGCTAAACAGTGCTCTAAACAGAAGTAGCAAGAGAGAAACTAATAACGCTCTAAAACTCATCATCCAAAAGATCATCCTGATCCGGATTCCAGTCAACCAGTGCTCCTCCTATCCCAGCAGCTCCTGCAATTTCAACAGAGAATTTCATTTCAGAATGAATTCTATCCTTTGCAAATTTGCAAATATCTAGTTCTACAAAAAGAACTTAGTATTAATCATTTTAATTTGGCTGGGAGGACACGTTCACAGAGTATTATAGTTTTACCTCAGAACCTGATATCTGTTTCAACCGAAACGATCTCAGACTTCTGGACACCGCAGCTATATCTGTGATCCTATATGGAATGTCACGGTTACTGCCCTTCTAAAGTCAATTGGAACTCATCAAGTTTGGAATGGAACCAATCTCCAGAAGAAGAGACAAGACCAAGTCAGATTGTGTTATCAAGTTTGGAATAACACTCTCCTCCAAGGCAAAAGCCGAATCCAGGTGAAGTTATTAGCATCAAGTTTGGAATGAAACAACTTACCAGATCCGAACTCAGCAACCAAGAGCATCAGCGGAGCACAACATGCTTGCTTTGACAAAGGAAATCAGAATAGTCAAAACATTTGGACAAAAGGCTGAACTAGATCGCCTATTGCTGAACTAAGGCTGAACTAAATCGCCTTTAGTCCCATTTCCCCCACTGTTTTGATTAGTCGGTCTTTGGGCATTCCTTTCGTCAATGGATCAGCCAGGTTATCCTTCGAACGCACATCGATCAAAGTGATAATTCCTTGTTCTTTTAGATAATTCAACAATGCATGTCTCAGTCGTACATGTCTCCTCTTTGTATTATAGAGAGCATTCTTAACGACTTGAACTGCTGCTTGATTATCACAGTACAAGCTCAACGAGTTGACTTGAAGCTTAGACAAAGGGATGTCTAGAATCAAGTTCCTGATCCAATCTGCCTCTTCACCGGCCAAGGCTAAGGCAAACAACTCGGCTTCCATAGACGACAATGCTATACAGGTCTGTCTTTTGGATTTCCAAGTTATAGCAGCTCCTCCCAAGGTGAATATATATCCACTGGTAGACTTGCTGTTCCCGGCTTCTGAACACCACGAGGCATCAGAATGTCCTTCCACAGTAGGTGGGTAACCAGTGTAGCACAGAGCATGATCTTTAGTACCTCTCAGGTATCTTAACAGCCTGTCTAGGGCTTCCCAATGCTCTTTGCCTGGATTACTGGTAAAACGGCTCAGCATGCTAACCGAAAAAGCAATGTCTGGTCTTGTACAACTTGTGGCGTACATGAGACTACCAATTATTTTGGAATATTTAACTTGATCAATGCTGGTCTCTTCATTAGGACTCAACTTGACATTATGATCAAACGGTGTCTCAGCCGGCCTACAGTTAACATATCCCCAGGTAGAAAGAAGTTGCTCAATATAATGAGCCTGACTAAGAGTAACTCGACCCTTGTCAACTCTGACCTTCATACCTAACAGGGTATCTACAGGACCGAGGTCCTTCATGTCAAAAGCTTCTGCCAAAGTGGATTTAATATCCCTAACTGCAGCAAGATTAGACCCCAAAATCAACATGTCATCTACATATAAGCATATGATGACTGTCTGATTCGACAATGAGCGGTGATAAAGGCATTTATCTGAGAGACTGGACTGAAATCCGAGACTCTTTACCACCTGGTCAAACTTCATGTGCCACATCTTAGGCGCTTGTTTAAGCCCATAGATTGATTTATCCAGTTTGCACACTTTATCTTTTTGATCTTTTTGCACATAACCTTCAGGTTGTGCCATGTAGATCTCTTCATCAAGCTCTCCATTTAAGAAGGCTGTCTTCACATCCATCTGATGAACTATAAAGTTCTCGATAGAAGCTAAGGCTAGAAGAATCCTAATAGTCGATAGGTGACACACAGGTGAATAAACATCAAAGTAGTCTATTCCCCCCTGTTGTTTATAACCTTTAGCTACGAGACGTGCTTTATACCTGGCTATAGACCCATCACTATGAAGTTTCTTCTTCAACACCCACTTGCATCCTAGAACTTTAGCGCCTTTCGGCAAGTCAACTAGATGCCAAGTATTGTTATGTAGCAGCGAGTCCATCTCATCATCAATGGCTTCTGCCCACATCAACGAATCTCTAGATCTCATTGCTTCCTGGTAGGAGAATGGATCATCCTCTAAGTGATAGGTGACGAAATTCTCACCAAAGTTCTTAGGGATCCTCTCTCTTGTAGATGCTCTAAGTGGAACAGGTTCCACCTCTAACGGTTGAGGAGCAGTGCCAGAGGGGCCAGCTTCAGGTTCTACGATAGATTCTGAAATCATATCATTAGACCCAGAGACAGATAAACCATGATCCTTGACAAATTTATCTTCAAAGAATATAGCATCTCTAGACTCTATCACGGTATTCGTGGATAGATCGAGAAATCTGTCTGCTGCACTATCTTCTGCACTGCCTAGATATACACATGTCGTTGTTCTAGGTCCCACCTTAGGCCTCTTAAGGTCTTGTATACGCACATAGGCAATACAACCCCAAGTCTTTAGAGTATCGTATCTACAAGGATGACCGTGCCATAGCTCATACGGGGTAGACATGAGCTGAGAATGAGGCACTCTATTCAGAATGTGATTTGCAGCACGAACTGCTTCTCCCCAAAAGGAATTAGGCATGCCAGCTGTGAGGAGCATAGAGTTCAACATCTCTGTTAAAGTTCTATTCTTACGCTCGGCAACACCATTCGACTGGGGTGAGTAAGGAGCTGTTGTTTCAAGAATTATTCCCTCAGAGGCACAAAATTCTTTGAACCCAGTAACAGTGTATTCTCCTCCTCGATCACTTCTAAATCTCTTAATTTTCAGATTTAACTGATTTTCCACACGAGACTTGAAAGTCTTAAACGTCTCAAAGGCTTCATCTTTCGATTTTAACAGATATACATGACAAAATCTTGAAAAATCGTCTATGAACGTAATCAAATACTTCCTTCCCCCTCTAGTGACGTGACTACGAAAATCACAGAGGTCTGAATGTATCAATTCAAGAAGTTTCGTGCTCCTAGAAACCGATCTAAAAGGCTTTCTAGTGATCTTGGTCTGAGCACACACCTCGCACTTGTCAAATCGAATCGACAGATCTAAGGGGATGTTATGACTCTTAGCTAACTCTAGCATTTTCCTATAGTTTACATGTCCAAGTCTGTTGTGTAACAACTTAGGATCAATAAGGTTTGAACTAATTTGGTGAATGCTATCATTGTTTAAGCTAAGTCTATACATTCCGTTGATCAGGTACGCACACCCAAAATAATGTGAATTGACTGCTAAGGTCATTCTACCGTTCTGAGTTGTGAAGGTCATCCCAGCCTTATCTAATAGACTAATGGAAATCAAGTTCTTGGTTAAATTTGGAACTACTTTTACATTAAGCAGAAATAAAATTTTACCTGATGAGAGGACCAGCTCGGCTGTCCCTGCATGGGTCACCTGAGTCTCTCCTCCATTGCAGTTCTCCACCTTTTCCTGGACCGCCTTGACCTCAGTGAGTAAAGCTCTGTCATTCGTCACATGACAGGTAGCACCGCTATCAAGCCACCACTCTGCGGACGAACTGCGGTGACTGCTCCCAATCATAGCCACAAAGGACTTGGGGTCAGAAGCATCAACGAGCATGTTCGCCACATTTTGAGGGGCTTCCTCCTTTTTCTTTGGGGCCTTGCAATCAGCCGCCCAGTGTCCCCACTTTCCACAGTTATGGCACTTGCCCCTCTTCTTTTTGAAAGAGGGCTTTTTAGGCAATAGTTGTGTAGTGGCCTCACTCTTGGGCGCTGGTGGCTTCCTACGAGGCTTGCTAGGTCGAGACACAAAGTTGAGAGTCTGTGAGGACTGCCCACCTTGTTCTTGTCTCTTCCCTGCAATATTTTGATCCTCGATATGAATGAACCTTTTGAGTTCATCCAATGCGATCTTTTCCTTCAGTCTGTGCATTTCAGTCTTGAAGGTCAACCACTCAGGAGGTAGCTTGCTAAGAATAAGACATACAAAGAGATTATCCGAGATATCGGACTTATCGTCCGCCAGCTTGAGGCGCAGACTCTCCAGTTCAATTATTTGTGAGGTGATTGACGAGTTCAAATTGAATCTTAAAGTGAAGAGCCTCTCCCCAAGGAGAGTCCTCGACAATCCCTCTTCCTTCTGGAAGTGCGCATTCAAGCGATCCCAGATTTCCTTTGCGGTCTTATGACTGCTGTAGGTCAGGGCGAGCCTAGGGTTCAGTGAGTTAAGGAGGTAGTCCCTGCAGAAGTCTTCGTCCTTTCTCCACTGTAATTCGTTCACGTCCTCTTCGGTAGTGTCAAAATCACTCAGGACCGTGTAGAAAATCTCACGTTCCTTCATACCAAGTTGGACGTGTAGCTTCCAAGCGTGGAAGTCGGAGAGGTCGAACGACTGTAGCTTGACGATGTCGTAGGAGGTAATCTTCGACATCTCGCTAAAGCTAGAACAATAAAAACAACCAGAAAGAAGTCACCTGAGTTGCGCAGAGACGAGACACGGGTCTTCGGATCCAATCCAAAAAATTAGAATTTTCTCCTGCTCTCCGGCTAATCACAATCGCCAGAAGCAAGAAGAACTTCCTTTGAGCAACAACGCCTAAGAAATAGTACACCTTCAGATGGCACTTATATCCAGGCAAAGCTGCAACCCAATCAGAGCACAACCCAAGAGAAAAAAGAATCCCTTGATCTTCTACAAAGCCAAAACAGATTCCAGATTAATTTTCCAGATCAACTTCTTGATAACTTTGGAGGAAGCAGATCAATTTCAGATCAAGAACTCCTAATGACAGGATCTGAATTCCTCTTGATTAGGAATGTGAAGACTCCTTGATTCTGCACATGAACTCCTGTCAGAAGGACAGATCGTAGACTTCCTCCTACAGATCCAACAAAAATCAGGAGTGGCGCGGCAGATCTAGGTTTCACAGATCTGAGCGGCAACGACGGCGGATCTGCAAAGAAGAAGCGGAGACGGCGCTATTTCTGCGAGCAAAGGCAGAGCAGATTTCAGCGAGCAATGGACTTCCAACGACCTCTTCCTTGTAGATCTACTCTCTTTTGGTAGATCCAGTCCAACAGAGCAAAGGCCAGAGCGCCAGAATTTGCAGAGGCAATAAAAACCGGCGATGCCTTCGATCACCAGATATGATTTATTTCCCCAGATCTGGCCGGAGATTTGATGAGCGGCAGCCGGAATAGATGAGCGGCGACCGGATCTGAAAACTCCACGCCACGGCGAGACCTACCAGGCAGCGATCCTTACAGCACAGATCTTCGATCGAGCGCTGGCAGAAGTCGGGAAAACCAGCGATGTGAACTTATCTCCCTTCCCACGGCGGAGCGGGCACAGCGGAATCGTGAAAAGCAGCGGCGCTCGTAGTTCGCGATCGGGGAAGACGAACGGCGGAATCGAGAGAAACGCACAGAGCACCGTGAGCGGAAACCCTAGGTTACTTTGAGAATGTTGAGGCTCCGCTCAAAGTATTCTACAATACACCATCAAGTTTGGAATGGGTATTTATAGTACTTCCAGCGTAGAGCCTAACCCTAGAACGACACGAACCCGAAACCTATCCGAGTCGGGCTAACACGCGTGCGGACATATAATTAAATATCTAACAATTTTATCACTAAATGTGAGTTCTGTTGTTGTGTATTCACAATGTTACATTTAAGGGTAAAAAAATACTTGAAAATGCAAAATAATTGCTTGACATACAGTTATGAGCTTGCTCCATAGATGAGAAGATGTGGCTCCGAAAGCTATCGCAAAAGCATAAACCATCTCTAAGAGAAAGACAGATATCCAAAACACCTGCTATGATCAAAAGTATGTAATTAAAGGAATATTAGCACAATTAAATACTTACCCAAACAATTCTATTTTCTTTCATCAGATAAAACTTTATAATTAACTTCACTATTGTTGAGTACCCGTTTTTTGCCTAGTCTTACAGCAAATGAATTAATGCCAAATTTCTTGTCACCTTTGAGATCTGATATATCCTTCAAACCAAGAAGTATTATGAACAAAAAAGAGAATTAATATAACTTCATCGGATCAAAAAATAATAGTGTGAAGTGAGAGTGAGAGAGAGAGAGAGAGGTGCAACTGCTTAATTAATTATATACTTCTGGCAAGTGAAAATATAGGTAAAAATGAAACAATTAATCTTATTATAAAAATTTACAATACACATCTCCCCAAACTCCATTCTTTATGATAATCAAACTATATTTAAATCATGCTGGTTTCATTTTCTCACTAGCTAACATTTGTAATCATTATTAGATGCACTACAAAGTGAATAAATTTTCACTAATAGAGCTTAATATGAATCTATCAAAACCTTAGGGCTCCATTTGTCTTACATAGGCTCCGTTTGGTAAGGCTATAGTGATTGTGAATGTGGTGGTTATGAACCGTCATTCGTGAATGCCCGAACCCACCAAGAAAACTACTAATTTGAGCATAAAAGTGAACGGAGTTATAGTACATAACCCTAAAGTTCATGACTGCCACTGTCGTGCCGAACGAGCTCTAAAAGTTTTGGCAACATCCATAAAGCAAGTTGTTTTGGAACTCTATATATATATATAACAAAATAGTTATGCTAAATTTAAAAATTGTTTACTTTCATCTTCCAATATTTCTAGAGCCACATACTACTACAAATTAGGATGTATGAGTACTTAAAGAGTGCAACAAGGCAATTTCTAATACATGATATGCATTTCCATTGACCATGAATGATAAATTACATTTTTAATACAATATATTATGAGTTAAAGAGTGAAACGATGCAATTTCTAATTAAAAGGCACTCAAAAAATATATAAAAGAATGCAATTTTACCTAATATACTACTAATATATTGCATATTAATTACCTTGGATAGTGCGATCACTAGTGAAATTACGCTCACAACAATGGTTCCAAATGCCAATGGTCGTGAAAAGTTAGCTTGTCTTCCCAAAACAAAGGTCTGCGTGCATAGAGTTAGTTCATGGTGAAAACCTATAATTAAATTAGCTTGGACAACATTTTGTTAATAAGGCTCAGTTTGGGGGGGGGACTTATTTTCACCGGTCAAGCGGTTACGATCGCATGAATCGGGCATTAATTAATTAAGGTTCGGTTCATGCGGTCGTAACGGCTTGACCGTTGAGAATAAGGCTTTTTTAGGGGGACTTATTATATCAATCACATGCACATGTGTGAACTTTATTGATCCTGAATGGTGCATGTGTGATTGATATAATAATAATGAATTTAGTGAGGAATAATTAATAAAAGTATAGAAATATTTATTTACATTTTTTAAATAGATCCAAAATATCTACACATGCATGCATGCACTTGATAATTACATGCAAAAGTTTAAATTGCTCTCAAAATAAGGTGGAGTTGTATGTATAGGACCTGCATGTGAAAAAAAACTGAGAGTTGAAGAACTACTCCTCGACATGCAACTATAGAAAATGCTGCAGTTACTTTATGCATTTTCCATCTTAAAAGTGGCAGCTGTTACAAATGAAAGTTGTGGCAATTATTAGTTGGTTATAAATAAATATCTAAAAAAATAAATTAATTGATACATTAAATTTATACTTTAATGATAGCCAATTGAATATATATATATATATATATATATATATATATATATATATATATATATATATATATATATATATATATATATATGAGTTTGGAATATATAAGCTCAAGTTTTTTTAGGGAAAAAAGTTTGAGTATATATATATTATATTTTTTTATCACGTTTTGCCAATAAGTACCCACAAATTCACACCCATACAAACAAATTTGCATCTATACACACAAATTCACATTCGTACACACAAGTTCACATCCATGCACACAAATTCACATCCATACACCGATCGCATACACAAACATATACACATGAAAATAAATACATACACACAAAGACACATCCATAAACACAAATACACATACAAATCCATACACATGAAAATACACACACAAATTCATACACACATGAAAATAAATACACACAAATTCACATACATAGACACAAATAGTTACAAACACACATACACGCATACACATGCACACACCAATCACATACACATGAAAATAAATACACACACACACACAAATACACATCCATACACACAAATATTTTCACAAACAAATACACATACACACAAATCCATACACATGAAAATAAATACACACAAATCCACATACACACACACAAATAGTTATAAACACACATACACCAATCGCATACACAAACACATTTATAAAAATACACTTTCATGGGCATAGATTCTAATTAATTAAAACCCGAGGAATCAAGATAGAGCTTTGAAAAAAATTAGAGGTTTTGAAGACGAAAAACTCTGTTTATGTCATAGAAATCAAAAGGCTAAAAAAGACCAGCATTGTTCAGTTGAAGCAAATAACACTAACAAAAAAATCCAGAAAGCTGTAACTCGTAACAAAACAAAATTGTTGAAAGCTGAGATCTTTATCAATCGATCTGTCAGAAAACCTAGTACACACAAAAAACACAGATCACGGGCAAAATTGTAAGACCTAATCTTACAACTATTGGAGCAGATTGACACACGGGAAGAAGAAAAGAGTACCCAAAAAATAAAAGGGGGTAAAGATGGAGAGATGGAAAACTATGCGATCCCTGGCGGTGGTGGAGTTGGGCGAGCTCCGGCGGCAGCGGATGTGCCGGAGGACATTGAATTGGATCGTCGCAGCCATGTAGATGAGATGGATCAGTGATAGCGACAGAGGAACGAACCTCCGTGCATCGTCTTTGGGGGTAGGTGGACGGCACAATTGGAGGTGGTGGAGGAATACAATGAGATGGGCGTCAGCTTTGGATGTTTTGGGAGGCTCCGGGGAAGATGAGAAGATCTAAGGCTCTGCCACAGCGCCCGCTTTGGGCCTATTTGCGCGTAATACGCTCGAGCTTTTTTGGCCTAAAAATGCTCGAGTGTATATTATATATATATATATATATATATATATAGAGAGAGAGAGAGCGAGAGAGAGAGAGAGAGTTGCCTTTGGTGCAACATCCAAAATTGCCAAATATAGCCACATTCTTTTACTCTAATGACTTAACATACATTATAAAAAATGAAAACTCATAAAATATAATGACTATTTGTGTAATTACACCATATCCTTATAATACAAATAATGATGGAAATTCATAAAATCCAAAATCTTTTTAGTAGACCTCCTAGACCTACTATGGTAGGTTATCATTAGGCATGAGAGATATTTTTGAAAAATAATGACCTATTTTAAAATGAATTTTTTTTTGAAATACAAATGTTCTTAAATAAAAATAATTTTTAAAACTAATTAATTTTTTTACAAATCTTTTAAGATCCTACTTATGCATTAAAAAATGTGTCCAAAGTCACCGCTGGCGGTAGCTACTGTCGTTGCACTCGTATGGAACCGGAGGTCTGTGTCGTTACACTCATGTAGGTTCAAAGGCCTGTGCCGTCGCAATCATGTAGGGCCAGAGACCCGTGCCATCGCGATTGGCTATATGGGGCGATGCCCCGCGTCTGTCACTCGTGCATATATATACCCCGCGTCTGTCACTCGTGCATATATATATATATATATATATATATATATATATATATATATATATATATATATATATATATATATATATATATATATATATATATATATATATATATATATATATATATATATATATATATATATATATATACCAGTATCCCATTAGAGTGTTTAAAAAACTTAAAATTGCATTATCCATGTAAGCAATCTATGGTAAGCAATATTCATTGATTGGGAATAATGTGAGATTCATCAATACTTGTAAGGGAAGGTATGAATGAGGGTTCCTTGTCAACTTCAAATGAAATGGGAAGCAATGACGTATATTAGAAAGTAGAATGGGATCTTCTGCTAGATCTAATTAACGAGGTGTGACTAGAATGCATGGCTTGTTGGAAATTAGATTGAACGATCAAGTTTTTGTAAAGTTCAATATTTCGTTAAAGTCAAAATATTCTGAAACATCTCGATAATTATCCCTCAAAGTAGATCTAGACGGATCACCCTAAAAGTAGATCCAAATGAGTAGCAGATGCCAGAATTTGATTAGCAATATGGATGTTGAGCTCAGATGCAACCTTCAAGAATTGTGGTGGGGCCCAAGTTCAACGAGACCTCCAAATGAGTTCACTAAAGATTTAGCCCTAAATAATTAGAGCAAATCAATCATAGTCTTTTTGGGTGAGAGTCACCCCTTGGTGTACTTATTAGATTATCTTTTCCTTGTGCTTGTAGTTTAACAATGTATAGTCTTTCTTTGAAAGAGTATTATTAATGAATAATTATTGTTAGTCTAAATGTTTTAATCATAGTATATATTTTGAAGAAATGTCTCTAAATATCTCTTCTTAATCACAAATACATTTAGTCACACAATCCATATTCGTAAACATAGGAAAGATTGATTAGGATAAAGAATTAGACTAAATGGCATCTTTTCTTCCATTTTAAAGAAAAGGGTTAGTCATCATTGAAAATATGATTTGCAATTAAGCTAAATAAAATAATGAGACCTACCTCATAATTTTTATCGTGAATACATTACAAAATAATTTTGCTTTAGTATCAAAGGAGTTATTTTTTTTTGAAAATTTTTAAACATCCATGTATAAAAAATTCTTTGTGTAAAATATATGGTGCTTACATTCACAGAATAGCCAGAAACAAAGAGAAAACAGACCAAAATACCATATTGTAATGGTGTTGATCCCACAAGATAGATGACAACAAAAACCTGAAATAGTTTAAGATTTTGTTAACTTCTAAATCTAATATACATGTTATGCAGGGAAGGGAGTGAATAAAAAAATTGAAGTTTTGTTTGTAAAATTTCATCTGAACAATATGAAAATATTCAACTCAAATTTTGTTTTCATATAAGCATTTAGGCATTGAAGTATTGAAAAAGAAAATTTACTGATTTCGATAATAATCTAGGTATTAAGATTGATTTTTTGATCCACACACACCTAAACAATATAGGAAAATGGAACGATAAAAAAGAACCCTTCAGGAACTTACTAGTACAATGTTATCTGAGTATGTGTTAGCGAACCATCTTTGAACTAAAGAGGTTAATGAATCATGTTATATTATTGACTAGAGTTATGTTATATTATAAATTTACTTTCAAAAGAAAACTATTGTATCTAATTTTAAAGTTTTTGGATGCAGTTGATTTAATTTAAATAAATTTAATGAAAAATGTGATAAACAACATGTTCTAGTTAATTTTTAGCCAATTGTTCTATGTATGGCTATTCTTCATTGAAGCATTTAGCCCACAAGTGCACAAAATTAATTGCTCTATATGTGTTATCGTTCTATATATAGTAGATGGTGAGACCCATCTGCTTTTCCTATATCTTTCTCTCTCGCCTCACTTCTCTCCTCCTCCCTTCTTATCTCTTAACAAAAAGATTAAAAAAATGAAGGGTAGACAATATGTTCTAATTTTGTAAAAATGGAGGTATCCCCTATAATATAGTATATATATATTTAGAAAGCTTAATTTTAAAACTATTACCATAGTACCAATGACGACTCACAATTAGTCATTAGAAGCTACTAGTTTGCATTTAGAGGATAATATGTACTGAATGACATTGTGCCAAACTATTTCACTTATTTTTACTGTGTCTTTTAGTGCACAAGTTGGAACTATATATCGGAATTCAACAAGTTATTTATGCCTTTATAAGCTCATGCACTCTCAGCCTTCCCTCCTTCCTCTGGTACCTCACATAGAGCCTTTTTTTTCATGTTGAAGCTCTCCTCAACCATCATTGGCGTCACCCTCCTCTTCTTAGGAAACTACACGCCAAACAACTTTGACGTTGTCGAAGTCGAAAGTCACCTCCTTCAGTCTGAGGAAGATGGCGACATAGAAGAGGTAAAAAAGGAAGAGGATGTGATACAAATGGCAAAACCATATAAAAAAGACATCGTGAATAACCGACAAAAGCACTATTAACGACTTAACTTTCCTATGTAATAGTATAAATAAGATGAGTGCACCTATCGTTTAGACTATATATTGGGATTATACCAATATTGTTGTCTTCTTCATGTATCACTAAATACTTATAGTTTGCTCCTCTCTCATTATCATATTAATCGAAAGTTAGCGAATCAATATTTTAAAAACACTAAAAAATTGTCTAGTGTTTTGAGAATAACTCTATTATGTTTGGCCATAATCCGGAGAGTTTGTGTTGATCTCCATTGTGAAGTGCATTCAACTCCTTTATCTACGATATAATCTATTAATATTTTAATCAACAAAAGCCTACTGAAATATGAAAATCCACAAATGAACACAATACTCTAGAAATATTGATTCATTATAATAAAAACGCTTAGATAAATCATAGAATGGTTCATTACTATAATTTTGATGAAATAATAAGATACTTGGAAGCATTCAAAGGTCTACAACCAACATGAAATAATGTAGTATACCCTGCTCTGAACAAAAAAATGCCCTTGCATACCCTCTCACACATTTATCATATCTCTTACTAAGGCTCCGTTTGGGGGGACTTATTTTCACCAGTCAAGAAGTTACAACCGCATGATTCAGACCATAAATTATGGTCTGATTCATGCGGTTGTAACCGCTTGACCGGTGAAAATAAGTCCCCCCAAACGGAGCCTAAGTTTATTATCATCGACTTAACGTACATCTTTGCTCTAAAGGTTGTTACTATTTGGACACTCACTCCTTGCCTAACTCGGTAGGGTCGTGGATATTATTTTGTTCATCTTAGGTGGTGTGCTATTGCATTAATTAGAGGAATCAAATACACTAATCTCAAATCAGAAGTGTATTTTGGTTCTCTTACCCTTTACAAGTGACTTGTTGGTTATAATTGGGCATTCATTGTCAAATAAAATTCTTAAGGAACAATCACATGACTCAAATCTTGTCTTTACTCTGCCTATTTAAGAAGTGTCATTACAGTCTGAAACAATCACCACATACATGGTTTGAAAATTCAGTATTGTGTGCTCCACAAAATTGTCTTTACCAAAAGTGGCTCAGATAAATCGCTCTTCATTCATAAGAAACCTTAAGGGCCCGTTCGGTCCCCAGGTTTTGGAATTGAGGAGTTGGAATTCAGCCAATTCCAATTCCTGATGGTGTGCGGAATTGAGCATTAGGAATTGAAATTGGACAATTTTGCAATTTGACTGTAGAATGGAATTTAAATCTAGAATTTGAACTAACACAAGGATTGATGAACTGAAACAAAGCAAATCCTAAGCCTATAATCTAAAAATTCCAAGCCATACTTAAAAAAAATATAAAAACCCTAATTCTTAAATCAAAGATCCACTTTATTGGAACTGAATCAACAATAGCATATGTTTAAAGCATCATGCAAATAATAATTTGATAACATCATAATCAAAAAAATTAATAATTATTATCATCTAAGAAGAACAAAAGTAGAAATCAATTGATGAAAGAAACGCAGGAGGGTAGTCAGGCTAGAATAAGAGCATAAAAAATAATTAAGAGAAGAAGAAGTGGGCAGATGGATGAGAGATGTTCATGGAGAAGGAGTTGTCGAGTGGCATCAAATCGATGAAGGAAAATATGCAGATCAATCGCCGCGCTTGACGAAGAAGAAGAAGAAAGAGGAATGTGAAGAGGGGGAGTTTACCGCTAGAGGCGGATTAAGGGAGGGCAATGGGTGGCAGATTGAATAAGCGGCGACAGATCTAGGAAGAAACCTTGCGATAAGGTTAAGTTATCGGTCTTTCCTCCTCGCCGAAAACCAAAGAAACCGAGCGATAATTTAACACTCCAGATTTCCTATCATTGAAAAGCAACAATAGCCGACAAAAGCATGCAGTCGACAAAAGCATACAGCTGACAAAAACATGCAGTCGTCAAGCCGATGCAGTTGACAAAAGCATGCAGTCGACAAAAGTATGCAGTCAACAAACCGATGTAGTCGATAAATGTTGTAGTCGACAAGCCGATGCTGTGTACATAACTAGCGCTAAAGGAGCTTAAGCAGTGAGGCAGTCCTTAAGCGCCCACCGCCTAAGATAGCACTGAAGCTAAATCTTAAATTAAATCGTGACCACATATTCTATTTGGCATTTGGAATCTGAGGACTGGGATTAATCCCGAGAGTGATAAGTTAACTAGAAGAATTAGTCTTCTCTTCATTTCTCATTTTACACACACACACACACACACACACACACACACACACACACACACACACACACACACTCTCACACTCTCTCTCTCTCTCTCTCTCTATTCAAGTACGAAAAGAAGAAAATGTAAGGGAGGAAGAAGAAGAAGGTTGTTTCGCGGGCCGAAGGAGATTCCAGCCATAGGAGGAGCTTCAAATTCGCGGGCTGAAGGAAATTCCACGTTCAGATTCGCAGGCCACAGAGAGGGAAGCGCCGCGAGTAATTCCGTTCGGATCAACATCGAGTCCATAGCGCCGAAGCGATCGTCATGGGCAACGATTCTCCTTCTTAATATTAGGACGTGCTATTCCTTTTATTATGACATGATTGCATGGAAGTTTCCACTAATTAGTGGAAGATGTAACATCTCCCACACTTCTAAGCCCCCTAAAGTTAGGGTTAGGGCTTGAGTGATGCATGGAGGCCCTAGTGTGATCCTAGCTCAGCTTGAACTTAGGGAAACTGCTATCTGCACCCCCAATATGCACGAGTCAACTTAGGTCAATTCACACTCACATGAACTCACCACCTCAAGGTAAGCTCACTGACACTTCTCTTACCCTAAGAGAGAGGCAACTGAGCGATGGACTCAAGGCTAGGTCAATGTAGTGGGCCGAATTGATCAAAGTCAACCTTAGATCAATATAGGTCAAACCTTCCCCTAAGATGTCCTATTGGCCTCAAGATCTAAAGTTGACCCCACCCCTAGCCTTGTAATGTCGTTAGGGGCCAAGTGGACCCAAAAGCCCCGTCATGGGGTCACTAAGTTGACCAGTTTGACCAAAGACAAACTTGACCATATTTAGGTCAAAATCGCGCTATTTGGCAAAGTGGACCCAATTGGGGCATCACCATGACCCGATCAACATTGGGTGGTGTCAAGGGACTCAAGACACATCCCTTGGACCAGTCAACCCATCAAGTTGACCAAAGTCAACCCCAAGGTCAACCATGGTCAAATTAACCCCTAAAAGCTAAATGAGAGCCCAAGCCAATTAAAGTGGGTCAAGGCCTTTGCCAAGGCCCATCCTAAGGCCCACTAAATTTTCAGATTTAATTAATCTAATTTAGTATTTTAATTAAGGGATTTAATGGGGTAATTAGGAGGGAAGTTTCATTTGGAGAGGGGAATAATGGAAGGAGGCCAAGTGACACTTCATTCTTCTTCCCCCAACCCCTCTTTTCATCTCCCTTGATGAAGAGGAGGAGTTTTCCATCAGTCATAGGCCAGCCAACATCAAGGAGGGCCTTTAATGGCCATGAACATAACACCCAAAACTTGGATCTACTATATAGAGGACTCCAAAGCTCAATTCGACCATTAAATCACCTTTAGAAGCCCTCAAGCATTTGAAATTGATTATTGGATCGAAGCTTTTGGTGGAGAATTGAGATCGGGAGAGGTTCACCAGAAAATGCTAAAAACCATGGCCACCCACCGGAATAGCCCCATCCAAGCCCGAAATCAGGCATGCTTCTCCTCCTCTCCCTTTGTGTTAGCTTCCTAGATCAATAGGGAATGAAATCGGGCTCAAAGGAGCCGTTTTCCATTTTTAATTCCATGGAAAAATGAAGCTTTAGGCTTCCTCTCGGGTTCGCTGGAAACCGCCACCTTCGGTGGCCAAACCACCGTCGGGCGATAGCCACCACCTCAACGGAGGTGGAGGTGGCGGTGGCCGGCCGGGAAAGTGACCGGGTGGCAGAAAAAGCCACTGGAAAAGCTCCATGTCGGGCAGATCACGGTGGTTGGCTGTTTGGGGAAGACATAATCTAGGCCGTCCCAATGTGAAAAAGGTATTCCTATGAGTCTACTTTAATTAGAAATTAAAATCAGGTCATTTGGAATACTGTATCTCTCTGTAGGGCAATTCTCGTGGGACTGGTCCTTAGGGTAGGACAGTCACTATTTCCCTAATAACGTTTTATTGGCTAAAGGGATTTACATGAAATTTTGGACATGTTAGAATATACCATAGATATACATACAATCTAAAAATGAGAATTTTTGGATAATATTTTCCTATAGTTTTAGGTAAAATGTGATTTTTTATAAAACTGAAATTTTTTGAAGACAATTAATTATTTTAACCCTAAATTTTGGTGAGAGGTTCATTGAGGTAGTATAAGGTCCTAGTGAAAATTTTAGTTCCTTTGGACCCATGTAGGTTGGTGAATCCCACTTTGCAAATTGTCATGTTGTATGTGATGTGGTGTGCATTTAGTCAAAAAGATGTATCTTGTGAATTTAACAAGAATGACTTAGTCAAATCCAGTGAAATTTTATACATGCAATTATTTAATGAAAGTAAACCTCCTCATGAAGTTTTAAAACATTTTGAGTTGACTTGCTTAACAAATGACTTAATTAGTAGTTTTGGTACGCAAGTGTATTAGTGACATTAGGGTCACTAAAATAGTTGCAAAAATTATAAAACCTTGCCAATAACAATTATTTGGTATGATAAACACTGTATAATTTAATTGGAATTTTTGAAGGCCATAATCTTAGAGTTGCAGTTATAATTACCATTTTATCCTGTTTATATTATTGAGATAATTGTCCTCAAATGGAATTATAAAGTTATAGATTTTTGTAATAACTAATTATTTACCATTTTTAACCTTTAGTAATTTTTCTGGAATTATTTGGTGAATATTTATAGTACTTCATGTATAACTTGACCTAGTGGATCAGATTTTGATAATTAGAAATTAAATATCAAATTTTATTGGAATGATGTGAAATTTGGTCCAGAGCCATTATTACTTAAGATGATCTTAGGATAATTTTATTTTGCTGGTTTAATAATAGAAAGTGATATTTTATGTTCAAAATCATATGTAGCAATAAATTTGAAAAATTACAATAATTGATGATTATTTTAGGAAAATTATTATTCTCTAGAATTAGGTCTAAGATATCATGATAGGTCTCAGGAAATAATCTTAGGTCCTTGGGTCAAGTGTTTGGAAGATTTATATGCATACACACATACAAGATCATATGATCTGCATTTAATACTTTTGGAAAATTAGTGTTTACAGTAGTTAATACTTAGGAGAGGTCACACACTTAGTAATCCTAAGAGTGGGTTTGGATAAGGGTAGTATAACTCTACTAAGTTCCTTGAGAAAGGGAACGATGGGGTTCAGCCCATCATAGTTCCTAGTACCGCTGCGAGACCCTCACAAGGTAGACCTCGGGAAGTCCAAGGTTAACTATAAATCGCTAAGTAATCCGGAAGTTAGACCAGAGTAGTATGATATGATTAAGGAATGTTATAGCGATCTCACCCATGTGTGGGTTGGAGTGATATAGGGCTTGCTAGTCCTACGAGCTTATGGCTCGGGTTGTTGGTTAATATTAGGACGGGTTAGTCCTGCGAGCTAGGGGCTCGGGAGGATATTATTATACCTGGTTTGTGCTTATGTGGTGGGTCACTCGGTACTGGTTCAGTCGGCATACCGACGGAAGTACGATGACTCTGGTGCGGAGTGTAGATCTTTGGGAAGACCAGTGTGATGTTTATACCGAGGTCTGGAGGACTATGTTCCCTAAGAGCACACCCGACAACAGAAGATTGGTAGTTGCCATCAAGAGTACGCAGGGGCTCCACTGTTGTGTTCTTAGCATTGAGACATATGAGAGATCTAGGCCTGGTAGTGTGCCTACCCGCCTAGGAGTGGAGACACCTGCTCCACTACCACCGTGAGCCACGACAGTTAGTACAGTAGAGGTTGGCCACCTCTAAAAAGTGGGGATGCATGAAAGGTCTGTATACAGAGTCATGTGTGTGAGTACATAATCATTGCATGACATAGCATACACACTTGCAGATCCTCATCATATAAATTAGTATGGACTCTTTTATATGATGAGTTTCTTTTTCGGAAATCTTAACTTATTTGTTTGTATGAGCATTCATATAAGTTAGGGTACACTTCTGTGATTGTAGTGTAGTTGCTTTACTTTACTAGTTTTACTTAGCTCCTCTTACTGTACTTTTATACTACACTAGTTGTTGCTCTTCTTTACTGCTCATATTGATATAGAACTGTTAGAGTATTATCTATTTATACCACTGTCACCTGCTTGTATATTCTGCTATTATTGGTCTCCCACTTTCTTCCTCCCGTACGGTGCCTAGGAGTCGCGGGGGTGAGGCGGGGACGAAGCAGCTGAGTCTAGTTTGACTAACGGTCGTTTGACCACATCATTTTAGGGACGCGTGGAGATGCTGCCGCAGTTCGACCAGGTGCAGCCAGAGATTGATACTCTAGGATCCGAGGAGCCGGAGTCGCGCACTACCACTACTACTGCCCAGCGTCAGGTTTATGATTATATAGTTTAGCTTTCGCATTGTTAGTTGAGAGAGAGAGATATTTATGATGGCTATGTACTGGGCATAAGCCCTATTATTATTTCATTTATATCATGTGGCTCTTTTGATTAGGTGTTTATTATATTTATGATGTGATTTATGGACTTACTTCTTCTTTTGTTGGTTGTGTGAATGATCATTTTTTTTCAACAGGATCGCTGTCTTGTTGCGGCAACTAACTCGTAGTTGGTGTCATTGTAAGGCGACGGTCCTAGGAATAAAATCTCTCCTCACCGTGCCCAATTCCCGGGAGGAGGGATTTTACAGTTGGTATCACCGTACCATGATCATAAGCGAAAGAAGTCCACAAACCACTGGGTAACTCCACTCGAGCTTCAGTTTACGGACAAACTAAGCAGCAGAAGCTATGGTGTGCTCATGTGAGAAAATCACATCTTTTGTCCACATAAATGAGATGAGGCCAACCTTATTTGACTATTGAAGTGTTTCAAACTGCAGGCTACGGTTCCCCCTTTACCAACTGTTTTTCCTTTTCAGTAGTCAGTGTTGGGCCAGACTCTCACGGCTATCCTGGATGCCTTTAGAGCTCAGCAAGTTCCAGGCACTGTAGCCGAACCCGAGCTCAAACTGGCTAACTACCTTTCGAGGCCTCTCCCCTCCGACTTACTATGGTACATAGACGACAAACAAGATGGAGGAGTGGCTGGATACTATCCAGGAGATGCTAGCGGATCCTTTGCCCGGGTAACCAGGCAGTAGCCTTGGTAGTTACGACACTGGCGGGCCATGCCAAGTGGTGGTGTAAGTCCCTCATGGACTCCACCTTTGTAGATTATGAGTATGCCCAGATCAGCTGGAACTAGTTTAGAGAGGCTTTGTTAGAGCATTTTGTATCCCCGACGGATAGAGATGCACTGGAGGATCGGTTTCTGCACCTCAGGGATGGAAACCGGTTGGTGCTGGAGTACCAACGAGAGTTTTATCACTTGGCAGGATTCTCTAGTCCCCTGAGTGAGAAGGAGTATGCAAAAAAAATTTATAGGGGACTTCAGGACTCGCTCATGCAGGATCTTCTGTTCATCTCGGAGGCCAATTTGGCAAAGATTATCGAGACGGAAAAGAAGTGGGAGGCGGATCATCTGATTGTGTAGGGCAAAGGGAAGAGACCGACTGAGGAGATGTACCATGGTGAGAGAAGTAGAGGGCCGCAGCGGGGCAAGTTCATGAGGCACAGGGGATGTAGAGGACGTCCCCGTCTGGTTTCAGGACAGAGCAGCGACCTCCCACAGTGCCAGCCCCACCACCACACTTCCAGGAGCCGCGGAGATTTGATGACAGAGGACGCCCTCTGTTGGTATGCTTTGGATGCCACCAGCCTGGGCACATCAAAGCCCACTTCCCATAGCTTTTACCTCCACCTCCTCCACCTCCATCAATCCTTCCGATACAGCGAGGTAGAGGTCGAGGACGAGGTCATGGACGAGGACCTCACGGTGGCGTCCAAAGGCCGGAGCAGATGTATGTGTTGGATCTTACCCAGCCTAGAAACCCTGAGGAGGTCATCACAGGTACTTTACAATTTTATACTTTCAATTGTTTATATAGTACCTTAGTAACTCTTTATATAGATAGTTGATAAAAATCGAAACAACCAACCTCAGGCATAGTACATGTGTGTTGTAAGCCCGCCCACGCCTTATTTGATAAGGGAGCATCGCACTCTTTCGTCTCGGAAGATTTTGCAAAGGATTTGTATGGATGCCAATGTTTCCCCGGACTCCTCAGGATAGTCTGACTTATCGACGGATCGGTGGTGCAGTCTACTACAAAGTGCAATATGTCCGTAGACAATGGCGGAAAGTTGTTTGATATGCCAGCGATGATCCTACCTCTACCAGACTATGATCTGATTTTGGGCATGACATGGCTACACTGGCACCATGCCAAGATTAACTGCCCAGCTAGAAGGATCACATTGAAACATGGAGACTCGGAGGTGATCTTCAAAGGTATTATGCCTATCTCCCGACTATTATTATCATCTGTACAGGCTGTTAAGACCTATGAGCAAGGAGACGAGGTATATAAGGTTTGTTTCGAGATGGCGGAGGCCTCCATTGGTGATATTTCGGTGGTTCGGGATTTCCCGACATATTTCTTGAGAAGTTGCTCGGACTACCACCGTATAAAGGGGTAGATTTCCAGATACAGCTAGTATCAGGTGTGAAAGTGAGAGTAAGATCTATCTCAACTCTAGAGGGGGGGGGGGTGAATAGAGTTTATTTAAAGTAAATTCACAATTTTAAACTTAGCAAAGCTTTTAAGATTTAATTTATATATAGGTGTAAGGTGCCTTGCTATAGAATTAAAAGAACAGTAAAAAGAAGAGCACAACACACAGCAAAGAAAACACACAAGCAAACCAGAAAACATAAGGAGCTATAGTGGTTCCCCAAAAACCTGGGTACATCCACTCTTCTACCACCCTTGGTAGGAATCCATTGCAGGAAGGGTTGATCAGGTGTCCTGACACCAATGAGCTTTTGATAAGGTGCTCAAAAACCAAACTAGATTTTTTGATAAGGTGTCTTGCCACCACTGAGTTTTGACAAGGCTCTCAGAACCAGACTCAAAAATTTTGAAGGGAGTTTTGAAAACCCTTTTATAGAGAGAAAGGGAAAAGAAAAAGGGGTGAAGTTGTCTTCTCTGTCTCAATCAAAGAGAGAAGCACAAGTGGATTTGTATTGTCAAAGCTCCCCCTGAGATGTTGACTAGTTCAGGAGAGGAAGCTTTGCTTCAGGGTGATAGGTCTTCAGAAGCTTCAGATCTCCAGCATAAGATAGTTTCAGCAGAGGCTGAAAGATGAATTGTCTGGAGTCCTTGGGATGAAGCTGTGATCACTTTTTGAGTACACAAAATTATTCAGCTAATTCTTCAGGATTGATCACTTGAGTTTTCTTGTGTTGATCAGAGAATCCTGTGAATCACTTCTTCTTTTTCTTTCTTATCTGTATCAGTCTGTGTATCTGTGTGTCTTGTTACTAGAGAAAAGAAGAGAAGAAGATTTTTTAATTCTCTGGAGATTCTGTGTCCAAGATAGCCGTTAACCAGACATTAAATGCCTTCCATAAAAGATTTTGTCTTCTAGAGGAAAGTCCAGTAAAACATTCTCTGAATAATTCCTTGAAACTTGCTCCAGAATAAATGAAAATGGCTGGCAGATCTCTTGACATAAATGCTGAGATAATTTGAAACACATTCCAAAGTCTGACTGAATTTGAATCCTTAAAAACGTCGATCTCTCAGGAAAAACGTCGATCTGAGCTCGAAGATCGTCGAACTAAGCTCAGAGACTGGAAATGATCATCAGCCAGAAAACGTCGAACTGAGCTCGAAGATCGTCGAACTGAGCTCAGCGACCTGGAGAATAAGTGAAGAAGGATCGTCGACCTGAGCTAGAAGATCGTCGAATTGAGTTCGACGACTAAGCAAACTGACTAAAGGCAGATCGTCGATCTGAGCTCGAAGATCGTCAAACAGAGCTCGACGACTTAACTTAATTGAGCTCAGAGAGCGTCGAACGGAGTTCGACGTTTCGTCGAACTGAACTCGACAAAAAAAGTCTTAGACTTAGCTCTTTTTCTGAAATCTTGGAATGGTCCTGGGGGCAGCTTCAAACCTAAGTTCTAAGCCCTAGACACATTCTAATGTTGACCTTTTCAACTATACATCTAGGTCAACCTGGTTTCCTAAGAAAACATAGTGATCCTTACCCAAATTAGTAATATGGTGTTCCAACAATCTCCCCCTATTTGGGTTAGGATTACTATTTACATATTTCAGAAATAAAAGTTACAACAACATATAGAAGAGCAACAAACAAAATAACAGAGCAAGAAATCATAGCAGCAATCAAGAGGAATTTCAGCAAATGTTCAGAGAGATTATACTGTCTGCTTACACATGTTACTTCTTTTCATTTCCTTTCTTAAATATAATTTCTCTGTTAGGATTAAGGGATTCCTTCTTTGACCTTCTGTCATCATCTGCACCTAAGGAGGTTTGAGCTCTTGGCCTTGGAACCACAGCCTCAGGATGCAGCTTCAGGTAGTCCACTGGGTCAAAGAATTTACTTGAAGAATACCTTTCCAATTCAGCTTTTCTTTGTTCTGACAGAGTAGTAATATTGGAGGTATCTTTTCCTTGCTCTCTTGCTTTCTTCAATTGATCTAGTACAACCAATTCTTTCATCCTTGCAGTCCATGACAATGGATTATTCTCTGGGTTTTCAAATGGCACTGCAGGCTCATATCTGTTAACAGTTTCTGAAGCAGTAGGAGTTCTGGTCTCAACTTTTTCTCTGAGCTTGTAAGGGAAAGGACCTTGAGTAGAGTCTGTGAGCCTTTGTCCTTCCCTAGCTTGAAATCTATGCTCTCTTTGACTTCCTCTATACTGACCCCTTCTGGACTGATAGCCCCTTTGGTAATGCCCCCTAGGATGGTATCTCTGAGAAGACTGGGAGGAACTTTGCTTGGAAGCTGGGGCTTGAGAAGCTGAGCCTGACCCAGAATCTGGAGGAGGAGGAGGAGGAGGCTGAAACTGAGAAGATCCCTTTTCATATCTGTCTAACTTCCTTCTCTTCTTCATAGCTTTTATTTGATTCTTGGAGTACTGCATCCAGGGCTCAGTGATAGAACATTCATGCAAAATGTAATATGGAATGTCATTTGAATCTTTAGCTTGAGCTGGGGGAACCTTCATCATGGCCTTGCTTCTGGCCTTCCTTTTCTTGGCAATAGTATTAGAGGAATCATCAGATTCAGTTTGAAACTGATCACTGTCTGAACTTTGAGGTCTATCATATAAGTCATCAATGCTTTTTATATACTTTTCTTGTTGCTTGACTTGATCAGGGGTAAGAGCAGGAGCAGTAGCAGCAGAAATAACAGGAGCAGAGACAGCAGGAGTAGAAACAATTGTAGCAGAAACAGATTCAGATTCTTCTAGGTAGGTAGTAAGTTCTTTAGCAGCAGCAGTATCCTCAATCACAGAGACCATTTCAGTATCTTCTGAAAGCAGACTTGTTGTAATAGCAGCAGCAACACTTAAAATATCAGCATCCACAGCTTTGAAGGAATTGACATATAGGGCAATCAGGCTGGGATCACAGTAATTGATAGGCACAATGGCCTTAGTGAGGTCTTCAGATTGTTGAACTGGCAGAGAGCTGAAATATACAGTATCAAAAATAGAGAGCAGACTCTGAAGGTCCACTGCAAAAATAGGAGCAGAACTGGAACCTTCAGCAGTCTCAGGCACATCCACTGCTTCATAAGGCATCTCCCCTTGCCTTGGTTCAGTGACAATTGAATCAAGGCACCCAGATGAAGGGATTGCCTGGGAAGAGAGGAAGGAAGATAACTTGGTAGACAACTCCTGAACATGTTGTAGGAGTGGAGCCAAGGAGGTCTCCAGCAGAGAAGTTAGCCTGGGGGCTAGCAACGCATAAAGCTTTTCTGCCAGGTTTGAAATATCTACATGCTCAAGATGGGCTTGAACAGAGGTAGGAGGTGAAGGTACTGGAATGAGGGTGACTGGGACTAATGGGATGGAGGATGTGGTGGTGGGAAGTGTAGGGATGGATGGCTCTGAAGGAGGAATAATGGAGATAGAAGTTATTGAGGTGGAGATGGATGAGATGGAAGAGTCAAAGGAAGGGGTGAAGGATGGTTGAGAGAGGATTTCTTGAAGAAGTTGTTGATAGGAGGATGTTGAGGGAAGCTTAGGAGGAGTGGGAGGAGAATCATCCATAAAGGAGTCATCTATAAGAGAAAATGATGGAGTGGTGAAAGTTGGATAAGAGAATAGAGGATGGAATTCTTCTGAGGTAGTGGCTGGAGGAGGTGACATTGTTGAAGAAATGGTAATGGGGGAAGAAGCTGAGATTTGAGGAGAGGTTGAGGTGGTGATTGGGATAGAAACAGCTGGAGGAGGAGAGGAAGAGGCAGTCAATTCTTCTGCTAGGGCAGATACCTGAGGAGGAGTGACTTGTATAGTCCTGGTGCCTGAAGCAAGTGGTGCTGCAGCAGCCCTGATGGGGTTGATGATTTGCCTGTCCCATTTGCTGAATAGGGCACAGGTAAGCCTCTTGGATGCATTGATGAACATCCCACTAGAGGTCAGCAGCTCAGGGCACCTAGAGTGCAGGTAAACCCCTAATATTCTCCCAAAGCTTACACAGTTTTTGTTCAGTTTCTTCTTGATTAAGCTGAAAAAGATTGATCCCCAGTCTAAATGCTTCTTATCAACCAGTGCTCCCATTAAGCAGAATTGATATCTTGATATAGTGTCATGGGCTGAGTGCTTTGCCAGAAGCACTTTGCCAGCCACATCAGCCAGAAATTGGTATTCGATAGACAGATTCTTTTTGAACAGTTTGTTAGGGTTCACAGCAGTGTGACCCATTCTATCAAGCATAGATGCATACCTTCTCTAGATAAATCAATGGAGTCATCTCCAGAACTAAGGAGGAAAACTTCAGTCAGAAGGGCCGGGGACAATGGTACCTGAGTCCCTTTTATTGAGCCGATGACAGAATTCTCATTCTCATCTGTCGCGGTAAAACACCATTCTTTTATCTCTTCTGAAGCAATCTTCATTCGGGTGGTCATGATCTGAGATAGCTGCTGTTCTTGGAAGAGGTTGAGAATGTCCTTGAATCGCTGATCACTTCCATCGAACGAATTCATATCAATATCAAAACCTGTATCGAATTTCATCTTTGAAATAGCAGCACTTGACCCAGCCATCTGTACCTGCAACAATGAAACAAACACGACCAAGTGTAGAAGATTTGGAGGGAAAGAGAGAAAGTTGCAGAGAGTATGAAAGCGTAAAAGACGAACGAAGACCGAAAAAATGATTTTATATTAGGGTTCGACGACGAAACAGAAAATCGTTGAGCTCAGTTCGACGAAACTTCGAACTCAGCTCGATGATTTGGGCTACTAAAGGAATCTGAAGAGTCTCCAATAACGTCGAACTCCGTTCGACGATATTGTCGAGCGTCGAGCTCCGCTCGACGACCGCTGAACAGAAAGAATGGAAGCCTGGAGCTAACGGCGGCGCTGAACTCAGATCGAAGATTCAGGAAACGTTGATCTGCGGTCGACGATTTCTGGAAAATCGTCGATCTCCGTTCGACGATTTCTGGGGAAACGTCGAGCGCAGTTCAGAGACAAAACCTATTCTACAGACACAAAAAGAGATAAGTTTTTAGCCTAGTCTTGGTCTATTTTTAGATTTACAAAATCTTGGAGTTTATTTTAAACTGCCTCCATCTAGCATTCCTAACTGATTGAGGAAGAAGTTATGCTTCTTTTCATCCAAAGGCTTGGTGAAAATATCTCCCCTTTGCAAATCAGTTGGGATGTATTCAAGTTCAATTTTGTTTTTCTCAACATTATCCCTTAGAAAATGATGTCTAATTTCTATGTGTTTTGTCCTACTATGGAGGACTGGATTTTGTGCTATGGAAATAGCACTGGTGTTATCACAAAATATTTTAGACTTCTCTAAGTTGTAACCATAGTCTAGGAGTTGGTTTTGTATCCACAAGATTTGTGAACAACAACTGCCTGCAGCCATATATTCAGCTTCAGCAGTTGAAGTTAACACAGATGTTTGTTTCTTACAAAACCAAGAGACAAGTCTGTCACCAAGGAACTGACAAGTTCCACTGGTGCTTTTCCTGTCTATTCTGCATCCAGCATAATCAGCATCTGAGAATCCAGTTAAGTCAAATGCTGAATCTTTTGGATACCAGAGTCCTAGATTTGGAAAGCTTTTAACATACCTAAGAATCCTCTTTACTAAAGTTAAGTGAGACTCTCTAGGGCTAACTTGGAATCTAGCACAAATGCATGTAGCAAACATTATATCAGGCCTGCTAGCTGTAAGGTACAGTAAAGAGCCAATCATTGCTCTATATGTTGTCTGATCAACTGGTTTCCCATGTTCATCAGCATCCAATACAGCATTGGTAGGCATGGGTGTTTTCATACATGATGCATAAGACATACCAAATTTCTTAACCAGCTCTTTTGCATACATTGTTTGAGAAATAAATATGCCTTCAGCATGTTGTTTGACTTGCAATCCTAAGAAGAAGGATAGCTCACCCATGCTACTCATTTCAAATTTTGAATGCATTAGATTAGAGAATCTTCTGCACAAGTTTGAATCAGTAGACCCAAAAATAATATCATCTACATAAATCTGCACTAGTAGGGTGTGGGACTTATGGGTTCTAATAAAAAGAGTTTGGTCTACTCTCCCCCTAACAAAATCATTTTTCAGCAAAAAACATGCTAGGGTCTCATACCATGCTCTAGGAGCTTGCTTGAGACCATATAATGCTTTGTGTAGTTTAAAAACATAATCAGGATGGGTTAGAGAGATAAAACCTGGAGGTTGTCTGACATAGACTTCTTCTTTGATCTCCCCATTGAGAAAAGCACTCTTGACATCCATTTGATAGACTTTGAATCCCTTGTGAGCAGCATAAGCCAGAAAGATTCTTATGGCTTCTAATCTTGCAACTGGTGCAAAAGTCTGGTCATAGTCTATCCCTTCTTCCTGAGAGTACCCTTGAGCAACTAGCCTTGCCTTATTCCTTACAATGATTCCTTGATCATCTAGCTTATTTCTGAACACCCATTTGGTTCCAACAATGGGATGATCCTTTGGCTTAGGCACTAGTTCCCAAACTTTATTTCTTTCAAATTGATGCAACTCCTCTTGCATTGCAATGATCCAGTGTGGATCTTGTTCTGCATCTTGAATGGTTTGCGGTTCAATTTGAGAGAGGAAGCAAGTGTGCATCAGGTTCTGATTGACCTGATTTCTAGTTTGCACACCAGCTGAGATGTCTCCAATTACTTGAGAAATTGGATGATCTCTTGTTGTTACTAGATCAACAGGGGGTGTTGATGGTTCACCAACCTGTGTTGTTGTTTCCTCTTGTGGAACAACAACTGGTTCTTCAAGAAGATTTCCTTCCTGATGGTGAGCAGCTTCTTCATCTTCACTACTGTCATCCTTTTGTGTAACTTGTAATCTGTCCAAGTCTTCAGCTAGAGAGTGCACCTGCAAATGTTCTATGGTAGAAGTATTCTTCTCCTTGAAAGACATGTTAGCTTCATCAAAGGAAATGTGGACAAATTCTTCTATTTTTAGAGTAGTTTTATTATAAACCCTATAGGCTTTACTGATCATGGAGTATCCCAAAAACACTCCTTCATCAGCTTTAGCTTGGAATTTTGCTAGATATTTCTTGTCATTATTATGAATGTAACAAGTGCAACCAAAAACCTTAAAATAGTCTACTTTAGGTTTCTTCCCTTTGAGCAATTCATAGGGAGTCTTGCCCTTCAGTTTATATATTAGACTTCTATTCAACACATAATTGGAGGTGTTCACTACCTCAGCCCAAAAGGATAGAGGTAGGTGAGCATCTGTCAATAATGTAGTTGCAGATTCAATAAGGGTTCTATTTTTCCTTTCAGCTACCCCATTTTGTTGAGGAGTTCTAGGAGCTGAGAAAGTATGTCCTGATCCCTTCACTTTGACAGAACTCTTGCATGAGAAGAGAATCAAACTCTGTCCCATGATCACTTCTGATCAGGGCAATATGAGTGTTGTACTCAGTCTGAATGCATTTGAGAAAATCTGTCAAACATTTAAAGTTATCAGACTTCTTCCTCAGAAAGAATACCCATGTGAATCTTGAGAAGTCATCTACAACCACTAAAGTATAGGATTTCCCTCCTAAGCTTTGT
The DNA here is from genome assembly GCA_039513925.1 of Platanthera zijinensis. Taxonomy (NCBI): domain Eukaryota; kingdom Viridiplantae; phylum Streptophyta; class Magnoliopsida; order Asparagales; family Orchidaceae; genus Platanthera; species Platanthera zijinensis. Next base: position 49,827,296 of record CM077084.1, on the reverse strand, counting down.
ACTGTAATGGGTCCAAAAAGATCCATGTGTAACAGATACAAAATCCTAGGTGAATCACTCTTGTTAATTGATTTAAAGCTACTTTTAGTTTGCTTGCCTAATTGACAAGCCTTGCAGAGTCCTTCCTTCTTGTAGGGGCCAGAAGGCAGTCCTCTGACAAGGTTGTCCTTGGATAGCCTAGCAATGGTTCTAAGGTTAATATGTCCTAGTCTTTTATGCCATAGAATATTGGGTCTAGATATGGAATTGAACAGACAAATATCTACCTTAGATGAATGAAAGTCTACTAAGTAAATGTTACCTCTCCTGTTACTTGTCAACACAGTTGTGTTGTCTTCTGACTTGATCTTGCATATTTCTTTGTTGAAAGTCACTTGATATCCTTCATCACACAGTTGACTGATGCTTATCAGGTTGTGCTTGAGTCCTTCAACATAGGCTACCTTCTTGAAGGTGACTGTTCTAATTTGAACTGCACCATACCCTTTTGTAGTTCCAAAATTTGAATCACCAAAAATTACTTTGGGTCCAAGCTTGGCTTTGAAGGATGTGAAGTTGTCCTTATTCCCTGTCATGTGCTTTGAGCACCCACTATCCAGATACCATAATTGGTTTGACGTTGGATAGGTCTTCACCTGCATAGATAAGAATTTACATATTTTTGACCCAGTTTACCTTGGGCCTAGGTTGATAACCTTTAAATTCAGAAATAAAAGACATCCCAGGTTGACTCTTATAACCTTCAGGATGGTATCTCCTAGGAGGTACTATCCATTCAGTATAAGGGTTAAAGTTTTGGGATGAAGCATTCTTAGGATTGGATTGAGATTTACCTCTGAAGGAAGATTCAAAGCTCTGAACTGCGTTCGACGATCGTCGAGCTGAGTTCGACGATCTTGGGAAAAATCGTCGAGCTCCGTTCGAAGATCGACTATGAGGGAGTTCAGAGTTCAGGAAACGTTGAGCTGAGTTCGACGTTTCAGTCTGAGATCATCGATCTCTGTTCGACGATCGTCGACCTCTGCTCGACGTTTTCTGTTGAACTTTCTCTTTCTTAGGTAGATCTGAATTTTTCCTAGCTACCTCTACAACACCCTTTCCTTTATCAAAAATAAATTTGATTGGGGTTGTTAATACTATGGGTTGGCTAGATGAAGCACCCAAGCCCAGTGTACTATTTAATCTTGAGTTCACTGTGCTTGTGATGTCCATTAATTTGATACTTCTCCCATTAAGGGATTCTTCAAATTGCTTGGCCTTGGATAGTTCACTTTTTAGTGAAGCTATCTCCTCTCTATAGCATTCTAACTCTTCAGAGAGTTTGAGGTTCTCTGATTTTACAGTGCTATACTCATATAGTTGTTTTCTGAGGGAAGTGATTTCCTTCTCAGACTCCAACAGATCTAGGCATAGTACTTTAAACTCATGTTTAAAATCCTCAGAACTGAAATCAAATGAATTGATTACCTGATCTTCTTCTAGTTGAGCTTCTGAATCTGATTCTGACTCTTCTGCTTCTGAATCTGTTTGAGAGGCATTGATAGCCATCATGCAGAATTCCTTTTCATCAGCATCATCCTCATCATCACTGGAGCTATGAGGCTTCAGAGTCCTCTTCAGTTTCACTCCATGTCTCAGCAACAAATCCCTTCCTTGTATGTTTGTTCTTGCTGGAGGAGGGTTTGTCTGAGCTGTTCTTTCTGAAATCTTTCTCCTTTCTTCTTTCTCTTCTATCTTTCTTGTCCTTGTTCTTATTTTCTGGACAGTCAGGCACAATATGGCCTGGTTTCCTGCAACCAAAACATATAATTTCTTTATTGTTACTTGATTTATTATACCTTGGTTTATCATGACCCTTGTATGATCTCTTTCTGAAGTCTTTTCTGGCCATCTTGTAGAATCTTTTGGCGAGTAGACTTAGGAGCTCATCATTTCCTGTAGCTTTATCTTCAGGCTCCTCTTCTGCAGCTTTGAAGGCTATGGTCTTTTCTTTCCTTGTGACTGGAGAAGTAGCCTTTTGTTCTTCTTCTCTATTTTTAATGAACAGCTCATAAGATTTGAGCTTGCCCAGGAGAGCTTCAGTGGTAATCTCATTTATACTTCTGGCATCTTTGATTGGCCAGATTCTTGAATCCCAAGTGCTGGGGAAGCACATTAAGATTTTGTCATTCAGCTCAGTCAATGAGATTTCTTTATCCAGAGTCTTTAACTCATTGACAATCAGACTTAGTCTATTGTACATGTCAGCCACTGATTCAGCTTCTCCCTTTTTGAAATTCTCATATTGGCTTATCAGATGGGATCTCCTGTCTTTCCTTTCATCAGCAGATCCTGAGACAATTTCAGAGAGCTTGTCCCAAATTTCTTTGGCTGAGTTGCAGTCAGCTACCTTCTGAAATATCTCATCAGACATTGTCTGAGCTAAGATGTTCATGGCCTTGGCATCTGCAGTCTTCCACTTCTTTATTTCAGCATCTGTTCCTGAAGGAGGTGGAACAACATTTGTACTTGAGCTTGCTGGTGGACTTGGGCACACTGTCAAAACAGAATTAAATATGTCTTCATAAATAAAGTTCATGTAAAGTCTAATCCTTGCTTTCCAAAGTGCAAACTTGGATAGATTACACACTGGAAGCCTGGTGCTTGCATAATCTTTGTTCTGTGCCATGTCTTTATATAAAATTAAATATAATGAAAATAACCCTCTTAAAAGATTGATCTTATCAAGGATCTTTTGGTTCAGGTGTTAGCCTGTATGAACAACCAACCTGCCTCTGATACCAATTGAAAGTGAGAGTAAGATCTATCTCAACTCTAGAGGGGGGGGGGGGGTGAATAGAGTTTTTTTAAAGTAAATTCACAATTTTAAACTTAGCAAAGCTTTTAAGATTTAATTTATATATAGGTGTAAGGTGCCTTGCTATAGAATTAAAAGAACAGTAAAAAGAAGAGCACAACACACAGCAAAGAAAACACACAAGCAAACCAAAAAACACAAGGAGCTATAGTGGTTCCCCAAAAACCTAGGTACATCCACTCTTCTACCACCCTTGGTAGGAATCCACTGCAGGAAGGGTTGATCAGGTGTCCTGGCACCAATGAGCTTTTGATAAGGTGCTCAAAAACCAAACTAGATTTTTTGATAAGGTGTCTTGCCACCACTGAGTTTTGACAAGGCTCTCAGAACCAGACTCAAAACTTTTGAAGGGAGTTTTGAAAACCCTTTTACAGAGGGAAAGGGAAAAGAAAAAGGGGTGAAGTTGTCTTCTCTGTCTCAATCAAAGAGAGAAGCACAAGTGGATTTGTATTGTCAAAGCTCCCCCTGAGATGTTGACTAGTTCAGGAGAGGAAGCTTTGCTTCAGGGTGATAGGTCTTCAGAAGCTTCAGATCTCCAGCATAAGATAGTTTCAGCAGAGGCTGAAAGATGAATTGTCTGGAGTCCTTGGGATGAAGCTGTGATCACTTTTTGAGTACACAAAATTATTCAGCTAATTCTTCAGGATTGATCACTTGAGTTTTCTTGTGTTGATCAGAGAATCCTGTGAATCACTTCTTCTTTTTCTTTCTTATCTGTATCAGTCTGTGTATCTGTGTGTCTTGTTACTAGAAAAAAGAAGAGAAGAAGATTTTTTAATTCTCTGGAGATTCTGTGTCCAAGATAGCCGTTAACCAGACATTAAATGCCTTCCATAAAAGATTTTGTCTTCTAGAGGAAAGTCCAGTAAAACATTCTCTGAATAATTCCTTGAAACTTGCTCCAGAATAAATGAAAATGGCTGGCAGATCTCTTGACATAAATGCTAAGATAATTTGAAACACATTCCAAAGTCTGACTGAATTTGAATCCTTAAAAATGTCGATCTCTCAGGAAAAACGTCAATCTGAGCTCGAAGATCGTCGAACTAAGCTCAGAGACTGGAAATGATCATCAGCCAGAAAACGTCGAACTGAGCTCGAAGATCGTCGAACTGAGCTCAGCGACCTGGAGAATAAGTGAAGAAGGATCGTCGACCTGAGCTAGATGATCGTCGAATTGAGTTCGACGACTAAGCAAACTGACTGAAGGCAGATCGTCGATCTGAGCTCGAAGATCGTCGAACAGAGCTCGACGACTTAACTTAGTTGAGCTCAGAGAGCGTCGAACGGAGTTCGACATTTCGTCGAACTAAACTCGACGAAAAAAATCTTAGACTTAGCTCTATTTATGAAATCTTGGAATGGTCCTGGGGGCAGCTTCAAACCTAAGTTCTAAGCCCTAGGCACATTCTAATGTTGACCTTTTCAACTATACATCTAGGTCAACCTGGTTTCCTAAGAAAAACATAGTGATCCTTACCCAAATTAGTAATAGGGTGTTCCAACAAGGTGCAAGGCCCGTCTCTAGGGCACCTTACCGGATGGCACCGAAGGAGCTTGTGGAGTTACGGACTCAGCTACGGGAGCTGGTGAATGAAGGATTTGTTAGACTGAGTTCTTCATCATGGGGAGATCCCGTCTTGTTTGTAAAGAAGAAGGACGGATCGCTCCGACTTTGCATTGATTATCGAGAGCTCAACCGATTGACAGTGCGGAATACTTATCCGTTACCAAGGATTGACGAGCTATTTGATCAGCTAGAGGGAGCGCACTGGTTCTCTAAGCTTGACCTAAGGTCGGGCTACTATCAGCTGCGGATTCAGAAGGAGGATATACCGAAAATGGCATTCAACTCACGCTACGGTTTATTTGAGTTCACAGTGATTCCCTTTGGGCTCACGGATGCCCCCTCCGCATTCATGAGTTTGATGAACTAGGTGTTTGAGCCATTCCTAGACAAGTTCGTCATAGTTTTTATAGACGGTATCTTGGTCTACTCCAGGACCAAGGAGGACCATACCCGACACTTGGCATTAATCTTGGGGAAGCTACGAGAGCACAAGCTATATGCTAAGTTTTCGAAGTGCCAATTTTGGCTGCAAAAGGTGGCATTCCTCGGGCACATTATCTATGGAGCTAGGTTGGCAGTTGTAATGACCCTAGCCCATTTAGACCAGGCACCGCCCGGCCCACCACGGCCCTTTAGACCAGGTGGTACAACCGGAATCTACAAGGCCTGCAGGTCGTACACCCCAACGCCTCCCCGGCCTGTTTCTCAGCACAGAACGTTGTTGGCGCTAGGTATCAAACCCGCAACCCTTGATAGCAAACTCATCCAACAACGCTATCACCAATTGAGCTGCAGCTCAATTGGTGATAGCGTTGTTGGATGAGTTTGCTATCAAGGGTTGCGGGTTTGATACCTAGCGCCAACAACGTTCTGTGCTGAGAAACAGGCCGGGGAGGCGTTGGGGTGTACAACCTACAGGCCTTGTAGATTCCGGCTGTACCACCCGGTCTAAAGGGACGTGGTGGGCCGGGCGGCGCCTGGTCTAAATTGGCCAGGGTCGTTACAGTAGTGGACCCAGCCAAGATACAGTTTGTGAGGGATTGGCCGCAGCCGAAGTCAGCTTTGGATATTCAGAGCTTCCTTGGACTTGCAGGCTATTACCGCAAGTTTGTGCAGGGGTATTCGAAGATAACACTTCGCCTCACATCTTTGATGAAGAAGGACACAACGTTCACTTGGACTGAGTAGTGCGAGTACACATTTCAAGAGATAAAGGGTAGACTCACCTCGAGTCCCATCCTTACCCTTCCTTCGAGAAAGGAAGGATTCCAAATTTATACGGATGTGTCATACCAGGGCATGGGTGTTGTACTGATGCAGTACCGGCATGTAATAGCTTTTGCGTCAAGTCAGCTGAAGAAGCACGAGCAAAACTACCCGATGCACTATTTAGAGCTCGGGGCTGTAGTATTCGCCTTGAAGGTCTTGAGGCACTACCTGTATGGGGTTCATTGTGACATTTTCTCAGATCACAAGAACCTCAAGTACATTGACACGCAGAAGTACCTGAATCAACGCCAGCGGAGGTGGTTAGAGTTCCTCTACGACTATGATTATACCATGAACTATCTCCCGGGGAAGACGAACACTATAGTGGATGCTTTGAGCAGGAGAGTCGACACTACTGGACTGGATTCCCGGGTGATGGTCATAGAGATAGTGAGGATGATGGAAGACATGCAGATTACTATGGTGTCAAGGTCTGATCCAGAGGTTTATGCGGTGTACTTGGAAGCTCTGAGCATGGAGTGTGATATCAGAGACCATATCAGGGTAGAGCAGAGGAAGGATGCAACACTTGAGCCTATATTTAGATCCTTGGGAGAGGGAAAGTCAGAGGAGTATTCACTACATGGTGGGATCCGGGGAGACATACTCAGGGAGGCACATTGCACACGATATTCAGTGCACCCCGGGATCACCAAGATGATGGATGATCTGCGAAAGTGCATGTATTAGCCCGGGATGAAGAGGGATATTGTAGATTTTGTTACACACTGCGAGACATGCCAGCGAGTGAAGGCTGAGTGCAAGAGCCCTGAAGGATTACTACATCCACTGCCAGTGCCAAAGTGGAAGTTCGAGGATATTTCAATGGATTTTGTACACGGGTTGCCTCTCTCTCACTCTGGACACGATTCTATATGGGTCATTGTGGACCGATTGACCATGTTACCAGGTTCATCCCAGTCCGGAAGGACGCTCCATTTGGTGTATTGGTGAGGCTGTTCGTGGAGCAGTATGTGAGGTACCATGGCATACCCAAGATGATTATATCTGATCGAGACGATTGATTTACTTCCAAAGAATGGAGGGTGGTGCAGGAGTACTTAGGTTACCAGCTTTCATTTAGCACTGCCTTTCATCCACAGACTTATGGGTAGACGGAGCGGACCAATAGGACCGTGGAGGATCTGCTGCGATTGTGTATACTTGATATTAGAGCTGAGTATATTATTCGAAACTCAAAAATCGCTCAAAAATCGTTCGAAAATTGAGCCGAATCGGAATCGATTAAAATTGATTCGACTCAATTTGACTCAAACCTAATTTCGAGTCGATTTCGAGTCAGCCCCGAATCGCTCTAAATATGATTCGAATCAACTCGAATTAATTAAAAAAATCATGTATTTATTAATATATTCTTAATTTAAGATTAAAAATAACAAAATTTAAAACTAAATAAAAAGAATGAAGGCTTTAAGTGTTTTATTTGCTAAATTTATAGGTTGCCCAATTTTATTTTGAGCAAACTAGGAATAAAACAAAAAATTGCTAAATTTCGAGCCGACTTGATTCGATTTTGAGCCGACTCGATTTGATTTTGAGCAGACTCGATTCGATTTCGAGCCGACTCGATTCGATTTCGAGCCAACTCGGAATCGAGCCATTTCGAGTCGAGCCGACTCGACTCGAAATCAATTTCGATTTCGAGTCGATTGCGAGCCAAGTTCGAGTCGAAAATTTTGATTTCGAGCTGAGCCAAAATCGCTCGAACTCGACTCGATATCAACCCTACTTGATATGGGGAAGCCCTTGGAACCGTTGTTGCCATTGATTGAGTTCTCTTATAACAAAAACCATCAAGCCTGCATTGGTATGAATCCCAATGAGGCGATGAATGGGAGGAAGTGTCGGACACCGCTATCTTGTGTTCAGGATGAGGACCCAAAGGCGCTTGGGTCAGATTACGTCGAGGACACGAAAGAGCTCATTCGGCTAATCAGAGACAGGATGCTAGAGGCTCAGAGTCAGCAGGTGAAGTATTACGATGCGAGGCATCGTAAGGTGGAGTTCCAGGTGGGGGACAAGGTGTTCTTGAAGATACGTCTGATGCATGGTGTTTCGCGGGTGCGTAGGCACAAGAAGCTCAGCCCTAGGTATATGGGGCCTTATACGATCCTGGAGCGGGTCGGCCCCTTGGCATATAGGATGGAGCTACCACCAGAGTTGGAGAACATGCATGACTTCTTTCATGTCTCCTCACTTCGAAAAGCATTACTTCAGCCAGAGAAGCATATTACTTCTTCCTCGGGCCCGGTTGCATCTGATCGGTCAGTTAATTTGGAGCCAATCCGTATCGACGATACAACAATCTGAGTTTTGCGGAAGAAGAGCGTTCCTTTGGTCAAGTTGTTGTGGTCAAATCATGGGCAGGAGGAGCACATTTGGGAGCCCTTGGACCTCATACAGAAGAAACACCCGGAGCTCTTCACCTCAGGTACAAACTAAACCTCATACAAGTTGATATTTTCTTCACTTGTGAAACCCCATAAACCCGAGCACGAATTTCGAGGACAAAAATTTTGTTTTTTTTATTGGAATTTGTAACATCCCCCACACTTTCTAGGCCCCCTAAAGTTAGGGTTAGGGCTTGAGTGATGCATGGAGGCCCAAGTGTGACCCTAGCTCAGCTTGAACTTCGGGAAATTGCTATGCGCACCCCAATGTGCACGAGTCAACTTAGGCCAATTCACACTCACATGAACTCACCACCTCAAGGTAAGCTCACTAACACTTCTCTTACCCTAAGAGAGAAGCAACTGAGCGATGGACTCAAGGCTATGTCAATCTAGTGGGCCGAATTGACCAAAGTCAACCTTATGTCAATTTAGGTCAAACCTTCCCCTAAGATGTTCTATTGGCCACAAGACCTAAAGTTGACCCCACCCCTAGCCTTGTAATGTCGTTAGGGGCCAAGTGGACCCAAAAGCCCCGTCATGGGGTCACCAAGTTGACCAGTTTGACCAAAGTCAAACTTGACCCTATTTAGGTCAAAATCACGCTATTTGGCAAAGTGGACCCAATTGGGGCATCACCATGGCCCGATCAACATTGGGTGGTGTCAAGGGACTCAAGACACACCCCTTGGACCAATCAACCCATCAAGTTGACCGAAGTCAACCCCAAGGTCAACCATGGTCAAATTAACCCCTAAAGGCTAAATGAGAGCACAAGCTAATTCAAGTGGGCTAAGTCCTTGCCCAAGGCCCATCATAAGGCCCACTAAATTTTCAGATTTATTTAATCTAATTTATTATTTTAATTAAGGGATTTAATGGGGTAATTAGGAGGGAAGTTTCATTTGGAGAGAGGAATAATGGAGGGAGGCCAAGTGGCGCTCCCTTTTTCTTCCCTAACCCCTCCTTTCATCTCCCTTAATAAAGAGGAGGAGGTTTCCATCAGTTGTAGGCTAGCCACCATCAAGGAGGGCCTTTAATGGCCATGAACATAACAACCTGTTGGGTATTGCATCCACAATAGACCTGATTTGAAGAAGCCCCTGAACAAGCTAAGTTGAATTGACAATGTATTTGACAATTCTATCAAGTTGTGCTTGCAGCTATTCCATGCTAAGTACACATCAATGTCAGGGTGCAGTGAGTCAATATACACGGGTCTGCGCAACGTAATCCCTCGTTGTGTAGATCAGTATGTTGATTCACGTGTGCTCTCTCTCTATTGGAGTGTACTTATTTTCAAGTACAGGGTCAAGGTAGATCAAGAGCAGAAGAAAGAGCAAGGATGAGACAAAGACCAAGCTATCAAAAGAGGAAGAAGGAAAATTCTTCTAAGTCAAAATCGACGGGAATCACTAGTGATTCCCGCCGACTTCGACGGGAATCGTTAGTGATTCCCGCCGACTTCGACGGGAATCAATAGCGACTCCCGCCGACTTCTTCCGGCTGACAGATTTCAAACAGAAATTTTGACAAGGCAGAATCGACGGGAGTCGTGAGCGATTCCCGCCGACATCGACGGGAATCACCAACGACTCCCGCCGATTTTGCCTTAGTCAAATTTTCTCCGTTCGCTGGACCGAACCAAGCCGCTGTGCACTGTTTCGGCCGGGGCTAGGGCTTCTCCTCGTGGGCCCCACAACGGTCATTAGGTTTGGCTCCTGGTATAAATATACGCATATTTTGAAACTCCACACATACACATTCACGGAAATACGAAACAAGTAGACGGTGACCTAGCCGATCGCAAAATCGCCGAACGCTTGTCGCCGCTCGCAAGATCGTCGCCGCCGCTGATCTCATATCTTCTCTGATCTTCCGACGACAGAACTGAGGCAAGCAGTCGGTCTCACGTATCTCTCTCGATATCTCTTGTCTTTCGATTCGTTGAACGAGACTTGTTCTCCCTTCTGAATCGGTTGAGACGTTTGATCCGGCTGAGATCGTTCGAAGACCTAGCTTGCTTCGTCAAGAAGTTTGGATCTATAAAGCATCGCCGCCGCACTTGCTTGCTGCCGTTGATCTTTACTAGATCCATTCCAAGTGAGAAATTCGGTTGTGTACTCTTCATACTTTTCATGCAAGCTTCAACGAATGAAGAAGGACATCGGAATCTCCAAAGCATTGTTTGTATTTTTTCTTACATTCAATTTTGTTGTAAAGGAATTTTCATTCCTAGTTGTAAGGGTTGGGTGCAACCCATTGTGGTGGAGTTGTGATTCCGTTATTGGAAGGGTTCCTTCCGTAGTTAGGGGAGCGTTGCTCCTAGTATGAGGATTGGATTTCAATCCGTTTGAAGAAGTGACCGAGTCGTCCCTTGGTGGGAGATAGGTCGAAGGGGGAAAGTGGGCGTACCCAAATCGGGGAACCACTATAATTCTTTGTGTGTTTTCTGTGTTCTGTTTGCTTACTTATGCAGGTTATTTTAATTTCGCAAAAGACTGCAATACACCTATTCCCCCCATAGGTGGATTAGGTTGACACTAGATACTTTCAAGTGGTATCAGAGGGAGGTTACTCATCAATAAGGTTAACACCTTGAGTAAGATCTTGTGTCTAGTGTCAAGAAGAAAGAAGATCTCAGGAATGGATGGACTCAAGTATTCAGGAAAGATTCCAGTATGCACCAAGCTGAATTTTCCCATCTGGAAGGAAAGGATCAAGTTCTACATGGAAGCAGTTGATCCCCGACTCTTCATGATAGTGGAGGAGGGCCCTTATATCCCCACTAAGGCCTCCACCATTGATCCGACCATGATGGTGCCCAAGAAGCTCTCCGAAATGGATAAGGATGAGATGGTGCTTGTCGGACTAGACAAGAAAGCTCAAAACATTTTAGTAAGCGCCGTCGATGATTCAATGATGCAGAATTTCAGCAACTGTAGGACTGCCAAGGACATATGGCACTGCCTGATCATTCTGATGGAAGGCACATATGAAGTAAGGGATGATCGAAGATCCCTTCTTAACCAGAAGTATGAGGCCTTCAGGCAAGGTCCCAAGGAAGAAATCGGAGTGACATTCGAGAACTTCCTGAAGATCGTCAATGCCCTGAAGGGTTATGGAAGAGTGTTCACCAATGCTGAACTAAATGACAAATTCCTTAGATCTCTTACTAAGGAATGGGACACTAAGATCTGCGCCATCAGAGAGTTTGGCAAGCTGGCAGAAACTGGTCCCCGGATTCTGTTTGGGAAGTTTATGTCCTACGAGCTTCAGCTGAACACCAGAAAAGCTGAAGAATAAGCCGATAAGGCCGCAGCCAAAGAAAAGACTGTGGCCCTGAAAGCTAATCACTCAAGGAAAGGCAAGGGTGCAGCCTCGTCCCGCTCTTGGAGAAAGGCTGAGGAAGAAGACTCTGAGCCATGCTCATCCGACTTAGAGCTATCTGAGGAATAATTCTCCTTCATCACTCGAGAGTTCAAGAAGTTCCTCAAGTTGAGGAATCAGAGAAAAAAGGATATCTCCTCCTTCAGACATCATCAGAAGAAATACTCTTCTGACAGGTATGAGTCTAAACAGAACAAACATCGTTCTACTGACATTATCTGCTTTGGATGCAATAAGCCAGACCACGTCATTGCTGACTGCCACCAAAGCAAGAGAGATAAGGGGAAAGGAGAGGAGCACAAGTCGTCTATAGATAAGAAGAAGGAGAGGAGCTACATTGCTAAAAAACCAAAGAAACTGAGTGAATCTGACTCTTCAGACTCCAGTGATGATGAGGAAGCCTACTTCGGGATAATGGGTCGTTCCGACTAAGATGGAGACTGTCCCCCATTTACTGGGAAGGTAAAAGATCGCACCCCTCTCTCTGACTCTGACTCTTACTCTGAGTCTCCTGAAGATGATCACGAGGACAGTCCATCTGCCCGTGAAGCTGAACTCCTCGAAAAGTATGAGCTTCTGCTCAATACTTTCGAAGAGTGCCGAAAGAGGTTGAGCGCTCAGAAAAAGGAAGTCAAATTCCTTAAGGCTGAGGGTGTGTCCCTAAGAGAAGAGATCACTAGCTTGATTTCTCTCCTACAGGAACACCTGGACCTGACTTCTGAGCACTCAGATTCTCTAAGGCTCCTTGACCAAAAACAGGAAGAAATCAACAAGCTGAAAGAACAGCTTGTGGCCGAGAGGAAGATTGTCAAAAGCTTCTCTATGCCCAAGACCGTTCTTCCTCTGGTTGATGAATTCTCTGCTCACTAAGGGGGATGGCTTAGGGCATGTGGCCGTGCCTGGTAAATCATCCAGGAGAAACAAAAATCGGAGGAAAAATAAGGCTACTAAGAAGGCCTCTGCTGCAGAAAAGGGAAAGGCCCCACTCGGTCCTATTTCATTCTGAAAGCCTAGCTTTCCATGCAATGAGCATGACTTTGAGTCAACCTATGGCCACCTCTTCCGGCCCTCGGTTTAAAAGCCCAGAGCCGGTATGATGGTTGGACCTTCCCCCGTAACTATGGTGAGAGTGTCTTCAAGGCACCTTATGAGGAAATCCAAGTGGAGAATTATGGCCACTTCTCTAGCGGCCATAATAGGAAGCAGGCACCAAAGGCCAAGCTTGTTATACAGAAGGAACAAAAAGTGAAGAAATCATGTGACTACTGTCATCATGATGCCTCCACCTCCAGATCCAAGGCCCCGGCTGGACCCACCGTTCCAAGGGTGAAGCAGGAGCCTAGGAAACGGTACAACAGGTTTGGCTATTGGTGCTCTGGCAAAGTTGGTCACTTTGCCGTGGATTGCTGGTTTAATCTAAGATACAATGAGACTCCTTATGTTAGCAGTGCGAGGCCGACCACTCATAGGGTTAACCAACCGAGGGGGAGTGTGCTAAGAAGGAATCTAGGACCCAAGTCCGATTAGGTTCCTAAGGGAAACTAATTCTGTTTTGCAGGTATGTCCAAAGGCCACCAAAACGCCAATCTGGTACTTGGACAGTGGATGTTCCCGTCATATGACCGGGACAAGAAGCATGTTGGGTGATTACTCCCCAATCGAAAATGGACCCAAAGTCATCTTTGGAGGATCAGATCGAGGAGTCACCAGGGGTTATGGTATGATATCTAATAGTGTATTCTCTATCACAGACGTGGCCTATGTTGAAGGGTTAAACCATAACCTGATCAGAGTAAGCCAGTTGTGTGATAAAGGATACGACGTTAAGTTCTACAAGGAAAAGTGCTTGATAATATCGTGTGCCTCTTCGGAGACGGTATTAACTGGCATTAAGAGCAGAAATATTTTTTGCTTAGATTTTCTTAGCTTAGACTCTTCTACCCCCGTTTGCCTAGTAGCAAAAGACAGTGCATCTCTCTGTGAACAATGACATAGGAGATTAACACATATTAATTTCAAAACTATTAATATGTTATTTTCCAAGAATTTAGTAAGGGATGCCCCTACTATTAAGTGCATCAAAGATAGCCCTTGTCCTGCATGCCAGAAGGGCAAACAGACTCGGGCTACCTTTAAGGGCATTGCAGACAAAGACTCTTCCAGATGTCTTTATCTTCTGCACATGGACTTGTTCGGTTTAGTGCAAGTTCATAGCTTAAGAGGCAAATCATATATGCTAGTTATTGTTGATGATCACTCTCGGTTTACGTGGGTATTCTTCTTGAAACGAAAGTCAGATACGTTTGACATCTTCACTAATTTTATCAAGCAGATTCAGAACGAACTTAACTGCTCCGTGGTCAAAATCAGAAGTGACCATGGAACAGAATTCGAGTCTGGAGCTATGACAGAATTCTGTGAAGAACATGGTATCTTTCATGAGTTTTCCTCCCCGCATACTCCTCAGCAAAACGGAGTTGCGGAGAGGAGGAATAGAATGCTCATTGAGGCATGTACGATAATGTTGAATTACGCTTCTCTTCCAGAGTACTTCTGGGCAGAGGCTGTAAATACACCCTGTCACGTGCAAAACCGAGCCTTGATCAATAAGAATCATTGTAAGACGCCTTATGAGCTATTGAAAGGCAGGAAACCGACCATGTCCTATCTAAGGATTTTTGGCTGCAGATGTTATGTACTCAATAATGGGAAGTACCCATGTACTAAATTCGGAGAAAAATGTTTCGAAGGCATCTTCATGGGCTATAGTAGCCATAGTCGGGCATATAGGGTTTTTAATAAGAAAACCCTAGTTGTAGAGGAGTCCATTAATGTTGTATTTGATGAAGGAAGCCTGCTTCACATCAATTCTTCTAGTGACATTCTTGAAGATGCAGGTGCAAGGCTTGAACAGCTAAGTCTAGATGAGACTGCTAAAGATGAAACTCCCAAGTACATCAAGGTCTCCACCTCAACACCAACTGGAGAAGATGACGGTCAGGATGGAGAAATTCTCCCAGAAGAGGGAGGAGCCCGAGAAGCTGTTGGAGCTACAGATGCCAGAATCTTAGAGCTCAGACACGTGAGGGATCACCCAAGAGATCAGATCATAGGAGATCCTCGGGACGGTTTCAGAACTCGCAGAGGTACATATGACACTAGATCTTCTCATATGAGAGTGCTTTCTTTCATATCGAAAAATAGATTGGACGTGTTGTTGTCGAATGTGAGACTATGTTTGCTGGAATGCAAGGATCGAGAAAGATGTTGATATATGTTGTCCAAGTGGTCAAGAAAGTTTGGTAAGGTGCGTAGTTACTTCACGCAGTTGGAGGATGCAGGGCCCAAGCCCAGTCTGAGTGATGTTCCTAATTTATCAGAGTATGAAGATGTTTTCCAAAAGATCTCCTTAGAGCTCCATCTCCGTGAGAGATCGACTTCATTATTGAGTAGGTGTTAGGTGTGAAACTTGTGTCACACTCGTTGTACCAAATAACACCAAAGGAAATTATGGAATTGATGGTTCAGTGCAGGAGTTGTTATAACAAGGATATGTACGCCCGAGCTCATATCCTTGGAGTGCACCGATGCTCTTTGTGAAAAAAAGGACGAAAGCTTGTGTTTATATATCGACTACCAAGAGATGAAAGCTGAAGGAGAAAAACAAATATTTGATTCTACAAATCGATGATTTGCTTGATCAGCTAATAGGATCCACTGTGTATTCGAAGCTATATTTGAAGTTTGGTTACTACCAGTTGAGGATCAGGGAAAGTGATATTCCCAAGACAGTGTTTAGTACTCGATATATGCACATGAGTTCACCGTGATGTTGTTTAGGCTAATGAATGCTCCGTCAATGTTCATAGATTTGGTGAACAGAACCTTTCGAGTAGACCAATTTGTGATCATATTTACTGATGTTATCCTAGTTTACTCCCAGCCAGAAGAAGAACATGTGATTCACTTATGCATAATCTTGGATACCCTGAGGAGTAGTCAATTGTATGCCAAGTTCTCTAAATGTGAGTTTTCGTTGTCTTTAGTGGCATTCATTGGTCATGTGGTTAGTGGAGATGGCATCGTCGTGGATCTCACGAAGATGGCTGCGATACAAGAGTGACCTCTGTTGACTACTGTAGCAAAAGTCCGAAGTTTTTTAGGACTTGTCGGCTTTTATAGGCGCTTCGTAGAGAATGTTTCAAGGATAGCGATACCTCTCATAACTTGTAGTAGAAAGGATCAGAAGTTCGTCTGGTCGCCAACATGCGTGTGAGCTTTTGAAGAGTCGAAGAGTCATCTGACCATGATGCTAATTTTGTGTTCGCCATGTGGTACGAAAGGCTATGAGAATTACAGTGGTGCCTCAGAGAGCGGCTTAGGCTATATTCTTCTTCAGTTTGGAAAGGTTATTTCTTATGGCTCTCGCTAGTTGAAGGTGTATGAGAGGAATTATCCGGTCCACGACTTGGAGTTAGCGGCCATGATATTCACTCTTAAGTTTTGGCGGCATTATTAGTATGGCGTGACGGTTGACATCTTTACGGGTCATAAGAGCCTTGATTATTTGTTGAATCAAAAGGATTTGAATATACGACAAAGGAGGTGGATGGAGTTCCTTGGGGACTGCACCTTTGAGATTCACTACACTCCCAGGAAGGGAAATTTAGTCGTTGATACGTTAAATTGCGAGGCTCCAGCACAGGCAAACTGGATTCAGATGCATGATGAGTGTCTAATTTGTGACTTGGAGGCTTTGAAGATCTCTTGTATTGATAAGAGAGCAAACACGAATGCATTTTTGAACTAGATGGAGGTGCAATATGACCTTGCGGACAGAGTTTGACGGGTGTTAGAGCTTGATGAGAGCATGAATCACAATGTGGCAGAAACTGAGGATGGGTCTAATGTCGAGTTTTCTTTCAAAGACGGTCTTTTGTGGAAAGACAGTCGGTTGTGTATCCCAAATGTTGACAAACTATAAGAGGATTTGATGTACAAGACACATTTTACCAAGTACTTGGTCCACCGAGGGATCACAAAAAAGTTCAAAAACATTAAAAAATTGTTTTTGTGGCCGGGTTTGAAGAAAGACATAGCTCTCTATGTGTTAAGTGTCATACATGTGCACTAGTGAAGGCAGAATTTCAGAATTCTAGTGGATTTTGAAGTCGTTGTTGATTCTAGAATGGAATTTTGATGATATTTCTATGGATATCGTGCATGGCTTGACGAGATCGCAGCAAGGGAACGATACCGTTTGGGTGATCGTAGACCATTTAACAAAAGTGTCTCACTTCATTCCAAACCAGAGGGATGATTCAGTAGAGAAATTGGCAAAACTCTATGTTGATAACATAGTACAATTGCACGGTGTGTCCCGTAGCATCATAGTGACTGAGATGGGCATTTTACTTCGAATGATTGGAGTCTAATCCACCAACTATTGGATATCATGCTGAAGTTTAGCTGACGTTTCATCGTCAAACGGATGGTCAAACCGAAGGGACTAATAGGACAATGGAGGATATACTCCATATCTGCGTCTTGGATTTCGAAAAGAGGTGAGAGGACCATATCTATTTGATTGAGTTCGCCTATAACAACAGCTACCAAACGAGTATTAAAATGACAACCTTTGATTCCCTTTTTGGCAGGAAGTGCCGCACTCCCTTAGCTATGGCAGAATTTGGCGAAACGAGGTTGTATAAGTGAAAAGATGTTGAAGGTGCAAATTCGAAAATTCAAACGATCCGGGAGCGATTGTTGATTGCTCGGGGTAGGCAAGCAATATAATACAACACCAAGCACAAAAATATCAAGTTTGTTGTTGGCGACTGGGTTTATTTGAAGATCAAGCCATTCAGGGGTGTGTCAAGGATTCGACGCTTGAAAAAGCTGAGTCTGAGATACCTTGGACCGTTTGAGATCGTGAAACGTGTTGGTGAAGCTGCCTATCAGTTTGCTTTCGACGGAGTTGAGAGGTTTGCACGATATATTTCATATATCAGTGCTGAGGGAGGCTGTGCAAGATCCTTCTCATATTGTTACGACTGATAAAGTGCCAGTCAATGGTGAGTTGAAGACGAAGGTAAGGCCTATTTGCATAGAGGACACTGAAGTCAAGCAATTGTGGAATAAAGTGATTCAAATGGTCAAGGTCTGCTGGGACAATTGCAGTCACGAGTAACTTTCATGAGAGTGTGAGCAAACCATGTTGAAGGAGTTTCTCGAACATTTCCGCTAAGGTACAAATTAATTTTTTGTACTTTTATGTTGTTTTCGTTATTCTTGAAATTTTAGGACGCAATTTTTGTAAGTGGAGAGTTATAACACTCCAGATTTCCCAATCATTGAAAAACAATAGCAGTCGACAAAAGCATGCAGTTGGCAAAAGTATGCAGTCGGCAAAAGCATGCAGTCAACAAAAGCATGCAATCGACAAAAGCATGTAGTCGACAAACTGATGCAGTTGATAAATGTTGCAGTAAACAAGCCAATGCAGTCGATAAATGATGCAGTCGACACGTCTAGTTTTGAAGGAGCATAAACAGTGAGGCGGTCCTTAAGCGGCCACTGCCAAAGATAGCGCTGAAGCTAAATCTTAAATTAAATCGTGGCGACCTATTTTATTTGGCTTTTGGAATCTGAGGACTGAGATTAATCCCAAGAGTGATAATGCCTCCAGAAGAATTAATCTTCTCTTCATTTCTCGTTTTACTCTCTCTCTCTCTCTGTCTCTCTCTCTCTTTTCAAGTACAAAAAAAGGAAATGGAGGAAGAATAAGAAGAAGGCTGGTTCGCGATCCAAAGGAGATTCCAGCCATAGGAGGAGCTTTGGATTCACAGGCCAAAGGAGATTCCACACTCAGATTCGCGGGCTGCGGAGAGGGAAGCGCTCCGAGTAATTTCGTCTGGATCAACATCGAGTCCAGGGTGCCGAATTGATCGTCAAGGATAACAATTCTCCTTAATACTAGGACATGCTAATTCTTTTATTATGACATGATTGCATGAAAGTTTCTACTAATTAGTGGAAAATAAGTCTTCCAATGAGTCGATATGGATTATCTCCGATTGAAATTGCATATAGAGTCTGGATTTTTATACGAACATATGCATGCTGTGTGAAACCCACCTGCGATAAGTTGGTCCGGAATGATGATGTTTACTTTTTCGTATCGAAAAAGACTCCGTGGAAAATTGTATGTTATTTTCTAGTTCTGGGTGTTGTAGAGAGTACTGGAGGTTTACTCTAGAAAATACCCAAGATTGTTACAGACTTACTGTTCTGTTGATGTCACCCTGTGAGAGTGTCTATCGCTAGTGATATCTCTCTTGGTCGATATCAGTGAGCTTTGTTGTTGGGTGTGAAGACTAGGTCTCGGGGACTTGGTGCGTAACATCAAAAGCTCAAAGGCCTGTTGTGCCTAGCTTGGTGGCCTTATGTGCCGACCGTAAGATATAACATTGGTTCTCGTATTAACGGGCCGAAGTGAAGTCGTATCTGTATCGTGACAGTGTGATTCTGATGATTTGAGTACGCGCAAGGTTGATCCGAACCCATCCCATACTAGTTGGTGAAGAGATCACTCCTCGGTGCACCTGCTGATTTTGGGAAAAGCCCGAGTACCGTGAAGACCTGATGACCGACAGTCTCTCAAGTGAACCATCTAAGTTAATGATACTTAGGATGGAGGTGGGACTTGGGTAGTACACTGAAAGTGTGTCATGAGAGCATGAAACATATGGCTGTGCGTGCCATCATTTGTGATGATTGTGCAATATATGTTGTTATACTGCTTACTTGCATGGAAGGAGTACCACCGCCCCGAGAATGGGGTATGGTCGTTATAATTGTGGTTAGCTAAATATGATCGGCATTTTGTTTTGCCACATCTTTGTGGTTTGTACCTATACAAGTGTTGGCGAGTCAAGCGAAAATAGTGGGTCGAAGCCTTTTTCCATGTTGGCCCTTGAAGGTCATGCTTTGTTGTTTATAGCTTTCATGTAGTGTCATCCTGCATGCTGATGTATGTAAATCATGAAGATGCATAAACACTTTTGAACTACTTGTAAGGTCTTAAGGCCAAAGCATTTGTGTATGTATTTCATTCCTGATGTTATATATATAGTGGACATTCCTGTTTATGAGTTTGTATTATTCAACTGCTTGCGCTAGAGTTTGGCTCTGTGATATGTTATGCAGATGTTTGGTTTCATTTTGTAACTCCTTAGTCTGTTCGTTGAATATGGCGTGGGTCCCCGGCCGAACCTACATGTATTTTCTTCGTGACGGGCAGGGTTTTACAGATAACCCATTAAATATTGGGGATAAAATTATTTTTAAACCTAAGGCATTGGATGAATTCCAATTCCAAGACAATTCCAAGGTGTCGAACGCCCGAAAGGAATTCAAATCACCCAATTCTAATTCTAGAATCCCAAAACCCAGTGGTCGAATGGGCTAAGAGATTCATCTTTTTTGTTTAGTTAGATGACATCATCATCTTAGACACAATATTATATACATCTCCAAGGTCAAAACAATCTATTGTTAAAATTTCATACATAAAATCTTGAGCATTTACTCTACTTATTAGGTATTGAAGTACTTAGACACCATGAACAATTACAATTATCTCAAAGAAAGTACACCCTTTATCTTCTAGCTGAAATGGGTCATATTGGTTGCAAACCTTTGTATACACCAATAGATTCTAACCTCAAACTTTCCTGACTAGAATCTTCCTCCGAACCACCTTTATTTGATCCAGGTCAATATAGATGATTAGTGTGTAAACTAACATATCTCATTATTACTCGACCTGATATAAAATTTGTTGTTATCACTGTGAGTCAAAATATGCAAACTCCTTTGGCCTTTCACATGAATGTTATAACCAAAATTCTATGCTCCTGGATATGAACTTTCCTATAGACCATCCCTAAAATTGTCTCTCACAACCTTTGTTGATGCAAAATTTGTTGGATCTGATCTAGTGACACAACATTGTAAGAAAGAAAAAATTAGCATGTCGTTCCATTGGAGCTGTATATAGAGCCATGATACAAATCGTCTAGGAGTAGATATGACTCAACTCTCTCCTTATGGAACTGAGATCTCAGAGGACTCAATTTACTCTCTATTGCGATAAAAATTGTAATTCACATTGCTAAAAATCTAGTCTTGAATGAATGATTTAACATAATGTTGACTATCACTACACTATGATAACATGCCGTCTTAATCTTTTTCCTTGCTTTAATAATATTGTTAAGCCTATCAAAGAAACAAAGTCTTTCCATCATCTAGGTTAGTATAGATGATTAGTTTGGAAACTAACTTATCTCATTGTTATTAGACCTCATTTATCATTTGATGCTATCATTGTGAGTCAAAATATGTAAACTTCTTTGACCATTCACATGAATGTTATAAGCAAATTTCTATGCTCCTGGATAAGACTTTCCTATAGACCATCGCTAAAATTGTCTCTCAAAACCTTTATTGTTGATGCAAATTTTGTTGAATCTGATCCAATGACGTAGCATTGTAAGAAAGAAAAATTTAGCCTGTCATTCCCTTAGAGCTATATACAGAGCCATGTCATAAACCATCCCAGAATAGATATGACTCAACTCTCTCCTTAAGGAACTTGAATCTTATAGAGCTCAAACTACTCTCTATTGTGATAACAAAGTTACAATTCACATTGCTAAAAATCCACTCTTCAATGAAATACTTAACATAATGTTGACTATCACTGCACTATGATAACATGTCATCTTAATCTTTTTCCTTGCTTTAATAATATTGCTAAGCCTATCAAAGAAATAAATTCTTTCCATCATCAGATAAGGATCTGGTTGGTTTCAATGGCATAAAATACGCAACGAAAATACAAGAAACACTTGATAGGTTCTATGTGTAGCACAACAAATCAAGATGCGAAATTATACCAACATCAAAATCAGATTTCGAGATGAATGACTGGAGTTCGAGTCCAAATGCAGAATGATATTTGCATCTCTAAAGGAATCCACACGAATGCCGGAAACACCTCGTAATCCATCCAAAAAACTCAAGGCTGGAAGATGATCACTTTTCTCTGCATGAAATTCTAGTTCCGCTTCTGCATAGATATTCTTCTTTGTCTCTTCACGACATTTATGGTTTTTCCTCTCCGAATTTTTCATGCATAATTGAGAAAGAGTCATGGATGTCGTGGATTTATACATGCATCGATGCATCCTTGGCACACAGGCATGTGACTTGGGCGTGTGCTCCAATCGGTGTGCCGTTTGACTATCACTCGTGTATTCCAAAGGATAAACATTTTTTGGATATAAGCGCGTGTTCATTGTCAAGTGTCAACAAGATGATATTCTTGATCAATATAAGGCCTAGATTTGTATCTGTAGGGATTACTCAAATTGATGGTGTGGATTTTCATAAGAAATTTGCTCATAGTTCTAAGGTTGGTTATGTATGTTGCTCACACATCTCGTTTCACCATAAAAAAGTGTGAATAATGTGTTTTCTTCAAGGGTATCTTCAAGAATAGATTTATATGGCTCTTCCTCCTTGATTATTCACTCCTCAAGGACATGGATATTGGTTAAATAATACTATATAAGGTCTAAATTAGTCTTTTAGAGCTAGGCTCTATAAGCTGACTTCCAATGTTCTTGAAATACAATTATTTAGGAGCAATGCAAATTTTATATTTGTCCACAATGTTGTTTTTGGTTTGAACCCAGCCGCAATCATGGAGAATAAAACAAAAAAGGGGAAATTTTTTTTTTTCTTTTAGGTTTTGCCTTGGGTTACCAAATGAGGGAGTGGAAATGATTTTCCTTTTTTTCCTGTGCGGGTGGGATAATATATTATGCCCCAAAAATGGGAAAAAGGAAGTTTTGGGTTGCTATCGCCCGACAACAGTTGGTATCGCTGGCGATAGCACTTGACGCACTCAACGCCTTCAACAAACATTGAGTTGACTATCGCGCGGCGATAGTGAGTATCGCGCGACGATACCACTCAATGCACTCGACGCTTACAACAAAGCATTGAGTACACTCAACGCACTCGATGCTTTCAATGAATCGTCGAGTGAGCTATTGGAGTGGCGATAGTGGGTATCGCTGGGCGATACTGCCACGTGTCGGATGGCCGAACGGTGGACGAAGAGCGGTGGTTGACTGGGGTCAAGGTGGTTACGGTAGCTATCGTCTGGCGATAGCCGATATAGCGCGATGATATCGTTAAATTGAAACTATCAACTGAAATCGTGGCCATTGCTTTCTCTGGATGAAATGATCCTATGGTTGGGATTAATCCCGAGACCACTTAAGTAAAGGAGTCGAGAAAAGAGAAGTCATTTCTCTTCTTCTCACACTTTCTCCTCCTTTTCATCCAAACTCTTGAGAGAAAAGAGCTAAGGAAGAAGAAGGCTGAGGCTGAGCTTAGCAAAGCTTGGTGAAGGAGATCAGGAGTCGGAATCAAGAACTGAGGCAAGATCCGTGAAAAGTAAAGCGAGGCACTCCTTTCCATCCGGATAAAAAACTCGTTCATGGCTCCAAAATGAACTACGACGGTAATGATCTTCCTTCTTGAACAAGTGAAGTCCTCTTTTTTGCATAGAAATGGAATCCCACACAAAAGGTGAAAGAATGAGGGAATTCCGATGGTCGATACGCAGTATCCCCGGATAATTTTGCATATAGATCTGGAAATCGCAGTACAGAATATGCATGCTGTGTGAAGCTCATTTAGACAGGTTGGTCTGAATTGGTGATGCTTTATTCTACGTACCGGAGAAGACTCCGTGTTTAAATGAGTAGTTTAAAGGGTCTGTGGGTTTTACCTATAAAGTGAGAGTAGCAAGAAGTACTGGAGGTGTGCTCCAGGAAAATACCACAGTTTACATAACTATTGGATATTGTCGGGCGATAGTGAGTACTGCTAGCGATAGCTCTTGATGAGCTCAGATTGATGTGAAAGACCAGTTTTCTGGCACTACAGGATGTTGCAGGATTTTCTGGACTGATGTTCCAGTAATGGCTGAGTCTGGGTATAGAAAGAGAAATTTTTTTGCTTTGTGCTCCCAGATAGCATTTTGATAGCCAGTCTCTTGGAGACAGTGTGGCTAGTGTGAGCTGTGTGCTCTTAAAGGCCAGTGAGCCGAACAGACAAGAGGAGGCTGACCCGCGTCTTGTCGTTTACCTAGATGGCTGTGACTGTCGGTGTTGGCATGGCGATTTGAGCAACAGACTGTGGCTGTACTGTACTCGCGTTATGTCATTCAGACTAGATTGCCTAAAGTAAATGGCTTTCGTCGTTGGCATAATGAGAATCTTAGGCCTTAATCCGGAAAGACTAGAATGCTCAAAGTTGACCGTCATGTCTCGGACCTCTGAACGGTGGTGGGACCCTGGTAATCCAGTACACTGATAATGTGCCCTGAGTGCACGGAACATTTAGCCGATGAGGCACTCGTTTGTGATATATTGAATGGTGCTTAAGTGTGACTTCTTGTGATATATCTATGTGTTAATGTTATGCCTGCAAGGAAGGAATACCGCTTCCCTGGGAATGGGGTAGGGTCATTATAAATTGGTCAGCCGAAAGCTGACCGTTGCTTTGTTTGCCACCCTTGTGGTGGATTGTCCCTGTGAAGGTGCTGGAGAGCTGAGCGAGAAATAGCGGGTTGCTGCCTTTGTTGCTATGCTTGCCCTCGAAGGCCAAGCGAAGAGTTGCATTGATTTCATGTGTGGCCGGTCTGTGCGCTGATGTCTATAAACCACACTTCTAAAGAATTATTGTAAGGCCTTAAGGCCGTAACAGTTTAGCTACAGTTGACTGTCGCCGGGCGATAGTGAATATCGCTGGCGATAGTAACTTTTGTGTATTTTGTAAGAACATTCCAGTATTTATATAGTGGATATTGCTGTGATACTTGAGTTCAAAAAGTTAACTTATGAAGCTTCCGCTAAAATGCTCTGACTTAGGATTCGTTTAGTCTTTGATATTAAGATGTAATCCCACCGGATGTCTGTGAAATATGGCATGGGGCCCCAACCAAACCCTCAGTTATATTTCATATGACGGATGGAGGTGTTACAATTTTGGTATCAGCTTGTCTCGGTCTTCCTTCTTCGAATTTGTGGTAAAATTCTTTTGAGGGGTGGCAAGCACGTGTCTGTGTTTACCGTCATAACAAAAAAAATGAACTCAAGAATGTACACTTAGGAATGAAAATACACATGTTTGAGGAACCTGTGCGTTTCTAATAATCGTTGTTTTCCTTTTGTGTAGTCGATAAATTGTGTATGTTTACACTTATATGCGACTAGAAGTGGTGCGGGGCAGTCTGAACCACAACGTTCTGTTGAGAGTGCAACACTAGCTGATGTGCCCACACCTCCTCCTTATGCGGAAATAGTGCCCTAAGTTGCTGAGGCAGTGTTTGCGATGATTAATGCACAACCAACTGGGCAGGTGTGACCTGCAATGGTGTTAGTACAGGTTGGTGTGGCCGAGCCTATAGCTGCGAGGCAAGTGCCTGCTGAGGCTTTGGTGGAGAAGCGAGCGACTGAACGAAAACTAAAGCATTTCATGAGCTTTAGTCCTCTTATATTTACGGGTGCAGGATCCCCAACGCAGACAGAGGACTAGCTTTTGCACGTCAAGAGGATATTGACGACGATTGAGACAGAGGAGGTACAGATGGTCACCATGGCCACTTTCCTATTGGAAGGAGAGTCTCGGCTTTGGTGGGATGAGTTGGAGTTACACCACTTCGCGGGAAGATGATTATCGGAGATCTCGATGGAGGAGTTTTTGAGATTGTTCTTGGCAAAACATCTGCCATCATCGCAGCGAATTACCATGAAAAATGAGTTCCAGTGCTTGACTCAGGGCAAGGGTAGTATGGATGACTACCTGCATGAGTTTACCAGGTTGGGATGTTATGCGGGGTCTACTTTTGCTGAAAAAGAGCGTAAGAACAATAGGTTCTACGAGGGACTACAGGATGAGCTCAGGTTACTACTCTCGGGTCCGATGAACCATGGGTTTCAAGTGTTGGTTAATACGGCTCGTTCATTAAAGAAAGACATGAAGAGGGTGTAGAACAAGAAGTACTTGGTTGTGACAAATCCCAAGTTCAAAATGTCGCGTCCTGAAAAGTTTGACTACTGCAAGAGATGGAATAAGAAGTCCAAGTCTTCTGGACAAGCTCTTTCTACTATTGCTTCGGGAGCAACATCTTGGCAAAGCACGCGTATATGTTATACTTGTGGCAAGCTGGGACATATAGCCCATGATTGTTGGAGCGGTCCTCCAAAGGTTGAGAAGAAGGCAGGAGCAACATATGCTGAGAAGGGAAAGGTGGTGGAGTCCACTGCGTCCTAATATGCTCCAGCTCAACCGAGGGTGTATAATATTAGATAACAGGAGTCCATCCAACAGGACGATGTTGTAACAAGTATGAGTAGTATATAGTTTTCATGCTTTATATACTTCATACCTTGTGAATTTCTTATGTATAACTTGATAAGTATAGGCTTTGTCCTTATTCGGGACTATCCGGCAAGAGCATTATTCGATACTGGTGCTTCTTATTCGTTTTTATCTGAGGACTTCGTATCGTGGATTGGAGTGTCTAATCTTATATCGACAGATAAAGTGAAGGTGTTGTTACCTAACGGATGCGTGATGTGTGCGGATAGGTCTTGCTGTATTGAGGTGTGGATAGGAAGCCAGGATTTTGGATTGGAAGCATATGTGCTACCAATATCGGAGTTTAATGTAATATTTGGTATGGACTGGCTCTCAGAGCAGCGTGCTTGTATATATTGCAACTCTAAGGAAGTCACATTATGATAGAACACCGAGCTAGAGACTAAGTTTGTTGTTATGTGAGGATCGAGCAAGATACTGATGTCTGCTCTCCAGGTAGTCAAGGCTGTTCAGAAGCGCGCGGAGTTATTCTTCATGGTGTTGGAGGCTATTGAGCCTAAGCCCAGTTTGAGTGACGTTCCTATTGTGTCAGAGTACGTAAATGTGTTTCCTAAGGATATCCTTGGTTTACCGCCCCAGCGGGAGATTGACTTTGCTATTGAGTTGGTGCCAGGTGCGAAACCTATGGCCCGATCACCGTACCGGGTAACACCAAAGGAGATGGCAGAATTAAAGGTTCAATTGCAAAAGTTGCTAGAGCAATACTATATACGTCCAAGTATGTCACCTTAGAGTGCACCGGTCCTCTTTGTGAAGAAAAAGGAAAGAAACTTGCGCGTTTATGCATTGATTATCAAGAGCTGAAAAGGCTGACGAAGAAGAACAAATATCTGATACCACGGATTGATGACTTGTTTGATCAGCTGGTGGGTTTAACGGTATACTCGAAGCTAGATTTAAAGTCTGGCTATTACCAGTTGACGATTCGGGAATGTGACATTCCTAAGACGGCGTTTGGAACACGCTACGGTCATTATGAGTTCACTGTAATGTCATTTGGGCTAACAAATGCGTCATCAGTATTCATGGACTTAATGCATCAGAATTTTAGGGAGTACTTAGACCTATTTGTGATCGTCTTTATTGTTGATATATTGGTGTACTCTCAGTCAGAAGAAGATCATGCAAATCACTTGAGAATAGTTTTGCTTACCCTGAGAAGAAATAAAATCTTTGCAAAGTTCTCAAAGTGCGAGTTTTGGCTGTCGTCGGTGGCTTTTCTTGGCCATGTGGTTAGTGGAGAGGGTATTGAGATGGATCCGGCGAAGAGAGTTGTGATATAGGAGTGACCTGTATTGTCTACTATAGCAGAAGTCTGGAGCTTCCTTAAATTGCTGGCAACTACAGGCGCTTCGTTAAGAACTTTTCGTGGATAGCCTTACATCTCACTACACTGATGAGGAAAGATCAGAAGTTCATTTGGACGTCGGAGTGCACACGGGCTTTTGAGGAATTAAAGAGCTGTTTGACCACGACGCCTATTTTGAGTTCGCCATATGATACAGATGGCTATGAGATTTATAGTGATGCATCAGGGAGAGGCTTAGGCTGCGAAGGTTATTGCTTATGCCTCATGCCAGTTGAAATTGCATGAGCGGAACTATCCAGTCCATGACTTGGAGTTGACGGCTGTGATTTTTGCACTTAAGCTATGACGTCATTACTTGTATGGCGTGAAAACGGATATATTCACGGATTATAAGAGTCTTAAGTAATTAATAGATCAGAAGTATCTGAACATGCAGCAACGAAGGTGGATGGAGTTCCTCGGGGACTACACCTTCCAGATACATTACATGTCCGGGAAGGGAAATATGGTTGCAAATGCCTTGAGTTGTAAGAATCTAGTACGAGTAAGTTGGTTGCAGATGCATGATGAACGTCTGATCTAGGAATTGAAAGCCTTAGATATTTCTTGTGTTGACAAGAATGCCACTACAAATGCGTATTTGAACTGAACGGAGGTGCAGTATGACCTCGCGAATAGGGTTCGTCGAGCAACGGAACTCGATGAGAGTATGAAACTCTATGCAGCGGAAGGGTCAAATTCCCAATTCTCCTTGGATGATGGTCTTTTGCGAAAAGACGGTTGTTTGTGCGTCCCAAATGTGGGTAATTTACTGGAGGAATTGTTGTATGAAGCACACTTCATGAAGTACTCAATTCACCCAGGGAGCACAAATATGTACAAAGACATGAAAAGGATATTATGGTGGTCGGGTTTGAAGAAAGACAACTCTTTACGTGGCAAAGTGTCAGACTTGTGCCTTAGTGAAAGCGGAATGTCAGAAGCCTGGCAGTTTCCTAAAGTCATTGCTGATTCCAGTATGGAAGTTCGATGATATCTCAATGGATTTCATGCACGGGCTACCGAGATCATAGAGCGTACACGATGCCGTGTGGGTGATCGTTGATCGATTGACAAAGGTATCACACTTCATGCCAAACAAGAAGGATGATTCAGTGGAAAAGTTGGCTAAACTGTATGTGGACAACATAGTACGGTTGCATGGTGTGCCCCGTAACATCGTCAGTGACCGGGACGGGCGTTTTAATTCGAATGATTGGAGGCTAATCCACCAGTTGTTGGGTACTCAACTGAAGTTCAGTACGGCCTTTCATCCGCAAACAGATGGTTACACCGAGAGGACTAACAGAATAATGGAGGATATGCTCCGTATATGTGCACCTTGGATTTTAGGAAGAGCTGGGAGGACCATCTTTATATGATCGAGTTCGCCTATAATAATAGCTATCAAGCTAGCATTCAGATGACGCCCTTTGAAGCTTTATATGGTAGGAAGTGTTGTACACCTTTAGCTTGGGCGGAAATAGGTGAGTCAAGTTATTTAAGCGTAAGGAGGTCGAAGATACAAATTCGGCTATACGCACTATACGAGAGCGGCTATTGGTATCCCAAGATAGGAAAGTGAAGTACTACAATGCCAAGCACCAAAACATGAAGTTTGCGGTGGGTGATTGGTTATATCTGAAGATAAAGACATTCAAAGGCGTGTTTAGGATTCGGCGCTTAAAAAAGTTGAGTCCGAGGTATCTTTGTCCATTTAAAGTGGTTGAGCGGATTGGAGAAGCTGCTTATCGATTAGCTCTTTCAGCGAAGCTAAGTGGATTGCACGATTTGTTTTACATATTGGTGCTGCAGAAAGTTGTGAAAGAACCAATGCAAGTGATCGCGGATGATCAAGTATCGGTCGATCGTGGGCTGACGACAAAAGTTAGACCCATTCGGTTCGAGGATACGAAGATCAAGCAGCTATGAAATAAGGCAATCGGGATGGTCAAAGTCCGTTTGGACAATTGTGGTCGTTAAGAACTCACATGGGAGCGTGAGAAAACCATGCACGATGAGTTTCCCGAGTTATTTGTAAAATAATGTTGTAATATATTTGTTGCTGTTTTTACCTACAGATAAATAAAAATTTCTTGACGAAATTTCTGTAAGGAGGGGAGGTTTGTAATGCCCTAAAAATGGGAAAATAGAAGTCTTGGGTGGCTATCGCCTGGCGACAGTTAGTATCGCTGACGATAGCACTCGACGCACTCAACACCTACAACGAAGCGTTGAGTAGACTCGACGCACTCAACGCCTTCAACAAAGCATTGAGTCAACTATCGTACGGCGACAGTGAGTATCGCGCGGTGATACCACAACGCACTCGACGCTTTCGACAAAGCGTTGAGTACACTCAACGCACTCGACGCTTTCAATGAATCGTCGAGTGAGCTATCAGAGTGGCGATAGTGGGTATCGTTGGGCGATACTACCACGTGTCAGATGGCCGGACGGTGACCAAAGAGCGATGGTTAACTGGGGTCAAGGCGGTTACGATAGCTATCGCCAGGCAATATCCGATATCGCGCGACGATGTCGTTAAATTGAAACTGTCAGCTAAAATCGTGGTAATTGCTTTCTCTGGATGAAATGATCCTATGACTGGGATGAATCATAAGACCACTTAAGCAGAGGAGTGGAGAAAAGAGAAGTCATTTCTCTTCTTCTCACACTCTCTCTTCCTTTTCATCCAAACTCTTGAGAGAAAAGAGCTAAGGAAGAAGATGGATGCGGCTGAGTTTAGAAAGGATTGGTGAAGGAGGTCAAGGAGTCGGAATCAAGAACCGAGGCAAGATCTGTGAAAAGGAAAGCGAGGCGCTCCTCTCCAGCCGGATAAAAAGCTCGTTCATGGCTCCAAAATGAACTACGATTGTAACGATCTTTCTTCTTGGACAAGTGAAGTCTTCCTTTTTGCATAGGCATTGAATCCCCCACCAAAAGGTGGAAGAACGAGGGTATTTCGATGGGTCAATACGTAGTATCCTCGGATAATTTTGTATATAGATCCGGAAATCACAGTACAGAATAGACATGTTATGTGAGGCCCATTTGGACAGGTTGGTCTGGATTGGTGATGCTTTATTTTGCGTACCGTAGAAGACTCCGCGTTTAAACGAGTAGTTTACAGGGTCTGTGGGTTTTACCTGTGAAGTGAGAGTAACATGAAGTACTGGAGATGTGCTCCAGGAAAATACCTAGAAAATACCACAGTTTGCATAACTACTAGATATCGTCGGGCGACAGCGAGTATTGCTGGCAATAGCTCTTGATGAGCTTAGATTGATGTGAAAGATCAGTTTTCTGGCACTGCCGGATGCTGCAGGGTTTTCTGGACTGATGTTCCAGTAATGGCTAAGTCTGGGTACAGAAAGTGAAATTCTGTTTCTTGGTGCTCCCAGATAGCATTTTGATAGCCAGTCTCCTGGAGACAGTGTGGCTAGTGTGAGCTGTGTGCTCTTAAAGGCCAGTGAGCTGAAAGGGCAAGGGGAGGCTGACCCACGTCTTACCGTTCGCCTGGAAGGCTATGACCATCGACATTGGCATGGCGATTTGAGCAACAGGCTATGGCTGAACTGTACCCGAGTTATGTCATTTGGACTAGATTGCTAAAAGTAAATGGCTTTCATCATTGGCATAATGAAAGTCTTAGGCCTTGAGTCGAAAAAACTAGAATGCTCAATGTTGGGTACATTGAAAAATGTGTACCTGATTTGAAGAAGCCCAACTTAGCTCAATGATATACATCAAGGTGTATTTGATGTTGTTTTGAGTTGACATGTGCAGGTGAAGAAGTATTAAAGAATGCAGAAAAATATTCTAAGTCCACATGTCGACACCTGAAGAAATTGTGTCGACACTTCAGAATATTTGTGTCGACACTTCAGAATATTTGTGTCGACACTTCAGAATATCAGTGTCGACACAGAGAATGATAGTCGACCACATTTATGTCGACACTGGGAAGCAGTGTCGACACATAAAGAAAATCGTCGACCTCAGCACTGGGAAGCAGTATCGACACCGTGAAAGATAGTCGACCAGAGAAGGTTAGTCGACACCGTGAAAGATAGTCGACCAGAGAAGGTTAGTCGACACCGTGAAAGATAGTCGACTAGTGAAAGATAGTCGACCAGAGAAAGATAGTCGACTCACAGAAGAAGATAGTCGACCACAACTGTGTCGACACTGGGTGGATGTGTCGACACCAGAAGACTGTGTCGACACATATTGGCAGAAGTCGACTATGCTTGTGTCGACACCAGAAGACTGAGTCGACACATTTTGGCAGGATTGAAGATTGATGTGTCGACACCTGAAGGCTGAGTCGACACATGCTGAGTTCTGAATCTACAACAACTGTGTCGACACACAGGACTTGTGTCGACACACTGCAGAGTCTAGACCAAGTTATTTTCTGAAGAAGCTGTGTCGACTTAAAGGCAACTTAGTCGACATCATCAAAGACTGTGTCGACACCAAAGTCACTTGTGTCGACACAGATAGACAGATTGGTCTCGACACTTTCTAACTGACTGTCTCGACATTTTGCTGTCCAAGGCTAAGGTACAAGAACTGTTTGAACACTTGACAGCTGTGGGTTGCCACCGTTTAACTGAAGCTGTCAGACCTGTCAGAAAACAGTTAGAAACCGGATCAGCCGGTTACCATGAAGAATGTCTATAAATAGACACATTTAGAAGGAATTAAAACACAGCTAAGCTAAGAAAAATAATAGAAGAAGATCTAAGAAGAAGAAACAGAAGGATTACGATCCTGTTGAAGTTTCAATTCAAGAAAGTGAAAAAGAAGATCTTCATCAGAAGGTCTAAGAAGAAGAAGTCTGAAGTATCAAAAAGGTGTTGGATAGAGGGAGATCCAGTCATCTTGAAGAAGAAGAAGGAAGCCATCAGTGGTTTCTCAAGAAGCTGTTTGGAAATCAACTCAGCTAAGTTCAGATTCAAGAAGCTTTGAAGAAAGCTCAGATTCAGTTGATTTCATCAGCTGATCAAGAAGTGTCTTGTCCTCTTCTCTCTCAACAAAGGCAAGACATCAAAATATCTTTTTCTAAATTTCTGTAGGATCTGTTTACACAGAACTGAGTTGTAAGCCTGTGTTATAAAGGCTGAGTGTAGGAGAGGTGATCTCTGAGTGGTAGGGCTATTTGCCTGAGTGTAGGAGAAAGTTATTCTCTGAGTGGTAGGCCTTGAGGCAAGGCTGAGGTAGGGCTGTTGAGCCTGAGTTGTAGGAACCTATCCTGGTTCTGAGCTGTAGGATCTGAGGATCTGAGTATAGTGGAAGTTTGGCCGAATCTAGCATATTGCTAGATAGGTGAAGGGGGAAAGTGGATGTACCCAGACCTTGGGGAACCACTATAAAACATTGTGCAATCTGTGATGCTTAGTTGTCTGTGAATGCTGTGCTAGATGTTTTAAATTGTAATTGAATTCTGCCTAGATTTATAGACAAGAAATTAGAACCTATTCACCCCCCCTCTAGGTGTTTAGGTTGTCTTGAAAGTAAAACTATCAAGTGGTATCAGAGGGAGGTTCCTCAAAAAGGACTTAACAGTCTGAGGTAGATCTGATAGGCAGAATCAAGATTCAAAAAGATGGGTTCTGGTGAGAATCATAAGGAGCTAGGGTCTATGAAATTACCCATATGCAAGAAAGAAATTTTTGGAATTTGGAAAGAAAGAGTCAGACTGTTTATGGAAGCATCTGACCCAAGGATTTACATCACAGTACAGGAAGGCCCCTTCATTCCAATGAAGGTATCAGTTCTTGATGCAAATATCCAAACTCCAAAAAGTTATTCAGAAATGACCAAGGATGAAATCATCTTGGCAACCATGGATAAAAGAGCTCAGAACATTATTGTTAGTGCCATAGATGATTCAACTTTTCAGAATCTGATTCACTGCAAGACCTCCAAAGAGATGTGGGACACATTGATTGTCTACATGGAGGGATCTGAAGAAGTGAGGCAGGACAGGAAATCTATGCTCAATCAGGAGTATGAAAGTTTTAGACAAGGAAAATCTGATAGCATAACTGAGTGCTACAAGAAATTCTATAGAATTGTGAATGAGCTTATGTCCAATGGAAGAGTCTTCAGTACTTATGAACTGAATGACAAATTCTTGAGATCCTTAACAAAGGATTGGGACACAAAGATCTGTGGCATAAGAGAAGTGGCTAAATTGGCAGAGATATCTCCTCCCACCTTGTTTGGAAAGTTGCTATCCTATGAAATGCAACTTATGGTGAGGAAGGAGGAGGAAAAGAATTCAAGAGGAGAGCATAGAGAAAAGACTGTGGCATTCAATGCTGAAGCCACTAGAAAGAATAGGAGGAAATCACCATCTCCTCCTAAGGAAGTTGCAGAAGATAGTTCTGAAAATTCAGATAAGGGTTCAGAAAGCTGTGATTCAGATGCAGACTTTGCTGCATTCACAAGGCAATTCCAAAGGTTCTTGAAAAAGAAGCAATGGAAGTCTAGGCCTTCCACATCACAGCAAGTTGATGACTATTATCAGAAGAAAAGGTCATCAAGGAAAGAGAAGAGCAGATCAAAGCCCAGCAAAGCCACTACTTCAAAGATTGTCTGCTATTGTTGCAATAGGCCTGGACATGTAGTGGCTGACTGTCCTGATAAGAGAAAGGAATCTTCAGACAAAAAGAAGACTTATCAGAAAGGCAAGAAGGAGAAATCCTTTGTTGCAAAGAAAGATAAGAGTCTAACAGACCAGTCAACTTCAGAGTCAGAATCTGAAGCTGAAGCATATATTGGACTATATGCTGCATCTGAAGAAGAGGAGTTTCTGCAGTTGCTAGACTCCATCAATGAACAAAAGGATCATCAGTGTATGGGGCTGATGGCAGGATCAGAAGAGGACATATGCCAGAATCAGTCTGGTCATAATAAGGTACAATGTCCTTCAATTACATCTGTTTGTTGTACAAGTGAAGAGTCAGCTACATCTGCATCAAGTGATGTAGATGCATCTGAATCTGAAGGAGATGTCTATCAATTGATAGACAAGTATGGGGATTTATTGCAGGCCCTTAAGAAAAGCAAGAACCTGGTTAAATCTCAGGCTCAGGAAATTGCTGAACTAAGGGTTGCTACAACTGAGTTAGAGAAAGTTATTGATCAAAAATTAAATGAAATTGCCAAGCTGAAGAATATAACTATTATTCAGATGGGCACAATTAATTATACTAATGATCAAGTGAAGAGTCTGGAGGCCAGACTTAGAATTGAAAGGGATTTAGTGGCTAGTTACTCTAAGCCAAAATCTGTCTTACCCTTGATAGATGAATTTGTCACTCAAAAGGGTAAGGCTGGATTAGGATTTAAAGGTAACTCCAGGGCTGACAGATTCAAGAGGAAAGGCAAAGCTCCTGTTCAGCCACTAAATCTTTCAGTCCCCATAAAGTTTAGTAAGGTGAAAGTGCCTTCTAACAAATATGATCATGAAGATATTCAAGGTTATATTAAGACTAATGTTCTGAAGAACAAGGGTGTAAATGCAAGCAGGTCTACCTATGGTCATAAACCCAATGGTTTTAAGAAATCAGTAGGTGAAGTTGCTGCAGCACCAGCAATGAACAGAAATTCTTCTGACAAGGATGTATCTAGATCTAGATACAATAAGTTTGAATGTTGGTGCTGTGGCAAGAAAGGCCATTTTGCACTAGACTGCTGGTATAACACAAGTGTTATAAAGAACAAAAGTCTACCTGTTAGAAGAGGTTATGGTAGCTTTATTAATGCTAACCTGAACCAAGGACCCAAGACTTACTTGGGTTCTAAGGGTAAGTAATTCTGTGTTGCAGGTGAATCCAAGTTACCATGCCCCTATATGGTACTTGGATAGTGGTTGTTCCAGGCACATGACTGGAACAAAGGGGCTGCTGAAGGAGTATTCATCTGTCAAAGATGGACCTAAAGTGATCTTTGGTGGATCTGAAAAAGGAGTCATCAAAGGGTTTGGTAACATTTCTTCTAACCTAATTACTATCACTCAAGTGACTTATGTAAAAGGTTTGAAACATAATCTAATAAGCATAAGCCAGCTAAGTGATTTAGGATATGACATTTCATTTGTTAAAGATGGATGTCATATCAAGAGGTCAAGTGATCAAAAGATCATATTGACTGGGTATAGGAAGAGAAATGTATATTGTCTTAATTTTGAATGTGAGAATAAGGCTTCTCCCATCTGTCTTGTAGCTGATGACAATGCTTCTCATTGTGTTAAGTGGCACAAGAGATTGACTCCTCTAAACTACAAGACAATTGGCCAACTCTTTAGCAAAGAGTTAGTGAGGAATGGACCTCAAATTAAGTGTATAAAGGAAGGGATATGCTCAGCTTGTCAAAAGGGCAAGCAGACAAAATCCTCCTTTCAAAGCCTTGAAAACAAGGATTCTGTGAGGTACTTATACCTCTTGCATATGGATCTTTTTGGTCCTATGCCAGTTCATAGTCTAGGTAGGAAGGTCTACACTTTTGTGGTTGTAGATGACTATTCTAGATTTACATGGGTGTTCTTTCTGAGACAAAAATCTGAAACCCCAAGTGTATTACTTAATTTTGTAAAGCAAATTCAGAATGAACTGAATAGTACAGTGGTCAAAATCAGAAGTGACCATGGTACTGAGTTTCAATCTGAAAGCATAACAAACTTGTGTAAAGACTTTGGGATTTTCCAAGAGTTCTCCTTACCAAGAACACCTCAGCAAAATGGAATTGCTGAAAGAAAGAATAGAACATTAATTGAAGCTGGTAGAACTATATTGAGTGACACCTCTCTCCCAAAATATTTTTGGGCCGAGGCAGTTAACACTGCTTGTCATGTAATCAATAGGGCTACTATCACCAAAAGCCACAAAATGACTCCCTATGAGATTGTGAAAGGCAGAAAACCAAATCTATCTTACTTTAGGATCTTTGGTTGCAAGTGTTATATACTTAATAATGGTAAGTCATATTTGACTAAGTTTGCTGCCAAATCCCAGGATGAGATATTTGTTGGGTACAGCACAAATAGTAAGGCTTATAGAGTCTTCAACTTGACCACTCAAGTTGTTGAAGAATCTGTGCATGTTGTGTTTGATGAAACAAGATTAATCAACTGTGAGTTGTCTTGTAGATCAAATGACTCAACAGGTATAAGCAAAAGTATGGACAAGCTTTCCATTACTGAAGTATCAAAGGAAGATGGGGCATTGGAAAATGAAGGCTTCAGTCCAGGGGGAGAACAAGACACTATAGAAGCTGATGAAAATCAAGAGAATCAGTTAAATGAAGGAGCTGGAGATGTTCAACCAGAAGGAAATCTTCCTCCAGCTACAAGACATTTAAGAGATCATCCAGCTGATCAGATAATAGGTGATCCAAGACAAGGGGTGCAAACTAGAAGCAGAAATCAAAACACAGTTCTACATTCAAGTTTCCTGTCACAATTGGAGCCTAAGAAGTTTGAAGAAGCTATCCAAGAGCAGCACTGGATTGATGCTATGCAAGAGGAGCTGAATATTTTCAAAAGGTGCAATGTCTGGGAGCTTGTTCCTAAACCAAGAGGCCACAACATAATTGGCACAAAATGGATCTATAGGAAGAAGCTAGATGAAAGTGGAATAATAGTAAAGAATAAAGCAAGATTGGTTGCAAAAGGATATAAGCAGGAAGAAGGGATTGACTTTGATCAAACCTTTGCTCCAGTAGCAAGGCTGGAGGCAATCAGAATATTCCTTGCCTATGCAGCCTGTTGGGTCCGGCGTGCCTTCACTTGACCCGTGGCGCTCTGCTACTTATATATATAATTAAGTAGCGCCCTCTCCAACAGTCCGGGCTTTTGGTGCAGTTGGGTATGTGCTTGATCCTTCAATTGGTATCAGAGGAGGTAATGGGTTCAAGACCGGGGGGCGCTATTAAATCCTGATTTTTCCCTTCTACCTGTGTGGGTCCGGTGGGTCAGGCAACCGTGGACATGTGGTAACCCCACCTCTGAGCCGTGTGGGCCATGTGGTAACCCCACCTCTGAGCCAACGGGTTGTGCTGGACGCCGGGGGGGGGATTGTTGGGTCCGGCGTGCCTTCACTTGACCCGTGGCGCTCTGCTACTTATATATATAATTAAGTAGCGCCCTCTCCAACAGTCCGGGCTTTTGGTGCAGTTGGGTATGCGCTTGATCCTTCACAGCCTATCAAGACTTCAAAGTATACCAGATGGATGTGAAGTCAGCATTTCTGAATGGTGATCTTAAAGAAGAAGTATATGTAGAGCAGCCATCAGGTTTTGTAGATCCTCTTAAACCTGATTTTGTTTATAAGCTTAGGAAAGCTCTGTATGGGTTAAAGCAAGCCCCAAGGGCTTGGTATGAAACGCTGTTTACTTTCCTTATTGAGAATAAATTCTCAAGAGGAAAAATTGACAAAACTCTATTCCTTAGGGAATCCAAAGGCAAGATCATCTTAGTTCAGATCTATGTTGATGACATAATCTTTGGATCTACTAAAAACAACCTTTGTAAAAAGTTTGCCAAACTTATGCAAGGGAAGTTTGAGATGAGCAGTATGGGGGAACTGAAATTCTTCTTGGGACTCCAAGTAAGACAGACTGATGATGGCTTGTCCATATCCCAGTCTAAGTTCACCAAAAAATTGATTAAGAAATATGGTATGGAGTCATCCTCCACCATGAGAACTCCTATGGGAACAAGTATGCCTATATGCAAAGATGATGCAGGTAAACCTGTTGATGAGACTTTGTATAGAGGAATAGTTGGCTCACTACTCTATCTCACTGCTAGTAGACCAGATATTATGTATGCTACATGTGTCTATGCTAGGTACCAAGCCTGCCCTAAAGAATCTCATTATACTGCAGTCAAAAGGATTCTGAGATATCTTAAGGACACACCTAATCTAGGTCTTTGGTACCCTAGGAATAGAGATTTTCAACTAACAGGCTATTCAGATGCAGATTTTGCAGGATGTAGAGAGGATAGAAAGAGTACTACAGGTACTTGTCAATTCCTGGGAGGAAGACTAATATCATGGAGTAGTAAGAAGCAGACCAGTGTGGCAATTTCCACAGCTGAGTCAGAGTATGTTGCTGCTGGAAGCTGCTGTGCACAGCTATTATGGATGCAGCATCAGCTAAAGGATTATGGTATTCAAGTAAGTAGAACACCTCTTTTGTGTGATTCTAAGAGTGCAATTTCTATTGCTAATAATCCTGTTTCTCATAGTAGAACTAAGCATATAGAAATAAAATACCATTTTCTTAGAGAACATGTAGAAAAAGAAGACATCTCATTGGAATTTGTGAAAACAGATTATCAAATAGCAGATGTGTTTACTAAGCCCCTAGATGAGACAAAATTCAATAAATTCAAAATTGAATTAGGTATGTTAACCATTGATTAGTGTAATCACAAAATCATCAACAATAAAGTTGAAGTGGTAACAAGACATTCAAGTGATATTAAGACACATTGAAGTAGTATAAAGTACTTTGTTGTACTTATAAGTTGTGATGAACAAACAGAAATTGGCTAAGTAAGATGGTGTCGACACATTCAATAATTATGTGTCGACTCAGGGTAGTAATGTCGACAAGTCAGAGATATTGTGTCGACACAGAAAATATGTGTCGACACTTAAGAATCTTATTGTCGACTTATCCAGGAATGTAGTGTCGACTTCACCAGGATAGTGGTGTCGACACTTACAGATTTTGTGTCGACACTTATACTAAGAGTCGACACAGAATTTATGATGCTCTATTATATATCTCTGGTGTCGACATAACCGCAAATTGGTGTCGACACATAGTAGACGAACTTGTAGTCGAGACAATAGAAGCTTGTGTCGACACAATCCATCTGTGTCGACACTTATAGTCTGTTTTTGACGACTTTTGATCTTCTTTAAACAGAAGGTATAAATAGGTCAAAAACTCATTCTGTCGACACGCTTACAAGGTTTTCGAAACCCTGTGTCGACATTCTCCCTCTCTCTCTCTTTCTCTCATCTTTCAAGCTTTCTCGACTGCTCAATGGCGCCAAAGATTGAAGACAATGTGAATGAAGGATATGAGTTGGTGCGCCAGGCCTTTGCAGCTGCCCCTCCAGATGTTCTTGGGGTTATCTCTCTCCTCTCGGACTCAGGTTTAGAATTTATGGTTTCCGAACCATCAAAGATATGGAAGAAGGAGGTGCACGAGTTCTTTACCTCTGCATCTGTAGACTCTGAACGTCATGCGATAAAATCCATAGTTCATGGGTCACCTGTGGAGATTACACCAAGTAAGATAAGAACAATTCTGCAATTACCTACAATTGAGAATGAAGAGGATGTCCCTGCTTCTAAATCTAGGGAGGCTCTTCAATGGTGTGGATTGGAATCCACCATGAAAATTGGAGCTGCGTTCAATCGGAAAGGAATGAATCAACAAGGCAAGTTTCTGTCAGAAGTAGTTGGAAAAGTTATTCTGTGCAAGCCAGGTGGACATGATAGGATTTCTGCCTATATGTTCAGCCTAATGACCAGGATTGTTTTTACAATTCCTACGGATTGGTCATCTGTAATCTTTGAGAAGATTAAGGAAGGAATCAAGAAGCCAAATCTGGCTAGGATAATGAGTATATACCTAAGTAAAGAGATTCCTGAGGTTATGCAAAAACAACCTGGAACTAAAATTAATCACATGAGAAGGATGGACATAAGATTATTCTCCAGATGGGATAGGGTGCTGACCAAAGAGATGCCTGAAGTGGAAAGGCAGGATTCACCTGAGAAATCCCCAGGTCATGCTACCAGTATTGGGCATCCACAAGAAGAGCAAGTAAGTCTAGAGGTTGAAGATCAGCCTGCATCTACACAAGTTCAGGATGCCACAATACCTGCAGTTCAAGAAGAAGAAGTAAGTATACCAGCTCAGCAAGTTTATTCACCTACACAAACTGTATCTACTCATGACCAGGTACAGGTGCAGGGGGAGCTGGTGTATTTTCCTACAAAAGAGATTTCTAATATTTCTATTTCTGCACAGGTCCAGGGGGAGCAAGTGCAAGAAGATGCTCCAATTCATCAATCTCCAAATTTGAATACTGCAAATGATCAAGCTCAGAAGGAATATACTCTGGAGGAGTTATTCCCAAATAATGAAATAATTATTGATAGTCTGGAAGTGGAGCAAGAAATTGAGGGGGAGCCAGTGCATGTTGAGACTGTACAACATGGCACTGAAGCAGCTGTTTCTCTTCCTCCCAAAGAAAGAGTTCAAATTGATAGTACTTCTGATTCAGAGACTGAAGAAGCCAGGGTGGCTAAAAAGAGAAAACTTATGGTCTTTCAGAGAAGGAGCAAGAGCTATAAGCAGGCTCTACAGTCTACAGCACATCACACTCCTTCTGACTTTGATTATAATAAGTTCTTGGTAGATTTGCAAGTGAAATTGGATGAACACAGGGTAGCCATTGAAAAATATGTTGATGAGAACAATAAGTCCCTGCAGTTTGACTTAGCTCAAGATATAAAATCTATTAGGTTTGAGGTCAATATGCATAAGAAGGAAATGACAGATTGCTTCCATAAGGGAGGTAATGCTGTGGTATATCTGGCAAAACAACATCAGACTATCATCCCTAAGGTGGATGACATTGCTTTAAAGCAAAGCTATGTCTTGGAAAATCATCTAAGGATGAATGACAATTTAACTGAATCTCATCATGAGATCATTGAGGAATTGAAGAAGATTGTTCCAGGCCTGCCTGCAGATAGAGCAAAAGAAATGGAAGAATTTGATAAGAAATTTCAAGCTGCTATTGCTTCTATTAAGACTGCAATCACTACCTCTCAAAAGGAAATATCTAACAAGCTTCTAAAGTTAAAACCATTTTTTAAAGAGGGTGTGAATTATCTGGATGGCCAAATCAGATTTCAAAAGGAAGATCTCAGAGATCATGTTTCTAGAGAAGCCATAAAGGGGGAGAGGATGCTAGTTCATGCAGGCTCAGAGCACACCAAATGAGTGACCAATAGTATTCGAGCCACATTGGGATATCCCCCATTGTGTGATGATGCTATGGTGGCTGAGTCAGGAATACAAATAAGTCTACTTGAAGACAATCAACCTGAGGTTGCCCAAGTCATTTACCCCCCTCCAGATTATGATATGATTGATCAGCAGGTTCAAGGGATGTATAGTCCTCCAAAGAAGGTTACTAATATTGTTATTGGGAAGGTTGATAAGCCTGAGGCTACTTTGAAAGACCAGCAAGATGCTCTTCTATCTAAGAAAAGGTTTAGAGAGCAGGCTGAACTTAAGCCAGACTTTGAGCAGTAGAGTCCTACTTCCAGAAATATAATACTCACTGCATGGAAGGCTGTCAAAGACCAAGTGCAGGAAAGAGGCAAGTGGTACAATGAGATGAAATGGCAGAAGTATGAAGCCAGGCAAGAGGCCATTGTACAGTTTAGAAGAAAAGCCAAGCTGGGTAGGCTGCCTACAGATGCTCAGGAGCCAAGCAAGTACTTCCCAAAGCCCTTTCATTATTTTGAAAGGCAAAGGCTCAAGGAAGAAGCAAAGAAGAAGGCTGATCTAAAAGGCAAGAAGCCAGCTGAAGATTCTGAAGCTCCTATGAAGGCTCAAGTTCTATCTGGCAAAGGGATTGTCATTAAAGAGCCTGATCAGTCTTAATTTTTAGTTCTTTCAAAGTATTTTGTAATGTTTTGATTAAATCATTAAATGTAAATCTCTGTATTCAAATATTATCAAGTTATAAACAAAATGTTGGTTGGTATCATATAATGTTCATTCTGTGATGGATTGTTTTTATGTTTTGTTTATATTAAGTATTCCTGTTATGTCATATATCATCAGATTATACTTTTTGTAAATGGTGTATATCATTGGCTATAAGGGTTATGACTTCTCCAAATAGGGGGAGATTGTTGGGTACATTGAAAAATATGTACCTGATTTGAAGAAGCCCAACTTAGCTCAATGATATACATCAAGGTGTATTTGATGTTGTTTTGAGTTGACATGTGCAGGTGAAGAAGTATTAAAGAATGCAGAAAAATATTCTAAGTCCACATGTCGACACCTGAAGAAATTGTGTCGACACTTCAGAATATTTGTGTCGACACTTCAGAATATTTGTGTCGACACTTCAGAATATCAGTGTCGACACAGAGAATGATAGTCGACCACATTTATGTCGACACTGGGAAGCAGTGTCGACACATAAAGAAAATTGTCGACCTCAGTACTGGGAAGCAGTATCGACACCGTGAAAGATAGTCGACCAGAGAAGGTTAGTCGACACCGTGAAAGATAGTCGACCAGAGAAGGTTAGTCGACACCGTGAAAGATAGTCGACTAGTGAAAGATAGTCGACCAGAGAAAGATAGTCGACTCACAGAAGAAGATAGTCGACCACAACTGTGTCGACACTGGGTGGATGTGTCGACACCAGAAGACTGTGTCGACACATATTGGCAGAAGTCGACTATGCTTGTGTCGACACCAGAAGACTGAGTCGACACATTTTGGCAGGATTGAAGATTGCTGTGTCGACACCTGAAGGCTGAGTCGACA
Organism: Platanthera zijinensis; assembly: GCA_039513925.1. NCBI lineage: Eukaryota > Viridiplantae > Streptophyta > Magnoliopsida > Asparagales > Orchidaceae > Platanthera > Platanthera zijinensis. The sequence goes on along the minus strand of CM077084.1, from coordinate 49,784,301 downwards.
CATGCTGAGTTCTGAATCTACAACAACTGTGTCGACACACAGGACTTGTGTCGACACACTGCAGAGTCTAGACCAAGTTATTTTCTGAAGAAGCTGTGTCGACTTAAAGGCAACTTAGTCGACATCATCAAAGACTGTGTCGACACCAAAGTCACTTGTGTTGACATAGATAGATAGATTGGTCTCGACACTTTCTAACTGACTGTCTCGACATTTTGCTGTCCAAGGCTAAGGTACAAGAACTATTTGAACACTTGACAGCTGTGGTTTGCCACCGTTTAACTGAAGCTGTCAGACCTGTCAGAAAACAGTTAGAAACCGGATCAGCCGGTTACCATGAAGAATGTCTATAAATAGACACATTCAGAAGGAATTAAAACACAGCTAAGCTAAGAAAAATAATAGAAGAAGATCTAAGAAGGAGAAACAGAAGGATTACGATCCTGTTGAAGTTTCAATTCAAGAAAGTGAAAAAGAAGATCTTCATCAGAAGGTCTAAGAAGAAGAAGTCTGAAGTATCAAAAAGGTGTTGGATAGAGGGAGATCCAGTCATCTTGAAGAAGAAGAAGGAAGCCATCAGTGGTTTCTCAAGAAGCTGTTTGGAAATCAACTCAGCTAAGTTCAGATTCAAGAAGCTTTGAAGAAAGCTCAGATTTAGTTGATTTCATCAGCTGATCAAGAAGTGTCTTGTCCTCTTCTCTCTCAACAAAGGCAAGACATCAAAATATCTTTTTCTAAATTTCTGTAGGATCTGTTTACACAGATCTGAGTTGTAAGCCTGTGTTATAAAGGCTGAGTGTAGGAGAGGTGATCTCTGAGTGGTAGGGCTATTTGCCTGAGTGTAGGAGAAAGTTATTCTCTGAGTGGTAGGCCTTGAGGCAAGGCTGAGGTAGGGCTATTGAGCCTGAGTTGTAGGAACCTATCCTGGTTCTGAGCTGTAGGATCTGAGGATCTGAGTATAGTGGAAGTTTGGCCGAATCTAGCATATTGCTAGATAGGTGAAGGGGGAAAGTGGATGTACCCAGACCTTGGGGAACCACTATAAAACATTGTGCAATCTGTGATGCTTAGTTGTCTGTGAATGCTGTGCTAGATGTTTTAAATTGTAATTGAATTCTGCCTAGATTTATAGACAAGAAATTAGAACCTATTCACTCCCCCTCTAGGTGTTTAGGTTGTCTTGAAAGTAAAACTATCACTCAAAGTTGACCATCTTGTCTCAGACCTCTAAATGGTGGGGGGACCCTGGAAATACGGTACACCAATAATGTTCCCTGAGTGCACGGAACGTTTGGCCGCTGAGGCACTCGTTTATGATATATTGAATGATGCTTAAGTGTGCCTTCTTGTGATATATCTATGTGTTACTGCTATGCCTGCATGGAAGGAATACCGTTTCCCCTAGAATGGGGTAGGGTCGTTATAAATTGGTCAGCCGAAAACTGACTGTTGCTTTGTTTGTCACCCTTGTGGTGGATTGTCCCTGTACAGGTGTTGGAGAGCCAAGCGGGAAAAAGCGAGTTGCTGCCCTTATTTCTATGCCGGCCCTCAAAGGCCAAGCGAAGAGTTTTATTGCTTTCATGTGTGGCTGGCCTGCGCGCCGATGTCTCTAAACCACACTTCTAAAGAATAATTGTAAGGCCTTAAGGCCGTAACAGTTTAGTTACAATTGACTGTCATAAGGCGACAGTGACTATCGCTAGAGATAGTAAATTTTGTGTATTTTGTAAGAACATTCCAGTGTTTATATAGTGGACATTGCTGTGATACTTGAGTTCAAAAAGTTAACTCAAGAAGCTTCTGCTAGAATGTTTTGAGTTAGGATTCGTTTAGTATTTGATATTAACATGTAATCCCGCCGACTGTCTGTGGAATATGGCGTGGGGCCCCGACCGGAACCTCAGTTATATTTCAAGTGACGGATGGAGGTGTTACATAATAACCATCCCATCCGTGAGATATAAAAGTGATAACAACTTGGAGCTTTGAAAAAAGGGAGCCGCATACTTGGAGAAGGGCTGACCTGTAGCTTTTGTGGAGGAGTCTCCTTGGAGATAGGAGATCAGCCTCTCTCTCTCTCTCTTCTCTCTCTTTCTTGTGCACTCAGAGGGACCGTCGTCCTTGAGTGTTGTCGTTGGTCTTTGAGGAGATATCCATCGGCGTTGAGAGAGGATGTTGTCGTCGGGCTTGGTGGAGTTTGTCGTCACCATTGCAGTGGACGTTCTTTGGAGTGGAGAAGCGTGGTGTTGAAAGCGTGGTGTCAGGCGTGCGCGAGTGCTGTTAGCCTCGACGGTGGTTTCTCTTCGGTGGTGGCGTTGTTCTCCAGTAGAGGCATTATTCTACGATGATAGTGTGGTTGAACATTGGAATTCGACGTTGAAGGTTTCGTTGAACGTCAGCGAGGTAGATTGCAGTCCAGATCTCAGATTCTCGCCGCAGATTGTGTGTATCCTGAGTATACACGGCGTATTCGTCGGACAGTCATTTTTCTCCTATTTTCTCTTGTATTTGAATTTATATTTTCTTGATATATATTGTGTGGCTATATTTTATGTTCTTGATTATCTACAATCTTTATAGTTGTGCTTATTGTACTGAATTTTACAACAAGTGGTATCAGAGTCAGGTTCCGAGTAGGTGACTGATTCGACGTTTCGATTTTAGGTTTGGGTCAATGATATGTGATGACATCGGTTCACTCTTTATCTTTCCAGATTTGATCTGTGAATTAATCAGATTGCCTAGAGGTACTGCGGACATCTATGACATCAAAGAATACGGTGTTGGCCAGATATTCGGTGGAGAAGTTTGACGATAAAGGCAAATTTTTCCTATGGCAGACTCGGGTCAAGGATATGCTGGTTGAGCAAAGGTTGATACAAGTGCTGCAGGGGGCGTGATTCTTTGCCCGCTCCGGTGAAGGATTATGAGTGGACGGGGATGGATGAGCGTGCCACTAACGCTATCAGGATGTGCGTTGATGACAAGGTGCTGTTCAACATCGGTATTGAATGAAGAGTTCGTTGTCACACTGTGGGAGAAGCTGGAGGGACTCTAGATTGTTAAAAGTAGCGAACAAACGACTAGAGCAGAGAATAAACGACTAGAAAACAAGCCGGAACTTTGAATAATTGAAATTTTATTATCCAAAAAGATATTATTTACAAAGGTATGGCCTCCCTTTTATAGAATGGAGGAGAGAGAGAAGAATACAAACTAACAATGTGGGACTAAAGCTATACAACAGATCTGGGCGGCTAGAATAAGAGACCGGAACAGGCCGCGTGGTTAGACAATGTTCTAACCGCTCGGCAATACCAGAACCAAGAGAGAGATGCGGTAGGAGACCGCTAGACCGGCCGGTTTCCAAGCCGCCGGAGATAATCCGTCAGACCGCCGGATACCACACAGCAACAGTCTGGAAATCAACCCGCCAACCTCAATTCGCCAGACCGCCCGGTTAACAACCCGCCATGCTCAAACCGGCAGACCACCCGGTCTCATACTTCGACACTCCCCCTCAAGCTGGAGCATAAATATCAATCATGCCCAGGTTGTCACAAATGTGAAAGAAGGAAGTAGAAACCGGCTTGGTGAAGATATCAGCCAACTCTTTGTCGGAGGTGACGAACGGAGTGCAAATCTGTTTCTTCAAGACCTCTTCTCGGATGAAATGGCAGTCGACCTCTATATGTTTCGTTCTCTCATGGAAGACCGGATTTTTGGATATGTATATAGCGGCTTTGTTGTCACAGAACATAGGCAGAGGATAATTGTAGACCTCTCCTAGGTCAAGCATGAGAGCCCGCAACCATTTTAACTCACACGTGGTTGACGCCATACTCCGGTATTCGGCTTCTGCACTGGACCTTGAGACAACAGACTGCTTCTTGCTCTTCCAGCTCACAAGATTACCTCCAACAAATGTGCAGAAACCCGATGTAGATTTACGGTCACCTTTATCATCCGCATAGCTTGAGTCTGAGTAGGCTTCAACTCTCAGATGACCATGCTTCTGAAAGAGTAGCCCTTTCCCTGGTGCTGCTTTGACATACTCTAGTATCTTCAAGGCAGACTGAAGATGACATTCCCTGGGAGCTTGCATGAACTGACTGACCTTGCCTACAGCATAGGCGATATCGGGTCTGGTCACCGTGAGATAAATGAGTTTGCCCACCAGACGTCTATACCTCGTGGCATCGGATATAAGAGGTGAGTCATCTGTCCATGTTTTGTCTTCTCCAGTGGCCATGGGATACCGGGCCGGTTTGGCCCCGGTCAATCCTGCCTCTTATAGAAGATCAAGCGCATACTTCCGTTGGGAGAGAACCAACGAGTCGGGCTTCCGAGAGATTTCTATCCCCAAAAAATATTTCGGGGAGCCCATATCCTTCGTGACAAGGTGTTGACGGAGGTGTTTCTTTGTCAAGTCCACCCCAGCCTGGTCATCACCGGTAAGAAGGATATCATCCACATACACCGCCAAAACCACAAGGCCAGATGCGGTTTTGCGAATAAACAATGAGTGATCGGCGGAACTTCTTGCAAAGCCAATTGCAGCTACAATGCCACTAAACTTGTCAAACCACGCCCGAGGGCTCTGCTTTAGGCCGTAGATGGCCTTCTTCAACTGGCATACTCGTGTCTCCCCCTGAGCAACATACCCTGGAGGTTGCTCCATATAGACGTCCTCTTGAAGATCGCCATACAGAAAAGCATTCTTGACATCAAGTTGAGAAATTTCCCACTCCCTGTTGACGGCCACAGAAAGAAGAACCCGGATGGTGCTGAGGCGAGCAACCGGAGAGAAAGTGTCAAAATAGTCAACTCCATAAGTCTGAGTAAAGCCTTTGGCCACCAGTCGGGCCTTGTAACGATCCACAGTGCCGTCCGGGCGAAACTTCACAACGAACACCCAGCGGCAGCCAACCACATCAGTACCGATTGGTGGAGGAACAAGGGTCCAGGTACCTCTTTCAGTAAGAGTGGCAATTTCCTCATCCATGGCAGATTTCCAATGAGGAATAACAAGAGCCTCCTGGTAAGTGCGGGGAGTGGTAGTAGCCGAGATGGCCAAAGCAAAGCACCTGCGAGAGGGAGTAAGCCGATCATACGAAACAACAGCCGCAAGCGGGTGTTGGGTACACGCCCGCACCCCTTTGCGAAGGGCAATGGGAAGATCCAGGTCGTCTTGTGCCTCAGGGACCGGAGCATCCGTGGCAGAGAAGGCTGGCCCGGGACTAGAGAGAGACGGCTGCGGAGAGGAAGGAGGGGAGATAATAGGGAGAGGAGGAGACGGCATAGGAGGGGAGACGTCGACATGTGTGGAAGGCTCACAGAGAGATGGAGGAGAGTCAGAGACAGCAGGAGGAGGTGAAGATGGGAAAGAGAAGTAGGATGCATTTTCAAAGAAGGTGACGTCTGCGGAAACAAACTGTTTGCGCAGAACGGGATCAAAGCAACAGTAGCCTTTTTGAGTTGTCGAGTAACCCAAAAAGACACATTTGGTGGAGCGGGGGGAAAGCTTGTCGCGGGTAGCAGACGGAGCATGCACAAAGGCCGTGCACCCAAAGATACGGAGAGGAAGAGGAAAGGGTTCCTTGCTCGGGTAGAGAATGGAGAAGGGGGTCTTGCCGTGAAGAACAGAAGAGGGAATGCGATTGATGAGATAGCAGGCAAGAAGAACAGCATAGCCCCAGTAGGAGCGAGGCACCTGCATCTGTGTCATCAGAGTGCGAGCGATATCGAGGAGATGACGATTTTTACGTTCCGCCACCCCATTTTGTTGGGAGGTGTAAACACAGCTGGTCTGATGAATAAGACCATGTTGCATACAAAAAGATGAAAACTCATGACTGAGATATTCTTTAGCATTATCAGAGCGCAATACTTTAATAGAAATAGCAAACTGAGTTTTAATCATATTATAAAAAGATTGCCATACAGATAAGAGTTCAGAGCGGTCTTTTAATAGATACACCCAGGTACATCTGGAGAAATCATCAATAAAAGTTACAAAGTAAAAACTACCCCGACCAACGGTGGGAGTAGGAGCAGGACCCCAGATATCAGAATGAATGAGATCAAAAGGGCGGGAGGAACCACGGCCTTGCTTCTGCGGGAAGGAGGAGCGGTGATGCTTGCCAAGCTGACACGCATCACAGTTGAGCGGAGGACTGGTTGGAGGTAAGTGGGGAAGAAGCTGACGAAGAATCCGAGGAGGAGGATGGCCAAGGCGAAGATGCCATTGAAGCAGATCAGTAGACGAGGAAGAGAAGGCGGACAGAGCGGAAACATTGTCGAGGAAGTAGAGGCCGCCGCTCTCAGTCCCAGTAGCAATCGTCCGTTGGGTCCTCGGGTCCTGAAAGCAACAAGAAGTAGGAGTAAATAATACAGAGCACTGAAGTTGCTTGCATAAAGTAGTAACTGAGAGTACATTGCAAGGGAACTTCGGGACATAGAGAGTGTCCGCTAAGCGAAGCGAGGGAGTGACTTGAACCATGCCCGTCCCATGAACCGGGGAAGGCGAACCATCCACAACGAGGACCGGGGGTAACCGATCATGCGTCTCGAGGAGAGAGAAGCAATGAGGGTTTCCGGTCATGTGATTTGTAGCACCAGAGTCAATCATCCATTTACCTTGGGTAACGACGTGTGCACTACCTGAGGTGGTGGCCACAGAAGCAGATGGCCGAGAGGAGGCGGAGGTTGAGGAAGAAGTATCACCAGAGGGACGAAGATGAGGATGTTTCTGCCAGCAGCGGTCAACAGAGTGGCCGGTACGACCACAGTGAGAGCAGAGGAATCTTGACGGACCGCGCGTGCCAGATTGGCTGCGACCACTATTGCCACCCCGCTGGACTTGGTGAGCATAGGAGTCCGGTGGAGGAGGGGAGGACAATAGAGGACGTTGGAGCAGTGAAGTAACAGCGGCGATGCGAGCCGCGGTGGCATCCAAGGTGGGAGACTCGGCTTCGCCCAAGATCTACTGGCGGATCATATCAAAGGATTCAGGAAGCCGTAGAAGATAACAAACAACCAGGAGTTCCTGGAAGTGTTTGTGCTGTTCGGCCAAGTCCGCGGAGAAGGGGCGATTCTGGAGGATTTCGGCTCCAAGAGCCTGAACTTGCTGATAAGCCGCAGCAGGAGACAATGAAGGGCGAGCGAAGAGATCCGCGTAGAGAGTATAAATGCGGGATGTCTGGGCCCCCTTTGAGTAGAGAGCAGCAAGGTGAAGCCACGCGGTCTTGACCGTCTCATCATGGCGTATGACAGGAAGACATTCATCGGAGAGGCTGTTAGCCAACCACGTGCGGACAAGCGCATCACTGGCATCCCAGTCATCAAATTCAGCAGAGTCTGAGGGAGGAGTGTCATCGGTGAGGTGATGACGTTTGCGCTGAGAGCGGAGAAGAAATGTGAAAGAGACACTCCAATCCGGATAGTTGGAGCCAACAAGTTTAGAAACCGTGCCAAGGTTGCCAGAGGGAGTAGGAAGCGGCGCCGGAGTGGCGATAGGAGTGGTGGTGGTGGAGGTTTCAGAAAGGGCCATAGGAGAAAACTGCGAGAAGCCGCGCAGTTAGAAGATAAGCCGTGCGGATAGAAAGAAGAAGAACTGCGGCGGTCACGATGTTAGACACCAGCGGCCAGAGAAGCCACGACCAAGCCGCAGGTCCAAGACGGGGAAGAGGTCGAACGGCTAGAAGATAGACCGCGCGAACAGACAAGGCGAATAAAGCAGCAGGTCGCGACGAACAAGGAGATAGGTCGCTGCGACTGAAAGGCAGGAGAAAGAGGACGCGCGGACAGGGCGCAAACAGCGAGAACAGGTCGCGAGAAGAAGGGGCAAGCCGCGCGGACAGGGCGCACAGAATCAGGAGGAGAAGATCGAGTCCTCTGATACCATGTTAAAAGTAGCGAACAAACGACTAGAGCAGAGAATAAACGACTAGAAAACAAGCCGGAACTTTGAATAATTGAAATTTTATTATCCAAAAAGATATCATTTACAAAGGTATGGCCTCCCTTTTATAGAATGGAGGAGAGAGAGAAGAATACAAACTAACAATGTGGGACTAAAGCTATACAACAGATCTGGGCGGCTAGAATAAGAGACCGGAACAGGCCGCGCGGTTAGACAATGTTCTAACCGCTCGGCAATACCAGAACCAAGAGAGAGATGCGGTAGGAGACCGCTAGACCGGCCGGTTTCCAAGCCGCCGGAGATAATCCGTCAGACCGCCGGATACCACACAGCAACAGTCTGGAAATCAACCCGCCAACCTCAATTCGCCAGACCGCCCGGTTAACAACCCGCCATGCTCAAACCGGCAGACCGCCCGGTCTCATACTTCGACATAGATGAGCAAGTCATTGACCACGAGGATGTTGCTGAAGCAGAGATTGCACGACCTGAAGATGTAGGAAGGTTGTAACCTGCAGGAACACTTCAACGTTTTCAATGGACTTCTGAGCCAACTACATGTGGTTGGTGTGAAAGGTGGGGGGAAGAAGACAAGACATTATTGCTTCTTACCTCGCTCCCGATGTCATACAAACACATGCAGACCACTCTGCAGTATGGGAAGGATACAATAGACGTATATCAGATCACGTCTGTCAGTCAGATGTTGTCAGACCCCACTCCTGAGGGTGAGCATGCTTTGGCAATAGAAGGACGATGAGGGAGGCAGTTCGAGAAGGGATCTGGTGTGCACGGTCCAAATCTGCATCAAGGAAGGTAGTGGCGTGCTACCATTGCAGGCAAAGTGGACATATTAGGAGACATTGTCCGCAGTATGGGCAGATTTCTGGGGACGTCCAGGGTGCGGGCAAGGCGGCGGTAGCCACTGACAGAACATACTTATATATGATGATATACTAGTATACTAGTATATATAGTACACATTGATCATTGCTTTTATTCCACCAAGTAAAATTCAACTCTTTTAAAAAAACATTTAAGAACTCATTATTAAATGGTAATTATTTCTTAATTAATTTGATATACTAGATTTATGATGAAATGCATGTAATATTTAAACTAAAAATGCCGAAATTATAGTTGCCAGAAATACCATAAGAGCACAGGTAGTAACAATTGTAATTCCTGTTCCACGATTCATCGCCCCGGAAGCAAGAGGAAGATATGGCTTGTTAATCTACAATTAAATGAGAATATTATTTTAAAGCTTCAAATTCTAAAAAAAATACATTGAACTATGAAAAAAATATACATTAATTTAAGAGTATGTTATAATTAATTATGTTTATCTCTCTACATCAGTGAGGCTTTTTCCAACTAGAATATTAATTAGAGCGTCCCTAGGCTCTCTATGTTAAGGGTTTAGGGGTTGTGCTTGTACTCATATGTATTTTGTTGTTTCAACCCTCTCATCAATTAATATCGGGTCCTCATTTGTACAAGAAAAATCTCATTTAGCGAGAAAAATTAAAAAGAATAGTTAATTTCTTGTTAGTTAACATCAAATTTAGCTATGTAAATGAATATTTTACTTTATCGACAAAAGTAACATGAATTTTTTTGTTGAAAAAATACCAATGATATTTTAAAAGATTAATTTTCTTGCTAAAATTATCTAGGCCACTCATATTAGCTAGAAATTTTGTTTTTGATAGGAATTGGATCCATTTTGTAGTTTTAGGGGTGCACATAGCAATCCCAAAAATGAAATCATGGGGTTGACTAGTCAACCCCATGATTCCCTTCATGATGGGAGAAGTGGAGAGCCCACTTTCTCTCATCTTCATCTCCTCCATCCAATTCCCCCCTCTTTCTCTCTCACCAAAAATAAGATCCACAAAAAGGGGAAAGAGGGGAGAGAGAACACCGCCGTCGTAACCAACCGCCGCCGACCGCCGCCGCCCGGCCGCCGCCGCCCGTTCGCCCGGCCGCCGCCGCCCGGCCGCCGCCGCCCGGCCGCCGCAGCCGCCCGGCCACCGCCGCCCGGCCGCCGCCTCCCGGCCGCCTCCGCCGGCCATCACCGGCCGCCTCCACCGCCAGTCAGTGGCTCGCCGCCCAAACCTCCACCATCCGATCACGGCGCGCTACCGCGACCGTCCGATCAAGGGGCAACCACCCACTAACCCACTACGTTAGTGGTGGGGCCCACCATGATCTCCCCCTAGAGCCTATAAAAGGACCCCAGGGGCTCCTCATTTCCTAACTTTCTCCTCCTACGCTTCTTCTTCTTCTTCTTCCTCAGGTGGGAGCTTTCCCGTTCTTCTCCGCCGGCGGCCACCCCTCGTCGTCAACCACCAGCGGCCGCCTCTCGCCGCCAACCACCGGTCGCCGCCCGAGGCCTCCAGCGGCCCCCAGTGGCTATCAGCTCCTGCCAACAGCTACCAGAACCTATCATCGGCTATTTGCACCCCATCAGAGCTCAGTTACCAAGGAAACACTCCAAGGACCGAGAAAGACGCACAAAGGAAGCAGTGACAACCTCTGGACACGCGTCGCCTCTGAGCGCACGCAACTGGAGCATCCCGCGCATTCCACCATCCAAGTCCCGTTGGCGAGGCAGTCTGTTGCCCACCGACGAGCGCATATACTCTCTCTCTCCTCAAAGTTGTAACGGGGGCGGCCTGTCGCCCCGATTTCCCCCGTCAAATTGTAACCTCCAGCAATCTAGTGGATTTTGATCGGCACCGACCCGGTCACGTGGTTTTTCACCCGGTTGAAGGGTTTTCCACGTTAAAACCTCCTGTGTCCGTCCCCCATTTTTCAATTGACTGTGTGCGCGCTCGACCGCTCCGCGAGCTAAGGCGGTACAAGAATATCCGGTCCGACCGGAGCATCGAGTTAGTCCGCAACAGTTTTGCTTACAAATTTCTTGCTAATTAAATTTAACAGAGAAGTTATTTAATTAGCAAGGAATTTGACCACTTGTTAATCAAGATATTTCTTGCAATGGCTCGTGTTCTTAGGGGATTGGTCGAACCGGCTCAAGGAAACCCATCAAAAATAAAAATAAGATTTATATATATCAAAATGCTTTCAACGATCCATTGAATTATTGATTGCACCAGATGCCAAATAAAGCTCAAATTAATCTCCAGTAGATAATTAAGAATGTAGCCAACACATCTTTTTGTGTTCTGAAAGTAATTGAAGGCAAAAGAGCTCGGTAGTCATAAGACAATTAATAGTATAAGTCAAAAGAGCTCAAAAGTCAAAGCAGTAGTATAAGGTAGCTGCGTTTGGCATGACTTATCGCGGCTTATTTGCTCCGGTGAGATTGGACTAAAATGTCATTGTCATGCCAAAATCTTATGTCTCAAATTAATTTCTTTTTGTAACATTTTTCATACCAAACATACATTCTATGACAATGACGTTTTTGTACAACCTCACCAGAACCATGAGCGGATTTATGTGGAGACACACCCGGGCACGTGCACCGGGCGTGATTTTGAAAAAATTTTGTCCGGAGGTCCTTTCAGTCTTCAGCCCCGTCCTTTTTTCTGCCCTGAGACATCATTTCAGCATGGCAAATCAGCTCAATCTCTCTCTATCCCACCTCTCTCGCTCTCTTCCTCCCCCTCCCTCCATTTATCTCTCTCTCTCTCTCTCTCTCTCTCTCTACCTTAATTCCTTGATCATGGCACAAACCCAACAGATACATCTCTCTGTTCATCAATCCGCCACTTACGTCCGCCGTCCGCGACAGTTCGAGCATCGCACTCGTCCTCCCTTCAGGCGAGAGTCAGAGGTCGACCTGCGATGAAGACGAGGGAGACGGTGGGGAGAAAGAAGCGAATGGATGAATGGAAGCCCGTCGGGGTTTTCTTTCAAGGCATGCCCACATAAGGTTTTTTTTCAAGCCTGCGAGGAGCTGATGCGGCACGGTGGAATATCTTGCAGAGGTTCTGGCGAGTTGTGATAGTTATAGATTATTGATTTTCCATTGTATTTATCCTTGATCATTTGGACAAGCAAGATTAAAATAATGCAAAAATAATGGTTTTATACTTGATATTTGATAAGAAATCGTGCTAGAACAGTGGAACAACCATGAGAATTATAATTTCACTTCTTATATTTCTTAACAAAAGAGGTTCTGATGGAGTAGCAACATACATTTTGACATTTTTGAGCTAGCTTTTTCCAGCTAGTTGCATTGCCATTTTTGAACTAGTTTTTCTTCTCAAATAATAGCATACATATATTCTGCAATGTTTTGTTTTCTGTTTTGTTTTTTTGGCTCTTTTAATATGCGGCTACACAAAGTTAATGTGACTATGTGAGGCTCTTGTAATATTCCAAATTTTCAGAGTTGTTTCCTTTTTAATATAACCGTGTGATTGTGTTGAGAAATATTTACTAGTTGAGTGTTGCTTCTTCCGGGTCCAAAAAAATTTGTTATTCAGAATTCTAAGCTTTAATTTACTGTGCCTGAGCTTTGTGAAAATCCTAAGTTCCGCCGCTGACCAGAACAAATAAGCTATGATAAGCTAAGCCAAACGCAACCTAAGTCAAAAGAGCTTAAAAGTCAAAGCAGTAGTATAAGCCAAAAGAGCTCATAAGTCATAAGGCAATATATAGCGTCATACGTACGATAAAGTACCTTATCAATGTCAACGTCAAATAGTTGATTAATTCCACTGCTATAAATCATTAGGAAACCAAAAGCAGATGCTGCCTGCACATTTTTTTAAAGTATATAATACAATATTGATTAATAGCGAGGCGTGCATGCATGCATGCAAACAGCTCTACGTACGTTTCTTACCTTAAATAAACCAATGAGAAAAGTTGGAGAAATATCTGATGAGTTCTCAACGACAATTAGAGAGGCCGAGACGACGCCAAATACCTGCCCACGCATATATAACAATAAATAAATGTTTGTTTTTTTCTTTTTAAAATAATAATAACTAAATGTAGGCCCCGATTGGGGGAATTTATTTTCAGCCGTCAAGCGATTCCGGGCCTTAATTAAGATCCGGTTCATGCGGGCTTGGCCGTTTGACCGGTGAAAATAAGTCTCCCAAACGGAGCCGTAATTAAGTAGCTATATATAGGATTAGTAGCTCTTGGGGAAGCTGGCAAACTTAACTGTTCCTAGAAATGCGTAGAAGCGTGCGAATGTATAAAAAACCTTCAGAAAAGAAATCAGGGCCTTCATTGCCTTCATCAAATTATGATCTTCATGATCAGCTGATAGTAGTTCAGAGTTTGACCAACCAGTCCACTGTAATTTTGAATTCCATCTCTTTAAGATATTATTGCTTCCACAACTTGCGTGATCTTTATTAACGGAAGACTTCAATTTCTCTTCCATTATTATGAGGATTAATGGATAATTTGTCCCACGTACCTACATTATGCATGCAGGCATCTCGTTAATTAAGAGAGTAATTATTAGAATATTAATAAAGTATGACATGCGCGCGCGTGTGAACCCTCATAATGCGGGTTACCTCCACCCCTATAATGCGTGGGTGGTACCCTCTTCATCAGGATTGGGGGTGAGCTGAGGGTGGCTTGTGCGTACATTCATATGTCCAAACTGTTAATGTATATTTGGATAAATATCGGGTTGGAATTTCCAGATCTAGAGAATAAATCATTGATATTAACATGATTTTTTTTTCTCCCGTGAGTCAACACATCGATCTGATTTTCCACGACATAGCAGCCAATCAAAAGTGAGAGTTCTCTACGTACTGCCCTCTATGATCTCTATCTCGCCGGCTTGGCGCTAGATAAAGGAAGAGATACACAATGATGAAAGAGAACAGTTTCTTGTCTCCGGTTCCGATGATAAAACTTGAGAAATTCACAGCGACTGAATTCAAGACTGGAAGCTGAATACCCAGTTTGGGACAAAGTACCTGAACGTGTTCTACACAGTTCAGTCTGATTGTGCTGACGTTATGGAAACTGACAATGAGGCACACCACTACAAGAAAAACATCTTTTAGCAACGAAAATTAGAAAGGGGAACCAATTTGTTGCTGATTAGCATCAAATTTAGCTAGGTATATGCTTTTTGTTTTTACCTACAAAATTAGCAACAAAAAATTTCGTTGCAAGTTTAGCAACGAATTTTTTTGTTGCAAAATATTTGTGGCTAAATAGAAACAAATTTTTTTTCTTTCTAAATTCCTTACTAATTATTTAAGGCTATTGATATTAGCATTGTATTTTTGTTATTAAAACAATTGGCTATCCTGAAGCATGATTTTTTTAAATTGACTATCCGCAAACATGATTTTTAAAATTGACTATCCGCAAGCACATAAACTATTCACACCGAAAAATTTGAAAAACAATAAACATTAAATTAATTAATGACGTAGGGACCGTAGGGTTGCAAAATAGAGAGCGTTGATTTCAGTTGAAGCAGTGGCCGGAAATATTGGAGGCAGAGGGTTGTGAAACAGAGAGCATGACTTTCAAATCGGAAAAAACGTGTGGAGTCGATTGAGAATAGCAAGTGCTTGCCGATAGAAATTTTAAAATGCCCTAAAAAACATAAAATTTGAAAGCTAATAATAAAAAAATTGAGTTTTAATATCAATGGTGTTATTTAAGATATACATTTTATTTGAGTGTTAATAATTTACAAATAAATTAAGTGTTAATAATTGATCAAAATTACAATAAAAATGATGCTCTTTATGGAGGGAAATTTTTGTTTCCCTCCAATTTATTTCATTGCCCACTTTAATAAAAAAATTGATATATATATATATATTAAAAAACTCATAAAAACCCTAGATGCCATTAACCAAATTGCTGCTCTCTGCCCTCTCCCGTGAAATCTGGCGGAGGCGCTCTCTCCCGTGAAATCTCAGCTGCTCTCCCTCCCGAATCTCGCCGCCAAGCTTGTTATACTCCGGCGGGATCTTCCGGCCCTGCTCCAGAGTGATGTGACTCTAGCTTCTTCCTCCAGGTGAATCGGCCTCCATATCCCACAGTCCGATCTTGGTAAGCTCTGCGTGATCTCCTCCCCGTCTTCACCATTCAGTGATTTTCGAACTCATCGAGGTTCGTCCTTCCCATTCCGAGCAGCTGGGGATCATTCTTCGTATCCCGAGCAGCAGAGCCGGAAACCCCATCCGGAGCAGTAGAGCACACCGTAAACTCCATCTCGAGCAGCAGAACACACCAGAAATCTCATCCCGAGCAGCAGAGCACAACGGAAAATACTCCCGGCCCCTCCACTTCATTGATATCGACAAGGTATAATATTCCTCCCCTTTGCCCCTCCACTTCATAAGCACATTTTGTTTTGGATCTATATATATTCTCATCCTATAGTTTTAATGTGTATCAAAATAATTTATTTGATATATGGTCATCAATATTGATGTATTATAGCTTCTTGTGTTTCCTTTTTTTCAACATGCGCACATTTTGTTTGATGAAATGCCCAAGAGAATCTTAAATTTTTTTTGTGTGTTTTTTTTGTTTCCATTAATGAGCTTTAGATGTTAAATCAATTAGCAAGTTGTAATGATGCTAGATTTGTTCGATCAAATGCCCTGCTTCTTTTTTTGCATTCCTCAACACACAATGTTGCTTGATGTTCTTTCATTGCTATTTGTTTCGTAAGAGTATGATGTTTGAGAAAATTTGTTAGATGATGTCGCTACTTGGTTAGAATTTGTTTCTGATGTAGGTGATTTTACAGATAATACTTGAAGCAGTAACAACACCTATTATCAAACTTGATTAGTGTAGAGCAATATTACATAATTGATGGTTAGGCAAATTAGTGTAAAATCAAGTTTGAGAATGAAGTCTTCAGGCTGGGACAAATTTTACAGATTTATGTATCCTTTAATTGGATTTAAGTGCTCACTGAATTTACATAAATCTGAATTTTTTTTGCCTTATTTTGTTTTCTTATTCTCGCATATTTTTCTTTGAGTTACATATTATCTTTATGATACAAACTATTTTAAATAATAACTATCTAATTTAAGTGGGGTGCACAATCCCTTCTTCACTCCTTTCCCAACAATTGCTAAGCTCTTTGTCCTAGTTTTATAATTCATTTCCGTCATCCTACCTGACACATAACAAAAATGACAGTTCATGGCAAAGAAACACTCTTTTAAACATTTTATAGGCATATGGTCAGATAATTTGTCTTATGACATAGGCTTCGCTTAGTCTAGCTAATTTGGTCAAAAAAGCCATTATCGTAACGTAACATGTATGTTTGTCAAGACAAAGGTTATTACCGCTATAACAAAAAAAAAATAAGCTAGTTTTGAGCATAAAATGCAATAATTTTTTTAGGTGAAGTCGGGCATTCTTGGTTCATGACCACCGCGTTCACGAGAAGCCATAGTCAGCCACTAACCCATCCAAACAAACATTACCTAAAGATTCTTAGCCCAAGTGCGTTAGGTAGGCAGAGAATGGAGGAGTGGGAAGGATTCAAGAATAGTATAAGCAAACTCGAGAAGTAGGCATAGAGAAATGCCACAGATGGTACCTTTACCTGCTCTTCCAAATACTCAAAAAGAAATTTGCCTTTAATTGATCATATATTTTTTAAAACATACAATAAGTATTTGCCTATAAAGCATGCCACTACCTTCTCTTAACCCAATCCACATGTTGCTGGTTTTTTTCTTCTCAAGAACTGCATTTCATCACTACAAGGAAGTCATGGCTTGCACAAGGAGAATTCTGTTGGCGTTGTTTTTGTTGGCGTTCTTTTAATGTTAAAAGCAATTGACGCCATGACAGGGATTGTGGAAACCAAGTCGCTCTTCAAGCTGGACATGATTTTGGAATTAACAATGTTGGATTGGTAGCTCTTGATAATCAAAATATATCACACAGTTTATGCAAGTTAGAAGAAGAGATCGATGAAAAACATGTCAGTCCCGTGGAAGATTGTTACAAAGGAAAACATGACTTAACTCAAACTCAAGTTTGTGAATCTTTGCAGGGGAAGCAACAATTTAAGGATGCTAAATTCATGGTAGCAATTAGTCCCAAGAGAACAAATCTTGAGGGTGATGGCGATTTAGTGAGATATCTCTCTGCAAAGATACCTGAAGTGTGCGAGGAAGACAAGTGTGAAAGTGATTGTGTAAGATCTAGTGTAGAAGTAGGCACTCATAATATCCTTCCATACCCGATTATTACTGGGAGTGGTTTCACTAACTATGATTTCGATCCTTTTATTGAGGTCAAAAAGTCGATGAAATGTTGCATGATGAAAGCATATCAATTAACACTATAGATAGTTTGTAATAATTATTCTGGAGAATGTCAAACAGTTTATGACATAATGGGTGGTAGAATTTGGAAAAAATAATCAGCTTTTGAGCCCTCATGTGGAGAAGCATCAGTTTTTACCTATTGATGTTGCTGGCAATGTTAATGCTACTGGATCACCAGCTGAACAACTCGATCAGAATAGTCGTGGAATGATTATTGGTGGAGACGGTAAAAAAATTATCCAGGTGTTATTTGATGAAAGCAGCTCCAAGAGCATGACTGCTGAAGGCTGCCAGTTCAATGCTAGTCAATTGACATCCCTTCTTTTCAACTCTCTCGAGACATCTAACGAGCCTTTGCCATCCAAAAGTGACGATACTTGTGCAAATGTGAAGGTGGATGACAGTAACTCTTACAGTTTGAGTGGTGAAAATTCGAGTTTATGCAATGCTGCTTCTCCTCAAACTAATAGTCCAAAGCTTATTAATTCAGTTTCAGAAGAAATAATGGTGGATACAAAGGCTATTCCATCATTATTGATTTCTCATGGGGAATGCAGAATCCCTGGAAATGTTCATGTGGATAACTCTGAGAAAAATTCGTTTGAGCTTCATCTCGACTATGAAGAACATTCAAGTGATTCAACAATTGATATTGATCACGGTACCGGATTGGAAAAGGTTGATTTGCTTGGAGATGATGATTCACAATATGAAGATGGATAATTCCAAAAATCAGTTCTTAATAGTTGCGGAGAAGATGAAGTTGAGGAAGTGGAAACTGAGCATGTGGGCTATGGGTCTAATTGCAGAGAAGCGGAGTCTTTTGAAGCTAAATCTGAGTTTTGTTCTCAATCTGATTTGACTGTAGGAACTTCAGAATGTAAACCTGAAGGGTGGATACTTTCTACTTGTGATGTGAACAGATTCTGGGCTATTGAAGGTTCACATGGTAGAAGCAGAGTTTGGGTGGATCCTCCACATCATCATGTTAATTGTCGATTTGATATATCCGACAATTATTCATCCCCCAAATTTCCACTCCCTGGTTCAAGGAATGCATCTGCAGCTGCTGTTGCGAATGTCAAAAGAAATGGTTTTGTTAATGCACCTGATGGAACAGTGATAGTGATGGAGATCTTCAAAGTTTTCAACCCATTTTTTGTCTACAAGAAGGGGATCATCCATAGATAGTGATGGAGATTTTCACATGTTGGCTGAAGTTAGCAATTCTATGAATGTTAGTCCTGGAAAATGCTTTAATGCAGGTAGGGGAGGGGATAGTAGATATGGTTCTAGGTTATTCAGCCCGTGTCATGCAAATAGGTATCATTCAACTATACTTGATAGCAGGATTGATTCTCAGTCATTGTAGTATTCTTCATCTAGAAGGCAACATAGTTTTTCTCCGCATAGAAGACCCCCACATTTAGCACGTGCACATACAAAATCACCATCAAGATCTAGAACACGTTCCCCTCATACTTGGACATCTTGGATGATTTGAATAAGTTTATGTTTCTTAAAAAATGTTAGCTCTAAATTTTCCAATTAGTTTATACTAGGTTGATAGGCAAAGTATGAATTCATAGTAATTTTCTTAATGTTGAAAGTATGAAGCTTGTGATTAATGTTTAGTATCAGAACTTGTGATGAGATGTGTTATCTCAATGCATAGTGTGTTACAATTCCTTTTCTTGGAAGCTCAATGCTCCTCTATTTGGAAAGCTGTGATCATTTGAATAAGTTTATGTTTCTTAAAAAATGTTAGCTCTAAATTTTCTTTAAAAATGGATAAAGTTTATACTATTTCTACTTCTATTATTGAGCACAATATTAAAAAAATCAACATACATTACTTTGATCATCATAGAATAAATTGTTCGTTATTTGAAAGTTAATGTCTAATTTGATATAATATCATAATTATTGCATTTACCAAAAGAAGACATTGTTGTTTTATGTAATAAGTAATCATTTGTTTTGTTGTATTTGTAGAACAACAATTATGCATCCAGACAGAAGTTGGATCAATAATCGTGTTTGCCCAGATGGATATGGTATTACAGATGAGTATCAAATGGGGGTTAAAGGATTCATAGAATTATGTCAACAATATCCAAGATATATGGACCGAGAAAAAATTCGATGTCCATGTTACGATTGTAGAAGCTTAAAATTTCTTGTGCCTGATATGGTCAAGTTTCACCTCATTTCTAGAGGTTTTGAGCGTGGTTATATTAATTGGGTAAGGCAAGGTGAGCCGCATTGGGATGAACCATCCGTTAAAGCACATACTAGTCATATGCAAGAGCAAATAATGTCTGAGCCGAGAGTTATTGAAGAACAACAAAATACTTTGATTGATATGATTGTTGATGTTGCTGGTCCTGAATTTGAATGGGATACTAGAGATCATGAGCCAGAAGACCCTAACATAACTGCTAAAAAGTTCTTTGAACTGAAGGATGCTGCAGAAAGTCCTCTTTGGCCTGGTTGTGAGGAATATTCAGAGTTATCAGCATTGTCAGAACTTTTAAACATCAAATCTGAATCAAACTTGAGCGAGAGACATTTTAATCGGTTTTTAAAGGCATTTGGTCAGATGCTCCCGAAGGGACATAAACTACCTGATAGCTTTTATTCAAGCAAGAAGGTGGTTGCTCCACTCGGTCTTGGCCTTCAGAAGATTGATGTTTGTGAAAACGATTGTATGTTGTATTGGAAGTATGATGAAATGTTGCAAGAATGCAAGGTATGTCGACACCCTAGATTCATGCCTAGAAATCGACGGGGGAGTAAAAAGCATAAAGATATATCATTTAAACATTTGAGTTACTTACCACTTACACCGAGACTACAAAGGTTATACATGTCCAAAACCACTGCAGAACATATGAGGTGGCATAAGGAAAATATCGGTGATGAGGGAAAATTATGCCATCCACGGGACGGTGAGGCTTGGAAGCACTTCGATAGGACTCAACCAACCTTTGCAGCTGAGCCACGAAATGTTAGACTTGCTCTTTCCACCGATGGATTTAATCCACATAATCAAGGATCTAGACCTTACTCGTGTTGGCCAGTTATTGTTACACCTTATAATTTACCTCCTTGGATGTGCATGGATCGACCTTATATGTTTCTCTCTTTACTTGTGCCAGGTCCAAAGAGTCCAGGTAGGAGCTTGGATGTGTATTTACAACCTTTAATAGATGAGTTGAAGATTTTATGGGATGTTGGGGTTGAGACTTATGATGTGTCAAAAAAACAAAATTTTCAAATGAGGGCAGCATTAATGTGGACTATCAGTGACTTTCCTGCATACGGAATGTTGTCGGGTTGGAGTACACATGGTAAGTTGGCGTGCCCATATTGCATGAATCATATCAAGTCTTTTAGACTTAAACATGGTCGAAAACCATGTTTCTTTGATTGCCATCGTAAATTTTTACCATTAGATCATCCATATAGATATCAAAGAGACAACTTCACCAAGGGAAGGATTGAGACAGATGCGCCTCCTATTTAGTTAACTGGTCATGAGCTCGAAGCTATAGTCTCATTCTTACCAAAGATTGACTTTGGTAAGACTAAGGATAAAGAAAAAATAGAAGGGTTTGGCGAGTCTCATAACTGGTTAAAAAGAAGCATCTTTTGGGAATTACCTTATTGGAAAACAAATCTGATTCGCCATAACCTAGATGTGATGCACATTGAAAAAAATATGTTTGATAATGTATTCAACACTATTATGGATATAAAAAGTAAGACTAAGGATAATGTAAAAGCCCGTTTAGACCTTCAAAACATATGTAAGCGTCGCGATCGATCTTGAGCTCAAGGAGGTGAATGGGAAACTTCTTAAACCCAAGGCAAGTTATACATTATCTAAGGATGAACGAGGGATTGTACTAAAATGGGTAAAAAATTTGAGACTTCCAGACGGGTATGCATCTAATTTGGGTAGATGTGTTAATTTGGAGGACTATAGTATGCATGGAATGAAGAGTCATGATTGCCATATTTTTATGGAGAGAATTCTTCCTCTTGCTTTTCGAGATTTATTACCAGAAGTTGTGTGGAATGGCTTAACTGAATTAAGCCAATTTTATAGAGACTTATGCTCAACAACTCTCTATGAGTCGGATATGAAAAAGTGGAGGAGAACATAGTTGTAATATTATGCAAACTCGAGAAAATCTTTCCTCCAGCTTTTTTTGATTCCATGGAGCATTTGCCAATACATTTGGCATATGAAGCAAGGGTAGGTGGGCCTGTTCAATATCGCTGGATGTATCCCTTTGAGAGGTAATTATCTCTTGAAAATTACTTTCTTATTGCATGTTATATATATATTAACTTTGATATTTATAGGTTCTTGAACACATTGAAACGTAAAGTAAAGAACAAGGCACGTGTAGAAGGATCAATTGTTGAAGCTTACTTGATTGAAGAGACTTCAACATTTTGCTCTCATTTCTTTGCTCCTCATGTAGAAACAAGATCTAGGAGTACAGGGCGCAATGAGAATGTAATTCAAGTTGAACCATGTAGTCGTTTATCTGTGTTCAATTGTACAGGTCGGCCATTTAGCCCAAAAGATCCCATGCGCATTTTAACTCCGCTTGAGAAGGATGCATGCACAATATATATTTTGTTGAACTGCCCTGAGATCTCTAAATATGTTGAGTAAGTAATATTATGGTTAATATTTTATAGTTATCATTACTGTTAATAATAGTGAGTAATATTAATTATGTAAGTGCTGAGAAGATATGTTTTGTAGGCTTTATGATGCCGAGAAACAAGCTGAACTACCAAATTTGACTCCCATAACATTAGGAGTTATGCGTGATAAAGAGTTTTCCACGTGGTTTAAAACTTATGTAAGATGATATTTTATTAATACGTATATAGTTATATAATATATATTACTAACAATTTTTTATTTTAATAGGTTGAAAATCCGGTCAACCAAATAAAAGACAGTGATATCAAACAATTTGCATATGGATTTAGTAGCATTGTTAAACGTTGGAATGGATATTTTGTGAATGGTTATAAATTCCACACACTTGAATATGGAGAAGGAAAGTCTACAATGAATAGTGGAGTTTGTGTTAATGGGAGTTATTATAATGATTCTAATGAAGACTATTATGGTGAATTATTAGAAATTCTTGAGTTGAATTTTTTAGGGTCTACCACAAATACTATAGTGATGTTCAAGTGTAAATGGTTCGATAATGGAAAAAGAGGAACAAAAGTTCATCCAAGATATAAAATTGTTGATATTAATAATGATCGTAGCATGGCTGAAGATAATCCATTTGTTATGGCTTCTCAATGTCATCAAGTGTACTACACATCATATCCTTGGAGAAAGAAAGCTCTTGATTGTCGTTGGCATGCAGTTTTCAAAGTTAAAGCCAGAAGCACGTATGAGATAAGTGATAGTCCAGTAGAAGAATTTTACCAAGAGTCTTCAACTATGAATCCAACTCATGTTGTACCAGATGATGACATTGTTCTAGTTGATATTCATCGTCCAGCGGAAGAAGTAAATCCTGATGAATTATAATCACTAGAGAGGGATCTTGAACATAATTTTGAGTCTGATGAGTTCGAAAAACGATCTACAGAATCAGATGATGATGGATCAGATGATGCAGATTCATCAGAGGAAGAAGATGACATCACTTTCAATGATATGCATGCTATATAACTTTTATGCTTGTGTAAGGTTGAGAATATACCTCTTGTGTAAGTTATACATACTTACTATTGTACATGCTTTTTTTATTTTCTTTGATTGTAAATGTGTGTTTTTAATATGTTTAAACTAATAATGTGTTAATATGATTTGCAGTTACTATGCGGACTAGAGGACGTGGAGGTAGATTATTATCTAACAAAAATCGAGATGATACTTTCTTGAGACTCTTAATGGAAGATATGAATCATCAATCAAGCACAAGTTCCGAGTTGCATTGTGATCCAGATGAGGAGCATGAGACGTCTGATGATGTGAATTGTCATGATTTCTCGCCTCCTGATATTGAGACGCCTCTTGATGTAGAGAAACATGAGCCAAAAAATTCAAATAACAAAGATGAGATTGAGCGTGATGAAGAGGGACGAGAGATACTCATCATTTCAGGAAAATGGTAATATTATCCCTTTAAAATTCATTTTTTTATTTTAATTTCTTATGATGTATCAATTATAAAAAGACATACATTTGATAATGTAGTTTATTTAATTATATTGCTTTATATCATGTTTGCAGTTTCATTAGTACTTCTGCACCTCGTTCTATGTTAAATTGTTTGAGAGGTTGGTTCAATGGAGTTTGGCCAACATTTAGTGCAATTCCAAATGATGTAAAACAAAATATGTTTAACATATTCAAGGTAAAAATATTTTGATTATTTCTCAGTGTTTATGTTATAATGATTTGCATATAATATAAGTTTTTTGATAATTGTAGGCAAAATATACTTGGCGTGCTGCATCAACAGAGCAACAAGTATATAAAATTTGGAAAAGTTATTTCAGCAGAGCAATGGCTTCGGAAATGAGGCGTATCCGAAATGCAGCAAAGTCAAGGTCTGCACCTCCACCGACATGGATGCGAAGAGAAATATTTGAAGGATTATGGGACATATGGGAAGCACGTAAATTTAAAGATCTCCAAGAAAGTAATCGCAAAAATAGACTCTCCGATAGAGATGGCCAAGGGGTAGTTAAAAGCACAAGTGGAACCATTTCCATTCATCATCATGCTCATAGGATGGTAAGTTTTTTTATTATATGTTACAATTATCCGTTTGCAAGCCATATAACAGGATGTTGTTAATTTAATTGTATGTTTGCGAGAGGTATCGTCGGAAAACAACATTTGTTGTTAACTATCCCTTAGAGTAAATATTTAGGGGGGCTTCTTAGTTGGTTGCAATATCTCCTTCATTTGCAGCGAACAACAGTTGGCTGTTTTAGAGCGAACTGGGCGTTGGACAGCGCCCAGTTCGCTGTTTTTCAGCGAACTAACAACGAACTGGTACAGCGAACTGGGCGGACAGCGCCCAGTTGGCTGTTTTTTAGCGAACTGGGCGCTGTCCAGCGCCCAGTTGGCTGTTTTTCAGCGAACTGGGCGCTGGACAGCGCCCAGTTGGCCGTTTTTTCAGCGAACTGGGCGCTGGACAGCGCCCAGTTGGCCGTTTTTTCAGCGAACTGGGCGCTGGACAGCGCCCAGTTCGCCGTTTTTTCAGCGAACTGGGCGCTGGACAGCGCCCAGTTCGCCGTTTTTCAGCGAATTAACAGCAAACTGGGCGCTGGACAGCGCCCAGTTGGGTGTTTTTCAGCAAATTAACAGCGAACTGGGCGCTGGACAGCGCCCAGTTGATGTTTTACTGCGAACTGGGCGCTGGACAGCGCCCAGTTCACTGTTTTTCAGTGAACTGGGCGCTGTCTAGCGCCCAGTTCGCTGTTTTACAGCAAACTGGGCGCTGTCCAGCGCCCAGTTGGCTGTTTTAAAGCCAAATGGGCGCTGGACAGCGCCCAGTTGGCTGTTTTTCAGCGAATTGGTCGCTGTCCAGCGCCCAGTTGGCTGTTTTACACCGAACGGGGCGGTTTATGTTGGATAAGCGAAATCTCAGAGATCACAAACGTAGATTGCTCGCGGCTAAATATGAATTGAGGCGAAAGCTTTCTAAAGCCTTTTGTCAAGATCCTGATCTTCCGTCTGATATGCGGGACAAATATCGTTCTAAGTTGTCCAAGTTGCCAAGAAAGAGTTCCTTTGCACGAGTAAGAAACCGATGTATTTCCACGGGTCGCCCTCGTGGAGTACTTGAGTTCTTTCGCATTTCTCGTCTAGTTTTTCGCGGATTAGCATCTCGAGGTCATTTGATCATGATGCTAACAACTAGAGCAAAGAGCAAACCGAGCTATCAGCGACTTCGCGTCTCTTTAGTTTACAAGGGGAATTCAAGCCACTCTTTTTCTCAACTAACAAAACACTCAATCCAATCCCCAGCTATTGTTGTTAAGTGTCGACACGCTTTCGAAATATTAGTATCACTGCGCTCTTTCTTTTTGTGTGCTACCCGTTTTCTGTCTCAGGGATGCGATTGGTTGTCTCATAGAAGTCCGTTCTATTAAACTGAACAGGGCAAAGAGAAACGAATAAGAAACTCTATATATAATCAAATGAACATTTCTCTTTTCTTGAAAAAGTTGAGTAGATCGAGATGGATGTCGATGAAGGCATTTTCATGCTAAGGAGAATCTCACGCTCGAAAGCGAGTCGCCCTAAAAAGCATCCGTTCGCTCCCACTCTTGCGAGCTCGAGGGGGTGATAGCGTTGTGTGGAGTGCTCTATCTTTCTGTTATTAGTTGAAATCTAGCAATTAGTGCTCACTATCTAGCCCCTTACTTATCCCTTTGGCTTGTGGAGTGCTCTATCTTTCAGCCTGGGAGTTTTCTAAGCACCAATCGGAATGCCTAGTGCGCTTGTCTTGTTTGCTTGGGTTAATGGAATAGGAACTGACTAGGTCAATTCTGACCCAGAAAGCGGATACATGGCTTTTGACTCTCTGGATGAAATCAGAGAAAACAAACGAAACGTCAGGGAAGCATTTCAAGAACGAATAAAGCGACACTATGAGAAACTGGTTAAGCCAAGGATGTTCACAGTAGGTGACCTGGTCCATGCTCCCCCTTACTGCAGCCCAGCCCTCTCTGGGGCCTTTACTGGAAAGGCAACCATCTTCTTCTTTCATGCCATTCCAAATCCTCTGAAAAAGGAACTACAGCTCACTAATCAAACTCTCCATGAGCCCTGTGGCTTAGTGGTTTAAGTACCACATCAGTGAGAAGAAGGCCAAGTCCTGCTGAACTAGATTCCCCTTGAGCTTATGGGCTACTAGCAATAGGTTGTTTACGTACCCAGTATGAATAGACTACCTATTAGTTCTTCAGTTCTCCGTCTCGATCCCTAAGACCCTTCTGTGTTGTGAGAGACTTCGGTTCGGAGCTTTTCAACAGACGGGCATAATCTTGGCCTATTGAATGAGCAATTCAATCCAAAAAAAGATCGTAAATTAGATGCTATCAATCGAGATTTCGTTTCTCTTATGAGAAGAATCCGACGATCTGAGTTCAAGCCGTTGGAATAGGTTCGAAAGTAGATCACAAGTGCCTAGCGATCTCATCTATCTAATGAATTGAAGTCACTAGAAGAAGGGTAAGTGATCCCATGAATGCTTCCATTGATTTGACAGCCGTTTGGGTTAGGTTCCCGGGACTTTCTGTCCGTTACTATGATGATAGGGTTCTACTAGCCATGGGAAAGACGATTGGTAAGGCCGTGAAGGTGGCCCGTGAAGTATGCTTCTAGGGGGCGCTTTGCACGGGTGTGTGTTGAGGTCTTGCAGAGCCTTTGGGCTTGGATGATATCTGTTGAATATGAGTAGATCATTACTAATAAAGATAGGCAGAAACAGGGATTTCCAAAGCAAATAATTGGTAGAATCAAGTGAGAATGATCTAGATAATGATCGTATGTCTCAACAAGTATAGGAGCAGATTCTGAATTGAGAAAGCGTGGTCTAAAATGGCCTTCCTGGTTGAGAAGGAATGCTGGTGAAAGCATCGCTATATTAGGAGGAGCAAAGCATTTCTTCAGTTCTCCGTCTCGATCCCTAAAAGTGAACTAATGCTTGCTGATTGGAGAGGTGCAGCGAAGCGAAGAGGTGATCCGTAAGGATCTAGGCTCACTCCACACCCTGTTTTGTCTTATTGAAATGCTTTGAAACCACGGGCGGTGGATGGGGGAAGGAAGCGGAATATCTGGTCTTTGATAGGAATCGATCTAGATGCAGAGAAGAACTGAAGAACCTCATCAATCCGATAAATCACGCCTCATTTTGAATCGCACCAATCTGGTTTGGTCTGGTTTTGGGAATACAAAAACTGACATATTGGCAGTGGTGCGGTTTTATGCTTCTCAATTCAAAACCTACTAAGCACATTCCACCAAATATGTGATTGAATACATATAAATATAATTTTTATGAGTAAAAAACATAACTTATTACTTGCATCTTATAAATCTTATTACTTATATAAATAGTAAACACTTGGAGCATCAAAGTATAGCAATTATAATTAGTATAATTTATACCAACACTAAAGCATAGTCTGAAATATATAAACTAAAGGCTGAAGCCTAGAACTAAGGTCAGAACCAAGGAAAAAGTCAAAAACATTATTGTGTGTTCTTATACTCCCAAGTAACTGTGGTTGCAGGGCTTCAACTGATCCTCAGTTCCTCGATACATTTCCGGGCTCCAGGTTCTCAATTCTCCTCTTCTCCTTCTCAACTATTTTAATCCTCAGTCAAGTGTCCAATCTGACACCCTTCGCGGCTCCATCTACTTTCGCACCAAAACAATAGGTATGCCGTTCTCATTTCCTGTTATCACTTCTATTTAAAACTGAAGCTGAAACCACATCATATTCAATTGAAATCCTTGGGACACTTTAGTTCTTCCAGATGATCTGGATATTTATTATAGCATTGTCACTTTGGAGTTCTTCTGTTGGGTAACAAATTCCACATTGTCGCTTCAGAGGCGGAGATGCCACCATGGTTGGATGTGTTGGAGGAAATCAAGGTGGTTGTTGCGGCGCTCCGATGCTCGCTTCCTTGTTGGATCACAGAGGAAGAAGGGGCAAAAATGTCATTTTAGGACCATCAAATAAAAATGAGACTTCTATTTTAATCTTCATGTTCTAACGTTATTTATGGTTTTTCAGACATAGGGCTGGTATAAAATTTAAAAAAATATATATTTATGTTATTTATATTATATTAAAAAGAATTTAGCGGCAGTCATGATCCAAACGCTAACTTGGCGCTGTCCAGCGCCCAGTTCGCTGTTTTTCAGCGAACTGGGCGCAGGACAGCGCCCAGTTGGCTGTTTTTCGGCGAACTGGGCGCTGGACAGCGCCCAGTTGGCTGTTTTTCGGCGAACTGGGCGCTGTCCAGCGCCCTGTTCGCTGCTTTTCAGCGAACTGGGCGCAGGACAGCGCCCAGTTCGCTGCTTTTCAGCGAACTGGGCGCAGGACAGCGCCCAGTTCGCTGCTTTTCAGCGAACTGGGCGCTGTCCAGCGCCCAGTTCGCAGTAAAACAGCCAACTGGGCGCTGTCCAGCGCCCAGTTCGCTGAAAAACAGCAAACTGGGCGCTGGACAGCGCCCAGTTCGCCGAAAAACAGCCAACTGGGCGCTGTCCAGCGCCCAGTTCGCTGAAAAACAGCAAATTGGGCGCTGGATAGCGCCCCGTTCGCTGAAAAATAGTGAACAGTTCACTGTTTTTCTCAAAGAAAACTCTATCTACCTTTTACTTTAGTCTCTTTCTCAAATAAAACTCTATCTGAAATTCTATTTACAATCATTGCTAGAGTGTTCTCCCTTGTCATTCCATTTCTCCTTTAAAGTATTAGGCCTTAATTTTTTGTATGTTTGCATATATGTTGAGCACTGATACTTTCATCTTCAATCTCTCAAAAGTTTTGATTCTTTAATGAAATACAAAATTGTTAAGTATTTTTTTTATATTGTAGGCCAAGGATAATGGAGGAATTCCGGTGTCTCATGAAAAAGTTTTCACTCGGACTCATCGAACAAACAAAGGAAAAGGGCCTTTTGTAGACGATAAATCAAAAAAAGTATTTGTAAGTTTTTTATTTATTATTTTGTGAAGAAATTGTAATGTATTGAGATTATTAAATATATTTCAATTTATTTTATAGGAGATTTATACTTCTAAGCTAAAGGAGAAGCAATCTGATCAGAGCTATTTACTTTCTAGTCAAGGTTCATGCATATATTATCCTGAATTGTGGGTTCAGGCATCAGGGGGTCCAAAAAATGGTCGTTGTTATGGATTTGGTAATTCATATAGTGAAAATATGACTCTCTCTGATACTAGCTCAAATAATAGCGTACAAGTTGAAAATGACAAGTACAAGGACCGTCTTAAAGGTTTAGAGAATCAACAAATGGAGATCAATAATAATTTTGAACGAAGAGTTGATGAAGCTGTTCAAAAGATTGTTAAGAATGCCGTTTCTACAGCTCTAGAGATGCACGGTATTTATCAAAGTCATCAATTTTCTTCCGGGCAGTTTCCTTCTCCAGGACTATATAATTCTTCAGGTCATTTCTCTGCTCCAGGTCCTGGCTATTTTTCAACTGCAGCTCCCGGATATTATACTTCTCATGGTTATTTTCCAGTACCAAGTCAACATCCTCATGCTCAATATCAAGTTGAAAGTCAAGCTCATGCTTCCACTCAACGTCAACCTTTTGAAAATCATCATTCTTCAGATACACAAATTACTCAATCATAGTTGTTGATTTTGTGTAATTTTGGGGTTCAATTCTATGTTAGAACACTTTATTTTTGTTATATTGATGTTTTGGTTATATACTAAATTTTTGTGATTATGATGTATGAAAGTTTGATGATGTATGGAAGTTTGATGGTGTATGGAAGTTTGATGTATGGAAGTTTGATGATGTATATATAAATGATTGGTGATATATATGTAATTAGTTTGTTCATGTATGAAAACAAGTTTCATGTTATTTTAAAGTTTGTTAATATATATGAAAATTTGGTTATATGAGCTCGATATTGAGTGTTTAGTAATATATATAAAAATTTGGTTATATGAACTCGATATTGGGTGTGCGCGCATCACATATATTCAATCACGTGTCTTTTAATTATAATGCATGTTATTAAAAATTTATGAGCATAGCTTTAATCAAAATAGGATAGTATATCATAATTAATTAAAATTTTAATTTGGCTTAAATAAAAATAAAATTAATTAAAAATTATTTGTGATAAATAATGTTATTATTAAAATAAAATTATCACCAAATATTTTTATTATTAATTAATTTAAAAAATGATTCATCATCAATATATTCATGAAATAATGTATTATAAATATATTTATTTCTTTGATTTGACATTTATTAGCATCAAAATTTGCAACAAATTTAATGCTAGGTAATCTTAGGATCGAAAATATTTGATGGTGATTAACAACGAATTTTTTGTAGCTATTATCCCTTGCTAAATTAGCAAGCAATATATTCGTTGCTAAAATATCCTTGCAAAATAGCAACGAAAAGCATCCTTGCTGAATTTAGCTAGGCTCAATATAGAAAGGAAGTTAGTTCGTTGCTAAATTCCTTGCTAATACAAATTAGCAACGAATTTTTTAATTTAGCAAGGGATTCTTCCCCTAGCTAATAAGGATTTTTCTTGTAGTGCACTGGATCGCTGACGAGGACTTCTGCAGAGATTATTTGTTGAACTATCTGTCCTCCAGCCTGGAAAAGACGTTCCTCAAGATAAAGACTGCCAAGGAGATTTGGGAGGCATTGGAGGAGCACTTCAGGCAGGAGGAGGACCTGTCAAAAGCACACCTGGTGGATAAGTTTCATTCCTTCCTGTTCGACGAGGAGAAAGTCATTCTCCCTTGGGTATCGGATTTTGAAAACTTAGTTGATTCCTTGCACAGTGAAAAATTATTTTACAGATAGTTTTGTTGCAGGCATGATAGTTTACAAATTGCCCTCCACGTGGTATAATTTCAAAACAGAAATGTACCGCAAAAATATGCAGATTGGTCTGAATGACCTCAAGCGCTTCATACGCACTGAGGATGAAAATAATACAAAGCACGTGTTAGAAGCTGTTAACAAGCAGAAAACTGCGGCTAACATGATTACTACCTCCAAATGCGCGCCTCATCCTAAAAAGACCAAACCATCCCAGGTTGCAGGACCTAATAAAAAGATTAAAAAGTTTAGGGGCAAATGTTTCAACTGTAACAAGTGGGGACACAGTGCATCTGATTGCAGACTCCCTAAAAGGGAAAAGACCAGAGCACCATAAGAAGGCAACCAGACCAATATGGTTAACCTTGTTGAGCCATCCGACTTTGTTGCTATGGTCGGAAATGAAGGCCAGCACTGAGTGGTACCTGGATTTAGGGGCAACATATCACATTTGCAACAACATTAATCTGATGACAGGGCTCACTGCTGCAAGAGAGTTTGTGACGATGGCGAATGGCGAGTCAGCTAACGTGCTGAAGGTGGGGAACACAACTCTCTACTATCCTCAGATAAGACTTTAACTTTAAAGAACGTTAAATTCATTCCTTTATTAGTTGCTAATTTAGTGTCTATAAGTTTGTTGTGTGATGCTGGTATGTCTTTTACATTTTGTAGTGGTAGAGTAACACTGTGAGTTAATTCTCACTATTTTGGATGTGCATATGTCCAAAATAGGATGTACCGATTAAGTCTAGCAAACGAGTTAGTTCAATAAGTTCAAACAAATTTAGTTAACCCTAAGACTCTATATGAGAGACTAGAACACGTGAACTATAGGAAAATATTCTAAATAGCTAGAACTCACCAGATCGCATTAGACACTAAAAACCAACCTGAGAAATATGAAGTATGTGTTCAGACTAAGATCACTAGAAAATCTTTTAGTATGGTTACTAGAAGTACAATACCTCTAGAGCGCATACATTCTGATATCTGTGACTTTAAGAGTTTTGTCACTAGAGCAGGAATGAAGTATATAATCACACTCATAGATAGATGCTCTAAGTTCTGTCACATTTATCTTCTTAAAATTAAAAATGAAGCGTTTAAAAAGTTCTGTCTTTTCAAAACCAGGGTAGAAAACCAACAAGATATGAAGATAAAGAGGTTTAGAAGTGATAGAGGAGGATAATACGTGTCTAGTGAGTTCAGATATTTCCTTGCCTCTCAAAGAATCATAGTATAAACCACTACTCCTTACTCACCCCAATCGAATGGTATAGCCGAGAGAAAAAAAAATAGAACGTTAATAGAGATGTTAAATTATATACTCCTCACTACTAGCATGCTTACTGCATATGGGGGAGAAGCAGTTTTAACTACAAACCATATTCTGAACAAAGTACATCATGTTAACTTAGATATCACACCCTACAAGCTTTGGTTTAAGAGACCATCGACCATTACTAGACTTAAGACTTGTGGATGTATAGCATATGTTAGGGTCTCTGACCCTAGAAGGTCTAAGCTTGGACCTAGGACTAACACGTGTGCCTACTTAGATTGTGCTGAGGATAGTGTTGTAGATAGATTCTTAGACATTTCCAATAATATAATTATAGAATCTAGGGATGCAATGTCTTTTGAAGATAAATTTCTTAAAGATAAGAACATGTCACTCTCAGGTATGTAAGCAACTATTATTGAGGAAGATTATGAATCAATATCGAGCATCTCCTATTCCGTTCTAGTAGACAATAGGGTCTAGTGTCTAAAAGGACTTCGGTGAGAGAGAGAACTCCTAGAACCTTCGGTAGTGATTTTGTCACTTACTACGTCGAGGCTGATCCATCTACCTATAAGGAAGCGATGAGATCAAGGGATACACTACTCTAGAAAAAATCTATTGATAAAGAGATGAACTTTCTCCTTCAAAACAACACCTGAAAGTTAGTTGATAAGCCAAAAGGGGCTAAAACAACAGGATGTAAGTGGGTTCTAAAAAAAGCTAAATCCTGATGGTAGCGTAGCTAAGTATAAAGCACGTCTGGTGGCTAAAGCTTTCACACAAGTTAGTGGGGTGGATTACTTTGATGTATATGCACTAATGTGTCACTTAGCAACTATTAGGATCCTACTTGTTATTGTGTCTATTGAAAACTTTATTGTTCATCAAATGGATGTTAAGACTGTGTTCTTGAACGGAGATCTGACCGATGAGATATATATGAGTCAACATGAAAGCTTCATAGTAGAAGGTCACGAAAGTAAGGTCTGTAAGTTAATTAAGTCACTATACAGACTAAAACAAGCATCAAAATTATGGCATGAGAAGTTTGACTATAGTGTAAAGAACATGAGATTCATGATGAGTTTCTTGGATAAATGTCTTTACATGCATCATAGATCAAATACAGTTGCTATAATATGCTTGCATGTGGATGATATGCTGATTCTTAGTTCTGATCAATCCGAAATGGATGACATTAAGTCAGGAATAATGAAAATGTTTAGCATTAAAGATCTTGGTGTAGCTGAAACTATACTATGCATGCAAGTGAGCTTTGGGAAAATGGCATTTCCCTAAGTCAAAGCCACTACATAAAATCCATGTTAGATACGTGAGGATACAGTGAAAGTAGAGCATTACAGACACCATACGATTATAACAACCGTTTAAATCCCAATGAAAGAGTTGCGGTCAAACAGTTGGATTATGTTAAACTGATTGGTAGTCTCATGTATGCTATGGTCTGCATCAGACCTGACATAGCCTTTACGATCGGCATGTTAAGTAGATTCACTAGTAATCTTAGTTAAGACCATTGGGATGTTCTTGATAAGCTAATGAGATACCTAAAGCAACCCAAAAGTATGTTTTATGTTATCATGGCCATCCTCCAGTCCTGTAAGGATATTCTGATGCATCATGGTGCTCAGAACTAAATGACAACAAGTCCACTAGTGGTTATATTCACACTAGGAGGAGCAGCTGTAGCCTGGAAGTCCAAGAGGCAATCATGTATTACATTATCTTCTAGCATTCAAACTCTATGCTCTAGCTTCAGCGGGCAAAGAAGCAGAGTGGATAAGAGATTTGGTGATGGACATTTCACTATCGAGCCTGAAATTGAGTTCTGTTGCAGTTTACTGCGACAATCAGGCTACTAAAACGATTGCTACGAACACATTATTCAATAGCAAAAGAAGGCAACTACGGATGAAACAAGCCTGGTTGACCTCCCATACAAGTCAAGAGATTGTGAACCTTATTGATGTGAGGTCGAAAGATAATATTGCAGACACCTTGATAAAAGGCTTAAATAGAGCTCTCACAATCAAAACATCGGGGGAGATGGGATTAAAGTTCATAGAAATATGAAACTCTCCTCTTATGTTTATATTTTAATGGTAAGAGTCTATAACTACAACATTCAAGCATCTATTAACAGACTGAAAACCCCAAATAATTTCTAGATAAAAACTCAAGATGGTTGGATGCTAGTCATTCCACATTTGATGACTTAACATTTTTCTCATTGTAAGTTGATTTGAGAATTATTCAATTGGGAATAGAAAGTCATTGTACGAGCTAATCTAACATTAGTGATCATAGCACATTATTCCACATTCGATAATGTTGCAAATCACGGTGTGTCGAGTCATATGATAAGGTACATAGTGGACACTAATGAGTAAGTTAACAATGTGTGATTTATTAAAATCATAACTTGACTGGTCCTACCGAGACTGGATAGAGATGTTGATAGTGTTACTTCACTACTACTACAAGTACTAAGCTCATTTAAGTACAGCTAGTTTACTTTGATATGTCACTACATATGTTTATGAATTCATAGAGTCTAACTCAAGAAATTCTTGTAGGCACTGGTGAAGATGGAGGAGAGAAAGTAGACTTTGATATGGATGATGATGATCTACTCTCTGAGTAGAATTGTTATATGTTTTGATCCACTGTTATTTTACTTTTAGATTTATTTATTCATGAGTAGCACTGTATGTTTGGATGTTTATGTTACTATTTTTTGGTAAACTCGTGTTTGTATTTAACTGTGTTAACTCTTATGAAAATGTGTAAAGTCGAAAATATTTTCTTTTGGTACTCACTATTTTCTGCACTCGGAGACGTACACGTTATTTGTCACAAATATAGGAGGAGATTGTTAATATATATTTGAACAAATATTGGGTTCGAAGGCTTAACGGGTCGGTTCGGATACACGGATATCTGATACCCGTAGTAACTCCTAGGATTTGTCTATTTATACCCACCTAGGGGCAACGGGTAGGTGATTCCACTTTGATCACCATTCGGATGCTTCGAGCGACATATCACAAACTACCCTCATCTTTCTCAATTATTTACGAAATCACCTGAAAAAGCGACACCCCAAGCCCTGCGCTATAGTACCTGGCCCGCGGCGGCAAGCTTAGCTCACCCTGGAGGTTCTTTAATTATTTTATATCTTGTAAATTTTTTAAAATTTATTAAATTTAAAAATATTATATTTATATATTTTCTTATTAGAAAATTTTTTTTATTAAGATATTTTTTAAACATAAATTATTAAAAAAATCTACTATGGAAAATTATTATCTGGAAAATAAAAAATAAATTAAATAAATTAAAATATTGTGCAGGGTGCCGCAGGGTTAAGGCCGCCGCCAGCCTTACTGGGGCCCGACGAACATGTTGGGAGTTGTCCGGCTGCGAGCGGGCAGGGCCAAAAGCGTGGGTACGTGTTGTGCGTTCGAGAAATTTTGGGGAGGAGATTGTGAAGAAATTTTGAGAAAAGCTATTCGCAGTCCACTCCCTACTAGATCCAACGGCTGAAATCCTCCTAAAGGACCTCAAGTGCTACACGGGGCAATCCTAAAATCTCCCCATACAGCTTTATATGTATATATACACACATAAAAGTATAGGGAGAGAACTAGTTCTCTCCCTAAGCTCAGAGAACCGCAATCCATGTCGTACGATGCCATCACGCTGATAAATATATATCGACGTGATTGGATCGGATGGTGGAAGGCGTGGTTCTCTGAGTTAGGGAAAGAACTATTTCTGTCATTCTCTCCTTGTTTATAAATATAAGAGAATATGAACATTTGAATGCAAACTTATCTAAGGATTTAAAAATCATTAAGGCTTCATTTGGCGCGGCGTTTGGGCGTTTGCGGCAAACGCCACCGCAAGGTGGGTAACCAAATGCCCGGCGGCGGCGTTTGTTGTGTCTCCACCCGCCACGCCTTGAGGAATGGAGCGGATAGCGGAGTTTCGAACAGCGGCCTCCCCCCTCCGATTCGAGCAGCGGCCCGGTTCCTCCCGCCCCGTCTCCACCCTCCGCGCCAAATGAAGATTAAATTGAATTTGCAGGAGCTTACAAAAAAGAGAGTCTAAAATGTTAATGAGGGAAAATGGGACAGAAGGTTGATTAGTATTGCTATTATAATTAATAAAATAATCATAAGAATAATTGTTTCATGAATTTTGGCAGGAGAGATATCTTATCAATGTGCACATAAAGTCTGGTAGATCCAGTTCAGGATCGGGCTTGTCAGGCCCAGACTTTTTTTGCCCAAGTCAAGACATAGGCCTAGCAATAGCCAGGCCCAGGCCCAGACCCCTTATATAAAGGGTGACTAATTGGACCTCTTCGGCCGGGCCTAACCAGGCTCAGGCATGATCTAGGCCAATTTTTTCAAAAATAAAAAAAATTAATTAACATAAATACAAGACTAAAGATTTAATTTTTGATATATTAAACATTTATAAAAATAAAAAAAAAACTTAAAAAAAATTCAAGAGAGTCGTTGCTCTCATAGAGCATGGGACATTGGACCGGCCAGCTATTATGACAATTGGTCATTATGACACGTCTCTTCCCAACATCTCTAAATTTTTAGAGACGTTGACAGCTAGCAATTTTTAAATAAATTTGCGCAACAATTTTTGTCGCGCTGCCTTGTTTGAGTTAATCTTGGGCCAGACCCAAGCAAGGCCTAGAACTCGGGCTCAGGCAAAGCCTAGGACCGGGCTTGGCCTTGGCTGGCTCGTGCCAGGCACCACGCCAAGCAAAACAGTACTAATATGGGGGCCTTTTTAGACCCCCCCCCAGGACCAGCCTGAGTCTGAGCTATACCTGCTCGAGCCTAAACCTAACCAAACTTTTTTAAGGCCAGGCCCAGACAAGCTTAATTTTCAGGCCCTATCTTTTTGTGCACCACTACAGAAATCCTTCAAAAACAGGTGCATGCATTTCTAAAGTGGATAAATTTAGGAAAAACATGCTACAATATCTATTTATAGTTGAAGATGGGGAGGACAAGAAGACTGTTTACCAGATGTGACCGCTATTGTAGTTTAATTAATGCGTGCTCTTCATTAGTTCTAGACGCTGCTATGGTATTTATAATCACTGCTCACAATTATATAAGACCCCCATTCCAGCTCACCAAAAGTAGGATAATATTTCACTCACCTAAAATATATCAATAAATTATAAAAAAAAATGGGTCTCACTCAACACAGAAATACCTGACTCCTGTAATTAGATTTGTAAAGTTGGGAAAATAAGAAGATGGGTATTTTTGTGTTGTGTGGGGTCCACTTTTTATAATTTTTTGAATATGTTCTAGGTGAGTGTAATATTGGGATTTTCCTTAAATTATATAAAAGCTCATAATTAATTATGTGAGTGTTGGCTTATATGCTACATGAAATCAAGGATCTTCATCTACCCACCCCCGCGAATATAGTGTTGACTTTTATAAAAAATGGCTTTTATCATGACTCCTAGTCGTGGTGGAGCATTCAGAAGTTTTAGAAGCATAAGATTCCATACAAAATTAGTGTTGACTTTTATAAAATATAATACTAGGGTTATTTTTCGGGTTATCCCCTTGAAATTTGTGTAATTATAGTTTGCACTCCTCTAATTTTGAAATTACAAAAAAACTCCCCTCAATATATACATTTCATAACATTCATGTACTAGCACGCGTGCAGGTGGTTTCTTGTGCGCCCGTGCAACCAGAGCCCCGCGGTAGAACGGACCGTGCGCGGTAGTGCGTGGCCAGATGCGCACGTGATGTCGCGTGGCCAGGCGTGCACGTGATGGCACGTGCTAGTGTGTGCGCTGCCAGGGCCGCATGCGGTTGTGCGCACTACAACGGCTAGTGTTGCGTGCATGTTTTCAGCTCATTTTTCTTTTACATGCCGCTGGTCACTTGAGTTATCTTTACACGAGTGTCTTATCGGGTTGGAGAGAACTCTACTTAGAACATTATTACTATTTTTGGGTCATATTCTGCGCTTTATAGTGCACGAGTTGATATGTGGCAAAAACAATTTGGATTGCCTACAAACATTTGAAGTAAAGCTCGTGTGTGCTGACGAGCATGTCCAAAATCTGCCGACTGTTTTCATGATCACGCTTTCATAAAGCTATTCAAAGTCGGGTTATTGTCATCCTCCCTCAGATAAGGCTATCGAGGTCTTTCGGTTTTGCCGAGTGCTGATTTATCAGTTTACTCCCATCGGGATGCGAGAATTATGGGGTTGATCATATTTTTTCGAGAACATAATAACTCGTGGTTCACGCTCAAGGTCTTCAAAGATTGGTGTGAAGTCTTCACTGTCCCGGGTGTTGAAACTCATGATCCGCATCTCTTTAGTTTGATAATATCAAATCTCAAGCTGTATTTAATCATACTTGTGTTGGGTATAGTATGTAGGTTTATAGGTGTGAATAATGATATTTTCAGTCTCTGTGACCTACCGTCGGGCGTTACCTCTACCACTGGCGCTAGCGACGCAGGATTAAAGGGAGCGCGCAAACACTTCTCTCAGTGACATATCGTCGTGCGCTAGCCAATTTGACTGCATCGAGGAGAAATCGCTACCGTCGGGCGCTATCACTACAGCCGGACGCTGCCCAATTCGACTGCATCGAGGAGAAACCTCTACTGCCGGGCGCTTTCCCTACCGCCGGACGCTAGCCATCTTGACGATCGTCGAGTAAACTGCGTGGAGAAGAAATGCTATCGCCGAGCGCTAGCCTTACCGCACCACGGTATCCAAAAGTGGTGAGAATATTTTCTAATATTTTTCCTAATTTGGTGGGCAGCTGGCGACACCGCGTAAAAAGACCTACTGTCAGGCGCTAGCTCTACCGCCGGCGGTAGCTTATTTATAAAGAGATTATAAATGCGCGCGTTTCTTTTTCTGAAATAGAGAAGCAGGAGAATTACAAGCCTAGGGTTCAGCCACCACCTCTGTTGTTGCAAACCACCGTTTCCGTGCAAGGAAAAGCAAAATCTCTTCCTCCCGTTCATGATCGAAGAACTCCGAAGAGTGAAGTCTCCAACGACCATCAGCAGTTAATCAAGTGCGAGAAGAACGACATTCAGAAGCATCGATCGCGCACCGTTCTACGGAGGAATTCCTTTTTGAAGGAGCAATAACTTCAAACTTCTTTATCTTTATTTGTACCTTTTATCTTCTCTAATCATTTTGTGTGAGAGAAAAATCGACCAGGGAGATCGTCGGAATCCAGAGAGGATTCCGTAGGAAATCGTCCTGGGAGGACATCTAGATCTGAGAGATCTAGTGGGCTCTAAGACCCTTCCTGGGAGGAAGATGGGGATCCGGCTCGGCAATCTTCTTTGGAAGAAGAGAGAGAGTCAGCCAGTTGTTGGGTACATTGGAAAATGTGTACCTGATTTGAAGAAGCCCAACCTAGCTCAATGATATACACCAAGGTGTATTTGATGTTGTTTTAAGTTGACATGTGCAGGTGAAGAATTGATAAAGTATGCAGAAAAATTCTAAGTCCAAGTGTCGACACAGAGGAACCAGTGTCGACACATAGAAGAAAATAGTCGACACAATACTGGGAAGCAGTGTCGACACATAGCAGTTAGTCAACAACTACACTGGGAAAAAGTGTCGACACAGAAGAAGTAAGTTGACACATCACTGGGAATTTGTGTCGACATAGAAGAAAAGAGTCGACACAACTCTGGGAATTTGTGTCGACACAGAAGAAAAGCGTCGACCTCAACATTGGGAGAATGTGTCGACACAGAAGAGTATAGTCGATCTCAAGATTGTCGACATCAGCTGAATGTGTCGACACAGAAGAAAATAGTCGACCTCAAGTTTGTCGACACCAGCAGAATGTGTCGACACATTGTGATTAAGTCGACACATTAAAGCAGATTTAAGAAATGAATGTGTCGACACCTGAAGGCTAAGTCGACACTTACTAAGTTATGATTCTACAACAACTGTGTCGACACACAGGACTTGTGTCGACACACTGAAGAGTCAAGACCAAGTTATTTTCAGAAGAAGCTGTGTCGACTCAAAGGCAACTTAGTCGACATCACTGAAGACTGTGTCGACACCAAAGTCAATTGTGTCGACACAGATAGACAGATGGTCTCGACACTTTCTGACAGACTG
Organism: Platanthera zijinensis; assembly: GCA_039513925.1. NCBI lineage: Eukaryota > Viridiplantae > Streptophyta > Magnoliopsida > Asparagales > Orchidaceae > Platanthera > Platanthera zijinensis. The sequence goes on along the minus strand of CM077084.1, from coordinate 49,743,952 downwards.
TTTCAACAACTTGTGGTTCAAGACTAAGGCACAGGACTTGTTTGAAGACTTGACAGCTGTGGGTTACCACCGGTTAACTGAAGCTGTCAGACTTGTCAGAAAACGGTTAGAAACCAGATCAGCCGGTTACCATGAAGAATGTCTATAAATAGACAGATTCAGAAGGAGAAAAAAAAACCACAACAGATAGTCCTTTTGAATAACTTTGAATCAAAAAGGAAGAGAAGGATCACAATCCAATTCTTTTCAAGAAAGTGCTAGTCACTTAAGAAGATCTTCTCCGGGAGATCTAAGAAGACTATCTAAGGATAGATCTAAGAAGAGTTCTAATCAGAATTCAGAAGAATCATTCAAAGTGCTGGATAGAGAGACATCAAGCCAGAATTAGAAGAAGAAGAAAGAAACCACCAGTGGATTCTCAAGAAGCTGTTTGGAATCAACTCAGCTAAGTTCATTTTCAAGAAGCTTTGAAGAAGGCTCAGATACAGTTGATTGCATCAGCTGATCAAGAATTGTCTTGGCCTTTTCTCTCTCAACTTTGGCAAGACAGTTTAATAATCTTTTTTATATTTCTGTAGGATCTGTTTACACAGATCTGAGTTGTAAGCCTATGTTATAAAGGCTGAGTGTAGGAGTGTTGAACTCTGAGTGGTAGGGCAGTTTGCCTGAGTGTAGGAGAAGGATATTCTCTGAGTTGTAGGCCTTGGGGCAAGGCTGAGGTAGGGCAGTTGTGCCTGAGTTGTAGGAACCAGTTGGGTTCTGAGTTGTAGGATCTGTTGATCTGAGATAAGTGGAAGTTTGGCCGAATCTAGCATACTGCTAGATAGGTGAAGGGGGAAAGTGGATGTACCCAGACCTTGGGGAACCACTATAAAACATTGTGCAATCTGTGATGTTTTATTTTCTGTGATTGTTGTGCCAATTGTGTTAGCTATTGAATTGAATTCTGCCTAGAAGTTTTTATAAGAAAAGCAGAACCTATTCACCCCCCCCCTCTAGGTGTTTAGGCTGCCTTGAAAGTTAAACTATCAAGTGGTATCAGAGGGAGGTTACTCAAAAAGGACTTAACAGTCTGAGGTAGATCTGAAAGGCAGATTCAAGATTCAAGAAGATGGGTTCTGGAGAGAATCATAAGGAGCTAGGGTCTATGAAATTACCCATATGCAAGAAGGAAATCTTTAGGATCTGGAAAGAGAGAGTCAGATTGTTTATGGAAGCATCTGACCCAAAGATTTACATCACAGTACAGGAAGGGCCCTTCATTCCAATGAAGATATCTGTTCTTGATGCAAATATCCAAATACCAAAGACTTATTCAGAAATGACCAAGGATGAAATCATCTTGGCAACCATGGATAAAAGGGCACAGAACATCATTGTCAGTGCCATAGATGATTCAACATTTCAGAATCTGATTCACTGCAAGACCTCCAAGGAGATGTGGGACACATTGATTGTCTACATGGAGGGATCTGAAGAAGTAAGGCTGGACAGAAAGTCTATGCTAAATCAGGAGTATGAAAGCTTTAGACAAGGAAAATCTGATAGCATAACTGAGTGCTATAAGAAATTCTATAGAATTGTGAATGAGCTAATCTCCTATGGAAGAGTCTTCAGTACCTATGAACTGAATGACAAATTATTAAGATCCTTATCAAAGGACTGGGATACAAAGATCTGTGCCATAAGAGAAGTGGCTAAATTGGCAGAGATATCTCCTCCAACCCTGTTTGGAAAGTTACTATCCTATGAAATGCAACTTATGGTAAGGAAGGAGGAGGAAAGAAACTCAAGAGGAGAGCATAGAGAAAAGACTGTGGCATTTAATGCTGAAGCCACTAGAAAGAGTAGGAGGAAATCACCATCTCCTCCTAAAGAAGTTGAAGAAGATAGTTCTGAAAATTCAAATAAGGGTTCAGAAAGCTGTGATTCAGATGCAGACTTTGCTGCATTTACAAGGCAATTCCAAAGGTTCTTGAAAAAGAAGCAATGGAAGTCTAGGCCTTCCACATCACAGCAAGTTGATGACTATTATCAGAAGAGAAGGTCATCAAGGAAAGAGAAAAGCAGATCAAAGCCCAGCAAAGCCACTACTTCAAAGATTGTCTGCTATTGTTGCAATAGGCCTGGACATGTAGTGGCTGATTGTCCTGACAAAAGGAAGGAATCTTCAGAAAAGAAGAAGACTTATCAGAAAGGCAAGAAGGAGAAATCCTTTGTAGCAATGAAAGATAAAAATCTGTCAGACCAGTCAACTTCAGAATCAGGATCTGAAGCTGAAGCATATATTAGACTATATGCTGCATCTGAGGAAGAGGAGTTTATGCAGTTGCTAGACTCCATCAATGAACATCAATGCATGGGTTTGATGACAAGATCAGAAGAGGATATATGCCAGAATCAGTCTGGTCCTAATGAGGTAAACTGTCCTTCCTGCACATCTGTTTGTAGTACAAGTGAAGAATCAGCTACATCTGCATCAAGTGATGAAGATGCATCTGGATCTGAAGGAGATGTCTATCAATTGATAGACAAGTATGGGGACTTGTTGCAGGCCCTTAAGAAAAGCAAGAACCTGATTAAAACACAGGCTCAGGAAATTGCTGAACTAAGGGTAGCAACAACTGAGTTAGAAAAAGTCCTTGATCAAAAATTAAATGAAATTGCCAAGCTGAAGAATATAACTATTATTCAGATGGGCACAATTAATTATACTAATGATCAAGTAAAGAGTCTGGAGGCCAGGCTTAGAATTGAAAGGGATTTAGTGGCTAGTTACTCTAAGCCAAAATCTGTCTTACCCTTGATAGATGAATTTGTCACTCAGAAGGGTAAGGCTGGATTAGGATTTAAAGGTAACTCCAGGGCTGGCAGATTCAAGAGGAAAGGCAAAGCCCCTATTCAGCCACTAAACCTTTCAGTCCCCATAAAGTTTAGTAAGGAGAAAGTGCCTTCTAACATATATGATCATGAAGACATTCAAGGTCATATTAAGACAAATGTTCTGAAGAACAAGGGTGTTAAGGCAAGCAGGTCTACCTATGGTCATAAACCCAATGGTTTTAAGAAATCAGTAGGTGAAGTTGCAACAGCACCAGCAATGAACAGAAATTCTTCTGACAAGGATGTATCTAGATCTAGATACAATAAGTTTGAATGTTGGTGCTGTGGCAAGAGGGGCCATTTTGCATTGGACTGCTGGTATAACACAAGTGTTATAAAGAACAAGAGTCTACCTGTTAGAAGAGGTTATGATAACTTTATTAATGCTAACCTGAACCAAGGACCCAAGACTTACTTGGGTTCTAAGGGTAAGTAATTCTGTATTGCAGGTGAATCCAAGTAACCATGCCCCTATATGGTACTTGGATAGTGGTTGTTCCAGGCACATGACTGGAACAAAGGGGCTGCTGAAGGAGTATTCATCTGTCAAAGATGGACATAAAGTGATCTTTGGTGGATCTGAAAAAGGAGTCATCAAAGGGTTTGGTAACATTTCTTCTAACCTAATTACTATCACCCAAGTGGCCTATGTAAAAGGTTTGAAACATAATCTAATAAGCATAAGCCAGCTGAGTGATCTAGGATATGACATTTCATTTGGTAAGGATGGATGTCATATCAAAAGGTCAAGTGATCAAGAGATCATTTTGACTGGGTATAGGAAGAGAAATGTATATTGCCTTAATTTTGAATGTGAAAATAAGGCTTCCCCCATTTGTCTTGTAGCTGATGACAATGCTTCCCATTGTGTTAAGTGGCACAAGAGATTGGCTCATCTAAACTACAAGACAATTGGCCAACTCATTAGTAAAGAACTAGTGAGGAATGGGCCTCAAGTTAAGTGTATAAAGGAAGGGGTATGCTCAGCTTGTCAAAAGGGCAAGCAGACAAAATCCTCCTTTCAAAGCCTTGAAAACAAGGATTCTGTGAGGTGCTTATACCTCTTGCATATGGATCTTTTTGGTCCTATGCCAGTTCATAGTCTAGGTAGGAAGGTCTACACTTTTGTGGTTATAGATGACTATTCTAGATTTACATGGGTGTTCTTTCTAAGACAAAAATCTGAAACCCCAAGTGTACTACTTCATTTTGTAAAGCAAATTCAGAATGAACTGAATAGTACAGTGGTCAAAATCAGAAGTGATCATGGTACTGAGTTTCATTCTGAAAGCATAACAAATTTGTGTAAAGACTTTGGGATTTTCCAAGAGTTCTCCTCACCAAGAACACCTCAGCAAAATGGAATTGCTGAAAGAAAGAATAGAACATTAATTGAAGCTGGTAGAACTCTATTGAGTGACACCTCTCTCCCAGAATATTTTTGGGCTGAGGCAGTTAACACTGCTTGTCATGTCATCAATAAGGCTTCTATCACCAAAAGCCACAGAAAGACTCCCTATGAGATTGTGAAAGGCAGAAAACCAAATCTATCCTATTTCAGGATCTTTGGTTGCAAGTGCTATATACTTAACAATGGCAAGTCATATTTGACTAAGTTTGCTGCCAAATCCCAGGATGGGATATTTGTTGGGTACAACACAAATAGTAAGGCCTATAGAGTCTTTAACTTAACTACTCAAGTTGTTGAAGAATCTGTGCATGTTGTATTTGATGAAACAAGATTAATCAATAGTGAGTTGTCTTGTAGATCAAATGACTCAACAGGTATAAGCAAGAAGATGGACAAGCTCTCCATTGCTGAAGCTTCAAAGGAAGATGGAGCATTGGAAAATGAAGGCTGCTGTCCAGGGGGAGTACAAGAGATAATGGAAGCTGATGAAAACCAGGAGGCTCAGCAGAATGAAGAAGCTGGAGATGCTCAACCTGAAGGGAATCTTCCTCTAGCTATAAGATATCTGAGAGATCATCCAACTAATCAGATAATTGGTGATCCAAGACAAGGAGTGCAAACTAGAAGCAGAAATCGAAGCACAGTTTTGCATTCAAGTTTCTTGTCCCAGATGGAACCTAAGAAGTTTGAAGAAGCTATCCAAGACCAGCACTGGATTGATGCTATGCAAGAGGAGCTGAATCAATTTAGAAGATGCAAAGTCTGGGAGCTTGTTCCTAAACCAAGAGGCCACAACATAATTGGCACTAAGTGGATCTATAGGAACAAGCTAGATGAAAGTGGGATAATAGTGAAGAATAAAGCAAGATTAGTTGCAAAAGGATACAGGCAGGAAGAAGGAATTGACTTTGATCAAACCTTTGCTCCAGTAGCAAGGCTGGAGGCAATCAGAATGTTCCTTGCCTATGCAGCCTACCAAGACTTCAAAGTATACCAGATGGATGTGAAGTTAGCATTTCTGAATGGTGATCTTAAAGAAGAAGTATATGTAGAGCAGCCATCAGGTTTCATAGATCCTCTTAAACCTGATTATGTGTATAAGCTTAGGAAAGCTTTGTATGGGTTAAAACAAGCTCCAAGGGCTTGGTATGAAACCCTGTCTACCTTCCTCATTGAGAATAAATTCTCAAGAGGAAAGATAGACAAAACTCTATTCCTTAGGGAATCCAAAGGAAAGATCATCTTAGTCCAGATCTATGTTGATGACATAATCTTTGGATCTACTGAAAACAACCTTTGTAAAAAGTTTGCCAAACTTATGCAAGGGAAGTTTGAGATGAGCAGTATGAGTGAACTTAAGTTCTTTTTGGGACTCCAAGTAAGACAGACTGATGATGGATTGTCCATATCCCAGTCTAAGTTCACCAAAGAATTAATTAAGAAATATGGTATGGAGTCATCCTCCACCATGAGAACTCCTATGGGAACTAGTATGCCTATATGCAAAGATGAGACAGGTAAACCTGTTGATGAATCATTGTATAGAGGAATAGTTGGGTCTCTACTATATCTCACTGCTAGTAGACCTGACATTATGTATGCAACATGTGTCTGTGCTAGGTACCAAGCCTGCCCTAAAGAATCTCATTATACTGCAGTCAAAAGGATTCTGAGATATCTAAAGGGCACTCCTACTCTAGGTCTTTGGTACCCTAGGAATAGAGATTTTCTACTAACAAGCTATTCATATGCAGATTTTGCAGGATGTAGAGAGGATAGAAAGAGTATTACAGGTACTTGTCAATTCCTGGGAGGAAGACTAATATCTTGGAGTAGTAAGAAGCAGACCAGTGTGGCAATTTCCACAGCTGAGTCAGAGTATGTTGCTGCTGGAAGCTGCTGTGCACAGCTATTGTGGATGCAGCATCAGCTTAAGGATTATGGTATTCAGGTAAGTAGAATACCCTTTTTATGTGATTCAAAGAGTGCTATTTCTATTGCTAATAATCCAGTTTCTCATAGTAGAACTAAGCATATAGAAATCAAATACCATTTTCTTAGAGAACATGTAGAAAGAGGAGACATCTCATTGGAATTTGTAAAAACAGATTATCAAATAGCAGATGTATTTACTAAACCTTTAGATGAAACCAAATTCAATAAATTCAAAATTGAATTAGGTATGTTAACCATTGATTAATGTATTAACAAAATCATCAACAATGCTATTGAAGTGATATATAAGTAAGTATAAGTAATAACAACATAATCAAGTGTTAAAAAGGACACATTGAAGTTACAGAAATTGGCTAAGTAAGAATGTGTCGACACATTCAGTAATAATGTGTCGACACAGAGAAATTATGTCGACAAGTCAGAAATATTGTGTCGACACAGAGAATATGTGTCGACACTTAAGAGTTATATTGTCGACTTAACCAGAAATGTAATGTCGACTCAACCAGGAAAATGATGTCGACACTTACAGAATATGTGTCGACACTTATCCTTAGAGTCGACACAGAATTTCTGTTTATCTAAGGTATCGACATAACCACAAATTGATGTCGACACTTAGTAGGCTGAAGTAATGTCGAGACAATAGAAGTTTGTGTCGACACATTCTGTCTGTGTCGACACATTTTGACTGTTTTTGGCGCCTTTTGAACTTCTTTCAACTGAGGCTATAAATAGGTCAAAAACTCATTCTGTCGACACGCTTCCAAGGTTTTCGAGACTAAAACCTTGTGTCGACTGTCTATCTTTCTCTCTTCTCTCAAGCTTTCTCGACGAGCCGATGGCGCCAAGGATTGAAGACAACATAAATGAAGGGTATGAGTTGGTGCGCCAGGCCTTTGCAGAGGCGCCGCCAGATGTTCAAGGAGTTATCACCCTCCTCTCTGAGTCAGGGTTAGAATTTTTCATCTCAGAACCTACTAAAATCTGGAAGAAGGAGGTGCACGAGTTCTTTATCTCTGCATCAGTCCACTCTACTGGCCTCAAGATTAAGTCCACTGTTCAAGGGACTAAGGTGAAGATTAATCAAAGAAGTTTAAGAAAGATCTTTCAATTGCAAGTAGTTGAGAATGAAGAGGAAGTTCCTATATCTAAGACAAGGGAAGCCCTTCAATGGTGTGGACTGGACTCAGGATTGAAGATTGGAGCTGCATTCAACAGGAAGGGTATGAATCAGCAAGGGAAGTTCTTGTCAGAAGTAGTTGGGAAAGTAATCCTCTACAAGACAGGTGAACATGATAGGATTTCTGCCTATATGTTCAGCCTGATGACCAGGATTGTTTTTACTTTTCCTACTGATTGGTCAGGAGTGATCTTTGACAAGATCAAAGAAGGAATCAAGAAGCCTAACATGGCTAGGATCATGAGCCTGTACCTTACTGGAGTGATTCCTGAAGTGATACAGCAACTGCAAGGGAGTAAGATTAATCATATGAGAAGGATGGATATGAGACTGTTCTCTAGGTGGGATAGGGTGCTGTCCAAGGATGTGCCTGAAGAGAGCAGGCCAGACACCCCTGTGAAATCCCCTACACAGAATCAAGAATCTGAACAATTACAAGAAGACCCACTGAGGACACAGGTTGAAAAACAGCTTGACTCAACTATAGTCCAGGAAGTGTCAACCCCTGCACAGATGCAGGGGGAGCCAGTTTCCACTCCTGCTCCAAAGGTATCTACTCCTGCTCAGGTATAGGGGGAGCTAATGTATTTTACTATAAAAGACATTGCTCATATTCTTATTACTGCACAGGTTCAGGGGGAGCTAGTGTCCACTCCTACTCCAGATACTACAAATACTGAAGTGCAAGTTCAAGAGGAAGCACAGTTAAACTTGTCTCAAGATTTAACTGCTGCAGAAGTTACAGCTCAACTGGAATTCACTATGGAGGAGTTGTTCCCAGATATTGAGAAGTCCATAGGTATGGACATTGATCAGGAAGCTGAAGTTGAGCCACAGGTTGAGGGTGAGCCAGTGGATGTTGAAGCTGAGCAACAGGTCCCTGGAACTGATACAATTCATCATCCTCAAGAAAGAATTCATGTAGATACTTCATCTGAAACAGAAACTGAAGATGCCAGGGTGGCAAAGAAAAGAAAACTTGTTGTATTTAAGAGAAGAAGCAAGCAATATAAGCAGGCTTTACAGACCATACCTCTACAAGTATCTCCAGCCTTTGATTACAACAAATTTATGATAGATCTACAAGTAAAATTGGATGAACAAAGGATGGCTATGGAAAAGTATGTTGATGAGAATAGCAAGTCACTTCAGTTTGACTTAGCTCAGGATATAAAGTCCATCCAGTTTCAGGTCAACATGCATAAAAAGGAAATGACAGATTGCTTCCATAAGGGTGGCAATGCTGTGGTTTATCTAGCTAAACAACAGGAGGCTATTACTACAAAGGTGGATGACATTGCTTTGAAGCAAAGTTATGTTTTGGAAAATCAGATCAGAATGAATGAGAATTTAACTGAATCTCATAATGAGATAGTTGAGGAGGTAAAGAAGATTGTTCCAGGTCTGCCTGCAGATAGAGCCAAAGTAAGGGAAGAATTTGATAAGAATTTTCAAGCTGCCATTGCATCTGTTAAGACTGCCATCACAACCTCTCAAAAAGAAATATCTGAAAAGCTTCAAAAGTTAAAACCATTTTTCAAAGAGGGTGTGAATTATTTGGATGGCCAAATCCGATTTCAAAAGGAAGATCTAAGAGATCATGTATCTAGAGAAGCCATAAAGGGGGAGAGGATGCTAATTCATGCAGGCTCAGAGCACTCCAAATGGGTGACCAACAGTATCCGAGCCACTTTGGGATATCCCCCATTGTGTGATGATGCTATGGTGGCTGAATCAGGAATACAATCAAATCTACTTGAAGGCAATCAACCTGAGGTTGCCCAAGTCATTTACCCCCCTCCAGATTTTGACATGATTGATCAGAAAGTTCAAGGAATGTATAGTCCTCCAAAGGAGGTTACTAATATTGTCTTTGGAAAGGTTGATAAGCCTGAGGCTACTCTGAAAGAACAGCAAGATGCTCTATTAGCAAAGAAGAAATTCAGAGAGCAGGCTGTACTTAAGCCGGATTATGAGCAGTGGAGTCCTACTTCAAGGAACATAATACTCACTGCTTGGAAAGCTGTACAAGATAAAGTTCATGAGAGAGGCAAGTGGTACAATGAAATAGAATGGCAGAAGTATGAGGCAAGACAAGAAGCAATAGTACAATTCAGAAGGAAAGCTAAGCTGGGAAGACTGCCATCAGATGCTAAGGAACCAAGCAAATACTTCCCAAAGCCTTTTCATTATTTTGAAAGGCAAAGGATCAAGGAAGAATCTCAGAAGAAAGCTGATCTTAAAGGGAAGAAGATAGCTGAAGAATCAGAAGCTCCTGTGACAGCTACAATTCAATCTGGCAAAGGGATTATAATTAGAGAGCCTGATCAATCCTGATTATGTTTTTAAGTTCTTTTATAGTGTTTTGTAATGTTGTGATGTAATCATTAAATGTAAAACATTGTAATCAAACATTACCCAGTTATAAACAAAATGTAGTTTGGCATATTATAATGTGTATTCTGTGATGAATTGTTTTTATGTTTTGTTTATATTAAAGTATTCCTGTTATGTCATTAATCATCATTTAGTACTGTTTATAAATGGTGTATATCATTGGCTATAGGGGTTATGACTTCTCCAAATAGGGGGAGATTGTTGGGTACATTGGAAAATGTGTACCTGATTTGAAGAAGCCCAACCTAGCTCAATGATATACACCAAGGTGTATTTGATGTTGTTTTAAGTTGACATGTGCAGGTGAAGAATTGATAAAGTATGCAGAAAAATTCTAAGTCCAAGTGTCGACATAGAGGAAGCAGTGTCGACACATAGAAGAAAATAGTCGACACAATACTGGGAAGCAGTGTCGACACATAGCAGTTAGTCAACAACTACACTGAGAAAAAGTGTCGACACAGAAGAAGTAAGTCGACACATCACTGGGAATTTGTGTCGACACAGAAGAAAAGAGTCGACACAACTCTGGGAATTTGTGTCGACACAGAAGAAAAGCGTCGACCTCAACATTGGGAGAATGTGTCGACACAGAAGAGTATAGTCGATCTCAAGATTGTCGACATCAGCTGAATGTGTCGACACAGAAGAAAATAGTCGACCTCAAGTTTGTCGACACCAGCAGAATGTGTCGACACATTGTGATTAAGTCGACACATTAAAGCAGATTTAAGAAATGAATGTGTCGACACCTGAAGGCTAAGTCGACACTTACTAAGTTATGATTCTACAACAACTGTGTCGACACACAGGACTTGTGTCGACACACTGAAGAGTCAAGACCAAGTTATTTTCAGAAGAAGCTGTGTCGACTCAAAGGCAACTTAGTCGACATCACTGAAGACTGTGTCGACACCAAAGTCAATTGTGTCGACACAGATAGACAGATGGTCTCGACACTTTCTGACAGACTGTTTCAACAACTTGTGGTTCAAGACTAAGGCACAGGACTTGTTTGAAGACTTGACAGCTGTGGGTTACCACCGGTTAACTGAAGCTGTCAGACTTGTCAGAAAACGGTTAGAAACCGGATCAGCCGGTTACCATGAAGAATGTCTATAAATAGACAGATTCAGAAGGAGAAAAAAAAAACCACAACAGATAGTCCTTTTGAATAACTTTGAATCAAAAAGGAAGAGAAGGATCACAATCCAATTCTTTTCAAGAAAGTGCTAGTCACTTAAGAAGATCTTCTCCGGGAGATCTAAGAAGACTATCTAAGGATAGATCTAAGAAGAGTTCTAATCAGAATTCAGAAGAATCATTCAAAGTGCTGGATAGAGAGAGATCAAGCCAGAATTAGAAGAAGAAGAAAGAAACCACCAGTGGATTCTCAAGAAGCTGTTTGGAATCAACTCAGCTAAGTTCATTTTCAAGAAGCTTTGAAGAAGGCTCAGATACAGTTGATTGCATCAGCTAATCAAGAATTGTCTTGGCCTTTTCTCTCTCAACTTTGGCAAGACAGTTTAATAATCTTTTCTATATTTCTGTAGGATCTGTTTACACAGATCTGAGTTGTAAGCCTATGTTATAAAGGCTGAGTGTAGGAGTGTTGAACTCTGAGTGGTAGGGCAGTTTGCCTGAGTGTAGGAGAAGGATATTCTCTGAGTTGTAAGCCTTGGGGCAAGGCTGAGGTAGGGCAGTTGTGCCTGAGTTGTAGGAACCAGTTGGGTTCTGAGTTGTAGGATCTGTTGATCTGAGATAAGTGGAAGTTTGGCCGAATCTAGCATACTGCTAGATAGGTGAAGGGGGAAAGTGGATGTACCCAGACCTTGGGGAACCACTATAAAACATTGTGCAATCTGTGATGTTTTATTTTCTGTGATTGCTGTACCAATTGTGTTAGCTATTGAATTGAATTCTGCCTAGAAGTTTTTATAAGAAAAGCAGAACCTATTCACCCCCCCCCTCTAGGTGTTTAGGCTGCCTTGAAAGTTAAACTATCACCAGTCCTTGTTGAGGGTCGGTATAGAAACCAATTTTGATTTGTTTGATTCATCGCCTCCAATCTCCAGCGTCACGGAGATCTTGTTGTATTGTTGTAAACCCTTATTTTTAGTTTGAATACAATTATATTTCTCTTATTTTATCTCGTATTCGTAGTTGCATGTTACTAGGGTTCTAAGAGGTGTGTGGAAATTCAGAAAACAAACTTTCACAGGGAAAAGTAGTTATGTGACCTACCATCGGGCGGTAGTAGTCTACCTCCTCGCAGTAGCTTACAGAACATGTTACCCTGTTGAACTTGTGTTTTTTGTGGCCTATCGCCACGCGGTAGTAGCCTACCTCCCCGCGGTGGCTTCCATAACAGGTTTCCCCTGGTGAAATTCTTTTTAATTCTAAATTTTAATTGGAAATCTTATTAACCCCCCCCCCCCCCTCTTAAGGTTAGCCACCAGATCCAACAAGTAGTATCCGAGCCAGGTTATTCCAAAACGATTTCACCGCCAAGAATAATAGCCAACCCTGTTCTCGAATCGACTTGTGGGGATAGAACTTTGTACACTAAAAAATCACTAGCACCACCTCTGTTTACAGGTGTGAACTATAATTGGTGGAAAATCTTAATGAGAAAATTTCTTATTTCATTAGACGTAGAGGTGTGGAATATAACTATTATCAAGTCCCCAAATAAGTTAAATAGGAATAAATGTTATTTAAATGCTAAAGCTATGTATAGTCTATTTTGTGGGCTTGGACATGAGATTTTCAAACTCATCTACATTTTGGCTCTGTTTGGGACAGCTTAGGATGATGAATAAGCCGCTAATTCAAAATTGATGGTTGAATAGAGATTTTATATAATCAATGATGAATAAGCAGTCGACTGTTTGGATAGTTTGTCCAAAAATACTTATCTAAAATTTCATTCATTCATAAGGATTTGTTTGTTTGTACGCATTTTTTTATCCGTGCACGATTTTTTTGCCTGGGGGCGATTTTTCGCTCGGACGTATTTTTTCGCCCGTCACGATTTTTTTCGTCCAGTCAAGATTGTTTTCGCCCAAGCTGGTTTTTTTTCGCCCGGGCGTGATTTTTTCGCCAGGTTGCGTTTTTTCGCACGATCTCGTTCTTTCGCCCGCTCGATTTTTTTCAACCCGGTGCATTTTTTTTTATGCGGGCGCAATTTTTTCATCCGACCGCGGTTTTTTTCGCCCGGGCGCGTTTTTTCGCTCGAGCGCATTTTTTTCCGCCCGATCGCGGGTTTTTTCGCTCGGTCGCGGTTTTTTCGTCCGGACACGTTTTTTTCGCCGAGGCGCATTTTTTTGTCGGGGCGCGTTTTTTTCGCCCGAGCGCGATTTTTTCGACCGACCGTGTTTTTTTGTCTCGGGCGCAATTTTTTCTCACAGGTGTGATTTTTTCCCCAGCAAAATTTTTTCAACCCGAAAATTTTTTTTCGCTGGGAGAAAAACGAAAAAATGCGTCTGGATGAAAAAATCATGCCCGAGCGAAAAAAAGACGCCCAGGCAAAAAAATACGCGTCCGAGCGAAAAAATCGCTTCTTAGCGCACCTGGGTGAAAAAATCATTTTCGTGCGAAAAAATCGCTTTCGGGCGAAAAAATCGCCTCCGGGTGAAAAATTCGCGTTCGGGCAAAAAAATCGCGCCCGGGCGAAAAAATCGCGTCCGGGCGAAAAATTCGCGCCCGGGCGAAAATATCACGCCCAGGCAAATTAATCGCGATCGGGCGAAAAAATCGCGCACGGGCGAAAAAACGCGTCCGGGCGAAAAAACGCGTCCGGGCGAAAAACGCGGTCGGGCGAAAAAAACGCGCCCGGGCGAAAAATACGCGCCCGGGCGAAAAATACGCGCCCGGGCGAAAAATAATGCGCCCGGGCGAAAACGCGCCCAGGCGAAAAAATAACGCGCCCGGACGAAAAAATAACGCGCCCGGACGAAAAAATAATGTGCCCGGGCGAAAAAACGCGACCGGGCGAAAAAAATGCGCCCGGACGAAAAAATGCACCCGGACGAAAAAATGCGCCCGAACAAAAAATTGTGCCCGGACGAAAAAATGCGCCCGGACGAAAAATTCGCGCCCGGGCGAAAAATTTGCGTCCGGGCGAAAAATTCGAGTTTGGGCGAAAAATTCGAGCCCGGGAGAAAAATTCGCGTCCGAACGAAAAAATCACATCCGGCGAAAAAATCACTCATATGACTTTTTTTAAGAAATAAATGATTATGAGTAATCGTAAGCTGGACCCGGATAGCTTATAAAAAATCAACTTATAATCTGTTTTAAAATAAGTGATTTTATATAAGCTGCACAAACAAACAGCTATAAAACAACTTTTGCGTTTTAAGTAGAGATTATAGATCAGCATAAGTTGTCCCAAACAGAGCCTTTATCTACTGCCTACGATATATGAAAATTTCTTGAAATTACTTTTACTTTTCTTTCTGCAGATAATAAATCTGAGTGATTCCTTATGATTGCAAGTGAAAAATCAAATCAAGACTTTCTCTTGGAAGAAGACATGTCAACCACATCAAGAGAAAGGGAAGATGAAATCTCAACTATGGATGAGAAATCACATGAAGAAGTCAAAGAAATTCTACGCTTCAATTTTGCCTTATCCAAAAATATTGAAAAAAAAATCAAATTTTCTTCTTGTTTGTAATTCTATTTTTGATGTGTCCAGTTCTAGTACTTGCTCTTTAGATACATTTTTACATCGTGTATAGATTGTAATGAATTAAAAGAAAAATCATAAGGTTTTTGAAAAAAAGCTTCTTTTTGCAAAAAAAATAAAATGAGAAATTATGTTTAGAAAACTCTTTATTGAAAAGTGATTGTGCTAGATGCAATAATTATAAAATAGAAATTAAATAAATGAATGAAATTTTTGAAGAATTCAGGAGTAAGTATGAAGCTCATATTGAATCTATGATTTCCTTTCTTAAAAATAGCACAATTATTTATAATAAAGCTAGACAAAACTTAAAAAGTAAAAAACAATGATTTGAAAACTAAAATCAACTTGCTTCGGGAAATAATGAAGAAAACAAATCACATAATATAAATTTACAAAATCAACTAATATTCAAGAGCAAATTGAATATGAAATTCTATAACATGAATATACTAAAATCACATAGTAAAAAAAAATCAAGTGCCTGCAAATGAAACTCTACAACATAATTATCATCCTCATTTACCTACTCAAATCACTCCTAACTTAAAATCAAATTAATGTAAATTTCATTTAAAGAATCATTATGCTACGAGTCTTTGTGTTAAACAACGTAAATCTAACTTGGAAAACCAATTCATCGCAACTAAATCTCCCACGCATGGTGTTTTGAGTAAAGATTACTATAAGAAGACTCAAACTAATTTGTATGGAATTTTGGTGTATAAAAAGAACATTTAACCAAAGTATGAGTGAATTGAAGACTCATTAGTAAGAATGACGCACAACTTTCAATAGAAATGGGTCATTCGTCCCTGCCTCCCTATAAGCTAACACGAAGTATTTGAGTACCCAAGGGAACTGCCTCACACGGTCTTGTTTGGATACCTAAATCTCCTATCCATTAATATCTTCCAATTAGGTGAAGATAAAAATGAACTACATTATATTTTACTTCACAATATGCTTATCATTTTTTTGTTCTTGTTCTTTCATTTGTTTGTTTGAGCCAACACGATATATGGTTTCGTTAGGTATTTGTTAACTCATGTCCTGCAAACTAAAAAGAACTCTTGCGGCATGTCACTTTGAAACTATACTTAACTAGCCACAGAAATCTGAAAAAACGTTAAATGTCAATCTAAACAGATTATTGTCTCAAAACTAATCACAACAGGCACAATTAAAAACATGTTAGCTATCACCAGCAGTACCCCTACCGGCGATAGTTCACAATAAATATAATAATGTTTAACATGTCTTAATATAATTTTAAACAAAAGGAAGGGGGGAGATATTGCCTCTAGACTACGAGTAATGACTACCTATTCATTCATGTTACTCCTCTGAGGAAGTGGGGGGAAAATTGAACTTGTGCATCATCTTCTTCATCACCTTCTTCAATCCTCTCACCGTCTTGCTCGCCTCCTTTATCTCCTAAACTTGTTCTTCAGCCACCTCATAAAGATCTCGACGGGGTTCCCGGAGTGATTCTTCACGACGAAGAGGAGGTTGTGAAGTAGATGGTCAAGCGCTTGGTGTTGTAGAGATCTCCTCCACCCTATATGTCTAAGGTCGACTATCATTTAGAAATGGTGTCCAATCGATAGTCAGATATTTGTGCACCAAAATCTTGTGTGCTGCCCAAAGGCAGGGTGTTCAATCATTGGCGCTCGGGAGCTTTCAGCCGAAAAGTATAATGCATCAAAGATAAAATCAAATCTAAAACACTGAATAATATACCTTCTAGGATACAGTATGTCACTATGGAGAGATGAGCAGTTATATTCTTCGTGTCTCCTAACTTGTACATGAGGGAGTGATGCAAGATGTCCTGGATAATGAGAGAATCTAGAGTGAGCATAGACATAGTAATGGTGTGGTCTCGGTGTAGTGGTGTGGTCTCAGTGATCTTCCTCACCATGGATAAAATGATTTATTAAAGTTTAGTTTCTAGAAGTCCTGAAGGACTCGACGATGTCGAGTCGTTCGGATCCTGGAGTCAAGTCGTATATCTTCTTCAAGTCCTCATGCTCAATGATAACAATGTGTGAACTTATGTTGGACTGCACCCCTCCCTCTACTACCATGATTGTTGGATCCTGTAGATTGTTATAAAATTCACAAACGAGTACTGATGAAAAAGGGGCACCTGACACAAGCATCGGTAGAACTCCTACATAGTCCAAGTATGCATATATATGGGGATACCGACCCACGTCGATCTCTATGACCATTGCCACACTCATAGTGGCACTCTCCACCGCAGGATGGGTCGGTGTAGGAGTTCTTGAATGCTTTGAGAAACTCTGATGTGGTTGTGAACTGGAAGATGCATATCCTGAAAACAAAAAATTGATAAGAAAACTGAACTCTGTCTATTACCACTACGCGGTAATATGTTATCGTCACGCGGTAGCTTGACAAACTTTAAATCGTCTTCTTCCTCCAGATCTCCCCCCAATCTCTAGTTTTAATAATTATAGTGTAAAATTTTAGTGAGTTGGGGCTATCTAACCACATATAGCATAGATACAAAAGATTCAACCTTTGATCCATGAAGAAAAACGAAGACCCTAACTCTAATTGCTTTGAAACTTCAAATCCCTAACTTACCTCCATGGATCTTGCCCTAACATGTAAACCTTCCATGAATACAACCATAATCTCATCATAAATCAAAGAGGGGAAGAAAGGGGGGTTTACCTTAGATCGAAGGAAGCAATGGCGGAAGCTCTTGTCACGTGGTGAGAATGAAAAGGGAAATGTGAGGGGTTCGGCCCATGGGCCGAGTCTATTAAACCAAGCAAAATGGTGTTGCTGAAAGAAAAAAATAGGACTCTAATTGAGGCAAGTAGAACACTACTAAATAACACTACTCTCCCTGAATACTTCTGGGCTGAGGCAGTAAATACTGCATGTCATGTGCTCAATAGAGCCTAAATTAATAAGAAACACAAAATGACTCCCTACCAGATTTTGAAAGGCAGAAAACCAAACATATCTTACTTCAGAATCTTTGGCAGCAAGTGTTTTGTTCTATTTAATGGTAAGCACTACCAAACAAAGTTTGCTGCCAAATCTCTAGAAGGGATATTTTTTGGGTACAGCAACCAAAGTAGGGCATACAGGATCTACAACTTGACTACCCAAGTTGTAGAAGAATCTGTTCATGTTACATTTGATGAGTCAAAGTTTATTAACAGTGAATTGTCTAGTTCTTCAGTTAGTTCTACAGATCTAACAGATAGGCTGGATAAGCTGACCATCAATGAAGAAGTTCCTTCCAGGCTGGATGAAGAAAAAGATGTCAGCTATCCAGGGGAGAACAAGTCCCACTGGATGAAGAAGACATTGTGGTGCATCAAGTTAAGGAAACTGAAGAAAGCCATAATGCTGACAGATTTCCTCCAGCAAAAAGACACTTGAAGGATCATCCAGCTCACCAAATCATTGGTGATGCAAGTCAAGGGGTTCTAACTAAGAGCAAGAGCATGAACATAGTTCTATGTTCTAGCTTCCTGTCTCAAATAGAACCCAGGAAGATTGAAGAAGTAATGCAAGACTCCAACTGGATTGATGCTATGCAAGAAGAGCTCAGTCAGTTCAGAAGATGTAAAATCTGGTAACTAGTACCTAAACCTAAGGATCACAACATAATAGGAACTAAGTGGATCTATAGGAACAAGCTTGATGAGAATAGCACCATAGTCAAGAATAAGGCCAGACTGGCAGCTAAAGGCTACATGCAAGAGGAAGATATTGACTTTGATCAAACCTTTGCTCCAGTGGCAAGGCTAGAGGCTATAAGGCTATTTTTAGCCTATGCTTCCTATCAAGGGTTCAAGGTATACCAGATGGATGTGAAATCAGCATTTCTGAATGGGGATTTAAAAGAGGAAGTCTATGTTGAACAACCCTCAGGTTTTGTAGATTCTCATTTTCCTGATTATGTATATAGGCTTAGGAAAGCTCTATATGGTTTGAAACACACTCCAAGGGCTTGGTATGAGACCTTGTCTGCTTTCCTTATTGAGAATAAATTCTCTAGAGAAAAAATAGACAAAACTCTATTCTATAGGGAATCTAAAGGCAAGATAATACTAGTCCAGATATATGTGGATGATATTATCTTTGGTTCTACTAAAAACAACCTTTGTAGAAAGTTTGCCAAACTTATGCAAGGGAAGTTTGAGATGAGCAGTATGGATGAGCTGAAGTTTTTCTTGGGACTTCAAGTTTGACAGACTGATAGTGGTTTGTCCATATCTAAATCTAAGTTCACCAAGGAGTTGATTAAGAAGTATGGTATGTACTCAGCTTTCTACCATGAAAACTCCAATGAGAACAAGTATGCCTATAGACAAAGATGAGGCAGGGAAACCTGTTGATGAGTCTTTGTATAGAGGGATAATTGGCTCCCTACTTTACTTGACTGCTAGTAGACCTGACATCATGTATGCAACATGTGTCTGTGCTAGGTACCAAGCTTGCCTAAAGGAATCTCATTATACTGCAGTTAAGAGAATATTGAGATATCTTAAGGACACACATAATCTAGGCCTTTGGTATCCTAAGAATAGAGATTTCATTCTAACTGGTTTCTCAGATACAGACTTTGCTGGATGCAAAGAAGACAGGAAGAGTACTACAGGAACTTGTCAATTCTTTGGTGGGAGGTTGGTGTCATGGAGCAGCAAGAAGCAAACCAGCGTAGCTATATCAACAGCTGAATCAGAATATATAGCTGCAGGTAGCTGCTGTGCACAATTGATGTGGATAAAACATCAACTTGAAGACTATGACATCCAGGTAAGTTGAATTCCACTATTTTGTGATTCTATGAGTGCTATTTCTATTGCTAAGAATCTTGTATCACACAGTAGTACCAAACATATAGAAATTAAGTTTTCATCAGAGAACATGTAGAGAAAGAAAATATTAGCCTAGAATTTGTGAAAACAGATAATCAAATAGCTGATATTTTTACAAAACCTCTGGATGAAACTAAATTCAATTATTTTAAAATTGAATTAGGTATGTTGAACCTAGAATAGGTTAGCACAAGCTTCCTTAAGTAGCATATGTAAGCACCAAATTTCTCTGGAAATTTGTCTAAGTACAAAGTTTGGGTCGACACAAGCAAGTTGTGTCGACACACTCAGTATGTTGTGTCGACACAGAAAAAGGATGTGTCGACACAGAAACAGTATTTGTGTAGACAGAAGAACTAGTGTCGACACAACTCTGTCGAGACTTAAATGGGCTGTGTCGACACAGAAACAAGTGTGTCGACACTGACATAAGTATGTCGACACATAGAAGTGTCGACTTAATATAAGTATTATCGACTCAGACATTAGTATGTCGACACATAGTCGTGTCGACTTAAACTAAGTATTGTCGAGACCTAGGTCATTTCTGACGACATGTATGCTGATTTGTCGACTAAGGCACGTCTTTTGACCTACCCTTGACACTAATACTATAAATAGGTGAAGCCAAAATCTGGTCAACTACGCTTTCAGAATTCTTGGCTCTGCACCTTCTGTCGACAAAGACCTTCTCTTCTCTCTCATCTCTCTCGTCGATGGCGCTTCATCAAGAAGACAAAGTCAATGAAGGATATGAGCTGGTTCGTGAAGGGTTCACGACAGCTTCAGAAGAAATTCAGGGTGTAATTGCCCTAATTTCTAAGAATGGTTTGGAGTACTTGGTCTCTGAACCAACCAAGATTTGGAAGAAGGAAGTTTTGGAATTCTATTCAACAGCAAGCGTGGATACAGAAGGGAAGAAGATCAAAGCAACAGTTCAGGATTCCCAAATGAAACTTACACTGATGACAATTAGGAAATCTCTTCAGCTTCCTTTGGTTAAGGATACAAATGAAATAACTCCATCCCTGACTACATAATCATTAAGTTGGTGCGGGCTGAGCTCTAATATCAAGGTTTGATCATACATAACTCGGAAAGGGATGAATTCCCAAGGGAAGTTCTTGTCTGAAATAGTTGGGAAGGTGATACTATGTAAGACTGGTGGACATGATCGAATTTCAGTCCACATGTTCAATCTGATGATACGGATCATATTTAAAGTGAAAATTGACTGGGCAGCAGTAGTGTTTGACAAGATCCAATAAGGAGTGAAGAAACCAAACCTGGGAAGGATCCTAAGTTTATGTTTATCTTCAGTAATACCATATGTTTTGAAACAAGTGGCTGTATCCAAAATCAATCACATGAGGAGAATGGATGTGAGAATTTTGTCAAGATGGGATAGGGTTCTGACCAAGGAAGTCACTATTCCTCAGAAACAACCTAAGAAAGATAAAAAACAGAATAAAGTTGTTCAACAAGCAGAATCCTCTAGTGATTCTGAAGAGGAAGTAGTCTTCAGCTCAGATGAAGACCAGCAACCAAAAGAATCCCAAGATCAAGTGGTGGGCAGTGAGTCCCAAGAACAACAGATAGACTCCACTCCAGGGGAGAAACTACTGAACAAACTGAGCTGTTTGCCCAAGGGGGAGGCATTGTTGTGAATTGTGGTTTATGCTTTGAATTATCTGTGCAGAATTTAATCTAGCTGTTTGTCAATAAAAATTGTTTAAAAAAATTTAGAACCTATTCACCCCCCCTCTAGGTGTTTAAGCTCTTGAAATCAAGTCTTTCAAATATGACCATTCCTCAAAAAACGTCGCAAATATAAGATTTTGAATATCGGTATAGAGAAGTCCGATTTGAGTTCTGTCAGCTCTTATGGCCTCGTATAGACAATACGAGCACGACGGAACTCGTTGTGTCGCAATCTGAGGTCTAACGATGAATATATACATTTTGACCGATTTAGTGCGCTGCGGCGCGTAGATTTTGAACATTTAGCAAACAAAGTCAACCGAATTTGCCCCGGTCAAATTCCGACACGAGTAGTTAACCTATGGTCAAATCAAGCATACTCGTGCATCGAAAAGCGTGCATGCACAAATTATGACGCGATACCCCGACTTTGATCCGACTCCTGGTGTCTTGGACCCACCTTGACTTTGACTAGGAATAGGGTCCCACCCTAGGGTTGACTTTGGTCAAACCCCCTAAAATTTCCAAAGTTTTAAATTTTTCCAAAAGAGGCACACACCTCCTCCTCATTAATGGTCTAGGGCCCTTCTCCCCCTCACCCTTTAGCCATCAATCAGCAAGAAGGAAGGACATGGGCCAAGATGGGCCCAACCCCTCCTTTACCTCCCTTCTTCCTCACTCCAAGCCCAAGCCAATCTTTTCTTTTCCTTAGATGGCTGCCACCTGGAGGGATCCACCCCTCCTGATGGTGACACCTGGCCAGAGGAAGTGGAGGGGAGGAGAGAGGCCTCTCTCTCAGGTTAATCCCACACCGCCGATGGGGAGGAAGGGAACCCCCTCCCGGCCTATAAAAGGCCATCCCCTCCCCTGTCATCCTCCACACTAATTCACCCGAACCCAGGGCACCCTCACTGGAGTCCCAGCTCACCGAAAAAAAATTTCACCACCCAAGCTTTCTGCTGCCACAAATGGCAACCCGGTCGGGGCCCTCCCAAGCTCTTCCAGGCCAATTGGATGCTCTTCCCCTTCCCCTTCTCTATCCCCCTGATTTGCTGCATGCGCCTCCCAGCGACCGGAGCGCCGGCGGCACCACCCGAGCAAAGTTTCAGGTCGGGTGGTGGTCGCAACAGGCTAGCCCCTCCCAACACCTGTGGTGGCGCTGGATGGGGGCTAAACCTCCGGGGAGGACATTCCCTGGTGGAGCAAGGTCGGGTTGCCGCAGGAAAATGTCGCTCCGACGACACCTGTGAAAACAAAATTTTTCTCTGTTTTATCTCCGGCAGCGGTCGGCGGCAGTTGGCCGCCAAGCCACCACCGGAGAAGGGCCCTACCCCCGCCGCACCGGCCGGGGGTGGTTTCAAGGCTAGGTTAAACACCGGAGGGGTAGGGTGTTAATTCGAACCCCGTTCGATGCTCGTCGAAGCCCGTTCGACGCTCGTCAAACTCTGCTCTCGGGATTTCAGTTTCCGGTGGTGGCTGGCGGCGGCAGGCCGCCGGACCACCACCTAGAGACTCGCCGGCCCCCGACGAGTCAATCAGGGGCGACACCAATTCCCAGAAGAGGCCAGCTGGCGGTGGCAGAAGGGCCACCGCCTTATTTGTCGACGGGACGAAATCACCGCCGTCCAAATCTCGATCATGAGATGGACGACGGTGATAACCAAATTTCCCCCTCCCGCCTCATCTTCTATGCCCCAACAGCGGATTCGCGACTGATCTGCTGTGGGGAAGAGCTGGTGGTTTCTCCGATCTGGCGCGATCCTGGTCGCAGAATTTAGCCCAGATCTGCTATATGCAGACCAAATTTAGAGCAGGACCTTTAATAGTTTTTTATAAAAAAATATAGGCTCCTAAAGAAAAGTTGTCAACATGAAAAATGTTCCCCATATTGATGGATTCTTACAAAAAAATTTTGAAATTTTTTGAAAATGTTTTAGTATTTTTAAAATCTTATATAAAGTTTATTAGACCAAATTAATGGCCCAAATCTTGGGTAAAAATTATGAAATAATTTCTAACCCCTTAATAGGTTCTCTCAAGGGTTCTATCAAAATTTGGGGACATGAGGATAAGAAATGAATTTTCATTCAAATTCTAACAGTTTAGGGCCGCGCTTGGGAATTATTTCGCTTATTTTCTCCGAAAATAAAAATTGGAACGCGCCACTATCCCACCTGATTTAAATATCAAGTTCAAAATTACACTATCAACAAGAGTGATCGAGGCCAGTAGCAAAGCTCTGGTTGCCCCAAGATTTCATAAACAATAACTAGTATATTCAATAGTACACGAGGATTTAGCAAAGCTCCGAGACAAGTAGCAAAATGTCATGTCGTCGGATGTCACTCACATCCAATAGTACACGAGGATGTATGTTGGGGCCTAGGGCTGTGCAGTACGACCACCCCTAGAAGTGGCAAGACTGGCCACTGTCACCGACGACCACATCGGTGAGGCCCGCTGGGCTCGCTACCCTGCTGGAACAGAAGCGGTCCATACTATGTCGACATAGGATGTGTGTGTGCGCGGCTGTAAATGCCTGTGATAGGATACAAAAGGTGTATATCTGGTGTGCTGGTATACTAGTAGAGCTCTTATCATAACTGATGTTAATATTGCCACCATTTCAGTTATGCTACCTTTCTTTTATTGCTGCTCCTAGATTAATTATTGTGCTAACTCTCTCATGCTTCAGCTATCTTATACTGTTAGGTGCGTGTGTGCTCGTCCACAGGATATGGATCCGGGGAGGGGATTTGTTTCTACTTAGCCCTGTGACTAATGGTTATTTAAATGACTAATCACAGAAAATAGAGCACTGTAACGACCCCCTACCACAGGAGAACACGCTAGTGGTTAGGACCACCCAAGCAGAAGCACCACTGATGTCTGAAGAGTTCCGAGACGTGAGTACCAGTGAGCAGGATAGAGAGTGAGGGTGAGATACTATAAGTAGAACTTGTACATTCTACGGGCTTATATAAGAACATAGGCGACGGCCTTGTACTCATGTAATATTTATGGAGTTGTATATATACTAGTGTTTTCCTGTTAATGCTTCAGAAAAAATCTCTGATGTGTTGTGACTGTTGTGATTCTAGCCCAGCAAGGCGGCCCCCTAGTGCTTATCTTAAAGGAGCACTGGGTGGACGCCTTGGGCACGTAAGATCCCCTCCGGCCCGACCCGGTCTAAGGTTTGAGGGGAGATTTCAACGAGCCTCTGCAAGTACCGTTGAATAGTTAGCGTGATTTTCAGGAGCGAATAGAGGTAATGTGGCGAATATGGCAGAATCTCACGTTTTCATACCTTCATAGGGAAGGACTTGATCGAGCACATTGACGTTGATGCGCCAGTGGATGATGTCGAATCATTGCCCGTAGAAATCTTCGAATAGCATCTCGCGCGCGCCTTCCAAGATAGGCAGCAGGAAGGCGCTTCGGCACGCTAGTGCGGCCTCCTTGGCATTCCTTCAAAGTCGTCGGCGTTGACGCCCAGATACTCGTTCCACCGATGGACTTTATTCATCGTGTCGACCAACGTGCAGATGTGGCTGTTGAAGAAGATGACTCCCTCGGCAGTCACAGTGAAGGCAAAGACCTTCCGGAAGACGAAGAGGTCGAACGCGATCCTCTCTTCCTAAAGGAAGCAGAGGACGCCCATGATCATAGCCACGCCATTGGGGTTGATCTGGGTGGGGACGATGCCGAAATATCGTAGGATCTGGCGATATTCAGGCTACGACGGAAGTCGCAGGCCGACTTCAAAGTGGCAGAGGGACAGGACTTGCTCACCTTCGAGGAAGGTGTTTAGTCGCTCGTTCCGGGCTGGGAGCCTGGCCGAGTATTCCTCCGGGAGGTGCCTTTGGCAAAAATCCTCCAGATCTCACTCAGTTATGGCAGATTTCTTGAAAACAACGTCCGTGAAGTTGATCGCATGAGCCTATTTGCGAGCATTGGCATCGTCGGCGACCATTTTTGAGCGAGCAGTAAGTGCGAGAAAGAAGAGCGAGGAGAGCGAGAATGAAAGAGAAGGCACGAGCAAGGGAAATTACTTGCGAGCAATAAGTCAGAAATCGCAACAACGTACTAAAGACTCACATACCCCCTTCTATTTATAGGCAGAGGCAAAGTGGGTATATACCATTCTCGCGCGAGTATCCACCTAAGTCGCGTCCTAACCAAAAGATCAATCCTAGATACGAATACTATCTCACGCAAAACAGTAAGGAATCTTGCCAGCTAGCCAGAATCTGCACAGACAAATCGAGACATCGCAGAAAGAAGCAGAGTAGACAAAGAAGAAAGCATAAATCGAATACAAACTCAGCAAATACAATGCGGGATTCAAACTCACTTATTACAAATGAAATATGGTTCTTTACATAGTTGCCAAGAGGCATGTATAAATGAAGAAAGAGAAAAATCTAAGTCCTAGGAGGCCGATTCAGAAGATGTGGATGTCGCCCAGCCTAGCCCATCTCGCGCGCTCGTCGGAAGTGCTCGTCGACAACCGACTGTGCATCGTTGCCTCGCAGCAGCTGTTCTTCCATCCTCTGCAGTCGCCCGGCAGACCCCATGCTCGCGCGCATGTCGTCCGACTCCTCACCAATAAGCTGGACATGATTGTCAGTCGTCGCTAGTCGCTGGTCCATCTCTTGGATCATATGGAAGCATGTCTCATATGCCTCCAAGCTCTCCCGAAGCTCTTCCATCTTCGCCATCATCACCTCCAGTGACGAGATTCGGCGATGAGGTTTGCAGATGACAAGTTTGTCGAACTTGGCCTCCAACTCGATGTAGGTGCGAGCAGCAGCATAGCGGTATTCAATACCGGAGAGCCCAACGGCGACGATGAAGGCCGCTCTGGGAGTTGAAGGGCGTCCTATCAAAGAAAACCAAGTCGCCAAGTTAGATGTCAGCAATCAAATTTCAGTACAAATCAACAACGACTCGAGCTACCTTTCCGAGGGGACCGAGATCGCTGAGGTGAAGGGATGCGACAAGATGGTTCTCGAGAGCCTTATGACGAGCCGCCAGGGAGCTCGACGGGCTGCCCCTGACCGCCACCTCCAAGGTCGCGACTTCCGTTTCTCGGCGGGAAATAGCTAGGGAGCCTTCTTTTCGGATCTCGCGCCAAGCTCTCTGACGAGATCCGAGGAACTAAAGTTTCAAGGCAGAGTCTGGGGCAAGCTTCGTTGCTCGTCGGCAGAGGAGGAGGCGGCGGAAATATCGTGCTCGTCGTCGGTTTTTATGAGCTCGTTGGAGGAGGCTGAGTCGGTAGTAGTGTGCTTCTCGATTTTTGCAGGCTGGCCGGAGGAGGTGGTGGCAGCGGCAAAGGAGTGCTCGCTGCCGGTAGCGTTGTTCTAGTCGCAGGAGGAGGGACTTTACTCGCCTTTGGTTGCGGGGTCTTAGTCGCTGGAGGGTCTTTTTTCCTCGACGTGGGGACTTGTGTCTCCGCCCCCTTCTTGGAGCCGAGGTTGATCCGGACAGTTTACGCGGGTCGAAGCTGAGGCCGAGCTTCGAGGGCAACCAACGGAGTTGATCGCAGGGGAACGACATCAAGAACCTTGCATGTGGTAGCTGGCGGGGGATATGCAAGTAACAAGAGTAGGTCAGCAAAACATAAACAGTGGTCAGCGACTTTAACTGAGTTCGGTAAGGCGGCGACCTTGTGAGGCAGCGAGATCTGCCTGCAACTGTGCTTGAGACCCAGCAACTTCGGGGGCAGGTGGAGAAGTCGGAGAGGAGAAGAGAGTGAAGTCGGGGCCGGATAGATCGGGAATATCGCTCAGCCTAAGGTCGTCGAGGAGCTGCTGGGTGTTAGTGGAAGGCTCATATTGTTCAACCATGGTGGCGACTTTCTCAGCCGCTGGAGTCGGGTTGTCGGCTTTGGAGGCGAGAGTCTTTTTCATCTTTTTCAATTTCTTCTTCTTTGCAGGAGGCAGATCGGTAGCGACCTCACCTTCTCGCGGCCTTTTAGGCCTTGGAGACTCAAAGAATCCAGACAGTGCAGCCAAAAACTCTTGGTAGGCTTCCTCGACAGACTTCGACATCGCGTGCGAGTTCAAAAAGCGTGCCTCAAAGACCAGCCACCCCCCTATTTATAGAGTTCAGCAGACATCCATCAAGAATGAGTAACGAAGATACTCGGCCAAGAACCTCGTCGAATAAGTGTTGGATGATTCTTTCCGAGTTCCTACGTCGCTCGAAAAGAGCAGGACGCTCGAAAAGAGCGGGATTGTGTACAACTCATATTTGTCGAGGGTAAACCCCTCCAGTGCCAGGTCATCAGGAGTCAAAGTCAGCAAGTCAAGACAGAGGTCAGAGTCTATGTGCCAGGTAGCAAAAGGCCTGGGCGAGTATGGCGAGCTCCCCTCGCATACTCGCCAGGTAGGCGATTAGGCCAGCTACTCGCCAAGCCGTGCGAGCTCCTCCCGGAAATCTCCTAGTCGCCGAGGGGTGGGGCTATAAATAATACCCCCTCCCTTTGGATTTATCTATAAATAGGGCCCTAGGGGTACGAGGAGACACACTTGGAAATCTCGTTAAGATCTCGTGAACACTTCTTCTTGGACGTTAGCTGAGCCTTCGAATTTCTTTTTCAAAGAGACCAGGCCGCGACTTTGTTACTATCCACTTTAGTTGTCGCGACTTAGTTACCCGCTAGTCTTCCTCGTACCCTGCTCGATCATTTTTGGTTGTGGAGGGGTTGTTTCTTCTAAGCTTCTGGGTATGTGGTGAGACCTTCCTGCCGCAGCGCCCGGAGTCCTGTTTGTTGTTCGACGATTTCCGTGCCTTAGCCCGCTAGCTGTCGAGCCTAACCGTTGAGCTGGTAAACTTGGGTTTCCTTGATCCGATTTTTGGAGTAGGGAATTTTCCCGGCTTCAACAGTGTCATTGCGGGGGATACTCTTTTTGTCGATATTTTGAAAACAAGTTTATATTAATTTTAGCATTTTCTTTGTTTTCAAAACCCAACTAATAAACATTTGTTAAAACATTTTATTTTAAATTTTTATAATTAAAATTTCTTGTGAAAGAGTTGTGTTGGATTTTCATCCCACAAGACTGTCTAGTACCATGCGAACCCGTAATTGGGTAGTACTTGGGAAATTTGGGAAATTTTATTTTATAAATATTTAATTATAAATTATTATTTTGTTTGGTGTATACCCGAGGGAATCCGTCAGATCTATTTGAGTTGGACCCAGAAATCGAGCGAACCGTTCGACAATGCTTGCGAATCCGTGATCTAAATTTTCAGGATTTGGTTGAGGAATCTGTAGGTGACACTCTTTTTCTTTCGTCTTTACCTTCGCCATCATCTTCTCTTCCTTCTATTTTTCTTTCTTTTCCCTCCTCTTCCTCTTCTCTTTCTCCTTTTATAGGGGAACCCAATCCGGAAATGGTCGAAGAGCGGACTATCTCCTAATATGCTCGACCAAATTTGGACGAGACTCAATCGAGTATTGTTTGACCCACTATTGCGAACAATAACTTTGAGTTGAAGTCGTCAAACATCATTCAAATGGTACAACAATATGTACAATTTGATGAGCTTCAAGATGAGGATCTCAATGAGCATATTTCTAACTTCATAGAAATATGTGACACATTTAAAATTAATTGAGTCTTCGATGATGCGATATGACTTAGGTTTTTTTTACTTTGCGCACAAAAGCAAAACAGTGGTTCTCTACCAAGAGGCTCCATCACTACTTGGGTCGAGATGGCGGAGTGTTTTCTTACAAAATATTTTCCTCCATCTAAAACGACTAAATTGTGTAATGATATTTCATATTTCTCCGAAGGATACAAAAACATTATATGATACTTGGGAATGATTTAAAGAATTACTTTGTCGTTGTCCCCATCAACAAATCCTTGATTGGTTACAAATCCAAACCTCCTATAACGGTCTTAATACTCAAACTAGGCAAAATATTGATGCCTTCATCGGTGGCACACTAAACAACAAAATACTGGCAGCCGCTAAAGAGCGTATAGAAGGCATGACTATGAATATCTATCAATGGAGTACACCCATGTCTTGCCCCGATAAACCGGTCGGGATGCACGAAATTGATATTTTTACTAGTTTGTCTCTCCATGTCAATTTACTTAGCAAGAAAATTGAAGGGATAACCGATGCCTCCACTGCACCCATCTTGAAGCCTATTATGATTGCAGGAGAACAGGTGGAGCATCTAGATTATATGGGTAATCTAAAACGGTCGGCCTTCAACCCGAACAACAACTACGATAATATATATCATCAGGATTTGAAGAATCACCCCAATTTATTATGGGAAAATCAAGGTAACACGGCTAACACCTCTCTTGCATCTCCAAATTCTTTTCTTCCGCATGCCCCTAAATCACCCTCTCTCGAGGAAGTGGTTAATAAATATTTTAGTAAGAATGATGCGGATGTTTGCAACTTAATTGCTAGGGTCCTTACGGAATTTGGAGAATCAAGTAGGACAATTATTGAAAACCGTCACCGATCTCTCCAAAAGAACACCACCGTCGGCACCCACAAATGCCTTAGTGGTGACCTTTGCGGGAGATTCGGAGGTGCAGCTTAATGAGGACATTATGAATTCTACACAACCTCATCCTCTTCAGAAATTTCAGCCCCGACTCCCTTATCACAAACATTAATGTTAATTTTAATATTACATGCACTATAGTGGAGTCTTACTTTCTACATCCTCCGCTCTAGTTTAGTCCAAAAACTCAATTTGGGAGAGCCTGCCCCTACCAATATAACTTTGAAATTAGTCGATCGTTCATTAACAAACCCTAGGGGGTAATCCACGATGTTCCGATCGAGGTTGCTGAGTTTACTTTACCGGTAGACTTTGTTATTTTAGACATGAAAGAGGATGTCGGGATGCCTTTTATCTTGGGACGTCCCTTCTTGACCGCCCGCGGGCGATTTTTGATGTTAGTGAAGGCACACTTCTCCTTCGCATGGGATATGAGAACAAAACTATTTATGCGTCAACTACAAACACTTCGCAACCACCCAAGCTCTTATCATCATTTGATGATAAGTTGAAAACGAGGTAATCCGGCACGCCACTATGACCGAGCTCACCGACCATAACCAATGCGTTCTTGGGAGACACCCATTGTTTATCTTGTTTTTCTTATTGTTCTTAATTTTGTGTTGAGTATTTTCAGGTTAGACGGATGATGGTTGATCGGACTCGAGCTTCTAGGTGTCTTTTCAACCTTCAAAAATCAGTAATTCTTATTGTTATTTTCTAAAAAAAATACAAAAGAAAACCTTTGAAAAAATATATATAATTAAAAAAGGGATTTTTTTTGAATTTTTTTTAAATGCACGGTCACGGGTGTGACCTACGAGTCACGGCCGTGATCTACAGGTCACAGCCGTGGCCTACGGGTCACGACAGTGACCATCACGCATGTCTTCCCCGGAATTGAGACTGGGCTTTGTTTTCAAGGGGTAATTTTGCTCCGTCTTCCATCCAAGTCACAGGCGTGACCTTCATTGGTCACGAGCGTGACTCAGGCGAAATGACCCATTCAGAAACCGTCGTTTAGTCAATCAATTTTTTTCTTGACACACCCGTGTTTTTGAGTGTCATGCCCGTGACATATGAATCCACGCCCCGTGCCCTCTTTTTGGTAAAAAATCAGATTTTTTAAAATTCTAAACATACACGCACCATAAAAACGGGCGTGACTGTTGGGCTTGGCATGCAACGGTTGATTTTGACCAAATCTTGGGAAAATTCCCAAGATCTGCCTGTTTAATTGTACACGCCCTCGGTCACGGGCGTGACCCGCGAAAATTCCCTATTTAAGGCAATTTTCTCCCTTTCTTTTCACCACATCGTTTTAAAACTAAATTTTATTAGAGAAATCAGTATTTCTATATTTGATCACTTGCAAAATTCTTAGTAAATTAACTTTTTATAATATTTTTCAAAAAAAATGTTCTATTAGATTTTGAATTTTGGAATAAAACTGTTGGTTATAATGTGTTTCTAATCAAGCGCGCATGTTAAGTAGAATTTTATGTAGAATTAAATTTTTAGAATACTTTTAGTTTTATATTTTTCTAAATGCATGAAAATGATTTATTTTACTCTTAATTTGAACCCGGCAAAATCCGAAAATACTTTAGGTGAGTATCTAGAAGTTAACTAGAGATATATTATCCGAGTCGAGAGGAATGATATTTCTTTCTCGATGTCTAGAACTTGTCTTCTAGGGACTCTCAAGACTTTGCATAAGCTAAACTTATTAGCATAGAAAGAATTTAGACATTTCTTTGGCCCGTTTGTGTCTTGTACCCGCACCCAATATTTTATCTTTGCTAAACCAAGTTGAGCTTTGTACCCAACTTTTTGTTTTAGCTTTAGCAAAAATATAACCAAAGCATAAAAAGCATCATAATGGCACACCTAAATATGAGCTCAAAAATGTTAGAAAAAAAATTTCATGAGTGAGTTTGGGCCATTTTTTTTGTGTGGCTATCTTCTTTGAAAATAAAAAATGTCATTTTTTTCTTTCTTTTTCTCCCCTTAGAAGTATAAGGATAATTAAAAATCTAAGAGGGAAGAAAAAAAAAAGAGAAAAAAAAGAAAAAGTTAGAGGAATAAAAAAATTTGGGAATTGGCTAAGTTCTTGAAAGGCCATGTTAGTGTTGATTATTTGGTGCGAGCTCACTTAAGAGTTAGGTGTGGCTAGCCTCCGGGTTTATCTTTATATTTCATACCTAAAACCTAAGCCTAAATTTTAACCTAGTTAAGTCCTATTGATTTGTGTTTTTGAGTTAGACTAGTGTTGTGGTGAGAGTGTGAAAATGGAAGCATATGACCACTGTCATTGATGGATTTTTTTGAGGGTACCCCGAATCTCGATATTATGTAATATTGATCTTAGTAAGCATGCTACTTTCTCCCTAACTACATTTTAGGATCTATCGGTATTTTATTTTATAAGTCGCAATAATAAATTTAAACGCCTTTTTGAAAACTATAAACTAATTTGTATGCTAAGTAGGTTTTTTGTTAAAATCTCTGTGTTGTAAGACTTCACAATTTATTCCTTAGGTTCAATGTTCTTCTATAGTTTTGAAAAATTTTCTACTCCCTATGAAAGGTTGTTTGCTCGGGACTAGCAAACGAATAAGTTTAAGGGTATTTGATAACTCTATTTTTATCATTAATTTTAAATAATTTTTATTACATAAATAGTTGTATATTATTTATATTTTGTTAAATTAATTGCTAATTAACTTTTTTTTTGAATTTCAGGTCGTGACCAAGGGCGTGAGAACAGTAGTGCACCATGCTCCGATTCCAGCACACTAGATGATCTGCCACACTAGATTAAATTAACGCGCCTGTGTCACAGACGAGACAGGGGGGTGACCAGCAGATGAAGGGGCATGGCCAAGCATTCAAGCGAGTCGTTCGCGTCAGCGTGACGTTTCAGTATACACGCCCTGGTCACGGAGGTGACCAGAGGGCATGACAATTTCCCGAACCGTCGGATTAACTACATATCGTGTCATTTCCTGCTGTCTTTCAGACTCGGTCAAGACACACCCTAGGTCACAGGCTAGCTTGACCTAGGTGCGTGACCCTTTTTATGCATTTGGCAATTTTTCCCCAACTTTTCCCGGGCTTTCAAAGTGGCGGTTCTGTTCCTTACACAGTCTAGGTCACGGGCGTGACCTAGGGGCGTGACTCTCCAGCAAATTTTTTATAAATTTTAGCGAAATTCAGGAGCTTGAGGTGGGATTTTGGAGTTGGTTTCTTGCATTTCTTTCTTGTTTTCACTATATTTCCATTTTTAAGCTGCCACTCTACGTACTCTTGGTAATCTCTTCCCTAGTTGTAATTTGACTTTGATGTAATTTCAATTCAAGCATTTTTCTTAGCAATCATATTTTCCTTTACCTTTTTATGTGATTTCACCATCAAAATGAGTAGCTAAACTTGTTTTAGCACTCTTCAGAGATAAACTTTGGAAAGAACTAAAATTTGTGTTATCATTACAATTGTTAGCAAGCTTTCTAATTTAATTCACTTTGATTTTTTTTTATTACCGCGTCGAATCCATATTTCGTGAGTGTGCTTTTCAATCCAAGATCCGCTTGCTAGATGATCGAGAGATCCATGCAAGCGAGAAGATCACTCAAAGATAAAAGATGTTGCATGCACTACTCGAGAGAGGACGACATAAACCTTCCGGATTAGAGTCAAATTCAATAGTGGGGTTCCCCGCCTAAAGCAAGCTTAGGATCATCGACTGGCCGAGAAGTCTTAATCGATCAACCTAAGGTTAGTTGTTAGCATATTCTCGAGAGAGATACCTACATAATTTGGGAACCTCCACGATCATAATAGTTTTATCTTAGAAGTTTGTGAATTTATCTTCCTCTAAAGTTTATTTCAATCCCAAAAGATTCGAGATCGAGTGCTATCTTTATTAATCATCAAATTTTCTCTCTAGTTAAAAATCATTTTCTTTAGCTTTACAAAACAACCCAACCTTTTTTGACCGATAAAATAATAGTTATTTGTTGTAAGTACAAGTAATCGACGGCCCTTAATTAGTCTAAATACGACACTTGATCATGTACTATAAAGCTATAGGTATACTTGCCTAATCGATTTATTATTAAAAATGAACCATCACTTATAAACAGCGCCAAACAGGTGTGGATCGCTCGTTGTTCTTATGGACCAGTCGAGTTGAACTGTCTCAGCTCAAGAGTGAGTCGAGTGCGAAACAATCACAGAGAAGACCAACAACGACTGACAAAGAATATAACATCTGTCGCGGAAAGACCCCAGAATGGGAAAAAATCACAGGGAGTTGTCCGGCTGCGAGCGGGCAGGGTCAAAAGCGTGGGTGCGTGTTGTGCGATCGAGAATTTTTCGAGTGAAGATTGTGAGGAAATTCTGAGAAAATCTATTCGGAGTCCACCCCCTACTTGATCCAACGGCTAAAATCCTCCTAAAGGACCTCAAGTGCTACACAGGGCAATCCTAACATCTCCCCATACAGATTTGTATCTAGACATATATACACACACATATCAGGATCCTCTCCATTTCAAATGAAATGGAGGGGAGCCATTTCACGGCCACGATAAACTGTTTTTTTATCTAACGGGTTCAGTTTTTCTTATCCTTTTATATTTTTTTTATTCAAAAAAATTCTTGGCCACTAGATTTTTTATGGACTTATGTTGTCCACTAGATATGAAATGAATCCCCTCCATTTTATTTGAAATGGAGAGGATCCGGATCCACACACACGCCATGCCTTCCGATGCCATCACGCCGTTAAATATACATCGACGTGATTGGATGGGATGGTGGAGGGCGCGGTTCTCCGAGTTAGGGAAAGAACTAATCATTCTCTCGTTCTCTCCCTATATATAAATAAAAGAGAATAAGAACATTTGAATGCTAAGGATTTACAAATCATTAAATTGAATTAATTTGCAAGAGCTTACAAAAAGGAGTCTTGCTATTATAATTAATAAAATAATCATAACAATAATCATTTCATGAATTCTGACATCAGAGATATCTTATCACAGAAACGCTTCAAAAACAAGCATGCTGCATGCCTGCATCACTGCATGCATATCTAAAGTGGATTAATTTAGGAAAAACATGCTACAATATCTAT
The DNA here is from genome assembly GCA_039513925.1 of Platanthera zijinensis. Classification (NCBI taxonomy): domain Eukaryota; kingdom Viridiplantae; phylum Streptophyta; class Magnoliopsida; order Asparagales; family Orchidaceae; genus Platanthera; species Platanthera zijinensis. The sequence continues at coordinate 49,709,163 of CM077084.1, read as the reverse complement.
TAATAGTTCAAGATGGCGAGGGCAAGAAGACTCTTTACCAGATGTGGCCGCTGTAGTAGCTTAATTATTGCGTGCTCTTCATTAGTTCTAGTCGCTGCTCCGGTATTTATAATCACGTACTACTCGATCCGGCCGGCCTTAATTAAATTATTGCTACATTCATAACCGCACGTAATGCCAAATGTAATTGTAGTAGTACCATGAAGAAGTCTGTGAAGCTTACCATTAATATTAATAGCCACAAAATAAGGGAATATCCTTACGTTTGGAATCGAATAAGCTGGTAGAAGAACTGTTGGAAGAATGCAGAGGAAAGTGACTTAATTATAATCCTATGAATTACTAAACTCGATCGGGCAGGCCACTATGATATAATTATAATAATTATAACTCTACGTCTTCCATTAAATATTGAATATCATGCACCTTTTAGTGACAATGATTATCCGCAAAGCAGTTTTGACTATTTGCACTCAATTTTAGATGTTTTTTGTTGAAATTGTTTAAGTGGGAGAATAAGTGGAGTTGGGCGGTCTGACTAGACAGAGCGCATAGACCGCAGTGTTCGCCGTGGTCTGGCGGACAGGTTTGGCGAATTGCCTTTGGCATGTGTCGGTGATTTCTTGCGGTCTGGCTCAAGCAGCATCCTTGGTAAATCGGGCGGATAGGGTTGGCTATCCGCGGAAGTGGCTGACTCATCTGGAGTTCGCCAAGTCCACCACAGTTGTTGTGGCGGACTCTTCTGGAGCTCGTCGGTGTCCGGCAGGTCTCTGTGTTTGCGGTCTGAAGGTTAGACCGTGGAGGTTTGCATAGTTGCGCGGACTGGTAAGCCTGGAGGTCGTGCTGTCTGATGGAGCAGTCCGAAAGATTGGCGGACTGGTGTTGTTAGGCTTAGGCGTGGTTTTGTTCAGGTGGCGCGGTTTGTTTGGAGACCATATTGCTTGCTCATGTGGACTTGGTCTTATTTGACTAAATCCAGCTCTGTTGCCTAGTCCGCCGATGTCGGCTATGGTGCAGATTGGTTCTTGTGCTCGCCGAGCTCGGCAAGTTGGCGACATGGTTGTCACAGGCCGGTGCTTTGCGCGAACTGAAGTTGTGTCTGCAAGCTTGGCGATCTGGTTGTTCTCGCGGACAAGATTGGTATCCGCGCTTTGTTGAAAGTTTTGAAGTGAAAGTGGGGGCTTGAGCGGCTTGTTCGAGCGGTCTGTGCGGACAGGAATGGCGGCTAGCCAGGTCGGCAAGGGTGTTACAACGAGCTTGTTTTCTAGCAGTCTGGGCGGACTGTTCGCGAAGTCTGTGCGGGCAGAGGTAGCGGCTAGCCAGGTCAGCTAATGCTATGAAGGCAGAGTGTTCCCAGAATGTAACCGGGCGGTTAAGATGTTAATCCGCGGAGTTTGCCAAGACCAGCGTGGTGCGGACTCGTATGAAGTTCGTTGAGGCCGGGTTGCGGACTGTACTGGAGCTCGGGTGATCGTCAAGGTGTGTGCCTTGGTCTTGCTCTGGTGGCGCGGTTGGTTGTAACCGCAAAGTTCGCTGGTTAGTGCGGACTGGTGTCGGAATTCGCCGGGTTGTGCGAACTGGTGCTGTTGTCCGCCGGTTTGTGCGGACTGGCCCATGTATCCGCTGGTGCTGTGTTCGCACCAGGGATGGCTGGTGGTGTGGACTTGGTTCAGATTTGTACCAAGTCCAGGTGTGCTCAGTCCGGGAGCTCGCGCGGTTTGGGCGAACTATTTTCTTTATCCGCCGAGTTCGGCAGCTTTCAACCTCGTGTGCTTTGGTTGCGAGCTTGGGGAGTGCGGACTAGAGCAGTGTCCGCAGGTGCGCGCGGACTGGAACTGTGTTCGCAGGTGTGTGGACTGGTGTATGCCTTGCATTGTAAAGATTTTTTGATAGTACAAGATTCTTGCTCTTCTGTTTGCATTTGGTTTATTTGACTTCAGATAGGTTGAGTGTTTTTGCGTCTGGTTTCCCATTTTCCGCAAATCACAAATTTTTACATGCTTCTTGCGGATAGCCATTTCTTAGCGGCAGACTGGTTTTGTATGAGCATGAATTGGACGTTATGGTTCACGCAGTCGTAACATTTTGACGGTTGAAAATAAGTCCCCCAAAGGGAGCCTCAGTCTTCTTTAAGCTTATTAAAAGAAATTGACGCAAAAATACAGATATTAGAAGTAAATGTAGGTCCTAGACCATTACATAGCCTCAATTGGGTACAATTTAAAGGAAATTGATTCAATAAGAATATAACCGCATACTTTCATTCGATAGAGTAGTAAAGTTTTTAATGTTTTGGTCTGTTGAATTTTCTCAAGTTGATCAACAAGGTAGCCCAAACATCAAATTAATATTTTCGGCACTACCCAGATCACAACTTGAACCGCGGAAAGTAGGAAGCAACTTAGATAACCAAACACACAGACAGAAACAAGCAGATCAAAAATTTATTCAACTTCTTTACAAGGCGAGGCATACGTGGCGAGACATGATTTCGCCAGTATGAAAAAGCAGAAAAACAAGCCGGGCGGATAGAACAGAGACCGCCGAGTCGGCCGAGACCGCCGAGCTCGCCCAGTCCGCACACCGCCAAACTGCTGAAGCCGAGCAACAACAAGGAGTCCGCGAAAACCGCGAGGTCGCGCGGACAACCCGTTATTCGCCTAACTGCTGCTGTACATAGGAACAAGCCGCCTATCCGCCGAGATCGCGAGGTCGCGCGGACAGAGAAGAAACTTGAGATAAAGCTGATGCTGGTAACCGCCAATGCAGCCCGGTAACTCCAGCGGTCAGAACCAAACTCCTGGTTTGACACTGCTAGCCGCGCCACCTGCACACAGAAACCGGTTAAGCAACAGCCCGCGCGGATATAAAAAATCGAGTCCGCAGCCAACACTCAAGCCCAACTTACTGTTCACTCTGCTACCAAATGAGGTGCCCGGGGGGGGGGGGTCCTATTTATAGGCCGGGTGAGGAGTGCGGTCACCACCCTATGAGATAGAGACACCGCCCCTTGGTCGCGACTAACAACGCCATCTCGCCGAGTCCGCCCGATAAAGATCAACCACCCCGCGAACCTGCAAGCACCAGACCGCATCCACAGGCAACCCGCCCGGTCACAGCGGATACTGCGGAAACCGAATTCATCTCGCGCAGTCTGCGACCACTGGCACAAGCCCAGTCACAGTGGAAACTGCGAAAACCAACTCCACAAGCGCAAGACAAGAAGGCGCGAGCTCGGCGGATACAAAGTTCAGTCCGCCAGCTCCAAGCCCAGACCGCGCAGGCCGCACGCATACTTCTTTGCAGAGCTCGGCCCACTGCCGGACTCAACCAGTCCGCGCAGTCCGCAAGGCCAACCCGCAGCTCACTACCCAGGTCGCCAACTACCAACCCGCCGGACTAGAACCAGTCCGCGCGGTCAAACCGACCAGGTCGCCCGGACTGCCGATCACCCCCACTTCCACTTCACCAATTTCAACACTCCCCCTTGAAGTGAGAAGTGGTGATCAAACAAAGCAGACCTAGAAGCCGCTGAAAAGGCCCCTTCGACAGCGACTTGGTGAAGATGTCAGCAAGGTTATCTTCACTCCGAACATGACCAACCACAAGAGATCCTTCCAACACCTTCTCCCTTATGAAGTGGTGATCGATCTCAATATGCTTAGTCCTGGCATGACAAACTGGATTGTTCACCAGTTTGAGAGCACTCTCATTATCCCCTCGGAGCAAAGTAGGGCCTCGCACTTCCTCATGGACATCATCTACTAACCTCCTTAGCCAAATGGCTTCCCGAGCTGCCAAGGCAGACGCCTTGTACTCAGCTTCCGTAGTAGAGACAGATATCGAGTCCTGCTTCTTGCTACACCACGAAATGCCCGCTGATCCACAAGTGAACACATAACCAGAAGTTGACCTTCGGTCATCCGAATCACCACCATAGTCAGCATCCGTGTAACCTAGCAGAGAGATACTCGCATCCCTTCTGTAAAGAAGTCCCATGTCAGAAGTGGCCTTGACATACTTCAGAATGTTCTTTGTCGCTACAAGATGAGACTTCCTTGGCTCTGCCATAAACCGACTTACTCGACCAACATCATAAGCTATATCTGGTCTAGTAATCGTCAGGTAGATCAAGCTTCCAATAAGGGCCCTGAACACCAAAGGATCAGGAAGAACCCTCCCTTCATCTCGTCGAAGCTTCAGCCCTTGATCCATAGGAGTAGAGCAAGTATTTCCTTCAATCAAGCCAAACCGGTTCACAATGCGCTCAGCATATCCCTTCTGGCAGATAAGGATCTCGCTCTCCTTCCTCTCCACTTCGAGACCAAGAAAGTGATGAAGCTCTCCCAGGTCTTTCATCTCGAAGCGAATGGCTAGCTCAGCTCTGAGCCTAGCAACCTCCTCCTCAGAATTCCCTGTGATGATCATATCATCAACATACAGCAGAACCAAGACAGAAAGCTCCCCCTTCTTCTTGATGAACAAGCTAGAGTCCGAGTTTGAAGCAAGGTATCCACAGAATTGCAGATATTCTGCTATCTTCCCATACCAAGCTCTAGGAGCTTGCTTCAACCCGTAGAGAGCCTTCTTGAGCTTGCAGACGTAATCAGGATGAACTTCAGAAACGAAACCAAGTGGCTGATCCATAAAGATGTCTTTGTCAATCTCTCCGTAAAGAAAAACATTCTTTACATCAAGCTGCCACATCCTCCATCCTTGGCAAGCAGCCAATGCAATCACCATCCGAACTGAAGTCATCTTTGCAACAGGGCTGAATGTCTCCTCATAGTCTTCTCCATACTGTTGAGAGAACCCCCGAGCCACCAGGCGAGCCTTGAATCTCTCAATACTCCCATCTGCCATCTTCTTCAACTTAAACACCCACTTGCATGTCACCGGAGTAATGCCATCAACTTTGGGAACAAGATCCCAAGTTTCATTCTTCTTGAGAGCATCCATCTCCTCTCTCATGGCATCTTCCCACTCCTTGACACCAGTGGCCTCATTGAAGCTAGCAGGCTCTCGCTCATCCAGAGGACCTGCAAAGAAGCATGAGACATAGCTCACAGTGTTTCCTTCGTAGTAACGAGCTGGAGGCTTGATAACCCTCTTTGACCTCCGAAGAGGCTGCTCCTTGCCAATCACCTCCGCTGCTTCTTCTGGTTCACCTCTGCTCTCTGGCAAGCTTGGAGCAATACTCCCCCTGCTTCCTAACCCATAAGTTTCTCCTCCAGAACTTGAAGCAACTGGAGCTGCTGGTGACACAGCCAGCTCCACTTGATCAGCTACCTCAACCACTTCCTGACCTTCATCAACCTTGCTCTCCGGCAGCTCAACCGAGCTTCCTCCATATGACGTCAGTTCATCAAAGACAACGTCTCTTGACACCACGAACTTCTTCATCACCGGATCCATGCATCTCCATCCCTTCTTCCGCTCATCATAGCCAACAAAGACAAGCTTCCTTGCCTTTGCATCAAGCTTAGTCCTTAGCGCATCAGGGATATGCACAAAGCAAGTTGAACCAAACACCCGAAGGTGTTCCACACTTGGCTTCTCCTTCAGCAACATCTCGAAGGGAGACTTCATGTTGATCGGGCTAAGAGGCATCCGATTGATGACATAGGAAGCACAAGACATTCCCTCCGCCCAGAAGGACCTTGGGATACTCTTGGCATGAAGCCAACATTTGCAAGTCTCCGTCAGATGATGGATCTTCCGCTCCGCTACTCCGTTTTGTTGTGGAGTATGAGCACAAGTGAGCTTCCTCTGGATTCCATGCTTCCTGCAAAAGTTAGAAAACTCGGAGGAGACAAACTCTCCGTCGTTATCAGTTCTAAGCTTTTTGATCTTCAGGTTAAGCCGGCCCTCCACCAGCTCCTTGAACTCCACAAACAATCGGAAGGCTTCAGACTTCTCCTTCAAGAAATACACTCAAGTGTATCTTGAGTAGTCATCAATCAAGACTAGCATATACCTGCTTCCACCAAGGCTAGCAGTTGCGGTTGGTCCCATCAGATCACCATGGATAACCTCCAATGGTGCTTTGCTTCTTGTTTGTGACTTATCAAATGGAAGACGATGAGACTTCCCATATTGACATCCAGCACAAACAAGACCCTCACCGAAAGATGATAGCTTAGGCAAGCCTCTCACCAGGCTCCTACTTGACATAGCCTTCAGCTTATCCATCCCGACATGCCCCAGCCTCTCATGCCACATAGCAGCGCTATCATTGGCCCTCATACGATCAACATAGGAGCTTGTTGATAAGACAAACAAGTCCTTTACTCTCCTTCCTACATGAGCAACATCAGCCTTAACCGTTGATACGTTGTGAAGGAACTTCACTTCTGTTGGCCCAAACAGAACGTGATAACCAGCATAACCGCATTGGTCACAGAGAAGAGGTTTTTCTTCATACCCGTACGTGATAAACACTCCTTAACGTGAGTGGCCCCTTATCACTGCCCACCGTTACTATACCCTCCTTCTCTACTGCATGAATAGTGTTATCAACAGTTATGATAGCTTCGTTACCTGAGTATGCCTGCAGCGAAGAGAACTTTGACAAATCTCCCGTGAGGTGATGACCACACCCGGAGTCAACGATCCAGTCATCCTCCATGTCATTGGTGGACAAAGCACGGACACAAGTGCCCGTCATGAACGCTCCACCCCAGCCAGCTTCCTCCTTGCTTGAGGAGGCTTCCTCCTTGCCTGCAGCATGCCCAGGCTGCAGCTTGACCTTGCAGTCTCGCTTGAAGTGGCCTGGTTGATGACACCTGAAGCACTTCAGGTTCTTCTTCCAATCCTTCTTAGGAGCAAGGCTCCCCTCCTGCTGTTTAGAAGATGAAGGTTCATCTCCACCTGCAGACTGCTTCTTCTTCCCTTCCCATCTCTTCTTCTTCTTCTCAGTGAAGAGAGCATCACTAGCTCCTTCAGAGACCGTCACCCCGGCCATCTGTCTTGCCAAGCTCTCCTGCGAGGCAAGCAGATTCTCCAGCTCCAGAAGAGAGGGCTGAGTAGCCCAGCCTTGAACAGAAGTAACGAAGGCCACATACTCCTTCCGCAAACCGCGGATTATGTGCCTCTTCAGCTTTGCCTCGGAGATCGGCTCATCAGGATCAAGAGCAGAGAGCTCAGCACACAAGCTCTTCATCTTCAAGAAGAATTTGGAGATAGAAAGATCTCCCTGAGTTGCCTTAGCCAACTCATTCTCTAAGAACTGTAGCCTTGCTACATTCTTCCTATTGAACAACCCATCAAGGGAAGTCCAAATCTCAGCAGCAGACTCACATCCTAAGATGTGATCAAAGAGCTCAGGTGACACCGCCCGCTTGAGAGCAAACTCAGCCTTGGCATTTGTCTTCCTCCACACTCTCACCTGCTCGGTTGTACCAAACTCAGCAGTTATTTCTACTTGATCATCTCCACCGACGACCTCCCATAACTCCTCGCCCAGAAGGTAGCTCTTCATGCACGACTTCCACTTCTTGAAGTTAGTCGGCGTCAGAAGCTCAATACCAAGACCTCTTGCAAAACCACCGTCCATGGCGCTAACTTGGTTATCCTTCAGAAGCACACAGAGCAACAACAAAGCCTGTTGATCACCGCTCAAGCAACTGAACCTTCCTCTGATACCATGTTGAATTTTCTCAAGTTGATCAACAAGGTAGCCCAAACACCAAATTAATATCTTCGGCACTACCCAGATCACAACTTGAACCGCGAAAAGTAGGAAGCAACTTAGATAACCAAACACACAGACAGAAACAAGCAGATCAAAAATTTATTCAACTTCTTTACAAGGCGAGGCATACGTGGCGAGACATGATTTCGCCAGTATGAAAAAGCAGAAAAACAAGCCGGGCGGATAGAACACTAAGACCGCCGAGTCGGCCGAGACCGCCGAGCTCGCCCAGTCCGCACACCGCCAAACTGCTGAAGCCGAGCAACAATAAGGAGTCCGCGAAAACCGCGAGGTCGCGCGGACAACCCGTTATTTGCCTAACTGCTGCTGTACAGAGGAACAAGCCGCCTATCCGCCGAGATCGCGAGGTCGCGCAGACAGAGAAGAAACTTGAGATAAAGCTGATGCTGGTAACCGCCAATGCAACTCGGTAACTCCAGCGGCCAGAACTAAACTCCTGGTTTGACACTGCTAGCCGCGCCACCTGCACATAGAAACCGGTTAAGCAACAGCCCGCGCGGATACAAAAAATCGAGTCCGCAGCCAACACTCAAGCCCAACTTACTGTTCACCCTGCTACCAAATGAGGTGTCAGGGGGGGGGGGGGGTCCTATTTATAGGCCGGGTGAGGAGTGCGGTAACCACTCTATGAGATAAAGACACCGCCCCTTGGTCGCGACTAGCAACGCCATCTCGCCGAGTCCGCCCGATAAAGATCAACCAACCCGCGAACCCGCAAGCACCAGACCGCATCCACAGGCAACCCGCCCGGTCACAGCGGATACTGCAGAAACCGAATTCATCTCGCGCAGTCCGCGACCACTGGCACAAGCCCAGTCACAGTGGAAACTGCGGAAACCAACTCCACAAGCGCAAGACAAGAAGGCGCGAGCTCGACGGATACAAAGTTCAGTCCGCCAGCTCCAAGCCCAGACCGCGCAGGCCGCGCGCATACTTCCTTGCAGAGCTCGGCCCACTGCCGGACTCAACCAGTCCGCGCAGTCCGCAAGGCCAACCCGCATCTCACTACCCAGGTCACCAACTACCAACCCGCCGGACTAGAACCAGTCCGCGCGGTCAAACCGCCCAGGTCGCCCAGACTGCCGATCACCCCCACTTCCACATCACCAAAACACTCCCCCTTGAAGTAAGAAGTGGTGATCAAACCAAGCAGACCTCGAAGCCGCTGAAAAGGCCCCTTCGACAGCGACTTGGTGAAGATGTCAGCAAGGTTATCTTCACTCCGAACATGACCAACCACAAGAGATCCTTCCAACGCCTTCTCCCTTATGAAGTGGTGATCGATCTCAATATGCTTAGTCCTGGCATGACAAACTGGATTGTTCACCAGTTTGAGAGCACTCTCATTATCCCCTCGGAGCAAAGTAGGGCCTCGCACTTCCTCATGGACATCATCTACTAGCCTCCTTAGCCAAATGGCTTCCCGAGCTGCCAAGGCAGACACCTTGTACTCAGCTTCCGTAGTAGAGACAGATACCGAGTCCTGCTTCTTGCTACACCACAAAATGCCCGCTGATCCACAAGTGAACACATAACCAGAAGTTGACCTTCGGTCATCCGAATCACCACCATAGTCAGCATCCATGTAACCTAGCAGAGAGAAACTCGCATCCCTTCTGTAAAGAAGTCCCATGTCAGAAGTTGCCTTGACATACTTCAGAATGTTCTTTGCCGCTACAAGATGAGACTTCCTTGGCTCTACCATAAACCGACTTACTCGACCAACAGCATAAGCTATATCTGGTCTAGTAATCGTCAGGTAGATCAAGCTTCCAATAAGGGCCCTGAACACCAAAGGATCAGGAAGAACCCTCCCTTCATCTCGTCGAAGCTTCAGCCCTTGATCCATAGGAGTAGAGCAAGTCTTTCCTTCAATCAAGCCAAACCGGTTCACAATGCGCTCAGTATATCCCTTCTGGCAGATAAGGATCTCACTCTCCTTCCTCTCCACTTCGAGACCAAGAAAGTGATGAAGCTCTCCCAGGTCTTTCATCTCGAAGCGAATGGCTAGCTTAGCTCTGAGCCTAGCAACCTCCTCCTCAGAATTCCCTGTGATGATCATATCATCAACATACAGCAGAACCAAGACAGAAAGCTCCCCCTTCTTCTTGATGAACAAGCTAGAGTCCGAGTTTGAAGCAAGGTATCCACAGAATTGCAGATATTCTGCTATCTTCCCATACCAAGCTCTAGGAGCTTGCTTCAACCCGTAGAGAGCCTTCCTGAGCTTGCAGACGTAATCAGGATGAACTTCAGAAACGAAACCAAGTGGCTGATCCATAAAGATGTCTTTGTCAATCTCTCCGTAAAGAAAAGCATTCTTTACATCAAGCTGCCACATCCTCCATCCTTGGCAAGCAGCCAATGCAATCACCATCCGAACTGAAGTCATCTTTGCAACAGGGCTGAACGTCTCCTCATAGTCTTCTCCATACTGTTGAGAGAACCCCCGAGCCACCAGGCGAGCCTTGAATCTTTCAATACTCCCATCTGCCTTCTTCTTCAACTTAAACACCCACTTGCATGTCACCGGAGTAATGCCATCAACTTTGGGAACAAGATCCCAAGTTTCATTCTTCTTGAGAGCATCCATCTCCTCTCTCATGACATCTTCCCACTCCTTGACACCAGTGGCCTCATTGAAGCTAGCAGGCTCTCGCTCATCCAGAGGACCTGCAAAGAAGCATGAGACATAGCTCACAGTGTTTCCTTCGTAGTAACGAGCTGGAGGCTTGATAACCCTCTTTGACCTCCGAAGAGGCTGCTCCTTGCTAATCACCTCCGCTGCTTCTTCTGGTTCACCTCTGCTCTCTGGCAAGCTTGGAGCAATACTCCCCCTGCTTCCTGACCCAGAAGTTTCTCCTCCAGAACTTGAAGCAACTGGAGCTGCTGGTGACACAGCCAGCTCCACTTGATCAGCTACCTCAGCCACTTCCTAACCTTCATCAACCTTGCTCTCCGGCAGCTCAACCGAGCTTCCTCCATATGACGTCAGTTCATCAAAGACAACGTCTCTTGACACCACGAACTTCTTCTTCACCAGATCCATGCATCTCCATCCCTTCTTCCGCTCATCATAGCCAACAAAGACAAGCTTCCTTGCCTTTGCATCAAGCTTAGTCCTTAGCGCATCAGGGATATGCACAAAGCAAGTTGAACCAAACACCCGAAGGTGTTCCACACTTGGCTTCTCCTTCAGCAACATCTCGAAGGGAGACTTCATGTTGATCGGGCTAAGAGGCATCTGATTGATGACATAGGAAGCACAAGACATTCCCTCCGCCCAGAAGGACCTTGGGATACTCTTGGCATGAAGCCAACATTTGCAAGTCTCCGTCAGATGACGGATCTTCCGCTCCGCTACTCCGTTTTGTTGTGGAGTATGAGCACAAGTGAGCTCCCTCTGGATTCCATGCTTCCTGCAAAAGTTAGAAAACTCGGAGGAGACAAACTCTCCGCCGTTATCAGTTCTAAGCTTTTTGATCTTCAGGTTAAGCCGGCCCTCCACCGGCTCCTTGAACTCCACAAACAATCGGAAGGCTTCAGACTTCTCCTTCAAGAAATACACCCAAGTGTATCTTGAGTAGTCATCAATCAAGACTAGCATATACATGCTTCCACCAAGGCTAGCAGTTGCGGTTGGTCCCATCAGATCACCATGGATAACCTCCAATGGTGCTTTGCTTCTTGTTTGTGACTTATCAAATGGAAGACGATGAGACTTCCCATATTGACATCCATCACAAACATGACCCTCACCGAAAGATGATAGCTTAGGCAAGCCTCTCACCAGGCTCCTACTTGACATAGCCTTCAGCTTATCCATCCCGACATGCCCCAGCATCTCATGCCACATAGCAGCGCTATCATTGGCCCTCATACGATCAACATAGGAGCTTGTTGATAAGACAAAAAAGTCCTTTACTCTCCTCCCTACATGAGCAACATCAGCCTTAACCGTTGATACGTTGCGAAGGAACTTCACTTCTGTTGGCCCAAACAGAACGTGATAACCAGCATCAACCGCATTGGTCACAGAGAAGAGGTTTTTCTTCATACCTGGTACGTGATAAACACTCCTTAACGTGAGTGGCCCCTTATCACTGCCCACCGTCACTATACCCTCCTTCTCTACTGCATGAATAGTGTTATCAGCAGTTATGATAGCTTCGTTACCTGAGTATGCCTGCAGCGAAGAGAACTTTGACAAATCTCCCGTGAGGTGATGACCACACCTGGAGTCAACGATCCAGTCGTCCTCCATGTCACTGGTGGACAAAGCACGGACACAAGTGCCCGTCATGAACGCTCCACCCCATCCAGCTTCCTCCTTGCTTGAGGAGGCTTCCTCCTTGCCTGTAGCATGCCCAGGCTGCAGGTTGACCTTGTAGTCTCGCTTGAAGTGGCCTGGTTGATGACACCTGAAGCACTTCTGGTTCTTCTTCCAATCCTTCTTAGGATCAAGGCTCCCCTCCTGCTGTTTAGAAGATGAAGGTTCATCTCCACCTGCAGACTGCTTCTTCTTCCCTTCCCATCTCTTCTTCTTCTTCTCAGTAAAGAGAGCATCACTAGCACCTTCAGAGACCATCACCCCGGCCATCTGTCTTGCCAAGCTCTCCTGCGAGGCAAGAAGATTCTCCAGCTCTAGAAGAGAGGGCTGAGTAGCCCAGCCTTGAACAGAAGTAATGAAGGCCACATACTCCTTCCGCAAACCGCGGATTATGTGCCTCTTTAGCTTAGCCTCGGAGATCGGCTCATCAGGATCAAGAGCAGAGAGCTCAGCACACAAGCTCTTCATCTTCAAGAAGAATTTAGAGATAGAAAGATCTCCCTGAGTTGCCTTAGCCAACTCATTCTCTAAGAACTGTAGCCTTGCTACATTCTTCCTATTGAACAACCCATCAAGGGAAGTCCAAATCTCAGCAGCAGACTCACATCCTAAGATGTGATCAAAGAGCTCAGGTGACACCGCCCGCTTGAGAGCAAACTCAGCCTTGGCATTTGTCTTCCTCCATACTCTCACCTGCTCGGCTGTACCAAACTCAGCAGTTATTTCTACTTGATCATCTCCACCGACGATCTCCCATAACTCCTCGCCCAGAAGGTAGCTCTTCATGCACGACTTCCACTTCTTGAAGTTAGTCGGCATCAGAAGCTCAATACCAAGACCTCTTGCAAAACCACCGTCCATGGCGCTAACTTGGTTATCCTTCAGAAGCACACAGAGCAACAACAAAGCCTGTTGATCACCGCTCAAGCAACTGAACCTTCCTCTGATACCATGTTGAATTTTCTCAAGTTGATCAACAAGGTAGCCCAAATACCAAATTAATATCTTCGGCACTACCCAGATCACAACTTGAACCGCGGAAAGTAGGAAGCAACTTAGATAACCAAACACACAGACATAAACAAGCAGATCAAAAATTTATTCAACTTCTTTACAAGGCGAGGCATACGTGGCGAGACATGATTTCTCCAGTATGAAAAAGCAGAAAAACAAGCCGGGCGGATAGAACACTGAGACCGCCGAGTCGGCCGAGACCGCCGAGCTCGCCCAGTCCGCACACCGCCAAACTGCTGAAGCCGAGCAACAACAAGGAGTCCGCGAAAACCGCGAGGTTGCGCGGACAACCCGTTATTCGCCTAACTGCTGCTGTACAGAGGAACAAGCCGCCTATCCGCCGAGACCGCGAGGTCGCGCGGACAGAGAAGAAACTTGAGATAAAGCTGATGCTGGTAACCGCCAATGCAGCCCGCTAACTCCAGCGGTCAGAACCAAACTCCTGGTTTGACACTGCTAGCCGCGCCACCTGCACACAGAAACCGGTTAAGCAACATCCCGCGCGGATACAAAAAATCGAGTCCGCAGTCAACACTCAAGCCCAACTTACTGTTCACTCTGCTACCAAATGAGGTGCCGGGGGGGGGGGGGGGGGTCTTATTTATAGGCCGGGTGAGGAGTGAGGTCACCACCCTATGAGATAGAGACACCGCCCCTTGGTCCCGACTAGCAACGCCATCTCGCCGAGTCCGCCCGATAAAGATCAACCAACCCGCGAACCCGCAAGCACCAGACCGCATCCACAGGCAACCCGCCCGGTCACAGCGGATACTGCGGAAACCGAATTCATCTCGCGCAGTCCGCGACCACTGGCACAAGCCCAGTCACAGTGGAAACTGCGGAAACCAACTCCACAAGCGCAAGACAAGAAGGCGCGAGCTCGGCGGATACAAAGTTCAGTCCGCCAGCTCCAAGCCCAGACCGCGCAGGCCGCGCGCATACTTCCTTGCAGAGCTCGGCCCACTGCCGGACTCAACCAGTCCGCGCAGTCCGCAAGGCCAACCCGCAGCTCACTACCTAGGTCGCCAACTACCAACCCGCCGGACTAGAACCAGTCCGTGCGGTCAAATCGCCCAGGTCGCCCGGACTGCCGATCACCCCCACTTCCACTTCACCAATTTCAACACCCGCATACTTTCATTCGATAGAGTAGTAAAGTTTTTAATGTTTTGGTCGTCATTTACTTTAAAATATTTAACAATATAGAATTATAGATCAGAATGATGGCGCATACATATATATATATATTAGTGGTGCGCATAAAGCCCGGCGGGCCCGGGCTTGGGCCGGGCCTGTCGGGCCCAGACTTTTCCGAACCGGGCCCGGCCCGGCCCGGTCTTTGCACTGTAACCGGGCCGGGCCGGGCTATGCTCCCTGGGGGGGCCTAGTAAGGCCCCCCAGGCCGGGCCGGGCCGGGCCCAGGCTAAGCCTGACCCGATTAAATTTTTTTTAAAAAAAATTTAAATGTTTTTTTTATTCATAAAAAAAATCAAAGCATAGAATTTACAAAAAAAATAAAAAAACACATCGCAATATTGAAAAATAAAATTTTTATTAATGTAACGAAATTATACAAATTTAAAAATTTGAAAATATACATAAATTTGCAAATATACAAAAATTTGAAAATTTTAAATTATTAAATTAATAATGCTAAAAATAATAATTGTGAATGACAAATTACAAATGACAAAAATACAAAAGTTGTCTAGTGGCCCTAGTTTAAATTGATCGCGTCCATCTCATCTTCCATGTCCGACGAGCTATCCTCGATCGCTGAAATATGCTGCTTTCTCTTCATCGCGTCCAGGTGGTCCTTGTAGCATATGCAGATTTCGAGCGATTCTTCGCTTAGCCGACTTCTCCGCTCGTTTAAAACCCTGCCACTAAGAGAAAAAGCAGACTCCGAAGCTACCGTGCTAGCTTGGATCGTTAGTAAATCTCGGGCCATATAAGCCATAATAGGATAGGTATTTACTTTACTTTTCCACCATTTTAAAATATTGAAATCTTAGAGCCGTTGGTTCTAGCTAGTCCGGGCTTAGCCCGGGCTTTTCCAGGCCCGGGCTAAGCCCGGTGACCGGGCTTTGCCCGGCCCGGCCCGGGCCGGGCACCGGGCCGGGCATTGGCCTTATACTGGGGCCCGGAAAGGCCCCATGGCCCGGCCTGGGCCCGAGCCGGGCTTGGCCCGGGACTGGGCCTACCGGGCTTTTCACCGGGCCGGGCCGGGCCGATCCGATGAGCCCGATTTTTTTGGACACCTCTAATATATATCCTGAGAAAATGAAAAAAAACTTACATAGGGAGACAAATTCAATGCCAACACATGCAATAATTCTCCTAATGCCAATAGTTGTGTGGATTTATGCATTTTGCATATACAACAACTAAAGAGATAAAGGGTCTGTTTGGCGCAGCTCTGGCGGATGGAAAATCTCTATTCCATCCGCCAGAGCTGCTTTATATGTGTTTGGGACAGTTCCTTATGAAGAGCTTTTCAAAAATCTGGAGTTGTTTTGCAGCTTTTAAGAAATCTCTCTCCCCCCAGCTTCAGCTTCCGCAAAATAGCTTTCTCTCTCACAGGTTTTGGAAATCTAATGGTTTCTTCAGTTGGAACATGCTCAGAGGCCGGACGGCCTTCCTCCGGCGATTCCGAGCCCCGGACGGCCTTCCTCTGGCGATTCCGAGCCCCCCCACGTCCTTCCTCCGGCGATTCCGAGCGCACTTCGTCACATAACACCCAAACACTCTGCAATTTTTCAAAACTGCTCCCCAGAGATCTATTTTAAAACAGCTCTATCCGCAATCTGCCAGAGCTGTCCCAAACAGAGCCAAAATTAAGAGATAAACTTCCTGTAAACTTCTTACTCTGAGAAACCCATACAACAACTAAAGAGATAAAATAAAAAAACCAACAGATTTTACTAATTTTGGCTCCCTTAAGGGAGACTTATTTTCACCGGTCAAGCGGTTACGATCACATGAACCAGATCATAATTAAGGTCTGGTGCGTGCGGTCGCAACCGCTTGACCGGTGAAAATAAGTCCCCCCAAACGAAGCCTTAATCTCCAGAATGTCTCTGGTTCTGAGTTCTGGCAACGGCGTGTAACACTCCAGTTTTCTGGACTTGAGGCTTTAGATGTTACCGCGGGGGCGGTAGCTCGCTATCGCCCGACGGTAATCTTCTTGCGTTGAGTGAAAGGCGTTGAGTGGTAGGGGTTGAGTGTGTTGAGTGGTAGGCATCGAGTACATCGAGTGGTAGCGCGTGGCGTTAGCTAATTACCGCTCGGCGGTAGCCTTCAGGCATTGAGTGGAGGCGTTGAGTGGTAGGCGTTGAGTGCGTCGAGTGCTAGCGCGCGGCATTGGCTAGTTACCGCTCGGCGGTAGCCTTCATGCGTTGAGACGAAAGCGTTGAGTGAGCTATCGCGCAGTGGTATTACTACCGTCGGCGGTAGCGCTGCATTATTTTTGGCCGACGGCTCGGGAAGTTAGCGCGACGCAGTAGGTAGCTACCGCCCGGCGGTAGCATGCGAGAGAAATTTTGTAATGGCTGAGTTTAGTCCGTCCGATCCTTCTTGGGATGTAATCCTATGGCGCAGGACACTCCGTCCAAGATACTTAAGTAGGGTTGAAAGGTTGTTTTCCCTCATTCTTCTCATTTTGAGTGGAAGTTAGGGTTTGGGAGAGGATTTGGAGGAGAAAGAAGGACTTTCTCCGACATTAACGAAGCTCCGAGCCTCCATTCGTCGAACAAAGGCCAGATCCGTGGAGAGGACTTGAAGGCGCACATTTTCATCCGTGCAAAGCAAGATCTTCATGGCTAGGAAGAGGAGTCGTAAGGTAACGACATTTCTCCTCTCGGTCTTTAGGATGCGTGCATGACATCCGTTTTATTCTTGCTTTCTTTCAAGCATTTAGGAACCGGATCTCTCAAATGAGAGGGGTTCGGGTTGCCATGGTTCAAGAGGATCCATCGGGTCGATTGTGTCCGTCCCCGGCATGATATTGCATTAGAAATCCGCTCCGCTAGTGGATTAGGCATGGTGGGTGAAGTCGTAGTCGTGACTATTATTCCGACTCAGTGATGTTGCATAACGAGATTTAAGGATGTTGGATCTAGTGGCCAACCTTAGAGGGTGGGGGGGGGTGAATAAGTTTTTGCGAGTTAATGGAAAATTCGAATTATTTTTGTCCAGAAAACTAGTTTTGGAAGCTACCGTGGGGCGCTAACTTGTTAGCGCGCGGCGGTAGGTCACAGACCCCGTTTTCCTGGGCAAATTTCTACTTGGAGATTTATGCACCCTTTAGAGAAACACCGGCTAACATCGCAACATTACAAATAATAAAAACAACAGTACATGAATTTTATTCAAACTAAGTCAATACCTGTTTTTAAAATTACAACTTGATCTCCATGACGCCGGAGATCAGAGGCGGTGAAAATAAAATCTCTTTTTTTTGTTTTCTATACCGACCCACTACCTGGACCGGTTGGCTCTCTCCCTTTCCTTCCAAGAAAGGTCTTCGAGCCCACTCTTCACCTCCACACAAGGAAGGGTCTTAGAGTACCGCTAGATCCACCGATCTAGCTAGACGTCCCTATCCCCAGGACGATTTTCCACGGAATCCTACCCCGGATTCCGACGACATTCCCCAGTCGATTTCTCACGAAACCCTTTCAGAATTTCGACGACCCTCCAGTCGATTCCCTTCACACAAACAACTAGACAAATGGAGTTTAAAGTAAAATACAAGGAATAAGAGAAAACTCCCCTCTAACTAGAACCCTTGATGTTGATGACGATTCACTTGTAAAGGTTCAATCTTTGTGACTTGATAGTCTTCCTCTTTGATGTTCTTCAGATTCGTGAAGGTGTGCGCTTGATGAGAGTTTTTGTAGCGAGGAACCTTCACGTGAAACTTAGGACGAAGGTTTATAGATCATCTTGTTGGTAGCCTTCAATTAGTGCGCATGAATACCTTTTTATCTCCTCTGAAGAACTCTCTTCCTCAATGAGTTAGGATGACCCCTTCCTTCCTTTTAGATGGCTAGGGCGAACTCCCCTTTCAAATTTTGTGAAAAATCGTCGCAAGAAACTCATGTTCGGGTTGTTTTAAATAGAGAGAGCTGTGCAGGAAGTTACCGCAGGGCGGTAACTAGTTATAGCGCGACAGTAACTTCAAGAGAACAAAATCCCTCCTTTTCTTCATGTGCTTGCAACCGAACAACTCCTCGTGTCATTGCAGTCCTTGGCTTGCCAGATATCTTTGTGCTTGCAACCAATCAACTCTCCGTAGTCATTGTCATTCTTGGCTCGCCAGAGTTCTTTGTGCGCGAACGGGAGGGAGACGGCTTTCTTCCCTTTATACGAAGATGAACGAAACGGACGCAAGGAGGCGGCTGAAACCTCGACTGCAGGAACTTCTGTCTAACTTTCGTCTGGATTCCCCTATTCAGTCAGGGCACAGAAACCAAGGCGACATTTTATACGTCTTGGTGAAAATATGCTTCCGCCGGCGGTAAGACTAGCGCCCGGCGGTAGGTTCGCGCGCTTGTTGTGCCAGCTGTCGTCCTAATCTGAAATAATAATTAAAACGAATAGTTATTGTTTCAATTATGCTAGCGCCGCGCGGTTACAGCTTCGTCCTCACGGTAATGTTGGACACAACGATTCGAGAACAACACGTCGATATTCGTCGATCGGCAAGCGCGGCGCGGTAGGGCTAGCGCTGATTTCTTCCAGAGCACTAAGTCCAAATAATTCATTCTGATAATGCCTGCGGTAGTACTAGCGTCAGGCGGTAGGCTAGTGCCTCGACAAATCTGGGTCGACGTTCGTCGAAGGTCTAGCGCGACGCAGTAAGACTAACGCTGATTTCTTCCCGAGCGCTAAGTCCAAATAATTCATTTCGGTAGCGCCTGCGGTAGTACTAGAGTCAGGCGGTAGGCCAGCGCCTCGACGAATCTGGCTCGACGTTCGTCAAAAGGCTAACGCGACGCGGTAAGTGATAGCGCTTGGCAGTAGCATCCATAGGAGCCTTTTTCCTTTGCTTGGATCTGTCAACCTGCACACTCTATCATCACACGACATGATCAAATACAACCTGGGAGTTGATATTCTCAAACGCAGGGTATGTGAAACATCGGTTCCAACAAAATTCCCCTTTTGATAATATCAAATCCCATTCATGATAAGTAATACATGAGATAGAGTGCATATAGAAAATAAGAGTGATAAGCGAACAATCAGGTTGCAGGTTCTTTATGGCTCCCCTACACGCACGCTCCCCCTCTTTACATGTTCGACTTGCTCCCCCTATCTATGTGCACACACTGTTAACATGCTCCCCCTACATGTGACATCTCCTGACCCGTGACTCATGCTCATGAACATACTCATGAACAATTTATTCTCCCCCTTTGATAATATCAAAAGGGAGGGCAAGGACAACAAGACATGCAGGATGAAAAGTAGTAGATATGATGAGCGTTTAGACAAATAGCATATAGTGCACACATAAAGTAAAGTTAGAGATGATAATCAAAGAGGTGACTCAAAACGGAATACATATCAGAGAATTGTAAGCACATGGGTCACAAAATGGAGCAAGGTACATAGACAGATAAAATCAATTTTCATAGTTCATATGAATTGGACAGCACAGACTAAACTAGGCATACAACAAGTACGTCTACAATGCTATAAGACTAAGGAAGTAATCAAGTGAGACAAACATTGAAAGCGTCATGAGTGTAAATCGTGTGCTAGTACATATTGTGCTAAAAAGAGATAGTGTAGTTGCAGTCCAATTCTTATGTGTGAAAGTCTTAGATAAGGCAATGACATGTGTACGTGTATCCTCGAAAACGAGATAACACTAAAGGGAAAAAATAGCATATTGTCCATGTGAATCTCAATCGTCTAGGAACCTAACACAAGAGAAATACGGTGAATAATCACCTCACATGTCATTCGATGTCATATATAGGCAAAAACTTGGGGCACTAAGCTAAAGATAGAGTCGATGCACAAGATCGAAGTGACTCTTTAACCAAGGTGCTCATTCTCACAATGCTCATGAAGACTTATCAGGAGGAATGAGTAGTGCTTGGGGGGACCGTGACAAGAGATGTGATAGCTTCCATAGTTTTATTTCGACAACATAGAGCTATCACTTTAATCATTCATTTTCTTTAATGTTCACGGAGCCCCGAGTCAATCAAAATCTATCCACCTAGATAGATACACTTTAACTTGTATACATATGACTTTTGTACTAGAGTGTTGGCCCAAAGTTTCAAGCCTAGTATACTCACAAGTGTATCGTGACATTAATTATTCACCGTATCTCTAGCCTGTTAGAATATAGTCTCACGATTTAGAGCATGTACGCATAACATTTTTCATCTTGAGTGCACCGGCTAGGGACGTGTGTATCATGTGAAGTCATTCCCCTATCTAAGTCCTCACACATATCTAGAGGCATAGACAATAGACACGACCCCGTCCTATCGCACTCAATAGCTAAGCACTTATAGATTCAGTCCACTATGATCGGAGGACAATGTTTGCATAGATTAAAAGTCTGAACTCAAAGATTGTACATACACGTTATGGTCTAAGTCACAGTCATGTGAGCCCTAAGAAATGAACGATCCATAGTTTTTTTTCATTTTTATATCATTTTTTTAAAAATAAAAATACAAAGCAATGAACACACAAAGAGATATATGAACCTTTTTTGTTCTTTTAAATTATTTTATAATTATATATATATATATATTTAAAAAAATAATTGTATTTTTCTATAAACATGAAGTCTCAAAAAAATATGTGATGCAAACACAAGATACCATGATAGAATATTGTGCATGAATATAACGTACATGATAAGTGAAATAAAGTTCATGCAGTGGATATGTGAATCCTAAGTATGCCCAATAATTTAATACCTAAGCTATATGTCTACACCCTAGCCCCGTACTAAGTGACAGATGGGCATGAGGAGCTGCATAAATGCCGTAGGGTGGGGTGTTAATCCCACATGCACACAGAAGAACCCGATCAACCTAACACTCTTTCCCCCCAGCGCCACACAAGGACCTACTGGAACCCTCCCCGGTTAAGTACAAGACATGGTTTACAGGTTAGTGTTTCTCAAGCACACACACCTACGCGCACGCTATTGTGAGACATACATATGGGTGAATGATTGCAAGCATACTAAGATAGCATGATAGATTTATGATAAACGGTAAATTATGGCCACTTCGAAATGATATGACTTATATTCCAATTTGTTCCGTTAGATTGATTTATCATTAATTTTAATATGAGAAAGTCATATAACAAAAATATATCTAAGTGTTCATGGCATGTTGGCTTAATAAAAAATACAAAAGCAAAAATAAACAAATGTGAAAATAAAATACAAAAAAATTGCGAAAACAGAAAAAACATTAAGCATATCGTGAAGTAGATTATCGAGTAATTTTTGTTTGATTAGTTTCTACTTCACGCAATTTTTTGATACTAATGGATAAAAGATTTAGGTATCCAAAAGGAGCAAGGGGTGATGGTTCCTTTGGGTACCCAAACATAGTATGGTACACCTTGTGGAGATGACGGTAAATGAGCCCTTTTGAGTGGAATGAGTGCGCTATTTTGAATGAAGGGCCTCCATTCATACTTTGGTTTAATGTTATTTTTATGTTGTAAATTTCCTCTTAGATTTCTACAAGTCCTTATGTGATGAGCTTCAGTTGAACAATCTTGCATTTGAGGTTTAGATATATTGAAATTGTTCTCTGAGTTAAGATTATGTTGCTTAAGGTAAAGACTCATATTATAATAATTCTTTGAAGGAAATCTAAATTCATTTGATTTTAAATTGGGTGTGACTTGAGGTTGCAAAAGAAGATGATTTTTCTGTTTTGGAATTTCATTTACACGCACTTGAAATTTTCTACTCCTATTGATTGACTTAGTTATTATATGACAATTCATATTCAACATGCTCTCGAGTTTTGCTTGAAAGTTAGGAGTTATATTTTGTGAGTGTTTAATCATAATTTCCTTAAGCATGTTGATATTTATAAGTAATTCTTCGATTTTAATTTTGAGATTATGTCTAGCTTTGTTGTACGCGATTGTGCTATTTTTAAGAGTTGAGACTACAGATTCAATATGTGATTCATATTTATTTTTGTATTCCTCAAAAGTCTCATCCATCTCTTTAATTTCATTTTTATAATTCTTACATCCTGCACAATCACTTTTCAACGATGAGTTTTTTTAAACATAATTTATCATTTTGTTCTTTTGCAAAGCGAATCTCTTGTTCAAGAACCTTATATTTTTCTTTTAATTCATTATAATCTATACAAGGTGTAGACATGTTATCTGAAGAGCGGTTGGGTGGAAAAGTCACATCACAATAGGGTTCTACATTAAGTTGTGTTTTTAAAGTTTTGTTTTCTAGTCGTAGGTTTGAATTAATATTTTTCAACTTCTTAATTCTACGTTTAGCATTTTCTAGCACATGCAATATAGAGATAGATTTATAAGCAGAAAGGGAATTCGATTTCCTTACAGAGCTCTTGGATGAGGCAAGATTGAGGTATAGGGTTTCTTTGACTTCTCCATGTGTTTTCTCATCCATTGTTAAGATTTCATCTTCCCTTTCCATTGATGCGGTTGTCCAGTCTTCCTCCAAGGGCAAGTCTTCATTTGGTTCTTCACGTGGATCCATGAAAAATTGCTCAGATTCATTACCTATAGAAAGAGAACTATAAGTTAGCTCAAGAAAATTCCATATATCATAAGCAGTGGAAAGCGCATGGATTAGTTTGAAAATATCTTGACCAAGCCCAAAAAATAAACTATTCATAGCTTTGGCATTTAAATGACATTCATGCTTATTTAAATTATTTGGGGGCTTGATAACGTCATGTTCCAAACTTCGATATTTAATGATATAAAGAATTTTCTCATTAGCATTCTCCATTCGTTATAGTTCAATTCTATAACTAGAGGTGGTGCAAACGAATTTTCAGTGTACAATTTTTCATCCCCACTGGTCGATTCAAGATCAGGGTTGGCCATTATCCCCGGTAGTGAAACTGATTTGGAATAACATCCTCTGATACCACTTGTTCGATCTAGTTGCCAACCTTAGAGGAGGGGGGGGGGTGAATATGGTTTTGCGAGTTAATTGGAAATTCGAATTATTTTGTCTAAAAAAGCTAGTTCTGGAAGCTACCGCGGGGCGCTAACATGTTAGCGCGCGTCGGTAGGTCACATACCTCATTTTCCTTGGCAAATCTCTACTTGGAGATTTATGCACCCTTCAGAGAAAATTCGGCTAACATTCACAACATTACAAATAATAAAAACAACAGTACATGAAATTTATTCAAACTAAGTCAACACATGTTTTTACAATTACAACTTGATCTCCATGATGCCGGAGATCGGAGGCAGTGAAAATAAAATCTCTTTTTTTGTTTTCTATACCGACCCACTACCCGGACCGGTGGGCTCTCTCCCTTTCCCTCCAAGAAAGTTCTTCGAGCCGGCTCTTCACCTCCACACAAGGAAGGGTCTTAGAGCCTCACTAGATCCACTAATCTAGATGTCCCTATCCGCAGGATGATTTTCCATGGAATCCTACCCCGGATTTCGACGACCTTCCCCGGTCGATTTCTCACGAAACCCTTCCCGAATTTTGACGACCCTCTGGTCGATTTCCCTCACACAAATAACTAGACAAAAGGAGTTTAAAGTAAAATACAAGGAATAAGAGAAAACTCCCCTCTAACTAGAACCCTTGATGTTGATGATGATTCGCTTGCAAAGGTTCGATCTTTGTAGCTTGAGAGTCTTCCTCTTTGATGTTCTTCAAATCCGTGAAGGTGTGCACTTGAGGAGAGTTTTTATAGCGAGGAACCTTCACGTGAAACTTAGGACGAAGGTTTCTAGATCATCATGTTGGTAGCCTTCAATCGATGCACATGAATACATTTTGATCTCCTCTGAAGAACTCTCCTCCTCAATGAGTTGGGATGACCCCTTCCTTCCCTTTAGACGGCTCGGGCGAACTCCCCTTTCAAATTTCGTGAAAAACCATCGCAAGAAACTCAAGTTCGGGTTATTTTAAATAGAGAGAGCTATGCAGGAAGTTACCGCGGGGAGGTAACTAGTTATAGCGCGGCAGTAACTTCCAGAGAACAAAATCCCTCCTTTTCTTTGTGTGCTTGCAACCGAACAACTCCTCATAGTTATTGCAGTCCTTGGCTCGCTAGAGATCTTTGTGCTTGCAACCAATCAACTCTCCGTATTCGTTGTCATTCTTGGCATGCCGGAGTTCTTTGTACGCGAACGGGAGGGAGACGACTTTCTTCCCTTTAGACGAAGATGATCGAAACGAACGCAAGGAGGCGGTCGAAACCTCGAGTGCAGGAACTTCTGTCTAACTTTTGTCTGGATTCCCCTATTCAGTCTGGGCACAGAAACCAAGGCGGTCTTTTATACGTCTTGGTGAAAATAGGCTACCGCCAGCGGTAAGACTAGCACCCGGCGATAGGTTCGCGCGCTTGTTGTGCCAGCTGTCGTCCAAATATGGAATAATAATTAAAACGAATATTTTTCATTTCAATTGTGCTAGCGCTGCGCGGTTACAACTTCCGACGCACGGTAATGTTGGACACAACGATTCGAGAACATCGCGTCAATATTCGCCGATCGGCAAGCGTGGCGCGGTAAGGCTAGCGCCAATTACTTCCAGAGCGCTAAGTCCAAATAATTCATTTCGGTAACGCCTGCGATAGTATTAGCATTAGGCAGTAGGCCAGCGCCTCAATGAATCTGGCTCGACGTTCGTCGAAGGTCTAGCGCGGTGCGGTAAGACGAACGTTGATTACTTCCCGAGCACTAAGTCTAAATAATTCATTTCGGTAGCGCCTGTGGTAGTACTAGCATCAGGCGGTAGGCCAGCGCCTCGACGAATTTGGCTCGACGTTCATCGAGAGACTAACGCGACGCGGTAAGTGATAGCGCTTGGCGGTAGCATCCATAGGAGCCTTTTTTACTTTGCTTGGATCTGTCAACCTGCACACTCTATCAGCACACGACATGATCAAATACACCCTTGGAGTTGATATTCTCAAACGCAGGGAATGTGAAACATCGGTTCCCACAAAGGATTTTGCTAGAAATCCGTTTGCAGCAAGATGTCGTTTGTGGTGTTTGTCCCCCCTTATTTTTGTGTGAGAACGAATGGTGGATTAGGGCGGGAAAGGCTTTGTTTGTTGATTGATGTGCAAAGGCGTGGTTTATCTCTATGGTCGGCTGGCTAGCCAGTGATGCGTAAGTTATGTGTGGAGAGTGTCCCGGCGATACAAGTCCCCTTCTATAAAACTGACAATAATGCCAAGTTTTGGACAAGCCCATGCAATGAAGCCCACGAGCAGGCGGGGCCAAGCAAGGGTTCTTAGCATCGGTTGTTTGTTTGTGAGACGGAATCCTGCCGTGAGAAGTCAGAGCTTGCTGGCATGCCCGGGTTTGACACCCGCGAGCGGGTGGGGCCTTGCCAAGAGATCTGTGTGGCGGATTGAATGTCATTAGGGGAAATGGAAGTACCCGTGTGATGTGATGTGATGTGATGCATGATGATGTGTTAGATTCATGCGCTATATGGTGTCTTGGGTGAAACTCAGGTTTGCATACATGCTGCAATATTATAGGCTCCTTTTTAATAACTACTCAACCTAGAAATATGTTTGATGTATGTGACATCCTAATATTTTTCTTTACTCTACATATTTATATACATTTGCATATAAAGTGTTGACCTGCAGGGTGATGGAGTATCCCAGGATCCGCTAGGGACAGCCGGGAGAAGATATTTTGATTACACAGTTGAGGTCAGCCTTTGCTGACCCACGTTACAACATATTTTTACAGGGCAAGGATCGCAAGCAGGAGCAAGCTCGCTGGCCAAAAAGTCCTAAGCCTCATGAAGTGGATTATCTTATATTTACTTATATTTTGTTGAATGCTTTGCTCCGTGAAGTGTAATCCGACTTGCATGTCGAGGTAGTCTAGGAGTGGTAAAGTGTGTTACTCTATTTGTTGTTATTTCAGTTTTTGGACTCATGGTAGTTGTAAGGTGATAGATTTAACTTCAAGATAACCTAAACACCTAGAGGGGGGGGGGGGGAGGGGGGTGAATAGGTTCTTATCCTTGTTTAAATTTAAGGCAGAATATACCTTCAGTTCTTTAATATAAAACTGAAAACTCTACAGCTAACACAACATATATAATCACAAAATCTATAATAACACAAATCACAGATTGCACACTGATTTATAGTGGTTCCCCATGGTCTGGGTACATCCACTTTCCCCCTTCGCCTATCCAGCAATATGCTAGATTCAGCCTAACTTCTTCCTTTTCCTCATATCCACAGATCTTACAGCTCAGAATCCTGAAGGATTCCTACAACTCAGAATGTATCCACACTCCTACAGCTCAGGCTAATAATCCCTACCTCAGCCTTGCCACAAGGCCTACAACTCAGAGAACCAATTCTCCTACACTCAGGCTCAAACAACCTTACCACTCAGAGATCTAAATCTCCTACACTCAGCCTTTATAACATAGGCTTACAACTCAGATCTTTGAAAAGATCCTACAGAATTTGATAAGTATTTTTGATGGACTCTTACCCTTGTTGAGAGAGAAAGGATAAGAGGATTCTTGATCAGCTTCTTGATGTGACTGATGACTGAAATCAACCTGTTCTTAGCTTTCTTCAAAACTTCTTGAATCTGAACTCAGTAGGGTTGATTTCCTTTGAAGTCGACTGACTGTTAGCTTCCTTCTTAGAATCCAGAAATGAATCTGAATCCTCCTTAACAGATTGGTTCAAGATCTGCTTCTTAGGATACTTGTGATTGTCTCCTTCTTGACTTCAAAACAGCTGGATCTCTCTCTCCCCAAATCTTCTGAAGTTCCTTGTTGAATTCTGGATTGAATTCTCCTTAGATAAAATCTGAGTGGATAATCACTTTAGAATGTCTTCTTAGATCTTCTCACGAAGATCTTCTTCCGTGTGACTTGCACTTTCTTGATCACAGATCAATCTCTCAATAGTTGTGTGTGTTCTGTGTGTTGTTCTTCTTTTTGATTTGACACAGTCCGTCTATATATAGGCTTCACCCATGGTAACCGGCTGATCCGGTTTCTAACGAACTTCTGACAAGTCTGACAGCTTTAGTAAACTTGTTTGAATGCACAGCTATCAAGTCCTCAAACAGTTCTTGAGCCTTTGTCTCTGTCGGCTAAGCGTCGAGACTAACTGTCATTATGTGTTGAGACAAACTGTCAATATGTGTCGACACAAGTGACTTAAGTGTCGACACAGACTTTGGTGGTGTCGACATAGCTGCCTTAATGTCGATACTGCTTCTTGACACTGCATCTTGAGAATGTGTCGACACTTAATATTTGTGTCGACACAAACACTTCTTCATTCCACAGCAATCAACTATGTTGAAACTCTACTGTGTATCGACACAAGTCCTGTGTGTCGACACGGTTGTTGTAGAATAATAATTCTGTGTGTCGACACAGCCTCCAGGTGTCGACACAGTTGATGTCGAGTCTGCTTCTGTGTGTCGACACAGCCTCCCGGTGTCGATACAGTTGATGTCGACTAACTATTCTGTGTGTCGACACTGCCTCCCGGTGTCGACACAGTTGATGTCGACTAACTATTCTGTGTGTCGACACTGCCTCCTGGTGTCGACACAGTTGATGTCGACAAATAAATTCTGTGTGTCGATATAGTTGCTTCAGGTGTCGACACAGCTTTTCCAAGTGTCGACACAGACTTTCTTAAGTGTCGACACATGGACTTAGAAAATTTTTCCTGCATTTTAGACAATACTTAACCTGCACATATAAACTCAAAATAACATCACATACACCTTGATTTATATCATTGAGCTAAGTGATGCTTCTCCAAATCAGGTACACATTTTCCAATGTACCGAACAATCTCCCCCTATTTGGAGAAGTCATAATCTTTTAGTCAATGATATACACCACTTATAATAAACAAACATTATGATGTATATAAGCATTATATGATAGGGCAACTTATAAACAAAACATATATCAAAATCACATCACAGAATAAGAATGCAACTTGAATGAACATGAAACATTATTTTGTTTATATTAACAAAAAGTTTCTAAACATCTGATTACATAGATTTCTTTTAAAAACTAAAAGTTACATAGTTCTTGAAAAATCTAATAAAACTAAATTAAGGCTGGACAGGCTCCTTGATGACTATTCCTTTCCCTGATCTAATCTTAGCCTGCACATTAGGTTCTGTATCTTCAATGGGCTTCTTGCCTTTCAACTCAGCCTTCTTTTGTGCTTCAGCCTTAATCCTTTGCCTTTCAAAATAATGAAAAGGCTTAGGGAAATACTTGCTAGGCTCCTGAGCATCAGGAAGTAGCTTCCCACTCTTAGCCTTTCTTCTGTATTGAACTATGGCTTCCTATCTTGCCTCATACTTCTGCCATTCCTGCTCATTATACCATTTACCCCTTTCATGAACTTGGTCTTTTACAGCTTTCCAGGCAGTTAATATGATATTTCTAGAAGTGGGGCTTCATTGATCAAAATCAGGTTTTAACTCTGCCTGCTCTCTGAATCTCTTCTTTGATAGTTGAGCATCTTGCTGAGCTTTCAGACCAGCTTCTAGTATATCTACCTTTTCAATAACAACATTACTAACTTGTTGTGGAGGGCTGTACATACACTGAACTTGTTGATGTATCATTTCAAAATCTGCAGGGGGGTAAATGACTTGGGCAACCTCAAGTTGATCACCTTCAAGTAGAGCTGGTTGCACACCTGACTCAGCCACATTATCATCATCACATAAGGGTGGATATCCCAGAGTGGCTCTAATACTGTTGGTTATCCATTTGGCATGATCAAAGCCTGTATATATTAACACCCTCTCCCCTTTATGACTTCTTTGGCTACATGATCTCTCAAATCATCTTTCTGAAATCTGATTTTCCCATCTAGGAAATTGATACCATATTTAAAAAATGACTTTAACTTTTGAAGCTTTTCAGTAATAAAATTCTCAGATGAAGTGATGGCAGTTTTAACTGAATCTAGGGCAGCCTATAGCTTCTTATCATATTCTTCCATGTCTTTAGCCCTTGCACCAGACAATCCAGTAACAGTATTTCTTAACTCAATTAAGATTGCATTGTGAGAATCTGCCAGATTCTCATTCATCCTCAGCTGGTTCTCAAGGACATAGCCTTGTTTGATGGCAATAGCATCCACTTGTTGCTTGATGTCTACCTGCTGCTGTGCTAGGAATACCACAGCATGGCCCCCCTTGTGGAAGCAATCAGTCATTTCTTTCTTATTCTGATTTACCTCAAATCTAATTGATTTTATATCTTGTGCTAGATCAAATTGGAGGGTCTTATGGATTTCATCCACATATTTTTACAAAAGCAGTCTCTGCTCATCTAATTTCATTTGTAAATCTACCAAAAATTTGTTATAATAAGTCTCAGGAGCTGGTTGTGGAGAAGTAGTTTGTAGTGCCCTTTTATAACTCTGGCTCTTTCTCTTAAAGACCAAAAGTTTTCTCTTCTTGGCATTCCTGAGTTCTTCATTCTCTGAATCAGAAGAACTGGCTATCTCAACCCTTTCTGGTGGAGTAGAGGGTGTATCATTTTCAGTGCCAATCTTCTCCCCCTCAAGATTAGCCTGCTCCCCCTCAAACCTCTTCTATTCCTCCTCAACCCTGATAAGCTCCTCCTTATCTGCTGCTCCCTCAATCTCAGGAAACAACTCTTCCATAGTGAATTCCTGTTGAATGTGAGCAGGTGATAGTTCTTTGTCAGCAGCATCAGCAACTCTAGAAGTATCTAGATTAGTTTGTGAATCTATTTCTTCTGATAAGTTGATTTTGTCTTCCTCTTGTACCTGTGCAGAATGTGGCTCCCCCTACAACTGTGCAGTAACTGTCTCCTCATGGACTTGGGCATTTTCAGTCAGGTCCTGGACCTGTTCCCTAACTTGCTCAGTAATATCATATACTGGTGATTTTGCTGCAGTCTCCAAATCAGGTATGTCCTTTGAGAGGACCCTATCCCATCTAGATATTATTCTGATGTCCATCCTTCTCATATGATTTATTTTAGATCCTGGAATCTGATGCATTACCTCTGGAATTGCTCCAGCCAGGTATAAACTTATCAATCTAGCCAAATTAGGCTTCTTGATTCCTTTCTTTATCTTCTCAAACAGAACTGCAGACCAATCTGTGTTAATCTTATAGATTATCCTTATCATCAGACTGAACATAAAGGCAGAGAGCCTATTATATCCTCCTGGTTTACACAAAATCACCTTCCCTACCACTTCAGAAAGAAATTTTCCTTGTTGATTCATCCCTTTTCTGTTAATTGCTGCTCCAATCTTTATGGTTGGATCCAATCCACACCACTGTAGTGCCTCCCTTGTCTTTGAGGCTGGGACCTCTTCTTCATCCTGAATTCTAGGAAGGTGAAGAATCTTTCTTAAACTTTTTAGAGTAAGTTTAACTCTATTACCATGAATGAACAATTTAATCTTGAGTCCAGTGGAGTCCACTGTTGTCGCAGAATAGAACTCAAACACTTCCTTCTTCCAGATCTTGGTAGGTTCAGATACAAGAAACTCCAATCTATTATCAGTAACAAGGGTAATGACCCTTCTAATCTCCGTCGTCGCATCATCAAAAGCATTGCGCACCAGCTCGTAGCCTTCGTTAATGTTGTCTTCAACCTTTGGCGCCATTGGAACGATGAGAAAGCTTGAATGGAGAGAAGAGAGTTTGTCGACACAGGGTTTTAGTCTCAAAAACCTGGTGAGCGTGTCGACAGAATTTGATCTGGACCTATTTATACTCTTTTAAACAAAGAAGGTCAAAAGGCGGGCAAAAACTGTCTAAATGTGTCGACACAGTTGAAATGTGTCGACACATACTTCTAATGTCTCGACAATAATGTTGACCTCTATGTGTCGACACACATTGATGATGTGTCGACACTTGACTTATGTAGTTGTTGAACAGAAATTCTGCGTCGACACTTATTCGAAGTGTCGACATAAATGCTGAATGTGTTGACATCACTTCTCTTGATGTATCAACACTACTTTCCTGGATGTGTCGACACTTTGTCCCATAGGTGTCGACACTACGATACTGAGTCGATAAAATTTCCCTGAATTGTCGACACAACTCCTCTGTGTCGACACTTTATTACTTAATGTGTCGACACAATTTTACTTAGCCACTTTTGGTAATCTAACATATGGTCAACATTCCTAATTCAATTTTAAATCTATTGAATTTAGTTTCATCTAGAGGCTTAGTAAATACATCTGCAATTTGATAATCTGTCTTAACAAATTCTAGTGAGATGTCCCCCTTCTCTATATGGTCTCTAAGAAAATGGTATCTTATTTCTATATGCTTAGTCCTACTATGTGAAACAGGATTATTAACAATAGATATAGCACTTTTAGAATCACATAAAAAGGGTGTTCTTCTTACTTGAATACCATAGTCTCTTCGCTGATGCTGAATCCATAACAGCTGTGCACAGCAACTTCCTGCTGCCACATATTCAGACTCAGTTGTGGAAATTGCCACACTAGTCTGCTTCTTACTGCTCCAAGATATCAATCTTCCTCCCAAAAATTGACATGTACCTGTAGTGCTTTTCCTATCTTCTTTACAACCTGTAAAGTCTGCATCTGAATATCCTGTTAGTAGAAAATCTTCATTCCTAGGGTACTAAAGGCCTAGATTAGGTGTACCCTTTAGATATCTCAAAATTCTCTTTACTGTAGTGTAATGAGATTCTTTAGGGCATGATTGGTACCTAGCACAGACACATGTTGCATACATAATGTCTGGTCTACTAGCAGTGAGATATAGTAGTGAGCCAATTATCCTCTATACAAAGACTCATCTACAGGTTTACCTGCATCATCTTTGCATATAGGCATACTTGTTCCCATAGAGGTTCTCATGGTGGAGGATGATTCCATATCATATTTCTTAATTAACTCCTTGGTGAACTTAGACTGGGATATGGACAAGCCATCATCAGTCTATCTTACTTGGAGTCTCAAGAAGAACTTAAGTTCCCACATACTACTCATTTCAAACTTCCCTTGCATAAGTTTAGCAAACTTCTTGCAAAGGTTGTTTTCAGTAGATCCAAAAATTATGTCATCTACATAAATCTGAACTAAAATTATCTTTCCTTTAGACTCTCTTAGGAATAGAGTTTTGTCTATTTTCGCTCTTGAGAATTTATTCTCAATAAGAAAAGTAGACAGGGTTTCATACCAAGCCCTTGGGGCTTGCTTTAACCTATACAAAGCTTTCCTAAGTCTATAAACATAATCAGGTTTGAGAGAATCTACAAAACCTGAAGGCTGCTCTACATTGACTTCTTCGTTTAGATTTCCATTCAGGAATGCTGATTTTACATCAATTTGGAATACCTTGAATCCTTGATATGCTGCACAGGCAAGGAACATTCTAATGGCTTCCAGTCTTGCTACTGGGGCAAAGGTTTGATCAAAGTCTATTATCTCTTCTTGCCTGTATCCTTTTGCAACAAGTCTTTCTTTGTTCTTCACAATAATTCCATTCTCATCTAGTTTGTTCCTGAAGATCCACTTTGTTCCAATGATGTTGTGGTCTTTTGGTTTAGGAACTAACTCCCAGACCTTGCACCTTCTGAACTCATTCAGCTCCTCTTGCATGGCATTAATCCAATGTGGGTCTAGGATAGCTTCTTCAAATTTCTTTGGCTCTAATTGAGATAGAAAGCTTGAGTACAGGGCTGTGTTCAAATTCCTGCTTCTGGTTTGCACTCCATGTCTTGGATCACCAATTATCTGATTTACTAGATGATCTTTTAAGTGTCTAACAGCTGGAGGTAGTCTTTCATCAGGCTGAATATCTCCAGTTTCTTCAATGTGTTGCACCTCTTGGTTTTCTTCAGCTTCTATAGAGTCCTGTACTCCCCCTGGATAGTAGCCACCATTTTCCATTTCTTGATCTGTAGTTGAATCTTCTACAATGGAAAGCTTGTCCATTCTCTCATTATACCTGTTGGACTGCATGAACTACAAGGCAACTCACTATTGATTAATCTTGTTTCATCAAATACAACATGTACAGATTCTTCTACAACCTGTGTAATCAAGTTGCAGACCCTATAAGCCTTACTATTATTGCTGTACCCAACAAATATCCCATCTTGGAATTTAGCAGCAAACTTAGTTAGATAAGACTTGCCATTATTAAGGATATAGCACTTGCAACCAAAGATCCTAAAATAGGATAAATTTTGTTTTTTACCTTTCATGATCTCATAGGGAGTCTTTTTGTGGCACTTGGTGATAGAAGCCCTGTTGATCACATGACATGCAGTGTTTACTGCCTCAGCCCAGAAATATTCTGGGAGTGAAGTGTCACTCAATAGAGTTCTACTAGCCTCAATTAATGTTCTATTCTTCCTTTCAGCAATACCATTTTGCTGTGGTGTTCTAGGTGAGGAGAATTCTTAAAAATCCCAAATTCTTCACACAGTCTTGTCATACTTTCAGATTGAAATTCAGTGCCATGGTCACTTCTAATTTTGACCACTGTACTATCCAGTTCATTCTGAATTTGTCTGATTAAACTATGTAAAATACTTGGGGTTTCTGATTTTTGTC
This sequence comes from Platanthera zijinensis, assembly GCA_039513925.1. Lineage (NCBI taxonomy): Eukaryota > Viridiplantae > Streptophyta > Magnoliopsida > Asparagales > Orchidaceae > Platanthera > Platanthera zijinensis. Next base: position 49,675,265 of record CM077084.1, on the reverse strand, counting down.
TCAAAAAGAACACCCAGGAATATCTAGAATAGTCATCTTCCACCACAAAAGTGTAGACCTTCCTAACTAAACTATGAACTGGCATAGGACCAAAAAGATCCATATGTAAGACGTATAGACACCTCACTGAAACCTTGTTTTCAAGGCTATGAAAGGAGGATCTTTTTTGCTTGCCCTTTTGACAAGCTAAACATATCCCTTCCTTTATACACTTAACTTGAGGACCATTCCTCACTAACTCTTTGCTAAAGAGTTGGCCAATTGTTTTGTAGTTAAGATGGGCCAGCCTCTTGTGCCATTTGACACAATGAGAGACTCTCTCATCAGCTACAAGACAAATAGGAGAACCTTTGTTCTCACACTCAAAATTAAGACAGTACACATTCCTCTTTCTATATCCTGTCAAAATGATCTTTTGATCACTTGACCTTTTGATATGACATCCATTCTTAACAAATAAAATATCATATCCTAAATCACTCAGCTGACTTATGCTTATAAGGTTGTGTCTCAAACCCTTCACATAGGCCACTTGAGTGATAGTAATCTGGTTACTAGAAATGTTACCAAATCTTTTGATGATTCCTTTTTCAGAGCCACCAAAGATTACTTTAGGCTCATTTAAGATAGGTAAATACTCCTTCAACAATCCCTTTGTTCCAGTCATGTGCCTGGAACAACCACTGTCCAAGTACCACATAGGGGTATGGTGACTTGGACTCACCTGCAATAAAGAATTACTTCTCCTTAGAACCCAAGTAAGTCTTGGGTCCTTGGTTCAGGTTAGCTTCAATCTTAACAAATCTACCTGCAGCTCTTCTAACAGGTAGACTGTTGTTCTTCCTGACACTAGTGTTGTGCCAGCAATCTATGGCATAATGACCTATCTTGCCACAGCACCAGCATTCATACTTGTTGTATCTATTTTTAGATACATTCTTGACAGTCTGGTTGACAACAAAACTTTTGTATTGTGCTGGTACTACTGCAGCTACACCCACTGGTTTCTCACAAACATGGGGTTTATGAACATGGGCTGTCTTATTAATATAAGCACCCTTGTCATTCAGAAGTTCAGTCTTACTATGACCATGAGTATTCTCAAGGTCATACTTATTAGAAGGCACATGTACCTTTCTAAAAACTACAGGAACTTTAAAATTCAATGGCTGGACTGAGGCTTTGCCCTTTCTCTTGAATTGGACAGCCCAAGAGTTACCTTTAAAGCCTATTCCAGCCTTACCCTTTTGAGCCACAAACTCATCTATTAAGGGTAAAACTGATTTTGGCTTGGAATAACTAGCCACCAAATCTTTCTCATTTTGAAGTCTGACTTCCAGACATTTAATTAGATCATTTTTATATGTGATTGTACCCATCTGAATAATTGTTATAGTTTTCAATTTGACAACCTCATTCATTTTTTGATCCAACTCTTTCTCTAAACCAGAGACAACCATCTTAAGATCTGCAATTTCCTTAGCCTGAGTTTTGGCCAGGTTCTTGCTTTTCTTTAGTGCCTGCAACAAGTCCCCATATTCATCTATCAGCTGATGAATATCATCTTCAGACTCAGATCCATCCACATCACTTGATGCAGATGTAGCTGACTCTGTGCCAGTACTACAAACGTAATTACTAGACAAACATTGTACCTTGCTAGGACCAGGCTGATCCTGGCACTTATCTTCTTCTGATACAACCATCAGTCCCATGCACTGATGGTCTTCTTATGCATAGATAGAGTTCAGCAATTGCATAAACTCATCTTCTTCATCTGCTGCATATAGGCCAATGTATGCCTCAGCTTCAGATTCAGATTCTGAAGATGATTTGTCTGTCAAGCTCTTCTCCTTCTTAGCAACAAAGGATTTCTCCTTCTTGCTCTTTTATTGAGTCTTTCTTTTATCAGCAGACTCCTTTCTTTTGTCTGTACACTCAGTCATAACATGTCCAGGCCTATTACAACAATAACAAACTATCTTTGATGTTGTAGATTTGCTAGGCTTAGACCTGCTCCTGTCCTTCCTAGATGACTTTCTCTTTTGATAATAGTCATCAGCTGGCTGTGATGTGGAGGGCCTTGACTTCCACTGCTTCTTCTTTAGGAATCTCTGAAACTACCTTGTGAAGGCAGCAAAGTCTTTATCTGAGTCACTGCTGTCTGAACTTTGGTTGTCTGAATTATCTAAAGTAATTTCAGCAACTTCCCTAAGAGGTGATGGAGACATCCACCTATTCTTTCTAGTGGCTTCAACCTTGAAGGCCACAGACTTTTCTTTATGCTCCCCTTTTGCATTTCTTTCTTCCTCTTTTCTAGTCATTAGTTGCATTTCATAAGACAACAACTTTCCAAATAAAGTTGGAGGTGAAATATCTGCAAGTTTGGCCACTTCCCTAATGACACAAATCTTGGTGTCCCAATCCTTTGTCAAGGATCTTAGGAATTTGTTATTCAGTTCATATGTACTGAAGACCCTTCCATAAGACATCAGTTCATTTACTATTCTATAGAACTTCTTATAGCACTCAGATATGCTATCTGACTTCCCTTGTCTGAAACTTTCATATTCCTGATTTAGCATAGACTTTCTATCTTGTCTAACTTCTTCAGAACCCTCCATGTAGACTATCAAAGTGTCCCACATTTTCTTGGAGGTCTTGCAGTGAATCAAATTCTGAAAGGTTGAATCATCTATGACACTTACTATGATATTCTGGGCTCTTTTATCCATAGTTGCCAAGATGATCTCATCCTTAGTCATCTCAGAAAAATCTTTGGGATTCCTTTGATTTGCATCTAGAGCAGACACATTCATTGGAATATAAGGACCTTATTTTACTGTAATATAGATCCTTGGGTCAGAAGCCTCCATAAACAATCTGACCCTTTCTTTCCATATTCCAAATATCTCCTTCCTACAGATGGGTAATTTCATAGAACCTAGTTCCTTGTGATTTTCTCCAGAACCCACTTTCTTTATTCTTGATTCTGCCTTAGGGATCTAACTCAGACTGTTAAGTCCTTCTTTGAGCAACCTCCCTCTGATACCACTTGATAGATTTAACTTCAAGACAACCTAAATACCTAGAGGGGGGGGGGGGTGAATAGGTTCTTATCCTTGTTTAAATTTAAGGCAGAATATACCTTCAGTTCTTTAATATAAAACTGAAAACTCTACAGATAACACATCATATATAATTACAGAATCTATAATAACATAAATCACAGATTGCACACTGATTTATAGTGGTTCCCCAAGGTCTGGGTACATCCACTTTCCCCCTTCGCCTATCCAGCAATATGCTAGATTTAGCCTAACTTCTTCCTTTTCCTCAGATCCACAGATCTTATAGCTCAGAATCCTGAAGGATTCCTACAACTCAGAATGTATCCACACTCCTACAGCTCAGGCTAATAAGCCCTACCTCAGCCTTGCCACAAGGACTACAACTCAGTGAACCAATTCTCCTACACTCAGGCTCAAACAGCCTTACCACTCAGAGATCTAAATCTCCTACACTCAGCCTTTATAACACAGGCTTACAACTCAGATCTTTGAAAAGATCCTACAGAATTTGATAAGTATTTTTGATGGACTCTTACCCTTGTTGAGAGAAAAAGGATAGGAGGATTCTTGATCAGCTTCTTGATGAGACTGATGACTGAAATCAACCTGTTCTTAGCTTTCTTCAAACCTTCTTGAATCTGTTGGTACCCTAGTTTGATTTGAGTTTAGTCTTCTCCTTTTGTCCCTTGACCCAAGAAATATCTATGGTCAATGGTTAGTGGTCTAGCTGTAGAGTCCTCGCTTTTCCAGATGAAGAATTTGGTTAAGTAGTTTTTCGTTCGACTATAGTCGAACGCCGCTCGACTATCGTCGACTAACTGTTCGATGATCGTCTATCAGTTGTTCGACTTTCAGTCTGCGAGGATAGTTCGACTATCGGTTGATAGTTCGACTATCTGTGTGCTTTGATAGTTCGACTATCTGTTTGGATAGTTCAACTATCTGATAGCTCGACTATCTGTTGATAGTTCGACTATCTGTCATTGTTGGGTAGTTCGACTATCTGTTGATAGTTCGACTATCTGTTCTGCGTTGATAGTTCGACTATCTGTTGATAGGTCGACTATCTGTTCTCGCTTGGTAGTTCGACTATCTGCTTTGATAGTTCGACTATCTGGTAGTTCTACTATCTGTTGATAGTTTGACTATCGGTTCTGCTTTGATAGTTCGACTATCTGTTGATAGTTCGACTATCTGTTTCGCTTTGATAGTTCGACTATCTGTTGATAGGTCGACTATCTGATAGCTCGACTATCTTCTGATAGTTCGACTATCTGTTGTGATAGTTCGACTATCTCCTATAGTTCGACTATCTGGATCGTTCGACTATCTGTCCGATAGTTCGACGATCTTCGTGCGTCGGTCGACGATCTTCGAGGGTCGTTCGACGTTTTCTGCCTGCCTTTTTATTTTGTATTTATTTATTATATTTAATTAATTAATACATTATCTGGCATGCTCTTTTCAGTTGTTTTATGATAATATTTCCAGGCAATATTTGCTCCATCCCTTATGCCTGAGTAAAATCTTTTCAGATAAAGTTGTTTGTCTTATTAGCTGACATTGTATTTTACTTTATCTGCTGTCAGTCCTTTATAGCCGTTAGACTGAAAAGTCTTTCTTCTGCTATAAAGAGTTTGTTTCTGATATGACTTTATTTATTACTTTATTATCAGATTGCTTCCTGCAGCTTCTTCGAAAGAGGTTTATCCCTTTTATAGAATATTTCTGCTGCAGAGATTGTTTGTCTTTTTGATATTTACAGCCCAGGTCTCAAGTTTCAGAAGAAGACACGAAATTCAAATTGAAGAGAGCCGTTGCTTGTTGCTGCTATAAAAAGGATCCTTTGAAGAAGGATTCAAGCTAGCTAACTAGCTACCCAGTTGTTCAATTAAGCATTCAAGCCTTCATCAAGATCAAGTCTTCTGCTCTCAGCAATACTCATCCAACTGAGAAGTGTTAAGCTCTTCTACTCTTCTTCAACCTGAGTTCTCCTGCTTCCAGGAAGATTCAAACTCAGAGTTCTTTTGAAGAAGAAGAAGAAGAAGACAGCTGCTTGAAGATTTCTAATTTTATTATTTATTATCTTCTTGTAGTTTTTTCCTTCAGATCTTTTTGAAGAGTTTTCTGCACTGAAGCAAGACTTCACCTGGACATCTTTGAGCCAGGGGGAGCCTTGATTCTTTAGAGCTTTCTAGCTCAGTGCAAGTTCTTGTGCTTCTCTAATCTTTTGTAAAATAGAGAAGACATCTTAACCTTCTTTCCCCCTCCTGTACAGGGTTATTACTCCCTTCAAAAGTATCCCTTAGTGGCAGGGCACCTGATCAAAAACCTGTGCTTGGTTTTTAGACACCTGATCAAAAGTCTAAAGGGTTTCTGGATCTACCTGAAGCAGATCCTGTTGGTGGCAGGGCACCTGATCAAAAACCTGAGTGGATTCCTACCTTGTTGGTAGAAGAGTGGACGTACCCAAGTTGTTTGGGGAACCACTATAAATTCCTTGTGTCGTCTGGATTGCCTTGTTTAATTCCTGCATTGTGGCTGTGAATAGATATAACTAGGTTGCTAATTGCTGATTAGGATTTCCAAGCCTTAACTGTAATTACAGTTAGCTTGAGTTTGTGCACAACACTTGTGTTAGGCTATAGGGTTAATTCTATATCTATAATCTTTTCATTCCGCATTTCACTCCAAGGGAGTTGGGTAGACCATTAAGTTTTGTCTAGTGCAAAATTTGATAACTCTATTCACCCCCCTCTAGAGTAGTATCTATCCCTTCACTTTTAATTGGTATCAGAGGGAGGTTGACTGACTGAATAGGCTAACACCTAAGTCACAAGATCCTGATAGATACCAAAGCTTATAGATATTCACTATCATGGCCCAGTCCAAGGATTATTCTAGCACCAGACCTCCAGCATGCAACTTAGCTAAGTTTGGCATCTGGAAGGCAAGGATAAAATTATATATGAATTCTATTGATGAAAGCATCTTTGCTTCTATTTTGTCAGGACCCCCAAGAGCACCTGCTGCTACTACTGCCTCATCATCTGATATGAGTGCAGTGCCTCCTCCAGATTACAACGATGAGTACAAGAAGGCCAAGATAGCAGATGCCAAGGCAATGAATATACTGGCTCAGAAATGTCTGATGAGGTATTCCAGAAGGTAGCTGACTGCTCTTCAGCAAAAGCTATGTGGGATACACTGAACCAGATTGTAGCTGGTTCAGCTGATGAAAGGAAGGACAGAAGGTCCAACCTTATCTCACAATATGAAAACTTTTAGAAAACTGATGCTGAATCAGTTGAAGCCATGTACACCAGGCTCAGCTCAATCATCAATGAGCTGAGGACCCTTGACAAGGACATATCATTGACAGAGGTCAATGATAAGATTCTAATGTGCTTCCCTAGCACATGGGATCTAAGGATTTGGCCCATCAAGGAAGCCAGAAGCACCACAGAGATCTCCACTGAAGCCCTTCTCGGCAAGCTCAAGTCTTTTGAGCAAGTGCTGAAGACAAGGGAAGCAGAAGCAGAAGCAAAGACTCCTACTCCAACAAGAAAAGAGCAATCTCTAGCTCTTAAGGTTGTTGATGCTTCTGAAGGCAGCCAATCAAATGAGGAGCTAATGGCATTGTTTGCCAAGAGGTTTCTCAAGATGGGGAGAAAGGAATTCAGAAAGAAGTCTTCACGATATGAAGACAAACCAAGGTATGACCGTTCACCTGCTAAAGAAATTATATGTTATGGTTGCAGGAAGCCTGGACACATCTTACCAGAGTGTCCAGAGGAGAAGAACAAAGACAAGAGGAAAGAAAAGGAACAACACAGGAAGCACTCCAAGCCATCCTCTTACAAGAACAAGAAAAATGAGAGAGGTTTCATTGCTGAAACCTGGAGTGATTCTGATGAAGAATCTTCCTCCTCTAGCTCCAGTGAGGATGAGGAAGAGAAGAAGGCAAAAGAAGTTTGCCTCATGGCAATAGATGCCTGCAGCAACCACTCAGCTGCAGAGAGTTCAGATTCAGATGAAGAGATGCCAATAGAAGATGAGGTACTATCTTCTTATGACTTCACTTCTGAAGAATTTAAATTAGATTTTAAATCTTTATGCTTAGATTTGATTAGCTCAGAAAAGGAGATAAAAGAACTTAGAAATAAGTTAGCTGACTCAGAATTAATTGCTACAGAAAATATTAGGTTAAAGGAAGATCTCACTACTTGTAGTGAAGAAATTAAATTTCTTAAAATGGAGTTAGCTAAGTCTAAGAGGTTAGAAGAATCACTAATGGTAGAAGCCTTAAGTTAGAAATTACCAGCATGACTAACACTAGGTCAGCTAATAACAAACTAGGCTTAGGAGCTTCTCCCAGTGAACCCCCAGTTTTTCTTAAAAATAATCTTTCAACTCCAGTGAACTTCATTTCAGCTAGTGGAATGAAGAACACTGAGCAAGTAAACCAAGTTAACAAAACTCTAAATAAGGCTAAGAGAGAGAAAAGAAAGAAATTTTTTTAAAGAAATGCAAAGAGCGTCGAACGCCGCTCGACGATCGGAAGCTCAATGGTCGAACGAAGCTCGACGATCTGAGCGCCCATCGTCGAACGTCGATCGACGTTTTCAATATGATTTTCAAAATCATCATCAGTACCATAGAAACCTAAATGAAAATAGAAACCCTAGGTTTGTTGACCCATCATCTGCATGGAGAATCCCACCTAGGAGATCTCACCCATTAGGTTATCACCCTCAGCCTGCATTTTCATTTATTTCTAGCTTTTCTTATGTGAAAAACAAGGGACCCAAGGTTACCTGGGTCCACTCTGTCTAAATAAATGTCTTGCAGGTGAAGGCCTATCCAATCACTCAAAATAAGTGGTATTTGGATAGTGGATGCTCTAAGCATATGACAGGAAATAAAGATCATCGGTCAAAATTCAAAGCTAAGCTCGGCCCAAAGGTTATCTTTGGAGATTCCAGCTGTGGTTAGACAGAAGGCTATGGCAGGATTACAATTGGAGATGTTACTTTCAAGAGAGTTGCATATGTGACTGGACTGACGCACAATTTGATCTCAGTCAGCCAGCTATGTGATGCTGGCTACAGGGTTTCATTCTCTAACTCTTCTTGCAATATTACTTTAAATAATAATGTTGTTTTAGTAGGCATTAGAATAGGTAATATTTATTTAGTAGATTTCAATACATCTCACTCTGAAATCTATTTATTTAATGAAGTAACAATTAATAATAATTCTTTGTGGCATAAGAGGCTTAGTCATGTTAACCTTAAAAATATATCTAGGTTATCTAAACACAACCTTGTTAGAGGTTTACCTTCTTACCCCTACAAGAAGGAGAGCCTATGCAAGGCTTGTCAGCTAGGCAAGCAAACCAAAAATTCTTTTAAATCTGTAAATAAAAGTGATTCTCCTAGAATCCTGTATCTATTACATTTGGACCTATTTGGCCCAATAAATGTACAAAGTTTAGGAGGGAAGTATTACACCTTAGTAATTGTAGATGCCTTCTCTAGGTTCAGTTGGGTTTTCTTTTTGAGAACTAAGGCTGATAACTTCAAAGCCCTTACAGACTTTCTACTATGTGTGCAGACTGAGTACTCTACTCATGTGGCCTTGATCAGAAGTGATCATGGTACTGAGTTTGACTCTCTTCTCATGCAAGAATTCTGTGAGAGAGAAGGTATCAAACATAGTTTCTCAGCTCCTAGAACTCCCCAACAAAATGGGGTAGTTGAAAGGAAGAACAGAACACTCATTGAAGTTGCTAGTATATTGTTGGCAGATGCTAACATGCCTCTCTCCTATTGGGCAGAAGCTGTTAGTACAGCCAATTATGTCTTGAATAGAAGTTTGATACACAAGCTTAAGTGTAAAACTCCTTATGAGTTGCTTAAAGGAAAGAAACCTAAAATTAATTATTTTAGAGTATTTGGTTGTGTTATTTATATTCATAATAACAATAAAGAATATCTTAGAAAATTTGAAGCAAAAGCTTCAATGGGAATTATGCTTGGATATTCCCAAGTAAGCAAAGCTTATAGGGTTTATAACAAATCAACCTGTAAAATTGAAGAATCTGTGCATGTATCTTTTGATGAGTCTCAGATGTTTTACAAGGAGAAGCAAAATTCTCCTTCCTCTAGTTCATTGCAGGTACCTGATGCTACTCAAGAAATTCTTCAATTATCAACTCTTCAGATCACTGAATCAGACAGTGATGAAGACATTGCAGAAGATGTTGTTGTACCACCAACAGTAGATCAAATTCCTCCTGAGGAATTAATCCCAACTGTTGCTGATGATCACATCCCACCTGCTGATATTGTCACACTTAGAGATCACCCTACATCTCAAGTGATTGGAGACATATCAGCTGGTGTGCAAACAAGACACCAATTAAGACAGGATGTGATGCATGCCTGTTTCCTCTCACAGATTGAGCCCCTCACCTTTAAAGATGCAGAGCTAGATCCCCACTGGATCATTGCTATGCAAGAGGAACTCAATCAGTTTGAGAGATGTAAAGTTTGGACTTTGGTTCCAAGACCTAAAGGCCAACTGATCATAGGCACCAAGTGGGTGTACAGAAACAAGTTGGATGCAAATGGAATTATTGTAAGGAATAAAGCAAGGCTTGTAGCTCAGGGCTACAGACAGGAGGAAGGTATAGATTATGACCAAACCTTTGCTCCTGTTGCAAGGCTAGAAGCAATAAGGATCTTCTTGGCCTATGCAGCCTATATGAAGTTTAAGGTGTTCCAAATGGATGTCAAAAGTGCATTCCTGAATGGTGAGCTTAAGGAAGAGGTGTTTGTTGAACAACCACCAGGGTTTGTTTCTTCAACTCAGCCCTCACATGTGTTTAAGTTGCAGAAAGCTCTTTATGGACTAAAGCAAGCTCCCAGAGCCTGGTATGAGACTCTAGCTAGTTTCCTTTTAGAGCACAACTTTACTAGGGGAGTAGTTGATAGAACCCTTTTCGTCAAGCATCACAAGGACACAATCCTGTTAGTTCAGGTGTATGTAGATGATATTATATTTGTCTCCATTGATCCCAAACTTTGCAAAAGGTTCTCTGACCTGATGCACTCTAAGTTTGAGATGAGTAGTATGGGTGTGCTGTCTTACTTTCTTGGTCTCCAAGTTAAGCAAGATGCTGATGGTATCTTCATCTCCCAATCCAAATATGCCAAGGAATTGGTAAAGAAATTTGGGATGGGTTATGCTTCAGCAATTCCTACACCTATAGCTACTAATGTAGTTATTGATTCTGATGATCACGGCAAGCCAGTTGATCAAAAGAATTATAGGGCCATTGTTGGTTCCCTATTATATCTAACTGCAAGTAGGCCTGATATAATGTTTGCTACATGCCTTTGTGCTAGATTCCAGGTCAACCCCAAGGAATCTCATCTGATTCTTCTAAAGAGAATCCTGAGATACCTGAAGGGATGTCCAAATCTAGGACTTTGGTACCCAGCTGAGTCAGAATTTGAATTAATTAGATATTCTGATTCTGATTATGCTGGTTGCAGAGTTGACAGGAAGAGCACCTCAGGAACTTGTCAGTTCCTGGGAGAGAGATTGGTCTCTTGGTTCTGTAAGAAGCAGGCTTCTGTCTCAACTTCAACTGCAGAGGCTGAATATATAGCAGCTGCTAGTTGTTGTTCACAGATCCTGTGAATTCAAAACCAGCTTGTGGATTATGGTTACTCACACAAGAATACCAAAATCATGTGTGATAGTACCAGTGCTATCTCAATTGCACAAAATCCAGTGAACCACTCTAGAACGAAGCACATTGAGATTCGACACCATTTCTTGAGAGATTGTGTGGAAAAGAACAAGATTTGTCTTGAGTTCATATCCACTGAGTTTCAGAGAGGTGATATATTCACCAAGCCCTTAGATGAACAGAAGCATCTGTTCTTTTTAGTTCAACTAGGCATGATAAATGGACGAGACTAAGTGTGACTATATCTGCCTATGTTGAAACCTGCTTGAAGATCGTCGAACGGATCAAGCCTATCATCGACCTCTGGTTAATGATCGCTTATCTATTTGAAGATCGTCGACCGGCGTTCGAAGATCGTCGAACAGGTCGAGCTTATCGTCGATCTCTGGATGACGACAGCTTGTTGTTTGAGAAGCCAGAAATAGTCGAACAATTGATCGACTACTCTGCTTCTGGGCCGATCGTCGAGCGGCCGTTCGACCATCGGGTCTAGTATCTTTTTAATAGATCGACTATCTCCGGTCTAATATAAAGCCGATAGTCGACCTAGGTTAAAAGATCTTTTGTTTTATCGTCGACGGAGCGTGACTTTTCGCATTCTGTCTTCCCGCTTGCGATTTTCTGCCGCTTCGTCCCCTTCGTCTTCTCCGTCCTTCTCGCGCATTCTCCAGCAATTCAATGGCGATTTCTCCCGCAGTGCTAGCTGTTGTAAAGTTCGATGCAGGGTTCAGCGTCGATTTTGACGCCTTCAGTTGCTGTGAAGCAGGGATTGTGGAAGTTCTTCAGTTGTGCCGAGATCAAGGTCTAGAAAGATTAATGTCATCAAAGATTAAGTTAAATGTCCCCGAGATTAAGGAATGGGCTTTCACTTCGTCATCCTCTGACGATTCGATGACTGGCACAATCGGCGGAGAAGAGGTAATTTTAACTCCGGCCATTCTGACTGATGTTTTTGGATTAATAAATGGTGAAGAAGATTATGAGCAAGATGCTCAAGAGTTTGGAAGGATGCTGACTGAGCTGGGACATGCGGAGGGCATTCCCACGAAGCTGCTCAAGGTCAATTTCCCCTTTAAGATTAAATTTCTCGCTGAGTTAGTTGGAAAAGTGCTCCTTGGAAAGCACTCTGCTCATGACAATATTACAAGGCAACAATTTGCACTGATGTGTGCAATTGTTAATCAGAAAAAGATTGATTGGGCAGGAGTAATGTTTGATCTGATAAGGAAAAAGAACAATAAGAAAGAGGTTACCCTAGGCAGGGTTATTGGAATTTTCCTGAAGGAAAAGTATCCTCAGCTGCTGGTCTCCGTTGCAACAACCATAAATACGAGCAAGAAGATGGACCCAAATCTGTTATCCAAGTGGAAGAGGACTTTTGTGAAACCCGCTCTCACAGGGGTTGCTCCAGCGACATCAGAGAGCACTAGGACTGATTCAGTCGCTCCTCACCCGGTAGAAGCTGGCTCAGCTCCTTCCCTTCCCTCATCTTCTTCTGCTATGCAGTCTACCTCAGTTGAAGTTCCATCAACTTCAGCTGAAGTACGACTTTCTCCTTCTCCTGTTCGAGAAACAACCACGGTTGTTCTTTCTTCCCCTCCAGCATCTCCTATTCCTTCTCATCTGGCTAGGATATCTGCTCCTAGTTTTGATCTGTTAGGATCTGAGAGGATTCCAACACCTCCTTAGTCTCCTATTCAGTCTCCTATTCATTCTCCACATCTTTCTCCATCTCCAATTCGATCTCCAGTCCACACCACTTCTCATCCTAACACTACAACCATCTCTGCTGCATCTCCATCCACTGCAATTCCATCATCTTTTGAAATCACCCCAGAATTCATTACCAGCATTTTGGAGTTGATTACCCCTTCAATCAAAATTATGATTGAAGAGGCAATTGCTCCACTTGCCTCCTCTATTGCCACCTTGACTGCTTCCATCCAATCACTTTCTAAATCTGCTGAGCCCTCTTCTTCAAGGGGCCTGGTTTCAGTTTCCACTGAAATCAGGCAGGGGGAGATGTTCTGTGAAGATGTCTCAGAGCCTCCAGCCTCCCTTCCAGCAGTTCTTCCAGCAGTTCAAGAAGAGACTGATGCAGTTCAAGTTCAAGATGAATCAGTTTCAGTGCTATCTGACAAAGAAATATCTGATGCAATTATGCTATCTGAATTTGCTGTGAAAGTTTGCTTAGAAGATCTCACCACTCCCGTGGTTGCCCATTTCCTAGAAGGGATTATTACATCCTACCTAGATGAATCTTGGGAGTTGGTAAAATATGAAGGTAATTCACTCATCCGCTTTATTGACGAGTCAATTAATTTGCTAGCTTGTGAATACCTAGAAGGAATGATTTTAGCTTATTTAGCAGATTTGTGTTCATAAATCTACAGATTATATTAAAGAAGATATAGCTGCTCAGGTTATAGCAGTTGTTTCAGAAGTTGCTCCAGATGTTCCTGATGTTCAAGTAGATCTAGAATTGGATTCCTTTTTAGATGATTTAGAAGATGTATCTGAAAATCAAGAAGAGAAAGCAAGAGTTGCTTGGAATCAAAGAGTTCAATCTTTGTTAAAAGAGAAAGAAAAAGATTTGCAAGTTGAAAAATCAACTGTTTGGGATGATTCCCCAGGACTTGATTTGGATTCCCTTCTGGCTCAGGATGCCATAGAAGAGGAAAAAGAGAAAGCTGCTTTAAAGGAAAAGGCTGTTTCTGAAGCCTATGACCCATATGACAATCCTCCTTCATCTCACTCTGAAGATGAAGAGGATTCAGATTTATCTGAGAATTCAAAGAAGAAGAAAGCTGCTCAGAAGAAAAGAAAAGCAATTGCTTCTCCTCCTCCCAATCGTGATAATGATAGTCCATATTATATTCTGAAAGGAATTGACCCCAAGTCAAAAGAGTTTCAACATTGGATGTGGTTCTCCAAGAACCAGCAGAAAGAGAGAAAGAAAGCTAAGAGATATGATAGTCCTACCCCTAGATGGACACCCAGAGGTCCTCCTCCTCCACCTCCTGGTGCAGGAGCCTCTGGGAATTTATCTGCCAATCCTTCTGCTCCGTCAGGAAAATCTGCTCCTCCTCAGTCTTCTTCAAGGAAAAGTTCTCAAGGTTTTCAAGGTAAATCATATTCTGGCTATCAAAGAACTGATAAAGTGAGAGAACAAGTGAAGGAGGTTGTGTTTCAAAGACCAACTTTTTCCCCTCCTCCTTCTCCAAAGAAAAGGATTTCATCTCCAATGCCAGTGCATTCTGAAAAAGTTGTTTCAAAAGGTAAGTAGTTTATTTTGTTTAAAAATTCTAGCAAGAACTTTGCTAAGTCTACTCCCCTGTCTTATCTAGTTAATCAAGATAAAGAATCAGATGATACTCCTTCTGAGACTGTTTATGAAAGTCCTGAGCTTGATCCTAACTTTAGGATGGCTCGTTTTCACGAATTGGTTGGAGCAGCTCAAATCAGGAAAGCAAAAGCTGAAGGAAAGGACACTACTGGTTTAACCACAATGTCTACATTCAGAAAGAAGGAGTTCGAAAAGTTCCAGGTTAATCCTGAGGTCTTTGACCCTTCAAAGTATATGGAAAAGCACCCGGAAGCCGTTGTTCCAAGGGCTGCAGAATTAAAGATTATTGGCGTACAAGACTTGAAGATGTCTAAGAAAGAGGCAATTGATCCTTTGAGGAAAGTTTCCTTTGTTCCTAGCTCGTCTAACCCGCTTTTCCAGATGAAGAATTTGGTTAAGTAGTTTTTCGTTCGACTATAGTCGAACGCCGCTCGACTATCGTCGACTAACTGTTCGACGATCGTCTATCAGTTGTTCGACTTTCAGTCTGCGAGGATAGTTCGACTATCGGTTGATAGTTCGACTATCTGTGTGCTTTGATAGTTCGACTATCTGTTTGGATAGTTCAACTATCTGATAGCTCGACTATCTGTTGATAGTTCGACTATCTGTCGTTGTTGGGTAGTTCGACTATCTGTTGATAGTTCGACTATCTGTTCTGCGTTGATAGTTCGACTATCTGTTGATAGTTCGACTATCTGTTCTGCGTTGATAGTTTGACTATCTGTTGATAGGTCGACTATCTGTTCTCGCTTGGTAGTTCGACTATCTGCTTTGATAGTTCGACTATCTAGTAGTTCTACTATCCGTTGATAGTTCGACTATCGGTTCTGCTTTGATAGTTCGACTATCTGTTTCGCTTTGATAGTTCGACTATCTGTTGATAGGTCGACTATCTGATAGCTCGACTATCTTCTGATAGTTCGACTATCTGTTGTGATAGTTCGACTATCTCCTGTGATAGTTCGACTATCTGGATCGTTCGACTATCTGTCCGATAGTTCGACGATCTCCGTGCGTCGGTCGACAATCTTCGAGGGTCGTTCGACGTTTTCTGCCTGCCTTTTTATTTTGTATTTATTTATTATATTTAATTAATTAATACATTATCTGGCATGCTCTTTTCAGTTGTTTTATGATAATATTTCCAGGCAATATTTGCTCCATCCCTTATGCCTGAGTAAAATCTTTTCAGATAAAGTTGTTTGTCTTATTAGCTGACATTGTATTTTACTTTATCTGCTGTCAGTCCTTTATAGTCGTTACACTGAAAAGTCTTTCTTCTGCTATAAAGAGTTTGTTTCTGATATGACTTTATTTAGTACTTTATTATCAGATTGCTTCCTGCAGCTTCTTCGAAAGAGGTTTATCCCTTTTATAGAATGTTTCTGCTGCAGAGATTGTTTGTCTTTTTGATATTTACAGCCCAGGTCTCAAGTTTCAGAAGAAGACAAGCAATTCAAATTGAAGAGAGCTGTTGTTTGTTGCTGCTATAAAAAGGATCCTTTGAAGAAGGATTCGAGCTAGCTAACTAGCTACCCAGTTGTTCAATTAAGCATTCAAGCCTTCATCAAGATCAAGTCTTCTGCTCTCAGCAATACTCATCCAACTGAGAAGTGTTAAGCTCTTCTACTCTTCTTCAACCTGAGTTCTCCTGCTTCCAGGAAGATTCAAACTCAGAGTTCTTTTGAAGAAGAAGAAGAAGAAGACAGCTGCTTGAAGATTTCTAATTTTATTATTTATTATCTTCTTGTAGTTTTTCCTTCAGATCTTTCTAAAGAGTTTTCTGCACTGAAGCAAGACTTCACCTGGACATCTTTGAGCCAGGGGGAGCCTTGATTCTTTAGAGCTTTCTAGCTCAGTGCAAGTTCTTGTGCTTCTCTAATCTTTTGTAAAATAGAGAAGACATCTTAACCTTCTTTCCCCCTCATGTACAGGGTTATTACTCCCTTCAAAAGTATCCCTTGGTGGCAGGGCACCTGATCAAAAACCTGTGCTTGGTTTTTAGACACTTGATCAAAAGTCTAAAGGGTTTCTGGATCTACCTGAAGCAGATCCTGTTGGTGGCAGGGCACCTGATCAAAAACCTGAGTGGATTCCTACCTTGTTGGTAGAAGAGTGGATGTACCCAAGTTGTTTGGGGAACCACTATAAATTCCTTGTGTCGTCTGGATTGCCTTGTTTAATTCCTGCATTGTGGCTGTGAATAGATATAACTAGGTTGCTAGTTGCTGATTAGGATTTCCAAGCCTTAACTGTAATTACAGTTAGCTTGAGTTTGTGCACAACACTTGTGTTAGGCTATAGGGTTAATTCTATATCTATAATCTTTTCATTCTGCATTTCACTCCAAGGGAGTTGGGTAGACCATTAAGTTTTGTCTAGTGCAAAATTTGATAACTCTATTCACCCCCCCCTCTAGAGTAGTATCTATCCCTTCACTTTCAGAATCTGAACTCAGTAGGGTTGATTTCCTTTGAAGTTGACTGACTGCCAGCTTCCTTCTTAGAATCCAGAAATGAATCTGAATCCTCCTTAGCAGATTGGTTCAAGATTTGCTTCTTAGGAGACTTGTGATTATCTCCTTCTTGACTTCAAAACCGCTGGAGCTCTCTCTCCCCAAATATTCTGAAGTTCCTTGTTGAATTCTAGATTGAATTCTCCTTAGAAAAAATCTGAGTGGATAATCACTTTAGAATGTCTTCTTAGATCTTCTCACGAATATCTTCTTCTGTGTGGCTTGCACATTCTTGATCACAGATCAATCTCTCAATAGTTGTGTTAGTTGTGTGTGTTGTTCTTCTTTTTCATTTGACACAGTCCGTCTATATATAGGCTTCACCCATGGTAACCGGCTGATCCAGTTTCTAACGAACTTTTGACAAGTCTGACAGCTTCAGTAAACTTGTTCGAATGCACAGCTGTCAAGTCCTCAAACAGTTCTTGAGCCTTTGTCTCTGTCGGCTAAGCGTCGAGACTAACTGTCATTATGTGTCGAGACAAACTGTCAATATGTGTCAACACAAGTGACTTAAGTGTCGACACAGACTTTGGTTGTGTTGACATAGCTGCCTTGATGTCGACACTGCTTCTTGACACTACATCTTGAGAATGTGTCGACACTGAATATTTGTGTCGACACAAACACTTCTTCATTCCACAGCAATCAACTATGTTGAAACTCTGCTGTGTGTCGACACAAGTCCTGTGTGTCGACACAGTTGTTGTAGACTAATAATTCTGTGTGTCGACACAGCCTCCAGGTGTTGACACAGTTGATGTCGAGTCTGCTTCTGTATGTCGACACAGCCTCCCGGTGTCGACACAGTTGATGTCGACTAACTATTCTGTGTGTCGACACTGCCTCCCGGTGTCGACACAGTTGATGTCGACTAACTATTCTGTGTGTCGACACTGCCTCCCGGTGTCGACACAGTTTATGTCGACAAATAAATTCTATGTGTCGACACAGTTGCTTCAAGTGTCGACACAGCTTTTCCAAGTGTCGACACAGACTTCCTTAAGTGTCGACACATGGACTTAGAAACTTTTTCCTGCATTTTAGCCAATACTTAACCTGCACATATAAACTCAAAATAACATCAAATATACCTTGATGTATATCATTGAGCTAAGTGAGGGTTCTCCAAATCAGGTACACATTTTCCAATGTACCCAACATAAGGCCTTAAGGCCGTTTTGATACTCTTGTGTTAGTGGATAACTTTTAGTGTTTGTGGGTTTTCGCTATTTGCGTTCTGAGTTTTGAGTTACATTGCTCTTTTATATCACTTTATAATGCTACAGCTGTGGTGTCTATATGTTGTGGGGGCCCCAGTCGGACTGATATTAAATGGTTATTATAGGGGAGGGGTTGTAATTTGGTATCAGAGCGAGGTTAGTGTCCAAGGTAAGGTTTAGTGGCCGATTTGG
Organism: Platanthera zijinensis; assembly: GCA_039513925.1. Classification (NCBI taxonomy): domain Eukaryota; kingdom Viridiplantae; phylum Streptophyta; class Magnoliopsida; order Asparagales; family Orchidaceae; genus Platanthera; species Platanthera zijinensis. The sequence goes on along the minus strand of CM077084.1, from coordinate 49,657,153 downwards.
CATATCGGATCACGTAAAGAGGTTATCCACATAGGAGTATCGCGGGACCGTGAGTATCCTAGTGTCTAAGTTTTACGAATATATGCTGATTCTTGTTTTACCTTGCTTTTTCTAAGGGTGAAAGATACGATGCAGGGATGTCGGGGACGCAAGAGGAGCCTTCGGCGAGCAGTGCTACTGCTCCGGGTCCTATGGGCATGGGTGTAACCCCGACCGATTTCTATCGCATGCTTGTAGAGGCAATGGTAGCAGCCTAAGCTGTAGCGGCAGTGCAAGTTGTGACCCCTATTGTACAGTAACAACTCCCGTTACCCTAGATGCGACACCGGTCATACCGGGCAAAGGAGCCAGGATGGCACAGCCGTTGGCTGAGAGAGTGGCTGTTGAGCAGGGAGACCGACAAATGAAGTACTATTTTAAGTTTCCATCCTCCAACATTCAAGGGAGTCGGCACACCGGCTGATGCGGAGGACTAGTTAGCGAGGATTCAGGAACTTTTTAGGGAGGAAGAGACGCCTGAGGAGAAGCAATCTCAATTCGCGACCTTTATGTTAGACGGTGACACCAAGTTGTGGTGGGCGAGCCATAGCGGCTGCCTGTTTCCAGGATGCACCCCGTCCATGGAAGAGCTCGCGAATGCCTTCTTAAAGAAGTATATCCCTTCGTCAACAAGGTTAGCCCTTCATAGAAAGATTTTGCACTTGGTGCAACGATACAAGACGGTGGATGAGTATGTTCAGGAATTTTTCTCGTTTGAGTCGTTATGCGGGAATGACCATGGCTGACGATGAGGAGAGGGACAACCTCTTCTACCAAGGGTTGAGAGAGAATTTGAGACAACCCCTTATAGCTCTGAAGAATGCATTCTTCAATGAGTTGGTTGAGGCCGTCAGGACATTGGAAAGTGATTTGGAGCGAACTCAATGCCACAAGGGACTTGCAGTGAAGCAGGGAGAGGGAAAGCCTTCTCAATCGCAATGGAAGTCTGAAGGGAGTAAGCGGAAGAAGAAGCCCCATCCCTTAAGGTCATGGGATAAGAGCAGTATTACGTTGGGGGGATATCATTTCAAGGGACCACCATCGTACTACAAGTGCGGAAAGCTAGGACACATAGCTCATTTTTGTACTAAGGGTGGAACTGAGCAAGAGCCAAGGCAGGAGCAGTCCGTGCGTTCCGGTCCCAGCGCCGCAGAGAATGGGAAAATGACAGAGTCGAGCGCTTCATGTTTTCAACCCGTGCAACCAAGGGCTTACAACCTTGGACAACAGGAAGCGATTTGACAACCCGATGTGGTGACAAGTATGGGAAAGTTTAAGTTTGTTTATTCGCTTTATACTTTCGAGACTTTTATGTGTGTTGCCTGTGTATTAGGCTTCGTGCTAGTTTCCGGGTACCCCGCTAGGGTATTGTTTGACACGAGAGCGTCGCACTCCTTTCTTGTGGAAAGCTTTATCCGGATAATTGGGGTCGAGACTTTTTCGGCAAACGCAGAGCTCAGGGTACGCATGCCCAATGGGTCTTTCATGACCACCGGGACAAAAGGGCGCATTGGATGGATGTTAAACGGATTATACATCGTGTTGGTAGTAGCGATCCTATCGTTAGCCGAGTTAGATGTAATCTTGGGGATGGATTGGCTTGCAGAGTAGCGGGCTAGAATTGACTGTCTGTCAAAGGTAGTGACCCTGAGGAGCAAAGGAAATTAAAAAGTCAAGATTGAGGGCCTTAGTGGAGTGGCTTGCTCCCTAATTTCAGCCATGCAATTGTGCGAGCAGTTAACCAGGGAGGAGTAGCTTTCGTAGCATTGTTAGAATTTCAAATTTCCAAGATATCAATTAGAGAAGTGCCGAGAGTGGCAGAATTCGAGGATGTGTTTCCTAAGGAGCTTCCTAGAGCACCTCCTCGACGGGAGATCGATTTCTCGATTGAGTTAGTCTCAGGAGCTAGACCGGTGTCACGCCCTCCTTTTAGGATGGCACCGAAGGAGTTGTCAGAGCTCAAAGTACAATTGCAGGAACTGTTGGAGCAGGGGTATATCAGACCCAGCTCATCTCCTTGGAGCACGTCGGTGTTGTTTATGAAGAAGAAATATGGTAGTATGCGGTTGTGCATAAACTACCATAAAATGAATAAACTGACCATCAAGAATAGGTATCTGATTCCACGAATAGATGACCTGTTCGACCAATTGGTGGGGGTCAGTGGTCTACTCTAATTTGTACTTGAAGTCAGGGTACTATCAGTTGCAGATTCGAGATGAGAACATACCCAAGACAACTTTTGGTATGAGGTATGCCCACTTCGAGTTCTCGATGATGTCGTTTGGGTTAACGAACGCGTCATCGGTATTTATGGATTTGATGAACCGAGTATTTCGGGAGTACTTAGACTCGTTTGTGGTGGTTTTTATCGACGATATTTTGTTATACTTCAAATCGGAGGCGGAACATGAGGCTCATTTGAGAGTAGTCTTGCAGACTTTGAGAGAGAACCAGCTGTATGCAAAGTTCTCGAAGTGCGAGTTCTAGTTAGATAAGGTGGTATTTTTGGGTCATGTGATTAGTGGTGATGGGGTGGTAGTGGATCCAGCAAAAGTTGAGGCCATCAGGTATTGGCTAGTTCTAAGCACCGTGGCGGAAGTCAGGAGTTTCCTTGGACTAGCCGGGTACTATAGAAGATTTGTGGAAAACTTTTCGCGGATAGCTCTGCCCCTCACTACTATGACTCGTAAGGACCAGAAGTTTGTGTGGACTCAGGAGTGCGATCAAGCATTTAATACCTTGAAGGAAAGGTTGATGTCAGATTCAATCCTAAGTCTTCCTAAAGAGACTGAAGGATTTTAGATTTTCAGTGACACGTCAGATTGCGATTTGGGTTGCATGCTAGTGCAACATGAAAAAGTGATAGCCTTTAGGTCTAGACAGTTGAAAGCTCATGAGAGAAATTACCCCATCCATGATTTGGAGTTGGCGGCAGTAATTTTTGCGTTGAAGTTATGACGACACCATGTGTACGGTGCGAAGATGGAGATCTTCAAGGACCACAAAAGCCTGAGGTATCTTCTAGATCAAAAAGACTTGAATATGCAGCAACATAGGTGGGTCGAGTTCCTTGGAGACTATGATGTGGCGATTCATTATATGCCAGGCAAGGAAAACGTGGTGGCATCTGCCTTGAGTAGGAAATGTTCTGGACATAGGAATTGGATTGAAGCTCATGATGAGCAGTTGGTGCAAGACTTTGAGCCCCTCGACATCGATTGGGTAGCAAGAGGCGAGTCTAGCATGGCTCGGTTAAACATGATAGAGTTGCAGAATGACTTGTCATATCCTATCTGAGAAGCGACCAGTGTGGATGTAGGGTTCCAACCACTTGTGGTGGAAGTTCAAAAAGGCGAGGGTAATACCTGGGAGATGGTTGGTGGGATCTTAAAGAAGGATGTAAGGGTATGTGTGCCATAGTTTGGCAAGCTCCGTAAGGACTTAATGTTTGAGGCCCATTTCACGAAGTACTCCATTCACCCGAGTAGTACAAAGATGTACTTGGATATGAAGAAATCCTTTTGGTGGCCTGGATTGAAGCGGTATGTAGCTTTGTGTGTAAGTCAGAGCCAAACTTGTGCCTTAGTGAAGGCTGAGTGTCAAAAGCTGGGCAGGTTTCTTTTGCCGCTTCTTATCCCCGAGTGAAAATTTTATGACATCTCCATGGATTTTGTGCATGGCTTACCTCGGTCTCAACAAGGTAATGAAGTGATTTGGGTGATCATGGATCGCTTGACCAAAGCAGCTCACTTCATCCCGAATCGGAAGGAGGACAGCGTGGAGAAGCTGGTAGAATTATATGTTCGCAATATTATGCGGTTGCATGGAATTCCAAAGAGTATCGTTATAGATCGTGATGGACGGTTGACGTCCAAAGACTGGAGGTTTGTACATAATAGTCTGGGCACAAAGCTGAAGTTTAGTATGACGTTCCTTCCTCAAACCGATGGTCAAACGGAAAGGATGAATCGTACAATGGAGGATATGCTGAGAATGTGTACCATTCATTTTGGCAAGAGGTGGGAAGACCACCTTTTCATGGTGGAGTTTGCCTACAATAACAATTTCTAGGCGAGCATCAAGATGGCGCCATACGAGGCTTTGTTTGGAAGGCGGTGTCGAACACTGATGTCATGGATAGAGGCAGGAAGCACCAAAATTTTGGGAAAAGAGGTGGTGGATGATGCTTGTGAGTTGGTGCGAACAATTCAAGAGCATATGAAGGTTGCTCAGGATCAACAAGCGAAGTATTTTAACGCTCGCCAAAGGAACGTGGAGTTTGCGGTAGGCGAGTGGGTAAAGATTAAGCCGTTCAAAGATATTTTGCGTATTTGCCGTGTAAGACCCCATTTTTTTCTTTTATGCTACCGGGTCTTATGCCCAGAATCGCCGTTTTGCAGTAACACTGACACTCCGGAAGGTCGCCACTACAAAACGACGATCCTGTCGTCCTTAACGATCACCAAAGAAAGAGAAATATACAGATAAGTTCAAGTCCACATATCACATATAATATGAAATAAAAATCACAGCAATGTCCACATGATAAAGAAATACTAAAGCCGAAAGGCATATAGAAATATAAACGGGCTTATGCGTGGTACATAAAATCCTCACTACAATTCTCTCGCGGAAGCTAAGTAAAGCTAACAGTCACAGAGCCGGAGGCTGGTGCTCCTGTACTAGACTGGCCCACCTCCATGTACACCGTACTCTGCTGGTGTTGCATCTTCTGTTGCTGCTCCATGTACACCATCCGGAGTCCCTGAAATGTTTGGTCCACCGACCGTTAGTCATAAAGACTAAGCCAGTATTATCCTCGCCTCACCCCCGCGACTCCTAGGCATCGTGCTGGGAGGAGGAAAGGAAAACGATGATGGTGGAGAGTAAACAAGATCAAGTGACGGTGGAACTATCTAGCAGGTATATTGTAGAATCTATAATACTATAAAAGGAAATGCAAGCTAACAATTCTATAATAATAAAACAGTAATGTAAATGAGTAAGCAGAGCAGTAAGTACATATAATATAGACAATGAAATAAGTAACCCTAACTTATATGAATGCCTATACAAACTTATAAGTTAAGAGATTTTTTGCAAGGCTCTCATCGTATAAAAAGTCACATACCAACTTATACGATAGGTTGTCAAGTTATATGCAAGTATGAGTGTGGTGATATGTTATGTCATAATTCATGTAAGTGCAATACACACACACGACTCTATGCGCACATACCTTTAGTTCCCCCCATTTGGGCAGCTAGCTTCACTCCCAGGAGCCTCCATAGTGGCTATCAGAGACAGTGGGTCGGGCCCCCACTCCTAGGTGGGTATCCACACTACCAAGCCTAGCCCTACGTATGCCTCTGAAGGACACACCATAGTCAACACATACTATGCTGACCCACCACCAGACTTTCCCTTGGCTCAGTATAAACCACACCCGCCGAGTCAGCATATCGACGTCGGTGTGAACGACTGTCAAATACTGAAGACCCACAACTTTATTCACATGCAATCATGAATTTCCCGAGCCATCGGCTCCCCAGACTATCCTGTCCATTACAACTACCTTCTGAGCCTTCGGCTCGCTGGGCTAACCCGTCCATTTCCACAACCACCGAGCCTACTTCCCGGATAACCTAACCAAGCCAACCTCCTGAGACATCGGGGTGAGTGAAAGTGATATCCTAGATTTACTTGCTGTTCTTTAATATTTATTCTTATGGTTTAGGTTAACCATGGACTGCCCAGGTATTCCCTGTGAAGGGCTCTCACGGGGCACTAGGAACTATGATGGTAGCTGAAGCCCATCGTTCCCTTTCACAAAGCATTTACTATTATTTATATCTACCCTGGTCCCAATCCCATTTAATGTTATACTACGTCTAACCCTAGTGTGATTTGACTCTCTGTCTCCTCAGGAAAGACGATCTTTCGTCGATCCCGAGCACCACTTATCACTAGTCAGACCAATACCCTCCCCATCATGACTCTCAATGATGAACTCAATTTAACTTTACCAAATCAGTATATCATTAACCCAACTCCCTATGTCTTTCTCACATGCTAACATAATTATGCAGTTTTACTATATGCAGACTAACCTAAGCTATATGATGAGCATGAGAGGTGACCCATTTCAATATTCATCCAAGTGACCTAAGATTATTACTGGGGGTCTATCATGACATTTTTAGACTAAATCCAGAAAATAGTATTTTCCTAACTCAATTGTTATTTAATTAATTTACTGTACAGTAAGGCCAACAATGCTTTTAAACATCAAGTACACTTTTCTGTCTAGATAAGGTCTTATCAAAATTATGTCAGGTGCATGTCATCAAAATAACAATAAATACTGAAATTCATAGTTTTCTAGAATAAATTTGATCATCAATCAATTATTGAATAAACAACTACAATGTTAGGATAAATAAAGAAAAAATAGAATAAACCTTCCAAAATTTATCAGAAAATTACTAGATAAAAATATGATCAGAAAAGTCCATTGACCAAGAATTATTATTTTTTTAACATCATTTGGTCCCATAAATAAATCATTTAAAGCAAAATAATATTAGGCTCCTTGTGAAGCAACCCATATAGACAGTCCTCCAATAATTCTATAAAAATTCACAGAGCTCATGTATAATTTTAAAGGTCCTTTTACCAAATTGCATAAGTTTCAATGAGTAGATATCTCTTAATAAATTTCTTAATGATTTGGGCTACTACAAGGCTTGTCAATAAAGTATCTCAAATACTGACCTAAAATTCACACTAAAATTTCCAGAACTTAATAGCAATATTATTTGGCCACTGCCTAAATTTCAAGGTCATCCAAAGTCCTATGATACAGTAATAAATTCAAGTGTAAAAAGGTGCCCTAAATGGTCCTAAGTTGTTACAAGGGGGATGTGGACTCTATAAGTCCTAGAATTACTTCTTAGGGTTATTTACCATCGTAAGATCACATAGACTAAACCCCAAGTCCATACATGGACATAACACTTTATGTCCTTCACATACCCCCAAAGTTCAACCCTAGGGTTTGAACTAGGGTCCTAGGGCAAATCCTCCATAATCCACCCCAAACTCCAAGTAAGGGTGTTTTAAATGACAACAAATCAGTGACCAAAGTTTCACCAAGTTTGGATGGATATTGGCCACTCAACCCACCAAGCACACATTTGCCCTAATTTACCCTTAAGAGACCAAACTTTGGTCAGACAAATACCTATTCAAATCAATCCCAAATGGGCTGATATTTTTATCAGTGACATGTAATGGCCCTAAAGACCATCCACCAAAATTTTGGAGGTATTTGAGGTCATTAGACCCCTAAATTAATTCTTACCTTTTTTATTAAATTTTTACAAAAATTTTAGGAAAATATTTTCCAAAAATTCCCATTTTAGATATGCTATAGGTATAGGTAAGAGTGATCCCCAGTCGAAATTTCAAGTCATTTGGATAGCTGGATTGATGGGGACACTCAATTTAGTCTCTGTTAAAGCATATGTATAGGCTGCACCATTTTGAGTGTTGTGGTCAAACCACTTACTCAAATGGGTCAAAATCAATTTTAAAATAAAGTAGACTTAAAAGGATACAATTTTCATGTTGGCCAATTTTCAAGGTTCAGCCCCTAAGAGCCTTGTTTATTTGATTTAAAATGTTAACAGTAAAGGGGATAAATAAAACCTTAATTACTCATTTTAATTTATTGTTTGTACAGGTCTAATCCAACGACCAGGGAGTCGTCTTCTTCCTCCAGTCGAAGCATCTGATTAAACCGACCTGGAAGCCATTCCAAGTGCTACCGCCGGCCACCCGGCCACCTCCTTGGCCGGCCACCACCCCCACCACCTCTGTTGAGGTGGTGGCTATCGCCGGGCGGCAACACGACTGCCGGAGGGGTGGTTTCCGGCGAACCCGCCACCCCAAATTTCCATGGATTTTCATGGAAATTTTGAATTTGATTCGGCTCGATTGAGCCTGATTCCGACTTCTAACTGTTGGATCGTGCGACGCCCTTAGAGGGGGGGGGGGGGTGAATAAGGGTTTGCTAATTTTTCTTAAATCAGACAAATGTTTATTGAGGAATAAAACAATATAATTAAGAAATGAAAAAGTATACCAACAAAAACAACAATGATATATTTTAAATGTGATAAATTTGAATACAAAGTATCTCTATAGAGCTAGAGACAAAAATTCATGAAACAAATAACTTATGTTTTCGCCGGTCCTTCTACCAAGAACCGGCATGCTAAAGCGTATCTCTCCCTAGATCTTGCTACTAGTGTCCCCGTAGATCTAACCAATATCTAGACGCTGTAAACAAGGCAACGATTTCTCCCTAAGCCGCACAAGGACTTGGATGCCACTCACAAGGCGGTGATTTTCCCCTAGGACACACAAGGACTTAGACGCCACGCACACGGTGGCGATTTCCCCTTTCGATTACAATAAGAAAACAATAGAAACAAGAACAAAAAAATTGAGAACTTTAGGCTAGAAACTCCCTTCAAACAATGCGCTGAAGATGCCGACAAATCCTTATCAGAGTTGCTTCGAATGCTGCGAACGTGCCGTCAATCTTTTGTGTTTTAGCCTTCTTGAGAGTATGGAGTAAATCTGAGATCTGGAGCTCTCTGAATCGTCTAAACAGGAAGGTACACTCCAGGTAATCAAATTCGTGATCCCCACAAGAAATTGAATGGATTTTATACTTTGGCGATATCGCCTGGCGACATTGGGTATCGCCACCTGGAGATATTGGTAACTGCTGCCATGTGTCCCACGAACTCCTTTTTTTCGTATCGCAGATCTGTCGATCGTCGAACGTGCTCTGTCACCTGGTGACACTTGGTATCGCCACTTAGCGATAGTGATGTAACGGATGCCACATGGACCACGAACTTTGTCGAGCGTCGAATGAAGATGCATCGAGCGTCGAATGAAGATGCGCCGAGCATCGCTGTCGCCTGTCGGCGATACTCAGTATCGTCTGACAATATCTCCTGAGCTCAGTTCTGATTTGATTCATCACCCAAAATACATTTAAGCTAGACCTGTGATATCTGCACATCAAAAACACCCAAAGATCAAATATAAACAAGATTTGTTATTAGCAAACCAGGAAGCGTGGAATGCATGCTCCAACACTAACAACCTAGGGACCTAGAACAGAGGGAGAGGGGGAGAAGTGGACCTACAACCGGGCATGCCGACATATTTGGTGGTGGTGCGCCATGGCCGATGAGCTCTAAAAACTTCCACCTCCCGATCTCTATCCTTGAGCAAAAGCAGCAATGTAAAGGCCTAAACCCACTACTTATGATGCTTTGAAGATGATAAAGGGATCAGTTGTGGTAGGGGAAGGGGCATCGCTTGAATTCCCATTTTCACCATTAATGGTGAATTTCGGGTAACTGAATTCTCAATGAATTCAGCCCCTTGGTGATCTGAAAAATGCTGGAAACTCCTCCCCTACTCCTGAGGAGTTGAATCTAGCCATCAATGGGGAGGTATGTGGGGGTTTCACCTTCCATGCCATTATTGACACATCTTTCTCTCTCTTCTTAATTGGAGAAAATTTATTTCAGCCACTTTGGTGGCTGGCCATGGCTGTCAATCTTCTCCTAACTGAACAAGAAGGAGGGACCTTGGCATGGGAGGGGGATTGAGGAGGTCCTTGGCCTTCCATAGACATTAAAGCTCACTTTCTCTCTCTAGAAATTGGGGAAACTCTTATTCTCTCTCTTCCAGTCACCATGGACGAATTTTGATGATCATTTCAGCAAAAAAGCACCCCATTAACCCATATGAATAATAAAAATGAGGTTAGCCCAAGTGGATTTGTGTCTGAGCTTGAGTTAGCCTATTTGGGTTATATTGACCTAATGTGGGTTAGCCCAATCCTAGGCCACATTGGGTGAACTAACTGACCCTAATGGGTGGTTAGTGACCCTTTGGCCTCCCCTAAGGGCTAGGAAGGTCTAGGTAGGGTCAACTGGGCACATTAAAGGCCAATTGCCCTTAATTTTGGCACCTTGCCCAATTTAGGGCTAGGGTTGATGTAGGTCAATTTGACCTTCTTAGTTGACCCCAATGGGTTTTAATGGCTCTAATGGACCCCCTAATGGGTTAGGGATGTTATGGTGGGGTCAAGGAGTCAAGGTGAGGCCCTAAAGTCAAACCCTAGGTTAGGTAATTCGAATGTGTTATTTGCAGACCAAGGTGATTTTTACCTTCATGCTTAAGCTCACTTGGTCTTCTTGGGCTTCCTAGGGTTTTGTCATGACCTAGCCATGGAAAAACCATCTTAGGGGTCTAGTTGTTTGAGGGATGTTATATGCCGACTTAAAAAGTTGATTCTGACGTTTTCGGGGTCGTTCGAAGTTGTGGAGCGTATTGGAGAAGCAGTCTATCGGTTGGCATTATCCCTAGATCTGAGTGGATTACACGACGTCTTCCATGTTTCAGTTCTAAGGAAAGCCTTGGAGGAGACAAGTGTTGCGGTTGAGTCAACGGCGGTGCCAGTAGAAGAGGACTTGAGGACTAAAGTCCGTCCAGTTGGCATAAAGTATTCAAAAGTCCGACGGTTGCGGAATAAAGAGGTTAAGCTCGTAAAAGTGCGTTGGGATAACTGCGGACGAGACGAATTCTCTTGGGAGCTTGAGCAAGTGATGCAGGAAGACTTTACGGATCTCTTTGCATCAGGTATGCTTTATTGTTTGAGTGCATTCTTAATTTCAAGGACAAAATTCTTTTAAGGGGGGATGGGTTGTAACACCCTAGTTTTCTGGACTTGAGGCTCTAGATGTTACCGAGCTGTGGTAGGTCGCTATCGCCCGACGATAGCCTTCTTGCGTTGAGTGGAAGGAGTTGAGGGGTAGGAATTGAGTCCGTTGAGTGGTAGCGCGCGTCGTTAGCTAATTACCGCTCGGTGGTAGACTTCAGGCGTTGAGTGCGTCGAGTGCTAGGGCGCAGTGTTGGCTAGTTACCGCTTGGTGATAGCCTTCATGCTTTGAGACAGAAGTATTGAGTGAGCTACCGCGTAGCAGTATTGCTACTGTCGGCGGTAGCACTGCGGTAGCATGAGAGAGAACTTTCGTAACGGCTGTGTTTTAGCCGTCCGATCCTTCTTGGGATGTAATCCTATGGCCTAGGACAGTCCGTCCAAGAGACTTAAGTAGGGATGAAAGATTTTTTTTCCCTCATTCTTCTCATTTTGAGTGGGAGTTAGGGTTTGGGAGAGAGGATTTCGAGGAGGAAGAAAGACTTTCTCCGCCATTAGCGAAGCTCCGAGCCTCTGTTCGTCGAATCAAGGCCACATCCGTGGAGAGGACTTGGAGGCGCACATATTCATCCGTGCAAATCAAGATCTCCATGGCTAGAAAGAGGAGTCGTAAGGTAATGACATTTCTCCTCTTGGACTTTTGGAAATGTACATGGTATCTGTTTTATTCTTGCTTTCTTTCAAGCATTTAGGCATCAGATCTCTCAAATGAGAGGGGTTCGGGTTATCATGGTTCAAGAGGAGCCACCGAGTCGATTGTGTCTGTCCTCAGCATGATATTGCATTAAAAATCCACTCCGCTAGTGGATTAGGCATGGTGGGTGAAGTCGTAGCCGTGATCGTTAGTCTGACTCGGTGATTTTGAATAACGAGCTTTAAGGATTTTGCTAGAAATCCGTTTGCGGCAAGATGTCATTTGTGGTGTTTGTCCCCCCTTATTTTTGTGCGAGAAAGAATGGTGGATTATGGAGGGAAAAGCTATGTTTGTTGATTGATGCGCGAAGGTGTGGATTGTCTCTGTGGTCAGCTGGCTAGCCCATGACGTGCAAGTCATGTATGGAGAATGTCCAAGCGAGACAAGTCCCTTTTTGTGAAACTGACGAGAACGTCAAGCTTTGGACAAGTCCCCTTCTGTGAAAATGACGAGAACGCCAAGCTTTGGACAAGCCTGGGTGATGAAGCCCAAGAGCAGGTGGGGTCAAGCAAGGGTTCTTAGCATCGGTTGGTTGTTTATGAGACGGAATCCTGATGTGAGAAGTCAGAGCTTGCAGGCAAGCCTAGGTTTGAGACCCACGAGCAGGTGGGGCCTTGGCAAGAGTTCCGTGTGGAATACATGCTGCATTGTAGACCCCTTTCATTAACTTCTCAACCTAGAAACGTGTTTGATTTATATGACACCCTAACCCATTTCTTTACTCTACATGTTTATATACATTTGCATACGAAGTGCTGATCTGCAGGGTGATTGAGTACCCCGGGGTCTGCTAGGGACGATCAGGAGGAGATGTGTTAGTTACACAGTTGAGGTCAACCTATGCTAACCCATGTTATAACAAATTTTTACAGGGCAAGGATCGCAAGCAGGAGCAAGCTAGCTGACCAACAAGGCTTAAGCCTCACGAAGTGGATTCTCTTTTATTTACTTATGTTTTGTCAAATGCTTTGCACCATGAATTGTAATCCGGCTTGCATGCCGAGGTAGCCTAGGAATGCTAAAGCACGTTACTCTGTTAGTTGTTATTATAGTTTTTGGACTCATGTTTGTTGTAAGGCCTTAAGGCCATTTTGATACTCTTGTGTTAGTGGATAACTTCTAGTGTTTGTGGGTTTTCGTTGTTTGTGTTCTGAGTTTTGAGTTGGGTTGCTCTTTTATATCACTTTATAATGCTAAAGCTGTGGCATCTATATGTTGTGGGGCCCCGATCGGACCCATATTATATGGTCATTACAGGGGAGGTGTTACACGGCGTGTTCTTCTCTAGCACCTCAACAGCTTGATACTTCTCTTCATAAACACAAATATCCAGCCATCTTGTCCCCGAACTTGATTCTAGGTTTTCTGGGAGGTTTCTCAGACAACACCAAAACTAGGACTTCTGTGTATTTTACAACTTCTTCCCTCTGCCCTGCCACAGCCACATCTTCATCCTAGCATTGGTCGGGTGAGGAGCTCCCATCAAGCGCAATAATATCTGTAAAATCTCCCCCCTAGAAATTGGGCACGGTCGAGGAGGGATTTCTGTCCCGGACCGTTGCCATATAATGACACCAACTACGAGTTAGTTGTCACCCTAAGAAGGCGATCTTGTCGGCAAGCACAATCATTCACATAGCTAAAGAGAAAAGATGTAAAACAAGCTCACACATCACATCATAGATATATATAAATATCTAAGTAAAGGTCCACATAAGATAATAAAGAGTACACAAAATATGGTTTATGCCCAATACATTGCCACCATAGATATCACTCTCTCTCAACTAACAACGCGGAAGCTAAATCATATGATCATAACCCCATTGACTGGTAGTAGTAGTAGTAGTGCGCGGTTCCGATTCCTCGGATCCTTGTGTCTCAATCTTTGGTTCCGCCTGGACGAACTGCGGCGGCGTATCCACGTGTCCCTAAAATGATGTGGTCCAATGACCGTCATTCAAACTTGACTCAGCTGCTTCGTCCCCGCCTCACCCCCGCGACTCCTAGGCACCGCGCGGGAAGAAGAAAGCATATGACCAATTATAGTAGAATGTACAAGCATGTGACGGTGGTATATATATAGATAATTCTTTAGCATTTATATATCAGTATGATCAATAATAAAAGTAAAGAAGAGTAATAACTAGCACAATATAAAACTATAATAAGAGAAGCTAAGTAAAACTAGTAAAGTAAAACAGCTACACTACCATCACAGAAGCGTACCTTAACTTATTTGAATTCCCATACAAACTTATAAGTTAATATTTTCGAAATTGTAACTCATCATATAAAAGAGCTCATACTAATTTATATGTTGAGGATCTGCAACTGAGAATACTACGATATGCTATGCAAGGCAATGATTATAATGTAACTCACACACATGACTATGTGCACAGACCTTTCATGCATCTCCACATTTTGGAGGTGGACAACTTCTCAAGTACAAACTATTGTGGCTCACGGTTATAGTGGAGCGAGTGTCTCCACTCCCAGGCACGAAGACACACTACCAGGCCTAGACCTCTCGTACGCCTCAATTCTAAGAACTCAACAACGAAGCCCCTATGCACTCTTGTTGACAACTGCCAGTCTTCTGTGGTCGTGTGTGATCTTAGGGGACATAATCCTCAAGACCTTGGTATAAACATACTACTGGTCTCCCTAAAGGTCTACACTCCACACCAGAGTCATCGTACTCTTGCCGGTGTCCCGACTAAACCAGTACTGAGTGACCCACCACACAAACACAAACCAAGTATAACAATACCCTACCGAGCCTTCAGCTCGCAAAACTTGTAAAATCCCTCCTCCCGAGAATTGGGCACGGCTGAGGAGAGATTTTATGCCCAGGACCGTCACCTTACAATGATAACAACTACGAGTTTGTTACCACCACAAGACAATGACCCTGCCGGTAAGCATAATCATTCACACAACCAACAAAAAAAGAAGTAAGTCCACAATCACAGTATATATATAACTAATATCTAATATAAAGTTCCACATGACATAATAAAAGAGTACTAGGAAAATGGCTTATGCCCAATACATGAACATCATAAAATATCACTCTCTCTCTCGATTAACAATGTGAAAGCTAAATCATATAATCATCAACCTGACCTCGGGTAGTAGTAGTGATAGTGCACGGCTATAGCTCCTCGGATCCTATTATCTCAATCTCTGCCTGCACCTGGTCGAACTGTAGCGGCGTCTCCTTATTACCTAAAATGATATGGTCAAATGACCGTCAGTTAAACTAGACTCATCTAATTCATCCCAACCTCACCCCCGTGACTCCTAGGCACTGCGCGGGAGAAAGAAAGCGAAGGACCAAGATAATAGAATATACAAGCAGGTGATAGTGATATATATATATATATAGGTAATTCTCTAACAGTTCTATATCAGTATGATCAGTAAAGAAGAGCAATAACTAGCATAGTATAAAAGTACAGTAAGAGGAGCTAAGTAAAACTAGTAAAGTAAATCAACTACACTACCATCATAGAAGCGTACCCTAACTTATATGAATGCTCACACAAACATATAAGTTAAGATTTCCAAAATAGTAACTCATCATATAAAAGAGCTTATACTAATTTATATGATGAGTATCTGCAAGTGCGTATAATATGTCATGGTATGCAATGCAATGATTATGTAACTCACACACACGACTATGTGCACAGATCTTTCATGCATCCCTACTTTTTGTAGGTGTCCAACCTCTCAGGTACCAACCGTCATGGCTCACGGTGGTAGTAGAGTGGGTGTCTCCACTCCTAGGAGGGCAGACACACTACCATACCTAGACCTCTCGTATGCCTCAACGCTAAGAACACAATAACAGAGCTCCTGCGTATAATTATTGACAACTAACAGTCTTCTGTTGGATCCCTTGTTGGATTTGGGCTAGGTTCACTAACTTAGGCTGAGTGTGACTCAATATTATATAGCTAGGGTCATGAGTAGTTGTCCTAGAGTTTTGGCTAAGTCTTGATTAGTACTACCTCCTTGGACAAGCCAGAAGTGGACTTCAGATAATAAGTTTTAGTAGCTTTCAGAAGACAGTGATCAGTTCGAAATTCTTCGAACTCGACGATTGTCGATCTCAGATTGACGAACTCAGAGTTAATTCGCGGAGCTGAGCTCGAAGTTCTCAGAGCTCAGGTCGACGCTTAGTTTTCTTCTGTCAGTTTCTCAACTCGACGAACTCAGAGTACAGATTTGGAAAGTTATTCCAAATTAACAGATCGCAGAGCTCAGGTTAATGAACTTGAATTCCCTGGTCGACGATCTTTGATCTCAGGTCGACGAATTCTTTTTTGCGTTCGAAGTTTTCTGTGTAGTTCCAGAATGAGTTATTCCCTCTTCTGTTCCTTATTAGTAGTATTATTCTGAGCATTTAATGCAAATATTCTTCTGAATATAGCTGTTATTTGGCTGCATTAAATGTGGTATTCTTCAGAATAAATATTTGCTTATTCTATTCAAGAACAGTTGGGAAACTCATCAATGCCATTATTCCAGCCATTTTCTATTCCCCCTAGCAGCCAACATTTTTGGAAAGAATTCAAAAATTCAAAGAGAATTTTTTCAGTAGTGGAATAAAAAGGAATTCTCTCTTCTTCGAGAAAAAGAGACAAAAAAAGACAGTTACAGAAACAGGAAGAGATATTGAGAAGCTTTGCACAAGAAATTCTGAAGAAGCACTCGATGCTCTCAACGCCTTTTCATTCTCTGCCATCACTATAGTTTCAAGAAGAACAAATCATCAAGATCAAGAGTCCTCTTCAACCTCTGTTCCAGGAATCCTTAGAGACATTTTATTCAACATCTGTTACTGGATTTCCTGGATCTTGGCAGATCAAGCTGAAGACCTACTCACCCTTTAACAAAGCTCTGTTCTCTTAAAAACATTCTACTTCTCAGAAGGTGCTTTGACATCACAAGAATCCACACAGTCTTCTCAGTTGTATTTAAGAAAAGTGAAGACTTCCATCAACATTTTCCATCCCATTATACAGGGTTATAGCTCCCTTCAAAAGTTAGTTTGGTTGAGAAGTCTCCCTCCAAAAGACTTGAAGTTGGTTTTTGGGCACCTGATCAAAAGCCTGAAGGGTTTCCTTATCTACCTGAACCAGATCTTGTGGTGGCAATCACCTGATCAAAACCTGCTAGTAGATTCCTACCAAGGGTGGTAGAAGAGTGGATGTACCCAGGTTTAGGGGAACCACTATAAACTTCTTATATCGTCTGGTTGCTCCTTTTCATTTGTTTTTGCTGTGCTTGTGATTGCTGAATTGTTTAACTTAGTTCCTTCTTATTCCTTAGCTAATATATGGTATTAATATATGTACTCTGATATAATCTAAAAAAGAGCCAAATTTTTTAATACTCTATTCACACCCCCCCTCTAAAGTAATCTGACCTAACACCCTCCTTTCAATTGGTATCAGAGGTGTGTGTTTGTTTGGTTGTACAAGTTAACACTTGAACCAAGATCCAGTTAGATCAGATTTTCCTCTTCCCAACTATTCTCTATCATAATGGCAAAAAACAAGGATTATGCAAGCACCAGACCTCCAGTATGCAACCTGAATAAGTTTGCCATCTGGAAGGCAAGAATTAAGTTGTACGTGAATTCTATTGATGAGGATATATTTAACTCTATCTTGATAAGACCTCCTACTGCAGAAACTACTTCAACTTCTACTTCAAGCACTCATGTTGTTCCACCACTTGAGTGGACAGATGCCTAGAAGAAAGTCAAGATTACAGATGCAAGAGCCATGAACATTTTAGCTCAGACTATGTCTGATTACATTTTTCAGAAAGTGGCTGAGTGCACTTCAGCCAAAGCCATCTGGGATTCCCTAAACCAGATGGTGGCTGGATCTGCTGATGAGAGAAAGGACAGAAGATCCAATCTCATCTCCCAGTATGAGAACTTCAAGAAGTAAGAAGTTGAGTCAGTCAGTGATATGTATAATAGGCTAAGCTCAATCATCAGTGAGCTAAGGACCTTAGACAAGGAAATTACTCTGACTGAAGTGAATGACAAGATCCTTATGTGCTTCCCCAGCACATGGGATTCCAGGATCTAGCCTATCAAAGAAGCTAGAAGCATGATTGAGATATTAACTGAGTCTCTCCTTAAAAAGCACAAATCATATGAGCAACTAATGAAGACCAGAGAACCAGCAGCTAAAATAAAGACTCCAACAGCTACCAGGAAGGAGCATAACATTGCTTTCAAGGATACTGAGGACTTTGAAGGGACCCTAGTCAATGAAGAACTGATGAGTCTATTTGACAAAAGATTTTTTAAAATGGCAAAGAAGGACTTCAAAAGAAAGTCATTTAGACAAGAAGACAAACCAAGGTATGACAAAACACCTTCTAAAGAAGTGATATGTTATGGTTGCAGGAAGTCAGTACACTACATCTCTGAGTGTCCAAAAGCTCAGTAGAAAGATAGGATAAGAGAAAAATAATCAAGAAGAACTCATCACAACAAACCCTCCTCAAGCAAGTACAAGAGGAAGGAAAAGGGCTTTGTTGCTGAGACCTGGAGTGATACAGAAGAAGAGTCATCCTCTTCCAACTCCAGTGATGATGAAGAAGAGCAAAAGACAAAGGAAGTTTGCCTTATGGAAATTGATGCCTGTAGCAGCAAATCAGATGCTGAAGATTTAGATAATGAAGAATCAATGTCTGCTGAAGATCAGGTACTTGCTTCCTAGGATTTTGAATCAGAAGAATTTAAATCTGAATTTAAAAATCTTTGCTTAGACTTAATAAGCTCTGACAAGGAAATCGAACTTCTTTGAGAGAAATTAACTGATCAAGATAAATATCTTGCTGAAAATGCAAAATTGTCACTTGAACAAGATTCAGCTAATGAACAAATAGTTTTTTAAAAAATTGAACTAAGTAAGGCCAAGAAACAAGAGGAATCTCTAAATGGCAGGAGCATGAAATTACTAGATATAACCAGTACCTTAAATGCTACGACTAATAACTGTAAACTAGGACTAGGTGCCTCATCTAGTGAACCACCTATAATCTAGAAGAATAATCTATCAAAACCTGTAAATTTCATTTCTGATAAAGGAAAGAAGAACACTGAACAGGTTAACAAGGTTAATGAAATTCTAAAACAAATGGAATTAAAACAAAAATCTAAGAATAAGAAAAATAATAGATACAACAATGTTCAGCAGTTTCATTCGAACTTAGATCGACGAAACGCGAACAGTTCGTCGACCTCAGAACGACGAACTATGAACACAAACCATAATAATAAGAATTCTTCGATCTACGATCGACGAAACCAGTATGGTTCGTCGACCAGAGATCGACGATATTGGTGCCCTGAGAATGAATACTTTCCTTCTCCGAGCATAGATCGTAGATCTCATTCTAATTCGTCGAGCTCAGGTCGACGAACTCACCAAAATTCGTTGATCCAAGATCATAATTACAGAAACTTAAATTCTAACAAAAACTGTAACATTAAACCTAACCAACATAGGGAGAATCTCAACCCATTCACCCAATGGATAATTCCCCCTAGATGATTTCACCCCTTAGGTTATAAGAACCAACCTGAATGCTCATTTATTTCTAGTTTTTCATTTGAAAAGAAACAAGAACCCAAGGTTACCTGGGTCAAGAACTTTTAATTTGTTTCATTACAGATAAAGACCTATCCACTCACTCAAAATAAGTGGTATCTGGATAGTGGGTGCTCTAAGCACATGATTGAATGCAAGGACAGCCTCATCAACTTCAAGGCTAAACTTGGTCCAAGAGTCATCTTTGGAGATTCAAGTTTTTGGACAGACTGAAGGCTATGGAGACTTCAAAAGTGGAGATGTCACTTTCAAAAAGGTGGCATATGTTAATGGTCTCAAGCATAACCTCATATCCATAAGTCAATTATGTGATTCAGGTTATCAGGTTTGCTTTTCTGAATCTCAATGTATTATTTATGTAAATAATCAAACTGTTTTAATTGGAATTAGACAAGGTAATATATACTTAGTGAACTTTAAATCTGCCAGTTCAGAAATTTGTTTATTTAATCGTGTTAGATATCAAAATGATTTGTGGCATAAAAATTTAGGTCATGTAAATTTGAGAAACATAGATAGGCTTTCTAAAGACAACCTTGTTAGAGGATTGCCTTCTTACCCCTATAAGAAGGAAAGTCTCTGCAGGGCTTGTAAGTTAGACAAGCAAGCTAAATCTAGTTTTAAATCATTAAACGAAAGTGACTCACTGAGGATATTGTACTTATTACATATGGACCTTTTAAGCCCTATAGCTGTACAAAGCCTAGGAGGGAAATCTTATACTTTAATGATTGTAGATGACTTTTCTAGATTCACTTGAGTATTATTTCTGAGATCTAAGTCAGATACATTCAAGGTTCTTACAGATTTTCTCAAGAACATACAGATTGAGTACTCTACTCCAGTTACATTGATCAGAAGTGATCATGGTACTGAGTTTGAGTCTCTTCTTATGCAAGAGTTCTGTAGGAAAGAAGGTACCAGACATTGCTTCTCAGCTCCTAGAACACCTCAAAAAAATGGGGTTACTGAAAGGAAGAATAGAACACTAATTGAATCTGCAAGCACATTACTTGCAGATGCTTATTTGCCCCTATCTTTTTGGGCAGAGGCTGTAAGCACAACAAATTATGTGCTGAATAGAAGTCTTATATGCAAGCTTAAGAATAAGACTCCTTATGAGTTACTGAAAGATAAGAAACCTAAAGTCACCTATTTTAAAGTATTTGGTTATATATGTTATATTCACAACAATGATAAGAAATATATTAGAAAATTTGAAGCAAAGGCTGCAATGAGAATTTTTCTAGGATATTCCCAAGTCAGCAAAGCTTATAGGGTGTTCAATAAATCATCTTTAAAAATTGAGGAATTTGTGCATGTAACTTTTGATGAAACTAATATGTATTACAAGGAGAAAGAAATTTCTACCAATGAGTTATTATAGGTACCTTACTTGTGTAAAAAAATGGATGAACTAAACCTTACACCAAAGGTTATATCACATCCTCCTCCACAATGTAATTAAGAAAGTGATGAAGAAACTATGGAAGCAATTGAACTTCCTCCAACAGCAGATGTAATTCTATAAGAGGAATTCACTCCAAATGCTATTGCTGAACCAAATCGACCATCTGATCTTGTCACACTAAGGGATCATCCTAGATCTCAAGTGATTGGAGACATGTCAGTAGGTGTACAAACAAGGCATCAACTCAACCATGATGTGATGCATGCCTGTTTTCTTTATCAAGTTGAGCCTCAATCCATAATTGATGCAGAGCAAGATCCCCACTGGATTATTATAATGCAAGAGGAGCTCAATCAGTTTGATAGATGTAAAGTTTGGGACTTGGTTCCAAGGCCCAAAGGCTATCCAGTAATTGGGACCAAGTGGGTTTTCAAGAATAAGCTTGATGCTCAAGGTGTGATTGTAAGGAATAAGGCTAGGCTTGTTGCTCAAGGTTATAGGCAAGAGGAAGGGATTGATTATGATCAAACCTTGGCACCTGTTGCCAAGCTAGAGGCAATAAGGATTTTCCTTACTTATACTGCTTTCAAGAGATTCAAAGTCTACCAGATGGATGTAAAAAGTGCATTTCTGAATGGAGAATTAAAAGAAGAGGTTTATGTTGAACAACCTCCAGGTTTTATCTCTTCATCTCATCCCTCTTATGTTTTTAGATTGCATAAAGCTTTCTATGGTCTAAAGCAAGCTCCAAGAACTTGGTATGAAACCTTAGCTAGCTTTCTTTTAATGCATAAGATTTCTAGAGGCATGGTAGATAGGACTTTTTTTTTCAAGCATCATAATGATAAAATACTTTTGGTACAAATATATGTGGATGATATAATATTTGTCTCTACAGATCCCAAACTATGTATAAGATTTTCTAACCTTATGCATTCCAAGTTTGAGATGAGTAGCATGGGTGAGCTCTCCTACTTCCTTGGCCTCCAAGTGAAGCAGACTCCTGATGACATTTTCTTATCTCAATCCAAATATGCTAAAGAGCTGATTAAAAGGTTTGGGATGGCTGATGCCCCAGCTAAGAAAACACCTATGGCTACAAATGTTGTGGTTGATTTTGATGAACAAGGAAAATCTGTTGATCAGAAATTGTATAGGGCCATTGTTGGGTCCCTTCTATATCTCACAGTAAGTAGGCATGATATAATGTTTGCTATATGTCTTTGTGCTAGGTTCCAAGTGAACCCTAAAGAATCTCACCTAATTTTATTAAAAAGGATTTTAAGATATATAAAGAGTTGTCGATATCTAGGACTCTGGTATCCAACTGAATCAGAATTTGAGTTAACTGGATACTCAGATGCTGATTTTGCTGGATGTAGAGTGGACAGGAAAAGCACTTCAGGCACATGCCAGTTTCTTGGTGCTAGACTTGTCTCCTGGTTTTGTAAAAAGCAGACATCAGTGTCGACATCAACTGCAGAAGCTGAATATATAGCAGTGGCAGTTGCTGCTCACAGATGCTATGGATACAAAATCAACTCCTGGATTACGGTTACAACTTAAATAATTCAACTCTATTTTGTGACAGTACCAGTACTATATCTATAGCACAGAATCCAGTACATCATTCTAGGACTAATCATATAAATGTTAGACATCATTTCATTAGAGAGTGTGTGGACAAGAAGAAAATTAATATTACTTTCATTCCCACTGATTTGCAAAGGGCAGACATCTTCACCAAATCCTTGGATGAGAAGAAACATCTATCCTTTATGAATCAGCTAGGCATGATGAATAGTGATGCCTTAATTTAACCTTCTGTCTGTGGTCGAAGAACTTGCAAAAATTCATCAACCTGATATCGACAAACTAAGGGAAGTTCTTGAGTTATTTCTTCGACCTGAGATTGACGAACTCTCTGTGGAAGTCTTTTATCGTCAACCGGAGATCGACAATCTGGCTTTAGAAAAGTTTTCATTGACCTGAGTATGATGAAAAGTTTTCCACTCTTCTGACTGAGATCGATGAATTCTTTTGACTATAAAACCTTTCGTCGACCTCAGATCGAAGATTTCTCTTATTTCGCAGGACGGAGTTTGTCGGTTCATATTCTGAAAAGCCTTATAACTAGGTTTTATTAGACCTCCATCCTGCGCTTTCTGTTCCCTGGCACTTGATCTTTTTGCTTTTGTGTTGCAGGATACTAATGGCGATTCCAGTAGGAGCTCTTTCCAGCATGAAGTTCGATATGTGTTTCGACATCAATTTTGATTCTTTTCAGCAATCAGACCAGATCTTCAAAGATATTCTGTAGTTATTCGAGGAGCTCTGTTTGAAGACCCTAATGTTTGCTAGAATGAAGATTGCTGGTTCTGAAATAAGAGAGTGGGTTTATACTTCATCTACCCTAGATGCTGACACGATGGTTGAATTTATATCGGGTAATATCGTTTCCTTAACCCCAGATTCTCTTTCTGAAATCTTTGGACTAGTTAACGGTGATGAAGATATTGAACTTGAATCTTCTGAATATGAGGAAATGCTGACTTTGATGGGTTACTGTGGATACACTCTAAATAAATTGCTGAAGAAGCATCTATCTGCTGAATATAAATTTCTTGCAGATGTAGTTGGTAAAGTGTTGCTGGGCAAGCATACAACCCATGATCACATTACCAGGCAACAGTTCTTAGTGATGAGTGCTGTGGTAAATAAGAAGGCTGCTAATTGGGCCAAAATTTTCTTCAATCTGATTAAGAAGAAGAACAATAAGAAAGAAGTTTTCTTTGGAAGGATTCTTGGAATCTTCCTTAATTCCAAGGCTGTTGAATCCCTGGTCGCCCCGACCATATTCATCTATGCCTCCAAGAGGCTGACCTGCGCCTTGTTTGGCAGGTGGGAGAGGACTATCTCAAAGCCGTCCAGGGCTTCCTCCTCTAAAACCTCTGAGAGTACAAGGGAATTACCAGCCACTCCCCACCCTGAAGAAGAAAGTTCCATTCCCCCTCTTGACCAAACCCTTTCATCATCCCTCCAACAAATTTCCTCAGCTCTAGCATCTATACCTATACCTCCTGTTTCCCCCATCCACCCTGCTTCTCCAGTTCATCAACCTACATCTCCTCAGTCCCCTATCATTTCATCCCCAGTACATCAACAACAACAACTTCTAGATCAATCTCAATCTCCAGATTCTACAACTCCACCTCTATCCCCCCTTCCATCTCATCTTCAAAATCTCACTTCTCTACCCTCTTTCAACCTTCTTTCATCTCCAAGCAATTCTTTAGATGAACCAATGTCAGATTGTCATCCCTCATCCTCTTCAATCATCAATTCATCTATCTCTACCCAAACCCCTCCAGAATTCTTAGATTCATCTTCTCCCTCCATCTCTCTCATCTTAGCATCCCTCACACCCCTTCTCAAACAGCTGATAGCAGAGGTTATTTCACCTCTTGTTATGTCTATCTCTACCCTTGCTGCTCAGCTTTCTACCTTCTCTATTCTATCCTCTTCTATCAGGAGCCTGGCTCTAGTAGCCACTGAAACCAGGCAGGTGGAGATACTCAGTGAAGAGGTTGCTCAAGCAGTAGATTCAGTAGCAGTAGTAGCATCAGATACAGTAGCAGTAGCAACAACAGATACAAAATGTGTAGCAGAAGCTGAACTTATTGATGTTGATCTTATTGAGTTCTTGGATACTGAATTTGAGAGTAATCCTTTGGAAATTCTTTATGGAGATTGCCTCATTGCTCCAGATTTTGACCTAGATTCAGTTCTAAGATCCTTTGATCTTTTGTACAGCAATTATCTTTATTTTGTATCCTTTCATGGGTGTACAGATATTGTTTGCTACTCACCTCCCATCAGTTCAGAGAATTTGCAGCAGATATAGAAAAGTTTTGAAGCTCCTGAGCCTGAACTCATCTTAGTTCTAGAGGCTGAGCTTATTCAGGTTGCTGAGGATGAATCTTCTAAGCCCAAGGCCTTTTCTCCTCCCACCTTTGTCTTCTCTACCTCTCCATTGCCTGACATGGATGAGATTCTTGCTAAGGATATGGATCTGGAAACTGTAGAAGTCCCTGCTGAAATCATTCCACCTCCAGTAGGTCCTCCTCCAGTTGTCCCTCCTCCAGCTGCAAAGCTAGTTCCAAATCAAGTCATTGCTGGGATTGATGCTTTGTATGCTAATCCTCAAGGATCTTCTTATGATGATCAATCTGATGACTCAGATTCTAATGACAGTAGAAAGAAAATGTCTAAGAAAAGGAAACCCCCTTCCAAGGCTATTCCAAAGCCAAATCCAAGTAATGATACTCCATACTATCTTTTGCAAAAGATTACCTACCCTGGTATGCCCCTATAGCTTTTCCTTCTAATCAACTCAAAGAAAAGAACTGCCCAGTTAATAGATATCATATTAATTAGAGCAGACATCACAGAGAACTGCTGCTTGTTAATGTTGTCATGAGTTGAATGCTTGCCCATCAGAACTTTACCAACTACATCTGCCAAGAATTTAAATTCTACAGGCAGGTTTTTCTTAAGAAGTTTTGATGGTGTTCCGTCTGGATGACCCATTTTGATCAGCATTGAACTATACTCAGAGGAATCTAGTTCTAGATCATCTTCCCCATTTACTAAATCAAAAATCTCAGAAAGTGTAGCTGGAGTTAGAATAACCTGAGTTCCAGAAATAGTTCCAACCATAGTTGATTCATCTAGACATGTCGAAGAGTAAACCCATTCTTTAATCTCAGTTGCTGGAAGCTTGATTCTGGTTGTCATTATCTTCTTCAGATTCTATTCGTTGAAGAGATGTAGTATATCCACGAAGATTGGATTGCAGTGGTTGAAGGAATCGAAATCGATGTCGAACCTTGCGTCGAATTTCATTGCTGACAGGATAGCCGTCGGAATTGCCATTAGAAACCTACAAGGGAAAGTACAAGATCAAGTGCAGGAGGGGGAATTGGAAAGCACGGGATAGAGCACGACATTAAACCCTTAATATAGGTTTTTCAGAATGTGAAGAGTCGGGCCCTGTCCTACGATAAATAAAGAAGAAAAAACTTCGATCTCAGATCGACGATAGATTTTTTTAATTAAATATTACCGTCGGTCTCAGATTGAAGAGGGAAAATAGATCGTCGATCTTAGGTCGATGATTTATCTTATGAAGTATGGGCATCAATCTCTGGTCGACGATTTTTACTTCACAGAGCTGTCGTCGATCTCAGGTCGACAATTTAGCTCAAGATAAGTTCGAAAATCATCGATCTCCGTTCAATGATTTAGGAACAGATCCAAAACCTAAGACAAAAAAATTAAATTAATCCTTCCCATTGATCATTCCAAGCTGATTTAGGAAGAACATGTGTTTCTTTTCATCCAAGGGTTTGGTGAAAATGCCTGCTCTTTGAAAATCAGTGGAGATAAAGTCAAGATTAATTTTTTTTGGTCTACATTATCTCTAATGAAATGATGTCTTATATCTATATGTTTTGTTCTAGAATGATGCACTGGATTATGTGCTATAGATATAGCACTTTTACTATCACAGAAAATGGTTGAATTATTTAGATTGAAACCATAATCTAAGAGTTGGTTTTGTATCCATAAAATCTGTGAACAACAACTGCCAGCAGCCATATATTCAGCTTCAGCAGTTGATGTTGATACAGAAGTTTGCTTCTTGCAAAACTAGGACACAAGTCTATCACCCAGGAACTGAAAAGTTCCTGAAGTGCTCTTTCTGTCCACTCTACATCCAGCATAGTCATCATCTGAAAATCCAGTCAACTCAAACTCTGACTCTATTGGATACCAGAGTCCTAGATTAGGACAACCCTTTATATATCTTAAAATTCTTTTTATAAAAATAAGATGAGATTCTTTAGGATTCACTTGGAACCTAACACATAAACATGTAGCAAACATGATATCTGGTCTGCTTGCTATTAGATATAGTAGGGATCCAATAATGGCCCTATACCTGGTCTGATCAACAGATTTTCCATATTCATCAAAGTCTAATACAACATCGACAGCCATGGGAGTCTTCATAGGGGAGGAATCAGCCATTCCAAACTTCTTAATAAGCTCATTAGCATATTTAGATTGGGAAATGAAGATTCCATCAAGAGATTGTTTCACTTGGAAACCAAGGAAATAAGATAGCTCTCCCATACTACTCATCTCAAATTTGGAATGCATTAGATCGGAAAATCTTTTGCACAATTTGGGATCAGTAGAACCAAATATAATGTCATATACATATATTTGTACTACTAAAATTTTATCATGATGCAATTTTGTAAAAAGAGTTCTATCTACCATACCTCTTGAAAAACCATGCTCTAAAAGAAAGCTGGCTAAGGTCTCATACCAAGCTTTTAGAGATTGCTTAAAACCATAGAGATCCTTATGCAATTTGAAAACAAAAGAGAGATGAGTTGGAGAAACAAAACCTGGAGGTTGTTCAACATAGACCTCTTCTTTAAGTTCTCCATTTAAGAAAGAAAGAGGTTTGTTTTGGGAGAATATTGGGCATATTTCTTAAGGCTAAAGCTCCTGAATTGATGGCCTCCCAGACCCAATTCATCAATGTCAGTAATAGGTTGGACTCCTCTTTGTTTGTAAAGTGGAAGAGGACCATTCCCAGGCCTTTTAGTGCCTCCAGAACTTCTGAGGATACTAGAGCTGATGCAGCTACTTCCCCAACCCCAGAAGATGCTCCTCTCTCAGTCCTACCCTCAGCTCCCTCAATCCCTGCCTCCCAAAACCAATCTTCTCCAGTTCTTTCACCTTCACCTCCTGCTTCACCTATCCAAAATCGGAACTCCCCAGATCATACTGCTTCTCCTCATCCAGATCTTTCTGTAGATAATCCTGCATCTCCTCATGAAGATCATCCTGAAGATCCTCATGTCTCCTTTTAGCACATTACTTCCCCCATCATTTCTCCATCCTTGTCCTCTCAGATTCCCTCTGAGCCCATCCAAAAGGATATTCCTTCACCATCTCTTCCCTTTGATGCTCAGCCATCCTCTTCTTTTCCTGAATTCACTCATACAGACTTCCCTTCTACATTCTCAGTTTGCTCAAACTGTGGACATAAAACTCCTTACACAGCCTCTGAGCCCGAACCTCTTTACATCAATTTCTCAGATATAGCCAAAGATCTTCTGCAATTCATTTTTCCCTCCTTAGATCTCCTTATAGCACAAGCAATAGCTTCTCTAACTGCCTCCATCAATACTCTTACCCATAGAGTTGCTGCTCTTTCCTATGTCCCTTCTTCTGGGGGCCTGGCTACAGATGCCTCTGCAACCAGGCAGGGGGAGATATCCAATGAAAAAGCTCCTTTTCTTTCTCTAGCAGCAGCAGTTTCAGCAGATATATAGACATATTTCTCCTCAGATAATCAGATGGCTCTAGATATAGAAATTATTGATTTTGATACTGATTTAGAAGAAATAGTTCTTCTAGAAGTTTTGACTTTTGGTGATTGTTGCATCAATCCCATAGTGGATATCTTTGAGTTGTTGAGTTCCTTCTGCACACTCTTTCTAAATTGTCTTCCAAATTTTAAGCCATCCTCTTTGGTTATTGTATGTTGTAGTCCCTCTCTAAGTCCTGAAGTTATTGGACAACTAAAAGCAAGTTTTGTAGTTCCTTTGGCAGAACAGTCTGATGATCAGATGTCAAGATCTCCTGGGCCATCCTATGTTATGGATGATAGCCCCATTCCTAGTCTTGATGATATCATTGCTCAAGATATTGCTATGGAAACTGAAGCAGTCCATGTTGAAGTTATCCCTCCTCTAGCTGATAAGGAAGTTCCAAAGGAAGTGATCAGAGAGATTGATGCACTATATGCTAATCCCCAAAGCTCATCTTAAGATGATCAAGTTGATAATTCTGATTCTGATAACAGCAGGAAGAAAGTGTCTAAGAAAAGAAAAGCTCCTCCTAAGGCAGCTTCAAAGCCAAATCCTCATAATGACACTCCATACTACATACTCCAAAAGATTACTCCTTATCAACGTATGCCTCATTAGATATGGCTATCAAATAATGAGCAGAAGGCTAGGAAGAAAAGTAGAAGGCATTCTCCTCCTCCTCCTCAAAGGTCTAGGAGAGGTCCTCCTCCTCCCCCCCCCTCCAGCAGCAGGAGCCTCTGGTTTAGCAGCTCAAAGGTCTACCTCTATTACCCAGACCTATCAGAGGAAGGACAGATCTTCAAATCCTTAACCTCCAGCTGGATCTTCAGACAAACATTCTTCTTCCCACAGGCCTATATCTTCTGGAAAGCCTAAACGAAAACTTCTCCTCTTCATTAGGGGAGATGAAAGGAGGGGTTGGGGAAGAAGGGAGTGCCACTTGGCCTCCCTCCATTATTCCCCCTCCAAATGAAACTTCCCCCTTAATTACCCTCCTTTAAACCTTAATTAAATCACCTAATTCAGATTAAATAAATATTACAAACTTAGTGGGCCTTAGGATGGGCCTTGGGCAAGGCCTTAGCCCACTAAGACTTAGTGGGTCGCAGTGTCCTCCGCGGTCTGGCGAACAGGTTTGGTGAACTGTCTTTGGCATGTGTCAGTGATTTCTTGCGGTCTAGCTCAGCAAGCATCCTTGGTAAACCGGGCGGATAGGGTTGGCTATCCGCGGAAGTAGCGGACTCATCTGGAGTTCGCCAAGTCCAGCAGAGTTGTTGTGGCAGACTCTTTTGGAGCTCACCGGTGTCCGACAGGTCTCTCTGTTTGCGGTCTAGATGTTAGACCGTGGAGGTTTACATAGTTGTGTGGACTGGTTTGCCTGGAGTCCGCACTGTCTGATGGAGCATTCCAAAAGATTGGCGGACTGGTGCTGTTTGGCTTAGACACGGTCTTGTTCTGGTGGCGCAGTTTGTTTGGAGACCGCATTGCTTGCTCATGTGGACTTGGTCTTATTTGACCAAGTCCAGCTTTGTTGCCTAGTCCTTCGAGGTTGCCTATGGTGCAGACTGGTTCTTGAGCATTTTGTAGAAAATTAACATTTTGACCCGAGGATAGCTGAATTTCAAATGACCATAACTTTCAATCCAAGAAGAGTTATGAGACGTGCAACCTGTCATCAGAAAGAGGACGACGTCTTCTACCTCCTAAAAAAGTTTCCTAAGTACAAACCCTCTTGTCACGAGTGTGACATGGGCGTGAACATATGTGTTTACTAATAAAAATTATAATTTGTTGGAACCCCTTATTTGATTTAGGCTAGGTTCACTCCTAGGTTGTTTGACCCACCTGTATAGCCAGGGTCAAAGTATATGCATAAGTTAGTCTTAGTAGAGCAGATCTCATAAAGACCAGCATTGGACTTCATTTCAAAGACAAAGACTCAGAAGTAATCTGTGGATCAGATATCAGCTCGACTTTCGTCGAACTCGGCTCAAAGATCATCGATCTCTGATCAATGATCGCAGAGGTAAAATCTCTAAGCTGAGCTCGATGATCTCAGAACTCAGATCGACGATTTTCAGTCTCAGCTCGACGATCTTCTATCTCAGCTCTGCGACTATTTATCTGTGTTCACTACTTTATTGCGCAGCTGTCTTGAAGATTTCATTCTTATTTTTGTCAAGGCTATTTATGGAATCAAATCTCTGGTAGTTAATGCTGATGTTATCAAGGCTTATAGTCATTTCTATTGCAGCATTAACTACAGGTTTTCACAGAGTTATTATATTGTCTTATATGCCAAAGACAGTTGGGGAAATCATTTATTGCAGATATTGTAGATGTTTCCTCTCCTCGATTCCAGCAGAATAATTAAAGGAATGTTTTTGAAATTCAAGTCAGGAATCCCTTTATCCTACCTAAAAGAAGAAGGCTGTCGATTCCATTACAACACAGAGAGAGACACACAGAGAAAGACAGAAAATTGTTCCTGCTAACATCCTAAAAACATTCTGAAGCAGATCTTCATCAGTTTTTTCTCATTCTATCAGTGCTCTGAAGAAGAAGCAAGAAGAACAACTTTTACCAATCAAGAGTCTTTTTGTTCTTCTCTTCCAGGACCATGCTAAGACATTCCAGCACCTTCTGTCTGAAGCTCCTGGACCAAGTCTCTCAGTTGAAGACCTACTCACCTGGTGCAAAGCTTCCCAGTCTGAACCCATTTTCATCTCAGGGGGAGCTTTGACAACATCTCTGAATCCACTAGTCTTCTCAGTTGTATTTGAGAAAAGAGAAGATAAAATCAATCTCTCATCCCCACCTCTGTACAAGGTTTTAATTCCCTTCAAAATTATCCTGGTTTACAAGTCTCCTTCCAAAAGACTTGAGTTGGTTTTTGGGTACCTGATCAAAAGCTCATTGGTGGCAGTCACCTGATCAAAAACTTGCAGTGGATTCCTACTAAGGGTGGTAGAAGAGTGGATATACCCAGTTGGGGAACCACTATAAAATTCTTGTGTTGTCTTGTTGTGCTTTCTGTGTTCTTGTGTGCTTGTGTTGTGGTTAGATTAACTTAGTATATTTGCTTTTATCTTTTCTGTTAAAAGACTTTTTTATTACTCTATTCCCCCCCTAGAGTTATTCAGAGTTTATCACCCCATTTTTCTTTCATAATTTTCTCCCAAACACTTCCCGGTGTAATTTTTTAAGTTTTTCTCAGTACACGCCCCCATGTCATGGGTATGACCTTCTCGGAAAGGCTGAAACAACAGAATTGACTCCAAATTATGTCATTTAGCCGTCATTGCTGACCCATTCAAGACACCTTTGAGGTCACCGGCAAGACCTGGGGGCGTGTAACGGAAAATTACTGAATTTTGACGATTGTCTTCCCAACATTCCTGAACTTTCAAGTTGACGGTTCCATACCTTACGCTTCCTAGGGCACGGGCATGAATTCAGAATTTTCACCTATAAAAACTCAGTAGCTGCCATGATGAAGGTGATCCAGTCCATGCTTCGATTTGGATCACTTTCAGCTTAGTTTTTCTTCAGTTTATGTTTTTTCATTTCATATACTTACCTTCTTATGTTTGTAATTTTAATTCCTACCTTAGAGTTTATCTTTCAAGCACTTGTAATTTCATTTCTTAGATTCAAAAAATGTTTTTCTTTTTATTATGCATAGCTAATTGCCTAATTCCATACATTTTGATCATTTGAACTTTTAAGTAATTTATTTCGTAATTTCTTTTTCATAACTTTTGATTGCAAAAATTACGATTTACCTTTGATTTACTTCTCTTCATTTCATATTGTCAACGTATGGTAATCAACTCTTGATTTGATTATAGTTGATCGAGAGATCCGTGAATACGTGTAGATCGCTTAAAAGTGAAAGGAGTTGTGTATAACCAATATTCGTCGAGGGTGGACCCTTCTAGAGCCAAGTCAACAAAATTCAAAGTCAACAAGTCAAGACATAAGTCAGAGTCAACGCACAAGACAGTAAAAGACCTTGGAGGGTATGGCAAGCTCCCCTCTCATACTCATCAGGTAGGCGACTAGGCCACTTACTCGCCCAGCCTGAGCGAGCTCCCCCATGAAGTCATATAGTCGTCGGGGGTGGGGATACAAATAAGACGCCCCCTCCTCTTGAATTTTCCTATAAATATGACCACTGAGGTACGAGGAGAAGGACTTCAGAATCTCGCAAAAGATCTCGATCACCTCATTTCCTAGACTTCAAGCTGTGCCTTTGGATCATTTCTCCAGAGAGAGAGAGGTCGCGAGCAAGTGACAATCCATCATAGTCGCCGCCTTGACTTAGTTGCCAGCTAGAATCTACCTCGTACCCTGGTCGACCATCTTTGGTTGTGGAGGAGAAGCTTCTTCTAAGCATATGGGTATGTGGTGGGACCTCCCTAGCGTAGCGCCTGGGGTCCTTTTTATTGCCTCACTGTTTGTGCATCCTATCCCATTAGTCATGGAGCCCGGCCACTGAACCGGTAACCTTAGACTGTCTTGATAAAAATTTTTGGAGTAGGGATTTTCCAGGCTTCAACACTTTTTGGTGCGATAAGCATGGATCGCAGCCGAGGAGGAAAGTTTCTCGAGTAGGCGAGATGGCGAATGGAGATGAGAATGGGGAGATAGTGGGCAACTCGGCAGGAGTAAGCAAGTCTGCGTGAGGAAGCGACTTTGTGATAATGGCGGTGTTTGGAGAGTTTGCGAGGAGGATCGAGAGGAGCATCCTGGTAGGTTCCACCCGCTACCACCGGGCAGTAGATACCTACCGCGTCGTAGTAGCTCACAGATCCGCTATCCTCTATAGATCGTCACTCTACTACCAGCGTAAGCGCTGATGCCGCGCGGTAGCTACTCAATTCTTTCGTCTTGATGCTTACATCTCGACGCTTTCGTCCTGATGCACTGACGAAAAAGATTTACCGTTGGGCAGTAGTTACCTACCGCTGCATAGTAGCTTCCAGAACCTCAAGATTATTTAAACATTAAAAACGGGGTGTTACACGCAGGCACGCACCCCGCACACATCCATCACACATGCGCGTTCCAGCACGTGGATGCCCTCCGCGTGCGAGTTACCCTTCGTGCTCCCATCTCCCGCATGCGTCTTTCACCTCCGCGCCTGCCTTCCTTCTTCCGAGCCTCTATCACATCGTTCACATCTATAATAATTGTCAAAGATTGTCACACGCGCAATTCAGCAAGAAGTCCTTGACCTCCTTTAACTTTGGCTCTAGACTCTGGGGACTTGAGGGCAATTGATGGGGGCCTCCTCCATTTTTAGAAATTCTGGATCGCAACTAGCCGAAATTTCATGTAACCCGCTTAGTGGGGAGTTATCAAGGAAACCACAACATGCCTAATCTGTGTGCCTGATCTACGTACAATACATGTGCTAACCACCGTGCGTAATCCCCTCACGCGATACACTCCCCAAAATTCCTCCTAACTAACTTGCCAACCGCCTCGTAAGCCGTTAGCGATCAGTATCATGACTATTTGCCACTCCGTCTAGCGGCCGTGGCCGAGAGTATTCCCATCCAGCGTCACGGCTGGCCGCGACCGCATCATGCGGTCGTGCAATCACGACTGCGCGAGCCCTCAGATGGCCCTACGGCTGGTTACTGCAAAGACTTGAGGCCACGCTCCTGCGAGCGCTTGTGGCCAGCCTGATAAGCGACTACTGTCAAGGCTCGCGATCGCGCACGCGCAGCCACAAGCGCTCGCGGTCATCCGTAAGCGGTTCGTGCATGGGCCACAAGCGCTCGCGTTCGCCCTCACATCTGGTCATCGCGACCGTGTACCCATGACCATGAGCGCCCGCGACCAGCCTCGCGGCCGGCTACTACCGCCTCCCGCACCTGTGAGACCGTGACCGTAAAGTAGGGGGAGGCCGGCCGCGAGGGGCTGCGGACGTCCCCTGCCTGCCGCTCCCTCCTCCTCGGGGGACCTCCCACCGCCAGAGCTCATTAGGGGCTTGCCTCCAATTGATGTAGTCATTCGACCCCTCTCCTCCGTCATCCGATCGTCCCCATACAATCTCACCCATCCGATGTGCGGGTAACCACCTGTGTAACTACCTATTAAGGGTGGGTGCACATAGCCGAAATTATATCGGTCTGCACATAATAAAATAATTCAAACATGCGTGCCAAAAAATATATTAACTTGGCCTGCAAATAATAATTCAGGTGGTTATGGTCTACGGATAGTCGCGTAACCATCATAACCACTCATTGGCCATATAAATAGAATCTCAGTCTCCCCTTCATCACCATTTTTCATACTCCCGCTTTTACTCCTACGTGAGAGCTCCCTTGAAGGTCTCCTTGCGTCTTCGAAGAATCCTTCGAAGATCTTCGAGCGTCTTTGAAGATCCCACAAAGATCTTTGATCTCCTTCGAGCACTGTTGGGTACATTGGAAAATGTGTACTAGATTTGGAGAAGCCACAACTTAGTCAATGATTTACATAAATTTGTATTTGATAGGAGTTTGAGTTTCATTATGCAGGTTTAAGTATTTGAAGGAAAATTTTCAAAGTACAAGTGTCGACACTTGTGAAGAAACTGTGTCGGCACTCAGGAAACTTGTGTCGACACTCAGGCAAGCTGTGTCGACACACAGGAAAATTGTGTCGACACTTAGGCAAGCTGTGTCGACACACAGGCAAATTGTGTTGACACTCAGGGAAGTTATGTCGATACCAAGAATTTTTGTCGACACTTATAAAGAAGTTGTGTCGACACTCAGAGCTTTGTCGACACCTAAAGAAGCAGTTGTGTCGACATCCAGAAATGTGTCGACATCTGAAGCAGGACTTGTGTCGACACTTAAAACTGAAGCTATGTCGACATTAAGGAGATATGTCGACACCTGAAGCAATTGTGTCGACACAAAGGACTTGTGTCGACACACCAACTCTCAAAAGGCTGTGTCGAGTTCAGAAGTAATTGTGTCGACACACAGGACTTGTGTCGACACACACTCAACGCCATTTGACAAACACTCAACACCAACTGTCTGCAACAGAAATATCGAGACAAAAAGCTGTTGTGTCGACACACAGGACTTGTGTCGACACATACAACATAAGCAGTATCGAGAAGCAGAAGTATGACTGTGTCGACACTTGGAGTAATTATGTCGATACCGTGAAGACTTGTGTCGACACTTAGTCTATATGCGTCGACACATGTGAAGCAGTCTGCTGAGTTTTGTATGCTGAGTTGAAAAGACATTGAAGAACCTGGTGATGTGACAGGTGACTTGACAGTTGTCATAACTAGCCGGTCTGACACCACTGTCAGAACTGTCAGAAGTTTGTTATGAACCAGCTGGATCAGCCAGTAACCATAAAGCAAGCTCTATATAAGAGACAGATCGGAAATGACAAAGTAATTAACAACAACGTGAGGCATCTATAAGAAGAATTCTGACAGATCAAGGGCTGTCTGCAAGAAAGATTCAGAGTTCTATCTGAATTTAAGAAAGAAGCTGATTGAAGATCATCTTCATCAACAGAGAAGATCCAACTTATTTTGTTCTAATCAAGAAGCTTTGAAAAGCTAAGTTAGGTTGGATCAGAAGGATCAGTCAATCCAAGAACTGATAAAGAAGACTACATCAACAGAGAAATCTAGCTGGTGAAGTTTTCAGTTACTCTTTACTCACAAATTCTTGTAGGATCTTCTGTTAGATATGAGATTGTAAGCCTAAAATTATAAAGGTCGAGGTAGGGCTGTGTGCCTGAGGTAGGACTTGTGGAAAGTCTGAGTTGTAAGCCTAATTATAAAGGCTGAGGTAGGGCTGAGGCCTGAGGTAGGATTCTGGAGAAGAATCTGAGGTAGGACTTGTGTTAAGTCTGAGGTGTAGGAACAATCTTTGGTTCTGAGATTATAAGATCTGAGGATCTGAGCCAGTGGAAGGAAGTTAGGCTGAATCCAGTTATCTGCTGGATAGGGGAAGGGGGAAAGTGGATGTACCCATATCTTGGGGAACCACTATAAGTCTGGTGTTTACTATGACGTGTTTATTTTCTCTAGATTGATTAATCTGTGCTGAAAGAAGTCTTATAACTGTTTGCCTAAAAATTAAAAAGACTAAAAAAGGATTAGAACCTATTCACCCCCCCTCTAAGTGTTTAGGCTCTTGAAATAAAGTCTTTCAAGTGGATCAGAGGGAGGTTCCTCAAAATTTGACCTAACAGTCAGAGGATTTCTCCAAGGCAAATAATAGATAACAAAAATGGGTTCAAGTGAAAATCAAAAGGAATTTGGATATATGAAATTGCCCATATGTAGGAAAGAATCTTTTGGCATTTGGAAAGAAAGGGTCAGGCTATTTATGAAAGCATCTGATCCAAGAATTTATATCACAGTACAGGAAGGCCCCTTCATCCCAATGAAGGTTTCAGTTCTTGATGCAAACATTCAAACTCCAAAGAGTTATTCATAGATGACTAAGGATGAAATCATCTTGACTACATTAGATAAAAGAGCTCAGAATATAATTGTAAGTGTCATAGATGATGCAATATTCCAGAATCTTGTGCACTGTAAAACTTCCAAAGAAATGTGGGATACATTGATTGTCTATATGGAAGGCACAGAAGAAGTCAGAGAGGGCAGAAAGTTTATGTTAAATCAGGAATATGAGAGCTTTAGGCAGAATAAAACTAACAGCATAGTTGAATGCTATAAAAAGTTTTTCAGAATAGTGAATGAACTGATGATATATGGAAGATTCTTCGATACTTATGAACTTTTTGACAAGTTTCTTAGGTCCCTAACAAAGGATTGGGACACTAAGATATGTGTCATCAGAGAAGTGGCCAAACTAGCTGACACACCACCACCTACACTTTTTGGATATTTGCTTTCATATGAAATGCAGCTTACTGCTAGGAAAGAGGAAGAGAAGGGCAGCAGATCTAAACATAAAGAAAAGTCAGTAGCCTTCAAGGCTGAGGGCTCAAGGAAGGGTAGGAGAAAATCTCCTTCTCCACCTAGAAGGAGTACTGAAGCAGAAGAAGGTGTTCCTAAAACAAGTACATCAGATAGTCATACATCTGATGAAGACTTTGCTGCCTTCACAAGACAATTCCAAAGGTTCATGAAGAAAAAGAATTGGAAAACCAGGCCTTCATCTACATCCTATTCCAAGGATGAATACTACAGGAAGAAGAAAACACCTAAGGAGGATGTCATAGCTTCTAAACCTGGTAAACAATCAATTCTAAGATTATGTGTTATTGCTGCAACAGGTCTGGGCATGTCATTGTTGACTGTCCTGACAAAAGAAAGGAGTCAAAGGACAAGAAGAAGCAGCTGGTCAAAGAAAAGAAGGAGAAGTCTCTAGTGGCTCAGAAGGAGAAGAGTTGGACAGACTCTTCATCTTCAGAATCTGAAGAAGAAGAGGCAGAAGCATATGTTAGACTCTTCTCAACAGAAGAGGATTCTAGGGAACTAGAATTCCTACAGATGCTGGACTTTATAAATGGAGTGGAAGAATATTGCTGTAAAGGGCTGATGGCTCAATCTGAAGAAGATAAGTGTCAGGATCAGCCTGGACCAAGTAAGGTAAACAATTCACCCCTAGTCTCAGATTACTTTACTGGATCAGAATCAGAAGCATCTTCTTCAAAAGAAGTGGATGGATCCGAGTCTGAGGGGAATGTTCACCAACTCATTAATGAGTATGGTGGGTTATTGCATGCTCTAAAGAAGAGCAAGTTTCTTGTTAAAGAGCAAGCCAAAGAGATTGAGTCTCATAAGCTGGCTGCAGCAGTTTCAGCAAAACTACTGGATCAAAAACTGAATGAGATTGCCAAATTGAAAAATATTACAGTTATTCAGATGGGCACAATCTCATTCAAAGAGAATCATATCAAGAAACTGGAGGGAAAACTTCAGCAAGAGAGAGAGAGCTAGTGGCAAAATTCTCCAAGCCAAAATCAGTCTTACCTTTGATAGATAATTTTGTTTCATAAAAAGGAAAGACTGGTCTAGGCTATAAGGGAAGAACTAGGGCTACCAATTGTCATAGAAAAGGTAAAGCCACAGTTCAGCCTCTAGCTGTTAATCCCCCTATTTTCTTTAAAAAAGTAGTGAATCCTACTAACAGGTATGATCATGACATTACACATGGTCACTGTGGGCATGAAAATTTCATGAGCAAGGGTGCTAATGCCAATAGACAAATCTATATGCATGTCCATCATATTCAAGAGGAGTTCTTAAAGAATGCTGTTCCAGCACCAACACTTAATAAGTTTACTGACAACAAAGTAAGAAGGCCTGTACCTAAGAATAGGTATAATAGGTTTGAGTGTTGGTGTTGTGGCAAGGTGGGCCACTTTGCCATGGATTTCTGGTTTAACTTAAGTGTTAAAACCAAAAGTAGGATTCCTGTTAGATCAGTCACAGGGTTTCAAACTAACAAGGACCTAGAACCCACTAGCAAGTTGGGTTCTAAGGGTAAGTGATTCATTATTTGTTGCAGGTAAATCCAAGTGATCATACCCCTATATGGTACTTGGATAGCGGCTGTTCCAGACATATGACTGGAATAAGGAGAATGTTGAGGGACTATGTGCCCATAAAGAATGGACCAAAAGTTATCTTTGGTAAATCATAATACTCAAGAGCCAAGCAAGTACTTCCCCAAACCTTTCCACTATTTTGAAAGACAGAAGATCAAGGCTGAAGAATTAAAGAAGAAAGCTCTAAAAGAGAAAAAGCCAGCTGAGGTTGCTGAACCTTCTGTGTAGGCTAAAATCATGTCTGGCAAAGGAATGGTTATTAAAGAGCCTAGTCAGTAATAGGATTGATAGGTTTATGTAATAGAACAATGTACTAATTTGTTTCTTTTGTTCTATAAGAAATTCATGTAAACCAAAGTTTTTCTGATTAATGAAATCTGTTTCAGTATTAAGTGTTTGTTGTTTACAATGATTATGTAATAACCTGCTCTAAAATGTTTTTACTTCTATTACAATTTTGTTTTATCTTAAGAGATGTATATCTTTGACTAAGGGTTATGACTTCTCCAAATAGGGGGAGATTGTTGGATACATTGGAAAATGTGTACTAGATTTGGAGAAGCCACAACTTAGTCAATGATTTGCATCAATTTGTATTTGATAGGAGTTTGAGTTTCATTGTGCAGGTTTAAGTATTTGAAGGAAAATTTTCTAAGTACAAGTGTCGACACTTGTGAAAAAACTGTGTCGACACTCAGGAAACTTGTGTCGACACTCAGGCAAGCTGTGTCGACACACAGTAAAATTGTGTCGACACTCAGGCAAGCTGTGTCGACACACATGCAAATTGTGTCGACACTCAGGGAAGTTGTGTCGACACCCAGAATTTGTGTCGACACTTATAAAGAAGTTGTGTCGACACTCAGAGCTTTGTCGACACCTAAAGAAGCAGTTGTGTCGACATCCAGAAATGTGTCGACATCTGAAGCAGGACTTGTGTCGACACTTAAAAACTGAATCTATGTCGACATTCAGGAGATATGTCGACACCTGAAGCAATTGTGTCGACACACAGGACTTGTGTCGACACACCAACTCTCAAAAGGTTGTGTCGAGTTTAGAAGTAATTGTGTCGACACACAGGACTTGTGTCGACACACACTCAACGCCATTTGACAAACACTCAACACCAACTGTCTGCAATAGAAATGTCGAGCCAAGAAGCTGCTGTGTCGACACACAGGACTTGTGTCGACACATACAATATAAGCAGTGTCGAGAAGCAAAAGTATGACTGTGTCGACACTTGGAGTAATTGTGTCGACACCATGAAGACTTGTGTCGACACTTAGTCTATATGTGTCGACACATGTGAAGCAGTCTGCTAAGTGTTGTATGCTGAGTTGAAAATACATTGAAGAACCTGGTGACTTGACAGTTGTCATAACTAGCCGGTCTGACACCACTGTCAGAACTGTCAGAAGTTTGTTATGAACCGGATCAGTCGGTAACCATGAAGCAAGCTCTATATAAGAGACAGATCGAAAATGACAAAGTAATGAACAAGAACGTGAGGAATCAATAAGAAGAATTCTGATAGATCAAGGGTTGTCTGCAAGAAAGATTCAGAGTTCTATCTGAATTTAAGGAAGAAGCTGATTGGAGATCATCTTCATCAACAGAGAAGATCCAACTTATTTTGTTCTAATCAAGAAGCTTTGAAAAACTAAGTTAGGTTGGATAAAAAGGATCAGTCAATCCAAGAACTAATCAAGAAGACTACATCAACAGAGAAATCTAGCTGGTGAAGTTTTCAGTTACTCTTTACTCACAAATTCTTGTAGGATCTTCTGTTAGATCTGAGATTGTAAGCCCAAAATTATAAAGGATGAGGTAGGGTTGTGTGCCTAAGGTAGGACTTGTGAAAAGTCTGAGTTATAAGCCCAATTATAAAGGCTGAGGTAGGGCTGAGGCCTGAGGTAGGATTCTGGAGAAGAATCTGAGGTAGGACTTGTGTTAAGTCGGAGGTGTAGGAACCATCTTTTGTTCTGAGATTGTAAGATCTGAGGATCTGAGCCAGTGGAAGGAAGTTAGGCTGAATCCAGTTATCTATTGGATAGTCAAAGGGGGAAAGTGGATGTACCCATATCTTGGGGAACCACTATAAGTATGGTGTTTACTGTGATGTGTTTATTTTCTGTAGATTGATTAATCTATGATGAAAGAAGTCTTATAACTGTTTGCCTAAAAATTAAAAAGACTAAAAAAGGATTAGAACCTATTCACCCCCCCCCCTCTAGGTGTTTAGGATCTTGAAATAAAGTCTTTCAAGCACCCATACACATGTTCCTCCGTACGCATGTTCCTATATGCGCACATTACGCCCCACTCACGTGCGCTCTAAACATTTCACCTTGTGCACTTCGCACATTGCACACATTATGTAACATCCTTATTCCTTCTAGACCCCTAGATAGTGTTAGGGCATGAGTGGTAAGTTAGGGCAAGTAGGTAACCCCAGGTTACCTTGAACAAAGATATAATCACTAAGTGCACACCAAAGAGCACAAGTCAACCTATGTCAATTCACCTCAAATTGGGTTCACCAACACAAATTTATCTCACAAATACATCCCTAGCCAAAAGGAGGAGGCAATTGACCAGTCATTTCATGAATTGGTAGGTCAATTACATGGATTTGTCCAAAGTCAACTTTAGGTCAATATAAGTCAATTCAACCCTAATTGGCTCAATTAGGCTTCACATGGTCAAATTGACCTCACCCCTAGCCTTATAATATCATTAGGGGCCTAATGAACCCAAAAGCCTCATCAAGTGGACATCAATTCTTCCAATTTAACTCAAGTCAAACCTAGACCAATTTTGGTCAAACCTACACCTTTTGATAAATTGGCCCAATTGGGATCCCATTA
This sequence comes from Platanthera zijinensis, assembly GCA_039513925.1. Classification (NCBI taxonomy): domain Eukaryota; kingdom Viridiplantae; phylum Streptophyta; class Magnoliopsida; order Asparagales; family Orchidaceae; genus Platanthera; species Platanthera zijinensis. The sequence continues at coordinate 49,615,648 of CM077084.1, read as the reverse complement.
TAGCCCAACCAGCATAGCGTGGTGTCATAGGTGTACAACCCCATATTTGTTGAGTGGGCCTCCCCGACGAAGCCAAGGATCCTCGGGTTCAAGATGGCAAAACTAAGCTAGTGGGGTAGGCAGACCCGTACTCACCGAGAGGGGGCTCAGGGATTTTGCTAGAGTAGGCTGGATGGATCTTGCTAGGTGAATGGCATGCGAAAACCTACACTCGCCCTTCAAGGGGCTGTGGAGCTGAATGCTCGGCTCACCCCAGCATTCGCCTCTTTCGACGAGTGGTGCCTTCATGGACCACTCGCCCAGCGGTGGGGTCCAGAGGCAAAATTACCTGGATGTCATAGGAGGCCTGCAAATTGCCTTTCTGAACAGTAGAGTTACGCCGTTGGCAGACCCAATTTGGCTACATATAGCAAAATAGTACAACAGAGTTACGTTGTTTGCAGACCAGGCTTTGAATTATATAAATAGACCTTGTGGGTGCCTTTGGAGATTCTCCAATTCTTTTGACTCCTTTCTCCTTGAGTTATTTTGGTTTGACTGTGTAAGCCCTCCAAGGTGCCCAACTCATCTTTTGGCTTGGGAGGGGAAGCGCTCTAGAGATCTTTCGAGTGTGTGGTGGGACCTCTGTGCTGTAGCTCAGGGTAAGTTTTATAGTTCCGAGTGGCTGGTCAGGAGCTCAAGTTCAGGAGAAGTAGGTGTTAGCTATACCCTTGGGTCTGAACTCTCGTTGGGACAAGATTTTGGTTCCACAGGCCAAAGTCACTGACAACCCCATATTTGCTGAGTGGGCCTCCCTGACGAAGCCAAGGATCCTCAGGTTTAAGCTGGCAAGAGTAAGCGAGTGGGGTAGGCAGACCCACACTCACCGAGAGGGGGCCTAGGGCTTTCGCCAGAGCAGGCGGGAAGGATCTCGCCAGGTGAATGACATGCAAAAACCTACACTCGCCCTTCGAGGGGCTGTAAAAGTGAATGCCCAGCTCACCCCAGCATTCACCTCTTCCGGCGAGTGGTGCATTTATGGACCACTCACCCAGTGGTGGGGACCAGAGGAAAAATTACCTAAATTCCCTAGGAAGCCTGCAAATAACCTTTCAGAATAGCAGAATTACACTATTAGAAGACCCAATTGTGCTGCATATAGCAGAATAGAACTGCGGAGTTATGCTGTTTGCAGCCCGGGCTTGGAATTCTATAAATAGACCTTGTGGGCACCTTTGTGGAGGATCCAGTTCTTTTGACTCATTTCTCCTTGAGTTATTTTGTTCTGGCTGCGTAATCCCTCCAAGGTGCCAAACTCAGCTTTTTGCTAGGGAGGGAAAGCGCTCTAGAGATCTTTCGAGTATGTGGTGGGACCTCCGTGCTGCAGCCCAGGGTCAGTTTTCTAGTTCTGAGTCGTTGGTCAGGAGCTTAAGTTCGGGATAAATAGGTATTAGCTACACCCTTGGATCTGAACTCTCGTTGGGACCAGATTTTGGTTCCAACAATAGGACTCAAGACAACTCATGAGACTAGTCAACTCATCAGTTGACCAAGTCAACACCCCAAATCAACCATGGTCAACATTGAGCCTAAAGGAGAGAAATGAAGACTCAACCAATTCCAATGGGCTAAGGCCTTGAACCAAGGACCATCCTGCAAACCACAAACATTATTTCACCCAAAGCCCACTAATTTGGGAATCTCATAGCATTCAAGGGGGGTAAATTCCCCCAATTCTTAATGGTTCAAGAAGATTTAATGGAAGGAGCCGAAAAGTCACTCCTCTTCTCTTCCCAAATCCACCATCTGACTCCACAAGTGCTTTGGAACTATTCTCCCATTACTCCCAGTCGACTGCCATCAAGGGGAGCATTCAAAGCTCATGGTCGAACCACCCTCTTAATGGCATTTCTATAACTAGCCAACCCCACTCAAATCCGACTCTTCCATCACCTTTCCCACCTCTAGAGAAGTCAAACCAAGCTTTAACTTCAGAGAATTAGCCTCAGGATCACTGGATTGGACTAGTTCGCCGGAAACAATTACATCCATGACCAACTGACACAGTAGTCGCCTCCAAGCCCGATAGGTCTGTTTCTCCTCCTCTCCGCTTGTTCTAGCATCTTAGATTATTTAGGAGAGAAATCTGGTTCAATTGAGCCCGATCTAATGTGAGAAAAATGGAGAATTTTGGAAAATTTGAGGGTACGTGTTGAGTTCATCGAAAACTGCAACCTTCGGCGGCCAAACCACTGCCAATCGATAGCTGCCACCTCAACGGAGGTGGCGGTGGCGGTGGTAGGCCGGGTTACTAAGAAATCAAGATTTTTACATATCTCAGGTTAGGGCAATCAGGGCCATCGGCTCAAGGAAGAAGATGAATGGATGTCATCCATTCTTCTTTAAGATTCGGCTAGATCATATATTGGCAGACCATATATTTTAATAAATGTTGTTTGATATTGTTACTTTTACTATAGAAAATGTATGCTTAATTTAGGGCCCCTTAGATACCAAAAAAAGAAACATTGCCAGAGACAACTTTTGTATCCATGTCAGTCTACTTTCTGTAGGAATTAAAATTAACTTATTTAGAGCCCTACAGCTCCCTATAGGGCAGTTTTACTAAGACTGGTCCTTAAGAAGGACAAAAATTTATATGTGAATATTTTTCTCCTGGTTGCTTGCATGAGGTTGAAATTTGGACCATGCATGAATGTATCCTAATCCCACCATGTATCCAAAAATCAGAATTGTTGGGGTATTTTTTCTATAGATTTGTTTAATGTTTTATTTATTAAATTATTTGGATATAAGTGGTTAGACAACTCATATTGACCCAAATTTTGGGTGGAATGGTTATTAGATCATTATAAGTCACTGAACAAAAATTTAGATCATTTGAATCTCTGCATGTGGGTGTATCCCAATGTATGAGGCTATAACTTAAGGTGTGTGGTGTGTATTTAGCCAAAAAGTGAATCTTTGTGAATTTTGCAAGATTGGCTTGGTAAAATTTAGTGAAATTTTATACATGCACATATTCAGTGATAATACACCACCTCAAAAAATTTTAGGATTTTTGAAGTTCATATTCCTTAGAAAATATTTTAAATATATTACGTCACCAATTTGTATTACTGAAATAAATGTGACAAATATAGTTGACAAAATTATGAATTTCAGTTAATAGTCATATTCATTTTCTGTTATAATTCACCCCTGAAAATTTAATTAGATTTTTTTAATGAAAGAAACTTAGGGTTACTTCAATAATTACCATTATACCCCCTTGTGTATTTTTGAATTATTTATAATCCTAATAATTTTGAAAATTATGAAACTCTAGAATGGGTCTTAATTTTGCATTTGTGATCTCTGATAATTTTTATGTGTAAAAGTAGAGAACATGCGACTAAAAAAAGCCAGAACTTGAATAATTGAATGTTTTATTATCCAAAAAGATAAGATTTACAAAGGTATGACCTCCCTTTTATAGAATGGAGGAGAGTGGAGAGAGTACAAATAAACAATGTGGGACTAAAAAATTTATAGAGCTGAGCGGCTAGACATAAACAGACGGATCAGGCCGCACGGTTAGAAAAAGGGGCTAACCGCTTGCAACACCAGACGGAAGAGAACAAGCCGTGGTAGGAGACAGCTAGACCGCTCAGACAGCAAACAACAACAGTCTGGACATCAACCGCTAGAGAGAAACTGCCAGACTGCGCGGTCTTCAACCTGCCAAGCATGGACCGCCAGACCGCTCGGTCTCCTACTTCAAAACTCCCCCTCAAGCTGGAGCATAGATATCAATCATGCCCAGCTTGTCACAAATGTGGAAGAAGGAAGTAGAAACCAGCTTGATGAAGATATCCGCCAACTCTTTGTCGGAGGTGACGAACAGAGTACAAATCTGTTTCTTCAAGACCTCTTCCCGAATGAAATGATAGTCGACTTCTATATATTTCGTTCTCTCATGGAAGACCGGATTTCTGGATATGTATATGGCGGTCTTGTTATCATGGAACATAGGAAGAGGATAGTCATAGACCTCTCCTAAGTCAAGCATGAGAGCACGCAACCATTTTAACTTACAGGTAGTTGATGCCATACTCTGATATTTGGCTTCTGCAATGGATCTGGATACAACGGACTGTTTCTTGCTCTTCCAGCTCACAAGATTTACTCCAATAAATGTGTAAAAACAAGATGTAGATTTGTAGTCGCCTTTATCATCTACATAGCTTGAATCTGAGTAGGCTTCAACCCTTAGATGACCATTCTTCTGAAAAAGTAGCCCTTTTCCTGGTGCGGCTTTAACATATTCTAATATCCTCAAGACAGACTGAAGATGGCATTCCCTAGGAGCTTGCATGAACTGACTAACCTTGCCTACAACATAGGAAATGTCGGGTCATTTGTCCATGTTTTGTCTTCTCCAGTAGCCATGGGACACCGGGCAGGTTTGGAACCAGTCAATCCTGCCTCTTGTAGAAGATCAAGAGCATACTTCCGTTGGGAAAGAACCAACGAGTCGGGCTTCCGAGAGATTTTTATCCCCAAAAAGTATTTCAGGAAGCCCATATCCTTCGTGACCAGGTGTTGACGGAGGTATTTCTTTGTCAAGTCCACCCCATCCTGGTCATCGCCAATCAGAAGAATATCATCCACATACACCTCCAAAACCACCAATCTCGAGGCGATTTTGCGAATAAATAAGAAGTGATCGGCCGAACTTTTTGCAAAGCTGATGGCAGCCACAATGCCACTGAACTTGTCGAACCACGCCCGAGGGCTCTGTTTTAGGCCATAGATGTCCTTCTTCAACCGACATACACGTGTCTCCCTCTGAGCAACATACCCAGGAGGTTGCTTCATGTAGACGTTTTCCTAAAGATCCCCATAGAGGAAAGCATTCTTGACATCAAGATGAGAAATAGCCCAATCCCTGTTGACGGCCATATAGAGAAGAACCTGGATGGTGCTGAGGCGAGCGACCAGAGAGAAAGTATCGAAGTAATCAACCCCATAAGCTTGAGTAAAGCCTTTGGCCACCAGTTGGGCTTTGTAGCGATCCACAGTGCCGTTTAGGAAAAACTTCACAATAAACACCTAGCGACAGCCAACCACATCAATGCCAACTGGTGGAGGAAAAAGGGTCCAGGTACCCCTTTCAGTAAGAGTGGCAATCTCCTCATCCATGGAAGATTTCCAGTGAGGAATAGCAAGAGCCTCCTGGTAGGTGCGGGGAGTGGCAGTAGCCGAGATAGCCAGAGCAAAATACCTATGAGAAGGAGTAAAGCGATCATAGGAAACAACAGCCGCAAGAGGGTGTTGGGTACACACCCGCACCGCTTTGCAAAGAGCAATGGGAAGATCCAAGTCGACGCGTTCCTCAGTGACAGGAGTGTCCGTGGCAAAGAAGGTTGTCCCTGTACTAGAGAGAGATGGTTGTGGAGAAGAGGGAGAGGGGGAGGGGGAGGGGAGAGAATGGAGAGAGGAGGAAACGGAGGAGGAGATGATGCAGGAGGAGAGAAATCAATAGGCGTGGAAGGAATGGAGGAAGACGGTAGAGAATTAGAGACATCAGGGAGAAGAGGGGATGCAGGAGAGAAGTAGGATTCATTCTCGAAGAAGGTCACGTCCGTGGAGACAAACTGTTTGCGCAGAACGGGGTCAAAACAACAATAGCCTTTCTGAGTTTTAGAGTAACCCAAAAAGACACACTTGGTGGAACGGGGGGAAAGCTTGTCGCGAGAAGTGGAAGGAGAATGCACAAAAGTCGTGCACCCAAAGATACGGAGAGGGAGAGGAATGGGTTCCCTGCCTGGGTAGAGAATGGAGAAGGGGTTCTTGCCGTGGAGAACCGTAGAGGGAATGTGATTGATGAGATAGCAGGCGAGGAGAATAGCATAGCCCCAGTAGGACCAAGGTACCTGCATCTGCGTCATAAGAGTGCGAGCGACATTGAGGAGGTGACGGTTTTTACGCTCCGCCACCCCATTTTGCTGGGAGGTATAAACACAGCTGGTCTGATGAATAAGACCATATTGCATACAAAAAGAGGAAAACTCATGACTAAGATATTCCTTAGCATTATTAGAGCGAAAAACTTTAATAGAAACATCAAACTGAGTTTTAATCATAGAATAAAAGAATTGTCATACAGAAAATAGTTCAGAGCAATCTTTTAATAGATACACCGAGGTACATATAGAAAAATCATCAATAAATGTTACAAAGTAAGAACTACCCCGACCAACAGTTAGGGTAGGAGCAGGACCCCAGACATTAGAATGAATGAGATCAAATGGGCGAGAAGAGCCACGACCTTGCTTTGGCGAGAAAGAGGAGCGGTGATGTTTGCCAAGCGTACACGCATCATAGTTGAGTGGAGGATTGGTCTGAGGTAAGTGGGGTAGAAGCTGGCGAAGAATCCGAGGAGGAGGATGTCAAAGGAGAAGATGCCATTAAAGCAGATCTATAGAAGCGAAGGAGAAGGAGGACAGAGCAGAAATGTTATCGAGGAAGTAGAGGCTGCCGATCTCAGTCCCAGTAGCAATCGTCCGTTGGGTTCTCGGGTCTTGAAAAGAACAAGAAGTTGGAGTGAATAAGACAGAGCACTGAAGTTGCTTGCATAAAGTAGTAACGGATAACAAATTGCAAAGAAACTTCGGTACATAGAGGGTGTCCTCCAAGCGAAGCGACGGAGTGACTTGAACCAGGCCCGTCCCATGAACCGGTGAAGGGGAACCATCCGCAACAAGAATTGGGGGCAACCGATCATGCGTTTCTAGGAGAGAGAAGTATTGAGGGTTGCCGGTCATGTGTTTTGTAGCACCAGAGTCAATCAGCCATTTACCTTAGGTAATGATGTGGGCACTACCTGAAGTCGTGGTCATAGAGGCAGATGGCCGAGAGGAGGTGGAGGACGATGCAACACCAGAGGGGCGAAGATGAGGATGTCTCTGCCAGCAACGGTCAACAGAATGTTCGGTACGACCACAGTGAGAGCATAGGAACCTGGACAAACCGCACCCGCCTGACTGGCTGCGGCTATTAGTGCCACCCCGCTGAGCTTGGTGCGCATAGGTGTCCTGTAGAGGAGGGGAGGACAACAGAGGATGCTGGAGCAACGAAGTAACAGCAGCGATGCGAGCCGCGGTGGCATTCAAAGTTGGAGATTCCGCCTAGCCCAAGATTTGTTGGCGGATCATATCATATGAATCGGGAAGTTGCAGAAGATAACAAACAACAGAAGTTCCTAGAAGTGCTTGTGCTGCTCGGCCAAGTCCACGGAGAAGGAGCAATTCTGGAGGATCTCTGCGCCAAGAGCTTGAACCTGCAGATAAGCCGCAGTAGAAGACATGGAAGGGCGGGCGAAGAGGTCCGCATAAAGAGTATTAATACGGGATTTCTGGGCCCCCTTCGAGTAGAGAGCAGTGAGGTGAAGCCAGGCAGCCTTGACTGTCTCATCATGGCTGATTACGGGAAGGCATTCATCAGAGAGGATATTGGCCAGCCAAGTGCGGACAAGCGCATCACTCGCATCCTAGTCATCAAATTGATCAGACTCGGTGAGGTGATGACGTTTGCGCTGAGAACAAATAAGAAAGGTGAAAGAAACGCTCCAATCTGGATAGTTAGAACCAACTAGTTTAGAAACTGTGTCAAGATTTCCGGAAGGAGGAGGAGGAGGAAGAGGAGCCATAGGAGTGGTGGAGGTAGAGATGATGGGGGTGGAGATATCAGAATTGGTCATAGAGAAACACAGGAAGTCGCGCGAGTAGAAGAGAGGTCGCGCAGATAGAAAAGGGGGAAGCCGCACGAACAAGGGGGAAGCCGCGCGAACAAGGAGTCTGCAACACGAATAAGAAACCGCAGCGGAAAAGAAAGAGATCGTAGCGGGCTAAAGAGAATAAGCTGTAACGATCACAATATCAACACACCAGCGATAAGAAGGGCTATGACCAGGAAGCAGACCAAAGGACAGGGACAGAAGTAGCGCGAACTGGTAAGTTCGCGAGAAGAAGGGGAGATCGCGCGAACAGGAAAGAGTCCGGTCGAACAGAGAAGAATTCGCGCGAACACACACAGGGTGCGAGCGGACGCGAAGAGAAGTCAGCGAAAGGGAAGTAGAGAGGCTGCGAAAACAAGTCGCAGAAAAGAAGGAAGGAAGTCGCGCAAACAGGGCAGCGATAAGGCAAAGAAGCCGCACGGACAAACATGTATCCGGGCGAACAGAGAACGAAGCCGCTCAGACAGAAGGGCCAAAGGAATCAGGAGCAATCGAGCGTTTCCTCTGATACCATGTAAAAGTAGCGAACAGGTGACTAAAAACAAGCCAGAACTTGAATAATTGAAATTTTTATTATCCAAAAAGATAATATTTACAAAGATATGACCTCCCTTTTATAGAATGGAGGAGAGTGGAGAGAGTACAAATAAACAATTTTGGACTAAAAAATTTACAGAACTGAGCAATTAGACATAAACAGACCGATCAGGCCGCGCGGTTAGACAAAGGGGCTAACCGCTCGGCAACACCAGACGGAAGAGAACAAGCCGCGGTAGGAGACCGCTCGGACAGCAAACAGCAATAGTCTGGACATCAACCGCTGGAGAGAGACTGTCAGACCGCGCGGTCTTCAACCTGCCAAGCATAGACTGCCAGACCGCTCGGTCTCCTACTTCAACATTATGAATTTAACAGACAAGTATTTTACTTACTTTCTTTGAAAAGTGACCCAGTAGATTGAATTTTGGAAAATACAAATTAATTTTTATATCTCACTGTAAAATTATGAAATTTTGTCCAGCCTGATTTTTCATCAATATAAGCATAGTATAATTTATTTGTACTGGTTGAATGTCTAGAAGTGACACTTCATGCTCAAAAACACTAGTGACGTTATTTAATGAAATTTCATTTAATTTCAAGATTTAAATTAGAAAAATTATGAAACTCTTGATTTACCTCATATGTGACCTTATAGACCTATGGTAATAATTTTAGGACAATTGGCAAAGCATTTTGAAGTTTTCATTCTTACATCTAATCTAGTTCATATGGCCTGCATATAGTAATTCAAGAAGAGTTGATTAGACTAGTTAGGTATTTGAAAATTGTACTTAATTGGACAGTGGTTAGGACCATGTTACAATTCTTATTGGAGTCCTAAGGTAGTCACCAAGAGGTGATGAGTGTTAGTGTACATGGACACAAAAGGGAGTAGCTAAAATTTGAGTCTGATGTTAGATAGTCTCTCCCCTACAAGAATCATAAACCATAGTAGGATAGTCAAGAGTAACAATGAGAGCGGGTATTAATGTTGGGTAGTCACCAAATAAAATAAATATCATAAAAGGGGGATTTGAGCTTCAACCCATCGTATTTCCTAATACCGTGAGCCCTTTACTGGGTAGACTTCGAAAAGTCTAGGATTCACCTTAAAATTCTATGTATAATTCACCAATAGATAAGAGTAGTCTAAGTAGGTGATTAAAAAGATAACAATGAACCTTGTCCCATATTATGGGATGGAGTGGGGCTAGGACTCGTTAATCATGAGAGTCAGAGGCTCGGTAATTATGATACAAGAGCTTGTTAGTCCTGCGAGCTTGGGGCTTGGTGTGATAAAGATTGGAGGACTTGCTAGTCCTACAAGCTGGAGGCTCGGATGCGTGAGGTGATACTTTGCATGTGCATATGATATGTTAGGTCCTTGGTACTAGCCTAGTCATCACACCGACAATAGTACGTGGACTTGGTAAGTCAATAAGGTCTATAGGGCCAGCTTAGTATGGAGTGTGACTCTTTCCTAATGACTTATCTCTTGGCCTTAAAGATTGGTATATTCTAGCAATGGGTACACAGAGACTCTAGAGTACATCAGAGATGGGTTTAAAGGCGTAAAGAGGGCTTATGCATGATAGTGTGTATACCCGCCTAAGAGTGGAGTGGTGCCCTATCCCCAGCCACCGTTTGACCACGACGGGGGTTCCTGAGAGGTCAGCTACCTCCAAAGAGTGGGAACAAAAGGTCTGTGCACATAGAGTCGACTTGTGTGGGTGAGTTGCACTTGCATGTTGCATAAAATAAGTATTGCATTGCATATCATGGCATTCATTCCTAGTAGATCCTCATCATATAAATTAGTATGAGTTCTTTTATATGATGTATTATTTTATCAAAAACCTTAACTTTTAAGTTTGTATTGGCATTCATATAAGGTATGCTTCTGTGATGGTAGTGTAGTTAGTTTCTTGTTTCCTTTACTCACTGTTTACTGCTTACTTATTTACTGCTTCCTCTGTTACTACTTCGACTGTTTACTGCATATATACATAAAATATTAGATTGTGTCATGTCACCTGCTTTTTCATTATACTATGTTATCCTCCACTTTCTTCCGCTTGTGCGGTGCTTAGGAGTCGCGGGGGTGATGCGAGGATGATAATGACTTAGTCTTTAGACTAATGGTCGACGGATCGTATCATTTTAGGAGCGCATGGTGACTCAGCAGCAACACGACCCGGAGGACCAGCAGTACAAGGAAGTAGGACTTGAGGAGCCTTTAACACGCACTACTACTAATACTACCAAGCGTTAGTTTGATGAGTGTTCTTCTAATAAGCTTTCACATAGATGTATTGGAGAGAGTGAGAGAGAGTGTGTGTGCTTTTACTTTTGGATAAGTACCGGGTGTTGAAACTGAGAATTCGGTCTCTATGGGGTTCGCCCTTGGGGAAGGAATGATCGCGCGCCTACTTCTCTGCTGCAAGCTAAAAGACAAGGAAAAGCAAAGGGAACTGGCCCAAGGGCTCGGCGTGAAGGTCCCACCTCACACCCAGAAGTGTTGGGTAAACTGAAAAATATGTACCAGATTTGGAGAAGCCTCATCTTACTCAATGATATACATCAATTTGTATTTGATGTATGCTTGAGTTTCATTGTGCATATATAAAGTTTGCAAAGTTGTGTCGACACCTAGAAGTTATGTCGACACAAGAAGCAAAGTTGTGTCGACACCCAGAGTTGTGTCGACACTAGAAGCAAAGCTGTGTCGGCACCCAGGCTTTGTGTCGACACCTGAAGAAGAGGTTGTGTCAACACCCAGAATTGTGTCGACACCTAAGGCAGGATTTGTGTCGACACCTAAAGCAAAAGCTGTGTCGACACCCAGGAGTTATGTCGACACCAGAAGAAAGGCATGTGTCGACACTCAGGAATTGTGTCGACACCTGAAGAAGGTTTGTGTCGGCAACTAGACACACACTCAACGCCATCTTACAGCAACAACTATTCTGAGTCTGAAGGCTTGTGTCTACATACAGGACTTGTGTCGACACACACTCAATGACAGCTAGACATACACTCAATGCCATTTGTCTGCAGCATTTATGTCAAGACAAGAAGCAATTGTGTCGACACACAGGACTTGTGTCGACACACACTCAATGACAGCTGGACATACACTCAACGTCATCTGTCTGCAACAGTTATGTCGAGACCAGGAGCAGTTGTGTCGACACACAGGACTTGTGTCGACACATACAAATAGAAGATGTGTCGAGTTGTAGAAGAATGACTATGTAGACACATGAAGTGTTGTGTCGACTTTACCAAGACTTGTGTCGACACATAGTATATTTGTGTCGACACATATGAAGCAGTTTGCTGAGTGGTTCATGCTGACTTGTAAAGTCATTGAGGAATCAACTGTCATGACTGGTGACTCGATAGCTGTCATTATCAACAGGTCTGACACCTTTGTCAGAACTGTCAGAAGGTTGTTACAAACCGGATCAGCCGGTAATCAGGAGAAATCTCTATATAAAGGACTGATCTGTGATAACTTATAACTACTGATACAGAGATAAAAAAAAGTGGATCATCCAAGGAAAGTATTCGATAACAAGAAAAGGGGAGACCCTTAAGAAGGCAGATTCTGAACAGTCTGCAGAGAAGATTCAGATCTTTTTCTGAATTCAAGGGAGGAGCTAACAAGAGATCAACTTCTACATCAAGAAGAGTTCAACCTTATTTTGTTCTATCAAGAAGCTTTGAAACAGCTAAGTCAGGTTGGATCTGAAGATTCAGTTCATTCAAGAATTGATTAAGAAGCTCACACCTATAGAGTGATCTATTTAGTGATATCTCTGTATCTCTTAAATACACAATTACTTGTAGGATCTTTTGTTAGATCTGAGTTATAAGCCTATAATTATAAAGGCTGAGGTAGGGCTGTGTGCCTTAGGTATAGGACTTATGATAGTCTGAGTTGTAAGCCTAGTTATAAAGGCTGAGGTGGGGTTGTGGTCTGAGGTAGGACTCTTGGGGAGAATCTGAGGTAAGACTTGTATAAGTCTGAGCTGTAGGAACCAATCTGGTTCTGAGTTGTAAGATCTTGGATCTGAGAAAGTGGAAGGGAGTTGGGCTGAATCCTGTTTTCTACTAGATAGGCAAAGGGGGGAAAGTGGATGTACCCATACCTTGGGGAATCACTATAAATCTGGTGTTTGCTATACTGTGATTTATGTTCTGAGTATTGTATGTTATGTGCTGTGTTATACTAGTTAATTTTCCTGAATTATAAAATAAAATTGGAACCTATTCACCCCCCTCTAGGTGTTTAGGCTCTTGAAATAAGTCTTTCAAGTGGTATCAGAGGGAGGTAACTCAAAGATTGACCTAACAGTCTGAGTGAATCTCCAAGGCAATTAACAAATTTCAAGAATGGGTTCAAATGAGAATCAAAAGGAGTTTGGATCTATGAAACTGCCTATCTGTAGGAAAGAATGTTTTGGCATATGGAAGGAAAGGGTTAGATTGTTTATGGAAGCTTCTGATCCAAGAATCTACATCACTGTATAAGAAGGCCCCTTCATTCCAATGAAGGTATCAGTTCTGGATGCAAATATTAGAACCCCAAAGAATTATTCTGAAATGACAAAGGATGAGATCATCCTGGCAACACTAGACAAAAGAGCACAGAATATTATTATAAGTGTTATAGAAGATGCCACATTTCAGAATCTGGTGCATTGTAAAACCTTCAAGGAAATATGGGACACCCTGATTGTCTATATGGAGGAAACAGAAGAAGTTAGAGAGGACAGAAAGTCTATGCTAAATCAAGAATATGAGAGCTTTAGACAAGCCAAGACTGACATCATAGCTGAATGTTACAAAAAGTTCTTCAGGATAGTTAATGAGTTGATGACATATGGAAGAGTCTTCAGCACATATGAACTGAATGACAAGTTTCTCAGGTCTCTGACAAAGGATTGGGACACAAAGATTTGTGTCATCAGAGAGGTGGCCAAGCTTGTTGATGCACATCCTCCCACACTGTTTGGAAAGTTGCTATTATATGAAATGCAGCTCACTGCCAGAAAGGAGGAAGAGAAGAGCAGTAGGACTGAGTACAAGGATAAGTCAGTTGCCTTCAAGGCTGAAGGCATAAGAAAGGGCAGGAGAAAATCTCCTTCTTCACCCAGAAGGAGTGCTGGGGTAGAAGAAGGAATTCCTGACAACAACACATTAGATAGCTACACCTCTGATGAGGACTTTGCTGTCTTTACAAGGCAGTTTCAAAGGTTCATGAAAAAGAAAAAGTGGAGAACCAGACCATCAACATCCTTTTCCAAGGATGAGTATTACAAGAAAAAGAAGACTCCTAAGGAGGACAGTTATGCCTCAAAACCTAGTAAACAAACTAATTCTAAGATTGTTTGTTATTGTTGCAACAGGCCAGGGCATGCTATAACTGACTGTCCAGACAAGAGGACTGAATCTAAGGACAAGAAGAAGCATCAAGTGAAAGGCAAGAAGGAGAAATCTTTTGTTGCTCAAAAGCAGAAGAGTTGCACAGACTCTTCATCTTCAGGATCAAGAGAAGAAAATGATGCAGAAGCATATGTTGGGTTGTTCTCAACAGAAGAGGATTCTAGAGAGCTAGAATTCCTACAAATGCTGGACTCCATAAATGGAAAGAAAGTTTATTGTTGTAGAGGGTTGATGGCTCAGTCAGAAAATGATCAGTTCCAGGACCAGCTTGGTCCAAGCAAGGTATACAGTTCTCCCTCAGCTTTTGATTATTTCACTGGATCAGAATCAGAAGCATCTGCATCAAGAGATATAGATGGTTCTGAGTCTGAAGGGGATGTACACCAACTCATTGATGAGTATGGTAGGTTATTGCAAGCTCTAAAGAGAAGTAAGCTCCTTATCAAGGAGCAGGCCAAGGAGATTGAATCTCTTAAGCAGGCAGCATAAGAATCAGCCAAGCTGATTGATTTGAAACTGAAAGAGGTTGCCAAACTGAAGAACATAACTGTTATTCAGATGGGCACAACCACTTTCAAGGAAAATCATATCAAAAATCTGGAGGCAAGACTCCAGAAAGAAAGAGAGTTAGTGGCTAAATTCTCTAAGCCAAAATCTATCTTACCCTTAATAAACAATTTCATTTCTTAGAAGGGAAAGACAGGTCTAGGTTTTGAGGGAACAACTAGGACCATCAATTCTCATGGAAAAGGTAAGGCCCTAGTTCAGCCACTAGCCTCTAAGCCCCTATTTTCTTTAGGAAGGTGATGCAACCTACAAACAGGTATGATCATGAAATTACTCATGATCACTGTGAGTATGGAGATCACATTGGCAAGTGTGAAAATTCCAGTAGGCCACTCTATAGGCAAGCCCATCAGGTTCAAAAAAAATTCTTGGGGTTTGCTGCTCCAACACCTACACTTAAAAAGACTGCTGGTAATAAGGTTGTGAAGTCTGTACCTAAGAGAAGGTACAACAGATTTGAGTGTTGGTGTTGTGGCAAGGTAGGGCACTTTGTCATGGATTGTTGGTTTAACACAAGTATTAAAACCAAGTATAGTTTACCTGTCAGAACAGCTACAGGATTTCAAACTAACAAGGACCTAGGACCCAATAATAATTTGGGTTCTAAGGATGAGTGATTCTTTATTTAATGTAGGTGAATCCAAGTGGTCATACCCCTATATGATACTTGGATAGTGGATGTTACAGACATATGACTAGAACAAGAAGAATGTTGAGGGACTATGCACCCATAGAGAATGGTCCCAAAGTCATCTTTGGTGGATCAGAAAAAGGAGTCATCAAAGGATTTGGTAACATTTCTAGTGACTCAATTTCTATCACTAAAGTGGCTTATGTGAAGGGTCTAAAACATAACCTGATTAGCATAATTCAACTTAGTGATTTAGGTTATGACATCTCTTTCCACAAAGGGGAGTGCCAAATTAAGAGGTCAAGTGATCAAGAGATCATTTTGACTGGCACTAGGAGAGAGAATGTATATTGTCTTAACCTAGATTATGAGTATAACAACTCACCCATTTGCCTAGTTGCAAGTGAGAAAGCTTCACTATGTGTCAAATGGCACAAGAGGTTAGCTCATCTAAACTATAAGTCTATAGGACTGCTGTTTAGCATGGGTTTAGTGAGGAATGGTCCTAGAGTCAAGTGCATTAAAGAGGGAGTGTGTTCAGCTTGCCAAAAGGACAAACAGACCAAGTCCTCTTTTCATGCACTAGATACTAAAGATTCATTGAGATGTTTATATCTCTTGCATATGGATTTGTTTGGTACTATGCTAGTTCATAGTCTTGGTAGGAAAGTATACACAATAGTTATTGTGGATTACTATTCTAGATATACATGGGTTTTCTTCTTGAGGCAGAAATCTGAAACCCCTAGTATTTTCCAGACTTTTGTTAGACAAATTCAGAATGAATTTAACAGTTCAGTGGTCAAAATAAGAAGTGACCATGGAACTGAATTTCAGTCTGAATGTATGACAAAATTCTGTGAAGAATTTAGGATTCATCGGGAGTTCTCCTCACCTAGAACACGTCAACAAAATGGAATTGCTGAAAAGAAGAATAGAACTCTTATTGAGGCAGGTAGAACTCTACTCAGTGACACTACTCTACCTGAATATTTCTGGGCTGAGGAAGTAAATACTGCTTGTCATGTTCTCAATAGAGCATCCATAAATAAGAAACTTAAGTTGACTCCCTATAAGATTTTGAAAGGCAGAAAACCAAACATTTCTTACTTCAGAATCTTTGGTAGCAAGTGTTATGTCCTAGTTAATGGTAAGCACTACCAAACAAAGTTGGCTGCCAAATCCCTAGAAGGGATATTTGTTGGGTACAGCAATAACAGTAGGGTTTACAGGATCTACAACTTGACTACCCAAGTTGTAGAAGAGTCAGTCCATGTTATTTTTGATGAGTCTAGATTGATTAACAATGAATTGTCTAGTTCTTCAGTTAGTTCTATAGGTCTAACATACATGCTAGACAAGATGACCATCAATAATGAAGCTCCTATTAGGATGGATGATGGAAAAGATGCATGCTGTCCAGGGGGAGAACAAAACTCACTGGATGATGAAGACAATGAGGAGCATCAGGTGGAGGAAAATGAAGAAGGCCATGAGGTAGACAGGTTTACTCCAGCAAAAAGACACCTGAAGGATCATCCAGCTCACCAGATAATTGGTGATGCAAGTCAAGGTGTTCTAACAAGGAGCAAAAGCATGAACAAAGTTCTATGTTCTAGCTTCTTGTCACAAATAGAACCCAATAAGTTTGAAGAAACCATGCTAGACACAAACTGGATTGATGCTATGCAAGAAGAACTGAATCAATTCAGAAGGTGCAAAGTCTGGGAACTGGTTCCTAAACCAAAGGATCACAACATTATAGGAACCAAGTGGATCTACAAAAACAAACTTGATGAAAATGGCACTATTATCAAGAACAAGGCCAGGTTGGTAGCAAAAGGCTACAGGCAAGACGAAGGGATTGACTTTGATCAAACCTTTGCCCCAGTAGCAAGGCTGGAGGCTATAAGGATGTTCTTGCCCTATGCTGCCTATCAAGGGTTCAAGGTATATCAGATGGGTGTAAAGTCAGCATTTCTGAATGGTGACTTAAAAGAAGAAGTCTATGTTGAAGAACCCTCGGGTTTTGTAGATTCTCACTATCCTGATTATGTATATAGGCTTAGGAAAGCTATATATGGTTTGAAACAAGCCCCTAAGACTTGGTATGAAACCTTGTTTGCTTTTCTTATTGAGAATAAATTCTCTAGAGGAAAGATAGACAAAACTCTATTTTTTAGGGAATCTAAAATCAAGATAATCCTAGTCCAGATATATGTTGATGACATTATCTTTGGTTCTACTGAAAACAACCTTTATAGAAAGTTTGTCGAACTTATGCAAGGGAAGTTTGAGATGAGCAGTATGGGTGAGCTGAAGTTCTTTTTGGGATTTCAAGTAAGATAGACTGATGATGGATTGTCCATATCCCAGTCAAAGTTCACGAAGGAGTTGATTAAGAAATATGGTATGGACTCAGCCTCCACCAAGAAAACTCCAATGGGAACAAGTATGCATATAGGCAAAGATGAGACAGGGAAACCTGTTGATGAGTCTTTGTATAGAGGGATAATTGGCTCCCTACTCTACTTGACTGCTAGTAGACCTGACATCATGTAAGCTACATGTGTCTATGCTAGGTACCAAGCTTGACCAAAGGAATCTCATTATACTGCAGTTAAGAGAATCTTGAGATATCTTAAGGGGACACCTAATCTAGGTCTTTGGTACCCTAAGAATAGAGATTTCATACTAACAGGTTTCTCAATTGCAGACTTTGCAGGATGCAAGGAAGACAGGAAGAGTACTACAGGAACCTGTCAATTCCTAGGTGGAAGGCTGGTGTCTTAGTGCAGCAAGAAGCAAACAAGTGTAGCTATATCAACAACTGAGTCTGAATATATAGCTGCAGGCAGTTGTTGTGCACAATTATTGTGGATAAAGCACCAACTGGAAGATTATGACATCAAGGTAAGTAGAATTCCACTGTTTTGTGATTCTACAAGTGTTATTTCTATTGCTAAGAATCCTGTATCACACAGTAGAACCAAGCATATAGAAATTAAGTTTCTTTTCATGAGAGAACAAGTTGAAAAGGAAGATATTAGTCTAAAATTTATAAACACAAATAATCAAATTGCTGATATTTTTACAAAACCTCTGGATGAAACTAAATTCAATTATTTTAAAATTGAATTAGGTAATTTGAACCTAAAATAGGTCAGCTCAAGTATTCCTAAGTAGAATATGTCAGTATAAAACTTCTCAGGAAATTTGACTAAGTACCAAGTTTGTGTCGACATAAACAGACTTTGTGTCGATACACTCAGTATATTGTGTCGACAAAGAAAAAGGATGTGTCAACACAGAAATAGTATCTGTGTCGACAGAAGTATAGGTGTCGACACACCTCTGTCGAGACTTTAAGTTAGCTGATTTTTGTGTCGACACACAAAAATCAAAGTCGACACTCTGTGTCGAGACATAACTAGTCCATGTCGACACTGACATAAGTATGTCGACACATAGACGTGTCGACTAAACCTAAGTATTGTCGAGACCTAGTCTTATTATTAAGGCGCGTATTTTGAACTCCCCTTTACACCTAGATTATAAATAGGTGAAGCCAAAATCTGGTCGACTATGCCTTCAGATTTCTCGAATCTAGACCTTGTGTCGACATAGATATTCTCTTCTTTTCTCTTTCATCTCTCTCTCTCTCCCGACAATGGCGCCTCATCAGGATGAAAAAGTGAACGAAGGGTATGAGCTGGTTCGTGGTGGATTCACGACAGTGTCACCAGAAATTCAGGGTGTAATTACCCTAATTTCAGAAAATGGTTTGGAATTCTTGGTATCAGAACTGACTAAGATTTGGAAGAAGGAAGTCATGGAATTTTATTCATCAGCCTCTGTGGACATAGACGGGAAAAAGATCAAAGCCACAGTACAAGATTCCTGAGTAAAACTTACACTGAAATCGATTAGGAAATCACTCCAACTTCCTAAGGCTAAGGATGAAGATGACATTATTCCATCAATGACAAAAGATGCTTTAAGCTAGTGCGGGCTAAACCCTAATACCAATGTTAGATCGTCCATCACCAGGAAAGGGATGAATTCGCAAGGGAAGTTCCTGTCAGAGATAGTAGGCAAGGTAATTCTGTGCAAAACAGATGGACGTGATAGAATTTTAGCCTCTATGTTCCATCTAATGACAAGAATAACTTTCAAGCTAAAAACAGATTGGGCATTCATAGTATTTGACAAAATACAAGAAGGAATCAAGAAACCAAATCTGGGCAGAATCCCGAGTCTATGTTTATCTTCATTAATACCAGATATAATGAACCAACTTCCCGGAACAAAAATCAACCATATGAGAAGAATGGACACCAGAATTCTGTCTAGGTGGGATAGAGTATTAACCAAGGAGGTTTCTACTCCTCAAAAACAGACCAAGAAAGAAAAGAAGAAGAAGGAAGTTGTTCAGCAAGTAGAATCCTCTAGTGATTCAGAAGAAGAAGTGGTCTTCAGTTCAGATGAAGACAAACAACAAAAAGATGCTCAATATCAAGTAGAGAGCAGTGTGCTCCCAGAGCAACAGATAGTCACTACTCTAGGGGGAGATAATCCTGAACTAGCAGCAAATGATACTGTACTTTCTGAGCTGCCTGCTCAAGGGGGATAAATTGATGGAGTTACTCTAGAGAGTGAGTATGCAGCTGATACAGTAATGGATATTATATCAGATATCAATAAAGAAGCACTGCTAAATGTGGAGAAAGAGGCACAAGATGTGCAGTTGAAAGATACTGCTCAGGATGAGCAAGTAAGTATCTCCTTTCTAGAAAGGTCCCTGGACAAAGATCTGGATATCCAGGGAGAACCTTTTATTTTCCAAACTAATCTTGTTCCTCCTGTACAGATGCAGCAAGAGTTCACTATGGAAGAGCTATTCTCTGATTTCCCAGGTGCAAGGTGTTGGAACACCCTATTACTATTTGGGTCAGGATGACTATATTTCTATAGGGATTTTGTGTTGTGACCTCCTTGTTGTTATAAAGGTCACATAGGTTAGTTAGAGTTGACTTCAGCTCGACGCAGAGTCGACCTCAGCTCGACGCTGAGTCGACCTCAGCTCGACGTGGAGTCGACCTCAGCTCGACGTTCCGTCAGCCCAGTTTTGCTTCCTGAAACCACTCTCTGGCCGACGTGTGTCGTGCTCAGATCGACGTTTTATTGTGAGCTCGACGTTTTCCAGGCTCCCGTCAGTTTTGAATAGGAATTCAAATTCCCTCTGTCAGAACAATTAATGCTGAAGATTTATTGGTCGTTACAGCAAATCTGGTGCATGGCTCAAGGAATTTTCTAAGGAATATTTGCCTGACACTTCCTTCTGAGACATGGACATTTAAGGAAAGCATTTAATGCTTGCTGCCAACGGCTATCAAAGACTTAGAAGAAGAACACAGAGATATAATTCTATTAGTCAACAGAGAACCACAAGTTCTTCTTCTTCTTGCTCTCTGTGATATTCATTCAAGCTTACCCACAGGAATTCTGATTGCTTCAGACACAACCATCCAACTTGTTTGGATCATCTTTTGTTGGAGCAGATCAGATCATTGAAGACCTGTCACCCTTGTGCAAAGATCTCCTTCCTGAACCACTTCTTGATCTCAGGGGGAGCTTTGACAACATCAACAGATCCACCTTGCTTCTCTCTACTTATTGATAGAGAAGACAACATCAGCTTTTTCTTTTTCTTTCTGTTCAGGGTTTTAACTCCCTTCAAAAGTTACCTTTGGTTTTGCTGAAACCTGGTCAAAAATCAGCCCTTTGGTTTGTGAGAACCTGGTCAAAAACTCTCTGGTGCTCAAGACACCTGATCAACTCATCTTGAAGTGGATTCCTATCTAGGGTGATAGAAGAGTGGACTACCCAAGATTTTGGGGAACCACTATAGCTCCTTGTGTATTCTGGTTGCTTGTTTCTTTGTGTTTTGCTTTGTGCTGTGATTCTCTTCTTACTTTGATTAATTGCTATAGCACCATACACTAAGTAAATCTAAACCTTCTCTCCATACAAGTTTTAATTTGCAATACTATTTTAAATCACTCTATTCACCCCCCCCCCTTCTAGAGTTAGGATTGATCTTATCCCTCACTTTCAATTGGTATCAGAGGGAGGTTGATCATTCATACAGGCTAACACCTGGATCAAAAGATCTATGATAAGATCATTTCTCTCAAAAGGGTTATTTCTTTTAGTTTTACTTATCCTTAAAACTCATGGCACAAAACAAGGACTTTGCTAGCACCAGACCTCCTATGTGCAATCTCTCTAAGTTTGCACTATGGAAGGCAAGGATTAGACTTTACATGAATTCATTTGATGAGGACATCTTTAATTCTGTGTTGACAGATTGTCCAAGGCGTCCCACAGGAACAAGTACATCAGCTGTTCCTCCTCCTTCAGGAACTGATGCTGACATAAAAAAGTGGAAGGCAGCAGATGCTAAAGCCATGAACATCTTGGCTCAAACCATGTCAGATGACATTTTCCAGAAAGTATCTGAATGCAATACTGCCAAAGAGATCTGGGAAAAACTTTCAGAAATTGTATCAGGTTCTACAGATGAAAGAAAGGATAGGAGATCCTACCTCATCACCCAGTATGAGAACTTCAAAAAGGCAGAGTCTGAGTCAGTTGCTGACATGTACAACAGACTGAGTCTAATCATCAGTGAGCTTAGATCACTAGATAAGGACATATCTCTCACTGAGATAAATGACAAGATACTGACTTGTTTCCCTAGCTCTTGGGACTCAAGAATCTGGTCAATTAAAGATGGAAGGAATGTCTGTGAGTTATCCACAGAAGCTCTTCTAGGAAAGCTCAAGAGTTATGAGCAATTCATTAAGAAGAGAGAAGAAGAGCAGAAGATATCCACACCAACTGAAAAGGTTGAGAAAACCATTGCCTTCAAGGCACAGGAAGAACAACCTAAAGAAAAGGTGTTGGGAAATGAAGAGCTTATGAGCCTACTTGTCAAAAGGTTCAATAAGCTGAATAAAAAGAACTTCAGAAGATGGTCATCCAAAGACAATGACAAGTCAAGGTATGACAGATCTACTAATAAAGATATTATCTGTTTTGGCTGCAGGAAACCAGGACACATTGTCCCCAACTGTCCAGAAAATCAAGATATGGACAGAAGGGACAAGAAGGAAAGAAAAGATAAAAGGAAGGATAAGGAGTCAAGGAAGTACCATGACAAGCCTTCCTCCAGCAACAGCAAGCACACCAGAAAAGGATTTGTGGCTGAATCCTGGAGTGACTCTGATGAGTCTGATTCATCATCCAGCTCTAGTGATGATGAGGATGATGTAGAAGAAAAAGGATTCTGCATGATGGCCATCAATGCATCTCAAAAGAATACTGATTCAGAGCTTGATGCTGACCACCTATCTGATCAGGAACTTACTGAGGATCAAGTAATAGATTCATTTGATTTTAATTCTGATGAATTTAAATCTGAGTTCAAATCTATGTGCATTGACTTGATTGAATCTCAAAAGTTAATTGTAACTCTTAGAGAACAATTGATTGAATGCAAATCCATTAACTCAGATAATCTTAGACTCTTAGAAGAGTTGAAGCAGTGTGGGGAGGAGATAGCTTCACTGAAAGGTGAACTATCTAAGGCCAAACAATTTGAAGAAACCCTTAATGGGAGAAGTATCAAATTAATGGACATCACAAGTACAGTGAACTCATGATTGAATGGTACACTGGGCTTGGGTGCTTCATCCAGCCAACCCATAGTGCTGACAACTCCAATCAAATTTACCAGTGACAAAGGTAAAGGAGTCTTGATAGTGGCTAGGAAGAATGCTGACTTAACCCAGGAAACTGGACAAAAAGCGTCGAACGAAGCTCGACGGAGGTCGAACAGAGCTCGACGTAATCGCAAGAAAACGTCGAACTCAGGTCGACGCCTTCTACCTTCTGAACAAAGCAAGACTTCGCCGTCGAATGGAGCTCGACGCACTCACCAGAGTCCGTCGACCGAAGCTCGACGTACGTCGAGCCAAGTTCAGAGCAAAAGTCAGTTCTCAGGGGTTAATTCAAGATTTAATTCCAGCTCCACATCTCATCACTTTAACCCTTATGCTGAATGGATAATACCTCCTAGGAGATATCATCCTGTAGGATATAAGAGTCAACCTGAGATGTCTTTTATTTCAGAATTTAAAGGATATCAAGAAAGGCCCAAGGTAAACTGGGTCAAAAACAATTGATTTGTTATATGTGCAGGTAAAGACCTATCCAATTGAGAACCAGCAGTGGTACTTGGACAGTGGGTGCTCAAAGCACATGACTGGCAACAAGGAGAACCTTGTGTCCTTCAAAGCCAAACATGGACCCAAAGTAATCTTTGGAGATTCAAACTTTGGACAAACAAAAGGCTATGGCCAAGTCAAAATAGGGTCAATTACATTCAAGAAAGTGGCCTATGTGGAAGGACTAAAGCACAACTTAATCAGCATCAGCCAGCTATGTGATGCTGGTTATCAGGTTTGGTTTACCAACTCAGCATGTAATATTGCATTAAATAACAACATTATTTTAATTGGTAATAGACAAGATAATATATATCTAGTTGATTTCAATTCATCTAAAGTAGATATTTGTTTATTTAACTCCCTTAGCAAACCTAATGAACTATGGCATAAAAGATTAGGACATGTGAACCTTAGAACCATTGCTAAGCTATCCAAAGACAACCTTGTTAGAGGACTACCTTCTGGTCCTTACAAGAAGGAAGGACTTTGCAAGGCTTGTCAATTAGGCAAGCAAACTAAAAACAGTTTCAAGTCACTTAATAAGAGTGATTCACCTAGAATTTTGTACTTATTGCACATGGACCTTTTTGGACCAATTAATGTACAAAGCCTAGGAGGGAAATCTTATGCTTTAGTAGTTGTAGATGACTTCTCAAGATTCACTTGGGTGTTCTTTCTGAGAAAGAAGTCTGATAACTTCAAGATTTTGACAGATTTTCTCAAAGGCATACAGATTGAGTTCAATACTCACATTGCCCTGATCAGAAGTGATCATGGGACAGAGTTTGATTCTCTTCTTATGCTAGAGTTCTGTCAGAAGGAAGGTATCAGGCACACTTTCTCAGCTCCGAGAACTCCTCAACAAAATGGGGTAGTTGAAAGGAAAAATAGAACCCTTATTGAATCTGCCATAACATTGTTGACAGATGCTCACCTTCCTCTAACCTTTTGGGCAGAGGCTGTGAACACCTCCAACTATGTTTTGAATAGAAGCCTGATACATAAACTGAAGGGTAAGACTCCCTATGAGTTACTCAAAGGGAAGAAACCTAAAGTAAATTATTTCAAAATTTTTGGTTGCATTTGCTTCATTCACAATAATGATAAGAAATACCTAGCTAAATTTGAAGCCAAAGCTGATGAAGGAGTGTTTCTGGGATACTCATGATTAGCTAGGCTTATAGGGTTTTTAACAAGTGCTCTAATAAAGTTGAAGAATCCATGCATGTTACATTTGATGAAACTAATATGTCTTATAAGGAGAAGGAGACTTCTACCATAAGCAATTTGCAGGAACATTCAATTTCAGAAAATCTGAAGCAGCTTACCATCACAGACAAAGATTCATTACATTCAACAATTCAACGCTGAACTTAGTGACAATGAAGAGGAATCTTAGGTTTTGGAAAGCTCAAATGGTCAACAAATTGAAGAACCAGTTGTTGTTCCACAAGAGGAAACAACAACACAGGTTGGTGCACCATCAACACCCCTTGTTGATTTTGTAACAACAAGAGATCACCCAATTTCACAAGTAATTGGAGATATCTCAGTAGGTGTGCAAACAAGGAATCAAGTTAATCACAATATTATGCACACTTGCTTTCTTTCTCAAATTGAGCCTCAAACAATACAAGATGCAGAGCAAGATCCAAACTGGATCATTGCAATGCAAGAGGAGTTGAATCAATTTGAAAGGAATAAAGTTTGGGAATTAGTACCAAGACCAAGGAACCAGCAAATTGTTGGAACCAAATGGGTATTCAGGAACAAGTTGGATGATCAAGGAATAATTGTGAGAAACAAGGCAAGACTTGTTGCACAAGGATATTGCCAAGAAGAAGGGATTGATTATGACCAAACCTTTGCACCAGTTGCAAGGTTGGAGGCCATAAGAATCTTTCTTGCATATGCAGCTCACAAGAGATTCAAGGTATATCAGATGGATGTCAAGAGTGCATTCCTCAATGGAGACATCAAGGAAGAGATTTATGTAAAGCAACCTCCAGGTTTTATCTCTCCAACCTCTCCTGATCATGTTTTTAAACTGCATAAAGCTTTATATGGTCTCAAGCAAGCTCCTAGAGCATGGTATGAGACCTTAGCTTGTTTTTTATTGGAAAATGATTTTAAAAGGGGTAGAGTAGACCAAACTCTCTTTATTAGAACCCATAGGTCCCATATCCTACTAGTACAAATTTATGTAGATGATATCATATTTGGGTCTACTGATTCAAACTTATGCAAAAAGTTCTCACAACTTATGCATTCAAAGTTTGAAATGAGTAGCATGGGTGAGCTTGCTTTCTTTCTAGGATTGCAAGTTAAACAACATGTGGATGGCATTTTTATTTCTCAAACCAAGTATGCAAGAGAACTGGTTAAGAAATTTGGAATGTCTTAAGCATCTTCTATGAAAACACCTATGCCTACAAATGTTGTTTTAGATGCTGATGAATCTGGAAAACCAGTTGATCAGACAAATTATAGAGCAATCATTGGCTCATTACTTTATCTAACAGCTAGTAGACCAGACATAATGTTTGCTACATGCATTTGTGCTAGATTCCAAGTAAGCCCTAGAGAGTCCCACCTCACATTAGTTAAGAGGATTCTTAGGTATGTAAAAAGTTGTCCTAATCTAGGTCTCTGGTATCCACATGACTCAGGATTTGATCTAACTGGATTTTCAGATTATGATTATGCTGGATGTAGAGTAGACAGGAAAAGCACCAGTGGAACTTGTCAATTCCTTGGTGATAGACTTGTCTCCTAGTTTTGTAAGTAACAAACTTCTGTGTCCGCATCAACTGCTGAAGCTGAATACATGGCTGCAGGCAGTTGTTGCTCACAGATTTTGTGGATTCAAAACCAGCTCCTAGACTATGGCTACAACTTAGAGATGTCTAAAATCTTTTGTGATAATACTAGTGCAATTTGCATTGCACAAAATCCAGTTCTCCATAGTAGGACTAAGCACATAGAGATCAGACATCACTTCTTAAGGGATAATGTAGAAAAGAAGAAAATTGCACTAGAATACATTTCCACTGAACTACAAAGAGGAGATATTTTCACCAAGCCCTTGGATGAAAAGAAGCACTTCTTCTTCCTCAATCAGTTGGGAATGCTAGATGGAGACAGTATAAACTAAAACTCCAAGATTTTGAAACCCATAATTAACAGGAATAGGAAAAATTTCATTTTAAAATTCCTCTGTGGTTTCTTTGAGCTCTGAACTAAGCTCGACGCTGCGTCGAACTAAGATCGACGGTCCGTCGCCCTCAAAAGCGTCGAACGTCGACCTCAACTTCTAGCGTCGAACTAAGTTCATAGCTCCCTGGCTTCTTGAGTTTTTCTCCCTTCGGTCGACTCTTCATTCAACGTCGACCTGAGCTCGACGTATAGCATCAGCCCAAGCGTCGAACGTCGACCTAAGCTGCACGCTGTTGAGCCGTTTCAGTTCCCCTAGAGCCTTAGAGCGTCGACTTGAGCTCGACGTTCTTTCCATTTCTGCGTCGAACCCTAGTATAAAATCATTCTTCTCCGTCGTTCACAGTTGCGCTCTCATATTTTCTGCTCAAGCTTTCTCCCTCCAAATCCTTTACTCTTGATCTTGGAAGGTATCTATTTGCAGGATAATGGCAATTGCTGCAGGTGCATTGGCGGCAATGAAGTTTGATTCAGGCTTTGACATCGACATCGACTCCTTTGATGGATCATCGCAGAATTTTCTGGATATTCTGGAGCTATTCAAAGAGCAGCACCTGGTTAACTTCATGACAACCAGGATTCCTCTTCCAGAATCTGAAATCAAAGAGTGGATTTTTACTGCAGTGAATTCAGATAACAGTACGATGACTGGAACAATTTCAGGGAATGAGGTAGCCATTTCTCCTCAAATCATTTCAGAGGTTTTCGGTTTTGCTGTTGGAGATGATGAGATAGAACTCTCTATGGAAGAGTTTGCTGTGATGCTAGACAGAATGGGGCATAATTCTGGTAACCCCTCTAAACTTTTAAAAGTTAACCTAGCTATTGAGTTTAGGCTGTTAGCAGATATCACAGGCAAGATGATTTGTGCAAAGAGGACTGCACATGATGCCATTACTAGGCATCAATTTTGCATTATGGCTGCAATTTTGGATAAGAAGCATCCCAATTGGGGTTTGATTGTTTTTGATATGATTAAGAAGAAAATGGATAAGAACTTTGTCCACTTTGGAAGGGTTCTTGGTTTGATTCTGAACCACTGTTGCCCTCAGTTGCTTGTGTCCTCAAAGAAGCACATCAATGCTTCTAAGAGGCTCACTTGTGCACTGATTGGCAAGTGGGACAGGAAGATTGTGAACTCCAGGGCAGCTGCAGCAATGAGGACTTCTGCAGACACCAGGACTGTAGAGGTCACTCTTCCTCAGTCTACTGGCCCAGAAGCAGGGGTTTTGCCATCTTCCTCCATCATCCTCCCATCCTCTTTCATTCCAACAACAACAATCATCTCATCCACTCAACCCATCCCTTCATCCATTTCTACTATTGCATCCTCCATTCCACCACTCATCACTTTCCATCCCCTCCACTATTTTCCTCCCATGAGCTTGGAACCTTCATCTCATGAGGACATCCTTTCCCTTGACATTCATGATGAATCCTTCATGGATGCCTCTGCCTCCTCTCCTCATGACTTCCACCCTTCATCAACATTTTCAGAACTTCTCCTATCCTCCATCCATGAACCAGCTATCCCTCCCATGTCTGCACCACCAACAACATCTTCTACCTTCACCTTCTCTGCTGCTCCCTCTACCTCTACTCAAGTCCCACTTGAGCAAGTAGATCTTTTGCCTTTGGCCAATAAGCTTTTTGATATTTTGGCCCCTAGGCTCTCCTCTCTATTTGATGCCAAGCTGGCTCCTCTAGTCCTTTCCCTGAGCTCTCTCTCTGCCTCAGTCTCATCCCTCTCATCCTATCTGGCATGCCCTTCTTCTGGGGGCCTAGAGTCAGCTGCCACTGATTCTAGGCAGGGGGAGATGTCAGCAGAAGAAGAGCTGCAGCCTTCAGCAGTACAGGTAGTACAGGTTTGTTCAGAGACAGTTTCAGTAGTAGAAGTTCAGATGACCTCTGAGGCTCCTCCTCAAGGTTCAGTTCAGATGATCAGCAGTGACTTAGACTTTCAGTCCTTGGCATCTTCTGTCCAGAGCTTCTACCTTCCAGCACATCTTCACTTTAGAAACTACAGCCTCCTGCCACCTCAAGAAGACCTGTCTAGGGCCATTGTCCCTTTTCAGAAGATCATTCCATCCTCCTTGGCTGTTAATGCCATGATCCTTGATGAAGCAGTGGTAGCTGTGGCTCCTGCTTGTGATGATGTTGTTGTTGAAGCAGTAGTAGCTGCTAAGACTGTTCCCTCAGAAACTTCAGGTGAATTGATTGAGACACCAGATGAAGTTGAGACCATTGTCTCCCAAGTTCTTCAGGAACTAGCCACCTCAACCTCTATGGCTCCTGAAGCTATTTCCTTTCCTGCAGTGTTAGACTCCTCTTCTACACTGTCAGTAGACCTTCCTCCAGTTACTTCTTCAGATGCTCCAGCCCCCATCAATTTTCCTATCTCAAAGAGGACCTACATAGATCCTTATGATGAATCTCAAAGCTCAGAGGATGAATTTGCAACTGATTCTGATGACTCCTCTGCAACCATTGCAAGGAAGAGGAAAGCAAGATCCAAAGCAATGAAAAGAGTTCCATCGGCTAGAGTCACAGATCATGACATCCCTTACTACATCAAGTACAACTGTGAAATCACTGAGCCCTGGATGCAATACTCTCTAAACCAAAGAAAGGCAATGAAGAAGAAAAGAAAGTTCAATGAAGGCCCCTCCAAGCCTGTCCATCAGCCTCCACCTCCACCTCCTCCAGATGCAGGTGCAAGTGCAAGCCTCTCTTCCAATCCTGCCCCATCATCTCTGCATGGCAAGACCTATCAGTCAAGAAGATCCCAAGGGTATAATCAGCAAAGAGGATACAATAGAGGCAGGCAGTCCAGAGGAAGATCAGGATCTCAACCTTACCAAAGGGGAGGACCCATTGATCCAACCTCTGGTCCCTATCCTTACAGACCCAGAATTTACTTCACTCCAAGAACTCATCAAGAACACTCTGCCAACAGATATGAACCAGCTATTCCTTTTGAAGATCCTACTAAAACTCCAGCTTACTGGAAGGCCAGGATGACTGAGATGGCTGCTCTGAATGAGATTGACAGGGCTAGAGCAAAAGGTCTGGACACCTCTCACATCAGCACCATGTCAGATCAAAGGAGAGAAGAATTGGAGAAATAAAACTTAAGGAAATTCTTTGATTCTGATAAGTATATGCAGCTTCATCCTGCAGCTGTACCAGCTAGTGGAAAAGGTCAGAAATCCTTAGGTGCAGCTGAAGATTACAGATCCAAGAAGGATGCTACAAATCCCAACAGGGAAATTATCTTCAAGGGAAGTGATCAAGACAAAGCTCCAAAGGAAAAGTAATGTAAGGTGTTTTATTTCTTTTTCTCTGCTGGATACAGGACATTAAACATTATTGCTGCTATATAGTGTTATATACATGTTGCTTTATTTTGTCATATGTCTGGTTGTATTTTATTCAGTTTTGTTTTGCTTTACTTCTTTTTGAATCCCTAAATTCATG
Organism: Platanthera zijinensis; assembly: GCA_039513925.1. NCBI lineage: Eukaryota > Viridiplantae > Streptophyta > Magnoliopsida > Asparagales > Orchidaceae > Platanthera > Platanthera zijinensis. Next base: position 49,585,692 of record CM077084.1, on the reverse strand, counting down.
TAAATAGTAATCCTAATCCAAATAGGGGGAGATTGTTGGAACACCCTATTACAATTTGGGTCAGGATGACTATATTTCTATAGGGATTTTGTGTTGTGACCTCCTTGTTGTTATAAAGGTCACATAGGTTAGTTAGAGTCGACTTCAGCTCGACGCAGAGTCGACCTCAGCTCGACGCTGAGTCGACCTCAGCTCGACGTGGAGTCGACCTCAGCTCGACGTTCCGTCAGCCCAGTTCTGCTTCCTGAAACCACTCTCTGGCCGACGTGTGTCGTGCTCAGATCGACGTTTTATTGTGAGCTCCACGTTTTCCAGGCTCCCGTCAATTTTGAATAGGAATTCAAATTCCCTCTGTCAGAACAATTAATGCTGAAGATTTATTGGCCGTTACAGCAAATCTGGTGCATGGCTCAAGGAATTTTCTAAGGAATGTTTGCCTGACACTTCCTTCTGAGACATGGACATTTAAGGAAAGCATTTAATGCTTGATGCCAACAGCTATCAAAGACTTAGAAGAAGAACACAGAGATATAATTCTATCAGTCAACAGAGAACCACAAGTTCTTCTTCTTCTTGCTCTCTGTGATATTCATTCAAGCTTACCCACAGGAATTCTGATTGCTTCAGACACAACCATCCAACTTGTTTGGATCATCTTTTGCTGGAGCAGATCAGATCATTGAAGACCTGTCACCCTTGTGCAAAGCTCTCCTTCCTGAACCACTTCTTGATCTCAGGGGGAGCTTTGACAACATCAACAGATCCACCTTGCTTCTCTCTACTTATTGATAGAGAAGACAACATCAGCTTTTTCTTTTTCTTTCTGTACAGGGTTTTAACTCCCTTCAAAAGTTACCTTTGGTTTTGCTGAAACCTGGTCAAAAATCAGCCCTTTGGTTTGTGAGAACCTGGTCAAAAACTCTCTGGTGCTCAAGACACCTGATCAACTCATCTTGAAGTGGATTCCTATCTAGGGTGATAGAAGAGTGGACTACCCAAGATTTTGGGGAACCACTATAGCTCCTTGTGTATTCTGGTTGCTTGTTTCTTTGTGTTTTGCTTTGTGCTGTGATTCTCTTCTTACTTTGATTAATTGCTATAGCACCATACACTAAGTAAATCTAAACCTTCTCTCCATACAAGTTTTAATTTGCAAAACTATTTTAAATCACTCTATTCACCCCCCCCCCCCCTCTAGAGTTAGGATTGATCTTATCCCTCACTTTCACAAGGACTGAGGGGGAGCAATCATAGATTGAAAAAGAACTGCCAAGGACTGAGGGGGAGGAGCTGCTAAATGCCCCATCTACGAAGGAAACTGTTGATATAGATAGCTCATCTCAACCCTCTGATGATGAGGAAGCCTCTATGGATAAAAAGAGGAAGATTGTTGCCATTAAGAAAATGAGCTCAGGCTACAAGAAAGCCTTGCAATCAGTCACTCAACCATCTGCCCCAAGCATGGATTTCAGTTCATTACTGGTCCAATTGCAAGTTAAGTTGGTTGAACAAAGGCAGTCTTTAGAAAAATATATGGATGAGTCAAATAAAGATCTGCAGTTCCAGCTAGTCCAAGACATTAAATCAATCAGATTTGAAGTCAATCTGCACAAGAAAGAGATGACAGATTGTTTCCATAAGGGAGGCAATGTTGTAGTATATTTTGCTGAGCAATAAAAGCTTATAAAGACTGAGATTGAGGACATTGCCACCAAGCAAGGATATGTTTTAGAAAATCAATTCAGGTCCAATGAAAATCTTAAAGACTCTCATGAAGAAATTCTCAAAAAGTTGGGAAGTATCACCACTGATTTGAAATCTGAAATATCAAAGCAAATACAAGAAGATCTAGCTGTTGTCCAAACAACTATTGGTGCCTCCCAAAAGACAATTTCTGATACCTTAATTAAGTTCAAAGACTATTACAAAGAAGGTTATTTACCCTCCTGCTGACTTTGACATGGTTCAACAAGAAGTGCAGACAATGTACAGTCCTTCATAGGAGGCATCAAAGGTGATTATTAAAAAAGTAGAAATGTCAGAGGCTGCCAAGCAAGCTCAAAATGAGGCACAATTATCCAAGAAAAGGTTCAGGGAACAGGCTAAGTTGAAGCCAGATTTTGAGCAATAGAGACTTACTTCCAGGAATATCATTTTGACTGCCTGGAAGGCTGTAAAGGACAAAACCCATGATAGAGATAAATGGTATTCTGAGCAAGAATGGAACAAATATCAACCCAAGCAAGAAGCCATTCTTCAGTTCAGAAGGAATGCAAAAGCTGGGAAGTTATCTGTTAATGCTTTGGAGCCTAGCAGGTACTTCTCCAAGCCCTTTCACTATTTTGAAAGGCAAAGGATAAAGGCTGAAGAACAAAAGAAAAAGGATCTTAAAGGGAAGAAACCCATTGATGATACAGACCCTGCTGTGCAGGCAAAGATTCAATCTGGAAAAGGTATTATAATTAAGGAGTCTAGCTAATCATAGGGTAGATAGGCTTATGTGTAGAATAATGTAACTTTTTGTTTTTTTGTTCTAAAAAAACATGTAAACCCAGAATTTTTTGATTAATAAATAAAATCAGCTTCACTATTGATTTAAGTTGTTTACATTGTTTATATGTTATCTTGCACTGAAATGTATGTACATCTATTTTTATGTGCTTTATTATAAGTGATGTATACCTTTGACTAAGGGTTATGACTTCTCCAAATAAGGGGAGATTGTTGGGTACACTGAAAAATATATACCAGAATTGGAGAAGCCTCATCTTACTCAATGATATAAATCAATTTGTATTTGATGTATGTTTGAGTTTCATTGTGCAGGTATAAAGTTTGCAAAGTTGTGTCGACACCCAGATGTTGTGTCGACACTAGAAGCAAAGCTGTGTCGATACCCAGAGTTGTGTCGACACTAGAAGCAAAGTTGTGTCGACACCCAGGCTTTGTGTCGACACCTGAAGAAGAGGTTGTGTCGACACCCAGAATTGTGTCGACACCTAAGGCAGGAATTGTGTCGACACCTAAAGCAGAAGCTGTGTCGACACCCAGGAGTTATGTCGACACCAGATGAAAGGCATATGTCGACACTCAAGAATTGTGTCGACAAATGAAGAAGGTTTGTGTCGACAGCTAGACACACACTCTACGTCATCTTACAGCAATAGTTATTCTGAGTCTAAAGGCTTGTGTCGACACACAGGACTTGTGTCAGCACACACTCAACGACAACTAAACATACACTCAACACCATTTGTCTGCAGCAGTTATGTCAAGACCCGAAACAGTTATGTCGACACACAGGACTTGTGTCGACACATATTCAATGACAACTGGACATACACTCAATGCTATCTGTCTGCAGCAGTTATGTCAAGACAAGGAGCAGTTGTGTCGACACACAGGACTTGTGTCGACACATACAAATAGAAGATGTGTCGATTTGCAGAAGAATGACTATGTCAACACATGAAGTATTGTGTCGAATTCACCAAGACCTGTGTCGACACTTAGTCTATTTGTGTCGACACATATGAAGCAGTTTGCTGAGTGGTTCATGCTGACTTGTAAAGTCATTGAGGAATCAACTATCATGACTGGTGACTCAACAGCTGTTATTATCAATAGGTCTGACACCTTTGTAAGAACTGTCAGAAGATTGTTACAAACCGGATCAGCCGTTAATCAGGAGAAATCTCTATATAAAGGACTGATGTAACACCCCTGGGTTTTTTGTGTTTTGTTTGATTGTTGTTTGGCGTTACGATGAAGCATTGTTGGTCTTTTCCGTTGTTAGAGCGTGGTCTTAGCTCTTTAGGTTGCTTGAGTGGCCTATTTGTAGCCTGTTTGCATGATTCTCCAGCTAGCCGGAGTCTGTTTTGGTGACTCGGCTGAGCCTCTTAGGGAATGCTTGTGGTTTGGCTTCGGGAGATGTTAGCCCGAGTTTTGATCGTCGGATGTTGTTTTCGACTTCGCCATTGTTTTTTTAGCATGGGTGTTTAGATATAGTGCGAGTTTCGTCGAAGTTCGAGATCTTTTGTTTATGCGTCGTTTCGACGTTTGCTTGTTAGCTAGAAGTAGTTGCTTTTGTTGTGCATGGCCTTGAGTGGTCGAGCTTGGTAGGAATGGTGCCTTATTTTTAGACTAAGTTGCCTAGCCAATTATTTATATATATATATATATATATATATATATATATATATATATATATATATATATATATATTTATTATATAAAACAATAGTGATATCTTGAAGCACACCGTCAAACGCATCTGGACCGTCCGATCTTCAAAAAATTGCATCTGGCCATTGGATTAAACGATTGGGCCTGCTAATATCCACATCTCCAAAAGCCAGCACTGTTCACGCACTGTTCACAGCTCAGAAATCCCGATACCCCTCCCGGACTCCCGCCCCTCACGGCCTCACCCCTGTCGCCGCCGGCCTGCCCTGCGCCCACCAGGGGGTTCGACGGCCTCCGGCGAACCCGCCGTGGGTTGTCCGGCGGCGGGCGGGCAGGGCCACCGCCGGCGGTGGCCCTGCCCGTGAGCTCCAGTTTTGGAGCTCACGGGCAGGGCCACCGCCGGCGGTGGCCCTGCCCGCCCGCCGCCGGACAACCCACGGCGGGTTCGCCGGAGGCTGGCGGACCCGTCGGTGGGCGCGGGGCAGGCCGCCGGCGGCTCCGCCGGCGGCGGCAGAGAAGGGAGGCCTGCGTGAGCGTGCCGAAGCGGGGGGGGGGGATTTTTGTTTTTTTTTTCACTTTTTAAATAAGTAATTATATAAATATTAATTAAATTATAATTTTTGGTTAAAAAAATTCAAATTTTTTTAAATTATAAAATTTTAAATAATTGCATTAAATGTTTTAAATTTTTCCGGGGGGCGGGGGCGGGCGAAGCCCGCCGGGGGGCGGGGGCGGGCGAAGCCCGCTTGATTGCGGGCGAAGCCCGCAGCGACGCATCGAGAACGGGCGGAGCCCGTTCGAAGATGCTAGTATATATATATGTAAGTATGTATTTGCTTGTTGTGGTTGAGCTTGGGGTGCTGATAGCCATCTTGGTGGCTGTTTTTTTAAGCTTAAGATTATATGTTTGTATATACATATATATATCTGTATCTATAGATATATTATATATTATATATTGTATTATATATTATATATAGTTGTATATAATAGTTTATATTTTAGCTTGAGGTGGCGGTTTAGGAGAGACAGCCTTGTCGATTGCTTTAAGTCCTAGAATATTTTATTAGCTTTATAGTAAGTGAGTGGAGGGTTATTAAAAGCTCCAGCTGTTCTACTCCTCCCCATTTCTCCCCATTTCCCGAGCTTGCTGGCTTCCCGCGGAAGTAAGGAGGCGATGGAGCTGAAGCTTTGGCCGGCGGTTTCCGGTGTGGTTAGTGTTCGGTTTTCTCGGGTGAAGGTGGATTCGGCTTGCTCTCGTCCAGATCTTCCTTCCTAGGTGGCTGATCTTGCCGTCGGTGACGAGTTTTGGAAGCAACTGCTCCATCTAGGCGGTGAGGAAAGTGGCTCCTTTCCCTTGCCATTTTGACCCTTTTTTTACTTGTTAATTTCTGTAATTAGCTCGGTTTTGCTTCTAAAAGCTTGTGCAGCAGTGTTTCCTTGCTTCAGTTTTGTCCAGCTCTAGTGCATCCAAGAGTTAGGCTAATTTCTCCTTTTTCGTTCTCGGTTGGGTTTCCAATTAGTAGCTCAAGGTAAGGTTTGCTTTATTAAGCTTCAGTACAGATTGCTAGGTAGCTGTGGCCGGGTAGAAGGGGTAGGAGAGAGAGTGGGAATTATTTTTCCAACTCTCTGGATAGTAAGCATTGAGTGGGCTGGGATCGGGTTAGCTCCAGGGTTTCTAATTATTAGGCTAAGTCAAAAGCGTTGAGTGAGTGTACCTCACTCAACGCCTAGACTGTAGGCTTCTGGCGTTGAGTGTGGTGCCCTCACTCAACGCCATGGTCGTTTTTACGGCTAAGTGTTTTGGAGTTGAGTGAGTCGACCTCACTCAACGTCGTGGCTATTTGGCGTTGAGTGAGGTGGACTCACTCAACGCCGTAGTTTTTCCCAGCGGCTAAGTCATATGGCGTTGAGTGAGTCGACCTCACTCAACGCCGTGGCTATTTTAGCGTTGAGTGTGGTGGACTAACTCAATGTCGAGGCTAGTTTTTGCGGCTAATTAGAAAGCGTTGACAGTGTTGAGTGAGTTAAGCTCCCTCAACGTCGTCAACCAGCGGAGTTTTGCCGCTAAGTCTTTTGGCGTTGAGTGAGTGGAGCTCACTCAACGCCACATCGAGTGAGTGGAGCTCACTCAACACCGCGTCGAGTGAGTGGAGCTCACTCAACGCCGCGTCGAGTGAGTGGAGCTCACTCAACGCCGCGTCGAGTGGACTCGACGCCGTTCCTGGCTAGCGTTCGACGCTGAGTGAGTGAAGCTCACTCAACGCCATGTCAGGTTCGGCATTGAGTGAGTGGGGATCACTCAACGCCGCGTCGAGTGGACTCGACGCCGTTCCTGGCAAGCGTTCGGCGGTGAGTGAGTGAAGCTCACTCAACGCAGTGTCAGGTTCAGCGTTGAGTAAGTGGAGCTCACTCAATGTCGCGTCGAGTTGGCTCGACGTCGTTCATGGCTAGCGTTCGGCACTGAGTGAGTTAAGCTCACTCAACGCCATGTTAGGTTCGGCGTTGAGTGAGTGGGGCTCACTCAACGCCGTGTCGAGTGGACTTGACGTCGTTCCTGTCTAGAGTTCGGCACTGAGTGAGTGAAGCTCACTCAACGCCGTGTCAGGTTTGGCGTTGAGTGAGTGGAGCTCACTCAATGCCGCGTCGAGTGGAGGCTTTTTTCCCTTAGAAGGGGGGGGGGATGCTTTTGTGTTCGGCTAGTTTTTGAATGCCGACTCGTGGATTATGGCAGGTGGTGTGGTTTTGTGGGCTCTGTAAGGGGTGAATGGTGTGTGCTGAGTTGTGTCCACCACCACCTAGGCCATGTTGGGCTGGTATGGTTGGGTGTGTGGACCCTGTAGCTGCCACCAGTTGTTTTCACCCTGGAGTGTTTTTGGGTCTGGTTGTTGGTGAGGATTGTGCCGCCCACTTCGACCCAAGGTTTTCACCACGGCCAATAATTCACAAAGAGTAGGATTGTTAGTCCCTTTCCTTTCTCATGGCTATTTCTTTTGGCATATGTTTGCCTTGGTGCTGCTGCGGGTATTTAGTAGAGCTTGTTACTATTTATGTTCACACTTGGTGTGCTTTTGCTACTCTTTGGACAGTGTTTCTTCTTACTGTCATGCCTTTTCTTCTACTGATAGTTTTTTTGTTGTAGGGTTGGTAAACCCCCTTCTTTTATTGCTTATGAACCTAACGCTCAACTTCCTTTGTTTCTTTTTTTACTTGCTGAGGTGTTCTTTTTTTTGAATGCCTCAGGTTCAGGCCAGTTGGATAGCTAGTACTCTTGTAGAGCTTGCTTGTGGCCTCCTAGGTAGCTGATGTTGTTGTTCTTCATCCTTGTGAGGTAGTTATCTTCCTTTCTGTATAGAAAGGCATACTCATCAGTGGGTTCGTGTTAGGTTGTTGACGCATAGTAGTGGCTTACTTATGATGCTGGGTATGAACCAAAACTGCTACTTTTGCCTATTTGAGGTTGTTCACTTGTTTTCTGGGAAGGATTTATGCTAGGTTGCATGTTAGGTATTTTAAAACCCTAAAGCATTACTATATGTATCTCATGCACGCCATGTTTCTAAAACTCAGACACTATTTTTCCTAATAGCGTAAAGACTGTATTTTTTATATATACTGTACTAACCTTTAGAGTCGTGCATAGCATGAGTCGTCCCTCGGGGACACTTATGCCCATTCAGGGTGATTAAGCAACTTAACCAAAGTATTTTCCGCTGCATATAAATATATTTTTTGGACTAGCTGATCCATTGTGCCGAGGGATACGACCATTAAGATATAACTGGTTTTATTTCATATTAAACTATGAACTTTCCTTAAAATCTAAAGTTTGGAGTTTTGCCTGAGCGTGTGCAGTTATCCCCTGCACGACGTGGGATCACGGCGCATATTTTCTCTTGCTCTGATATGATTTAATCATTGAGAAAATGCGGGTTGTGATAGTTAGTATCAAAGGGAGGTTGCTTGACAAGTTGTCGGGCAACCTTTCCCTTGTTAGCATTAGTGGTTTAGCGTCATACCATACACACACCGATATGTCATCGGTGTTGATGCGCGAAATGCGGTTCCAACCAGTTAACGGGTGTTCGATCTCTCAGGCTAAGGATGAAGGAAGAAGGGTCGCGGGGATAGAGGAGAAGGCTTGCTCGAGCAGAGAAAGAGCTTGCTTGAGCAGAGAGGGAGTTTGATCTGGTACTGTCGAGCAGACAGCTACTTGAATGGTTAGCTTTGCAGGTTGACGCCGAGAGAGGGGAGAAGAAGAGAGGAGGCCGCTAGCAGCGGCAACAGCAGACTTCGCCCGCCGCGGCTTGAATGCCACTCTTGCGACGGGCTTTACCTTTATTCGATAAGAGTTACAACTTGCTATTGTACCATTACATAAAGAGCATTTAAGGGTACAATGGGGGAAGCTGGCGGCTGAGGAAGAAGGTGCCAGAAACCAAGTAAAAGAGGCTGCAGAGAATTGGGAAACTGAGGCTGTAGAAGCTGCTGAAGCTGCCTGCTGCTGGTAGAAAAAACTAAGTCCACAATTCCTGACGACCTGGGAGAACTGGAAATCGGAGGCTGCGGAGGCTGCGCAAGCTGCTGAGAGCAGAAAAAACTAAGTCCACAGCCCTTGACGACCTGGGCGGACTGGAGATTGGAGTCCGCCGACCTTGCTTGATCAACCTTGACGGACTGAGAAAACCGAGTCCGCAGCCTTTGATCAAGGTGGCAGTTCTCCTCCTGCGCCCCTTGAATGAGAGGACTCGGGGGGTATTTATAGGCCCGGGAAGAATCTTCTAGAAGCGGGGCCCAGTGACGTCATCTTCGACGACCTCGGCGGACTGAGACGACCTCGGCGGACTCCGCGGACTAACCTGAGGAAAGGAGGTCGACGACCTCGGCGGAAGAAATGAGCAAAGGGGGACGGCCTGAGGAGCAGGCTGCCCTCCAACATGAGCAGGCCGCCCGCTTGCCTGGCGGCCTGGGCAGGCCGCCCGCTTGCCTGGCGGCCTGGGCAGGCCTCCCAAGGCGGCGGCGGCCTGGAGCAGGCCGCCCGCTTGCCTGGCGGCCTGGGCAGGCCGCCCAAGGCGGCGGCGGCCTGGAGCAGGCCGCCCGCTTGCCTGGCGGCCTGGGCAGGCCGCCCAAGGCGGCGGCGGCCTGGAGCAGGCCGCCCGCTTACCTGGCGGCCTGGGCAGGCCGCCCGCTTGCCTGGCGGCCTGGGCAGGCCGCCCAAGGCGGCGGCGGCCTGGAGCAGGCCGCCCGCTTGCCTGGCGGCCTGGGCAGGCCGCCCAAGGCGGCGGCGGCCTGGAGCAGGCCGCCCGCTTACCTGGCGGCCTGGGCAGGCCGCCCGCTTGCCTGGCGGCCTGGGCAGGCCGCCCAAGGCGGCGGCGGCCTGGAGCAGGCCGCCCGCTTGCCTGGCGGCCTGGGCAGGCCGCCCAAGGCGGCGGCGGCCTGGAGCAGGCCGCCGCCGCCTTGGGCGGCCTGCCCAGGCCGCCAGGCAAGCGGGCGGCCTGCCCAGGCCGCCAGGTAAGCGGGCGGCCTGCTCCAGGCCGCCGCCGCCTTGGGCGGCCTGCCCAGGCCGCCAGGCAAGCGGGCGGCCTGCTCCAGGCCGCCGCCGCCTTGGGCGGCCTGCCCAGGCCGCCAGGCAAGCGGGCGGCCTGCCCAGGCCGCCAGGTAAGCGGGCGGCCTGCTCCAGGCCGCCGCCGCCTTGGGCGGCCTTCCCAGGCCGCCAGGCAAGCGGGCGGCCTGCTCCAGGCCGCCGCCGCCTTGGGCGGCCTGCCCAGGCCGCCAGGCAAGCGGGCGGCCTGCTCCAGGCCGCCGCCGCCTTGGGCGGCCTGCCCAGGCTGCCAGGCAATCGGGCGGCCTGCTCATGTTGGAGGGCAGCCTGCTCCTCAGGCCGTCCCCCTTTGCTCATTTCTTCCGCCGAGGTCGTCGACCTCCTTTCCTCAGGTTATTCCGCGGAGTCCGCCGAGGTCGTCTCAGTCCGCCGAGGTCGTCGAAGATGACGTCACTGGGCCCCGCTTCTAGAAGATTCTCCCCGGGCCTATAAATACCCCCCGAGTCCTCTCATTCAAGGGGCGCAGGAGGAGAACTGCCACCTTGATCAAAGGCTGCGGACTCGGTTTTCTCAGTCCGTCAAGGTTGATCAAGCAAGGTCGGCGGACTCCAATCTCCAGTCCGCCCAGGTCGTCAAGGGCTGTGGACTTAGTTTTTTCTGCTCTCAGCAGCTTGCGCAGCCTCCGATTTCCAGTTCTCCCAGGTCGTCAGGAATTGTGGACTTAGTTTTTTCTACCAGCAGCAGGCAGCTTCAGCAGCTTCTGCAGCCTCAGTTTCCCAATTCTCTGCAGCCTCTTTTACTTGGTTTCTGGCACCTTCTTCCTCAGCCGCCAGCTTCCCCCATTGTACCCTTAAATGCTCTTTATGTAATGGTACAATAGCAAGTTGTAACTCTTATCGAATAAAGGTAAAGCCCGTCGCAAGAGTGGCATTCAAGCCGCGGCGGGCGAAGTCTGCTGTTGCCGCTGCTAGCGGCCTCCTCTCTTCTTCTCCCCTCTCTCGGCGTCAACCTGCAAAGCTAACCATTCAAGTAGCTGTCTGCTCGACAGTACCAGATCAAACTCCCTCTCTGCTCAAGCAAGCTCTTTCTCTGCTCGAGCAAGCCTTCTCCTCTATCCCCGCGACCCTTCTTCCTTCATCCTTAGCCTGAGAGATCGAACACCCGTTAACTGGTTGGAACCGCATTTCGCGCATCAACAGTTAACACGCGGCCTTCAGATCTCGATCAGGCAGTGAAAGCAGTGGTTACTCATGACAGACCATCAACCAGCCGAGAGTCTTTCTCCAAGTCCCAGTGATGATTCTCTTTGGGAGGCCTTAGAGCAATCTCGCAGAGAAACTGCCCAACAGTTTCAAGCCATCAACCGAACTCTAGCAGCTCTCACGCAGCAATTGGCCGCTCAATCTTCAGCAGCGCCAATCCCTCCAATCAATCCAGCACCAGCATTAGAGACTCCTCAAGTTTACCCACCGGCTTATCCGCCGGTCTATCCTCCTCTTTATACTCCAACTTTTCCGCAAGGACCTGCAGCTCCTTTGCGATCTCAAGATGATGAGTTTGCAGCTCGTCAAAACTTCTTCCGGGAAGCTGCCCGGGGAAGTCCAGCTAGATTTTTGAACTTTCAGGGAAGTCACCCCTCCTCTTCAGCTCCTGCCTTTGCTCCTCCCGCAGCAACCTTTTACTCCTATCCTCCTGCTCCTTTTGCAACTACTGCTCATGCTCCTTACTTTCCTTATGCAGTAGAGCCAGAAGAGCCATCGCCGTTTACAGAGAGCGTTCGATATGAACCAACTCCAGTCAACTTTCGAGAACCACGGTTGCCCATTTACACCGGCGAGACTGATCCTGTCAAGCATCTTCAAGCTTTTGAATCAGTCGTTGCTCTCAAGACCCTCTCCGATGCTACCAAGAGCAAGCTCCTCGTAACGACCTTTGATGGTCAAGTAAGAGACTGGTTCTATGGACTGCGACCTCAGTCAATCTCTTCCTTTACGGATTTGCGAAGGGAGTTCCTGCTCAGGTTTTCTACCTCTTCAAAGAGGAAGGGAGGCCCAGAAGCCCTCTTTGAGATCAGGCAGCGAGACAATGAGACTTGGTCTCATTTTGTGGATCGTTTTCAGAAAGAAATCCTAGATATTGAGATCGTTGATCAAGAAATGTACCGAGTGGCTCTCATCCACGGCTTGCGCGAAGGCCCTCTAAAGTTTGAAGCTAACGTCCGAGCACCAAGAACTTATCAAGAGTTGATTGGTTTAGCCAACTCATACATCCGCGGTGAAAAGAGCAACCCCAGCTTCGTCTCCAGACTTGTATCGGAGAAAAACTCTTCTTCTTACAGGCAGCCTCCGAGGTCCCCTCGGAAAGACTTTCCATCTCTCTCTAGGAAAGCAAGAAGATTTCAGCATCGTCAACCCCCCTTCCAAGGCCATGATCGTGCCCAAGAACGGCTGCTACCATTGTCAGCATCATCTCCGCTAGCAGCGTCGATTCGTCAGCAAGATGATGGCTCGCCTAACTCTGAACTAGATGAGTTCATGCAGGAAGTTTGCCAAATCATGAAGGATAAGGCATATCCCAAAAGGCCCTACCAACCGGCGAATCAGAGATCAAGAAATTCAGACCCTTTCTGTGAATTCCACAAAGAGAAAGGTCATTTAACTGAAGATTGCAAGGCCCTTCGGCGATTGGTTGAAAGATTGCTCATCGAGGGCAAGATCAATGACCTGGTCAAGAAAATTGATTCTGCAAAACCTTCCACCTCCAAGGGCAAGGAGGTGGCTGAGGGTCAGCAGGAGTGCATAGAGATACATGATGAGGGCCGGCAGGGACTCGTTGATATTCAAAGTGAGTGCATAGATGTCGTTGACGAAGGTCCCCTTGGAAGGCTGTTTTGAAGCAAAGAGGACACAGTTCTTGCGTCATCAGCTATGACAAATCGCAGTTCCTCAAAGCCCCTCACGATCGTAACTGGTTGCCTTCACTTTACTCTTCAAACATTCTATTTTCCAGCACTTCTGAGTGTTTCATTTTTTCATTCAATAAAGCTCACGTCAGAGATCTCATACTGACACAGTTCCCTTTTTATGATGCTTCTTCTCCATACTTTTCTCTTTGCCAAAGAGATCACTAAAACCAACGAGATATCGACAAGTCTTGCTCAGTGCCCCCTCGAGATTGTCCTCTAGCGTAAAACCACAGTGACCACATATGATGAGGAGTTTTCTCATATGTGTGTAGTGGGGGCCGTTCAACTCTCGTGCGGAGGATGACGGGGCTTCGGATCCCGGCCGATGTCTAGAGCAGTGTGAGTGCCTAGGGGAGGCCTCCTGTGATAGTTCTATCGTGCTTCGTTAGGGATACGTTACAGTTACGATGATCTTCGCATGACAAGCAATGGCAATCAAGTATAGCCTTGTCTCCTCGATCATCTCACAACTGTGACGGCCGAACACTCTATGGTACTCTCAATCCGTGCCTCCGCGGGACTCACAACTCCGCTGATCAATCCGCAGACAAGCAATAGGCCACTTGGCGCAACTAGTCTAATTGATCAGCGATGCTTGTAACCCGAGGCAAGAGAGCAGTGCATCTGTCGATCCTTCTTGGGATTTTTCCTTGTTTATTTTTGCCCTTCTAAAGGATGCGCGGCTAGCCCGCTTTGGTTAGGACTACACCCAGGATGACTTTGGCAAGTGATGCATAATGCCCACGGAGAACACCTGTGGCAGCATTCAACCTTTTAGTTCATCCTCGGGATGTAGCCCCTCTTCTCTCCTTTTTTACCTTCTTGCAGGTTAGCAGGTTGAATACAACCTATTCTAAAGATCTGCAATATTTCTCTTGGTTTATGATCATCCTATATACACTGCCTGCATAAGCTCTTATCAGATGATGATCAACAAATTCTTCTATCAAATGTTAACTACACATCATTTATTCTCAGCATATGATTCTTCTTGATTAGCAGACCATGTCATCATTGAATCTAATTTCGAACTTTCTTATCTTGTTGATCTGGGTTTTCACGTTGATATTGGTCACACAAGACGATCATCATCGCAGTTTGATCATTATTCAATCAATAGCAGAGCGTGTCAGGTATCTATTCTGTTATCCGATCATATCTTATCATATCAACAGCCAATATTCGCAGGTTCCGCCCAGGTACTTGCGAACTTAGTTTTCTCTCCTATCATACCTGCTTGCTTACTCTTCTTTTTGCAGAGACTAGCAGGTAGCGGCAAGTTCCTCTCAGGTACTTGCAGCCTATTTTCTTCTGCTACTTGCTTGCTTACTCTTCTTTTTGCAGAGACCAGCAGATAATAGCAAGTTCCCCCCAGGTACTTGCACCTTACTTTCCTGTCATATCTGCCTGCTTACTCTCCTTTTGCAGAGACTAGCAGATAATAGCAAGATCCTCTCAGGTACTTGCAGTCTATTTTCCTTTTTCTATCTGCTCGCTCACCTTACTTTTGCAGAAGCTAGCAGATAGTAGCAAGTTCCTCTCAGGTACTTGCAGCTTATTTTCTTTTTCTGCTCACTCACCCTACTTTGGCAGAGACCAGCAGATACCAGCAAGCCCCTTTCAGGTACTTGTAAGATTACTATCCTACTATACTATCTCTCATCTGTACTTTGGCAGAGTTCGATAGAAGACGGTTATCCTCTTCCTCATTTACAAAAGCAACTCAGGTACACGCAAGATGTACCTCTTTGTGTCTGCATTAATTTTTCTTCGCAGACAGAAGATAGGCGCTGATAGATTTTTTCTGAGAAGGGACATCAGGTTCTATCTCTCCTGACCTCTAATTTTTTCTCTCCTTATTACTGAGGGGAGGATTACGATTTTTGTGGGTCTTCCACTTTTTCGAAGTTCCTTTCAGAACTTAAAAAAGTGCGGGGATTATGTTAACCCCAAAATCGGCGATCCCTCCCAAGGTCTCTAGCTCACAAGTCGCGGCCCACTCAGGGGAACCCCCCGAGGATCGCGATCTGCCTCGACCTTCCCTTTTTTCTTTTCCCATGCGGTTTGGCCAGGCTAACCATGCAACATGCTACCTTGCAGGGAGGCAGCCTATGTCAGCTCGCAGGATCGACCTGCTGGAGTCAACTCTCGATCAGCGCCATCGTCGCGGACTCAGCAAGCCCCTCCAGCACAGCTGACCGTCAACCCCAGGAGGGCGGCCTGCTCCTCAGGTCGCCAGCCTAAGTGGGCGGCCTGTTCCAGGCCGTCGTCGCTCTGGGCGGCCTGCCCCAGGCCGCCAGGCAAGTGGGCGGCCTGCTCCAGGCCGCCGCCGCCTTGGGCGGCCTGCCCAGGCCGCCAGGCAAGCGGGCGGCCTGCTCCAGGCCGCCGCCGCCTTGGGCGGTCTGCCCAGGCCGCCAGGGCAAGCGGGCGGCCTGCTCCAGGCCGCCGCCGCCTTGGGCGGCCTGCCCAGGCCGCCAGGCAAGCGGGCGGCCTGCTCCAAGCCGCCAGGCAAGCGGGCGGCCTGCCCAGGCCGCCAGGCAAGCGGGCGGCCTGCCCAGGCCGCCAGGCAAGCGGGCGGCCTGCTCCAGGCCGCCGCCGCCTTGGGCGGCCTGCCCAGGCCGCCAGGCAAGCGGGCGGCCTGCTCCAGGCCGCCGCCGCCTTGGGCGGCCTGCCCAGGCCGCCAGGCAAGCGGGCGGCCTGCCCAGGCCGCCAGGCAAGCGGGCGGCCTACTCCAGGCCGCCGCCGCCTTGGGCGGCCTGCCCAGGCCGCCAGGCAAGCGGGCGGCCTGCCCAGGCCGCCAGGTAAGCGGGCGGCCTGCTCCAGGCCGCTGCCGCCTTGAGCGGCCTGCCCAGGCCGCCAGGCAAGCGGGCGGCCTGCTCCAGGCCGCCGCTGCCTTGGGCGGCCTGCCCAGGCCGCCAGGCAAGCGGGCGGCCTGCCCAGGCCGCCAGGCAAGCGGGCGGCCTGCCCAGGCCGCCAGGTAAGCGGGCGGCCTGCTCCAGGCCGCCGCCGCCTTGGGCGGCCTGCCCAGGCCGCCAGGCAAGCGGGCGGCCTGCTCCAGGCCGCCGCCGCCTTGGGCGGCCTGCCCAGGCCGCCAGGCAAGCGGGCGGCCTGCCCAGGACGCCAGGCAAGCGGGCGGCCTGCCCAGGCTGCCAGGTAAGCGGGCGGCCTGCTCCAGGCCGCCGCCGCCTTGGGCGGCCTGCCCAGGCCGCCAGGCAAGCGGGCGGCCTGCTCCAGGCCGCCGCCGCCTTGGGCGGCCTGCCCAGGCCGCCAGGCAAGCGGGCGGCCTGCTCCAGGCCGCCGCCGCCTTAGGCGGCCTGCCCAGGCCGCCAGGCAAGCGGGCGGCCTGCCCAGGCCGCCAGGCAAGCGGGCGGCCTGCTCATGTTGGAGGGCAGCCTGCTCCTCAGGCCGTCCCCCTTTGCTCATTTCTTCCGCCGAGGTCGTCGACCTCCTTTCCTCAGGTTAGTCCGCGGAGTCCGCCGAGGTCGTCTCAGTCCGCCGAGGTCGTCGAAGATGACGTCACTGGGCCCCGCTTCTAGAAGATTCTCCCCGGGCCTATAAATACCCCCCGAGTCCTCTCATTCAAGGGGCGCAGGAGGAGAACTGCCACCTTGATCAAAGGCTGCGGACTCGGTTTTCTCAGTCCGTCAAGGTTGATCAAGCAAGGTCGGCGGACTCCAATCTCCAGTCCGCCCAGGTCGTCAAGGGCTGTGGACTTAGTTTTTTCTGCTCTCAGCAGCTTGCGCAGCCTCCGCAGCCTCCGATTTCCAGTTCTCCCAGGTCGTCAGGAATTGTGGACTTAGTTTTTTCTACCAGCAGCAGGCAGCTTCAGCAGCTTCTGCAGCCTCAGTTTCCCAATTCTCTGCAGCCTCTTTTACTTGGTTTCTGGCACCTTCTTCCTCAGCCGCCAGCTTCCCCCATTGTACCCTTAAATGCTCTTTATGTAATGGTACAATAGCAAGTTGTAACTCTTATCGAATAAAGGTAAAGCCCGTCGCAAGAGTGGCATTCAAGCCGCGGCGGGCGAAGTCTGCTGTTGCCGCTGCTAGCGGCCTCCTCTCTTCTTCTCCCCTCTCTCGGCGTCAACCTGCAAAGCTAACCATTCAAGTAGCTGTCTGCTCGACAGTACCAGATCAAACTCCCTCTCTGCTCAAGCAAGCTCTTTCTCTGCTCGAGCAAGCCTTCTCCTCTATCCCCGCGACCCTTCTTCCTTCATCCTTAGCCTGAGAGATCGAACACCCGTTAACTGGTTGGAACCGCATTTTGCGCATCAACAGAAAGAGCCCTCAGGTACCCGGTGCTGCCAGAAAGAAGAGCAAGTAGGTTTGTAGTTTCTGTGGACGGTCAGGCCACCCATTCGAGAGATGTTTCAAGAGGCAAGGAGCTCAGAAGAAGGAGCAGGTGCATGCGAATCAAGGTGCTCCCAGGAAAGATTTATTCTGTTTTACATGTAAGCGGCCAGGGCATGATGTTGCCCATTACTGGGGTAAGGATAAGAGTAAGGTAATAAGCTATTTTCTTTGCGGTCAAGAAGGGCACATCAAGGCGCAGTGCCCCCAGTTCCAGCCGGTGTTCAAGCCAGTGCCACTCCAGGCATTGCCACCGCCTCAGCGTGTGGATAAAGTCAAGGGGGAGCTGAATGTAATTTCTTCAGAGGAAGAGCAGACTTCGACTCAGGTCATTTCAGGTTAGATTTCTCTTTAGCCTGAATATTTTGTTTCTAGTATAGCTTTAGCATTTGTTTTCCTTAGGTGTGTATGCTATCTTATAGGAAGATTTAAGGTGAGGAATCGCTGGGCGCGTATTCTCTTTGACTCTGGCACTACCCACTCCTTTGTGGCTAGAGCCTTTGTGGAGCGCTATCGTTTGGGTCTGGAGCAAGTTAGTGATTCCTTTTGCGTCAAGTTTCCTTCCGGCGATTCTGTGATTTCAGATCAGGGCATTCGGGATTGTCCGATTTGGTTGGGGGATTTTCTAGCGAGGGCAGATTTGAAGGTGATCCTCCTGGATGACTTCGATGTTATCTTAGGCATGGACTGGTTGTCCAGTTATGATGCAGTTATCCAGTGCAAGGGTAAGCACTTGGACTTCGTTAAGGACGATGGTCGGCCTGGGAGTGTTTATCCTGATCTACGCCAGGATTCTCCGGTAATTTCTGCGGTATGTGTTCAGAAGCTGCTTAATTCTGATTGCTTTGTCTGTCTTGTCTCAGTAGTGTGGACAGTTGTTAGTGTGCCGCGCTTGGAGGAGATTCCTGTGGTGTGTGACTTCTTTGATGTGTTTCCTGACGATCTTCCCGGTCTTCCACCCGATAGAGATGTCGAGTTTGTTATAGATTTGGAGCCAGGTACGCGTCCTATTGCGAAGGCGTCGTACCGGATGGCCCCGCAAGAGCTGGAGGAGTTGCGTTCCCAGCTGGATGAGATGTTGGCAAAGGGTTTCATCGGGCCGAGTTCGTCTCCCTAGGGTGTGTCTGTTCTGTTTGTAAAGAAGAAAGACGGGTCGATGAGGTTGTGCATCGACTATAGAGAGCTAAACAAGGTTACTATCAAGAACAGGTACCCTCTACCACGGATTGACGATTTGTTTGATCAGTTGCGCGGTAGCACAGTATTCTCCAAGATTGATCTTCGATCTTGCTACCATCAGCTCAGGATCTGTGAGTCCGACATTCCGCGGACTGCTTTTTGATCCAGGCATGGGCATTTTGAGTTTTTGGTTATGTCATTTGGTTTAACAAATGCGCCCTCAGCTTTTATGGATTTGATGAACCGCGTGTTCAAGGATTTCATGGATAAGTTTGTGGTCGTGTTTATTGATGACGTCCTGATTTATTCCTGCAATGATGAGGAGCACGGCCAGCATCTGCGTTTGGTTTTATCTGCCTTGAGGGACCACAAGATTTTCACTAAGCTGAGAAAGTGCGAGTTTTGGTTGCCTAAGGTTGCATTTCTGAGCCACGTGGTGAATAAGAATGGGCTTTCAGTTGACCCAAAAAAGATTGCTGCTGTGATGGATTGGAGTAGGTCGGGCACACCCAAGGAGATTAGAAGCTTTCTGGGATTAGCCGGCTATTACAGAAGATTCGTGGAGAGTTTTTCCACCCTGACTGCACCTTTGACCAGATTGACCCAGAAGAACGCAGCTTTTGTTTGGAGCGAGAAGTGCGAGGAAGCCTTCCTGGAGCTCAAGGACAGATTGTGCAGTGCCCCTATTTTGACCCTGCCTACTGAGGGTGTGGATTATGATGTTTATGTGGATGCGTCGCATGTTGGTCTTGGTTGCATATTAATGCAAGGCGGGAAAGTGATTGCGTACAGGTCGAGACAGCTGAAGACTCATGAGAGGAACTACCCAACGCATGACCTGGAGTTTGCAGCCGTGATCTATGCGCTAAAGTTGTGGAGACATCTGCTTTATAGCGCGCAGTGCAAGATTTTTACTAATCACAAGAGCTTAAAGTACGTCTTCACTAAGAAGGAATTGAATCTGCGCCAGCGGCGATGGTTGGAGTATGTGGCCGACTATGACGTTGAGATCCAGTATCATCTGGGCAAGGCCAATGTGGTGGCTGACGCCCTGAGTCGGAGGTCGGGGAAGATTTTTGGTCTCTCCGCCGAGCTTTTAGTAGAGGAGTTTCTTTTGATGGGCATTTTTGTGGGATGCGGCGATTTGCAGAGTAGTTTTGCAGTGGCAGAACCTTCATGGATTGCGCTTACAAGACAACATCAGAAGGACGATCCCGATCTTCTATATTTGTATCTCCGAGCTTAGAAAGGTGAATTGCCAAATTTTTCTATTGATGATGCGGGTACCTTGCGGTACCGCGGCAGGTTTTGCATCCCCGCCATTGGAGATATCCGGGTGATGGTGTGCAGGGAAGCCCATAGATCTAGTGTTGCCTACCATCCATGATCTACTAAGATGTATCATGATTTAAAGAAGATTTCCTGGTGGTATGGGATGAAGGGAGACATAGCCAGATTTGTTTCTAAGTGCCACACTTGCAAGCGTGTGAAAGCCGATCATGGAAGGCCTGGTGGAAAGCTGACTCTCTTGGAGATTCTGACTTGGAAGTGGGATAGCATTTCGATGGATTTCATTACCGGCTTACCGAGATCTCCTAAGGGGCATGATTCAGTTTGGGTGATCGTGGACAGATTGACGAAGTGTGCTCACTTCGTACCGTTTAAGATCGACTATCTGATGAGGAAGATAGCTGAGCTATACTTGAATGAGGTCATCCGGTTGCACGGTGTGACAGTCAGCATTATTTCAGACCGAGACTCTCGGTTTACATCTCGCTTCTGGAAGAGACTGCAAGAGGGTTTGGGTAGAGATTTGAGATATTTTATTGCTTACCACCCGCAGACTAATGGCCAGACAGAGCGAGTCAATAAGATAGTGGAGGACAAGATCCGATGCTATATTCTAGACCACGGAGGAGCGTGGGATGAGCGTTTGCGACTTATGGAGTTTGCGTATAACAACAGTTATCAGGAAAGCTTGCAAATGGCTCCTTTTGAAGCATTGTCTGGGAGGCGCTGCAGGACCCCCTTGTTTTGGGCTGAGGTTGGCGAGGGACCGTTGTTGGGTCCAGAGGCGCTCGAAGAGATGGAAATCGCTGTGAAACTTATTCGGGAGAAGCTTCGGATAGCCTAGGAGAGGTATGAGAAGAACGCCAACCGGCGTAGATCTAGCTTGGAATTTATTGTGGGGGACTTGGTGTACTTAAATGTTTCCCCGATGATTGGATTCAAGCAGTTTGGCAAGAACTGGAAGTTGGACCCAAGGTATGTGGGGCCATTTAAGATTGTTGAGCAGATCGGTGTGACAGCTTATAGGCTTGATTTGCCCGTGAGTTTTCCTGGCATACACGATTTTTTTCACGTAAGCCAGCTGCGGAAATGTGTGCAAAGTGACAGGCAGGTTTTGGATTCTGTACCATAATTAGAGCCAAATATTTCTTATGTGGAGGCGCCTGTCTGCATTCTGGAGGCTCAGGATCGCGTGCTGCGGAGGAAAACAATTCCTATGGTTAAGATGTTGTGGAGAAATCAAGGGGTGGAAAGCGCAACTTGGGAGCTAGAGTCGGCGATGAGGGAGGCTTACCCTCATCTGTTTCCCTGACTTGTGCCTGGTATGTTTGCACTCTTTCTTTTATGGCTTTTGGTTAGCTTTTTATTTTCCCTTTTGCTAGAAGGGTTGTGTGTAAAGTTTTGGGGCGAAACTTTCTTTTAGGGGGAGTGACTGTAACGCCCCCGGTTTTTCTGTGTTTTGTTTGATCATTGTTTGGCGTTACGATGACGCATTGTCCGCCTTTGTCATTGTTAGAGCGTGGTCTTAGCTCTTTAGGTTCCTTGAGTGGTCTATTTGTAGCCTGTTTGCAAGATTCTCCAGCTAGCCGGAGTCTGTTTTGGTTACTCGGCTGAGCCTCTCAAGGAATGCTTGTGCTTTGGCTTCGGGAGGTGTTAGCCCGAGTTTTGATCGTCGGGTGCTGTTTTCGACTTTGCCGTTGTTTTCGTAGCACGGGTGTTTATCTACGGTGCGAGTTTCGTCGAAGTCTGAGATCTTTTATTTTCGCGTTATTTCGACGTTTGCTTGTTAGCTAGTAGTAGTTGTTTTTGTTGTGCATGGCCTTGAGTGGCCGAGCTTGGTAGGGATGGTGCCCTGTTTTTAGACTAAGTTGCGTAGCCAATTATATATATATATATATATATATATATATATATATATATATATATATATATATATATATATATATATATATATATATATATATATGTAAGTATGTATTTGCATGTTTGGGTTGAGCTTGGGTGCCGATAGCCATCTTGGTGGCTTTTTTTTAAGCTTAAGATTATATGTTTGTATATACATATATATATATATCTGTATCTATAGATATATTATATATTATATATTGTATTATATATTATATATAGTTGTATATAATAGTTTATATTTTAGCTTGAGGTGGCGGTTTAGGAGAGACAGCCTGGCCGATTGGTTTGAGTGCTAGAATATTTTATTAGCTTTAGAGTAAGTGAGTGGAGGGTTATTAAAAGCTCCCGTTGTTCTACTCCTCCCCATTTCTCCCCATTTCCCGAGCTTGCTGGCTTCTCGCGGAAGTAAGGAGGCGGTGGAGCTGAAGCTTTGGCCGGCGGTTTTCGGTGTGGTTAGTGTTCGGTTTTCTCGGGTGAAGGCGGATCCGGCTTGCTCTCGTCCAAATCTTCCTTCCTAGGCAGCCGATCTTACCGCCGGTGCCGAGTTTTGGAAGTAGCTGCTACATCTAGGCGGTGAGGCAAGTGGCTCCTTGCTCTTGCCATTTTGACCTTTTTTTACTTGTTAATTGCTGTAATTAGCTCGGTTTTGCTTCTAAGAGCTAGTGCAGCAGTGTTTCCTTGCTTCAGTTTTGTCCAGCTCTAGTGCGTCCAAGAGTTAGGTTAATTTCTCCTTTTTTGTTCTCAGTTGGGTGTCCAGTTAGTAGTTGAAGGTAGGGTTTGCTTTATTATGCTTCAGTCCAGCTTGCTAGGTAGTTGTGGCCGGGTAGAAGGGGTAGGAGAGAGAGTGGGAATTATTTTTCCAACTCTCTGGATAGTAAGCGTTGAGTGGGCTGGGATCGGGTTAGCTCCAGGGTTTCTAATTATTAGGCTAATTCAAAAGCATTGAGTGAGTGTACCTCACTCAACGCCTAGACTGTAGGCTTCTGACATTGAGTGTGGTGCCCTCACACAACGCCATGGTCGTTTTTACGGCTAAGTGTTTTGGCATTGAGTAAGTCGACCTCACTCAACACCGTGTCTATTTGGCGTTGAGTGAGGTGGACTCACTCAACGCCGCAATTTTTCCCAGCGGCTAAGTCATTTGGCATTGAGTGAGTCAACCTCACTCAACGTCGTGGCTGTTTAAGAGTTGAGTGTGGTGGACTCACTCAACGTCGAGGTTAGTTTCTGCGGCTAAGTAGAAAGCGTTGACAGCATTGAGTGAGTTGAGCTCACTCAACGCTGTCAACCAGGGGAGTTTTGCGGCTAAGTCTTTTGGCGTTGAGTGAGTGGAGCTCACTCAACGTCGCGTCGAGTGGACTCGACGCCATTCCTGGCTAGCGTTCGAAGCTGAGTGAGTGAAGCTCACTCAACGCCGTGTCAGGTTCGGCGTTGAGTGAGTAGGGCTCACTCAACACCGCGCCGAGTGGACTCGACGCCGTTCCTGGCTAGCGTTCGGCACTGAGTGAGTATAGCTCACTCAACGCCGTGTCAGGTTCGGCATTGAGTGAGTGGGGCTCACTCAACGCCGCGTTGAGTGGACTCGACGCCGTTCTTGGCTAGCATTCGGCACTGAGTGAGTGAAGCACACTCAACGCCGTGTCAGGTTTGGCATTGAGTGAGTGGGGCTCACACAACACCGCGTCGAGTGGACATGACGTCGTTCCTGGCTAGCGTTCTGCGCTGAGTGAGTGAAGCTCACTCAACACCGTGTCAGGTTTGGTGTTGAGTGAGTGGAGCTCACTCAACGCCACGTCGAGTGGACTCGATGCTTTTGCCTTGGGTTTGGTGAGTTTCCTTAGGATTGTTAGTATGGCTTTTTTCCCTTAGAAGGGGGGTGTTTTTGTGTTCGGCTAGTTTTTGAATGCCGACTCGTGGATTATGGCAGGTGGTGTGGTTTTGTTGGCTCTGTAATGGGTGAATTGTGTGCGCTGAGCTGTGGCCACCACCACCTAAGCCATGTTGGGCTGGTATGGTTGGGTGTGTGGACCCTGTAGCTGCCACCAATTTTTTTCACCCTGGAGTATTTTTGGGTATGGTTGTTGGTGAGGGCTGTGCCGCCCACTCCGACCCAAGGTTTTCACCACGACAAACAATTCACAAAGATTAGGACTGTTAGTCCCTTTCCTTTCTCATGGCTATTTCTTTTGGCATATGTTTGCCTTGGTGCTGCTGCGGGTATTTAGCAGAGCTTGTTGTTATTTATGTTCACACTTGGTGTGCTTTTGCTACTCTTTGGACAGTGTTTCTTCTTACTATCATGCCTTTTCTTCGACTTATAGTTTTTTTGTTGCAGGGTTGGTAAACCCCCTTCTTTTATTGCTTATGAACCTAACGCTCCACTTCCTTTGTTTCTTTTTTTTACTTACTGAGGTGTTCTTTTTTTTAAATGCCTCAGGTTCAGGTTGTAGCCAGTTAGACGGCTAGTACTCTTATGGAGCTTGCTTGTGGCCTCCTAGGTAGCTGAGGTTGTTGTTCTTCATCCTTGTGAGGTAGTTATCTTCCTTTCTGTATAGACATGCATACTCACCAGTGGGTTCGTGTCAGGTTGTTGACGCCCATTGGTGGCTTTCTTATGATGCTGGGTATGAACTAAAACTGCTACTTTTGCCTATTTGAGGTTGTTCACTTGTTTTCTGGGAAGGATTTATGCTAGGTTGCATGTTAGGTATTTTAAAACCCTAAAGCATTACTATATGTATCTCATGCACGTCAAGTTTCTAAAACTCAGACACTATTTTTCCTAATAGCGTAAAGACTGTATTTTTTATATATACTGTACTAACCTCTAGAGTCGTGCATACCATGAGTCGTCCCTCGGGGACACTTTTGCTCATTCAGGGTGACTAAGCAACTTAACCAAAGTATTTTTCGCTGCGTATAAATATATATTTTGGACTAGCTTATCCATTGTGCCGAGGGATACGGCCATTAAGATATAATTGGTTTTTTTTCATATTAAACTATGAATTTTCCTTAAAATCTAAAGTCTGGAGTTTTGCCTGAGCGTGTGCAGTTATCCCCTACACGACGTGGCATCACGGCGCGTATTTTCTCTTGCTCTGATACGATTTAATCCTTGAGAAAATGTGGGTTGTGACAACTGATCCGTGATAACTTACAACTACTGATACAGAGATAAAAAAAAGTGGATCATCCAAGGAAAGTATTCAACAACAAGAAAAGGGGAGACCCTTAAGAAGGCAGATTTTGAACAGTCTGTAGAGAAGATTCAGATCCTTTTCTGAATTCAAGGGAGGCGCTGACAGGAGATCAACTTCTACATAAGGAAGAGTTCAACCTTATTTTATTCTATCAAGAAGCTTTGAAACAGCTAAGTCAGGTTGGATCTGAAGATTCAGTTCACTCAAGAATTGATCAAGAAGCTCACATATATAGAGTGATTTATCTGGTGATATTTCTGTATCTCTTAAATACACAATTACTTGTAGGATCTTTTGTTAAATCTGAGTTGTAAGCCTATAATTATAAAGGCTGAGATAAGGCTGTGTGCTTGAGGTGTAGGACTTATGATAGTCTGAGTTGTAAGCCTAGTTATAAAGGTTAAGGTAGGGCTGTGTCCTGAGGTAAGATTCTTGGGGAGAATCTTAGGTAAGACTTGTATAAGTCTGAGCTATAGGAACCAATCTGGTTCTGAGTTGTAAGATCTTGGATCTGAGAAAGTGGAAGGGAGTTGGGCTGAATCTAGTTCTCTACTTGATAGGCGAAGGGGGGAAAGTGGATGTACCCATACTTTGGGGAACCACTATAAATCTGGTGTTTGCTATGCTGTGATTTATATTCTGAGTATTATATGTTCTGTGATGTGTTATACTAGTTAATTTGCATGAATTATAAAAGAAATTTGGAACCTATTCACCCCCCCCTCTAGGTGTTTAGGCTCTTGAAATAAGTCTTTCAGGAAGATCTTAGAGCACTTCCCCTCCCTTAGCCAAATGCCGAGCTAAGTCTACCTTAGAAAGCGCAAGAAGGTCTGGGAGCAAGTAAGCATGCCTTCTGAGGTACCCCTTGGGTCCTATTTATAAGATTCTAAAAATGGCCTGTAAATAGCCAACCTCCGCTGTTCTAAATAGCTATGTGCAACCCAAATGGGCATGCCAACAGCATAACTCAGGTATTCTAGAAAGATATTGGCACCCCCTACAAGGGCACCCAGGTAATTTAGACGCTAGGCCCCACTGTACTGACTCCAAGGATCTAGAGGTTAGCTCGCCGCAGCTCGCCATCCCGCTGAGGCGGACATGACCTGGCTCCCATAGCTCGCCTTCCCTCCTTAGGCGAGCGCGATCTAAGTCGTCGTAGCCCGCCAGCCCTCGTTCTGAGGCGGGCTGGCCGCCAGGTCACCTATGGGAGAGCGGGCCGGATGAACCATCTCGCGTAGCTTGCCCATCTTGCTTTGGCGATAGCGAGCTGGCCGGTTTTGAGTTTGCTCGCACACTGCTCTGGCCTGTTCAGGTTGCCCTGGTCCGCTCACCTGGCCTGGTGGACCCACTCGACAAACACGGGGTTATACACAATCCCCGCTCTTTTTGTGCTTGGCCAAGCTCGGAAAGAATCATCCAACCCACGTGTTCGGTGAGTGCTTTACAGAGCTGGAGAGAATCTTTCGGTGGGTCCCGCTATCATGCTATAAATTTACCATCAGACCTTTGGAAAAATCCTGCCTTATTCTGACCTCTGTGAGTTATACCTAAATGATGTCTGTGTCTGAGGAGATGCGACCGCGCCTAGCAGCCGCGGCGGAGTGGACTAGGGAGCAGGCTCTTGACGCCGCCCCATGGTTAGCGCGCGGATTGCCCGACCCCCTCTTCAGGCTGGTGAAAGGGAAGAATCGTCAGGCGGTCTCCTGTGAACGACCCCCTGGGGTCCAGCTCGGCGGCCGGTGCAGAGGTCGCCCATGTGGTATGCGAACTTCCTGCTTGAGTCATCATTTCGCCTCTGATTCCTTTTTCTGCTGGTGACGCCTCGCGGAGATGGATGCGTCGGAGGGGAGCGGGGTCGTTCCCTCCTACCGACAACCTATCGGGTCATCAGCCCTTTGGGTCAGGGGCACCCCCCTGCGGTGATTTTGCAATTGCCGATCCCCCCTAGGCTGGGGAAATCTTTCGTAGTTCCTGAAGGGGGACCCTTCCAGGGCTGGCCAGTCTCCTCCCGGCCATCTGCTGGTGCGGGAGATGTGCTGACCACTGGTGAGCTTGCACGCTTGCCCGTTTATCACTGTTTGCTCCTTCTGATTCTTCCTTCTGTAAGCTTCAACACGATCTCCTCCCCCGACGTCGACATGAGTGAGGGATATTCGCCTCCCCCTGATACAGATCATATTTCGGAGTACCTGGGCAACCCGCTGGATGTTGAGAGGATGAAGAGGCAGGTGACACGGCTATTTCAAAAACACATGCTACTATTACAGGAGGTTTTCAATAGGGTAGACAAGGACAAGGTTGAGGCGGAGGAGAGATTTGCAGTTCTTGAGGGAACGAGGCATCCAGCTGATGGGGATGGAGTTACTTCTCTGGGGGTGCACATTATGCGGGCCGAGGAGTGGCTTAGGCATGCTACGGAGCAGATCGACCTTGCCCAACAGTAGCTGTTGGCGGTCCGCGAGTACCATTATCCCCGCGTTCTGCCCCGATCCGGGACGCGAAGGCGGGGCAGGTGGAAGTGGATCCAGTACTGATCCGTCTGCCCCCTCTTCGCTATTGATAGCCAGGCCCAGGTCGCATCCACATCCTTGATCAATTCGCGTAGTTAGGTCGCGAACTTTCTTTCCTCGGGACATTTAATCTCTGTAATAATTTAATACCTTTTCGCCCGCCAGTGGGCACATGTTTGTTGCATATTACTTTTATTGTGTTGTTGCTTAGTTCTCTCTGGGTGAGTGTGGATGTGAAGCTCTTGCTCGCCCACCCCTTCTTTAAGAGGGCGTGAGATTAATGAATCGGCTCGCCCAGCCCGCCTATCTAGCCTCGGCGGGAGTGAGTCGGGTGCACGCGGATCGCGAGCCTAAGCTGCTCGCCTACAACTTTGTGCTGGTTCGGATCGTGGCTCGCCCATCTCTTGTGCAAACATGGGTGAGCTCAGCTCACGGCTGAATAGTCTTTATAGTACATCGGTGAGCTGATATAAATTTGCGGTGGGTCCAGAAGTTGAGGCGTCGGGGGAGTATTTTGCTATCCACACTTTTCCCGCCAGCGGAGCATTTTCCCGCCTTTTTCCTTTCTATAAATAGTCCCTTCCGACCCTCTCTTACCTACAGCATTTAAGATTTCCCCTTTCTTTGCTTCCTACGACTCCCGGCTCGCCAGCTTCCTGCGAGAACTACTTCTTCTCCCTCTACAAATTTCCCGCGAGATGGGTGGTGGAGGAGGCGATGCGAATGGGTGGAGCAAGTGTGCCTGGACCTTCTCCGAGAACGACTTCTCCCATGCTGCCATTTCTGAAAGTGAGTTCCTTGATGCCGTAGGCGACTACATACCGCCAGGCTTCGTGGCGAGGTGACCTGGGGAGGGGGAGAAGATCAACGACCTCTCAGGAGAGGAGCTCGCCATCCTCGCAGTGCATTTCGAGTCCGGTCTCCGGCTTCCTCTATGGCCGGAGGTCCGCCAAATACTAAAATATTTCAGGGTCATCCTCGGGAAGATGACCCCCAACTCCATCACGGTGGTGATCGGATTCGCGTGCTTCCTGCAGGAAGAGCGGATTGAGTTCAGCCTCGCGGTCTTCCACAAGCTATTCTCCAACCAGGCGAACAAAGATCGGACTGCCCACTTCTCCAGCAACCATGTCAAGGTGCGGGAGACCGTCAACAAGAGCCATAATTGGCTAAAGAAATTTGTTTTTGTTAAGGGGCAATTCGGCAATATCCCTTTCTCACCGGTCCAGCTCAGCGAGGCGAGCTACCGCCCCCTACCCTGGGGGCCACGAGGCCGAGCTCTGCGGGTTTTTCGAGGGGAAGAACTTTGAAGTCGTGTTCCTCCGCAAGAACATAGAAAGCCTTGACTCCTCTTTACTATCATTCTTGTATCAATTTTCCTTCTGCAGGCGAGCGGGACGTCCCCCTGCACCCCCATTATGAGAGTGTGTGACTTGCTTACAGCGAGCTCGCCCGCGCCGAGGTCGCAGTCGCCACTCATCGCAAAAGCTCAGCCTCTACTGTCTAGAAGTGGCCTAGCCACGAACCACCTCTGCCGCCGCCGTCGCCCAAGAAGCCAAAGACCGCAGGCGATGCGTCTCCTATGAGTCCAGATAAGGGCAAGGCCCCGGCAGAAAAAATAGTTGGAAACCCTTTCCCCCCGAGTAATTCGATCCCCCCCCCGGACGAGGCGGTCAGCACCTCGAAGCCGCAAGGAGAGGGGTCCGCCATCAAGACGGTGCCGAGAGGGCACCGCAAATTTGGCTTCGGCGAGCGGCCTTTAGATGAGCTTGGTGTTCCGCTCCTCCAGTGGACAAGGAGACGAATCGGGCTTTCATCTCTACCCTGCTGCCGAGCTAGCTAGAGCAGGAGACCATCAGCGTGGAGGCCTATAACTTCTCGTTCAACCTCTATGCGTGGGAAGATGCCGCAATCTATGACAAGGAGGCCACGTGGGTGCTGATTTATGAAAGCGTACGGGCCTAGCTCTGCAGCCTGGAGCTGGCCCATATGGTCGGCCGACGATGCACTCAAAAAAGGCCCCTTCGCTCAAGAAGCTTGTGGATGAAAAGGAAGAAGCTCGTCGTCTAACCCAGGAGGAGGCGAAGTGTCAGAGAGAGAGAGAGAGCGGACGTGGCTGATGGCGTCCTTGGCACCTTGGAGAAAGAAAAGGAGGCGCTACAAGCGCAGGTGCAGGAGCTGGAAGCCGTAGCAGCTGCTCCGCCGCCCTTCAGCAACAACTGCCAGCTCGCACACTATACTGAATACGAGCTGGAGGAGATGATGCAGAAGAATGTTGCCAATACAGCGAAGTATACTCTCCAGATGTTACAGCGAGCGGACCTTATTATGAGCGAGGGTGCGGGCCTTTCCGCGAGCGATGTGGTACCAGCACTATTTCTTCTGGTACCAAAGCCGGGCGATGCATCCTACCGACCAATCTAGGAGTACTCGCCGCTCGAGGGCTCGCCTCGCTGAATCTCTGCGCCTCGCCTTTTATTTGCTTGTTGTAATACGAACGCGGGCCGAGCCCCAATCTTGTAATTTTGTCCTTAGTTAATTAAATATGTTTTCGGAACTGTTGCTTGTAATATCGCTTCTTTACAATGTCACTTCGTCCTTTCTCTTTTGTAATCGCGGCCTGTGTCAATCCTCCTATTCGTTGTTTCTCACATCATGTCTCGCGAGCGAGGTCGTGTGTTTACTCGGGACTTAGCTTAGGAAATATGGGAGCGTTATTTGGACGAATCGCGAATGGCGATCCATATCCTTCATTCAGATTCTTTAAGCCACTCGTGAGATGGAGTAGGCAAGTCGACTCGGCTCGCACTCGAGTCGCCTGGCTCCGTGCGAGCTGGGCCCCAAGAGGCCGCAACGCGATTTGGGGCTCTCGCCGCTTTGGTCACTTTCCGGGTGCTCGCCGATCCATAGTCTTGGTTCGAAACTTCCGGCTCGTCAACCTGCTGAGGTCATCCTAGCAACCTTGCGATTTATGCCTCTGTAATTCGAGTGTTTGGGTCCCGACTTTGGACACCCCGTTCATAAAAACCTTTTTTACTAATAGCTAGCTTGGGGCCCGAGTAGACACTCACGAGTGACATCCAGCCCTGCTAGCTAGGTGAGAGCCTAACTGCGGGATCTGCTCGGGGTTCGGGTAGACTCTCTCGAGTGACATCCAGCCATGTCAACTAGGTGAGAGCCTGATAGCGGGATCTACTCGGGGTCTAGGTAGACTCTCTCGATTGACATCCAGCCCTGCCATCTTGGTGAGAGCCTGACAGCATGATCTGCTCGGGGTCTGGATAGACTCTCTCAATTGACATCCATCCCCGCCAGCTAGGTGAGAGCCTTACAGCGGGATCTGCTCGGGTTCTGGGTAGACTCTCTCAAGTGACATCCAGCCCTGCCAGCTAGGTGAGAGCCTGGCAGTGGGATCTACTCGGGGTCTGGGTATACTCTCTCGAGTGACATCCAGCTGTGCCAGCTAGGTGAGAGCCTGACAGCGGGATCTGCTCGGGGTCTGGGTAGACTCTCGCGAGTGACATCCAGCCCTGCTAGCTTGGTGAGAGCCTGACAGCGGGATCTGCTCGGGGTCCAAGTAGACTCTCTCGAATGACATCCAGCCCTTCCAGCTAGGTGAGAGCCTGACAGCGAGATCTGGTCGGGGTCTGGGTAAACTCTCTCGAGTGACATCCAGCCCTGCCAGCTTGGTGAGAGACTGACAGTGGGATCTGCTTGGGGTTTGGGTAGACTCTCTTGAGTGACATCCAACCCTGCCAGCTAGGTGAGATCCTGAAAATGGGATCTGCTCGGGGTCTTGGTAGACTCTCTCGAGTGACATCAAGCTCTGCCATCTAGGTGAGAGCCTGGTAGCAGGATCTGCTCGGGGTCTAGGAAGACTCTCTCAAGTGACATCCAGCCCTGCCAGCTAGGTGAGAGCCTGACAGCGGGATCTGCTCGGGGTCTAGGTAGACTCTCTCGAGTGACATCTAGCCCTGCCAACTTAGTGAGAGCCTAACAGTAAGATCTGCTCGGGGTGCGGGTAGACTCTCTTGAGTCAAATCCAGCCCCGCCAGCTAGATTAGAGCCTGACAACGGGATCTGCTTGAGGTCTGGGTAGACTCTCTCGAGTGACATCCAGCCCTGCCAGCTTGGTGAGAGCCTGACAGCGAGATCTGCTCGGGGTCCGGGTAGACTCTTTCGAGTGACATCCAGCCCTGCCAGCTTGGTGAGATCCTGACAGCAAGATCTTCTCGGGGTCTGCGTAGACTTTCTCGAATGACATCCAGCCCTGCCAGCTAGGTGAGAGCCTGACAACGAGATCTGCTCAGGGTCTTTCAAATAAACATGACCTATTTACAAGATTCACGGCAGGAGCATTGGCACACCAAGAAGTTTTATTAGAAAAAGAACATTACTTACATGGCTCAAGGGTAAAAATATTTCAGGTCATCACTGCTCCAGGTGAGATTTAGAATCTCGCCCTCCACATTCCGGAGGCGGTACCCTCTCCTAATTTCAATGTTTCGTGTACAATGTATGGTACCTCCCAATTGGGGTTGAGTTTCCCCACGGCAGCTGATCTTCCTGCCGCATCTTTTTTAAGACCAAATCCCCTCCTGCAAACTGTTTGACCCTGCCATGCTTGTCAAAGTACTTATCCATTATCCTTTTCACTTCTTCCTGTCGGATGGCAGAGAGGTCAAGTAGCTCCTCCACCATGTAGAGGGAGAGCCGTAGCTCCTCCTCATTTTTCAGCTTGCCATTCTTCCTTGTCTACCTCGGCCTCGACGACCCGAGGCATTCGGACCTCGAACTCAATCGGGAGCACTGCCTCGTATCCATGAGAGAGATTGAAGGGGGTCTCCCCCGTGGCAGTGTTGGGGGTGATTCTAAGGGCCCAGAGAACTGAGGGAAGCTGCTCCACCCAGCTACCCTTCAAGTTTTCCATTTTTTTCTTCAGGAGGTTCACTATGATTTTGTTTGCCGCCTCCACCTACCTGTTGCTCCTTGGGTGGTGGACTGAGGCAAATCTGAGATCAATCCTAAGCTGTCCGCAGAAGCTGATGAATTTGGCGCTGGCAAACTGAGGTCTGTTATCCGTGACAATGGCTTGCGACAAACCGTGTCAGCAGATGATCTCCCCCCCAAAAAAAATTCCTGATAACATGGGAGGTCACCTTAGCCAGCGCCTTCACCTCCAACCCCTTAGAAAAATAATCTATCATAACGAGTAAGAATCTCCTCTGCCCGCTGGCCTGGGGGAAAGGCCCTACCAAGTCCATTCCCCAGATAGCGAAGGGCAAGGGGGCCGTGATACTCCTGAGGCGGTTGGCCGATTGCAGTTGGAGGGGGGAAACAACTGGCACTTGTGGCACTTCTTCGTAAACTCCGCCGCGTCGTGGCCCTAGGTAGGCCAGAAATAATCTTGCCTGACAATCCTTCCTTCCAGGGTCCGACTCCCGGAGTGACTCCCACACTCCCCAGAGTGGACCTCCTCCGAGATCCTCTGGACCTCCCTTTCGGCCAAGCAACGTGCCAACAATCCTGAGAGGGTCTTTCGGTACAGCTGCCCATCGCGGATGAGGTAGTACACTGACTTGTACTTGAATTTCTTTTTATCCATCCCTTTTGGATACTCCCCAGTGGAAAGGAAGGTCATGAATGGGTCCATCCATGAGGGGTGTTGGTCTACCTCCATCAGCTCTCCCTCTTCAATGGAAGGGTGGAACAGGTCAGTGATGATACCCCCCACCCGTGGGCCGTGCTTTGCCAGTCGATCCACCTGCTCGTTCTCTTCCCTAGGTACGTTTTAGACGAAGAAGTTTTGGAACGCGTCGATGACCCCCTTCACCTTTGCCAAGTATGACTGAAGGGTGGCTCCCTTGCCTCAAACTCTCCATTTGATCTGGGAAGCCACCACCATGGAGTCAGTGAGGACCTCCATATCATGCACTCCTAGCTCCCTGGCCAGGCGGAGCCCTGCAATCACTGCCTTGTACTCGGCCTGATTGTTAGCAATAGAAAAATGGATAACTATCGTCTATTTTATCTTTGTTCCGTGGGGGCTTTCCAAGATCACCCCCAATCCCAGGGAATTCTTACCTGAGCCACCATCACCTTCCAGGGAACTGGGCAGGTGAGCTCTTCCTCCACCACCTCGATCACATAGTCATCCAGGAAATCAGCCATTACTTGGGCCTTGATCGATAGG
Source organism: Platanthera zijinensis (assembly GCA_039513925.1). Classification (NCBI taxonomy): domain Eukaryota; kingdom Viridiplantae; phylum Streptophyta; class Magnoliopsida; order Asparagales; family Orchidaceae; genus Platanthera; species Platanthera zijinensis. The sequence goes on along the minus strand of CM077084.1, from coordinate 49,552,371 downwards.
CAGGGAATAAAGGAGATATCGAACTCACTTAGCTCCACCGACCACTTAGCCAACCTGCCGGAATGATCCACCCCCTCAAAGATGTTGTTGTGGGGATGGTCAGTCACCACTCAAATTGAGTGTGCCTGGAAGTAGGGTCGGAGCCTACGAGATGAGATAATTAGGGTGAAGGCTAGCTTTTCCAAGATGGGGTATCGAAGCTTTGCCTTCCTCGGGACCTGGCTCACATAATAGATAGGCAACTGCTTCTTCCACTCTTTCCTTACCCGAATGGAACTCAAGGCTTCCGCTCCAACACCAAGATACAAGTATAGATCCTCCCCCTCCTTTGGCACTTGGAGTAGGGGGACCTGAGTCAACTTCCTCTTCAAGGCCTGGAATGCCTCCTCGCATTCCCCCGTACACTCAAACTTCTTGCCTCCTCTCAATGCTTTGAAGAAGGGAGAGCACGTCTCCCCAGCCCGGGAAAAGGAATTTGCTCAATCCTGCCAGCTTCCCTGTCAACCGCTGCACCTCTTTAGCATTCTGAGGCGATCCCAGCTCCATGAATGTTCGGACCTTGTCAAGATTTGGCTCCACCCACGCGGGGGTGAGAAGGTGACCCAGGAACTTGCCGCTTCTGGCCCCGAAGACACACTTTAAGGGGTTCAGCCTCATCTTGTACTCGCACAAGGTGGCGAATGTCTCCTCTAGGTCTCGGAGGTGAGAGTCCACGTCTCAACTCTTGATCATGAGGTCATCTACATACACCTCTAGGTTCCTCCCCTTCTGTTCTTGGAAGACCCTACCCATAATCTTCTGATACGTTGCCCCTGCATTTTTAAGCCCAAAGGACATCATTTTGTAGCAGCAACATCCATCCCCTGTGATGAAGGAGACATCTTTGATGTCGTGGGGAGGGGGTGCATCCTGATCTGGTGGTAACCTGAAAATGCATCTAAAAACTCATTACAAGAAAACCAACGGCTGATTCTACCAGCGCGTCGATCCGAGGCAAGGGATAACAGTACTTAGGGCACGATTTATTAAGTGAAGAAAAATCGACACACATACGTCACCGCCCGTCTCCTTTTTTTACCATTACTACATTGGAGACCCAGCCGGGGTATTGTATTTTGGATACAAAGCCGGCCTTGAGGATTTTGGCCACCTCCTCCCTGATGGGCTCAGCCAGCTTGTCTGCAACGGATCTCTTTTTTTGTTGGATGGGGCGGGCCTCCGGGTCCAGATTAAGGCGATGGTAGGCAACGTACACATCGATCCCTAGCATCTCCGCGGTGCTCTAGGTGAAGATATCCATGTTCCTTCGGATGCACTCCAGCATCCTGCCCTGGTCCTCCGGGGTCAGCCCCCCGCTGATGCGAACCTTCTCCACCCTACCCCCGAGGGTAAGAATCTCCATCTCCACCATCTCTTCCACAGCTTCCAAACGATACTACTCCTCCCATTCTCCAACGTCCTCCCCTCCTGGGGCAAGGAATTCTTCCTCAGCTTCTTCTATGGCTATCGCCTCGCCCAGCTCTTGGACTTCCTCCTCCACCTCCACAAGGGTGCGGTTCTCCTCTACCTTCATCTCCATTTCCCCGGACTCCTGCTCCGCCTCCTCCATCCTTCGCTCCATCTCCTCGGCTCCCTCCTGCCAAGAGATGGAGTTCACAGCGGTGACGTAGCATTCCCTCGCCACCTTGGGGTCACCCCGGACCTGGACCTGGATCCCCTCAGCGCTGAACTTCGGGCATTTGTGGAAGGATGAGGGGACGCAGCAGAAGGCGCTGATGAGGGGTCGCCCGAAGATGGCGTTGTAGCTGATGGGGGCATCCACGATGATGAACCTGCAAGTGTCGGACTGCCCCCCAGAGTGATATGGAGTCCTACTCCTCCTTCTACCTCCTTCCTCTCTCCCAAGAACCCAAACAAAGGCCCATCCGAGGCCAGCACCCTTTTGGCCTCCACCTTCATCACGTCAAACGCCTTCTTGAAGATGACATTGACCGAACTCCCATTGCCAAAGAAGATCCGGTAGACAGTGAAGTTCTCGATGGCTGTCTGGATGACCAGCACATCGCAAAAGGGATCCTCATGATCTGACATATCCTTCCTAAAGAAGTTGATCTTCTCCTCCGGGGGTGGGGTCTGGGATGTGGAGCCAACGCTCCTTCAGTATATAGTGTGGAGGCTCGTCTTTCGGGAAGCCTCAATCCCCACTCCCTATGGATCACTTTGATCCCTCGCCGGGTTCCAACATCTGCCCGGTCCTCACACATGTCATCCTCCGCCCGAGGCAGGACTTCTTCGATCCACATTCCCTGGCGGTATTGCTGCAGTTTCTGCTCCCTATTTCCCCTCAACTCGAGGAACTCCGGGCACATGGTGGTAGCGTGCCCCTCCTCTTGGTGTAAATCACAGTAGGGCAACTCTACCCAAACTTCTCTTCTCCTTCTCCACGCAGCTCTCCTCCTCTCTCCCATGGCCATAGCCATAGCCTGGTTCTGGTCGGGGAGAGTTGGTCTCTGGCCTTGCCTCCCACCTGGAGGGAAAAACTTTCCATGGCCCCTTGGCGGTTGTCTCCATGGAAACCTCACTGCGGTACCTAGTCCCTCCACTCCGGCCTCCAGCCTAGCCGGTGGTTCGGCTCCTGGCACCCCCACCTGGGCTACTACTGCTGTTGTTCCCTCTGCCCTGGTTCAGCTCTCCTCTCCTCCTGACCTCTACTACCTCTGGGATTCTCTTCCTCCGTGGCCCACCTGGCCAACTTCAGGGCAAACTCCGGGTTCGACGCCTCCCCGTTGACTTCCCTTGCTGCCCTCTCCATTAGCTCCTAATATGAGAGGGGCGACACCCTCTTCAATTCCATTCTGAAGAAACCCTGATGTAGCCCTAGGGTGAAGGCCATCATCAGGATGTGCCCTAGCATCTCTTGGACCTGAGTCACCTTCTCCTAGAATAGGTCCAGGTAGCTCCCTAGGGTCTCGTTCACCCCCTTCTTGATGTGGAACATGGACTCCGACTCCTTTTTCGTCCTCTTGGAGGTGGTGAACCTCAGCATGAACCCCCGACATAGGTCCTCGAAGTAGTAAATGGAGTTGGTCGGCATCTGGTGGAACTACTCTCTCGCCTTCTCCTTGAGAGTGATGGCAAAGAGCCTGCACTTGAACCCATCTGATATCTGTCGGATCAATACCACGTCCTCAAACCACTGGATATACTAGACCGGGTCTCCCTTCCCGGCATAGTAAGACATCTCTGGCTCCCTAAACCCCTATGGAACCGGGGCGGAAGAAACCAATTCGCTGAAGGGGCTGCCTCCCACTACTAGGCAAGCTGGAGGGTCTCGCACCCCCATCTCTCCGAACCTGTCGCCGCTTGCCGAGCCCGAGAAGAGCACTCTCCTGGGGAGCTCGCATCCTCTCCCTTACTCCGCAACTTACTTCCTAGCTCGCATGCCAGGAGCGTCCTCGCCGAGGGCCAGGACCTCGTGTACAGGTGCTGCTGGAGACGAGCACTCGGCACGCACGCGGAGTGCGAACATGATGAGGCCTAGCACCTCCTACTTGAATTCTTCGAACATCCCCACCGTGGCGAGAGGCGGGGGTGGCGAGTCGGACCTATCCAAGCCTTGCCCTGATCCTCCTATCATAGAGCCGACTGAAGATTTTCTGTGCCGACCACGGTCCACGCTCACCGCACCAAAAATGTTGAAACCGAGAATTCGGTCTCTATGGAGTTCGCCCTTGGGGAAGGGATGATTGTGCACCTACTTCTCTCCTACAAGCTAAAAGACAAGGAAAAGCAAAGGGAGCTGACCCAAGGGCTCGGCGCGGAGGTCCCACGTCACACTCGGAAGATCTTAGAGCACTTCCCCTCCCTTAGCCAAATGCCGAGCTAAGACTACCTCAGAAAGCGCAAGAAGGTCTGGGAGAAAGTAAGCATGCCTTCTGAGGTATCCCTTGAGTCATAGTTATAAGATTATGAAAACGGCCTGCAAGTAGCCAACCTACGATATTCTGAACAACTATGTGCAGCCCAACTGGGTCTGCCAACAGCGTAACTCCGCTGTTCTAGAAGGATATTGGCACCCCCTACAAGGGCACCCAGGTAATTTGGCCGCTGGGACCCACTGTACGGACTCCAAGGATCTGGAGGTTGGCTCGTCGTAGCTCGCCATCCCGCTAAGGCAAACGTGGTCTGGCTCCCGCAGCTTGCCTTCCCTCCTTAGGCGAGCACGACCTAGGTCGTCGTAGCCTGCCAGCCCTTGTTCTAAGGCGGGCTGGCGGCCAGGTCGCCTATGGGAGAGCGGGCCGGATGAACCGGGTCGCGCGACTCGCCCTCCTTCCTTTGGCGAGAGCGAGCTAGCAAGTTTTAAGTTCGCCCGCACACTTCTCTGGCGCGGGCAGGCTGCCCTGGTCCGCTCATCTGGCCTGGTGGACCCACTCGGCGAACACGGGGTTGTACACCGGGCTTAAGCCCCTACTAATCTTTCATCTTTTTTTATCATTGTGGACTATCATTTTGATATATATTATATGTTGTGATTTGTGGACTTTGTTTAGTCTTTTACTTTTTTTCTCGTTGGTCATATGATATGATTGTATTAGCCGACAAAATCGGCGTTTTGTGGTGGCGACTCACTCGTATGACGGTGTCACCGCAAGGCGGCGGTTCTGGGCATAAAATCTTCCCTCGGTCGTGATCTATTACCGGGAGGGGGGATTTTACATATTACACCTAGCACCCGGCTAAAATTTTGTCACTCCAGATCGACTCCCCCACATGCAACTAGAAACAAGTTGCATGCCCCATATTGTGTCGAGCGCACCCCTCCTATCAATAATAAGTCCACCGCCCCGGACTCCTCCATGCGCTGTAGAAGACGAGCCACGGACATCAAGGCGCGCGGAACGTGTCGCTCAAGCCATCAAACTACAATAACCAAAGACGTCAAGATGCGCATAACGCACCCCCTCAATTTGTGAGTGCAAGTAGAAGACCACCAAGCATCTTGAGTGCAGTGTCCTCCACTACGACAATCATAAATTCGTAGCTTCGCGAGCGATTGCCTGTCACCCTCCGAGCACCTCTCTCTCCCAGTAATTATAACGAGGAGTGGCATGTCGCCCTCGCCTTCTCTACAAAAATTGAAACAACAATAACAAATAGTGGAAGTTTGGTCGACAAAGTCCCGACCACGTGGTTTTTTATCCCTTTTCGGGGTTTTCCACATAAAAAAGTTTCTTGTCAGCCCCCTCCTCTTCATTAACTGTTTGCGCGCTCGACCGCTCCCAGGCTAAGATGGTGCAATTTAGATCGATCTACAGGAGCCTCGCGCGAGCTGCAACAATAATATACATTTATAATTCCACTTTGAATTTTCAAAATTTACTATTGAATTAACTCCTTTTAAAAGTAAAAACTGCACGTGCATATTCATGGAATGAAATAAGAAGTGTAATTTTTAGTAAAGAATTGTAAAAACATGATAATTGATAGAGCAATTCTCAAAATCTAAAAAAATTAATATATTGAACAAAGAGAAGATGAGACCTAGTGATGATAGTTTCATCGCCAACTTAAGGCATATGTGAGATCAAATGTCAAAAATGCAACTCTAGATACTGTGTCTAATAAAGAATTTGAAATCTATGGAGAATTTCTCCAGCTTCACTCATCCTTAAAAACTTTATAGAAAAGAGTAAAGAATCAAAAATAAAACCAAAAAAATAAGATAATTTTAGTTTCAGGATTGAATCTGGAGCTTTAGTTTCAACCTCGAATAATGCAGAGAACTCCAAGTAAAATAATTTAATTTATTTTTTGAGTAGTATAACACTATAATATTTTTAGTCTTTAGCAACACTTGACATATCAATATTTATAAAATGTTATCTAAACCTTGAATAAATAACAAATTATAAGTGTTGCAATAAATTAGCAACGTTAGGCAACATTTTTGGTACAACATTCAATAAATGTTCTCTAATCACTTATAGAGAATATTTTTGAAATGTTGCACTTAACACTTACTTTAAACAACAATTATGACATGTTTTTTTATAGAATAATTTGCACTTGTGATTTTGTAGAGGAGTCCTGCTTTCTTATTCATTAATAAATGCCTGATTTTGCCGCATCTGAATGCACATACAATGTGCTTAGGGTGGATGACAGAGTTAACAAGGCTGTTGTTGTGGCGGATAATGTAGCGAATGCGGCGGCGGCCACAAGTTCGAAGTCTATCATGACTGAGAGGAGAGACCGCATGGTCGAGTACATGCACGACTTCCCCATGCAAATTATGTGACGACGTTTTCGCTCTTCCATCGGAAGCTGCTCCGCACCAGCAATGGCTGCACATTATGCCTTCACGACAACCATTTAGCGGCGCAGCTCAAAACAATCGATGATATTTTTGTGGACTATTATTGCTAGGAAGGAATTGGGTTAAACACATACATTCTATATAGGAAAGATTGATATTTTAGTGGATTATTATTAGGAATTGTTAGAAGTTGCCCCAATTGTTAGAAATTGTTAGGAGTTGCCCCCATTGTCATCCGATAATGTACTTTGTTTGAACTCGGTCTATAATTGTTTATTAAATTTTTTATTTTGTGAACTTTTTGAATGTGCGATTTGTATTTTAAGTTTTTTATTTTGCTATGAGCTCCGATTTACTTTTGTAATTGACCTTGAAAATCGACACAGTATCATAAAATGTTGTCGTCCGTACCCCTAAAATGTCGTGGCATTGGCGGTTTTTATTTAAATATCTCAACTTTTTGGCAACATTTTTTAAGTGTTGCTTTTATGACTTTTGACAACAGTTTTTAAATGTAATAATATAGGTCAATATTTCTAAAATATTGTAATAGGTCTACCAAAAAACAGTTGCCTATTCTAAGGGTTTAGGCAATAGTTTTTGTGTAGTACTGTCTAAACATAAGAAAATTATTGTCTTAGATCGTTGACAACACGCGTATAGACAACACCCCATATGGCAACATTTTTTACTATTTTGGCAACACTTAGCAGTTTTAGGCAACAATTTTAAGTGTTGTTAAAGGCCAAAAATGTTGTAGTAATCTAAAAGCCATAAATTTCATAATCTGAACTATGCATCACAAAATCTAATAAATAAGTAGTGATTAAGGCTACCGTATGAGCTTCCATGATATTTTAGTAGAATCATCCTGCAACATTATCATACTGTGGTAATAATTATTAACTATTAAAAAATTAGTTGTTGATGGATTGTTTGTTTGGAGTGCTTCGATCGCCTCTTTGGAGTTGATGCTTGAATGATCATCGACATCGGGCAGATGGATGGAGGGATAGATTAGCAGATGCAGAGCCACATCAGAGATTTTTGATTTTGAGTTTGGATAGAACCGACAGGTTCAGTCTCACAGGATATGATCGAGTTTATTAGGGTATATTATAATATTATATAATAGACTGTTGGCGTGCTACTATTATTCACTTATTTTTGTGAAAGTCTGAAAGTATTAGCTTAAATAAACAACAACACTCAAGCCTTTATCCCACTATAGTGGGGTTGGCTATATGGATCCTTTGTCTCCATTGTGCCCTATCTTATTGTCATAATCTCACTAATGTCAAAGACTCAAAGTACATCATGTCTTTCGTTATAGTTTCATTCAAAGTCTTAATTGGTCTAACCCTCCCTTGTTTAACATGCCTAGTGACTAGGTTCTCACAACGCCTAACAGGTGCCTCTAATTGTCTCCTTTATACGTTTCCAAACCATCTTAGTCAAGCTTCTCGCATCTTCTCTGCAATTGGTGCTACTCCTATCTTATCCCTGATACATTCATTCCTAATTCTATCCAGTCTCGTGTGATCACACATCCACCTAAGCATTCTCATCTGATCCATATTCATAAGGGTGACTAAATTTTATGCTGGCCGTCTACCTAACACAACCCTCATCATTTTTCATTCGGGCTTTGGACCGACATAGGCTGGTTTTAAAGGATTGACTTAAATAATAATAAAAATATATTATAATAAAAATAGTAGTACTATACAACAAAAATATATTATAATATCATTTAATAAAAAGATATTATAATAAAATAATAATAATTAACGGGCTATGGTTCGATTCTGCTTCGGTCCGATTCAGAGCGGTTTTAGAAATTCTGAAAATGCACCAAACTTATATATTGCAGTTCCGATTCTAATTCCAGTTCAAATAATAAAATGAAGGAACCACTCCTAGATCATTGTTGTACGTTCAAGATTCCAAAATTCAAAGCAGAACCAATTAATTTGTGTACGGCCGGTTTGTTTCTTTGTGGTTTTGATTCTATTCATAGTTTTTGGTTCTAAGTAACAACTCTAAGTGTACCTAAGTTTTACCGTAAGTTGATATAATAAAATCTTTAATTATTATATTTTAACTATTAAATTTTAAATAAAAACTTTCTGTAATTCAAAAAGATGTAAGTGACAAGTCTAGTGTTTTTGGTTCTCCCTTACTAGAACCCCCCTTTACTAGAGGGATAGAGATCCATTCCATTTGGGAGCAAAGGGAGGGATTTATTTGACGATCCAAATTGAATATTATTTATATGAGGGTGCAAATCAATTGTCTTTATGGTAAGTAAACAAAAATGCGCTTGCTTAATACGCCGGATAAAGGAAGACATAATCTTGACCGTAAAATGGATAGTATCCATTTTACTCCAAATGAAGAGGATCTCAGTTCTTCAAAAAGGAGCTTGGGCCAAACACTCAAGTAACGTTGAGTCCGCTAGGCTTTATTTGCATCTCTCTCTTTATTTGAATCATTCACTGGGGAGTGTGCGGCAACCATATTACTCATATGCTATAAACAGAAGGATGTTATTAACCTAATTAACAAGTTGAACATAAACAATTTGCAAACTTAAGACATGCATAATTTGACTATATAAAATTCATGTGACAAATATTCTCTTTACGCAAATCTATAATACCATATTCATATCAATACACATTATTATTCTCTTTATTATTGTTACTATATATATATAACAATAACTGTATATAAATGCCAAGTGAAAGTGGTACATATGATAAGCAAGAACTCTATGACCCTTGACTTTATCTCACAAATGGAATGAGCAAGTACTCGACATATAACATCTGCAAAATAGCACACAAAATTGAGTTATTGGTCAATACGAGATGTGAAAATATAAAAAAAATATCCATTATAAATTGCTTATTACCTTCCACACTAACATGTAAAAAGAGTCTATTGCGGATTTATTCTTTAAATCTATAGACTTAGCTCGCTTCCACAAAATTGAAGCAAGAACCACATGACTAAATATCTGCATGAAAGAAGAAACTTAGTTCATATAAATAAAAAAATAGCTTATAAGAATTATATATGTTAAAAAAAATTATAATGGGTTTGTACTTAATATCTCAAAGTTATTTTTAACCTCATGATTTATAATCAAGTCCATACATACTGGAAACCTTACAATGGAATTTTATCTCTAATCATAGTATTCATACTAGTTGTCTAAACATATCACTTAGTTCCATGATAATTAAGTAGAACCTACTATTTTTAATAAATTACTGAAATTCTACCGACCCTTTTATGTAAAAAGAAGAAGAAAAACCTAAAATTATTGGAATATTAATTAATGCTTATTATTCTAGCTAGCTCTCTCATCAATTAACATATTCAGAATGCTACATTTAGTGATGGGCCTTTTGCAATCACCTTGTGATGGATTAAATTTGGTCATTAAATGTCTTTAGCGATCAAACTGTGATATTTATTGACAAAATTTTGTCACTAAATATCAATTCTATCGTTGTGTATTCACAATGGTACATTTAAGGGTAAAAAAATACTTGTAAATGCAAAATAATTGCTTGACATACAGTTATGAGCTTGCTCCATAGATGACAAGATGTGGCTCCGAAAGCTATCGCAAAAGCATAAACCATCTCTAAGAGAAAGACAGATATCCAAAACACCTGCTATGATCAAAAGTATGTAATTAAAGGGATACTAATTAGCACAATTAAGTACTTACCCAAACAATTCTATTTTCTTTCATCAGATAAAACAATATAATTAACTTCACTATTATTGAGTACCCGTTTTTTGCCTACTCTTGCAGCAAATGAATTAATGCCAAATTTCTTGTCACCTTTGAGGTCTGATATATCCTTCAAACCAAGAAGTATTATGACCAAAAAAGAGAAATTAATATAACTTCATCGGATCAAAAAATAATAGTGTGAAGTAAGAGAGAGAGAGAGAGAGAGAGAGAGAGAGAGAGAGAGAGAGAGGTGCAACTGCTTAATTAATTATATATTTTTGGCAAGTGAAAATATATGTAAAAATGAAACCATTAATCCTATTATAAATATTTACACTACACATCTCCCCTAACTCCATTCTTTATGATAATCAAACTATATTTAAACCATGTTGGTTTCATTTTCTCACAAGCTAACATTTGTAATCATTATTAGATGCACTACAAAGTGAATAAATTTTCACCAAAGGAGCTTAATATGAATCTATCAAAACCTTAGGGTGCCATTTGTCTTACATAGGCTCCGTTTGGCAAGGCTATAGTGATTGTGAACGTGGTGGTTATGAACCGTCATTCGTGAATACCCGACCCCACCAAGAAAACTACTAATTTGAGCATAACAGTGGACGGAGTTTCTTAGGTAAGATTGGGCGTTCACGAATTACAGTTCGTAACCCCGATGTTCTTGACTGCCACTGCCGTGCCGAACGAGCCCTAAAAGTTTTGGCAACATCCATCAAGCAAGTTGTTTTGGAATTCTATATATATATATATATATATATATATATATATATATATATATATATATATATATATATATATAACATTGTTATGCTAAATTTAAAAGTTGTTTACTTACATCTTCCAATACATGATATGCATTTCCATTGAACATGAATGATAAATTACATTTTTAATACAATATATTATGAGTTAAAGAGTGAAACGATGCAATTTCTAATTAAAAGGCACTCAAAAAATATATAAAAGAATGCAATTTTACCTAATATACTACTAATATATTGCATATTAATTACCTTGGATAGTGCGATCACTAGTGAAATTATGCTCACAACAATGGTTCCAAATGCCAATGGTCGTGAGAAGTTAGCTTGTCTTCCCAAAACAAAGGTCTGCGTGCATAGAGTTAGTTCATGATGAAAACCTATAATTAAATTAGCCGGGACAACATTTTGTGAATAAGGCTCAGTTTGGGTGGAGACTTATTTTCATCGGTCAAGCGGTTACGACCGCATGAACCGGAAATTAATTAAGGTCCGGTTCATGCGGTCGTAACCGCTTGACCGATGTGAATAATGCTTATTTAGGGGGGGACTTATTATATCAATCACACATGCACATGTGTGAACTTTATTGATCCTGAATGGTGCATGTGTGATTGATATAATTAATAATAATGAATTTAGTGAGGAATAATTAATAAAAGTATAGAAATATTTATTTGCATTTTTTAAATAGAACCAAAATATCTACACATGCATGCATGCACTTGATAATTACATGAAAAAGTTTGAATTGCTCTCAAAATAAGGTGGAGTTGTATGTATAGGACCTGCATGTGAAAAAAAACTGAGAGTTGAAGAACTACTCCTCGACATGCAACTATGGAAAATGCTGCAGTTACTTCATGCATTTTCCATCTTAAAAGAGGCAGCTGTTACAAATGAAAGTTGTGGCAATAATTAATTGGTCATAAATAAATATCTAAAAAAATTAAATTAATTGATACATTAAATTAATACTTTAATGATAGCCAATGAATATATATATATATATATATATATATATATATATATATATATATATATATATATATATATATACTCAAGTTTTTATGTATATATATATATATATATATTTTATCACATTTTGCCAATAAGTACCCACAAATTCACATCAATACAAACAAATTTGCATCTATACACAAATTCACATTCGTACACACAAGTTCACATCCGTACAAACAAATTCACATCCGTACAAACAAATTCACATCCATACACCAATCGCATCACACATACATAGGAAAATAAATACATACACACAAAGACACATCCATATACACAAATACACATATACAAATCCATACACATGAAAATAAATACACACAAATTCACATACATAGACACAAATAGTTACAAACACACGCATACACATGCACACACCAATTGCATACACATGAAAATAAATACACACACACAAATACACATCCATACACACAAATATTTTCACAAACAAATACACATACACACAAATCCATACACATGAAAATAAATACACACAAATCCACATACATAGACACAAATAGTTACAAACACACATACACACACCAATTGCATACACAAACACATTTATAAAAATACACATCCATGGGCATAGATTCTAATTAATTAGAACCCGAGGAATCAAGATAGAGCTTTAAAAAGAAATAGAGGTTTTGAAGACGGAAAACTCTGTTTCTATCATAGAAATCAAAAAGCTAAAAAAGACCAACATTGTTCAGTTGAAGCAAATAACACTAACAAAAAAAATCCAGAAAGTCGTAACTCGTAACAAAACAAAATTGCTGAAAGTTATGATCTTTATCAATCAATTTGTCAGAAAACCTAGTACACAAAAAACACTGATCACAAGCAAAATTGTAAGACCTAATCTTACAACTATTGGAGTAGAATGACACATAGGATGAAGAAAACAGTACCCAAAAAAACAAAAGGGGTGAAAGATGCAAAACTACGCGATCCCTGGTGGTGGCGGAGTTGGGTGGGCTCCGGCGGCAGTGAATGTGCCAGAGGACATTGAATTGGTTTGTCGCTGCCATGAAGATGAGATGGATTAGTGGTAGCAGTAGCGAAACGAACCTCCGTGCATCGTCTTTGGGGGTAGGCAGACGGCACGATCGGAGGCAGTGGAGGAATACAACGAGATGGCCGCCGGCTTTGGGGGTATTTTGGGAGGCTTCGGGGAGGATGTGAAGATCAAAGGCTCTGCCACAGTGCCCGCTTTGGTCTGATTTGCGCGTAATATGCTCGAAAAAGTTGTCTTTGGTGCAACATCCAAAATTGCCAAATATAGCCACATTCTTTTACTCTAATGACTTAACATACATTATAAAAAATGAAAATTCATAAAATGCAAAACCTTTTTAGTAGACCTCCTAGACCTACTATGGTAGGTTATCATTAGGCATAAGTGATATTTTTGAAATATAATGGCATGTACAACCCATATTCGTCGAGGGTGCATCCCTCAAGAGCCGGGTCAGCAAGAGTCAAAGTCAGTAAGTCAAGACAGAAGTAAGAGTCAACGCACAAGATAATAAAAGACATGTGCGAGTGTTTTCAGCTCCCCTCGCATACTTGCCAGGTAGGTGAGTAAGCCGGTTGTAACATCCCCCAAACTTCTAGGCCCCCCAAAGTTAGGGTTAGGGCTTAAGTGGTGCATGAAGGCCCTAGTGTGACCCTAACTCAGCTTGAACTTAGGGAAACTGCTATGTGAACCCTCAATGTGCATATGTCAACCTAGGCCAATTCACACTCACATGAACTCACCACCTCAAGGTAACTCACTAACACTTCCATAACCCTAAGAGAGAGGAAACCGAGCAATGAACTCAAGGCTAGGTCAATCAAGTGGGTCGAATCGACCAATGTCAACTTTAGGTTAATATAAGTCAAACCTTCACCTAAGAGGTCTCATTGACCACAAAACCTTAAATTAACCCCACAACTAGCCTTGTAATGTCATTAGGGGCCAATTGGATCCAAAATCCCCATCATGGGGTCACCAAGTTGACCAATTTGACCAAAGTCAAACTTGACCCTATTTAGGTCAAAATCACACTATTTGGCAAAGTGGGCCCAATTGGGGCATCACCATGATCCAATCAACATTGGGTAATGTCAAGGGGCTCAAGACACACCCCTTGGACCAGTCAACCAATCAAGTTGACCAAAGTCAACCCCAAGGTCAACCATGGTCAAATTAACCCTAAATGCTAAATGAGAGGCCAAGCCAATTCGGAACAAAATGATCCTACCACTCGGAGAACGAGGCTCCTATAACTCGATCCAAAAACGATCCTACCACTCGGAACAAAATTCCTACAACTCGATCCAAAAAGGGATCTACACTCGGAAGATGGAAACTTCCTACAACTCGGAGAACGAGGCTCCTACACTCGGAGAATAATCTCCTACAAGATTAAAAATAAATCTGAAAATACAAATAGTAATTCCATCTCAGATCTGAAAATCTCTCCCTAGGTCTTTTTTCTTGAACTTTGCGGCTTTATCAGGATATGTAGAAGAAGACTCACGACTAAATCTATTCTGAGAAACTTACACTCACACGATCAAGGTGAAGATGAAGATTGACGAATCTCTTGATCTGCAAGTCAATCTGGATCAAAAGTATCCTTGGCGATCTTGAAGAAGAATGACGGCTTCTGTATATTTGGAAAATGTCGGCCGATCCAGAATCTTAGAATAACTCGCTTAAGATTTGTTATAATGACATGACCTTTTATAAGATCCCCCTAATGGTTATAATCATCATTAATGATGGCCACAAAGAATAGTCATATCACGGAATTCAAAAAATTGATCTGATAGAAACTTAAAGAATTTTCTGAAAAAGAGTCGGCATTTCTCGAGTAAGAAATATACTACTCGAGTGATTTAACTGGCTCTCGAGTGGATGGCTCTTACTACTCGAGAGGAGATATTTCAAGAAATTCTGGATAGAGTAAGAAATCACTCGAGTGGATAAGAGATCACTCGAGTGCTAGATATATTTCTCGAGAGGTAGACTTGAACTTCACGAGAGCTTGGACTTGGAAAAAAAATTCTGGAGGAAATGCCGATCACTCGAGTACTGAAACTGGACTACTCGAGTACTAAACGAACTACTTGAGTACAAGGATGTGCCAATCGAGTGGTCTTAGAATTTCTCGAGATCTATCTTCGACCACTTGAATTAAGTTGCTCAACTACTCGAGTACTCAACTAGACTACTTGAGTACTTAACTTAGGAAATTTCTGAGACAGAAACATTGATCGCTCAAAAAGGAGAGCAGGTCTACTCGAGTGCTAGACTTGGCTTCTCGAGTGCTAGATATAAGTTACTCAAGAACCACTTCCATACTTGAATCATAGACTAGATCTACTCGAGTGCTTCTAAGGCTTCTACTCGAGTACTAGAACTTCACTCGAGTAAAACACTTAGAATTTTTCTCAGTTATATGAAACTTGAGTTCTTCATTCCAAACAGCATCAAGTCTTCCTTCATTAGTCCAAGTGCTTAAAAAAGAAGTGTATCCCAATAGAAAGGCTACACATGAGTTAACACCATGGATCACACAATGAGGAACTACATTGTATGGTCTTGTGTTTGATGACCCACTGTAGACTGACATTGTTCTGCACTTGGTAATAAGTCCTACAAACACATAACTAGAACAAGAAATCAAATACAACCTAATTCATCTTATTTCAAGTGTGACTTCATACAAATCTAGGTTATTATGGATACAATTCCCAACAATCTCTCCCTATTTGTAGAAGTCAGAACCCTCTACCCTAAGGTGAATTATACCAAAATAAAAAGAACTAGATATTTGAAAGGTAAGCACGGAACAAAATGCATGAAATTTAAAAATAAAAGGATAATCATCAAAACTAAGAATTATATAATTAGAAATGTTTCAAGATTTCATCTCTACAAAGATTCAATCCTCAATATCATAATATATAACCATTCCTAGCTTTGATGTTGCTGTTATTGTTAATGATGCTGCTTGTCTTACTTTTCCTATTGTCTCCTTTGATAACTGAATGGCTTGGGATAATACTTGGGAGGTCTTGGAGGTGCAGTTGGATTATTCCTCTCATATTATCTGTCATAAATCCTTCTTTTAGCCATGGACTTCTCATATAATTCCCATTCATGATAACTATAGTGATTAGTCCATCTTTCATTGTAATCCATCACAAGCTTCAGTGTATCAAGAATCAAGGATTTGGAAGTTGGGCTCCATATTTCAGCAAACTCCTGAGCTTTCCTTTTCTTTGCCTCTGGGTTTGGAAAAGATATACTGGCAGAAGCTCCATCTCCATATTTCCTTCTCTTAGGAATCTGAATTTCTGATAGATCTTGAGAAATGTCAGATTCCCATACCTAAGAGTAAAATTCTGGAGGTAGAGTTTCCCTTTCAGGCCTAGGAGAAAAGGTAGGCATCTGAGCAGGTTGGCCTTCTGCAAGAGGATTCAGATGGTGAGGAATGATGTTTGGATCAGCTTGAAATTCAGGGAATATCTTATTATGCATCCACACTGTAGGATCATAAGTATAAAATTTCACAGACTGAATCTGGGCTTTAACATCAGTATGAATTTCTTTCACCTTCTCTTCCCAGAGAGTTTGCTTATTGGCATTTGATTTTTCTAAATATTCTTTTACAAGATCCTCCCCCTTTCTGACTTCTATACTTAGCTTGCTTATGGCATCATCTTTGAAGATACCCACCTCTTCATAGATCTTCATGAGGTTCTCTTGGGCCTTCTTTTCTAATTGAATTTGATTATTAGCCAAAGTAACTAATTGATCCATTACCTGTACAACACTTGTAATAGTGTGATCCAATGCTTTTCCACCTATTTTGAAGAGATGCTTCAGTTGATAAGTATTATATTGAATCTCTACAAATCCTCGCCTCATTTCTTTTTCTAGATCAGAAACTTTATCTTGAACAGCTTTTAGTGAATCATCAAAATACTTTCTTTATTCTGTCACCATCTGTTCTATCTTTCCAAGAATATCACTAGTAGCAGGAGTTGGAGCTTCAGCAACTGAAACAAATGGAGGAAGAGGAGGAGCAGTCCAGAGAGGAATCTCTTCAACAACTACTGAGCTTTGGAGGTGTAAATCATAACATCTCCTTCCTTACCAGTGATGGTGGGAAGAGTGAAATCTAATCTCCTCAAGGGAGCTTCAATTAGTTCTGGTGACTGTTCATTCTCATCTGAAATCAGTACAGTGTCTTCTTGTTCTTTCTCTGCAGTAGGGGAGTGAACAACAGGAGACTCTGGAGATGGTATAGGAGATGGTGATGGAGCTGGAGTAGGTTCCTTGAGTGGTTCTGCAGCTTTATCCTTTTGCAGGGGAGGAAGAGGCTCTTCTGAGCTTAGCTCTTCAATCATCTGATTGATATCTTCAGCAGTACAAAGGATGGTTTCTTGCACTTGTACATCTGACAATATTTCATCTGGAGTGGATGGACGGATAGAAGAAGCAGTAGGTTGAGTAGGAATTCTTTCTTCTTGAACAGAAGGAGCAGGCTCCCCCTCAGAAGTTGTACCAGATGTGCCAGCAACATGAGGTAGAGAGGGAGATGGGGTCCTGTCCTCTGTAGCTGGTTGCTCGTGGGATTTATTATCTTGGGCAGGATTCAGCAATTTCAATTCCCACCTCTGAATAGAAGATATTGATATTTTTCATATGGTGGAGAGTTGTTCCTTTGGATAAATCAAACACATTAGGACCCGAAGTAATTAAGCTTAAACATACCTTAGATAGCAGCAGATAGGACTCGGTTTTCAAAACCGAAAATTTGAAAGAATTTTAGAAACTGTCGGGTCCTGATGTGTTTGATTTATCCAAAGGAACAACTCTCCACCATATGAAAAAAATATCAATATCTTCTATTCAGAGGTGGGAATTGAAATTGCTGAATCCTACCCAGGCTGCTAAATCCCATGAGAAACCAACTACAGAGGACAGGACCCCATCTCCCTCTCTATCTCATGTTGCTGGCACATCTGGTGCAGCTTCTGAGAGGGAGCTTGCTCCTTCTGTTCAAGAAGAAAGAATTCCTACTCCACCTACTGCTGCTTCTATCCCTCCATCCACTCC
Source organism: Platanthera zijinensis (assembly GCA_039513925.1). Taxonomy (NCBI): domain Eukaryota; kingdom Viridiplantae; phylum Streptophyta; class Magnoliopsida; order Asparagales; family Orchidaceae; genus Platanthera; species Platanthera zijinensis. Next base: position 49,534,369 of record CM077084.1, on the reverse strand, counting down.
AGAAGAAATACTGTCAGATGCACAAGTGCAAGAAACCATCTTTTCTACTGCTGAAGATATCAATCAAATGGTTGAAGAGCTCAGCTCAAAAGAGCCTCTTCCTCCCCTCCAAAAGGACAAAGCTGTAGAACCACTCAAGGAACCTACTCCAGCTCCATCACCATCTCCTATACCATCTCCAGAGTGTCTTATTGATCACACCCCTGCTATAGAGAAAGAACAAGAAGACACTATATTGATTTCAGATGAGAATGAACAGTCACCAGAATTAGTTGAAGCTCCCTTGAGGAGATTAGATTTCACTCTTCCCACCATCAATGGTGAGGAAGGAGATATTATGATTCACACCTCCAGAGCTCAGAGCTCAGTAATTATTGAAGAGATTCCTCCCTGGACTGCTCCTCCTCTTCCTCTAGTTGTTTCAGTTGCATAAGCTCCAACTCCAACTACTAGTGATATTCTTGGAAAGATAGAACAGATGCTGACATAACAAAGAAAGTATTTTGATGATTCACTGAAAGCTATTCAAGATAAAGTTTCTGATCTAGAAAAAGAAATGAGCCAAGGATTTGCAGAGATTCAACATCAGCCTTTATCGTTGATATGTTGCGGAGAAATTTCACTTCTGTTGGCCCAAACAGAACGTGAAAGCCTGCGTCAACTGTGTTGGTCACAGAGAAGAGGTTCTTCTTCATGCCAGGTACGTGATACACACTCCTTAATGTAAGAAGACCCTGAGCACTATCCAAAAAAACAAACTCTCCTTTTTTACAGTATGAACAAAATCATCAGCTGTAATAATAGATTTGTTACCTGAGAAGGTTTGTAGCGAAGAGAACTTCGACTCATCTCTAGTGAGGTGATGACCACACTCCGAGTCAACGATCTAGTAATCTTGGTAGTCGACGGTGGAGAGAGCACGAACACACGTTCTTATCAAGAAGGCTCCTCACAATCCGGCTTCCTCAGCACTGGAACTAGCTCCCTCCTTATCTACAATATGCCCATGTTGCAGCTTGACCTTGCAGTCACGCTTGAAGTGCCCCGACTGATTACACCTATAACACTTCAACTCCTTCTTCGAGTTCTTCTTAGGAGCAGCGCTCCTCTCTTGCTGATAGGAGGTTGAAGGCACATCAGCAGTAATAGGCTTCTTCTTCTTCTCCCATCTCTTGTTCTTCTTCTTATCAATGAAGAGAGCTTCACTACCTCCTTCAGAGATATTAATCCTGGCCATCCACTTAGCCAAGCTCTCCTGTGATGCCATCAGATTCTCCAGCTCCAACATGGATGGCTGAGTCGCCCATCCTTGAACAGAAGTTACAAAGGCCACATACTCCTTACGCAACTCGCGGACTATGTGCCTCTTCAACTTAGCCTCAGAGATTGGCTCATCAGGATCCAAGGCTGAAATTTCAGCGCACAGGTTCTTCATTTTAAGAAAGAACCTTGATATGGAAAGATCTCATTGAGTTGTCTTAGCCAACTCATTCTCTAAGAACTGTAGTCGCACTACATTCTTCCTATTGAACAATCCATCAATGGATGTCCAGATCTTGGCAGTAGACTCACATCCTAAGATGTGATCAAAGAGCTCCTGTGGGACAGCCGGCTTGAAAGCAAACTCTGCCTTTGCATTAGTCTTCCTCCAAGCTCTCACCTGTTCAACCGAACTTGTAGCAATAATCACTTCTTGCTCGTCGTCACCACCGACGACCTCCCACAACTCCTCACCGATGAGATAGCTCTTCATACACGACTTCAACTTCTTGAACTTAGTCATTGTAAGAAGTTCGATACCAAGACCCCTTGCGAAAGCTCCTTCCATTGCAATCACCCACTGATCAACAAAAGCTTCCAGAAGCGCCGAGCACCACTGAGGTTGATCATTGCTCAACTGCTCAAGCCACTGTTCCCTATGATATCATGTTGAAATTTAACAAGCTGATCAAAAGATAGCTCTGATACCAAGTAAAAACTTTCAGAGCTATCAAGCTGACTAATTGATTAAGCGGAAATGGTAACTGGAACACTCCAACCATAAACTGAGCTATGTATAATCAGAGATAATGAATAGCAAACACAGATCTTATAATATAAACTTTCTTCATTACAAGTCGAGACATACATGGCGAGACATGATTTTGCCAAGTATAAAAGGAGAAGCAAGACAAACAAGAAATCAAGTCGGGCGGACAGCCACAGAGACCGCCAAGACCGCCGAGTCCGCCGAGACCGCTTAGCCGCCGCTACTGCACAAACCGTTATGGAGTTCGCGAAGTCCGCAGACAACCCATTACTCCGCTGAACTACTCTGCATGCCACCGAACTGAAGGAACAAGCCGCCGAGTCCGCCGAGACCGGCAGATAGATTATTGAACTTGGAAATGTTGAAGGAGAGAAGACTGGATGGCTGCAACTGCGACCTATTGAAACTGCTGATTGTTAACCTCAAGCTCCACTGATTCCTGACCGCAGTTTGAACCAGACTCCTTGCTTCTCAGTACTAGCCGCACAACCTGCAAATAGCAACCGATTAACATTTCTCAATCCGCGCGGACAAGAAAAACGAGGCCGCAGTAATAAACAAGCACTCGACTAACTATTCCCTCAATTAATGTTGATGTGACGGGGGGGTCCTATTTATAGGTGCGGAGAGAAGTGTGGTCACCGCCCTTGTGAATAGGATCACCACCCCAATCCGTGACTAGCATAAGACATTCCGCCCAATTCACAAGGACAAAGCCAGACACCAGCCAAACCGCCAGGCACCAAGGCAAGAAGCAAGTCCGCAAAACTGGCGGACACCGCAATAGTACGCATGCTGTCAACGACCAACATGCACTCCGCCCGGTCACCAACGGACAATGCGGACTAGCGAACACCGCATCAGCCCGCAACATGTCCACGACCAACAAGCACTCCACCCAGTCAACCAGCGGACAATGCGTACTAGAGAACACCGCATCAGCCCGCGACATGTCCACGACCAACAGGCACTCCACTCGGTCAACCAGCAGATAATGCAGACTAGCAAACACCTAGACTTGTCACAGATTATGACAAGTCCACCAAACAACCAAGAGCCCGGCACGAGTTCGGCGGACAAGGCCCCTGTCCGCCAGCTCCCAAAATTGCCCGCCAAACAAAGCTCCACCTGAGCAAGGCAACTAGCCGCTGTCAAGCACAAGAGTCTGCAACAGCGAGCTCCGCGGGCTCAGAATGAGTCCGCCCTTACCGCGGATACTCCACCTATCCGCACGGTTACACCAGGAAACCGCCAACTCCAAGACCGCTAGCCAAAACTGTCGGACACCACCATCAGGCTCCATAACAAGCCACTCAGACCGCATCATCAGTCCGCGCAGGCCGCACCAATAGTCCGCCCAGTCCGCGTGGTCTGCCTGATCAACCCCCTCCACTTTCACTTCACAATTTTCAACAATCTTCTTCTAGATCTAATTAACGAGGTGTGACTAAAATGCATTGCTTCTTGGAAATTAGATTGAACGATCAAGTTTTTGTAAAGTTCAATATTTTGTTAAAGTCGAAATATTCTAAAATATCTCGATAATTATCCCTCAAAGTAGATCTAGAAGGATCACACTAAAAGTAGATCCAAATGAGTAGCAGATGCCAGACTTTGATTAGCAATATGGATGTTGAGATCTGATCCAACCGTCAAGAGTGGTGGTGGGGCCCTAGTTCAATGAGACCTCCAAATTAGTTCAGTCAAGATTTAACCTTAAATAATTAGAGCAAATCAATCATAGACTTTTTGGGTGAGAGTCACCTCTTGGTGTACTTGTTAGATTATCTTTTCCTTGAGCTTGTAGTTTAACAATGTATAGTCTTTCTTTGAAAGAGAACTATTAATGAATAATGATTGTTCGTCTAAATGTTTTAATCATAATATATATTTTGAAGAAATGTCTCTAAATATCTCTTCTTAATCACAAATACATTTAGTCACACAATCCATACTCGTAAACATAGGAAAGATTGATTAGGATAAAGAATGAGGCTAAATGGCATCTTTTCTCCCATTTTAAAGAAAAAGGTTAGTCATCATTGAAAATATGATTTGCAATTAAGCTAAATAAAAAAATTAGACCTACCTCATAATTTTTATCGTGAATACATTACAAAATAATTTGTCTTTAGTATCAAAGGAGTTATTTTAAAAAAAAAAATTAAGCATCAATGTATAATAAAATTCTATGTAAAATATATGGTGCTTACATTCATAGAATAGCCAGAAACAAAGAGAAAACAAACCAAAATACCATATTGTAATGGTGTTGATCCCACAAGATAGATGAGAACGAAAACCTGAAATAGATTTTGTTAACATCTCAAAAATATTCAACTCAATTTTTTTTCATATAAGCATTTAGGCAATGAAGTAATAAAAAAGAAAATTTACTGATTTCGATCATAATCTAGGTATTAAGAATGATTTGTTTTGATCCACACACACCTAAACAAAATAGGAAAATGGAACGATAAAAAAGAACCCTTCGGGAACTTAAACAATGTTATTTGAGTACGTGTTAGCGAACCATCTTTGGGCTGAAGAGGTCAATGCATCATGTTATATTATTGACTGGAGTTATGCTTTAACCCATATTGAAAGCCACTCCATATAACTTTACTTTCAAAAAAAAAACTACTATATCTAATTTTAAAGTTTTAGGATGCAATTGATTTAATTTAAATAAATTTGATGAAAAATGTGAAGCCAACATGTTCTGAGTTAATTTTCAACCAATTATTCTATGCATAACTGTTGAAACCGGAAAACCGGTCTCTTGTGGAGTTCGACCCTTGGGGAAGGGGTGGCCGCGCACCTACTTCACTCCTGTAAGAAAACGACAAAGAAAAGAAGAGACAAGGACTAGACCAAGGGCCCGGCGTGGAGGTCCCACCACACACCCGGAAGATCTCAGAGCGCTTCCCCTCCTTAGCCAAATGCCGGGCTAAGGTACCTCAGAAAGCGCTAGTAGGCCGGGAAATCAGTAAAAACGTGCCTTCTGAGGTACCCCTTGGGTCCTATTTATAGGAAAAGATGGCCTGCCAATATACAACCTTCACTGTTTTCGAGGACTGCAGGCAGACCAAAAGGGGCCACACAGTAAAAGTGTGCCATGGCCAAGATGCGAGCTGGACCTGAGGGGGGCACTCGCTCGGCAAGGGGTCCAACTCGCCTCGCCCTGGGCCTAGGCGGGCACGGACTCGGCGGACTGTGCTCGGCTAGCGCTGGGCTCGGCTAGACTATTGCCGAGCTCGAGCTCGGCACGACGATCGCCGAGCTCGGACTCGGCACGGAGATCGTCGAGCTTGGACTCGGCACGGAGATCGTCGAGCTTGGCTCGACTATCGTCGAGCCCTGTTTCCGCACCCGAGCTCGGTCTCGGCATGCCGGACTTCGTTCGGCCATCGCCGAGCTTAGCTCGACTATTGCCGAGCTCGGGCTCGGCAAGCTGGGTCCAAGTTGATCTGAGCCGGCCGGTTCAATCCCTGTCGACCACTCGCGGGATACGGGGTTGTACATAATCCCCGCTCTTTGCGAGGTTGGGACAAGCTCGGAAAGAAACATCCAACCCCATGGGATCCGGCGAGTGCGACAGGGGCAAAAAGGAATCTTCTGGTAGGCCCCACAGATAGCTATATATATGTACCCCTGCGCATCTGGCTGACCTTTGCCCTTCCCCAAATTCTGACAAGATGCCGCTCCCCAAGGAAGTCTTAGAGCGACTCGCACGCTCCCGTGGGGAGATCGCTGCCCAGGCCGCGGGGCTAACCAACCTTGAAGCCCCTGCTCGCCGTTTTGCCGATTTCAGCTCGGCCAAGCGGGCGAAGCCCCTTCCCCCGGGGGCCGAACCCATCCTGGCCGACTTTACTGCCGCCTTGGGGAACGGGGCCGGTTCCTCCAACCAGCCAGTTCTTGGCTCCTCCACTAAAAATCTCGTGGAATTGTCTTCTGACCGGGAGAACAGCGGCGAAGCGTCCACCCCTCGGACCAAAAGTGCTCCTGTCAACTCGCCACGGCAGGATCCCGAGGTTAAGGAGCCGGGCTCGCGAGAACCGGCGTCGCCGAGTCGCCTCCCTTCCCGGCAACCCTCCCCTGGATCCCTGGTCGTGGGGAGGGGCGCCGGGATTATCCCCGTTCCCGGCTACCAACTCGCTCCTCAAGAACTGCTGGGGCGTGGCAAGGACCTGCGCCACTTCTCTCCTCGCGCCCACCCGGAGGAGCCAGGCTCGCGCGGTAAGTTTCCGGCATTGCTCTTCTGTTCCGTGGATTTTTGCTTTTCTGACCGTCTTTCAATTCTTCACCCAGAATTTCCCGGGCGGACGGAGGACGGCGAGTCCGTGGATCGACCTCCTTACTCGCCCCTCCCTTCTCCAAGCGCCCTGGACGCCTTCCTGGACTCCGAGGTGGGCAGCCCTGAACGCGCAAGACGGGAGCGGAAGGTTCTCAAGAAGCTGGTGCGCGAGCTCCACGACCTGCGGAAGGACAACAACAGGCTGCAGTGGGAGTGCTCGCGTCTCGCGGACGGTGCTGGAGTCAGCCTGGCGTTCGAGGAGGCGTCTTCCCTGGTGCTGATGGACGAAATCGACGAGAACCTGCGGGTGATAAACAGGAACATGGGGCGGCTTCGCGAACTTCATGCGCGGCGGCCTGCGACGGCGGGCCGGCGAGACCGGGGAGAATGAGACGGCTCTTCTGTCAGTCGGCCGGTACTCGCCCCCGCCCTCGCATGGTCCTCGCGCCCCTATTTGTATTTTTCTTTTTATTTACTCTGAATGGTCTGCATGTAATAATCTTGGAACAATTTTTTAACTACTTTGTATATGTAGACGCCTTTTCAATATTTTGGCGGGTCTTTTCGAATTCCCCCTTCGGGGGCCTGGTTGGCTCGCAGAGCTTGCGAGGAGAGGATGGCGAGGTGGCGCGGCGAGATCGGACCGATCGGCCGACTCGCCCTCTCTCTCGCCCTTCTTTACCTTCTTCTATAAATAGACCTTCTCACCTACCCCCGAGGCACGCCTTTATTGCTTTCGAATCCTTGCCTCGCTTCTGTCTTCCCGAGCTCGCGCTTTTCTTTTCCCCTGCGACCATGGTCAAGACCAACCCTGATGCGGACGGTCGGTCTAAGTGCGCCCAGCACTTCGTGGATCATTGCTTTTTCGAGGGGCACATCACAGAGGAGGAGCTCGTCGAGTTCACGGCGGCGTTCGTCCCCCCCGGCTTCCAGGCTCGCCGGCCCGCCGAGCATGAAGCCATCAACTCCTTCCCGGAGGGCGAGCTCGCCTTTCCCATCTCGCACTTCGAGGTGGGACTGCGCCTCCCCCTCTGGCCAGAAATCCGCCAGATCCTGAAGTACTACGGCGCGGTGCCCGCGCAGCTGAACTCCAACGCCATTGCTATGATGGTGGCGTTCGCCTGCTTCCTCCGCCGGGAACGAATTGAGTTCAACCTCGCGGTGTTCCGCAAGTTGTTCTCTTACAAGGCTACCCCCGACGGGGTCGCCTACTTCGGCGGGTCCTTCATCAAGGTTCGCGAGCTGGCGAACAAGAATCACAACTGGATGACCCGGCTCGTCTTCATCAAAGGCGAGCTCGGCAACATCCCTTTTCGCCCCCTGCAGAAGAGCGAGGACATATACCGTCCTCCCTCCCTGTCCGGTAGCGACGCCGACCTCCACAAGTTCTTTCTCCACAAGGACTTCGAGGTCGCCTTCCTCCGCCGCGGCCTTGACTTGCTTCAGCCCGTTCTCCCCGGCGAAGGTATATCTCGCTCAGCCCTCTCGCGGACTTTATCGAGGTGGATCTCGTGTAACTTTTTCCCTCCCCCTTTTTTTTGACTAAGTCTTTCTCTGCAGGGGAACGGGTTCTCCCGGAGCATCCGCCGTTCGCCGACCCGGGGATATTCTCGGACCCTCTGGAGCTGGCCCGGGCGGCGGTGCTGGCTTGTCGCGAGGAGCAACCGCGAGTCCAACCCTCCGGCAAGAAGCGCTCGGTGTCCGGGGGGTCGAGCTCGCGCCCCGATTCTTCGCTCCCCAAGAAGAAGAGGGCGAAGGTGGTCTCGCGCGGACGGCTGCACCTTCCCTCGTCTCCCGCCAAGTTCATGAGCTCGCCGGAGGCTCTGTCCGACGAGCTGCCCTTGAGCCCGCTGAAAGAAGCCTCCTCTCCCCGAAAGGGGAAGAAGAAGAGCGGGCCGTCCTCCGATTCTACCGGGGAGGACACCGTCCGCGAGCCCAGTCTGCCGAAGGATCACCCCAACTTCGGCAAGGGGTGCAAGAGCAAAGATGCGGCTGGCGAGCCCATCTTGAAGTGGGACGAGGGGGCTCACCGAGTTTCCGTCTCCACTCGCGCCCCTCCTGGGGAGCTCGCCGGCCGCCCACCGCCCATGCCTTCGCTTTCGGCTTCGGCCTCTACAGCCGCGACAGCGCCGAGTCGTACAAGAAGCTGACCCCTAGTCAGCTCGGCTACGAGGGGATGCAGGCCCACCTGCGGGCCTTCGAGCTCCATCACATGATGGTCCGCCGCGGCTTCCAGCTCAGCAACGCCCTGCTGACTGCCGAGCAGGAGCGCGACCTGGCGAAGGAGAGCGCGGTCGACGCGGAAAGGCGGTTCGGCCTCGCGGACGCTCTACTCGCGAAGTCTGTCGGCGGCCTGGTAATCGCTGGATACCTCTATTTACCTTGCTTAAGATTATTCCAGCGCGTGTTCTGAACTTCTAGTCTTACAGGACGCCGAAGCCGCTAACGCGATGCGAGACGAGATGGCTCAGTTGCGGGCTCAGCTCGCTGAGCGGGAAGCCCAGCTCGCCGATCAGAAGACATATTCCCAGGAGCAGGAGGCTGTTGCCGCCCGGCTGGGGCGGAGGTGGAGGAATTGAAAGAGAAGAATAAGGGGCTCCTGGGAGAGGTCCTTCGCCAAGCCGACGCTCTCCTTCCCCCGGACGCCAGCGAGCCGGCCTTCCCCTTCAAGAGGCCTCGGGTGTTTGGCGAGGCTGACGTCGCGGAGCGGCTGCGAGTCAACTCCGTCGAGGCTGCCGAGTGTCTTCTACAGGCCATGAGGGGGACGGGGATCTTGGCGGAAGGCTGCGAGGAGGTCACCGTCCGGGAGCTCCTGCCAACCCTGTTCCCGCCCAGCCCGCTCAGCGAGAAGGAAGATAGCTTTGACTCGCTCTTTGCTGGGGTGAGGGAGAAGGACGCTCGGCTCGGTGACGAGGAGGACCGCCATTCGAGGGGGGGAGGGCGAGAGTTAACTTTGTTTTCTTTTCTCTGTTTTTTTTTGTACCCTGCCGAGGCGGGCCTTGTAAACCTGTAATGATAAATCAAAGATATTTTTGCACAATTTTGCTATCTTCTTTTTGAGCTCACTTGCAATGTTATACCCGTGCGCTAGGTAGAGCGACCTCGCCTGTAGAATGTCTTGAGTTAGGACCAGCCCCCGCGGTGCTCGCGGCGAATCCCTAGGACACGTGCTCGCGCCACGTCCTACTCGCGCCTCACCTTCCCCTGCCATTTCTCGCCTTAGTTTTTCGATAATTCAGACAAGTGAGAATACGCTTGGGTCAAGATGTTGCCGGCGTCCGCCTTAGACATCAGGGCGTGTCTTTCGCCGAGTTAGCTGGAGCGAGGCTGGGCTCGCTGGAGAGAGCCGCTCTCCTTCCCCTGAGTCTGGGACAGGACCAGGGCTTCCTTAGTAGCGAGCTGGAGAGTGAGAGGAGGGGGGGGTAGGATATTCCGAGCTCGCCGTCTTAACTGGCGAGCTCGCGCCCTGATATTTTCCTCGGGCCAACTCCCAGTCTCAACTCCAGGGTCGTAGCGATGTCCATCGAGACTCAGCCGCGCCAGCTAGGTGGGAGCCTGGCAGGGGAGTGACGAGACCTAACCCCAGAGCGAGAAGACTTAGAAACTTTTGCCTCTCCCGGGTGCTGCCACCGGGCCAGTCAGCTAGGTGAGAGCCTGAGGGCGGGTGTTGAACATCCTCCGGGCTCAGCCCCAGGGTCATAGCGATGTCCATCGAGACTCGGCCGTGCCAGCTAGGTGGGAGCCTGGCAGGGGAGTGACGAGACCTAACCCCAGAGAGAGAAGACTTAGAAACTTTTGCCTCTCCCGGGTGCTACCACCGGGCCAGTCAGCTAGGTGAGAGCCTGAGGGCGGGTGTTGAACATCCTCCGGGCTCAGCCCCAGGGTCATAGCGATGTCCATCGAGACTCGGCCGTGCCAGCTAGGTGGGAGCCTGGCAGGGGAGTGGCGAGACCTAACCCCAGAGCGAGAAGACTTAGAAACTTTTGCCTCTCCCGGGTGCTACCACCGGGCTAGTCAGCTAGGTGAGAGCCTGAGGGCGGGTGTTGAACATCCTCCGGGCTCAGCCCCAGGGTCATAGCGATGTCCATCGAGACTCAGCCGTGCCAGCTAGGTGGGAGCCTGGCAGGGGAGTGACGAGACCTAACCCCAGAGCGAGAAGACTTAGAAACTTTTGCCTCTCCCGGGTGCTACCACCGGGCCAGTCAGCTAGGTGAGAGCCTGAGGGCGGGTGTTGAACATCCTCCGGGCTCAGCCCCAGGGTCATAGCGATGTCCATCGAGACTCGGCCGTGCCAGCTAGGTGGGAGCCTGGCAGGGGAGTGGCGAGACCTAACCCCAGAGCGAGAAGACTTAGAAACTTTTGCCTCTCCCGGGTGCTACCACCGGGCCAGTCAGCTAGGTGAGAGCCAGAGGGCGGGTGTTGAACATCCTCCGGGCTCAGCCCCAGGGTCATAGCGATGTCCATCGAGACTCAGCCGTGCCAGCTAGGTGGGAGCCTGGCAGGGGAGTGACGAGACCTAACCCCAGAGCGAGAAGACTTAGAAACTTTTGCCTCTCCCGGGTGCTACCACCGGGCCAGTCAGCTAGGTGAGAGCCTGAGGGCGGGTGTTGAACATCCTCCGGGCTCAGCCCCAGGGTCATAGCGATGTCCATCGAGACTCGGCCGTGCCAGCTAGGTGGGAGCCTGGCAGGGGAGTGACGAGACCTAACCCCAGAGCGAGAAGACTTAGAAACTTTTGCCTCTCCCGGGTGCTACCACCGGGCCAGTCAGCTAGGTGAGAGCCTGAGGGCGGGTGTTGAACATCCTCCGAGCTCAGCCCCAGGGTCATAGTGATGTCCATCGAGACTCAGCCGTGCCAGCTAGGTGGGAGCCTGGCAGGGGAGTGACGAGACCTAACCCCAGAGCGAGAAGACTTAGAAACTTTTGCCTCTCCCGGGTGCTACCACCGGGCCAGTCAGCTAGGTGAGAGCCTGAGGGCGGGTGTTGAACATCCTCCGGGCTCAGCCCCAGGGTCATAGCGATGTCCATCGAGACTCAGCCGTGCCAGCTAGGTGGGAGCCTGGCAGGGGAGTGACGAGACCTAACCCCAGAGCGAGAAGACTTAGAAACTTTTGCCTCTCCCGGGTGCTACCACCGGGCCAGTCAGCTAGGTGAGAGCCTGAGGGCGGGTGTTGAACATCCTCCGGGCTCAGCCCCAGGGTCATAGTGATGTCCATCGAGACTCAGCCGTGCCAGCTAGGTGGGAACCTGGCAGGGGAGTGACGAGACCTAACCCCAGAGCGAGAAGACTTAGAAACTTTTGCCTCTCCCGGGTGCTACCACCGGGCCAGTCAGCTAGGTGAGAGCCTGAGGGCAGGTGTTGAACATCCTCCGGGCTCAGCCCCAGGGTCATAGTGATGTCCATCGAGACTCAGCCGTGCCAGCTAGGTGGGAGCCTGGCAGGGGAGTGACGAGACCTAACCCCAGAGCGAGAAGACTTAGAAACTTTTGCCTCTCCCGGGTGCTACCACCGGGCCAGTCAGCTAGGTGAGAGCCTGAGGGCGGGTGTTGAACATCCTCCGGGCTCAGCCCCAGGGTCATAGCGATGTCCATCGAGACTCAGCCGTGCCAGCTAGGTGGGAGCCTGGCAGGGGAGTGACGAGACCTAACCCCAGAGCGAGAAGACTTAGAAACTTTTGCCCCTTGGGGGTTTAAGCTGTGAATCCCTTTACCTTCACTATTTTAACAGAGCGTGAAATACGGCAACGAGATTCTTTTTCATTCTTAAAGCCAAGTCATTTACAGTATTTTCAAGGGTAAAAACGTTTCAGATCGTCGCCACTCCAAGTGTGGCTGAGGGTGTCCCCTCTTACATCTTGGAGGCGATACCCCCCCCCCCCCGATTTCAAGACCTCCTGCACAATGTAGGGGCCCTCCCAATTGGGGTGGAGTTTTCCCACAGCGGCTGATCTCCCTGCTGCGTCCACCTTTTTCAAGGCAAGGTCCCCTTCCGCGAACTGCTTGACACGGACGTGCTTGTCGAAATACTTGGCCATCCTTCGCTTGGCCTCTTCCTGCCTGATGACGGACAAGTCGCGTAGTTCTTCCACCATATCAAGGGAGAGTCGGAGCTCCTCCTCATTCTCTGACCTCCATTCTTCCCTTCCGGCTCCTGCCTCGACGACCCGAGGCGTCTGGACCTCGAATTCGATAGGTAGAACGGCCTCGCAACCGTGAGAGAGTTTGAAAGGTGTCTCCCCTGTGGCAGTATTGGGGGTGGTCCTCAAGGCCCAGAGGACTGATGGAAGCTGTTCCACCCAACTTCCCCTTAAATTCTCCACTTTCTTTTTTAAGAGGTTCACTATGATTTTGTTGGCCGCTTCCACCTGCCCGTTGCTCCTGGGGTGATGGACAGAAGCGAACCGAAGGTCAATCCCTAGTTGCTCGCAGAAACGAATGAACTCCGCGCTGGCGAACTGAGGTCCGTTGTCCGTGACGATAGCTTGTGGCAGCCCATGCCTGCAGATGATCTTTCCCCAGATGAAGTTCCTGACTACCTGAGAGGTCACCTTGGCTAGAGCCTTCACCTCCATCCACTTAGAAAAATAATCAATCATGACCAACAAAAACTTCCTCTGCCCGCTGGCCTGGGGGAAAGGTCCTACGAGGTCCAGCCCCCATATGGCGAAGGGCCACGGTGCCATGATGCTTCTTAACCTCTGAGCCGGCTGGAGCTGGAGCGGGGCATATAGTTGACACTTATGACATTTTTTCGCGAATTCGGCTGCATCCTGACCGAGGGTGGGCCAGAAGTACCCTTGCCTGACGATCCTCCCTTCCAGGGTCCGACTCCCCGAATGACTCCCACATTCACCGGAATGGACTTCCTCCAAAATTTTGTGCACCTCTCTTTCGGCCACGCAACGGGCCAACATCCCTGAGAGGGTTTTGCGGTACAACTGTCCCTCGCGTAGGAGGTAGTATGCCGCCTTGTGCTTGAGCCCTCTTCGGTCCATCCCCTCCGGGTATTCTCCGATGGACAAGAAGATGACGAAGGGATCCATCCATGAGGGGTGTTGTTCTACTTCCATTAGCTCCCCCTCCTCGATGGAAGGTCGGAAGAGATCCGTAATGGTGCCTCCCATCCGGGGACCGTGCTTTGCTAGCTGGTCGACTGGCTCGTTTTCCCCTCTTGGCACGTGCTTGATTGAGAAGGTCTGGAAGGTCCCAATGACTCCCCTTACCTTCATCAAATAGAGCTGCAGGGTGGGCTCCCTTGCCTCAAACTCCCCCTTGATCTGGGAAGCCACCACCATGGAGTCAGTGAGGACCTCCACGTCATGCACCCCCAAGTCTCTTGCCAGGCGCAGACCTGCGATTACAGCTTCGTATTCGGCTTGGTTGTTGGTGATAGGAAAGTGCACTACCACGGTCTGCTCGATCTTTATCCCTTGGGGGCTTTCTAAGATGACCCCAACCCCTAAAGAATGCTTCCCCGAGGCACCGTCCACCCTGACTTTCCAGGGGAGGGGGCGAGTGAGTCTCTCCTCCGCCACCTCGACCACATACTCTGCCAGGAAGTCAGCCATAGCTTGGGCCTTGATTGAGAGTCGAGGGACGAAGGAGATGTCAAACTCGCTCAGTTCCACCGACCATTTGGCCAACCTACCTGAATGCTCTACCCCCTTGAAGATGTTGCGCAGGGGGTGGTCGGTCACTACTCGAATTGAGTGTGCCTGGAAATAAGGCCGAAGCCTTCGGGCTGAGATGATTAGAGCGAAGGCCAGTTTTTCTAGGATGGGGTAGCGGAGCTCGGCCTTCTTTAGTATCCGACTCACATAGTAGACGGGGAGTTTCCTCTTCCCCTCTTCCCGAACCAAAACCGAACTCAAGGCTTCAGCCCCGACCCCTAGATATAGGAATAAGTCCTCCCCCTCCTTGGGCCCTTGGAGCAGGGGGGCCTGAGTCAGCTGTTTCTTTAAAGCCTGGAATGCCTCCTCGGACTCCGAGGTCCATTCAAACCTTCGACCCCCTCTCAAGGTTTTAAAGAATGAGGAACACCTCTCCCCGGCCCGGGAGAGGAATCTACTCAACCCTGCCAACTTCCCTGTCAGCTGCTGTACTTCCTTGGTATTTTGCGGCGACCTTAGTTCCAGGATTGCCCTCACCTTGTCTGGGTTAGGTTCTACCCCAGAGGGGGTGAGAAGGTGCCCTAGGAACTTTCCCCGGCTTGCCCCGAAGACACACTTCAAGGGGTTCAGCCTCATCTTAAACTTGCGGAGAGTGGCGAAAGTCTCTTCCAAGTCCTGGATGTGGGAGTCGACATCCAAGCTCTTGACCATGAGATCATCTACATACACTTCGAGGTTTCTCCCCTTCTGCTCTCGGAAGACCCTATCCATCATTTTTTGGTAGGTAGCCCCTGCATTCTTTAGCCCGAAGGGCATCATTTTGTAACAATAACACCCATCTCCCGTGATGAACGAGACATCTTTAACGTCAGGGGGGTGCATCCTGATTTGGTGATAACCTGAAAAAGCATCTAAAAAACTCATTACAGGGAAACCGACGGCTGAGTCAACCAGCGCGTCGATCCGAGGCAAAGGATAACAATCTTTCGGGCATGATTTATTAAGAAGAGAAAAGTCGATACACATCCTCCACCGGCCGTCTCCTTTTTTAACCATTACAACGTTGGAGACCCAGCCGGGGTATTGGATTTCAGATATGAAGCCAGCCTCGAGGAGCTTGGCGACTTCCTCTCTGATTTGCTCGGCGAGCTTGTCTGTGATGGACCTCTTTTTCTGCTGGATGGGGGGAGCCTCCGGGTCCAGGTTGAGGCGGTGGCAGGCCACGTCGGGGTCGATCCCTGGCATCTCCGCGGCGCTCCAGGCGAAGATGTCCACGTTCCTCTGGATGCACTCCAGCATCCTGCCTTGAGCTTCCGGGATCAGACCTCCGCTGACGCGGACCTTCTCCACCCTGCCTCCAATGGTGAGGACCTCCATCTCCTCCACCTCTTCCGCTGCCTCCAGACGGGACTGCTCCTCCCATTCCTCGATACCTCCCCTTCCGGGGGCGAGGACCTCTTCCTCAGCCTCCTCGACGGCCATGGCTTCGGCCGACCCCCGAGCCTCTTCCGCGACCTCCCCCCGAGCGCGGCACTCCACCTCCATTTCTTTGTCAGCTTCCTGCTCCTCCTCCAGCCTCCGCCCCATCTCCTCGGCCCCCTCCAACCAAGAGATGGAGTTTACCGCCGAGACGTAGCACTCCCTTGCCTCCTTAGGGTCTCCTCGAACTCGGATCTGGACTCCCTCGACGTTGAGCTTTAGACACTGGTGGAAGGACGAGGGGACGCAGCGGAAGGCGCTGATGAGGGGTCTCCCGAAGATGGCGCTGTAACTGCTAGGGGCGTCCACGATAACAAACTTGCAGTTGCGCGACTGCCCCCTAGAGTGACATGGAGTCCCACTCCCCCCTCGACTTCTTTCCTCTCCCCTGAAAAGCCGAACAGAGGCCCGTCCGAGGCCAACACCCTCCTGGCCTCTACCTTCATCGCATCAAACGCCTTCTTGAAGATGACGTTGACCGAACTCCCATTGTAAGAAGCGAACTAAAAACAAGCCGGAAATGGTATAACTGAAATTTTATTATCAGAAAAAGGTATGTATTACAAAGGTATGGCCTCCCTTATATAGAATGGAGGAGAGAAGAGAGAATACAAATAAGAGATGTGAGACTAAAACTATACAAAAGAATCTGGGCGGCTAGAACAACAGACCGGAACAAGCCGCGCGGTTAGACAGAAGGGCTAACCGCTCGGCCACTGCCTGATAGAGAGACGAGCCGCCAGGGGAGACCGGTTAGACCGCACGGTCTCCTAGTCGCCAGTAACAGACCGCTTGACCGCTTGCGCCTCAGACCTCAACACAGCAACCAACCCGCTGAAGGCAAACCGCCAAACCGCCAGACCGCCAGACCGCCCGGTCAATAACCCGCCAAGCCAGACCGACAGACCGCCCGGTCTCAACTCCAACACTCCCCCTCAAGCTGGAGCATATATGTCGATCATGCCCAGCTTGTCACATATATGAAGAAATGAGGCAGATACTGGCTTGGTGAAGATGTCAGCCAGCTCTTTTTCAGACGTGACGAAGGGAGTGCAAATTTGTTCCTTCAGAATCTCTTCACGAATGAAATGACAGTCGACCTCTATGTGCTTGGTTCTCTCATGGAAGACTGGATTTTTGGAGATATATATAGCCGCCTTATTGTCACAGAACATAGGTAGAGGATGGTTGTAGACCTCTCCTAAATCCAACATGAGAGCCCGTAGCCACTTTAGCTCGCAAGTGGTCGATGCCATACTCCGATACTCGGCTTCAGCACTGGACCTGGAGACAACAGATTGCTTCTTGCTCTTCCAACTTACCAGATTGCCCCCAACAAAGGTACAGAAACCGGAGGTAGACTTGCGGTCCCCTTTGTCATTAGCGTAACTCGCATCTGAGTAAGCTTCAACCCTCAGATGATCATTCTTCTGAAAGAGCAATCCTTTCCCAGGGGCTGCTTTGACGTACTCCAAGATCCGCAAGGCGGACTGTAGATGGCACTCCCTGGGAGCTTGCATGAATTGACTCACCTTGCCCACAGCATAGGAAATGTCGGGCCTAGTCACGGTGAGGTATATGAGCTTACCAACTAGACGCCTGTACCGCGAAGCATCTGAAAGAAGAGGCGAACCATCTGTCCAGGTTTTGTCTTCTCCAACAGCCATGGGACATCGGGCAGGTTTGGCCCCAGTCAATCCTGCTTCTTTTAAAATATCAAGAGCATACTTACGCTGAGAGAGGACTAAAGAGTTGGGCTTCCGAGAGATTTCGATCCCCAAAAAGTACTTCGGAGAACCCATATCTTTCGTGACTAGATGTTGGTGAAGATGCCGCTTTGTCAAGGCTACCCCTTCCTGGTCATCACCAGTGAGAAGAATATCATCCACATATACTGCAAGAACCACCAGTCCCGAAGAGGTTTTGCGAATAAATAGAGAGTGATCAGCAGTGCTGCGAGCAAAACCAACGGCCGCTACGATGCCGCTGAATTTGTCAAACCAAGCTCGAGGGCTCTGCTTGAGGCCATAGATTGCCTTCTGTAGCCGGCAGACACGTGTCTCCCCCTGAGCAACATACCCTGGAGGTTGCTCCATGTAGACGGCCTCCTGAAGATCACCATAAAGGAAGGCATTCTTGATATCCAGCTGGGAAAGGGGCCAGTCTTTATTGACTGCCACAGAGAGAAGGACCCGTATAGTGCTGAGACGAGCCACGGGAGAGAAGGTGTCAAAGTAATCAACCCCATAGGTTTGAGTAAAGCCCTTAGCCACCAGACGAGCTTTGTAACGGTTCACAGTGCCATCGGGGCCAAACTTGACTACAAAGACCCAGCGACAGCCAACAACATCTGTATCAAGGGGAGGAGGGACAAGAGTCCAGGTACCCCGCTCTGTGAGGGTCGCCATTTCCTCATCCATGGCCAGCTTCCAGTGAGGAATGGCAAGAGCCTCCTGGTAGGAACGAGGTGTGGTAGTAGCAGAGATAGCCAGTGCAAAGGCCCTGCGAGAAGGGGTAAGACGATCATATGAAACAACAGCAGCAAGGGGGTGTAGGGTACACGTCCGCACCCCTTTGCGAAGAGCTACAGGAAGATCCAGGTCGGCGGGCTCCTCGGCATCCAGAGCATCCGTGGCAGAGAGAGCTGGCCCGGGAGGAGAGAGCGACGGCAGCGGAGATGAGGGAGATGGAGGCGGAGAGAGAGGCGGAGGGACGAAGATGGGGATGTTTTGTCCAGCAGCGGTCAAGAGTGTGTCCGGTGCGGCCGCAGTGAGAGCAGAGATAGCGGGAAGAAGGACGTCCGCCAGACTGATGACTGCGGCTACCAGAGCCACTCCGCTGAGTTTGATGAGCATAGTTATCCGGAGGAGAAGGAGCGGGTAGAAGCGGGCGCTGAAGGAGAGAGGTGACAGCGGCGATGCGAGCAGCGGTGGCATCTAAGGTAGGAGATTCCGCCTCACCCAGAATTTGTTGGCGGATCATGTCATAAGTGTCAGGAAGACGGAGCAGATAACACACAACCAGAAGCTCCTGGAAGTGCTTGTGTTGTTGAGCCAGATCCGCAGAAAAGGGGCGATTCTGAAGAATCTCAGCCCCAAGAGCTTGAACTTGTTGGTAGGCAGCAGCAGGAGACAAGGTAGGCCGGGCAAAGAGGTCCGCATACAACGTATAGATGCGGGACGTCTGAGCCCCTTTGGAATACAAGGCAGCAAGATGAAGCCAAGCGGCCTTCACCGTCTCATCATGACGGATGACGGGAAGGCATTCATCGGATAGACTGTTAGCGAGCCAAGTACGCACAAGAGCGTCACTCGCATCCCAGTCATCAAAGAGAGGGGAAGTGGTAGGAGGAGGGTCATCAACGAGATGGTGGCGTTTGCGTTGCGAGCGAAGGAGAAAGGTGAAAGAGACGCTCCAATCCGGGTAGTTGGAGCCGACAAGCTTGGAAACGGTGCCAAGGTTCCCGGAAGGAGTAGGAGGAGGAGCCGGATTGGCTACAGGGGGGGTGGCAGGAGTGGTGGCAGTAGAAGCATCAGAAAGAGCCATAAGAGTAAACAACAGGAAGCCGCGCGGTTAGAAAACAGGCCGCGCGGATAGGCAGAAGAGAAACTGCGGCGGTCAGGATGTCAGACACCAGCGGCCAGAGAGACCACGACCAAGCCGCAGTAACAAGCAAAGGGGAAGAAGTCGAGCGGCAAGCAGACAGTCCGCTCGAACAGAAGCACAAGAGAGGGCAAGGCACAGGGCAATAGGTCGCGGCGAACTAGGCAACAGGTCGCGGCGAACTAGGCAACAGATCGCAGAGAACAAGGCAACAGGTCGCGCACACAGAGGGCAACGACAAGGAGACCGCGCGGACAGGGCGCAAGCCGGAGAAGCAAGCCGCGCGGACAGAGAGAAGACAGAATCAGGAGGAAAGGATCGATGGCTCTGATACCATGTAAGAAGCGAACTAAAAACAAGCCGGAAATGGTATAACTGAAATTTTATTATCAGAAAAAGGTATGTATTACAAAGGTATGGCCTCCCTTATATAGAATGGAGGAGAGAAGAGAGAATACAAATAAGAGATGTGGGACTAAAACTATACAAAAGAATCTGGGCGGCTAGAACAACAGACCGGAACAAGCCGCGCGGTTAGACAGAAGGGCTAACCGCTCGGCCACTGCCTGATAGAGAGACGAGCCGCCAGGGGAGACCGGTTAGACCGCACGGTCTCCTAGTCGCCAGTAACAGACCGCTTGACCGCTTGCGCCTCAGACCTCAACACAGCAACCAACCCGCTGAAGGCAAACCGCCAAACCGCCAGACCGCCAGACCGCCCGGTCAATAACCCGCCAAGCCAGACCGACAGACCGCCCGGTCTCAACTCCAACAGTCCACGAGGATCCGGGAGACAGTGAAATCCTCGATGGCTGTCTGGATAACCAGCGCATCGCAGAAGGGGTCCTCGTGACCCGGCAAGTCCTCTCTGGAGAAGGTGATTTTCTCCTCCGGGGGAGGGGATTGGGATGTGGAGCCAACGCTCCTCCGGTACATAGTGTGGAGGCTTGACTTACGGGAGGCCTCGATCCCGGCCCCCCCCGTGGATCGCTCCGATCCTTCCCCGGGTGCCCACATCAACCCGGTCTTCACACCGATCCCCCTCCTCCCGAGGCCGGATCTCCTCTATCCGAACTTCCTGATGGTCTTGTTGTTGCTGTTCCCTTCTCCCTCTCATCTCGAGGAACTCCGGGCACGTGGATGTGAGGTGCCCCTCTTCCTGATGAAAGTCACAGTAGGGCAGGTCCACCCTGACCTCCCTCCTTCTCCTCGGCTGTCCTCTCCTCCTCCCCCTCATGGCAATTGCCATTGCCTCCTCCTGGTCGGGGAGAGGGGGTCTCTGACCCTGCCTACCCCCCTGGGGGTTGTACTGCCCTCGGCCACCCTGGCGGTTATCTCCTCCCTGATAACCCCTTCGTGGTGCCTGGTCTTGCCACTCGGGCCTCCATCCCAAACGGTGGGTCTGCTCCGGACGCACCCACCTGGGTTGCGGCTGCTGTTGCGGCTGCTCCCTTTGCCGAGGTTCAGCCCTCCTATCCTCCTGAATTCGGCCACCCCTTGGCCTTTCCTCTTCCATGGCCCACTTGGCCAACCTCCGCGCGAACTCTGGATGTGCTGCCTCCATTTCGGCCTCCCTAGCCGCCCTCTCCAGAAGCGCCTCAAAAGACACTGGAGGTGACCTCTTTAGTTCCATTGCGAAGTACTCGGACTGGAGACCCAGGGTGAAGGCCACCATCATGGTGTGTCCTGGCATCTCCTGAACTTGGGACAGTTCCTCTTGGAACCTGTCCAGGTAGCTCCCCAGGGTCTCTCCCACCCTCTGCTTGATGCGGAACAAAGACTCCGCCTCCCTCTTCCTCTTCTTAGAAGTGGTGAATCTCAGCATGAAACCCCGTCGCAGATCCTCGAAGCAGTAGATGGACCCGGTCGGGAGCTGGTGGAACCACTCTCTCGCCTTTTCCCTGAGGGTGATGGCGAAGAGTCGGCACTTGAAGCCGTCTGACATCTGTCGAATGGAGACCATGTCCTCGAACCACTGGATGTGGTGGACCGGGTCTCCTCTCCCGGAGTAGTAAGTCATCTCCGGCTCGCGAAACCCCTCGGGAACGGGGGCTGAAGAAACGAACTCGCTGAAGGGGCTCCCCCCCTCAGCCGGGCGAGTCGGGAACTCCCTCCCTGCCGTCTCGCCGAAGTGGTACTCGGCGGCCGAGCCGGGGAACAGAACTCGCCCCTGGAACTCGCGCTCGCCCCTCTCGGCGGGCTCCTTCCCTGGTCGCCTGAGCGGGGCGTCGTCGCCGAGTGCGGGAACGGCGACCACCGGGACAGCCGGTGTCGCACTCTCAGCTCGCATGCCGAGGGCGGTCCTGACGAGCCCGAGGATCTCCTCTCTGAGCTCCGCCGGCATGCTCGCCGCTGGGGGTGGGGGAGGGGGTGGCGAGTTGCCCCTGCCTGATCCTTGTCCCTCATCTCCAGTCATCTGGCCTGTAGGAGGTTTTCTCTGCTGACCACTGTCCACGCTCACCGCACCAAAATGTTGAAACCGGAAAACCGGTCTCTTGTGGAGTTCGACCCTTGGGGAAGGGGTGGCCGCGCACCTACTTCACTCCTGTAAGAAAACGACAAAGAAAAGAAGAGACAAGGACTAGACCAAGGGCCCGGCGTGGAGGTCCCACCACACACCCGGAAGATCTCAGAGTGCTTCCCCTCCTTAGCCAAATGCCGGGCTAAGGTACCTCAGAAAGCGCTAGTAGGCCGGGAAATCAGTAAAAATGTGCCTTCTGAGGTACCCCTTGGGTCCTATTTATAGGAAAAGATGGCCTGCCAATATACAACCTTCACTGTTTTCGAGGACTGCAGGCAGACCAAAAGGGGCCACACAGTAAAAGTGTGCCATGGCCAAGATGCGAGCTGGACCTGAGGGGGGCACTCGCTCGGCAAGGGGTCCAACTCGCCTCGCCCTGGGCCTAGGCGGGCACGGACTCGGCGGACTGTGCTCGGCTAGCGCTGGGCTCGGCTAGACTATTGCCGAGCTCGAGCTCGGCACGACGATCGCCGAGCTCGGACTCGGCACGGAGATCGTCGAGCTTGGACTCGGCACGGAGATCGTCGAGCTTGGCTCGACTATCGTCGAGCCCTGTTTCCGCACCCGAGCTCGGTCTCGGCATGCCGGACTTCGTTCGGCCATCGCCGAGCTTAGCTCGACTATTGCCGAGCTCGGGCTCGGCAAGCTGGGTCCAAGTTGATCTGAGCCGGCCGGTTCAATACCTGTCGACCACTCGCGGGATACGGAGTTGTACAATAACTATTCTTCATTGAAGAATTTTGCCATTGAAGTAAATTATAGCCCACAAGTGTACAAAATTAATTGCTCTACATGTGATATCGTTCTATATATAGTAGATGGTGAGACCCATCTGCATTACCTACATCTTTCTTTCTCACATCACTTCTCTCGTCCTCCTTCCTTTATCTCTTAACAAACAGATTAAAAAATGAAGGGTATACAGTATGTTCTAATTTTGTAACAAATGGACGTATCCCCTATAATATAGTATATATATTAGAAAGCTTAATTTTAAAATTATTATCATAGTACCAATGAAGACTCACAATTAGTCATTAGAAGCCAATAATTTGTATTTAGAGGATAATATGTAGTGAATGACATCGTGCTATACTATTTCAGTTATTTTTACAGTGTCTTTTAGTCCACAAGTTGCAACTATATATCGGAATTAAGAGGGCTATTTATGCCTTTATAAGCTCATGCACTCTCAGCCTTCCCTCCTTCCTCTGGCACCTCACCTAGAGCCTCTCTTGCATGTTGAAGCTCTCCCCAACCATCATTGGCATCACCTTCCTCTTCCTAAGAAACTACACGCCAAACAACTTTGATGTTGCTGAAGTCGAAAGTCACCTCCTTCAGTCTAAGGAAGATGGCGACATAGAAGAGGTACAAAATGAAGAGGCGGCAGATGCGATACAAATGGCAAAACAAGATAAAAAAACATCATGCATAACCAACAAAAGCACTATTGACGACTTACCTTTCATATATAATAGTATAAATAAGATGAGTGCACCTATCGTTCAGACTATATATTGGGATTATACCAATATTGTTGTCTTCGTCATGTATCACTAAATACTTCTAGTCTGCTCCTCTCTCATTATCATATTAATCGAAAGTTAGCAAAACAATATTTTGAAAACACTAAAAAAATTGTCATAGTGTTCTGTGAATAACTCTATTATGTTTGGCCATAATCCGGAGAGTTTGTGTTGATCTCTATGGTGAAGTGCATTCAACTCATTTATCTACGATATAATCTATTAATATTTTAGTCAACAAAAGCCTTGTAATGACCCCATCCGTTAAATGACGTATAGTAGAAGGTCCGGCCGGGGCCCCACACTATATGCCACAAACAGACGGTGAGGTCACAGGATAATACCAAACCAAATACGAATCCTAACTCAGAGCATTCTAGCGGAAGCTTTAAGTTACAACTTTGAACTCTTAACCAGAATGTCCATATATATAAAACCACCTTTATATATAAATACCACGGAATGTACACAACCACAAGAGTTTGGCCTTAAGGCCTTACAGTTCCTCTGAACATACATCATGTTTTACAAACCTCGGCGCGCAGGCCGGCCATACATGAGTAAAAAGAGAAAACAAAACAAAGCCATTCGCTTAGCCTTCCAGGCTAGCCGCAGCAGCAGCAGCAACAGCAGTAGGGCTTCAGCCCATCATTTACCACTTGGCTCTCCAGCACCTGCACGGGAACAATCCACCCAACCAGTGGTAAACAATGCAACGGTCAGCATTCAGCTGACCCAATTATAACAATCCTACCCCTTTCTCGGGGCATGAGCATTCTTTCCCTGCAAGCATGGCATCATCAATAGCAACTATGTGCGCGCAGGCACATTCAAGCCATCACAACCATCGGCCACCCGGCCCGACAGTCCGTGCACTCAGGGCACATTTTCGGTGTACCGGAATACCAGGGTCAACACCACCGTCTACACGGTATTTGAGCATTTCTAGTCTTTCCGGCGCGCGGGCCTAAGACTCTCATTAGGCGCTCCAACAAAACCTAAACCAGGCTTCCAAGTCGGACGGACCTAACGCAGGTACGGATCAGCCACCCCCCGTTGCTCAAGTCGCCGAGCCACCTCGAATACGGAAGTATCCATGGCATTTTATAGGCGCGGGTCGGTTTCACCTTTCCTGTTCGGCAATCTGCCTTTTCAACGAGTTGCAGCCCAACGGCTCAACTACTCACAAAGTGGCAACGCACGGCCACAAGAGTTGCCGCCAACCCTCTTCATTTCCTGGACATCGTCCAGTACTTCCTGCCGCACTAAGCAACAGGTAGGAACAAGGCATCACAAGCCATTATCACGGAGCCTTCTCCGATATGCAAACAAGCATCACCAATCCAGATTCCATCCAGATGGGCTTCACATAGCATGCCTAGAGCCGTACTCCAATTCCGGCCTCTAACAAGGGGGACTTCACATATCTACCCCAAGGGACACCACAACCCACCGCACACTCGCGGGGAAGGGTTTTCCCTATGCAATGCAGAAAAGAAGGACTTCACATGTCCAAGGAGGGAGATCGTTACCCTTGTCGATCTCTTCGGTGCCATCGAAAACTAGCCGGTGAGAAAGAACCGCAGCAGCCTTGCCTTCACAACGCCGGCTTCGGATCACGAATCGGACCACGGGAGCTCCGCCGGTGGCTTGCTCTCCTCCTCCTTCTTCTCTTCCTCTCTCTTTCTCTCTTCCTTAAGCCAAATGAAGAATGACCTCTTCATTCCTCTCTTCTCGTAATAACCCAGCCAGGAAACCACCTGGACCCTTGGATCAAAAGAGAGAAAACTGAACGGCCACGAGTTTCCCAAAACTTCACTTTTTGGCCGACACGGCCTGTGACACGCCCGTGTCACAGGCCGTGTACCCCTTAAGCGGTACACACAGCTTGAACCGACTGAACAACACGGGTCATCGACACGCCCGTGTCGGACCTGACACGCCCGTGTCAAACCTGAGACACGCCCGTGTCTCCTGCTCCATCGAGCTGCAACCAGTACACGGGTCGGAACACGGCAGCTGACACGCCCGTGTCCAGCCTGACACGCCCGTGTTCCCGGCCGTGTTCAAGGCCGTGTCCGGCTCTGACTTGAATAGGCCAAATTCGCAAAATAAATCGAACACGCCCTGGGACACGCCCGTGTCCCAGGCCGTGTACACCCGACACGCCCTGGGACACGCCCGTGTCCCAGGCCGTGTAACCTGACCTGCTACTCAAACTTCAAGTTGAGTCTTTTTGGGCCTTTTTGGGGTGTTACAATCCTCTCCCCCTTAACAAAATTTCGTCCCGAAATTTGCACGGTATGGAAACAAAACCAGCAATGCTATAACTCTGTTATAACAAAAATACACGGTCTACAGTTTATACAAATAACTCGGGAAACTCAGCTCGCATGGTCTGCTCTCGCTCCCATGTTAGCTCTTCACGGCCACAATTGTCCCATCGGACCTTGACCATCCCGATCACTTTGTTCCGCAACTGTTTCTCGGCTCGATCCTCGATCCGAATGGGTCTAACCCTCGTCGTTAGCCCATACTCGATCGGTACCCGATCAGCCTCCACTACTTGAGCTGGATCCGTTACCGCCTTACGAAGGACTGAGATGTGAAACACATCATGTAATCCACCCAAGTCCGCTGAAAGTGCTAGTCGATAAGCAGCCTCCCCAACTCGCTCCACCACCTCAAACGGACCAAGATACCTCGGACTTAGCTTTTTCAAACGCCGAATCCTGGACACACCTTTGAAGGGTTTGATCTTCAAATATACCCAATCACCCACCGCGAACTCCACGTTCCGGTGCTTGGCATTGTAGTACTTTGCTTGACGATCTTGGGCTATTAATAGCCTCTCCCGAATAGAGCGTATGAGCGAAGTAGCTTCTTCGACTTCCTTTTTCCCACTCAGCTTCGATTCGCCTGCTTCTGCCCAAGCTAAGGGTGTACGGCATTTCCGACCATACAACGCCTCAAATGGTGCCATACCAATACTCGCTTGGTAGCTATTATTATCGGCAAATTCGACGAGAAATATATACTCTTCCCATCTCTTACCAAAGTCTAGGGCGCACATGCGGAGCATGTCTTCCATCGTCCTGTTGGTTCGTTCAGTCTGGCCATCCGTTTGGGGATGAAAGGCCGTACTAAACGCTAATTTTGTACCCAACATTTGATGAACGAGCCGCCAATCATTCGATGTGAACCGCCCATCACGGTCACTAACGATGCTCCGAGGAACACCGTGCAGTCGAACAACCTGCTCCACATACAGCTTGGCCAAGGTTTCCACTGAATCGTCTCTTCTGTTTGGAAGGAAGTGCGCCACTTTCGTCAACCGGTCCACAATCACCCAGATTGAATCATGACCGCGTTGAGATCTCGGCAACCCGTGCACAAAATCCATCGAAATATCATCGAACTTCCACTCCAGAATAGGTAACGACTTCAGGAAACCGCCAGGCTTCTGGCATTCTGCTTTCACCAACGCACAGGTGTTGCATTTCGCCACATAACGAGCCACATCTTTCTTTAGTCCGGGCCACCAGAACAGCTTTTTCATGTCCCTGTACATCTTTGTGCTCCCTGGGTGAACTGAGTACTTTGCAAAGTGCGCTTCGTACATCAACTCTTCCCTCAGTTTACCCACACTTGGGACGCACACTCGACCATTTCTCCGTAACAACCCGTTATCCCAAGAGAATTGATCATCCGGCCCATCTTTAGCATAGCGCTGGAGACTTTCATCAAGCTCCGTTGCTCGCCGAACTCTGTCCGTAAGGTCATACTGCACCTCCGTCCAGTTCAAGCACGCATTGGTTGACGCACCCTTGTCAACACACGATATCTCCAATGCTTCCAATTCCTGGATCAAACGCTGATCATGCCTCTGCAACCAGCTTGCCCGTACCGGAGTCTTCCGACTCAAAGCATCAGCGACCACATTTCCCTTCACGGGAGTATAGTGAATCTCGAAGGTGTAGTCCCCGAGGAACTCCATCCATCTTCGTTGTCGCATATTCAAATCCTTCTGATCCAACAAATACTTTAGGCTCTTGTGATCCGTATAGATATCCACTTTGACGCCATATAGATAGTGCCGCCACAACTTGAGCGCAAAGATTACCGCCGCCAACTCCAAATCATGGACGGGGTAATTCCGCTCATGCACTTTCAACTGACGCGAGCCATAAGCAATCACTTTCCCAAACTGTAAAAGAACGCAGCCTAAGCCGCTCCCTGATGCATCACTATAGATCTCATACCCATCGGTACCACATGGCGATGTCAACACAGGCGCCGTGGTCAAACGACTCTTCAAGTCTTCAAAAGCTCGCCCGCACTCCGGCGTCCAAATGAACTTTTGATCTTTTCTCGTCAGCGTGGTGAGAGGTAAAGCAATCCGTGAGAAGTTTTCCACAAACCGTCTATAGTAGCCCGCAAGTCCAAGGAAGCTCCTGACCTCGGCCACTGAAGACATCACTGGCCAATCTCGGATGGCACTTATCTTCAACGGATCCACCGCGATACCCTCTCTGCTTACCACATGGCCTAGAAAGGCTACTGAAGAGAGCCAGAACTCGCACTTTGAGAACTTGGCAAAAAGCTTGTTCCTCCGCAGGGTATGCAAGACCAACCGCAAATGGTTTGCGTGAACTTCTTCCGACTGAGAGTATACTAAGATGTCATCGATAAACACAATAACAAACAAATCCAAGTACTCTCGGAACGTTCGATGCATTAGGTCCATAAATACCGAAGGCGCATTACATAGGCCAAACGGCATCACCGTGAACTCATAATGCCCGTAGCGTGTTCCAAACGCTGTCTTGGGAATGTCACCTTCCCGAATCCTTAGCTGATAATATCCCGATTTCAAATCCAACTTGGAATAGACCGTTGATCCCGCCAGCTGATCAAAGAGGTCATCAATCCTCGGAATCGGATATTTGTTTTTCTCCGTCAGCTTATTCAACTCGCGGTAGTCAATACACAACCGTAAGCTACCGTCTTTCTTTTTCACAAAGAGAACAGGCGCGCTCCAAGGTGACATACTTGGGCGTATATAACCCTGCTCCAACAACTCTTGCAATTGGACTTTCAACTCAGCCATCTCTTTTGGCGCGACACGATATGGAGAGCGGGCCACAGGTTTCGCACCTGGCACCAACTCAATAGAGAAGTCAATCTCCCGCTGGGGTGGTAACCCAGGAAGATCTTTAGGAAACACATCGGCAAACTCTGACACAACTGGCACTTCACCGACACTGGCCTTTGGCTCAACAGCCTGAATTAGCGTGAAGAATAACTCCGCACCCTTCCGAACAGCATTGACGACTTGGAGTGCAGATAACAACGTTCCGCCAACTCCTCGCATACCAGCGAACTTCGTCACAAGCCCGGTATTCTGTCCCAGTGTAATCTCCTTGGAGTTGCAATCAATAAAGGCACGCTGCTCCGAGAGCCAGTCCATACCAAAGATCACATCAAACTCCGATAACGGTAGCACAGCTGCACTCAAACCGAAATCCCGACTTCCTATTTGCACATCCACATCGCAAGCCCTATCCGCAAGCATCACACAGCCATTCGGCAATAGCACCCTTGTACTATCCACCGACACATGACTTGGTACCCCAATGCGAGATACGAAATCCTCAGACAGAAAAGAATGCGAAGCACCCGTATCAAACAGGGCTCTCGCTAAATTATTCCGAATCAGGACAAAGCCTGCAGCACGCACACATCATGCACAAGCTAAACATAACCAAAACCAAAAGCACAGCAAGTAAACTAACTCAACTCGTACCTGTGACAACGTCACTTTGCTTAATCGCTTCCTGTTGGCCAAGTTGATAGATTCGGGGCTGCGCCTGGGAAGCAGAGGAATCCACCACCGCTTTGCCCTTCTCAGCATACGACGCACCCGTCTTCTTGTCCCCTTTGGGCTGCACAACCCGACAGTCACGAGCTATATGCCCCACCCGGCCACAGTTATAGCATGTACGAGCATCCGGCCTTGATGTCGCTCCCGACACCACGGTCGTAGTCACTTGCCCAGATGGCTTGGACCTCTTGCCCCCTTTCTTCTGGTAAAACGACTTGCCTGGGCGAGGTGCTTGAAACTCTGGCTTAGACACCACCAAGCCCTTATTCCCTTGCACTCGCCTCATGTCCTTCTCCAACGCGCACGCAGTATCAACCAACGCCTGAAACCCTTGGCTCACAGAACTCGAAAGCAGGAATCGTAACTCATCCCGCAATCCTTCATAGAACCGATTCGTTTTCCTTTGGTCATCCGCGAAGATTGTTCCCGCATATCGTCCCAACCTGGTAAACTCGTGCAAGTAGATATCCACACTATCGTCCCCTTGCTTTAACCGTTGGAACTAATTTTCCATAGCAATACGTTGCGCCGCTGGGACATGTTTCGCCAGAAATATCCGAGAGAACTCCTCAATCGACACTTGTGTTAGTTGCCTGCCCGCCAAATGGTGTAGCTCAACCTCGTCCCACCACAACCGCGCCTCCCCTTCAAGCATGAAGGTGGCTAAGGTGACCTTGAGAGTTTCCTCCGCCCTGATCGCTGTCATTATCCTCTTGACACGCGATAACCAATCTTCCGCCTGCGTTGGGGATCCCATTCCTGCAAACGTAGGAGGACTGAAGCTCATGAATTGCTTCAACTGTCGGTCAGCTGCTCGTGGATCTACAGCCTCAACCGGCTCGGGTCTTACATCAACACGAACTGGCACTACCGCCGGCTGCGCTTGCCCGGTCGGCTGAATCATGGCAAATAGCGCCTCAGCCACTAAGCAAACAGTCTCCGCAGATGGAGGAGGTGTTGGCACCTCAGCTGGTGCCGCACTCTCATCAGAACGCTGGGGCTCAGACTGCCCAGCACCACTACGTGTCACCTATAGGTGGACAAGACACACATTAGCGAACGTATGCAAGCAAAACAACATAAAAAGGAACGCGCAGATTCCTCAAACAAGATTTTGTACATTCCTTAATGGACATTCCAGAGTTCATTAGCGTTACAGCAGGTCGCACAAACACGTGCTCGCCACCCCACAAAAGAATTCGACCACGAATTCGAAAGAGGAAGACCGATAAAAGCTGATACCAAAACCCACAGGTCGGAGGATCGAAACCTCCCTCTGATACCAAAATGTAACGACCCCATCCGTTAAATGACGTATAGTAGAAGGTCCGGCCGGGGCCCCACACTATATGCCACAAACAAACGGTGAGGTCACAGGATAATACCAAACCAAATACGAATCCTAACTCAGAGCATTCTAGCGGAAGCTTTAAGTTACAACTTTGAACTCTTAACCGGAATGTCCATATATATAAAACCACCTTTATATATAAATACCACGGAATGTACACAACCACAAGAGTTTGGCCTTAAGGCCTTACAGTTCCTCTGAACATACATCATGTTTTACAAACCTCGGCGCGCAGGCCGGCCATACATGAGTAAAAAGAGAAAACAAAACAAAGCCATTCGCTTAGCCTTCCAGGCTAGCCGCAGCAGCAGCAGCAACAGCAGTAGGGCTTCAGCCCATCATTTACCACTTGGCTCTCCAGCACCTGCACGGGAAAAATCCACCCAACCGGTGGTAAACAATGCAACGGTCAGCATTCAGCTGACCCAATTATAACAATCCTACCCCTTTCTCGGGGCATGAGCATTCTTTCCCTGCAAGCATGGCATCATCAATAGCAACTATGTGCGCGCAGGCACATTCAAGCCATCACAACCATCGGCCACCCGGCCCGACAGTCCGTGCACTCAGGGCACATTTTCGGTGTACCGGAATACCAGGGTCAACACCACCGTCTACACGGTATTTGAGCATTTCTAGTTTTTCCGGCGCGCGGGCCTAAGACTCTCATTAGGCGCTCCAACAAAACCTAAACCAGGCTTCCAAGTCGGACGGACCTAACGCAGGTACGGATCAGCCACCCCCCGTTGCTCAAGTCGCCGAGCCACCTCGAATACGGAAGTATCCATGGCATTTTATAGGCGCGGGTCGGTTTCACCTTTCCTGTTCGGCAATCTGCCTTTTCAACGAGTTGCAGCCCAACGGCTCAACTACTCACAAAGTGGCAACGCACGGCCACAAGAGTTGCCGCCAACCCTCTTCATTTCCTGGACATCGTCCAGTACTTCCTGCCGCACTAAGCAACAGGTAGGAACAAGGCATCACAAGCCATTATCACGGAGCCTTCTCCGATATGCAAACAAGCATCACCAATCCAGATTCCATCCAGATGGGCTTCACACAGCATGCCTAGAGCCGTACTCCAATTCCGGCCTCTAACAAGGGGGACTTCACATATCTACCCCAAGGGACACCACAACCCACCGCACACTCGCGGGGAAGGGTTTTCCCTATGCAATGCAGAAAAGAAGGACTTCACATGTCCAAGGAGGGAGATCGTTACCCTTGTCGATCTCTTCGGTGCCATCGAAAACTAGCCGGTGAGAAAGAACCGCAGCAGCCTTGCCTTCACAACGCCGGCTTCGGATCACGAATCGGACCACGGGAGCTCCGCCGGTGGCTTGCTCTCCTCCTCCTTCTTCTCTTCCTCTCTCTTTCTCTCTTCCTTAAGCCAAATGAAGAATGACCTCTTCATTCCTCTCTTCTCGTAATAACCCAGCCAGGAAACCACCTGGACCCTTGGATCAAAAGAGAGAAAACTGAACGGCCACGAGTTTCCCAAAACTTCACTTTTTGGCCGACACGGCCTGTGACACGCCCGTGTCACAGGCCGTGTACCCCTTAAGCGGTACACACAGCTTGAACCGACTGAACAACACGGGTCATCGACACGCCCGTGTCGGACCTGACACGCCCGTGTCAAACCTGAGACACGCCCGTGTCTCCTGCTCCATCGAGCTGCAACCAGTACACGGGTCGGAACACGGCAGCTGACACGCCCGTGTCCAGCCTGACACGCCCGTGTTCCCGGCCGTGTTCAAGGCCGTGTCCGGCTCTGACTTGAATAGGCCAAATTCGCAAAATAAATCGAACACGCCCTGGGACACGCCCGTGTCCCAGGCCGTGTACACCCGACACGCCCTGGGACATGCCCGTGTCCCAGGCCGTGTAACCTGACCTGCTACTCAAACTTCAAGTTGAGTCTTTTTGGGCCTTTTTGGGGTGTTACAAGCCTAGTGAAATATGAAAACCCACAAATGAACACAATACTCTAGAAATATTGATTCATTATAATAAAACCGCATAGATAAATCATAGATGGTTCATTACTATAATTTTGATGAAATAATAAGATACTTGGAAACATTCACAGGTCTAAAACCAACATGAAATAATGTAGTATACCCTGCTCTAAACAGATAACCGCCCTTGCATACCCTCTCACACAATTTCCTATCTCTTACTATGTTTCTTATCATCAACTTAACGTACATGTTTGCTCTAAAGTTTGTTACTATTTGGACACTCACTCCTCGCCTAACTCGGTATGGTTGTGGATATTATTTTGTTTTTCTTAGGTGGTATGTTATTGCATTAATTAGAGGAATCAAATACACTAATCTCAAATCAGAAGTGGACTTCGGTTCTCTTACCGCCTTACATGTGACTTGTTGGTTATAATTGGGCATTCATTGTAAAATAAAATTCTTATGGAAAAATCACATGACTCAAATCTTATCTCTACTCTGCCTATTTAAGAAGTTTCATTATGGTCTAAAACAATCACCACATACATGGTTTGCAAATTCAGTATTGTGTGCTCCACAAAATTGTTTTTACCAAAAGTGGCACAGATACATCACTCTTCATTCATAAGAAACCCTAAGGGCTCGTTCAGTCCCTAGGTTTTGGAATTGAGGAGTTGGAATTCAACCAATTCCTGATGGCGTGCAGAATTGAGCATCAGGAATTGAAATTTGATAATTTTGCAATTTGACTGCAGAATGAAATTTTAATCTAGAATTTGAACTAACACATGGATTGATGAACGGAAACAAAGCAAATCCCAAGCCTATAATCTAAAAATCCCAAGCCATACTTTAAAAAAATATAAAAACCCTAATTCTAAAATCTAAGATCCTCTTTACTAGAACTGAATTAACAATAGCATGTGTTTAAAGCATCATGCAAATAATAATTTGATAATGTCATAATCAAAAAAATTAATAATTATTATCATCTAAGAAGAACAAAAGTAGAAAGCAACTGATGAAATAAACGCAGGAGGGTAGTCAGGCTAGAACAAGAGCATAAAAAAGAATTAAGAGAAGAAGAAGTGGGCAGATGGATGAGAGATGTTCATGGAGGAGTTGTCGAGTGGCGTCAGATCGATAGAGGAAAAAATGCAGACTAATCGTCGCATTTGACAAAGAAGAAGACAAAAGAGGAGTGGGAAAAGGGAGTGTTTACCACTGGAGGCAGATCGAGGGAGGGCGATTGGTGGCAAATTGAATAAGCGGCGACAAATCTAGGAAGAAATCGTGCGACAGGTTTAAGTTATCAGTCTTTTTCTCCTCACCAAAGACCAAATAAACTGAGCGATAATTTAACACTCCAGATTTCCTATCATTGGAAAACAACTGCAGTCGGCAAAAGCATGCAGTCAGCAAAAGCATGCAGCCGACAAAAGGATGCAGTCAACAAAAGCATGCAGTCGACAAAAGCATGCAGTTAACAAACTGATGCAGTCGATAAATGCTACAATCGATAAGCCGATGCAGTCGATAAATGATGCAGTCGACACAACCAGTGCTAAAGGAGCATAAGCAGTGAGTCGGTTCTTAAGAGGCCTTGTTGTCACAGAACATAGGCAGAGGATAGCCATAGACCTCTCCTAGGTCAAGCATGAGAGCCCGCAACCATTTTAACTCACACGTGGTTGACGCCATACTCCGATATTCGGCTTTTGCACTGGACCTTGAGACAGCAGACTGCTTCTTGCTCTTTCAGCTCATAAGATTACCTCCAACAAATGTGCAAAAACCTGATGTAGATTTATGGTCACCTTTATCATCCGCATAGCTTGAGTCTGAGTAGGCTTCAACTCTCAGATGACCATGCTTCTGAAAGAGTAGCCCTTTTCCCGGTACTGCTTTGACATACTCTAGTATCTTCAAGGCAGATTGAAGATGACAGTCCCTGGGAGCTTACATGAACTGACTGACCTTGCCTACAGCATAGGCGATGTCGGTTCTAGTCACCATGAGATAAATGAGTTTGCCCACCAGACGTCTATACCTCGTGGCATCGGATATAAGAGGTGAGTCATCTGTCCATGTTTTGTCCTCTCCAGTAGCCATGGGATACCGGGCCGATTTGGCACCGGTCAATCCTGCCTCTTGTAGAAGATCAAGAGCATACTTCCGTTGGGAGAGAACCAACGAGTCGGGCTTCCGAGAGATTTTTATCCCCAAAAAATATTTCGGGGAGCCCATATCCTTCGTGACTAGGTGTTGATGGAGGTGTTTCTTTGTCAAGTCCACCCCAGCCTGGTCATGGCCAATAAGAAGAATATCATCCACATACACCGCCAAAACCATAAGGCCCGATGCGGTTTTGCGAATAAACAATGAGTGATTGGTCGAACTTCTTGTAAAGCCAATGGCAGCCACAATGCCACTAAACTTGTTGAACCATGCACGAGGGCTCTGTTTTAGGCCGTAGATGGCCTTCTTCAACTGGCATACTCGTGTCACCCCCTGAGCAACATACCCAGGAGGTTGCTCCATGTAGACGTCCTCCCTAAGATCCCCATAGAGAAAGGCATTCTTGACATCAAGCTGGGAAATAGCCCAATCCTTGTTGATGGCCACAGAGAGAAGAACACGGATGGTGCTGAGGAGAGCAACTGGGGAGAAAGTATCAAAGTAGTCAACTCCATAAGTCTGAGTAAAGCCTTTGGCCACCAGCCAGGCCTTGTAGCGTTCCAAAGTGCCGTCTGGGCGAAACTTCAAAACAAACACCCAGCGACAGCCAACCACATCAGTACCTACTGGTGGAGGAACAAGGCTCCAGGTATTCCTTTCAGTAAGAGTGGCGATTTCCTCATCCATGGCAGATTTCTAATGAGGAATAACAAGAGCCTACTAGTAGGTACTAGGAGTGGTAATAGCCCAGATAGCCAAAGCAAAACACCTGCGAGAAGGAGTAAGCCAATCATAGAAAACAATAGCCGCAAGCGAGTGTTGGGTACACGCCCGCACCCCTTTGCAAAGAGCAATGGGAAGATACAGGTTGACTCGTGTCTCAGGGACCGGAGCGTCCGTGGCGGAGAAAGCTGGCCTGGGACTAGAGAGAGATGGCTGCGGAGAAGGGGGTATAACAGAGAGAGGAGGAGATGGCGGAGGATATGATATAGGAGGGGAGATGTTGATATGCGTGGAAGGAATACAGAGTGATGGTGGAGAGTTAGAGACATCAAGAGGAAGGGGGGATTGAGAAGAGAAGTAGGACGCATTCTCGAAGAAGGTGATGTTCGTGGAGACAAACTGTTTGCGCAAAACTAGGTCAAAGCAACAATAGCCTTTTTTAGTGGTCGAGTAACCCAAAAAGACACATTTTGTTGAATGTGGGGAAAGCTTGTCACGGGTAGCGGAAGGAGCATGCACAAAAGCCGTACACCCAAAGATACGGAGAGGGAGAGGAAAGGGTTCCTTGCCCGGGTAGAGAATGGAGAAGGGGGTCTTGCCATGGAGAACCGTGGAGGGAATGCGATTGATGAGATAGCAGGCGAGGAGAACAGCATAGCCCCAGTAGGAGCGAGGCACCTACATCTACGTCATGAGAGTGCGAGCGACATCGAGAAGATGATGGTTTTTACGCTCCGCCAACCCATTTTGCTGGGAGGTATAAACACAGCTGCTCTGATTAATATGACCATGTTGCATACAAAAATAGGAGAACTCATGACTGAGACACTCTTTAGCATTATCAAAGCGAAGTACTTTAATAGAAAGATCAAACTGAGTTTTAATCATTTAATAAAAAGATTGTCATACAGAAAGTAGTTCAGAGCGATCTTTTAATAGATACACCCAGGTACATCTAGAGAAATCATCAATAAAAGTTACAAAGTACGAACTACCCCGACCAACAGTGAGAGTAGGAGCAGGACCCCAGACATCAGAATGAATGAGATCAAACGGGCGAGAGGAACCACTGCCTTGCTTCGGTGGGAAGAAGGAGTGGTGATGTTTGCCAAGCTGACACACATCACAGTCGAGCGGAGTACTGGTGTGAGGTAAGTGGGGCAGAAGCTAATGAAGAATCTGAGGAGGAGGATGTCCAAGGCAAAGATGCCATTAAAGCAGATCGGTAGAAGAGGAAGAGAAGGCTGACAGAGCGGAAACGTTGTCGAGGAAGTAGAGGTCGCCGCTCTCAGTCCCAGTAGAAATTTTCCGTTGGGTCCTCGGGTCCTAAAAATAACAAGAAGTAGGAGTGAATAAGACAGAGCACTGAAGTTTCTTGCATAAAGTAGTAATGGATAATAAGTTGCAAGGGAACTTCAGGACATAGAGGGTGTCCGCTAAGCGAAGCGACGGAGTGACTTGAACCGTGCCCGTCCCATGAACCGGGGATGGTGAACCATCCGCAACAAGAACCGGGGGTAACTGATCATGCGTTTATAGGAGAGAGAAGCATTGAGGATTGCCGGTCATGTGATTTGTAGCACCAGAGTCAATCAGCCATTTACCTTGGGTAACGACGTGAGCACTACCTGAGGTCATGGCCATAGAGGCAGATGGCCGAGAGGAGGCGAAGGTTGAGGAAGATGTGTCACCAGAAGAGAGAAGATGAGGATGTTTCTGCCAGCAGCGGTCAACAGAATGGTCGGTACGACCACAGTGAGAGCAAAGGAATCTGGACGAACCGCGCCCGCCAGACTAGCTGCGGCCACTAGGGCCACCCCGCAAAGAATGGTGAGCATAGGAGTCCTATGGAGGAGGGGAGGACAATAGAGGGCGCTGGAGTAGCGAAGTAACAGTGGCGATGCGTGCCGTAGTGGCATCCAAGGTGGGAGACTCTGTTTCGCCCAAGATCTACTGGCGGATCATATCAAAAGACTCGGGGAGTCGGAGAAGATAACAAACAACTCGGAGCTCCTAGAAGTGTTTATGCTGCTCGGCCAAGTCCGCGGAGAAGGGGCGATTCTGGAGGATCTCGGCACCAAGAGCCTGAACTTGCTGATAAGCCGCAGCAGGAGAAATGGAAGGACGAGCGAAGAGGTCCGCATAGAGAGTATAAATGCGAGATGTCTGGGCCCCCTTCGAGTAGGGAGCAGCAAGGTGAAGCCATGCGGCCTTGACCGTCTCATCATGGCGTATGATGGGAAGGCATTCATTAGAGAGGTTGTTTGCATGCCAAGTGCGGACAAGGGCATCACTCGCATCCCAGTCCTCAAATTGAGCAGAGTCTTAAGGAGGAGGGTCATCGGTGAGGTGATGACGTTTGCGCTGAGAGCGAAGGAGAAAGGTGAAAGAGACGCTCCAATCCGGATAATCGGAACCAACAAGTTTAGAAACTGTGCCAAGGTTTTCGGAAGGAGTAGGAGGAGGAGGAGGAGCCGGATTGGCGACAGGAGTGGTGGCAATTGAAGTCTCAGAAGGAGCCATAGGAGAAAGTAACGAGAATCCGCGCGGTTAGGAAACAGGAGCTCGACAGTGGTCACGATGTCAGACACCAGCGGCCAGAATAGCCACGACCAAGACGCAGAACAAAGCAGAGGGAAAGAAGTCGAGCGGCTAGAAGGTATCCCGCACAAACAGAAGGACGATCTGCTTGGAGACAAACAGATCGCGGCGATAGGTCGCGGCGAGTAAGCACAGGTCCCGGCGAGAAGACGGGGAAACAAAGAGGTCATGCACACACAGGGCAACGATAAGGAGAGAAGGAAGCCGCGCGAACAGGGCATAAGCCGGCGGAAGAAACAATCCGCGAGGACAGGTCGCGAGAAGAAGCAAGTCGCGCGGTTAGGGCACGCGGTTAGAGAGGCCGGACAGAATCATGAGGAGATCGAGTGCTCTGATACCATGTGAAAGTAGCAAACAAACGACTCAAAAACAAGCCGTAAACTTGAACAATTGAAATTTTTATTATTCAAAAAGATATCATTTACAAAGGTATGACCTCCCTTTTATAGAATGGAGGAGAGAGGAGAGAGTACAAACTAACAATGTGGGACTAAAGCTATACAGAATCTGAGCGGCTAGAACAACAGACCGAACAGGCCGCGCAGTTAGACAATGTGCTAACCGCTCGGCAATACTAGAAGCAAGAGAGGGAGATGCAGTAGGAGACTGCTAAACCGCCCGGTTTCCAAGCCACCGGAGATAAATCGCTAGACCGCCGGACTACAAACAGCAACAGCCTGGATATCAAACCGCTAGAGAGTAACCTCTACATCGTGCGGTCTACAACCCGTCAGGCTTAAACCGCCAGACCGCCCGATCTCATACTTCAACAGATTCCAACCATAGGAGGAGCTTCAAATTTTCGGGCCGAAGGAGATTTGATGCAGGCTCACACGTTTGACACCAAATAGATCTACGGACTAGGACGAATACTTCTCCATAATCCAAATCCTATATTCGCACAATCGCTCTACGCGGCACCACGTTAATTAATTCTATCAATTATATGTTAGCGTACGGGTAGCCAAATCGATTAGGATCGAATAGAGGCGATATGCCAATATTCTTTCCGGCTAAAAGGACATACCCGGTCAGAACGAGCGGTGTTGTACCAAAAGAGATTTACCAAATAAAATACGATTCGGAAAAGGCAGATCTCTCCCAACAAAAGAAAACGAAGCTTCGCCAAATCTTTCTCAAAATTAAAAAAGATTAAGAGGGACAACAAAAGCAATTGAAAGATCACAACGATATAATTTCTATTGCTATAAAAAATTCAACACTAAGAACCTTCCACCACATGAATTAATCTAGGAAGAGAAACACACAATCGGTAGAAAGGATTCGTTACCCTATCGAAATGGATGATTCTGATTTCTCTACTTGGATCATTCTTCAACGGCTCCACCAGAGTCACGCCGGTTGGAGAGAAACTTGTCCGCCTTCGTCGCGTCACGCTGGAGTTGGAATCCACAAAGGAAATATTTGTTGTGGCCGATTTCTTCAAGGAGGTGGGTTGAATGGTTGCTTTGTTGGAGGTCAGTTTTGGGAGAGGATGATGGGGGAAGGTGGCCGAGCCACTAATAGGGGGGAGATAGAGAGGGGCGATGGCCAAGAGAGAGAGGAGGGAGGAGGCTGAATTTTGCAAGGGGGGAAGGAAAGATCTCAAAAGATTTTAGGGGGGATTATTTTCTTATTCTTCTTCTCTCTAATCAATCCTTAATGACATGGCTATATATAGCCTACACCACTCAATCTCCCTCCATTCAAAATTCAAAATTCAAATTGAAAATATGATGGTTATATGCACTCATCATAACACATGAAATGAAATAATTAAAACAACACATGATGGTTATGAGCACCCATCATTACACATGAAATAAAAATTAAAACAAACATAAAAATAACTTAATAATTATTAATAAATTATTAATAATTATTGATAAATTGGTTTGCGCCCCGGGAGGATATTATGGCGACGCTCCACATGGTCTTCACGACGCCTCAAATCTTTATTTGAAGGCGGAGAAAGTTCTTCTATAAGCATGTCATCACCGTCTTCAATATGTTGAGGGCCGTCGTCTCCATCGATCCTTCCCCGCTCAAAAGTATTCATCAACGATGAGTTGGTCTGAAAGTACCGGTGTAGGAGAGCATCATCCCAAAGAAACACATAGCGGCAAACAACACCACTTGGAGAAGAGAGCACTTCAACCTGGAGTATCCTGTCATGCAAAAAGGTGGTCCTAGAG
The DNA here is from genome assembly GCA_039513925.1 of Platanthera zijinensis. Lineage (NCBI taxonomy): Eukaryota > Viridiplantae > Streptophyta > Magnoliopsida > Asparagales > Orchidaceae > Platanthera > Platanthera zijinensis. The sequence goes on along the minus strand of CM077084.1, from coordinate 49,494,402 downwards.
AACCTCGGAAAAGCAATAGGCCATAAAGGATAACAAATTTCTACATCAACAACCAACGTACCTCCAGTGAAGACCGATGAAGAGAGCGATCCAGACATAAACTCACTACCCAAACCATAAGAAAACAAAGTGGACCCAAACAGACAGGAAGATAATTCAAGTGGTGGAGAAACATATAGCGTTAAATTAGAAACATTAAAAACAGTGGTAATTTCCCAATCAGTGGATAACTTCAAATGATATGCGTATTCTCCTTATTTCATTAATATCCAAAAAAGGTCCAGTTCGCCAACTCACCAACTTTCTATAGTGCCCAAAGGCAACCGTTTAGGGACGAGACGCACCACAACTAAATCACAAATCATATAGTGAGACGCTCTTTTATGTAAGCTAGCATGAACTTGATAAGATATAATTTGTATGCCTAGCATTTCACTAATGTGCTTATATAAAACGTGATCATGATGAGCATAAACTTGTGCAAGCTTATTTAATATATTCGGTGGAGGTAACGGAACTAAATAAGGTGGCACCAACAGAACTAAATAACGTGGCACCAGCGGAACTACATCAGGTGGCACCTGAAAGACTTAATTCAAGAGCCTAAGCACCTAGAGGGGGGGGGGTGAATAGGTTCTAATTTTTACTTTAATATTTTAGGTAATTAAACAGATCTTGCTTGGCACAAACAAAAAAAACATAGCACAGAACATTCACAGCACAGAGAACACCAGATTTATAGTGGTTCCCCAAGATATGAGTACGTCCACTTTTCCCCTTCGCCTATCCAGTAGAGTACTGGATTCAACCTAACTTTTTTCCTCTTTCTCAGATCCAAAGATCCTACAACTCAGAACCAAAATGGTTCCTACACCTCAGACTTTTGCAAGTCCTACCTCAGATCCTTCCCAGAATCTTACCTCAGGCCTCAGCCCTTATCTCTAGGCTTACAACTCAGACTTTTGCAAGTCCTACCACTAAGGCTCACAACCCTATCTCAGCCTTTATAATTATAGGCATACAGCTCAGATCTACAACAGATCCTACAAGAAATTGTGTAATAAAAGAGATACAAAAGATATCACCAGATAGGTCCCTCTATTGATTTTTTTCTTGATCAGTTCTTAATCTTCAGTCCCAAGCAGACTTAACTGTTTCAAAGCTTCTTGATAGAACAAAATAAGGTTGGACTGTTCTTGATGTAGAAGTTGATCCACTCTCAGCTCCTTCCTTGAATTCAAAATGAGATCTGAATCTTCTCTGCACACTATTCTGGATCTGCCTTCTTAAAGGGTTTCCCATTTTCTTGTTGTGAATTTTCTCTCTCTTAGTTGATGGCTTTTCTGGCCTTCACTGTGTTGTTTTTGGTTGTTAAGGATCAGCCCTTTATATAGAGATTCCTCATGGTTACCGGCAGATCCAGTTTGTAACAACCTTCTAATAGTTCTGACAAAGGTGTCAGACCTGTTTGTAGTGATAGTTGTCGACCCACCAATCATGACAGTTGATTCCTTAGATGTTCTATAACTCAGCACAATCCACTCAGCAATCTGCTTCACATGTGTCGACACAAGTAGACAAAGTGTCGACACAAGTCTTGATGATGTCGACACTAAACTCCAAGTGTCTACACAGTCATTCTTCTTCTCCTTGACACATCTTCTATTTGTATGTGTCGACACAAGTTCAGTGTGTCGACACAACTGCTCTTGGTCTCGACATAACTGCTGCAGACAGATGGCGTTGAGTGTATGTCCAGCTATCGAAACAAGCCTTCAAACCAAGTATAACTGTTACCGTAAAATGGCGTTGAGTGTGTGTCTAGCTGTTGTTGTAAGACGACGTTGAGTGTGTGTCTAGCTGTCGACACACACCTTCTTGATCAGGTGTTGACACAATTCCTGAGTGTCAACACATGTCTTTCTTCTACTGTGGACATAACTCCTGGGTATCGACATAGCCTCTGCTTTAGGTGACGACACAATGCCTTTGGTGTCGACACAATTCTGGGTGTCTACACAACTATTTCTTTAGGTGTCGACACAACTTCGTTAGGTGTCGACATAATTCCTGCCTTAGGTGTCGATACAATTCTAGGTGTCGACACAGCTTTACTTCTAGTGTCGACACTTGTACTTAGAATATTTTTCTTCCACTTCTTAAACCTGCACAAAGAAACTTAAAACATCCATCAAATACGTATTGATGTATATCATTGACTAAGATGAGGCTTCTCCAAATCTGGTACATACTTCCAGTGTACCCAACAATCTCCCTCTATTTGGAGAAGTCATAACCCTTAGTCAAAGATATACACCTCTCATGACAAAACACATAAGACATAGATGTACATACCTTCCAGTGCAAGTAAACATTCAAACAATGTAAAACAATCTAAAATAAACACTAAAACTGATTTTATTAAGCATAAAATATTTGTTTTACATGTTTTTTCTTAGAGCAAAAATCAAAAAGTTACATTGTTTCTTATCATAAGCCTATCTATCCTAAGATTTGCTAGGCTCCCTTATTATAATGCCTTGACCAGACTTTATCTTTGCCTTCACAGCTGGTTCTGTATCTTCAGCATGCTTCTTTCCTTTAAGATCCTTTTTCTTTAGTTCTTCAGCTTTATTCTTTGCCTTTCAAAGTAGTGAAAGGGCTTAGGAAAATACTTGATGGGCTCTATAGCATTTGCAGGTAGCTTCCCAGCTTTTGCACTCCTCCTGTGCTGAAGAATGGCTTCCTGTCTAGCTTGATATTTTTTCCACTCATGCTCTGAGTACCACTTACCCCTATCATGGGTCTTGTCCTTAACAACCTTCCATGCAGTCAGAATGATGTTCCTTGATGTAGGGCTCCATTTTTCAAAGTCTGGCTTTAATTCAGCCTGTTCTCTAAATCTCTTCTTAGATAGCAATTCTTCCCTTTGAGCTTCTTTGACAACCTCTGACATTTCAACTTTCTCAATAACCACCTTCTGTGCCTCTTGTGGAGGACTATACATTTTCTGCACTTATTCATGAACCATCTCAAAATTAGCAGGAGGATATATAACCTGAGCAACTTCTGGCTGATCTCCTTCAATATATGCAGGTTGTATTCCAGATTCAGCCATATTATCATCATCACATAAAGGAGGGAAGCCAAGAGTAGCTCTGATGGTATTGGAAACCCATTTGGCATGCTCAGAACTAGCTTGGACTAACACTCTCTCCCCCTTTAGGACTTCTCTTTCAACATGATCTCAGAGATCATCCTTGTGAAATATGACTTGACCTTCCAGATGATCAATCCCTTCTCTGTAGTAGACCCCAAATTTATGAATTTGAGTGGTAATAGCTGTTTGGGCAGCCTTTATCGCCGTTTGGACAGCAGCTAGATAAGTCTCAATTAGTTTTGTAACTTCTGTTTTGACATCAACAAATAGTGCTGCAATCTTTGTGAGAATTTCATTATGAGAATCCGTGAGATTTTCATTTATTCTAAATTAATTTTCTAAGATATAGGCCTGTTTCTCTGCCATATAAACTGCTTTAGTTTTCAGTTCCTGCTGTTGAGTGGCCAGATACACAACTACATGGCCTCCTTTCTCAAAGTAGTCTGTCATTTCTTTCTTATGCAGACTCACTTCAAATCTGATTGACTGGATGTCCTGAGCTAGCTGGTATTGCAGCTCTTTATGAGTTTCATCAACATACTTTTCAAAAGCTGTCCTTTGTTTATCTAGTTTTAGTTGCAATTGGACCATTAAGGAATTAAAGTCCATACTTGGAGCTGGAGGTGGTGTGGCTATTTGTAAGGCCCACTTATAGCCAGAGCTTCTCTTCTTCATTACAGCAAGTTTCCTTTTCTTAGCCAAGTTGGCTTCTTCATCATCAGAGGATGAACTTTCTATGTCAATAGTCTCTTTGTTTACAGTATTCTTCACCAATTCCTCCCCCTCAGTCTCTGGTAGTTCTTTGTCCTGTGGTTGTTGCTCCCCCTCAGTCCTTACTACTGGTGAGTCAGGGAACAAATCTTCCAAGGTTACCTCCTACAACATTTGAACAGGAGGAATAAAAGTAGTTGGTAAAATACATGATTCTCCCTGGACTTCTATGTCCTTGTCCAGTGACCTTTCTAGGAGGGAGATACTTACTTGCCCAATCTGAGCAGTATCCTTCATATGTACCTCAGGTGCCTCTTACTCTACATGCTTTAGTGCTTCCTTATTTATATCAAAGACTATATTCATCATAGTATCAGCTGCTAATTCACTATCTAGTAGAGCAGCATCATTTACTCCCCCTTGACCAGGCAGATCAGTAAGTATAGTGTCTTGTACTGCTGGTGCAGGGTCTTCTCCTCTTGGAGAAGAGATTCTTTGTTTCTCTGGGAGCATATTACTGTCCACTTGTCCTTGTGCATCTTGCTGTTGTTGTCTGTCTTCATCAGAACTGAAAACCACTTCTTCTTCTGAATCACTAGACGATTCTTCCTGTGGAACAACTTTATTCTTCTTTTGTATTGTTTTGGTCTGTTTTTGAGGAGTAGCAACCTCCTTAGTCAACACCCTATCCCATCTTGAAAGAATCCTGGTGTCCATTCTTCTCATATGATTGATTTTTGTACCAGGAAGTTGGCTCATTACTTCTGGTATTACAAATGATAGGCATAGACTCAGAATTCTCCCCAGGTTTGGTTTCTTGATACCCTCACGTAACTTGTCAAATACTATGGTTGTCCAATCAGTCTTAAGCTCGAAAATGACCCTTGTCATCAGGTGGAACATGGTGGCTGAGATTCTGTCATGTCCACCTGTTTTGCACAGTATGACCTTCCCTACAATCTCAGAAAGGAACTTCCCTTGTGAATTCATCCCTTTTCGGTTGATTGATGATCCTATCTTAGTATTTGGGTTTAAACCACACCATTTTAAGGCCTCCTCGATCATAGGTGGTTGTACGTAATCTTCCTCCTTAACCTTTGGGAGTTGGAGTGCTTTTCGGATTGTTTTCAAGGTAATTTTCACTCGGGTATCTTGAACAGTAGCTTTCATCTTCTTCCCGTCTGCGTCTGTAGTTGCAGAAGAATAAAATTCCAGGACTTCTTTCTTCCATATCTTTGTTGGTTCTGAGACCAAGAATTCCAAACCATTGTCTGAAATTAGGGAAATTACTCCCTGAATCTCCGGTGATGCTGTCGTGAACCCACCACGGACCAGCTCATATCCTTCGTTCACTTTATCTTCTGGATGAGGCGCCATTACCAGAAGAGAGAGATGAAGGCGAAAAGGAAAGATGATTCTCTTTGACAGAGGGTGCAGAGCCAGGAAATCAGAAAGCGTAGTCAACCAGATTTTGGCTTCACCTATTTATAGTCTAAGTGAAAAGGGGAGTTCAAAAGACGCGCATTAGCACTGGGACTAGTTGACAAAATCTTATATGTGTCGACAAAATAGGTCTAGGTCTCGACAATACTGAGTTTTTGTCGGCACATGTATGTGGCGACATACTTATGTCAGTGTCGACATAGATGTCGACAAGTCTCGACACAGAGTGTCGACTTTGATTTTTGTGTGTCGACACAAAAAATCAGCTAACTAAAAGTCTCGACATAGTTGTGTCGACACAAACTTGGTACTTAGCCAAATTTCCTATGAAAACTTGAGCTAACATGTTCTACTAAAGGTAGCATATGCTAACCTAATCTAGATTCAACATACCTAATTCAATTTTAAAATAATTGAATTTAGTTTCATCCAGAGGTTTTGTAAAAATATCAGCAATTTGATTATTTGTGTTCACAAACTCTAGACTAATATTTTCTTTTTCTACATGTTCTCTGATGAAATGGAATTTAATTTCTATATGCTTTGTTCTACTGTGTGATACATGATTCTTAGCAATAAAAATAGCACTAGTAGAATCACAGAACAGTGGAATTCTACTTACCTTGATGTCATAATATTCTAGTTGGTGCTTTATCCACAATAGTTGTGCACAGCAGCTGCCTGCAGCTACATATTCTGACTCAGCTGTTGATAAAACTACACTGGTCTGCTTCTTGTTGCACCAAGACACCAGTCTTCCTCCCAAGAATTGACAGGTTCCTGTTGTAACATCCCATTTTCCAATTGGACCCCGCCCCCCCCCCCCCTAGGAGTGACTTGAGCATAACTAGATCATATGAGTTAACCTAGGTTAACCCAGGAGACCAAGTAACCTAAAAACCTAGTTGAGACCCTCTTGGTCTGCAAATAGTAAATTCCTGAACACTGATTTTGGGTGGCCTAGTAGGTTCATTTTGACTCTAAAAATCCCCTTAGACCTAATGTGGGCCCAATGAGTCACCAAGGACCCACTTGGGTCAACCATAGTGGTCAAATTGACCAAGTCAACCCCAAGCCCAAATCAAGTCAAACCTAGCCTATATGGGTTAACCCAACCTCAAGACACCCTTCCCCCTTAGGCTATTCTCTTGCATGTTTACTTTGTATTATTTTTGGCTGCCCATATCCTAGAGGATTGACCAAGTCAACTTGGTGACTAGGAGAGAGAGAGAGAGTGAGCTCCATTTCATGATAATAGAGGAGAGAGAAAAATTAAGAAAAGAGGGAATGGAGGGTTCGGCCAAAGGGAGGCCAAAGGCCACCCTTGATGGCTGAATTCAACTCCCCTGGGGAAGGGGAGAAGTTTCCAGCCATTTCCCGGCCACCTAAGCTTTGGTTCAGCCTCCCTCCTCCATGGTCGAGCTTGCCATTAATGGCTTTAATGGCATTTTTCAAAACCACATCCCCCCTCCCCTCTTGGCCTTATATCCCTCATCAGCAAGCTAGGGCGACCTCTTTTGAAATCCTAATAGGAGGGAGAACCACTGCCGGAGCCACCAAGAAGAGGAAACGCCGCCTCCGCCGCCACCATGCACTCCCGTCGCTCCACCCGCATCCAAGCTCGATCTCAGGTCCTCCTCCTCTCCTTCTCTCATGTTTAGATCCTAGGAGTGTTTAGAAGTTGATTTCATGCTCAAACGAACCGGAGCCAAGTTTTGAAATTTCAGAAAATTGCCATTTTTCGGGAGCTTTTGAAGCTCTCGGCTAGGGCGGCGCCGCCACCTCCGGCCGCCCTAGCTCCGGTCGTGGATAGCCCCCACCACCGGGAACAAATGGGTGATGTTTCCCGGTGGTGGCGCCGCCTTAGGTCGCTGGAATGGGGCCCGTAAAAACTGCCTGTGCGGGCTCTTTTTCGGCCCTAATCGGAGAAGATGACCAGCTGCCGTTGATTTGCTTTAAGATCTGTGCACCTCCTGTTTTTATGTTTTAGGTTTTATTAAATATATTTTCTGTATTTTATTTATACAGAATTACTGTAAAAGGAATTTAGGCCCCTTCTGGGAACCTCCTGAAAAAGTGTATAACATGAAAGTTGTAGGTCCTTTAAATACCTACAATTTGATATGCTGTGGTGAAAATTTGGTTGAGAACCTAGGCCTGTAGGGTCATTTTATTATGGGTATGTCCTAAATCTAGGACAGTTTTATTCAAAAAATTATTTAGGCCTTTTAGGGGCATTTTCATCAAAGATAATCTATATAAATGTTGTAGGCCTTATTATTATCTACAGTTTGATATGTTATGGAAAATTATAGGACAAGGCTTCTGACCTGTAGGGCCATTATTCTAGGGTAGGTCCTACAAATAGGGCAGATTTTTGAATATTTTCCTACACCTAATCCTTGGTCCAAATGCCTTGAGTTTTGGACAGGTACTTTTTATCACCTAGAACTAGCTCCTGTAAAAATTGGAAACCTTTTAAGGAAGTGTAACCTATGGTTTTGCCCTAAACCTAGAAGAGCTAGGGTAAGGTAGTTGAAGGGTCAAATGACCTCCAAACCCTCCTAAATTTGGGTGAGGTGTCCCTGGTATAGGTATCTAGGTCTGGTTCAAATTTCAACTCATTTGGTTGAGTTTTAGATAGGAATCCTCTAAACCCTAGTTTTGACCTAGTGAAGGGAAGCTTAGGGAAAGGTTCTTTTGACTCTTGTGTGATCATCTCACCTCAACAGAGGTTGAGATTCTGACCACTGGTTTAAAATGGTCCTAAGAACTCTCTTAGGGAAAATGGGATGGATTAGGGTAATTTTAGCCTAAGGCCCAGGTTCAAACCCTAAATGTGGACTTTGGGGGCTTGTGAAGGACATAGGGGCAAATGCCCTTGTATGACCTTGAGATTTGGTGGAGAGGTTGCTTATGAGTATTTAACCCTCTGGTTGTAATATTAGAGGATTTTGAGGTAGGTAGCTACCTCAAAACCTAAACCCTAGTTTTAGAGTAGAAGCGCTTTTAGGTCAAAACAGTATTTTAAATTCTTTTAAAAGCTATGAAACTTGGGTAGTGTGTTTCTAGGGCAGTTAGGACCCTTGGATAATTTTACTAGAATTTTTGGATAATTATTTCTAGTACTTCACTCATGAATGTGGGAATAGCCCTATTTGATGTTTTATTTATTAAAGATTTTTAAGTCAAATAAGGCCCCTTGAAACTCTGGAATTAGATGTTGTTGGCCAGTAGGAATGCTCCTGAATTTTAGTTTAATTTTATGTTGAATAAATAAAGTAGTTCTTTTTCAAGTGTTATTAAAGGGCTTTATGGTTTTAAAATATTTTATGGCTTAAATAGTTTTTGGAAAAGTATGAAATATGGTAAAGAGGGTTATTAAATCATTATGAATCAGTGGAAAATTTATTCAGGATTTTTGGAATTATGAATATAGTACTTGATTCACAAGCGTGCTAGATTAAAGATTTGGTAAATGATTTATTATAAAATAATTTCCAGCAGGAAAATTATGAAACTTATCTAATACTGTTTTCATAGTGTTATTAGTACCCTTTAATTAATCCAAATTATTTGGAAGAGAATTTGATGTAGTTTATTCATTAGACATGAAAGAAATGAATTATTGCTAAAATATGTTTAGGCCCCTTAGACCTTAGTGAAAATTGTCAAACCTCGGATATATCATTTTTAGACATAGTAGTATTTGTATTAAATTTATTATGATTTATACATGACTGAAAAGTATACTCCTTGTTCAAATTTGGAAGACCTTAGATTTTAGTAAAATTAATTAATTAATAGATTGTTGGTACCCTAGTTTGATTTGAGTTTAGTCCTCTCCTTTGTGCTCCTTGACCCAAGAAATATCTATGGTCAATGGTTAGAAGTCTAGCTGTAGAGTCCTCGCTTTTCCAAATTGAGAATTTGGTTAAGTAGGTTTTTCGTTCGACGATAGTCGAACGCCGCTCGACTATCGTCTATCGGCTGATCGACGATCGTCTATCAGTTGGTCGACGCTTTGTCTGCGTTGATAGTTCGACTATCTGTCCTGATAGATCGACTATCTGATAGTTCGACTATCTGTTGATAGGTCGACTATCTGTTCCGCCTTGATAGTTCGACTATCTGTTGATAGATCGACTATCTGTTTCGTCTTGATAGTTCGACTATCTTTTGATAGTTCGACTATCTGTTGCCTTTGATAGTTCGACTATCTGTCCTGATAGGTCGACTATCTGATAGTTCGACTATCTGCTGATAGATCGACTATCTGGTTTGTTCTGATAGTTCGACTATCTTTTGATAGATCGACTATCTGTTTTCTGAGGTAGGTCGACTATCTGCTTGATAGGTCGACTATCTCTGTGCGCTTGATAGCTCGACTATCTGTCCTAGATAGATCGACTATCTGATAGTTCGACTATCTGCTCTGATAGTTCGACTATCTGTCGGGGTAGTTCGACTATCTCCTTTGATAGTTCGACTATCTGGATCGTTCGACTATCTGCCCGATAGCTCGACGATCTCCGTGCGTCGTTCGACGATCTTCGAAGGTCGTTCGACGTTTTCTGTCTGCCTTTATATTTTGTATTTATTTATTATATTTAATTAATTAATACATTTTCTGGCACAGTATTTTAAGATGTATGATAATATAACCAGGCAATAATTGCTCCATCTCTTTTGCCTGAGTCAAATCTTTTTAAGATAAAGGTGTTTGTCTTATTAGCTGTCATTTTAATTTACTTTATCTATTGTCAGCCCTTTATAGCCGTTAGACTGAAAAGTCTTCTTTTGCTATAAAGAGATTATTTCTGATGTGACTTTATTTAGTCCTTCTGTTATCTGATTTAAGCCTGCAGCTTCTTAGAAAGTGATTTATTCCCTTTATAGAATGTTTTGCTGCAGAGATATTTCTGTCTTCTTGATATTTATAGCCCAGGTCTCAAGGCTTAGAAGAAGACAAATAATTCAAATGGAAGAGAGCCGTTGCTTGCTGATGATTATATAAAGAACCCTTTGAAGAAGGATTCAAGCTAGTTAACAGAAGCTAATAGCTAACCAGTGTTCATTAAAGCTCTCAAGCCTTCATCAAGCTCAAGCTTCCTGCTCTCAGCAATCTCCATCTAACTGAGAAGTGTTAAGATCTTCATCTCTTCTTCACCTGAGTTCTCCTGCTTTCAGGAAGTTCAACTCAGAGTTCCTTTGAAGAAGAAGAAGAAGAAGAATAGCTGCTCGAAGATCTTTTATTTTATTATTTCTTTTCTTCCTGTAGCTCTTTCCTTCAGAACTTTCTGAAGATTTTCTGCACTGAAGCAAGACTTCACCTGGACATTTTTGAGCCAGGGGGAGCCTTGATTCCTTAGAGCTTTCTAGCTCAGTGCAAGCTTTTGTGCTTCTCTAATCTATTGTAAAATAGAGAAGACATCTTAACCTTCTTCCCCCTCCTGTACAGGGTTATTACTCCCTTCAAAAGTATCCCTTGGTGGCAGGGCACCTAATCAAAAACCTGTGCTTGGTTTTTAGACACCTGATCAAAAGTCTAAAGGGTTTCTGAATCTACCTGAATCAGATTCTGTTGGTGGCAGGGCACCTGATCAAAAACCTGAGTGGATTCCTACCGTGTGGGTAGAAGAGTGGACGTACCCAAGTTGTTTGGGGAACCACTATAAATTTCCTTGTGTCGTCTGGATTCCACTGTTTAATTCCTGCATTGTGGCTGTGATTAGATATAACTAGGTTGCTAGTTGCTGATTAGGTTTTTCCAAGCTTAACTGTAATTACAGTTAGCTTGTGTTTGTACACATCACTTGTGTTAGGCTTTAAGGTTAAATCAATATCTATAATCTTTTCATTCCGCACTTCACTCCAAGGGAGTTGGGTAGAATATTAAGTTTTTGTCTGTGCAAAATTTGATAACTCTATTCACCCCCCCTCTAGAGTAGTATCTATCCCTTCACTTTCAATTGGTATCAGAGGGAGGTTGACTGACTGTATAGGCTAACACCTAAGTCACAAGATCCTGATAGATACCAAGAGCTTATAGATATTCACTATCATGGCCCAGTCTAAGGATTATTCTAGCACCAGACCTCCAGCATACAACTTGGCAAAGTTTGGCATCTGGAAGGCAAGGATTAAATTATATATGAACTCTATTGATGAAAGCATTTTTGCTTCTATTTTGTCAGGTCCCCCAAGAGCACCTGCTGCTGCCACTGCCTCATCATCCGATATGAGTGCAGTGCCTCCTCCAGATTATAATGATGAATACAAGAAGGCCAAAATTGCTGATGCCAAGGCAATGAACATACTGGCTCAGACAATGTCTGATGAGGTGTTCCAGAAGGTGGCTGACTGCTCCTCAGCAAAGGCCATGTGGGACACACTGAACCAGATTGTAGCTGGTTCAGCTGATGAAAGGAAGGACAGAAGGTCCAACCTTATTTCACAGTATGAGAACTTCAAGAAAACTGATGCTGAATCAGTTGAAGCTATGTACACCAGGCTCAGCTCAATCATCAATGAGCTGAGGACCCTGGACAAGGACATATCATTGACAGAGGTCAATGATAAGATTCTTATGTGCTTCCCTAGCACATGGGATCTATGAATCTGGCCCATCAAGGAAGCCAGAAGCACTAATGAGATCTCAACTGAAGCTCTCCTCGGCAAGCTCAAGTCTTTTGAGCAAGTGCTGAAGACCAGAGAAGCAGAAGCTGAAGCCAAGACCCCCACTCCAACAAGAAAAGAGCAATCTCTAGCTCTTAAGGCTGCAGATGCTGAAGGCAGCCAATCTAATGAGGAACTTATGGCATTGTTTGCCAAAAGATTTCTCAAGATGGGAAGAAAGGAGTTCAGAAAGAAGTCTTCACGCTATGAAGACAAACCAAGGTATGATCGCTCTCCTGCTAAAGAAATCATCTGTTATGGTTGCAGGAAGCCTGGACACATTTTGCCAGAGTGTCCAGAGGAGAAGAACAAGGAAAAGAGAAAAGACAAAGAACAACACAGGAAGCACTCCAAGCCATCCTCCCACAAAAACAAGAAGAAGGAGAGAGGTTTCATTGCTGAAACCTGGAGTGATTCTGATGAAGAATCCTCCTCATCAAGCTCCAGTGAAGATGAGGAAGAGAAGAAGGCAAAAGATGTTTGCCTAATGGCAATAGATGCCTGCAGCAACCACTCTACTGCAGAGAGTTCTGACTCTGATGAAGAGATGCCTACTGAAGATGAGGTACTTTCATCTTATGATTTTACTTCAGAAGAATTTAAGATAGAATTTAAATCTTTATGTTTAGATTTAATTAGTTCAGAAAAAGAAATAAAAGAACTTAGAAATAGGTTAGCTGACTCAGAATCAATAGCCTCTGAAAACATTAGGTTAAAGGAAGATCTCACTACTTGTAGTGAAGAAATTAAATTTCTTAAAATAGAGTTAGCTAAGTCTAAGAGATTAGAAGAATCCCTTAATGGTAGAAGCCTTAAGCTGTTAGAAATTACCAGTATGACTAACACTAGGTCAGGTAATGATAAACTAGGCTTAGGAGCTTCTCCCAGTGAACCCCCAGTCCTTCTTAAAAATAATCTTTCAACTCCAGTGAACTTCATTTCAGCTAGTGGAAAGAAGAACACTGAGCAAGTAAACCTTGTAAATAAAACCCTAAATAAAGCTAAGAGAGAAAAGAGAAAGAAGTTTTTCAAAGAAATGCAAAGAGCGTCGAATGCCGCTCGACGATCGGATGCTCCATGGTCGAACGAAGCTCGACGATCTGAGAGCCCATCGTCGAACGTCGATCGACGATTTCAATATGATTTTCAAAATCATAATCCATTCCATAGAAACCTAAATGAGAATAGAAACCCTAGGTTTGTTGACCCATCATCAGCATGGAGAATCCCACCTAGGAGATCTCACCCACTAGGCTATCACCCTCAGCCTGCATTCTCTTATATTTCCAGTTTTTCTTATGTGAAAAACAAGGGACCCAAGGTTACCTGGGTCCACTCTGTCTAAATAACTGTCTTGCAGGTGAAGGCCTATCCAATCACTCAAAATAAGTGGTATTTGGATAGTGGATGCTCTAAGCATATGACAGGAAATAAAGATCTACTGTCAAAATTCAAAGCTAAGCTTGGCCCAAAGGTTATCTTTGGAGACTCCAGCTGTGGTCAGACAGAAGGCTATGGCAAGATCCCAATTGGAGCAGTTACATTCAAGAGAGTTGCTTATGTCAATGGACTGAAGCATAACCTGATTTCAGTCAGCCAGCTATGTGATGCTGGCTACCAGGTTTCATTCTCCAACTCATCTTGCAATATTACTCTGAATAATAATATTGTTTTAATAGGCATTAGAATAGGTAATATCTATTTAGTAGATTTTAATTCATCTCATTCTGAAATCTGCCTGTTTAATGAAGTAACCCTTAATAATAATTCCCTATGGCATAAAAGGCTTAGTCATGTAAACCTTAAAAATATATCTAGGTTATCTAAGCACAATCTTGTTAGAGGTTTACCTTCTTGCCCCTACAAGAAGGAGAGCCTATGCAAGGCTTGTCAGCTAGGCAAGCAAACCAAGAATTCATTTAAATCTGTAAATAAAAGTGATTCTCCTAGAATCCTGTATTTGTTACATTTGGACCTTTTTGGCCCAATAAATGTACAGAGTTTAGGAGGGAAGTATTACACTTTAGTAATTGTAGATGACTTCTCTAGGTTCGGTTGGGTTTTCTTTTTGAGAACTAAGTCTGATAACTTCAAAGCCCTTACAGACTTTCTACTTTGTGTGCAGACTGAGTACTCTACTCATGTGGCCTTGATCAGAAGTGATCATGGTACTGAGTTTGACTCTCTTCTCATGCAAGAATTCTGTGAGAGAGAAGGAATCAAACATAGCTTCTCAGCTCCTAGAACTCCCCAACAAAATGGGGTAGTTGAAAGGAAGAATAGAACACTAATTGAAGCTGCTAGTACATTGTTGGCAGATGCTAACATGCCTCTATCCTATTGGGCAGAAGCTGTTAGTACAGCTAACTATGTCTTGAATAGAAGTTTGATACACAAACTTAAGTGTAAAACTCCTTATGAGTTGCTTAAAGGAAAGAAACCAAAAATTAATTACTTTAGAATTTTTGGCTGTACTGCTTATATTCATAATAATAATAAAGAATACATTAGAAAATTTGAAGCAAAAGCTTCAATGGGAATCATGCTTGGATATTCCCAAGTAAGCAAAGCTTATAGGGTTTATAACAAATCAACCTGTAAGATAGAAGAATCTGTGCATGTGACTTTTGATGAGTCTCAGATGTTTTACAAGGAGAAGGAAAATTCTTCTTCCTCCAGTTCTTTGCAGGTACATGATGCCCCTCAAGAAATCCTTCAACTATCAACTCTTCAGATCACTGAATCAGACAGTGATGAAGACATTACTGAAGCTGTTGAAGCTGTTGTTGTACCACCAACAGTAGATCAAATTCCTCCTGAGGAATTAATCCCAACTGTTGCTGAAGATCACATCCCACCTGCTGATATTGTCACACTTAGAGATCACCCCACATCTCAAGTGATTGGAGACATATCAGCTGGTGTACAAACAAGACACCAATTAAGACAGGATGTGATGCATGCTTGTTTCCTCTCACAGGTTGAGCCCCTCACCTTTAAAGATGCAGAGCTAGATCCCCACTGGATCATTGCAATGCAAGAGGAGCTCAATCAATTTGAGAGATGTAAAGTTTGGACTTTGGTTCCAAGACCTAAAGGCCAACTGATCATAGGCACCAAGTGGGTGTATAGAAACAAGTTAGATGCAAATGGAATCATAGTAAGGAATAAAGCTAGGCTTGTAGCTCAGGGCTACAGACAGGAGGAAGGTATAGACTATGACCAAACCTTTGCTCCTGTTGCAAGGCTAGAAGCAATAAGGATCTTCTTGGCCTATGCAGCCTTCATGAAGTTTAAGGTGTTCCAAATGGATGTCAAAAGTGCATTCCTAAATGGTGAGCTTAAGGAAGAGGTGTTTGTTGAACAACCACCAGGGTTTGTTTCTTCAACTCAGCCTTCTCATGTTTTTAAGTTGCAGAAAGCTCTTTATGGACTAAAGCAAGCTCCTAGGGCCTGGTATGAGACCTTAGCTAGTTTCCTGTTAGAGCACAACTTTACTAGGGGAGTAGTTGATAGAACCCTCTTCGTCAAGCATCACAAGGACACAATCCTGTTAGTTCAGGTGTATGTAGATGATATTATCTTTGGCTCCACTGATCCCAAACTGTGCAAAAAGTTTTCCAACTTGATGCATTCTAAGTTTGAGATGAGTAGTATGGGTGTGCTGTCTTACTTTCTTGGTCTCCAAGTTAAGCAAGATGCTGATGGTATCTTCATCTCCCAATCCAAATATGCCAAGGAATTGGTAAAGAAATTTGGGATGGCTGATGCTTCAGCAATGCCTACACCCATGGCTACTAATGTAGTTATTGATTCTGATGATCACGGCAAGCCAGTTGATCAAAAGAATTATAGGGCCATTGTTGGTTCCCTATTATATCTAACTGCAAGTAGGCCAGATATAATGTTTGCTACATGCCTTTGTGCTAGATTCCAGGTCAACCCCAAGGAATCTCATCTGATTCTTCTAAAGAGAATCCTGAGATACCTAAAAGGATGTCCAAATCTAGGACTTTGGTACCCAGCTGAGTCAGAGTTTGAATTAATTGGATATTCTGACTCAGACTATGCTGGTTGCAGAGTTGACAGGAAGAGCACCTCAGGAACTTGCCAGTTCCTGGGAGAGAGATTGGTCTCTTGGTTCTGTAAGAAGCAGGCTTCTGTCTCAACTTCAACTGCAGAGGCTGAATATATAGCAGCTGCCAGTTGTTGTTCACAGATCCTGTGGATTCAAAACCAGCTTGTGGATTATGGTTACTCACACAAGAACACCAAGATCATGTGTGATAGTACCAGTGCCATTTCTATTGCACAAAATCCAGTGCACCACTCTAGAACCAAGCACATTGAGATTAGGCACCATTTCCTGAGAGATTGTGTGGAAAAGAACAAGATCTGTCTTGAGTTCATATCCACTGAGTTTCAGAGAGGTGATATATTCACCAAGCCTTTAGATGAACAGAAGCATCTATTCTTTTTAGTTCAACTAGGCATGATTAATGGACGAGACTAAGTGTGACTATATCTGCCTTTGTTGAAATCTGCTTGAAGATTGTCGAACGATGATCGAAGATCGTCGAACGGATTGAGCCTATCGTCGACCTCTGGTGAATGATAGCTTATCTGTTTGAAGATCGTCGATCGACGTTCGACCATCGTCGAACAGGTTGAGCTCATCGTCAATCTCTGAACGACGACAGCTTGTTGCGTGTGAAGCTAGAAATAGCCGAACGATGGTTCGACTACTCTGCTTCTGAGCCGATCGTCGAACGGCCGTTCGACTATCGGGTCAAGTATCTTTTTAATAGATCGACTATTTCCGGTCTAATATAAAACCGATAGTCGACCTAGGTTAAAAGATCTTTTGCTTTATCGTCGACGGAGCGTGCCCTTTCGCATTCTGCTTTCCCGCTTGCGATTTTCTGGCGCTTCGTCTTTCTCGTTTTCTCTCCAGCTTTCTCGTGCTTTCTCCGGCGAATCCATGGCGATTTCCCCAGCTGTTCTAGCCGTAGTAAAGTTTGATGCAGGATTCAGTGTGGATTTCGAAGCATTCAGTAGCTGCGATGCCGGAATCGTGGAAGTTCTCCAACTCTACAGGGATCAGGGTTTAGAGAAGCTGATGTCTGAAAGGATTAAGATCAATATTCCAGAAATCAAAGAATGGGCTTTCACGTCGTCTTCCACAGACGAATCGATGACTGGTACCATAGGCGGAGAAGAAGTTATCCTGACTCCGGCCGTCTTATCTGATGTTTTTGGCTTAGTTATTGGTGAAGAGGATTATGAGCAAGACGCTCAGGAATTTGGAAGAATGCTGGTTGAGCTGGGACATGTTGAGGGCATTCCCACCAAGCTGCTCAAAGTAAACTTCCCCTTCAAGATCAAGTTCCTCGCTGAGGTAGTCGAAAAAGTGCTCCTGGGTAAGCACTCTGCCCACGACAATATAACAAGGCAGCAATTCGCACTCATGTGTGCAATTGTTAATCGAAAAAGGATAGATTGGGCAGCTGTTTTGTTTGATTTAATCAGGAAGAAGACTGGTAAGAAGGAAGTCACCCTAGGAAGGGTTATTGGAATTTTCCTTAAAGAGAAATATCCCCAGCTGCTGAGTTCCACTGCAACAACAATCAACGCCAGCAAGAAGATGGATCCCCACTTGTTCTCTAAGTGGAAGAGGACGTTTGTGAAATCTGCTCCAGCTACATCTGAGGACACAAGGACTGCATCAGTCGCTCCTCAACCTGTTGAAGCTGGCTCAGCTCTCCCTTCCTCCTCCTCTACATTGCTGTCTGCCTCAGTTGAAGTACCATCAACTTCTGCTGAGGTACGACCTTCTTCCTCTGCTGCTCCTGAAACAACTACGGTTGTTCCTCTGTCTCCTCCTGCCTCTCCTCTACCTGCTCATCTGGCTAGGATATCTGCTCCTAGCTTTGATTTGTTAGGATCAGAGAGAATTCTTACTCCTCATGTATCTCCAATTCATTCTCCAATTCATTCCCCAATAAACTCTCCTGCTCCATCTCCTGCTCGATCCCCTGTCCACACCATTTCTCATCCCATCACCACTACCATATCTGCTGCAGCTCCATCCACCTCTCATCCTTCATCTTTTGAAATCTCTCCAGAGCTTATCTCCCGCATTGTGGAGCTGATTACCCCGTCAATCAAAACCATGATTGACGAGGCAATCGCTCCCCTTGCAGCCTCCATTGATCTTTTGTCTGCCTCCATCAAATCCTTGTCAAAATCAGCTGAGCCATCTTCCTCTAGGGGCCTGGTTTCAGTATCCACTGAAATCAGGCAGGGGGAGATGTTCAATGAAGATGCCTCAGATCATCCTGCCTCTCCTCCAGCTTTAAAAGATTCAGTCATGTCTGCTCAGGAAGAAATAGTTCCAGATGTTGTCATGTCTGCCCAGGAGGAATCTGCTCCTGCTGAGAAAGAGATAGCTCCTGCTGAGAAAGTTTTAGCTCTAGTTTTGTCTGAGAAGGAAATAGCAGATGGAATCTTGCTATCTGAGATTGCAGTTAAGGTTTGCTTAGAAGATCTTTCCACTCCTATGATTGCTAGATTCCTGGAAGGAGTTATAACTTCTTATCTGAATGAATCATGGGAAATGGTTAAATATGAAGGTAACTCTTTCATTCGTTTTGTTGATGAGTCGATTAATTTGATAGTATGTGAATACCTTGAAGGAATGATTCAAGCTTATTTAGCAGATATGTATTCATAATTTTACATATATTATTAAAGAAGATTTAACTGCTCAGATCATAGCAGTTGTTTCTGAGGCTGACCCAAGTATTTCTGATATTCAAGTAGACCTTGAATTGGAATCCTTCTTAGATAATAAAGAAGATGAGTCTGAGAGAGAGGAAGTCAAAGTTGACTTTCCTGTTCTGAGTTTGGAAGAAGCTCAAGCAAGAGCAGCATGGAATTTAAGAGTTCAATCTTTAAAAGAGAAAGAGAAAGATTTGCAATTTGAAAAGTCATCCATCTGGGATGACTCTCCAGGTTTAGATTTAGACTCACTTCTGGCTCTGGATGCCTTGGAAGAAGAAAAAGAGAAATCTGCTTCAAAGCTTAAAGAAAAGGCTGTTTCAGAAGCCTATGATCCGTATGAGAACCCTCCATCATCCCATTCTGATGATGATGATTCTGATATGTCTGAGAAGTCAAAGAAAAAGAAATCTGCTGCAAAGAAAAGAAAAGCTGCTCCTCCTCCACCTCCAAATAAGGATAATGACACTCCCTATTACATTTTGAAGGGCATTGACCCCAAATCCAAGGATTTTAAGCATTGGATGTGGTTTTCGAAGAATCAGCAAAAAGAAAGAAAAAGAACCAAGAGGTATGATACTCCTGTCTCAAGATGGACTCCCAGAGGTCCTCCTCCACCTCCTGGTGCAGGAGCCTCTAGGAACCTTTCAGCTCATCCTACTGCCTCCTCTGGTAAATCTGCGTCTGTTCAGCCCCAGCCAAGACAAGGCTATCAAAGCTCTCAAGGCAAATCATTTTATGGTTCTCAAAGACAAATGAAGGAGGTTGTGGCTCAAAGACCAACCTTTTCCCCACCTCCTTCTCCAAAGAAAAGAATTCCTTCTCCTTCTCCAGTTCAGACTGAGGAAACTGTATCAAAAGGTAAATAGTTTATTTTGTTTTAAGATATCTAGCAAGAACCTCTCTGCTAAGTATACTCTCATGTCTTATCTAGATATAATAGCTGATGCTGCTTCTCCTGAGCCCGTATATGAAAATCCTGAGCTCGATCCTAACTTTAGGATGGCTCGCTTTCAAGAACTTGTAGGAGCAGCCCAAATAAGAAAAGCAAGAGCCGAAGGTAAAGATACGACTGGTTTTACTACCATGTCAGCCTACAGAAAGAAAGAATTTGAAAAATTCCAAGTCAATCCTGAGATTTTTGATCCAGCAAAATACATGGAAAAACATCCTGAAGCTGTTGTCCCTAGAGCTACAGAACTGAAGATCATTGGTGCTCAGGACCTGAAGATGTCAAAGAAAGAATCAGATGACCCTCTAAGAAAAATTTCCTTTGTTTCTAGTTCTTCTAATCCTTTACCAGACTCTAAAGATTCTTAATAGTTTGATTAATCTGCTGTGATATATTTGATTATTTGTTTATCTGATTGATTATCTGCCAGTTTATTGTTAACTATGTGCTGAATTTATTTTTTAGTGTTTTATTGCTAGCTGTTTTAGATTTTGAGAGACTTAACTCAAATAGGGGGAGATTGTTGGTACCCTAGTTTGATTTGAGTTTAGTCCTCTCCTTTGTGCTCCTTGACCCAAGAAATATCTATGGTCAATGGTTAGAAGTCTAGCTGTAGAGTCCTCGCTTTTCCAAATTGAGAATTTGGTTAAGTAGGTTTTTCGTTCGACGATAGTCGAACGCCGCTCGACTATCGTCTATCGGCTGATCGACGATCGTCTATCAGTTGGTCGACGCTTTGTCTGCGTTGATAGTTCGACTATCTGTCCTGATAGATCGACTATCTGATAGTTCGACTATCTGTTGATAGGTCGACTATCTGTTCCGCCTTGATAGTTCGACTATCTGTTGATAGAATGACTATCTGTTTCGTCTTGATAGTTCGACTATCTTTTGATAGTTCGACTATCTGTTGCCTTTGATAGTTCGACTATCTGTCCTGATAGGTCGACTATCTGATAGTTCGACTATCTGCTGATAGATCGACTATCTGGTTTGTTCTGATAGTTCGACTATCTTTTGATAGATCGACTATCTGTTTTCTGAGGTAGGTCGACTATCTGCTTGATAGGTCGACTATCTCTGTGCGCTTGATAGCTCGACTATCTGTCCTAGATAGATCGACTATCTGATAGTTCGACTATCTGCTCTGATAGTTCGACTATCTGCCGGGGTAGTTCGACTATCTCCTTTGATAGTTCGACTATCTGGATCGTTCGACTATCTGCCCGATAGCTCGACGATCTCCGTGCGTCGTTCGACGATCTTCGAAGGTCGTTCGACGTTTTCTGTCTGCCTTTATATTTTGTATTTATTTATTATATTTAATTAATTAATACATTTTCTGGCACAGTATTTTAAGCTGTATGATAATATAACCAGGCAATAATTGCTCCATCTCTTTTGCCTGAGTCAAATCTTTTTAAGATAAAGGTGTTTGTCTTATTAGCTGTCATTTTAATTTACTTTATCTATTGTCAGCCCTTTATAGCCGTTAGACTGAAAAGTCTTCTTTTGCTATAAAGAGATTATTTCTGATGTGACTTTATTTAGTCCTTCTGTTATCTGATTTAAGCCTGCAGCTTCTTAGAAAGTGATTTATTCCCTTTATAGAATGTTTTGCTGCAGAGATATTTCTGTCTTCTTGATATTTACAGCCCAGGTCTCAAGGCTTAGAAGAAGACAAATAATTCAAATGGAAGAGAGCCGTTGCTTGCTGATGATTATATAAAGAACTCTTTGAAGAAGGATTCAAGCTAGTTAACAGAAGCTAATAGCTAACCAGTGTTCATTAAAGCTCTCAAGCCTTCATCAAGCTCAAGCTTCCTGCTCTCAGCAATCTCCATCTAACTGAGAAGTGTTAAGATCTTCATCTCTTCTTCACCTGAGTTCTCCTGCTTTCAGGAAGTTCAACTCAGAGTTCCTTTGAAGAAGAAGAAGAAGAAGAAGAATAGCTGCTCGAAGATCTTTTATTTTATTATTTCTTTTCTTCCTGTAGCTCTTTCCTTCAGAACTTTCTGAAGAGTTTCTGCACTGAAGCAAGACTTCACCTGGACATTTTTGAGCCAGGGGGAGCCTTGATTCCTTAGAGCTTTCTAGCTCAGTGCAAGCTTTTGTGCTTCTCTAATCTATTGTAAAATAGAGAAGACATCTTAACCTTCTTCCCCCTCCTGTACAGGGTTATTACTCCCTTCAAAAGTATCCCTTGGTGGCAGGGCACCTGATCAAAAACCTGTGCTTGGTTTTTAGACACCTGATCAAAAGTCTAAAGGGTTTCTGAATCTACCTGAATCAGATTCTGTTGGTGGCAGGGCACCTGATCAAAAACCTGAGTGGATTCCTACCGTGTGGGTAGAAGAGTGGACGTACCCAAGTTGTTTGGGGAACCACTATAAATTTCCTTGTGTCGTCTGGATTCCACTGTTTAATTCCTGCATTGTGGCTGTGATTAGATATAACTAGGTTGCTAGTTGCTGATTAGGTTTTTCTAAGCTTAACTGTAATTACAGTTAGCTTGTGTTTGTACACATCACTTGTGTTAGGCTTTAAGGTTAAATCAATATCTATAATCTTTTCATTCCGCACTTCACTCCAAGGGAGTTGGGTAGAATATTAAGTTTTTGTCTGTGCAAAATTTGATAACTCCATTCACCCCCCCTCTAGAGTAGTATCTATCCCTTCACTTTCATAGATTAATTGAGAAAATTGTTATAACCTGGAATTAATTCATTTATGACATGATAGTACCCCAGTAAATAACTTAGGCTGTTCGGATGAAAACACAAAGGACATCCTATCATAGACATCACTTAGTATAAGGTGGTCTGTAGTTAGTAACTTTGGGAAATGAGTAACAGGATAAGGTTTGGGTTAGCGTAAGGACAGCTTGTGTTGGTTGGATTTAAAGAAAGAGGATGGATCACCATAGGAGGTCTCAAGTGTGGTGAGGAATGAGTTGATGTGCACTAGAAGGTGCACGGGGCCGACGAAGGATCGTTGTCCCCGTAAGAGTGAAGAGTCAAATTCACCCTAGGTTTAATTTGATGCAATTTATAAAGGGAAAGGGTAAGGGAAAAACAACCAATAATAATAAGTGCCTTGCGAAAGGGAACTTTGGGCTATTGCTACCATCGTAGTTCCTAGTGCCTATTGAGATCCCCTCACAGGGTATATTCCGGAGGCAGTCTTGGGCTAACGTAAATCTTAAAACAAACGAAAGAGTAATTAGCCTAATAGGGATTCACATTGCACACACTAATTAGTTAGGGTTGGTAATGGTTAAGTCGTCCCGAGGTGTTCAAGGGGGCGCCGTCCCGTGGTGTTCTAAGGGATGAAGTCTGGAGATGAGCCGAACGGTTTAGTCCGGGGAATTTGGTCTCGGATGTGGTTAATACGGATGGTTTAGTTTGGGAGTTTGACACTTTAAATTGTTATATATTAAACTGTTGCATGTGCATAAAAATAGGAAAGATTAAGGTGGTGGGTTCTCGATATCGGGGAGTTCGATTGCACCGACACCGATATCGTTGACTCGGCAAGGTGACTAGCACTTAGCCAAGGTTAAGTCCGGCGGACCAGTCGGCAAGAGTACGCAGGAGTCCGCCTCGTGCACCAGGCGTTGAGGGCGTACGATAGGTCAGACCAGTGGTGCTTTTACTAATTTTGAGGTGGGCGAGGCCCAACCCACCGCTTCCGTTTGCCACTACGGGAGTAACTTGGGAGTTATCTCCAGAAAGGGGGAACTAAAGGTTTGTGTACACAAAGTTCGGTGTGTGAGTTGCACTGCTTGAACATCATAACCCACCATATAGCTGCATGTCATAATCATTCATAACAACCTTGACACCTAAAATATAAGTGGAATGGGACGCTTATACTTTAGGACTTGCAAAACGACCCCTAGGTCTATAAGCTTGTGTGGGCAAGTTTATAAATTAAGGTCAATTTGATATATGTATATCTGCTGCTTGATAACCGACACCCCAACGTATAAGCGGTATGGGACGCGTTATACGATGGGAGCCTTGCAAAAGATCCCTTGGCTTATGTGTACTCACATAAGCGAAGGTTTAATTTCTTACTTACTTACCTTTCTGTTATACCTATTACAACACTTATATTGTTCACCCTTTATAACTTGCTAGTTAGGTCCACCGTCATCTGTTTTGGAATTTATCTCCACCTTTATGTCCTTCCCTTTCTTCCTCTCCGCTCGGTGCCTTAGGGCATGGGGGAAGGGGTGGGGGATGATAGGGCTTAGTCTTATAAACTAACGATTTTCAGACCACATCATTTTAGGGAATCGTGGAGCCCAGCCCGGAGGAGCAGCCCAGGAGGCCGGTGCGCTTGGAGATAGGGCAGTCTAGCTCAGGAGCTCAGACAGCCGGGATCGTGAGTTCCATTCCTTAGTAGCAGTTTGTTTTTCAGCTTCCGTTTGAGTGACCATGTAGTGAGGTATTGTTGTACCGGGCATAAGTCCTTTTCCTTTCAGTACTCTGATTTTACTCTGATGTTATACTGTGGATGCTCCCCTCATGGAGTTTTTATTTATATGTGATATTATATTGCGGACTGCATTTCTCTTTACTGTTCTACTTGCTACTTGATTGTGATCGAAAAGGCCGGCAGAATCGGCGCATTGTAGCGACGACCTTCCCGGGTGCGAAGGTGTCACCGCAATGCGGCGGTTCTGAGCATAAGACCCCGAGTTATGAATCGAGTTTTCAAAAAAAAGGTGTCTTACACCTGTAGTACTTTTCCTGTCTTCTTTGCATCCTGCAAAATCTGCATCTGAGAAACTAGTTAGTGTGAAATCTCTATTCTTAGGGTACCAAAGACCTAGATTAGGTGTGCCCTTGAGATATCTCAAAATCCTTTTAACTGCAGTATAATGAGATTCCTTAGGGCATGCTTGGTACCTGGCACAGACAAATGTTGTATACATGATGTCAGGTCTACTAGCAGTCAAGTAGAGTATGGAGCCAATTATCCTTCTATACAAAGACTCATCAACTGGTTTCCCTACCTCATCTTTTCCTATATGCATACTTGTTCCCATTAGATTTTTCATGGTGGAAGTTGAGTCAATTCTATACTTTTTAATCAACTCCTTAGTGAACTTAGACTGAGATATGGATAGTCCATTATCAGTCTGTCTGACTTAAAGTCCCAAAAAGAACTTTAGTTCATCCATACTGCTCATTTCAAACTTCCCTTGCATAAGTTTGGCAAACTTCCTGCAAAGGTTGTTCTCAGTAGATCATAAGATAATGTCATCAACATATATCTGGACTAAGATTATCTTGCCTTTGGATTCCCTATAGAATAGAGTTTTATCTATCTTTCCCCTTGAGAATTTATTCTTAATAAGGAAAGAAGACAAGGTTTCATACCAAGCCCTGAGGGCTTGTTTCAAACCATATAGGGCTTTCCTAAGCCTATATACATAATTAGGACAGAGAGGATCTACAAAACCTGAGGGTTGTTCAACATAGACTTCCTCTTTCAAGTCACCATTTAGAAATACTGACTTCACATCCATCTGAAATATCTTGAACCCTTGATAGGCTGTATAGGCAAGGAATATCCTTATAGCCTCCAGTCTTGCTATTGGGGCAAAGGTTTGATCAAAGTTTATTCCTTCGTCTTGTCTGTAGCCTTTTGCTACCATCCTGGCCTTGTTCTTGATGATTGTTCCATTTTCATCAAGTTTGTTTCTGTAGATCCACTTGGTTCCTATGATATTGTGATCCTTAGGTTTAGGAACTAGTTCCTAGACTTTGCATCTCCTGAATTGATTCAGCTCTTCTTGCATTGCATCAACCCAGTTAGCATCTAGCATTACTTCTTCAAACTTTTTGGGTTCTATTTGAGACAAAAAGCTAGAACACAAAACTGTGTTCATGCTCTTGCTCCTTGTTAGAACACCTTGACTTGTATCTCTAATTATCTGGTGAGCTGGATGATCCTTTAGGTGTCTTCTTGCTGGAGGAAACCTATCTACCTCATGACCTTCTTCATTTTCCTCCACCTGATGCTCCTCATTCTCTTCTGCTTTTAGTGTGTTTTGTTCTTCCCCTGGACAACATGCATCATCCATCCTAGCAGGGGCTTCATCATTGATGGTCATCTTGTCCAGCCTATCTGTTAAACCAGTAGAACTAACTGAAACACTAGGCAATTCATTGTTAATCAATCTAGACTCATCAAAAACAACATGAACTTACTCTTCTACAACTTGGGTAGTCAAGTTGTAGATCCTATATGCCCTACTGTTATTTCTGTACCCAACAAATATCCTTTCTGGGAATTTGGCAACAAACTTTGTTTGGTAGTGCTTACCATTCACTAGGACATAGCACTTGCTACCAAAGATTTTTAAATAAGAAATGTTTGGTTTTCTGCCTTTCAAAATCTGATAGAGAGTCAACTTAAGTTTCTTATTGATGGATGCTCTATTGAGAACATGACAAGCAGTATTTACTGCCTCAGCCCAGAAATATTTAGGGAGAGTAGTGTCACTGAGTAGAGTTCAACCAGCCTCAATGAGAGTTCTATTCTTTCTTTCAGCAATTCCATTTTGCTGAGGTGTTCTAGGTGAGGAGAACTCCTGATGAATCCCAAGTTCTTCACAGAATTTTGTCATACATTCAGACTGAAATTTAGTTTCATGGTCACTTCTGATTTTGACCATAGAATTATTAAATTCATTCTGAACTTGTCTAACAAAAGTCTGAAAAATACTAGGGGTTTTAGATTTCTGCTTTAAGATGAACACCCATGTATATCTAGAATAGTCATCCACAACAACTAATGTGTATGCTTTCGTACCAAGACTTTGAACTGGCATAGGACAAAACAAATCCAAATGCAAGAGATATAAACATCTTAATGAATCTTTGGTATCTTGTGCTGGAAAAGAGGACTTAGTCTATTTGCCCTTTTGGCAAGCTGAACACACTCCCTCTTTCATGTATTTGACATGAGGACCATTCCTCACCAACCCCATGCTGAACAGCAGTCCTATGGACTTATAGTTCAGATGAGCTAGCCTTTTATGCCATTTGACATATAGTGAGGTTGTCTCATCAGCAACTAAGCAAATAGGTGAGTTGTTTAACTCACAATCCAGGTTAAGACAATAAACATTTTCTCTCCTAGTGCCAGTCAAAATGATCTCTTGATCACTTGACCTTTTAATTTGGTACTCCCCTTTGTGAAAGGAGATGTCATAACCTAGATCACTAAGATGACTAATGCTTATCAGGTTGTGTTTTAGACCTTTCACATAAGCCACTTTAGTGATAGTAATTGAGTCACTAGAGATGTTACCAAATCCTTTGATGACTCCTTTTCTGATACACCAAAGATGACTTTGGGACCATTCTCTATGGGTACAAAGTCCCTCAGCATTCTTCTTGTTCCAGTCATATGTCTGGAACAACCACTATCTAAGTACCATATATGGGTATGGTCACTTGGATTCACCTGCAACAAATAAAGGATTACTTATCCCTAGAACCCAAGTTATTTTTGGGTCCTAGGTTCTTGTTAGTCTTGGGAACAACAAGTTTACCTACAGATTTTCTGATAGGTAAACTACTCTTGGTTTTAACACTTGTGTTAAACCAACAGTCCAAGGCAAAGTAACCTACCTTTCCACAACACAAACACTCAAATCTGTTATACCTTTTCTTAGGTACAGACTTCACAGTCATGTTGCCAACAATCTTTTTGAGTGTGGGTGCAAGAGCAGCAAAACCCATGAATTCCTTTTGAATCTGATGGGATTGCTTATAGAGTGGCCTCTTGGCATTTGCACACTTACCAAGGTGAACTCTATACTCACAGTGACCATGAGTGGTTTCATGATCATACCTGTTTGTAGGATTCATCACCTTCCTAAAGAAGATAGGGGGTTTTGCAGCTAGAGGCTGAACTGGGGCCTTACCTTTACTTTGTGAATTGGTGGCCCTAGTTCTTCCCTTAAAACCTAGACCAGTCTTCCCTTTTTGTGAGATGAAATTATCTATTAAGGGTAAGAAAGATTTTGGTTTGAAGAATTTAGCCACTAGCTCTTTTTCATGCTGAAGTTTTGCCTCCTGTTTCTTGATATGATTCTCCTTGAAAGAGAGTGTGCCCATCTGAATAACAATAATGTTTTTCAGTTTGGCAACCTCATTCAATTTTAGATCCAATAGCTTTACTGAATCTGCTGCAGCCAGCTTAAGAGACTCAATCTCCTTAGTCTGCTCTTTGAAAAGAAGTTTGCTTCTATTTAGAGCTTGCAAAAATCCACCATACTCATCAATGACTTAGTGTACATCACCTTCAGACTCAGAACCATCCATATCTCTTGTTGCTGATGCTTCTGATTCTGATCCAGTAAAATAATCAGATGATGTAGGAGAGTTATATACCTTACTATGACCATCTTGATCCAGGCACTGATCATTTTCTGTTAGGGCCATCAGCCCTCTGCAGCAATATTATTCCACTCCATTTATGGAGTCCAACATTTATAGAAATTCTATCTCCTTAGAATTCTCCTCAGTTGAGAATAACCCAGCATATGCTTCAGCCTCTTCTTCTTCTCCTGATTCAGATAATGAAGAATCTGTCCAGCTTTTCTGCTTTTGGGAAACAAAAGATTTTTCTTTCTTGCCCTTCATTTGTTGCTTTTTCTTGTCTTTTGATTCAGCCCTCTTGTCTGGACAGTATGCTATTATATGTCCTTGCATGTTGCAATAATAGCACATAATCTTAGAATTAGATTGTTTACTAGGTTTAGAAGCATACCTGTCTTCCTTAGAAATTTTCTTTTTCTTATAGTACTCATCCTTTGAAAATGATGAAGAAGGTTTGGTTCTCCACTTCTTCTTCATGAATCTTTGGAACTGCCTTATGAAGGCTGCAAAGTCCTCATCTGAGGTGTGGCTATCTGATGAAGTGTTGTTAGGAATCCCTTCTTCTGCCTCAGCACTCCTTCTAGGAGGAGAAGGAGATTTTCTCCTGCCCTTTCTTGTGCCTTCAGCTTTGATGGTAACTGACTTTTCCTTGTGTTCAGATCTACTGCTTTTCTCTTCCTCCTTCCTGGCTGTAAGCTACATTTCATATGAAAGCAGCTTTCCAAATAGTGTGGGAGAAGGTGTGTCTGCCAGCTTGTCCACTTCTCTGATGACACAAATCTTGGTGTCCCAATCCTTTGTCAAAGATCTCAGAAATTTGTCATTCAGTTCATAAGTGCTGAAGACTCTTCCATAAGTCATCAGCTCATTTACAATCCTGAAGAATTTCTTGTAGCATTCAGTTATGTTGTCATTCTTGTCTTGCCTAAAGCTTTCATACTCCTGATTCAGCATAGAGTTTCTGACTTCTTCTGTTCCATTCATGTAGACAATAAGAGTGTCCCACATTTCTTTGGAGGTTTTGCAATGCACCAGATTCTGAAAGGTGGCATCATCTATGACACCTACAATGATATTCTGTACCCTTTTGTCTAGAGTTGTCAGGATGATTTCATCCTTTGTCATTTCTGAATAACTCTTAGGAGTCTTCATATTTGCATCCAGTACTGATACCTTCATTGGAATGAAGGGTCCTTCCTGTACTGTGATGTAAATTCTTGGATCAGAAGCTTCCATAAATAATCTGACCATCTTCTTCCATATGCCAAAACATTCCTTCTTGCAGATAGGCAGTTTCATTGATCCAAACTCTTTTTGGTTCTCACTTGAAACCATTCTTGAATTCTGAAAATTTCCTAGGAGATTTTACTCAGACTATTAAGTCAATCCTTGAGTAACCTCCCTCTGATACCACTTGAAAGACTTAATTCAAGAGCCTAAGCACCAAGACGGGGGGTGAATAGGTTCTAATTTTTACTTTAATATTTTAGGCAATTAAACAGATCTTGCTTGACACAAACAAAATAAAACACAGCACAGAACATTCACAGCACAGAGAACACCAGATTTATAGTGGTTCCCCAAGATATAGGTACGTCGACTTTCCCCCTTCGCCTATCCAGTAGAGTATTGGATTTAGCCTAACTTCTTTCCTCTTTCTCAGATCCAAATATCCTACAACTCAAAACCAAAATGGTTCCTATACCTCAGACTTTTGCAAGTCCTACCTCAGATCCTTCCCAGAATCCTACCTCAAGCCTCAGCCCTACCTCAGCCCTTATCTCTAGACTTACAACTCAGAATTTTTCAATTCCTACCACTCAGGCTCACAGCCCTACCTCAGTCTTTATAATTATAGGCTTACAACTCAGATCTACAACAGATTCTATAAGAAATTGTGTAATAAAAGAGATACAAAAGATATCACCAGATTGATCCCTCTATTGATGTTCTTCTTGATCAGTTCTTGATCTTCAGTCCCAATAAGACTTAGCTGTTTCAAAGCTTCTTGATAGAACAAAATAAGGTTGGACTGTTCTTGATGTAGAAGTTGATCCACTATCAGCTCCTTCCTTGAATTCAAAATGAGATCTGAATCTTCTCTGCAGACTGTTTTGGATCTGCCTTCTTAAAGGGTTTCCCCTTTTCTTGTTGTGAATTTTCTCTCTCTTAGTTGATGGCTTTTCTGGCCTTCACTGTGTTGTTTTTGGTTGTTAAGGATCAGCCCTTTATATAGAGATTCCTCATGGTTACCGGCTGATCCGATTTGTAACAACCTTCTGATAGTTCTGACAAAGATGTCAGACCTATTGGTAGTGACAGTTGTCGACCCACTAGTCATGACAGTTGATTCCTTAGAGATTCTACAACTCAACACAATCCACTCAACAATCTTCTTCACATGTGTCGACACAAGTAGACAAAGAGTCGACACAAGTCTTGATGATGTTGACACAATACTCCAAGTGTCGACACAGTCATTCTTCTACTCCTCGACACATCTTCTATTTGTATGTGTCGACACAAGTCTAGTGTGTCGACACAACTGCTCTTGGTATCGACATAACTGCTGCAGATAGATGGCATTGAGTGTATGTCCAGCTGTTGACACAAGCCTTCAAACCCAGTATAACTGTTGCCATAAAATGGCGTTGAGTGTGTGTCTAGCTGTTGTTGTATGACGGCGTTGAGTGTGTGTCTAGCTGTCGATACACACCTTCTTCAGGTGTCGACACAATTCCTGATTGCCGACACATGCCTTTCTTCTGGTGTCGACATAATTTCTGGGTATCGACACAGCCTCTGCTTTAGGTGATGACACAATGCCTTTTGTGTCGACACAATTCTGGGTGTCGACGCAACTACTTCTTTAGGTGTCGAAACAACTTCGTTAGGTGTCGACACAATTCCTGCCTTAGGTGTCGACACAATTTTGGGTGTCGACACAACTTTGCTTCTAGTGTCGACACTTGTACTTAGAATATTTTTCTTCCACTTCTTAAACCTGCACAAGAAAACTTAAAACATCGATCAAATACATATTGATGTATATCGTTGACAAATATGAGGCTTCTCCAAATCTTGTACATACTTCCAGTGTACCCAACAGCACCAACAGTACGAGATCAGGTGGTACCAACAAAATGAAATCAGGTGGCACAATAGACGGCCACATCACTAACGTATACTCAGAGATTTGGTTATTCTTAGAAAGTCGAGAGGATATAGAGCTATCAAAAATGATATCGTGGCCAAACACAAATTCCATCAATGCACTAAAACTTGTACGATGAGACATGTCCACAGAAGGGGCCCACAGGGTTGGCAAAATAAAACGACTCAGATAAAACATACCAAACTCATGTCCTAAAGGGTCCACTAAACAAGTCAACAGATCAGGTGGGAGAGTCGGTAAAACTAAAACCAGGAGAGAGTTAAAATCATATTCAATTTCATACAACAGAGTCAGCATCAGGGGACGCTCATCCGGGACTACTTCAATAACGTCTTCCAAAAGTATAACTCTCTCACATGGAAATTCTTCCAACACATTAGACACGTCATCCAATTCAGAATCAGTAAAGACCTTAGAAATGGGCAAAATCGAACTCGACGTAAATTTTAATTCAGAGTGAACTTCAGATAATGGAGATAACAATAAAGAACTATCGTTCGGGTTCATAGCGCTAAAATCATCAAAACATAAACTTATCACATAAGGTGAGTCTTCCCAATCAGTCGGGACATCCATTAATTCAGGGTTATAAATAACAATAGGGAAATCCTCACTCACAGGCTCCTCAGATATCTCAGGTATATTAGTAGGTGTAATCGTAGGCTCTAACATGATGGGGATCATAGTTTGGAGAGGGCTCTCAATACTAGGGTGATTAACCACAATGCTAGTAGGGCTAGTAATAGGCAATACACTACTCTCACAGATCATACTATCATCATCCCATTCATCATCATCTAAGTAACTAGGTATTCCCTCAATTTCAGACTAATCAGAATCATCGGGCTCAATCGCACATGATGGAATACTCTCACCTACGGGGTCATCCTCAGGATCAAGAAATATCACACCTACATCAGCATCCTCATGGGTATCAGTTTCTATCTCAAGGGGCTTCGATGTCAAGGCTAATAGAGGCATAACCCTATTGGTAACATCTATCGAGTCCACTGCAAATGACCTATTAGGAGAGGTTTCCCTAACGGGGGTGGTGGTACTAATACGGCCTTTCCGGTCTGACACGAGTGAGCTTTATTCCTAGGAAGGTGGTGCTTCTCAATTTCTAATGTCGTATTAAAAGTGATGTCTAGATCGGTATGCCAATAATGCAATAATTTACCCTGGATGTAGGGGTATAACCCCTTACGAAACCTAGAGACGGTGATCTCTGGCAACTCCTTCACACCACTTCTAACCATCATATTCTTAAAATGACGCATATAATCCGAGACCGACTTGTTCCCTTGTTTAAGGTTAGTCAAATCATCAGTTATCTGTCGCTTGGTCTAGGCATTTGGTTTATAATCATTTCTAAAGGCAGGTATGGGATTAGCGCCATAATGATGTGCACTCACAAGCTTGGTGTTAGTAGGGTGGAGATAGGCTGGATCAAAATGATCTGAGAGTAGGCTTCGCATTGCCCGCCAAGTGTGTTTATAACTACCAACACGACGCTCTTCGTTCAACCAAAATACCTGAGCTTTACCTATTAATCGCTCTCAGGCAAAGTTAACCTTTTTGTGGTCATCCAATAAGTGGCAATTAAAATAATGCTCTAATCCCTTAAGCCAATCTCAAAAAATTTGGGGACATTCTAAACTGTCAAAAGTAGGATAAATGTGGTGTGCCCTAGGGGTGTGTTTAGCTATATCCTTAGCATATGAATAGTTTAATCGAGCAACATATATGTCATATGACATTTTAGTGAGAACCCGAGAGAAAACACACCCGGAGCTGGTACACATGCAATGAGAAATGAACCTGGCCCTATTTAATTTTCAAAGATGGAATTGTTCTCACTTAATAACTAAGGCAATAAAAGATTTTTTTGATTTGCTTGCAAGAAATCATATGAAGATTATTAAATAATTTTTTTTATTTTTTTGCTGAAAAAATAAAAATATAGGTCGCTATTTGCAGACCAACAATTAAATTTTAAAACAACTTAATAAAAATAATGACTTAATGAAAAATAAATTCTTTTTGGTTTTCTTACTAAGAAAATGATGGAGAATTTCCAGAATTTTATTTTTTTGAATTTTGAAAAAAACTGAAAATTTTAGGCCGCTATTTGCAGACCAGAAATTTAAAATTGATTTATATGTTGTGCAATGAAATGTGCAAAGTGCGTATCGGTGCTCAAAGTAAAGGGGGAGGGTGTCAATTAGCAAATTGACGTAAACCTACCTCTGATACTAAATTGATGCAGGCTCACACATTTGATAACGAGTAGATCTACGGACTAGCATGAATACTTCTCCACAATCCAAATCCTATATTAGCACAATCGCTCTATGCGGCACCATGTTAATTAATTCTATCAATTATATGCTAGCGTACGGGTAGCCAAACCGATTAGGATCGAATAGAGGAGATATGCCAATATTCTTTCTGCCTAAAAGGACCTACCCGGTTCGAACGAGCGGTGTTGTACCAAAAGAGATCTACCAAATAAAATACGATTCGGAAAAGGTAGATCTCTCCCAACAAAAGAAACTGAAAGTTCGCCAAACCTTTCTCGAAATTAAAGGAGATTAAGAGGGACAACAAAAGCAATTGAAAGATCACCACGATATAATTTTTATTGCTATCAAAAATTCAACGCTAAGAACCTTCCACCACAGGAATTAGGCTCCATTTGGTTCGGCGGTGGCGGGTCGATCCGGCGGGTGGAAACGGAGTGTTCGAACCGGAGGTGGGAAGTAGCTGCTCCAAACGGAGCTTTTGGGGGGCGTTTCTCAAGGCGGGCGGGTGGAAATGGAGCAAACGCCGCCGGAGGTTCATTTGTTTACCCTCCTTCCGGCGGCGTTTGCCCAAAACGGAGCAGCGAAACGCCCAAACAAATAGAGCCTTAATCTAGGAAGAGAAACACACAATCGGTAGAAAGGATTCATTACCCTATCGGAGTGGATGATTCTGATTTCTCTACTTGGATCATTCTTCAACGGCTCCACCGGAGTCACGCCGATTGGAGAGAAACTTGTCTGCCTTCGTCGCGGCACACTGGAGTTGGAATCCACAAAGGAAATCTTTGTCGTGGCCGATTTCTTCAAGGAGGTGGGTTGAATGGTTGCTTTGTTAGAGGTCAGTTTTGGGAGAGGATGATGGGGGAAGGTGGCCGAGCCACTAAGAGGGGGGGAGATAGAGAGTGGCAATGGCCAAGAGAGAGAGAGGAGGGAGGAGGCCGAATTTTGCAAGGGGGGAAGGAAAGATCTCAAAAGATTTTAGGGAGGATTATTTTCTTATTCTTCTTCTCTCTAATCAATCCTTAATGACATGACTATATATAGCCTACACCACTCAATCTCCCTCCATTCAAAATTCAAAATTCAAATTGAAAATATAATGGTTATATGCACTCATCATAACACATGAAATGAAATAATTAAAACAACACATGATGGTTATGGGCACCCATCATTACACATGAAATGAAAATTAAAATAAACATTAAAATAACTTAATAATTATTAATAATTATTAATAAATTCGTTTGCACTCCGGGCGGATATTATGGAGACGCTCCACATGGACATCACTGCGCCGCAAATCTTTATTTGAAGGTGGAGAAAGTTCTTCTGTAAACGCGCCATCACCGTCTTCAATATGTTGAGGGTCGTCATCTCCATCAAGATTCCACGCTCGGATTTGCGGGCTGCGGAGAGGGAAGCATTGCGAGTAATTCCGTCCGGATTAACATCGAGTCCATGGCGCTGAAGTGATCGTCAAGGGTAACGATTCTCCTTCTTAATACTAGGACATGCTAACTGTTTTATTATGGCATGATTGCATGGAAGTTTCCACTAATTAGTGGAAGATGAGTCTTCCAACGGGTCGATATGGATTATCCCTGATTTAAATTGCATAAAAAGTCCGGATTATTGTATGGGCATAGGCATGTTGTGTGAAGCCCATCTGCAACAAGTTGGTCCGGATTTGTGATGTTTACTTTTGCATGTCGGAGAAGACTCCATGAAAAATTATACGTTGTTTCGGGTTTTGAGTGTTATTGGGTTCTATATGGAGTACTAGAGGTTGACTCCATGAAATCCCTGAGATTATGATAGACTTGTTGTTCTATTGATATCACTGGATGAAAGTGGCTATCGCCGGTGATATCTCTCTTGGTCAAAACCATTGAGCTTTGTTGTTAGGTGTGAATTCTAGGTCCTGGGGAATGAGTGTGTAACATCAGAAGCTAAAAGGCATGTTGTGCCTAACTTGGTGGCCTTGTGTGCCGACTGTAGGAGATAACATTGGTTATCGTGTTAATGGGCCGAGATGAAGCTGTGCCCGCATTGTGACAAAGTGATTCCAATGATTTGAGCACGGGCAAAGCTGATTCAAACTCGCCCCATACTAGTCGGTGAACAGGTCGCTCCTCGGTGCACTAGTTGATTTTGGGAAAAGCCCGGGTAGCGTGAAGATATGAGGATCGACAGTCGCTCAAGTGAACCATCTAAGTTAATGATACTTGGGATTGAGGTGGGACTCCAGAAGTATACCAAAAGTGTGTCTTGAGAGCATGAAACATATGGTCGTGCATGCCATCGTTAGGGCTGATATCGAGTCGAGTTCGAGCAATTTTTGCTCGGCTCAAAATCGAAATTTTCGAATCAAAATCGAAATTGATTTCGAGTCGAGTCAGCTCGACTTAAATGACTCGATTCTTAGTCGACTCGAAATTGAATCAAACCGGCTCGAAATTGAGTAATTTTCTCTTTATTCTTATTTGGCTCAAAATTAAATTTGTCAGCCAATAAATTTAGCAAATAAAACACTTAAAACCCTCATTCTTTTTATTTTGGTTTAGATTTTATTATTTTTTTTATTTTAAAATAAGAATTTTTTAATAAATACATAATATTTTTAATTAATTCGAGTTGATTCGAATCATATTTTGAGTGATTCAAAGCTGGCTCAAAATCGACTCAAAATCAGATTCGAGTCAAATTGAATTGACTCAAACTGAGTCGAATCAATTTAACCGATTCCGATTCAACTCAAATTTCGAGCGACTTTCGAGTTTCGAATAATATGCTCAGCCCTAGCCATCGTTTATGGTGATCGTGGAATATATGTTGTTATACTGCTTACTTGCAGGGAAGAAGTACCACCGTCTCGGAAATGAGGTGGGGTCGTTATAATAATGGTCAGCTAAAGATGGACAGTGTGTTGTTTTACAATGTCTTTGTAGTTTGTACATGTACATGTGCTAGCGAGCCGAGCGGGAAATAGCGACTGAAGCCTTTTGCCATGATGGCCCTTGAAGGCCATGTTTTACTGTTTATAGCTTTTATGTAGTGTCAGCCTGCGTGCCGATGTATGTAAATTATGTAGATGTATAAACACGTTTGAACGGCTTATAAGGCCTTAAGACCAAAATATTTGGGTATGTATTTCATTCCTAATGTTACATACATAGTGGACATTCCTTTTTATGGGTTCGTATTATTCAACTACTTCCGCAATTGTTTGGCTCTGTGATAGGTTACATAGATGTTTGATTTCATTTTGTAACTCCTTAGTCTGTTCATTGAATATGGTGTGGGGCCCCGACCGGACCTACTTGTATATTCTTCATGGAGGGCAAGGTATTACATTTTAGTTTCATCTTCTGGTGTCGATCCCTTCTCGTTTGAATTCGTGGTCGAATTCTTTTAAGGGATGGTGAGCACGTGTATGCGTTGCAGTTACAATAGCTAAATAACCCGTAAATGTCCACTTAGGAATGAAAAATACACATGTTTGTGGAACTTGGGTGTTTCTATGATTGTTGTTTGTAATATTATTAGTCACTTAATTGTGTGTTTCACGATTATAGGTGACTAGGAGAGGCGCGGGAAAGTCTTAATCCCATCACTCTAAGAAAAGTAGGGCACCAGCTTATATGCTTACACCTTTTCATTTTGCAGAAACTATCTGATTGGTTGCTGAAGCTATCTTTGTGATTGATAGTACGTTTTATAGTCTAAACTATTAGGGTGTATTTTCGTTTTTAAGGCGTTATTCTTGCCTTAGAAGCTTATTTTTATCTTTCTTATGTAAATATTGTCACTAACATTTTCTTGTATTTTTGTAGGTTTCCTGAAATTTGGCCAAAAATGACATGACACGCCCCCCTGTCACGCCCTCCCTGGGCATGTCACCCAATCCCAAGGAAGTTAGCCACCAGTGGAAAGTCCAGAGTTCATCCCGAGTAGGACACAACCATGAACACGGCCGTGTCGCTGGCCATGTCAAGCTGGCTGTGTCACTAGAGACCAAGTAACAGAAAAACGGCTGTCACGCCCCCCTAACACACCCTCCCCGAGCATGTCCTAGGGCGTGATACGGGGTGTGTCGCCCTCTGCCCGAAGTCTGTCGCCGTATTAAATGCATTTTCGCCTCCGCACGCCAATCGTACCTATCACGCCCCCCGTCATGAGCATGACCCAGGGTGTGTTCGCCTCTTTTTTTAAAACTGACAGATTTCCGACCAATAATTTCGCCGCGACGTGCGTGTCACGCCCCCCTACACGGGCGTGACCTAGGGCGTGTCAACTATCGTACTAAAGCAATCATCCTTCTCGTCAGAATCCAGAGCCCGAGGTCAATGCCCGTACCTGTCACGCCCCCTAACACGCCCTCCCCGGGAGTGTCACAGGGCATGACCAACCCGTGACTTTTGCCTATAAATACAAGGCCTTCCCCTTCATTCCAAAGAAGTTTTGGGCTGAGAGGGGAGGTGCTGCCCTTTTATTTACTAGTGTTTTTTATGCTTTTTCTCCCTCTCTCTCTCTTTCTCATTTCATGTTTTTCTAATCCTAGCTTAGTGCTACTTTTGTAATAGCTTTTGTAATAGCTTTGTACTTCATTTGTAGCCTAGTGTTAATGCTAGCTTAGTCTTTTATTTCATTGTGAGTGTACTCTTCCATTTCAAGTTGTAGCTCTCTTTAATATTAATAAAGTGCCCTTGTTTACTTGGTGTTACTTTGATTTACTCCTCATCCCCCCTCTTCCACTCCACTATGATTAACTAATCCTCCTTGTACTCGATCTTGATGATCCGAGGTTCGAGTGATTAAGTTATGATGCTTTGAATTTACCTTTTCTTTTTTAGGTTTTAGGCCTTCGATTTACTCTTGATTTTTCATGTGTGGAATTATATCATCGATATATATTTTCCATCTTAGCTTTCATTCTTGGCTAGCCGAGAGGCCGATAGTTTTAAGTGAGCATTCAAGAGTAAAGAGAGTTGTGCGCACCCCTCGAGAGAGGAAGACGTCCAAATCTCCCGGATGGGAGTAAAATCCAATAGTGGGGTTCACCGCGTAAAACGAGCTTTAGGCCTTCGATTTAGACGAGAGTCGGTCGGACCTTTCTAAACTCAGTTGGGCACGATTTCGAGAGAAGCGTGTTCAAGCTTTAGAAACCTCCACGGTCAAGGACCTTCACCCTATTAAGTTTAGGTTATTTATCGTGTTTTTAATCGACTCTTGCCGAGGTGATTTTTGATCGAGTGCTCTCCATCTCATTGTTCCAACCCTTTATCGTAATCGCTTCTTTTATGCTTTCTATTTAGCTGCAATTAGCTCTCTTTTTATGCAATATTTTCTTCCTTTAGTGCGTTTAGATTTTCCTCAACCCTAAAGATTTCCGTCGATAAAATAATAGTCTTCGTGTGAGTAAGTGTACTCAACAGTTCCCGGATTTAAATACGACACTTGTGTCCCCTAGCTACAGTTCGATAGGTATACTTGCCTAATTGGATTCCTAGTTCGGCTCTTTTTTCTTAAGCGGAAAGCGTTCACCAAGTTTTTGGCGCCGTTGCCCGGGACCAACTTTCATTGATATATCGAAAACACGAACCTATTACTTTTATCATTTCTCTTTCTCATCCTCCTTTTAAAAATTTTAAAATCCAAAAAATTTTATTACCACTCTTAATAGAAACCCACATCACAATTTTTTCTACGCCACCTAATTCTCTCGAAAAGGGCAAAGTGACTGTAAATGCCACTATCTTGTCTAGTACCTTGTGAACCCTTCACCGGGTAGTCCTTGGGAAGTTCGGGAGTTAAAAAGTAAAAAAAAAATCTATAAAAAAAATCTAGCTTTTTCCTAGTTTATTTATTTCTCTTTCTTCTCTTCTCTTCTTCTAGTGTATGACCCGCGGGAGTCCGTCGGTTATTTTGGGCTTGGACCATGAAATCAAGCGTACTCTTCGGAGAAGATCGCGATTTCAAGGCCCTACTATCCAAGTACCGGTTGAGGACTCTGAGTCATTCTCTACTCTAAGAATGGAAGAATCCCACGTGGAGGAAGTCGTGCATAGGCCTATGTCCTATTATGCACGATTGAATCTCGAGGGTACAAAATCTAGTATAGTGCGCCCTGCTATAGCTAATAATAACTTTGAACTGAAGCCTAGCATAATTCAAATGGTGCAGCAGTATGTGCAATATGACAGACTTCAAGATGAAGATCCGAACGCACATATAGCAAGCTTTCTTGAAATTTATGACACCTTCAAGATAAATGGTGTTACGAATGATGCTATTAGGCTAAGACTCTTTCCTTTCTCTCTAAGAACTAAGGCTAAGCAGTGGCTGAACACTCTACCTAAAAATAGCATCACAACCTGGAATCAATTAATTGAAAAAAAATTTGCAAAGTATTTTCCGCCAGCTAAAACTGCAAAACTTAGGAACGACATTTCTGCCTTTGGACAAATAGACTCCGCCACCACAAAATGATTTTTCTACACCATCACCACCACCTCTTCAAAATAATCCAAAACCTCCAAGCTTAGAGGAGTTACTTTCAAAATATATAACCACAAATGACGCTACTATAAGAACCTTTACTGTAAGCGTTAAAAGTCTAGAAAATCAAGTAGGACAGCTCGCAAAAATTATTTCTGAGCGACCCGCAGGGTCTCTTCCTTCTAATACCGATCCCAACCCGAGATACCAAGCGAAAGCTATAACTTTTTGGAGTGGGAAGCAAGTTTCCGGTATGGTTAGTGAAGAGCCCGAGGCAAGCTCCGCCCCTATTTTAAAAAATCAAACCTCTGCCACCATTTTAAAAATTCCACCCTCTGTTGAAGAAGAAGTTATCACTCTTCTCCCTGCGTTAGAAAAAGATCTCACTCCACCAGCCATCTTTAAAAAAAATCCAACTCCACCATACCCTTCCGAACTTAACAAACAACGTCAGGACGATCAGTACTCCCGCTTCTTAGAAATGTTTAAGCAAATCCACATTAATCTCCCCTTCCATGAGGCAATCTCCCAAATGCCAAAGTACACTAAGGACCTTAAGGACCTCCTGACCAACAAGAAGAAGTTAGAGAACTTATCACACGTCACACTAAACGTCGAGTGCTCTGCGGTCTTGACAAATGGTTTACCAAAGAAAATAAGTCACTCGGGTAGTTTTTCTATT
This sequence comes from Platanthera zijinensis, assembly GCA_039513925.1. Taxonomy (NCBI): domain Eukaryota; kingdom Viridiplantae; phylum Streptophyta; class Magnoliopsida; order Asparagales; family Orchidaceae; genus Platanthera; species Platanthera zijinensis. The sequence continues at coordinate 49,453,609 of CM077084.1, read as the reverse complement.
CTGTGTGTCTTTGGTAATCTTTTTGTCAAGAACGCATTAGCCGACTTAGGTGTGATTATTAATCGAATGCCCATCTCGTTGTTTAAGAAGTTAGGAATTGGTATCCTCAACCCCACACACATAAGTATCCAGCTCGTTGATAGATCGATCAAATACCCGTTGGGAATCATGGAGGATGTCTTAGTTAAAGTCGACAAGTTCATCTTCCTGGTGGACTTCGTCATTTTTTAAATCGAAGAAGACGTCGAGGTTCCCTTGATCCTTGGCCGACCCTTTCTTGCCACTTCACGAGCTATCATTGACGTAAGCAATGGTAAGCTCTTCCTTCGAGTAGGCGACGACGAAGTGACTTTCTCTATCACCCCCTCAATGAAGAACACCCTAGCAAATGATGACTCTTGTTTTTTCGTAGATGCCCTAAGTGAAGAATCCTCCTATTGCCTCTCTAAATTTGAAAAAGAATTTTCTAAATTTTGTTCTGCCTCTACTCTTCCAACTGAATCGTTTCACCCAAGTGAAGAATCCTCCTATCGTCTCTCTGAATTTGAAAAAGAATTTTCTGATTTTTGTTTCTCCTCTACTTTTCGAACTGAATCTCTACAAGAAGCCTCCATGGCCGCTAGCCCCACCTCTTTTAATTTTTCGCTTAAAAAAGTCTACGAGGACATAGTTTTTGAAAAAAAAACGGATTTCTAAAACCTCGTATGAATACCCCCTACCCTAGAATTAAAGGAACTACCCGAACATCTTAGATATGTTTTCTTAGAAAAGGACTCCAAGCTACCAGTAATAGTTTCGGTCTACCTCACAGATGAGCAAAATGATAAACTCCTTTTAGTTTTACGTAAACAACGTCGAGCTATTGCCTGACAAATTTCTGATATCAAGGGCATAAGACCATCTTTTTGCACTCACAGAATCTTAATGGAAGATAATTCGCGTAATTCCATACAACCTCAGCACCGTATAAACCCAAACATGAAAGAAGTAATTAAGGGCGAGGTTATGAAATTATTAGACGCAGGAATTATCTATCCTATATCTGATAGTAAATGGTTTAGCCCAGTCCAGGTAGTGCCGAAGAAGGAAGGGATAACGGTAGTTAGTAATGAGAATAATGAATTAATCCCGACACGGACGGTGACCGGGTGGCGAATGTGTATAGATTATCGTAAGTTAACTGACGCCACCCATAAGGATCACTTTCCCTTGTCGTTCATCGATCAAATTTTAGAACGATTATCCGGTCATAGCTTTTATTGTTTTCTCGATGGCCTCCCGGGGTATTTTCAAATCCCCATCTCCCCTGAGGACCAGGAGAAAATTACGTTTACTTATCCCTTCGACACTTTCGTCTACCGAAGAATGTCATTTGGATTGTGCAATGCGCCAGCTACATTCCAACGATGTATGCTCACTATCTTTGACAAGTACGTAGAAAGCATTATGGAGGTATTCATGGATGATTTCTCCGTATTCGGTGACGCTTTTGATAGTTGTTTGGAAAGTTTGAAAAAGTCTTAGAACGATGCGAAGAGACTAACATTGCCCTAAATTGGGAAAAATGTCATTTTATGGTGATGGAAGGGTTAGTTTTGGGTCATAAGATTTCAGCAAGAGGGATTGAAATAGATATAGCCAAGATAGAAGTTATCGAGAAGTGCCATCGCCTACGAACGTAAAAGCTATAAGAAGTTTCCTAGGTCACGTTGGTTTCTACCGCTGCTTCATAAAGGACTTCTCCAAGATCTCCAAGCCCCTTACCCATCTCTTATAAAAAGACGCCCCATTTATTTTTGATGACCTTTGCCTAGCTGCTTTTGAATTAATAAAAGAAAAATTAATTAATGCCCTAATTATGATAACTCCGGTGTGGGACCTTCCATTGGAAATCATGTGCGATGCAAGTAGTTTCGCGGTAGGAGCTATATTAGGTCAACATATATCTAAAAACTTCCACCCCATCTATTATGCAAGTAAAACGCTTATACCTGTACATGAAAATTACACCATGACCGAGAAGGATCTCCTTGCTGCAGTATTCCCTTTTGATAAATTTCGCCCTTATATTACGCTTTCAAAGATTATTGTTTTTACGAAACACTCAGCCCTCAAATATCTTCTTTCTAAATCAGATGTCAAGCAACACTTGATTCGCTGGGTTTTACTCCTCCAGGAGTTTGACTTAGAGATCCGTGATAAGCGAGGAGCCGAGAACTTGGCCGCTGACCATCTCTCCCGATTAGACAATCCTTTTATATGAAAAATTAGATGAAAAATCTTTTAACAATTATTTTCCTGATGAGAAGCTATTTTCAATTAACACATCTACTTATCCTTGGTTTGCACACATTGCCAACTATTTAGTGGCTCGTGTGCTCCCAAAAGAGTTATCATCTAAACAAAAGAAGAAATTCTTTTCTGAGTTGAAGAACTACTTTTGGGAGGACCCGCATCTTTTCAGAATCTGTACGGACTAAGTGATAAAGAGATGTGTTTCTTATGAAGAAGGATTAGACATTATTAATCATTTGCATGAAGGACCGATAGGTGGGCACTATCAAGCTGCTCGCACCGCTCACAAAGTGCTAAGCGCGGGTTTTTACTGGCCTAGCTTATTTAAAGACACGCAGGCCTTTGTGAGTAGGTGTGATAGTTGCTAACGGTCGGGCAATATTTTCAATAAAAATGAAATGCTGCAAAACTATTTCCTTGAGTGCGAAGTTTTCGACCTCTGGGGAATTGATTTTGTTGGTCATCTTCCTTCTAGCTTCGGGAACAAATTTATCTTAGTCACTGTCGATTATGTTTCTCGATGGACTGAAGCCCAAGCTCTTCCTACGAACGACGCCCGAGTTGTAGTTACGTTCTTAAAAAAATTATTTTCTCGATTCGGTACGCCGCGAGCCATCGTTAGCGATAGGGGTTTTCATTTCTGTAACGCACAGTTTTCTAAAATCATTACTAAATACGGCGTTACACATAAACTTTCAACTGCCTACCACCCCCAAACTAACGGACAAGTCGAAGTAGTGAACAGAGAGATCAAAAGATTTTTAGAAAAGACTGTTTTAACATCAAGAAAAGACTGGTCAGCCAAATTAGACAATGCTCTATAGGCCTACCGAACAGCGTACAAAACCGCTATCGGATGTACGCCGTACCAGTTGGTTTATGGAAAATCGTGTCATTTACCCGTAGAATTAGAACACCGTGCTTTTTTGGCCTTAAGGTTTTTAAATTTCGATCCTCACTCTGTCGGCGACCTTAGAAAATTTCAACTTAACGAACTCGACGAGTGGAGCTCTTACGCATACGAGAACAACAAATTTTATAAAGAGCGGACAAAACAATCACGATAAACACCTTAGGCACCCAAAAACCTTTAAGCCAGGCGACCAAGTTCTTTTGTATAATTCTCGTTTACGTTTATTTTCGGGCAAGTTAAAATCACGTTGGTCTGGGCCATTTACTGTTTTAGAAGTTTTCCCGTATGGAACTATTTTAATTTCTCACCCTGATAAAAGTAATTTCAAAGTGATGGTCAGCGTGTTACACTTTACTTTTTTGGTGATAATGTCAGTCTAAACATTGTTAAGTTTCTTCTGCATGAACTTTAACTAACTTCGAACTTTTATCTTTTAAAAAACTTTAAATAATATTATTTCGGACAAAATATTTTTGGACAATATTATTTTATTGCATCGAGTTCAAATGATGTTTTAAACAAAGGGCACTCTTGGCAGGCAACCCAAGTTATTTTTTTTATTTATTTATTTTATAATTTTTGCTTCGGACGGCTCCGACAAGCTGAAGCTTCTGCGATCGCCTACTCCAACGTTACTGAATCCATCACGAAGTAAAAAAGAAGACATTCCATGAAGATCCAAAGTGCAAGCACAGGGGAGCGGCATCACTCAGCTTTCGCAGCAAATAAATCTAGGGAAGTACCTGTTTTTCAATTCTGTACTTTCATTTCTGTTTTAATTTTCTCTCTCTCTCTCTAACCTCCTTCTTCATTGAGGACAATGTTTATTTTAAGCTTGGGGGAGGACTTCCTCCTTTTTGCTATTTGTGAATATTTTGCTTTTGTGAGTCCTCATTCTTTTTGCTATTTGTGAATATTTTGCTTTTTGTGAATATTTTTCAAAAATCCAAAAAAAATAATTATCTTAAAATCCAAAAAATAGAAAATATTTCCAAAATCCAAAAAAGAAAATATTTCATAAAATTAAAAATATATATATATGCTTTTTGTTTTTACTTTAATAGTTTGGACGTTGTTGGTATTTCAATAGTACCCCTTGTTTTTGTTTTGTTTTTCTCAAAATTTCATATAAACAACTTAATTAATTATAATATTTCTAATCGCCCTTTTTAATTATGTTTCACAAGTAAAATGTTGGCATGCTATGTTTCTAATTCACGGTAGCATGTTAACGTAAAACATTTTTTCTAAAACATGCATTTCCATTATGGTTTTCGTTCTTTATTTTCTTTACTTTCTCAAAAATTAATCATCCACTATTTTCTTTTTCATTTTTGGATAATTTTCGTAAGGTCAACTTTTGAATAGTATAGTAGATGTGAACGATCCAAGTCATTTATTATTTCTATTTTCAAGATAATTTCATCAATCTTCTTTTATTATCTAGAACTTGTTTTTTGAAATTTTTCAAATCTATGTTTTAAATAAATTTAAAAGCATGAAAATGATTTAGGCCATTTTTGTTTTCATTTGAGCTTTCCTACCAACCTAAAACTTTCACCACTAGTTAGCCATTTTTGAGCCTTTTTCCAATTTCATTTGATAGCTCCTCTTTTCATATCATTTTTACCAAAGCCAAAATTTCTAACCTATCTAATCACATTAGTCTTTTTGAGTTTCATAAAAAAAATTTCATGATTATGATATGTTATTTTGTAATATTTTTGGAAAAAGTGTTTTTAAAAAAAAGTATGCAAAAAAAAGTTTGTTTTTGTTTGGCCATTTCAAAATAAAAATAAAAATATTTGTGGCATTTGTTTTGATAAAAGAAAAAAAATGGAAAAGAAGAAAAAGAAAGAAAAAAATATTTTATTTAAAATGAAATTTCGAAACTCTTTGTTTTGGTTTAGTGTGATTTTAAGCATTCCTGTTTATCTTTTAATTCCACTCCTAATCATAATCCTAAACCAAATGTTTCGGTCCTATTAAGTCCTTTTGATTCACGCTTTTGAATTTTATTTAATAACTAAGAAACGAAGAAAAGTAAATCAGTATTAGTTTTGGATTTAAACTTAGATTTTTGTTATTTAATTGATATAATTATAATGCGTTGCTTGGATCTAGTAACAACTCAATGCATTTTTCATTTTCGTTGCTTTGTTTAAATCTATTTAAAGAAATTCGACAAAATTTTGGATGATTTATTTTCGGTAAGTAAAGTTTATAAAAGTTAAACCATACCTAAATAATTGTTTTAGATTTATGTTTCTCCTTCTCCCTACTTAGAATTTCGCATAGTACTTGTGTAGGCATAATTAGAACTTTTGATTAGTCACTTTTTTATGATTATCTAGTTTTTATATCTTTGCTTGGGAACAAGCAAAGCTTAAACTTGTGGGAATTTGATAGTACGTTTTGTAGTCTAAACTATTAGGGTATATTTTCGTTTTTAAGGCATTATTCTTGCCTTAGAAGCTTATTTTTATCTTTCTTATGTAAATATTATTGTCACTAATATTTTCTTGTATTTTTGCAGGTTTCCTTAAATTTAGCCAAAAATGACATGATATGCCCCCCTGTCACGCCCTCCCTAGGCGTGTCACAGGGCGTGTCACCCAATCCCAAGGAAGTCAGCTGCCAGTGGAAAGTCCAAAGTTCATCCCGAGTAGGAGACGTCCTTGAACACGGCCGTGTCGCTGGCCATGTCAAGCTGGCAGTGTCACCAGAGACCAAGTAACTGAAAAATGGTCGTCACATCCCCCTGACACGCCCTCCCCGAGCGTGTCCCAGGACGTGACACAGGGCGTGCCGCCCTCTGCCCGAAGTCTGTCGCCACATTAAATGCATTTTTGCCTCCGCACGCCAATTGTACCTGTCACGCCCCCCGTCATGGGCGTGACCTAGGGCGTGTTCGCCCCTTTTTCTAAAACTGATGGATTTCCGTCCAATGATTTCGATGCGATGTGCGTGTCACACCCCCTACATGGGTGTGACCTAGGGCGTGTCAACCATCGTACATAAGCAATCATCCTTCCCTCCAGAATCCAGAGCCCGAGGTCAATGCCCGTACCTGTCACGCCCCCTAACACGCCCTCCCCGGGCGTGTCACAGGGCATGACCAACCCGTGACTTTTTCCTATAAATACAGGCCTTCCCCTTCATTCCAAAGAAGTTTTGGGCTGAGAGGGGAGGTGCTGCCTTTTTTGTTTACTAGTGTTTTTATGCTTTTTCTCCCTCTCTCTTTTTCTCATTTCATGTTTTTCTAATCCTAGCTTAGTGCTTCTTTTGTAATAGCTTTTGTAATAGCTTTGTACTTCATTTGTAGCCTAGTGTTAATATTATCATAGTCTTTTATTTCATTGCGAGTGTACTCTTCCATTTCAAGTTGTAGCTCTCTTTAATATTAATAAAGTGCCCTTGTTTACTTGGTGTTACTATGCTTTACTCCTCATCCCCCCTCCTCCACTTCACTATGATTAACTAATCCTCCTTGTACTCGATCTTGATGATCCGAGGTTCGAGTGATTAGGTTATGATGCTTTGAATTTACCTTTTCTTTTTAGGTTTTAGGCCTTCGATTTACTCCTGATTTTTCATGTGTGGAATTATATCATTGATATATATTTTCCATCTTAGCTTTCATTCTTGGCTAGCCGAGAGGCCAATAATTTGAAGTGAGCATTCAAGAGTAAAGAGAGTTGTACGCACCCCTCGAGAGAGGCAGACGTCCAAATCTCCCAGATTGGAGTAAAATCCAACAGTGGGGTTCACCGAATAAAGCGAGCTTTAGGCCTCTGATTTAGACGAGAGTCGGTCGGACCTTCCTAAACTCAGTTGGGCACGACTTCGAGAGACGCGTGTTCAAGCTTTAGGAATCTCCACGGTAAAGGACCTTCACCCTATTAAGTTTAGGTTATTTATCGTGTTTTTAATCAACTCTTATCGAGGTGATTCTTGATCGAGTGCTCTCCATCGTATTGTTCCTACCCTTTATCGTAATCGCTTCTTTTATGCTTTCTATTTAGCTGCAATTAGCTCTCTTTTTATGCAATATTTCCTTCCTTTAGTGCGTTTAGATTTCTCTTCAACCCTAAAGAATTCCGTCGATAAAATAATAGTCTTCGTGTGAGTAAGTGTACTCAATAGTTCCCGGATTAAATTACGATACTTGTATTCCCTAGCTACAGTTAAATAGGTATACTTGCCTAATTGGATTGCTAGTTCGGCTCTCTTTTCTTAAGCGGAAAGCGATCACCAGCGTTGATCAATGCGCAATCAGGAAGGATAGTACATCCTCTTGCCCTATGGTGGACCAGGAGCCGGTTGACATGGTAGAGCCAGTGAATATGAGGCAAGTGGCGGAAGAGCCTATATCGGCAAGACACGTGTCAGATAAACAATTAAAGCAATTTCTGAGCTTCAACCCTCCTACGTTTGTGGTAACATGATCTCCAACTCAAGACAAAGTTTAGCTCTCTAGGATAAAGAGAACCTTAACGACAACAAAGGTGGAGGAAGGCCAGAAAGTCACCTTAGCTACTTTCTGTTGGATGGAGAGGCGAGGATTTGGTGGGATGAGTTAGAGTTGCATTATTTTTCAGGTCTACAACTGACTGAGGTCTCGTTGGATGTGTTCTCTAGACTATTTCTAGCAAGGCATCTCCCTTCTATATAACGTATTGCAATAGAGTGCTAGTTCTAGAGATTGACTCAGGGTGAGAGTTTGGTAGATGACCATCTGCATGAGTTTATCAGACTTAGGAGATATTCAAGTTTTATATTTACAGATGAGAAAAAGAAAACCAATAGGTTTTATGAAGGTTTGTGAGATGATATGCAGCTGCTTCTATCAGAGCCAATGACGCAAAGCTTTCTAACATTGGTGAACACTGCCCGATCTCTTGAGCGTGATATGAAGAGAGTCCAAAGTAAGAAGAACCTATCTGTCAAGATGCCTGAGTTCAAGGTGCCGAGCTCTACAAAGTTTGGATACCACAAGTAGAATAAGAAGTCCAGGTATTCTGGGCCAACTCCATCTTCTGTGTCGGGGCAATAACTAGGTGGTGTTTGCTCACTTGCTACACTTACGGCAAGATGAGACAGTTTGCCTGAGTGTCATAGTGATCCTCCGAAGACGGAGAAAATGGCGAGTGGATCGTATGTGAAGAAAGGGAAAGCGGTGGAGTCAACTACATTTCATTATACTACAACTCAGCCCCGAGTACATAATCTTGGCTGGTAAGAGGCCATTAAATAAAGCGAGGTGATAATAGGTATGATTAAGTATAAAGCTTGTGTTGCTTTATATATTTGATACATTGTGCATTGCTTATATAACTTGTTTACGTTAGGCTTTGTCCTAATTATGAACTGTCCAACAAGAGTATTGTTTGACACTAGATCTTCTCACTCCTTTCTCTCTGAGGACATCATATTGCATATCAGAGTGCCTTCTTTAATATTGAAAAATAGATTTGGCATGTTACTACCTAATGAGTGCTTCGTGCGTGCGGATAGAGTTTGTTGTGTTCAGGTGCAGATAGGAAGTCACGAGTTTGAATTGGAGGCATCAATGTTGCTGACATCAAGATTTGATTTGATATTTGGCATGGACTGGCTTTCGGAGCAGCATGCATGCATTGATTATAATTCAAAGGAAGTCAAACTGGGGCAAAACATCGAATGCGAGACTATATTTGCTGGTATGCGAGTATCGAGCAAGATGTTGATGTATGCTCTCCAAGTGCTCAAGGAAGTTAGGCAAGGTGCAGAGTTACTTCACGCTGTTGGAGGCTGCAGAGCCCAAGCCCAGTATGATTGATGTTCCTAATGTATCGGAGTATGCATATTTGTTTCCAAAAGATCTTCTTGGAGCTCCACCTCAGCGAGAAATTGACTTCACTATTTAGCAGGTGCTAGGTGCGAAACCTGTGTCACGCATGTCGTACCAAATAACACCAAAGGAAATGTCGGAATTGATGGTTTAGTGCAGGAGTTGTTAGAGCAAGGCTATGTAAACCCGAGTTCATCCCCTTGGAGTGTACCGGTGCTCCTTGTGAAAAAGAAGGATGAAATCTTGTGTCTATATATTGACTACCAAGAGAGGAATAAGTTGAAGGAGAAGAACATATATCTGATTCCATAAATCGATGATTGTTTTGATCAGCTAGTGGGATCCACTGTGTATTCGAAGATAAATTTGGAGTCTGGTTACTACCAGTTGAGGATCAGGGAAAGTGATATTCCCAAGACGACATTTATTACTCAATATAGGCACTATGAGTTCACAGTGTTGTCATTTGGGCTAACAAATGCGTCGTCAATGTTCATGGATTCGATGAACAGAACCTTTCGAGTGGACCGATTTGTGATCGTCTTTATTGATGATATCCTGGTTTACTCTTAGTCAAAAGAAGAACATGTGATTCACTTATGCATAATCTTGGATACCCTGAGGAGTAGTCAGTTGTATGTCACGTTCTCTAAATGTGAATTTTAGTTGTCTTTAGTGGCATTCATTGGTCATGTGGTTAGTGAGATGGCATCGTCGTGGATTTGATGAATATAGTTATGATACAAGAGTGACATATGCTGACTACTGTAGCGGAAGTCCGAAGTTTTTTAGGACTTATCGGCTTTTATAGACGCTTCGTAGAGAATGTTTCTAGGACAGTGCTACCTATCACAACCTGTAGTAAAAAGGATCAGAAGTTTGTCTGTTCACTATCATGCGTGTGAGTTTTTGAAGAGTTGAAGAGTCATATGACTAAGACGCAAATTTCGTGTTCGTCATGTGGTATAGAAGGCTATGAGATTTATAGTGATGCCTCAGGGAGCAGCTTATGATACATTCTTTTTCAATTAGTTTGGAAAGGTTATTGCTTATAACTCTCGCTAGTTGAAGGTGGGTGAGAGGAATTATCCGGTCCACGACTTAGAGTAAGCGGTTGTGATATTTGCTCTTAAGCTTTGGCGGCATTATTTTTTTGGCGTGAAGGTTGACATCTTTACAGACCATAAGATCTTTAAATATTTGTTGAATCAAAAGGATTTGAATATGCGACAAAGGAAGTGGATGGAGTTCCTTGGGGACTACACCTTTGAGATTCACTACACTCCCGGGAAGGGAAATATAGTCGTTGATATGTTAAGTCACAGAGCTCCAGCACAGACAAACTGGATTCAGATGCATGATTAGCGTCTAATTTGTGACTTTGAGGCCTTAGAGTTCTCTTGTATTTATAAGAGAGAAAGTGTGAATGCATGCTTGAACTATACAGAGGTGTAATATGACCTTGATGACAGAGTTCGACGAGCGTTGAAGCTTGATGAAAGCGTGAATAACTATGTGGCAGAAAACATGGATGGCTCTAATGCCGAGTTTTCTTTCAAAGACAGTCTTTTGTGGAAAGACAGTCGGTTGTGCATCCCAAATGTTGGAAAACTATGAGAGGATTTGATGTACGAGACACATTTTACCAAGTACTTAGTCCACCCTGGGATCACAAAAATGTTCAAAAACATGAAAAATATGTTTTGGTGGCCGGGTTTGAAGAAAGACATAACTCTCTATATTGTGAAGTGTCATACTTGCGCACTACTAAAGGCAGAATGTTAGAAGCCTAATAGATTTTTGAAGTCATTGCCGATTATAGAATGGAAGTTTGATAATGTTTTTATGGATTTCGTGCATGTCTTGGCAAGATCGCGACAAGGGAACGATGCCATTTGGGTGATCATAGATCATTTGACAAAAGTGTCTCACTTAATTCCAAACCAGAGGGACGATATAGTAGAGAAATTGGTAAAACTCTATGTTGATAACATAGTACAATTATACTGTGTGTCATGTAGCATCGTAAGTGATCGAGATGGTCATCTCACTTCGAATGATTGGAGGCTAATCCACCAATTATTGGGTACCAAGCTGAAGTTTAGCATGATGTTTCATCATCAAACATATGGTCAAACTGAAAGGACCAATAGGACAATGGAGGATATGCTCCATATATGCACATTGGATTTCAGAAAGAGGTGGGAGGACAATCTCTATATGATTGAGTTTGCCTATAACAACTGCTACCAAACGAGTATTTAAATGACACCCTTTGAGGCCCTTTATGGCAATAAGTTCCGCACTCCCTTAGCTTGGGAATAATATGGAGAAACAAGGTTGTATAAGCAAAAAGATGTTGAAGGTGCAAATTCGACAATTCAAACGATCCAGGAGCGATTTGTAACACCACTATCTGTCACATAGCATATAGCAGTAGGTCCGATCGGAGCCCAACGCCGTATACCACAGACAGACATAAGGATTACTAAATGAAACCATCCTTCCAATAACACACATCTTACACAGAGCACATTCTAGCGGAAGCATTTTAAATGTTGCAAAGAAAAGAACCCAAGCCACAACATGAATGTCCATTAAAAACCCCCAAAACAAGAATGAGCGTACACATACACAAAGTACTTGGCCTTATGGTCTTACATGAGTTTACTTTAAACAAATAGTGTCTTCCAAACATCGGCATGAAGGCCGGTCACACATGAGAATAAAAGAAAACATTCGCATTGGCCTTCGAGAGCCGGCTCAGTAACAAGGGTTTCAGCCCGCTATTTTCCACTAGGCTCCGCAGCAGCTGCAATCAACATTTTACCATAGCGGTGGCAAACAAAAGCAACGGTCAGTTAAAGCTGGCCAAATTATAACAATCTCGCTCCTTAATCGGGGCGACGGTGCTCCTTCCCTGCATATTATTTGTATAACCAAACAGGATAGTGAAATAGCACTACACCACATGCGTAGGCACAAACGGCCACACACCCCGTGCACTTAGGGCACATTCTCGGTGAACTCGGTCCACCACCGCCCCTAAGACAGCAATAACGTGAGCTAATAGTCTTTTTTAGCCGAAGCCTAAGACTCGTCCTCTATGTCATCGATAGGCCTCTTAAACCGAACCACATAGAGTGGGTATGGTTCCACTCAACTCGTTGCTCACACCACCACAACAATTCAAGTTATCGACACGAGTTAAGCTTCCCTGAAGTCCGAATATCGATCAAACAAGAGTACATAACCCGGTTATGCACAAGGTTGGCTCCAAGGCCACCAAAACGGCAAAACTTCACTTCTGCCCAGATTTTTTGGTGCACCTTGGAGTTAATCCCCAAGACTCCTTGTTGCAATCTACCGCATAGAAAAACCCGAGAAGCAGACGACACGGAGTCTTCTCCAGAACTACAAGCATAATGAAAACATCACCGATCCAGACCAACTTGTCCGGGTAGGCTTCACACACCATGCCTATGTCCGTACTTCGATTCTGGACTCTATATGCAAAATAATGGGAACTATTCAAGTCCACCCAAAGTAAAACCTCACACTCACCGCACACTCGCAAGAGCGGGTTTCGTATGCAAAAAGGAAGAGGACTTCACATGTCCAAGAAGAGAATCGTTACCCTTGCGGTTTGCTTTGGCACCATGAAGAACTAGACGGATGAAAAGCACCGCAACGGCCTCGCCTCCACAGATCTGGACTCGGATCGAGAATCGGGGCTCTAAAGCTCCACCGACGGCCGAATTTCTCCTTCACCTTCTTCCTTGCTCTCCCCTCTCCCTAAAGCTTTAAAAAAGAGAAAGCTTAAAGAGGAATGAGGGTTTCAAACCCTATTCCCGGCCTTATATCAGCAAGGATAGATCTGGGCCATTAGATCCCAATAGAAGGAAACGAACGGCCACGATTTGCACTTAAAATCAATTTCCTTGGCCGAACACGGCTTGCGACATGCCCGTGTCCAAGGCCGTGTTCCGCTCTCGCCGTGAACTAGAAAATATAGAACAGGACACGACCACTGACACGGCTTGGGACACGCCCATGTCAACCATGGACAGGCCCGTGTCATAGGTCGTGTGCCTCAATCGACGCTGAAACCGTCGCATCCCAAATAGGATACGGCCATGTGGCATGCCCGTGTCACAGGTCGTGTGCCAGACACGCCCTGGGACACGCCCGTGTCCCAGGTCGTTTAACTTACTTGACATAGCCCGACTAACAGCCCGAGCAGGACACGGTCCTGGACACACCCGTGTCTCAGGCCGTGTTCTCGACCTCCAAGGATCGTCGACTGCATTTCGTCGACCACGTGTAAAATCGCCATACTCGTAGCAGGATGCGGCCATGGACACGCCCGTGTCCTAGGCCGGGTGACCCTTATCAGGTCCCAGATTGTCCTTAAGACGCTACCAGATCATTTCTGAGTTTTAGGGCGTTACAATTCTCTCCCTCTTAAAAAAATTTCATCCCAAAATTATAGAATGGAAGAGATACACAAAATTAAATGATACCTGAGTGAAATAACTCAGGATACTCCTCAAGCATGGTCTGCTCTCGCTCCCATAAAAGCTCCTCATGACAACAATTGTCCCATTGGACTTTGACCACCCAGATGGTGTCGTTTCCCTTCTGTGACCTTAGCAAACCATGCACAAAATCCATTGAAATATCATCGAACTTACACTCTGGGATAGGTAAGGACTTCAAGAAACCTTCGGGCTTCTAGCACTCTGCCTTTACCAAGGCACACGTTTGACACTTCGCCACATAAAGTGCCACGTCCTTCTTAAGTCCTGGCAACCAGAATAACTTTTTCATATCACAATACATCTTTGTGCTCCCTGGGTGAATTGAGTACTTGGTATGATGAGCCTCGTATATCAATTCCTCCCGCAGTTTACCCACATTTGGGACGCACAGACGACTGCCCTTCCATAACAGTCCATCAACAACACAAATTGAGAATTTCACCTATCCAAAGCCACATCCATGATCTGCTTCATATTGCTATCCAAAACCAGAGCCTGTCAAATCCTATCAGCAAGGTCATACTGCACCTCTGTCCAGTTCAATTGTGCTTCAGCACTAGTCTGCTTGTCAACACAAGAGATCTCCAATGCCTCCAAATCACGAATCAAACGCTCATAATGTATCAACAACCAGTTGGCCTGTGCGGGAGCCCTTTGACTCAACGCATCAGCAACCGTATTTTCTTTCCCAGGCACATAATATATTTTGAAGGTGTAGTCCCCCAGGAACTCCATCCACCTCCGCTACCTCATGTTTAGATCCTTTTGATCCAACAAGTACTTCAGGCTCTTGTGGTCAGTATAGATATCGACATTCACACCGTGCAGGTAGTGCATCCACAACTTCAGGGCAAATATCACGCCCGCTAACCCCAAGTCATGGACCGGATAATTCCTCTCATGTACCTTCAGCTGATGCGAGCCATAAGCTATCACTCTCACATGCTGCAGTAGAACACAACCCAAACCACTGCCCGAAGCATCACTGTAAATCTCAAATCCTTCGGTCCCAACCGGCGAACATAGAATAGGCATCGTGGTCAACCGACTCTTCAGTTCTTCGAATGCTTGTGCGCACTCCGGCGACCACACAAACTTTTGATCTTTCCTCGTCAAAGTCGTGAGAGGTAACGCTATCCGCGAGAAGTTCTCTACGAAGCGCCTGGAGTAGCCGGCAAGTCCCAGAAAACTCCAGACTTCTGCTACTGTAGACAATACAGGCCACTCCTGTATAGCAACTATCTTCGCCGGATCCACCGCAATTCCCTCTCCACTAACTATGTGTCCAAGGAACGCTACCGAGGATAACCAAAACTCGCATTTGGAGAACTTGCCGTATAGTTGGTTTCTCCTCAACGTCTCTAACACCAAATGTAGATGCTTAAAGTGATCCCCCTCACACTGCGAGTACACCAATATATCATCGATAAAGACTATCACGAAGTGGTCCGGGTACTCTCTGAACGTTTTATTCATCAGATCCATCAACACGGATGGCGCATTCATTAGCCCAAACGGCATGACGGTGAACTCATAATACCCATACCGTGTGTTGAAAGCTGTCTTGGGGATGTCACTTTCTCTTATCCTCAGCTGGTAATATCCGGACTTAAGATCCAATTTCAAGTACATCGATGACCCAACTAATTGATCGAACATATCGTCAATCCTTGGGATCGGATACTTATTCTTCTCTGTTAACTTGTTTAGCTCTCGATAATAAATACAAAGTCGCAAGCTTCCGTCCTTCATCTTAACAAAGAGGACCGGTGCGCTCCAAGGCGACGAACTTGGACGCACATAACCTTGTTCCAATAGCTCTTGAATTTGAACCTTCAGTTCCACCATCTCCTTAGGTGCTAACCGATACGGAGAGCGTGACACAAGTTTGGCACCTGACACTAGCTCAATAGTGAAGTCAAACTCTCGCTGAGGTGGGGCTCTAGGGAGATCGCTAGGGAACACACTAAGATACTCGGATACAACCGGGATACTGTCCAAACAAGGCTTAGGCATCGAACCCTCCACTAGTGTGAAGAGCAGCTCTGCACCAGCACGAACTGCCTTAACCACCTGAAGAGCAGACATCAAAGTCTTGCTCGACCCTCTCAAGCCTGCAAATGTCGTCTCACGATCAGACCCCAATTTGACCTCCTTGCGGTTGCAATCAATGTATGCCTACTACTGCGAGAGCAAGTCCATACCAAATATCGTGTCGAACTCCACTAACGGCAGTAACGATGCTTGCAAGTCGAAATCCTGACTCTCAATCCGTATCTTTACACAACAAACTCTATCCGTGCACATTGAGTACCCATTAGGCAACAATACATCCAATTTGTCCTTTGCCATCGAAGGAGGCACTCTGATGCACGATACAAATCCTTCGGATAAAAAGGAGTGTGAAGCTCCCGTATCGAACAGTGCTCTCGCTGGATTATTGAAAATCAAAACAAAGCCTAGCACAAGCAGTAATAAGCTAACATGCGCAAGGTAACAAGTACTTAAATCTAAATTGCTATAAACTTAAACCATACCTGTCACCACGTCAGCTTGCTTTATGGCCTCTTGCTGGCCAAGGTTATAAACTCTAGGTTGGGCTGGAGCATAGTGTGATGCGGTTGACTCCACCGCCTTGCCCTTCTCCTCATAGGTTGCTCCAGGTTTCTTCTCGGACATTGGGTGTCCTCTCTGACAATCTCGGGCATAGTTTCCCAGCTTTCCACAATTATAGCATGCGCCCGGGGTTCGGCCTGTAGTTGCCCCAGATGCACCAGAAGAAGGGGTTGGACCCGAAGTCCTAGCCTTCTTATTCCACTTGCGGAACACAGATTTTGAGGAGTTCGGTATTTTAAAATCTGTCCTCTTTGCACTAGAGTCTTTCTTCGCTTGGAATCTCTTCATATATTTCTCCAGCGACCAGGCCGTATTGTCCAGGGTCAGGAAGCCCTGCGTCATCGGCCCCGAGAGTAGTAACCTTTGATCATCGCGCAAACCCTCGTAAAACCGGTTGGTCTTACGCACCTCATCAGCCATAGTGGAGCTAGTATAATGACCCAATCGTGTAAATTCATGGAGGTACTCGTCCACGCTACTGTCTCCTTGCGTCAACTTCTAGAACTCATTCTCCATCGCGATCCTTTGAGCCGAGGGAAGGTACCTTGCTAAGAATAGTCTCGAAAATTCCTCCATCGAGACGTTCGTGAGTTACCTTCCACCCAGGTGATGTAGCTCTAAACCTTCCCACCACAAACTTTCATTACCATCCAACAAGAAAGTGGTTATGGTGGTCTTCTACCACTCCTCTGTTTTCGTAGCTGTCAAGACACTCATTACTCGGGAGAGCCAATCCTCAGCTTGGGATGGTGTTCCAGTCCCCGAGAACACCGGAGGATTAAAGCCCATAACATGTTTGAGCTGCTTTTTGGTCGCTCTTATAGGTATCAACGGCTCCACCACCACTTGTTCAACCTGTCTAGGTTCTGCCGCTTGAAGCAGTACCTACTCCACCGCAGGGGCTGGGTGCTGCACCTACCTTGCTGGCTGGGCATTTATCATTGCAAACACCGCTTCAGCCACCATTCTTATAGTTTCTACTGAAGGAGGGGTTCTAGACACATCATTCAGCACGCTACTTGCCTCAGAATATGGGTGTTCTGAAGGCCCTGCACCACTCCTGGTCACCTATAGACATACAAAACACCATTAAGTGACCGAACAATATTGTAAAAAGCAATTATAGGAACACGCATGTTCCTCAAACATGTGTATTTTCATTCCTAAGTGAACATTCATGGGTTTTTTTATGTTATAACGATCATGCACATACATGGGCTCACCACTCCTTAATAGAATTCGCCCACGAATTCCAATAAGCATGACAAAAACCGGTAGTCTGATACCAAATTGTAACACCCCTATCCGTCACAAAGCATATAGCAGTAGGTTTGGCCGGGGCCCGACGCCATATATCACAGATAGACCGAAGGGTTACTAAATGAAACCATCCTTCCAATAACACACGTCCAACACAGAGCACATTCTAGCGAAAATATTTTAAATATTGCAAATAAAAGAACCCAAGCCATAGCATGAATGTCCACTAAAAACCCTAAAATAGGAATGAGCGTACAAATACACAAAGTACTTGGTCTTATGGTCTTATGAGTTTACTTTAAACAAATAGTGTCTTCCAAACATCGGCATGCAGGCCGGTCACACATGAGAATAAAAGTAAACATTCGCATTAGCCTTTGAGAGCCGGCTCAGCAACAAGGGCTTCAGCCCGCTATTTGCCACTAGGCTCTGCAACACCTGCAATCAAGATTCGACCGCAGCGGTGGCAAACAAAAGCAACGGTCAGTTAAAGATGAACAAATTATAACGACCCCTCCCCTTAATCGGGGTGGCGGTGCTCCTTCCCTGCATATTATTAGTATAACCAAACAGGATAGTGAAATAACACTATACCACAGGCGTAGGCACACACAGCCATACACCCTGTGCACTCAGGCCACATTCTCGGTGAACTCGGTCCACCACCGCCCCTAGGATGGCAATAACGTGAGCTAAAGGTCTTTTTCATCCAAAGCCTAAGACCCGCCCTCTATGCCATTGATAGGCCTCTTAAACCGAACCACATAGAGCGAGTACGGTTCCACTTAACTCGTTGCTCATACCGCCACAACAATTCAAGTTATCGACACGAGTTAAGCTTCCCTGAAGACCGAATATCGATCAAACAAGAGTACATAACCCGGTTATGCACAAGGTTGGCTCCCAGGCCACCAAAACGGCAGAACTTCGCTTCTGCCCAGATTTTCGGATGCACCATGGAGTTAATCCCCAAGACTCCCTGTTGCAATCTACCGCGTAGAAAAACCCGAGAAGCAGATGGCACGGAGTCTTCTCCGACACTACAAGAATAATGAAAACATCACCGATCATGAGGAACATTCATAGGTGCGTGAGCAAACCATGTTGGAGGAGTTCCCCGAGCAGTTTTGCTAAGGTACAAATTAAATTTTTACTTTTATGTTGTTTTCCTTATTCTTGAAATTTTAGCACGAGATTTTTTTAAGGGGAGCAGAGTTGTAGCACTACAGATTTCGCATCACTGAAAAACAAAAGCAGTCAACAAAAGCATGATGTCGGAAAAAGTATGCAGTCTGCAAAAGCATGCAGTCGACAAGCTGATGCAGTCAACAAAAGCATGCAATTGACAAAAGCATGCAGTCAATAAACTGATGTTGTTGATAAATGTTACAGTCAACAAGCTGATGCAGTCAATAAATGATGTAGTCGACATAGCCAGTTCTGAAGGAGCTTAAGCGGTGAGGCGGTCCTTAAGCGGCCACCGCATAAGATAGTGCTGAAGCTAATTCTTAATTAAATCGTGGCCACCTATTTTATTTGGCTTTTGGAATCTAAGGGCTGGGATTAATCCATAGAGTAATAAGACATCCATAAGAATTAATTTTCTTTTCATTTCTCCTTTTACACACTCTCTCTCTCTCTCTCTCTCTCTCTCTCTCTTCAAGTACAAAAAAAAGAAAAGGAAAGGGAGGAAGAAGAAGAAGGTTGGTTCGCGGGCCAAAGAAGATTCCATCCATGAGGAGCTTCAGATTGACAGGCCAAAGGAGATTCCACACTTAGATTCGCAGGTTGCAGAGAGGGAAGCACTCAGAGTAATTCTGTTTGAATCAATATCGAGTCCATGGTGTCGAATCGATCGTCAAGGGTAACGATTCTCCTTCTTAATACCAGGACATGCTAGTTCTTTTATTATGACAAGATTGTATGGAACTTTTAAAAGTCAAGCCTATGGGTAGAAAGTCACCTAGGGGGGTGAATAGGTGACCTATTAAAATTCTTTGTAGTTCTTTTAACTTTAGCAATGCTCTAATGCAATTTAGAATATAAGCTGTACACAGCATAAACAATAGAATAACAAGAACTGATCACAGCATACACAGCAAAAAACACAGCACACAACATAAGGTACACAACAAGTTTATAGTGGTTCCCCTATCTAGGGTACATCCACTTACCCCCTTCTTCCTCACTAGTAATGTGCTAGATAAGGTTATAGCTCCTCCTTCACAACTCGGATCCTAAGATCCTATAAGGCTCAGTTTCTCTCCAAGAAACCTACACTCAGACCTACTGGTCCTACCTCAGAGATCTCCTTAATCTCCTACCTCAGCCGTTATAGATTAGGCCTATAATCTTAGTGATTTACCCCAAATCACCTACCTCAGATTCACCCAGAATCCTATCTCAGCCTTTATAGATTAGACTTACAAGACTCAAAGAATAAGATCTCCTACCCCCTCAGATCTCTAGGAGATCTTACAATGAAATTTTATAAAACAAATTACAGAAAAACAGAAAACCTGTTATCTGTTGGATCTGTGTGTACAGATCTTTTCACTCAGCTCCAATTTTATTTCTTCTTGATAGATTAGCAGGCTGAATTGAATTTCTTCTGAATCAACAACTTTTTGATGAAGATCAGATCGAATAGTTTGAAGATGCTGATGAACAGATCACTTAATCCCCAGATCAACCTAAGAAAAGTTATCTGAAGACTTTCTTGAAGATCAACTTCTTCTTCTCTTTCTACTTCTTGATTTGTCTTTTAGAATAAAAAGAGACTGATGAATAGAATCGGTATCATCTTCTGAAGACAGCACCTCCTATTTATAGAAATCTCAGATGGCTTGGACCGGTATTGATGACATCAGCAACTGCCAGCAAATCCTTCCTTGAACTGTCTATATAGAAGTGAAGCCTTCCCGTGTCGACCAGAATGATCTGACCAGTCTTGACCTAATTGATGTTGAATCAGCACATTCTGTCATATAAGCGTTGAAGTAGACAAGTTATCTCGAAATCTGTGTTGAGACATCTTTGACAGACCCAACACTTCCATACTTAGAATAGTTTTCATCTCAGAACAGAAAGTTTTGAGATAGTATGTTGTGTCGACACATTTGTTATTTGTGTCGACACATCTTAGTTCTGCCTAGTGTCGAGACAGAAGTATTGTCTCGACGCATCTTCTATTCTCTGTGTTGACTACTGATCTGCCTTGTGTCGACACAGAAGTATTATCTCGACACATGTTCTCTCAACACTTTGACTTAGAATATGTTGGTACCCTAGTTTGATTTGAGTTTAGTCCTCTCCTTTGTGCCCCTTTGACCCAAGAAATATCTATGGTCAATGGTTAGGAGTCTAGCTGTAGAGTCCTCGCTTTTCCAAATTGAGAATTTGGTTAAGTAGGTTTTTCGTTCGACTATAGTCGAACGCCGTTCGACTATCGTCTATCGACTGATCGACGATCGTCTATCAGTTGGTCGACGCCTTGGTCTGCGCTGATAGCTCGACTATCTGTTGATAGTTCGACTATCTGTTCTGCGCTGATAGTTCGACTATCTGTTGATAGTTCGACTATCTGTTCTGCGCTGATAGTTCGACTATCTGTTGATAGTTCGACTATCTAGTTTGCTTTGATAGTTCGACTATCTTTTGATAGATCGACTATCTGTTTTCTGAGGTAGGTCGACTATCTGCTTGATAGTTCGACTATCTCTGTGCGCTTGATAGCTCGACTATCTGTCCTAGATAGATCGACTATCTGATAGTTCGACTATCTGTCCTGATAGTTCGACTATCTGCTGCGGTAGCTCGACTATCTATTTGATAGCTCGACTATCTGGATCGTTCGACTATCTGCCCGATAGTTCGACGATCTCCTGGCATCGTTCGACGATCTTCGAAGGTCGTTCGACGTTTTCTGTCTGCCTTTTTATTTTGTATTTATTTATTATATTTAATTATTTAATATATTTTCTGGCACGATATTTTAAGCTGTATGATAAAGTTTCCAGGCATTATTTGCTCTATTCTTTCTGCCTGAGTTCAAATCTTTTAAGATAAAGTTGTTTGTCTTATTAGCTGTCATTTTAATTTACTTTATCTGCTGTCAGCCCCTTTATAGCCGTTAGACTGAAAAGTCTTCTTTTGCTATAAAGAGATAGTTTCTGATGTGACTTTATTTAGTCTATCTGTTTATTTGATTTAAGCCTGCAGCTTCTTAGAAAGAGGTTTATTCCTTTTTATGGAATGTTTTGCTGCAGAAATACTTCTGTCTTCTTGATATTTACAGCCCAGGTCTCAAGGCTTAGAAGAAGACAAACAATTCAAATGGAAGAGAGCCGTTGCTTGATGATGATATAAAAAGAACCCTTTGCAGAAGGATTGAAGCTAGCTGTTACACACATATTCAAAAGCACTCAAGCCTTCATCAAGCTAAAGCTTCCTGCTCTCAGCAAACTCCATCTAACTGAGAAGTGTTAAGATCTTCATCTCTTCTTCACCTGAGTACTCCTGCTTTCAGGAAGTTCAACTCAGAGTTTCTTTGAAGAAGAAGAAGAAGAAGAATAGCTGCTTGAAGAGTTTTCTTTTTGTTATTTATTTTCTTCCTGTAGCTCTTTCCTTCAGAATTTTCTGAAGAGTTTCTGCACTGAAGCAAGACTTCACCTGGACATCTTTGAGCCAGGGGGAGCCTTGATTCTTTAGAGCATTCTAGCTCAGTGCAAGCTTTTTTGTGCTTCTCTAATCTATTGTAAAATAGAGAAGACATCTTAACCTTCTTCCCCCTCCTGTACAGGGTTATTACTCCCTTCAAAAGTATCCCTTGGTGGCAGGGCACCTGATCAAAAACCTGTGCTTGGTTTTTAGACACCTGATCAAAAGTCTAAAGGGTCTCTGGATCTACCTGAAGAAGATCCTGTTGGTGGCAGGGCACCTGATCAAAAACCTGTAGTGGATTCCTACCGTTTGGGTAGAAGAGTGGACGTACCCAAGTTGTTTGGGGAACCACTATAAAATTCCTTGTGTCGTCTGGCTTGTTTATTATTTTTCTTGTACTGTGGCTGTGAATAGATATAACTAGGCTGCTAGTTGCTGTTTAGGTTTTTCCAAGCTTAACTGTAATTACAGTTAGCTTGTGTTTGTACACAACACTTATGTTAGGCTTTAAGGTTAAACCAATATCTATAATCTCTTCATTCCGCACTTCACTCCAAGGGAGTTGGGTAGACAGTTAAGTTTTGTATTGTGCAAAATTTGATTACTCTATTCACCCCCCCTCTAGAGTAGTATCTATCCCTTCACTTTCAATTGGTATCAGAGGGAGGTTGACTGACTGTATAGGCTAACACCTAAGTCACAAGATCCTGATAGATACCAAGAGCTTATAGATATTCACTATCATGGCCCAGTCTAAGGATTATTCTAGCACCAGACCTCCAGCATGCAACTTAGCAAAGTTTGGCATCTGGAAGGCAAGGATCAAACTTTATATGAACTCTATTGATGAGAGTATTTTTGCTTCTATTTTGTCAGGTCCCCCAAGAGCACCTGCTGCTGCCACTGCCTCATCATCTGATTTGAGTGCAGTGCCTCCTCCAGACTATAATGATGAGTACAAGAAGGCCAAAATTGCTGATGCCAAAGCAATGAACATACTGGCTCAGACTATGTCTGATGAGGTGTTCCAGAAGGTGGCTGACTGTTCCTCTGCAAAGGCCATGTGGGACACACTGAACCAGATTGTAGCTGGTTCAGCTGATGAAAGGAAGGACAGGAGGTCCAACCTTATCTCACAGTATGAGAACTTCAAGAAGACTGATGCTGAATCAGTTGAAGCGATGTACACCAGGCTCAGCTCAATCATCAATGAGCTGAGGACCCTTGACAAGGATATCTCATTGACAGAGGTCAATGATAAGATCCTTATGTGCTTTCCTAGCACATGGGATTTGAGGATCTGGCCAATCAAGGAAGCCAGAAGTACCAATGAGATATCAACTGAAGCCCTTCTCGGCAAGCTCAAATCTTTTGAGCAAGTGCTGAAGACAAGGGAAGCTGAAGCAGAAGCCAAGACCCCCACTCCAACAAGAAAAGAGCAATCTCTAGCTCTTAAAGCTGCTGAAGCCTCAGAAGGCAGCCAATCAAATGAGGAGCTCATGGCATTGTTTGCCAAGAGATTTCTCAAAATGGGGAGAAAAGAGTTCAGAAGAAAATCTTCAAAGTATGAAGAAAAGCCAAGGTATGATCGTACTCCAACTAAAGAAATTATTTGTTATGGGTGCAGGAAGCCTGGACACATTTTGCCAGAGTGTCCAGAGGAGAAGAACAAGGAAAAGAGAAAAGATAAAGAACAACACAGGAAGCACTCCAAGCCATCCTCCTACAAAAATAAGAAGAAGGAGAGAGGTTTCATTGCTGAAACCTGGAGTGATTCTGATGAAGAATCCTCATCCTCAAGCTCTAGTGAGGATGAAGAAGAAAAGAAGGCAAAAGAAGTTTGCCTCATGGCAATAGATGCCTGCAGCAACCACTCTGCTGCAGAGAGTTCTGACTCAGATGAAGAAATGCCTACTGAAGATGAGGTACTTTCATCTTATGATTTTACTTCAGAAGAGTTTAAGATAGATTTTAAATCTCTATGTTTAGATTTAATTAGTTCAGAAAAAGAGATAAAAGAACTTAGAAATAGGCTAGCTGACTCTGAATCAATAGCCTCTGAAAATGTTAGGTTAAAGGAAGAACTCACTACTTGTAGTGAAGAAATCAAATTTCTTAAAATAGAATTAGCTAAGTCTAAGAGACTAGAAGAGTCACTTAATGGTAGAAGCCTTAAGCTGTTAGAAATTACCAGCATGACCAACACTAGGTCAGGTAATGATAAATTAGGCTTAGGAGCTTCTCCCAGTGAACCCCCAGTCTTGCTTAAAAATAATCTTTCAACTCCAGTGAACTTCATTTCAGCTAGTGGAAAGAAGAACACTGAGCAAGTAAACCTTGTAAATAAAACATTGAATAAGGCTAAGAGAGAAAAGAGAAAGAAGTTTTTCAAAGAAATGCAAAAAGCGTCGAACGCAGCTCGACGATCGGATGCTCCATGGTCGAACGAAGCTCGACGATCTGAGCGCCCATCGTCGAACGTCGATCGACGATTTCAACATGATTTTCAAAATCATAATCCATTCCATAGAAACCTAAATGAAAATAGAAACCCTAGGTTTGTTGACCCATCATCTGCATGGAGAATCCCACCTAGGAGATCTCACCCACTAGGTTATCACCCTCAGCCTGCATTTTCTTATATCTCCAGTTTTTCTTATGTGAAAAACAAGGGACCCAAGGTTACCTGGGTCCACTCTGTCTAAATAGTTGTTTTGCAGGTGAAGGCCTATCCAATCACTCAAAATAAGTGGTATTTGGATAGTGGATGCTCTAAGCATATGACAGGAAACAAAGAGCTTCTGTCAAAGTACAAAGCAAAGCTCGGCCCAAAGGTTATCTTTGGAGACTCCAGCTGTGGTCAGACAGAAGGATATGGCAAGATCACGATTGGAGCTGTTACATTCAAGAGAGTTGCTTATGTCAGTGGACTGAAGCACAACCTGATTTCAGTTAGCCAGCTATGTGATGCTGGCTACCAGGTTTCTTTTTCTAACTCCTCTTGCAATATTACTTTAAATAATAATGTTGTTTTAATAGGTAATAGAATAGGCAATATATATTTAGTAGATTTTAATTCATCTCATTCTGAAATCTGCCTGTTTAATGAATTAACCCTTAATATTAATTCTTTATGGCATAAAAGGCTTAGTCATGTAAACCTCAAGAACATATCTAGGTTATCTAAGCACAACCTTGTTAGTGGTTTACCTTCTTGCCCCTACAAGAAGGAGAGCCTATGCAAGGCTTGTCAGCTAGGCAAGCAAACCAAGAATTCATTTAAATCTGTTAATAAAAGTGATTCTCCTAGAATCCTGTATTTATTACACTTGGACCTTTTTGGCCCAATAAATGTACAAAGTCTAGGAGGGAAGTATTACACTTTAGTAATTGTAGATGACTTCTCTAGGTTCAGTTGGGTTTTCTTTTTGAGAACTAAGTCTGATAACTTCAAAGCCCTTACAGACTTTCTACTTTGTGTGCAGACTGAGTACTCTACTCATGTGGCCTTGATCAGAAGTGATCATGGTACTGAGTTTGACTCTCTTCTCATGCAAGAATTCTGTGAGAGAGAAGGTATCAAACATAGCTTCTCAGCTCCTAGAACTCCCCAACAAAATGGGGTAGTTGAAAGGAAAAATAGAACACTAATTGAAGCTGCTAGTACATTGTTGGCAGATGCTAACATGCCTCTATCCTATTGGGCAGAAGCTGTTAGTACAGCTAACTATGTCTTGAATAGAAGTTTGATACACAAACTTAAGTGTAAAACTCCTTATGAGTTGCTTAAAGGAAAGAAACCAAAAATTAATTACTTTAGAATTTTTGGCTGTACTGTTTATATTCATAACAATAATAAAGAATACATTAGAAAATTTGAAGCAAAAGCTTCAATGGGAATCATGCTTGGATATTCCCAAGTAAGCAAAGCTTATAGGGTTTATAACAAATCAACCTGTAAGATAGAAGAATCTGTGCATGTGACTTTTGATGAGTCTCAGATGTTTTACAAGGAGAAAGAAAATTCTCCTTCCTCCAGTTCTTTGCAGGTACATGATGTCCCTCAAGAAATCCTTCAACTTTCAACTCTTCAGATCACTGAATCAGACAGTGATGAAGACATTGCTGAAGCTGTTGAAGCTGTTGCTGTACCACCAACAGTAGATCAAATTCCTCCTGAGGAATTAATCCCAACTGTTGCTGAAGATCACATCCCACCTGCTGATATTGTCACACTTAGAGATCACCCTACATCTCAAGTGATTGGAGACATATCAGCTGGTGTGCAAACAAGACATCAATTAAGACAGGATGTGATGCATGCTTGTTTCCTCTCACAGGTTGAGCCCCTCACCTTTAAAGATGCAGAGCTAGATCCCCACTGGATCATTGCAATGCAAGAGGAGCTCAATCAGTTTGAGAGATGTAAAGTTTGGACTTTGGTTCCAAGACCTAAAGGCCAACTGATCATAGGCACCAAGTGGGTGTATAGAAACAAGTTAGATGCAAATGGAATAATAGTAAGGAATAAAGCTAGGCTTGTAGCTCAGGGCTACAGACAGGAGGAAGGTATAGACTATGACCAAACCTTTGCTCCTGTTGCAAGGCTAGAAGCAATAAGGATCTTCTTGGCCTATGCAGCCTACATGAAGTTTAAGGTGTTCCAAATGGATGTCAAAAGTGCATTCCTGAACGGTGAGCTTAAGGAAGAGGTGTTTGTTGAACAACCACCAGGGTTTGTCTCTTCAACTCAGCCTTCTCATGTTTTTAAGTTGCAGAAAGCTCTTTATGGACTAAAGCAAGCTCCTAGGGCCTGGTATGAGACTCTAGCTAGTTTCCTGTTAGAGCACAACTTCACTAGGGGAGTAGTTGATAGAACCCTCTTCGTCAAGCATCACAAGGACACAATCCTGTTAGTTCAGGTGTATGTAGATGATATTATCTTTGGCTCCACTGATCCCAAACTTTGCAAAAAGTTTTCCAACTTGATGCACTCTAAGTTTGAGATGAGTAGCATGGGTGTGCTGTCTTACTTTCTTGGTCTCCAAGTTAAGCAAGATGCTGATGGTATCTTCATCTCCCAATCCAAATATGCCAAGGAATTGGTAAAGAAATTTGGGATGGCTGATGCTTCAGCAATGCCTACACCCATGGCTACTAATGTAGTTATTGATTCTGATGATCACGGCAAGCCAGTTGATCAAAAGAATTATAGGGCCATTGTTGGTTCCCTATTATATCTAACTGCAAGTAGGCCAGATATAATGTTTGCTACATGCCTTTGTGCTAGATTCCAGGTCAACCCCAAGGAATCTCATCTGATTCTTCTAAAGAGAATCCTGAGATACCTGAAAGGATGTCCAAATCTAGGACTTTGGTACCCAGCTGAGTCAGAGTTTGAATTAATTGGATATTCTGATTCTGACTATGCTGGTTGCAGAGTTGACAGGAAGAGCACCTCAGGAACTTGCCAGTTCCTGGGAGAGAGATTGGTCTCTTGGTTCTGTAAGAAGCAGGCTTCTGTCTCAACTTCAACTGCAGAGGCTGAATATATAGCTGCTGCTAGTTGTTGTTCACAGATCCTGTGGATTCAAAACCAGCTTGTGGATTATGGTTACTCACACAAGAACACCAAGATCATGTGTGATAGTACCAGTGCTATTTCTATTGCACAAAATCCAGTGCACCACTCTAGAACCAAGCACATTGAGATTAGGCACCATTTCCTGAGAGATTGTGTGGAAAAGAACAAGATCTGTCTTGAGTTCATATCCACTGAGTTTCAGAGAGGTGATATATTCACCAAGCCTTTAGATGAATAGAAGCATCTGTTCTTTTTAGTCCAACTAGGCATGATAAATGGACGAGACTAAGTGTGACGATATCTGCCTATGTTGAGGTCTGCTTGAAGATCGTCGAACGATGATCGAAGATCGTCGAACGGATTGAGCCTATCGTCGACCTCTGGTTAATGATAGCTTATCTGTTTGAAGATCGTCGATCGACGTTCGACCATCGTTGAACAGGCTGAGCTCATCGTCGATCTCCGGACGACGACAGCCTTTTGTTTGAGAAGCCAGAAATAGTCGAACGATTGTCCGACTACTCTGCTTCTGAGCCGATCGTCGAACGGCTGTTCGACTATCGGTTCAAGATCTTTTTAATAGACCGACTATATCCGGTTCAATATAAAGCCGATAGTCGACCTAGGTTAAAAGATCTGTTGCTTTATCGTCGACGGAACGTGCCCTTTCGCATTCTGCTTTCCCGCTTGCGATTTTCTGCCGCTCCGTCCCCTTCGTCTTCCTCCTCCTTCTCGCGTTTCTCCAGCGATTCAATGGCGATTTCCCCAGCTGTTCTAGCCGTCGTCAAGTTCGATGCAGGATTCAGTGTAGATTTTGAAGCTTTCAGCAGTTGCGATGCCGGCATAGTGGAAGTTCTCCAGCTCTGCAGAGATCAAGGCCTAGAGAAGCTGATGTCTGAAAGGATCAAGATTAATATTCCAGAAATAAAAGAATGGGCGTTCACGTCGTCTTCCACAGACGAATCAATGATTGGTACCATCGGCGGAGTAGAAGCTATCCTAACTCCGGCCGTTCTTTCTGATGTTTTTGGTTTGGTTATCGGTGACGAAGATTATGAGCAAGATGCTCAGGAGTTTGGAAGGATGCTCGTCGAGCTGGGACATGCTGAAGGCATTCCCTCCAAGTTGCTCAAGGTAAATTTCCCTTTCAAGGTCAAGTTCCTCGCTGAGGTTGTCGGAAAAGTGATTCTGGGCAAGCACTCTGCCCATGATAACATAACAAGACAGCAATTCGCACTTATGTGTGCAATTGTTAATCGAAAGAGAATCGATTGGGCTGCAGTTCTGTTTGATTTGATCAGGAAGAAGACAGGAAAGAAGGAAGTCACCCTGGGAAGGGTTATTGGAATTTTTCTTAAGGAGAAATTCCCCCAGCTGCTGAGTTCTGCCGCAACTACCATCAATGCCAGCAAGAAGATGGATCCCCATCTGTTCTCAAAGTGGAAGAGGACATTCGTGAAATCTGCTCCAGCGCAATCTGAGGACACAAGGACTGCTTCAGTCGCTCCTCAACCTAGTGAAGCTGGCTCAGCTCTCCTTTCCTCCTCCTCTGCTTTGCCGTCTGCCTCAGTTGAAGTACCATCAACTTCAGCTGAGGTACGACCTTCTTCTTCTGCTGCACCTGAAACAACCGTGGTTGTTCCTCTGTCTCCTCCAGCCTCTCCTCTACCTGCATATCTGGCTAGGATATCTGCTCCTAGCTTCGATTTGTTAGGTTCAGAGAGAATTCTTACTCCTCATGCATCTCCCGTTAATTCCCCAGTTCATTCACCATCCCCTGCTCCCTCTCCTGCTGTATCTCCAGTTCGATCCCCTGTTCACACCATTCTCCATCCCAGCACATCTACCATATCTGCTGCTGATCCATCCACCTCTAATCCATCTTCTTTTGATATCTCTCCAGAGATTATCATCCGCATCGTGGAGCTGATTACCCCGTCAATCAAAACCATGATTGACGAGGCAATCGCTCCCCTTGCTGCCTCCATTGACCGTCTTACTGCCTCCATCCAATCCATTTCTAAATCAGCTGAGCCATCTTCCTCTAGGAGCCTGGTTTCAGTAGCTACTGAAATCAGGCATGGGGAGATGTTCAATGAAGATGTCTCAGACCTTCCTGCTTCTACTCCAGCTGAAATAGAAATAGCTCCAGATGTTATCTTGTCTGCCCAGCCAGAATCTGCTCAAGTTGAGCCAGAAGGAGTTCCAGATATTGTTATGACTGATCAGGAAGAGACAGCTCCTGCTGAGGAAGAGATTGTTCCAGCTGAGAAAGTGGTAACTCCAGCTGAGGAAGAAATTGTTCCAGCTAAGGAAGAGATTGCTCCTGCTAAGAAAGTTTTAGCTCCAGTCTTGACTGAGAAGGAAATATCAGATGGAATCCTGCTATCAGAAATTGCAGTGAAAGTATGCTTAGAAGATATAACCTCTCCTACGATTGCCAGATTCCTGGAAGGAATCATAACTAAATATCTGAATGACTGCTGGGAGATGGTTAAATATGAAGGTAATTCCCTAATCCGGTTTATTGATGAGTCAATTTATTTGCTTGCTGGTGAATACCTTGAAGGGATGATTCAAGCTTATTTAGCAGATCTGTGTTCTTGATTCTACAGATATTATTAAAGAAGATTTAACTGCCAAGAAAATAGCAGTTGTTTCTAAGGCTGCTCCAAGTGATTCTGATACTAAATTAGATCCAGAATTGGATGTGTTTTTAAATGATAAAGAGGATGAACATCAAGAGGAAATCAAAGTTGATTCTCCTGTTTTAAATTTGGAAGAAATTCAAGCAAGGGCTGCTTGGGAATTAAGAGTTCAATCTCTAAAAGAGAAAGAGAAAGAGTTGCAATGTGAAAAGTCATCCATCTGGGATGACTCTCCTGGATTAGATTTAGACTCCCTTCTGGCTATGGATGCCCTGGAAGAAGAAAGGGAGAAATCTGTTTCAAAGCTTAAAGAAAAGGCTGTCTCAGAAGCCTATGATCCCTATGAGAACCCTCCATCATCCCATTCTGATGATGATGATGATTCAGATGTGTCTGAAAAATCAAAGAAAAAGAAATCTGCTGCTAAGAAAAGAAAAGCTGCTCCTCCTCCTCCTCCAAACAAGGATAATGACATTCCATATTATATTCTGAAGGGCATTGATCCCAAATCAAAAGATTTTCAGCATTGGATGAGGTTTTCGAAAAATCAGCAAAAAGAAAGGAAGAGAACAAAGAGGTATGACAGTCCAGTCTCCAGATGGACTCCCAAAGGTCCTCCTCCACCTCCTGGTGCAGGAGCCTCTGGGAATCTACCTGCTAATCAATCTGCCGTCTATGGAAAATCTGCGTCTGCTCAGCCCCAACCTAGACAAGGTCATCAAAGTTCTCAAGGCAGATCATCTTATGGATCTCAAAGACCAATGAAGGAGGTTGTGGCCCAAAGACCAACCTTTTCCCCACCTCCTTCTCCAGTTCAATCTGAGAAAAGTGTTTCGAAAGGTAAATAGGTTACAGTGTTTTAAAACCTTCTAGCAAGTCCCTTGTGCTAAGTTTACTCTTATGTATTATCTAGATAAAATAGCTGATGCTGCTTCTCCAGAGCCCGTATATGAAAATCCTGAGCTCGATCCTAATTTTAGGATGGCTCGCTTTCAAGAGCTTGTAGGAGCAGCCCAAATAAGAAAAGCAAGAGCCGAAGGCAAAGATACAACTGGCTTTACTACGATGTCAGCATATAGAAAGAAAGAATTTGAAAAATTCCAAGTCAATCCTGAGATATTTGATCCAGCAAAGTACATGGAAAAACATCCTGAAGCTGTTGTCCCCAGAGCTACAGAACTAAAGATCATTGGGGCTCAGGATCTGAAGATGTCAAAGAAGGAATCAGATGACCCGCTTAGAAAAATTTCTTTTGTCTCTAGTTCTTCTGATCCATTACCTGACCCTAAAGATTCTAAATAGTTTGATTAACTGCTGTGATATTTGATTATTTGTTTATCTGATTGATAATCTGCCAGTTTATTAATTAACTATCTGCTGAATTTATTTTTAATATTCTATTGCTAGCTGTTTTAGATTCTGAGAGACTTAACTCAAATAGGGGGAGATTGTTGGTACCCTAGTTTGATTTGAGTTTAGTCCTCTCCTTTGTGCCCCTTTGACCCAAGAAATATCTATGGTCAATGGTTAGGAGTCTAGCTGTAGAGTCCTCGCTTTTCCAAATTGAGAATTTGGTTAAGTAGGTTTTTCGTTCGACTATAGTCGAACGCCGTTCGACTATCGTCTATCGACTGATCGACGATCGTCTATCAGTTGGTCGACGCCTTGGTCTGCGCTGATAGCTCGACTATCTGTTGATAGTTCGACTATCTGTTCTGCGCTGATAGTTCGACTATCTGTTGATAGTTCGACTATCTGTTCTGCGCTGATAGTTCGACTATCTGTTGATAGTTCGACTATCTAGTTTGCTTTGATAGTTCGACTATCTTTTGATAGATCGACTATCTGTTTTCTGAGGTAGGTCGACTATCTGCTTGATAGTTCGACTATCTCTGTGCGCTTGATAGCTCGACTATCTGTCCTAGATAGATCGACTATCTGATAGTTCGACTATCTGTCCTGATAGTTCGACTATCTGCTGCGGTAGCTCGACTATCTATTTGATAGCTCGACTATCTGGATCGTTCGACTATCTGCCCGATAGTTCGACGATCTCCTGGCGTCGTTCGACGATCTTCGAAGGTCGTTCGACGTTTTCTGTCTGCCTTTTTATTTTGTATTTATTTATTATATTTAATTATTTAATATATTTTCTGGCACGATATTTTAAGCTGTATGATAAAGTTTCCAGGCATTATTTGCTCTATTCTTTCTGCCTGAGTTCAAATCTTTTAAGATAAAGTTGTTTGTCTTATTAGCTGTCATTTTAATTTACTTTATCTGCTGTCAGCCCCTTTATAGCCGTTAGACTGAAAAGTCTTCTTTTGCTATAAAGAGATAGTTTCTGATGTGACTTTATTTAGTCTATCTGTTTATTTGATTTAAGCCTGCAGCTTCTTAGAAAGAGGTTTATTCCTTTTTATGGAATGTTTTGCTGCAGAAATACTTCTGTCTTCTTGATATTTACAGCCCAGGTCTCAAGGCTTAGAAGAAGACAAACAATTCAAATGGAAGAGAGCCGTTGCTTGATGATGATATAAAAAGAACCCTTTGTAGAAGGATTGAAGCTAGCTATTACACACATATTCAAAAGCACTCAAGCCTTCATCAAGCTAAAGCTTCCTGCTCTCAGCAAACTCCATCTAACTGAGAAGTGTTAAGATCTTCATCTCTTCTTCACCTGAGTACTCCTGCTTTCAGGAAGTTCAACTCAGAGTTTCTTTGAAGAAGAAGAAGAAGAAGAAGAATAGCTGCTTGAAGAGTTTTCTTTTTGTTATTTATTTTCTTCCTGTAGCTCTTTCCTTCAGAATTTTCTGAAGAGTTTCTGCACTGAAGCAAGACTTCACCTGGACATCTTTGAGCCAGGGGGAGCCTTGATTCTTTAGAGCATTCTAGCTCAGTGCAAGCTTTTTTGTGCTTCTCTAATCTATTGTAAAATAGAGAAGACATCTTAACCTTCTTCCCCCTCCTGTACAGGGTTATTACTCCCTTCAAAAGTATCCCTTGGTGGCAGGGCACCTGATCAAAAACCTGTGCTTGGTTTTTAGACACCTGATCAAAAGTCTAAAGGGTCTCTGGATCTACCTGAAGAAGATCCTGTTGGTGGCAGGGCACCTGATCAAAAACCTGTAGTGGATTCCTACCGTTTGGGTAGAAGAGTGGACGTACCCAAGTTGTTTGGGGAACCACTATAAAATTCCTTGTGTCGTCTGGCTTGTTTATTATTTTTCTTGTACTGTGGCTGTGAATAGATATAACTAGGCTGCTAGTTGCTGTTTAGGTTTTTCCAAGCTTAACTGTAATTACAGTTAGCTTGTGTTTGTACACAACACTTGTGTTAGGCTTTAAGGTTAAACCAATATCTATAATCTCTTCATTCCGCACTTCACTCCAAGGGAGTTGGGTAGACAGTTAAGTTTTGTATTGTGCAAAATTTGATTACTCTATTCACCCCCCCTCTAGAGTAGTATCTATCCCTTCACTTTCAGAATAATTTCTTCAACTTTGAACCTGAACATGTAAACTTAGCATACATCAAATACACCTTTTGGTATATCATTGAGTTGTCAAGGGGACTTCTCCAAATCAGGTACACTGCTCCCAATGTACCCAATAATCTCCCCCTATATGGAGAATTCATAACCCCAAATCAATGATATACACCAACATAATAATCTTAATGATTATAACATAAAAGATTTAACATTCTTATTCCAAAATGTTATCAGTCTTAAAATTACAATGAGCTTATATAGAATTACATTAATTCTAAGAAAAGTAAATACATCCTAAGAGTGATCAGGTTCTGTAATCACAATGTCTTTCCCTGATTGTACTTTGGCCCGAACAGATGGAATAATTTCATCAACAGTCTGCTTGCCCTTCTTATCTTTAATGCTGGAAAGCTGTTCAACCTTAATTCTTTGTCCTTCAAAATAATGAAAGGGCTTAGGAAAGTATTTGCATGGTTCAATAGCAGTAACAGGAATTAAACCTTCCTTATGCTCGCTTCTGAACTTATATATAGCATTTTGTTGCTCTTCATGCTACCTCCATTCCTGCTCTAAATACCTACCCCTATCATGTTTGTTGGCCATGAATGATTTCCATGAAGTAAGAATGATGTTCCTTGATTTTGGACTCCATTGTTCAAAGTTAGGCCTCTCCTCAACCTGTTCTCTAAATCTTTTCTTTGATAATTGGACCTTTCTCTCCCTTTATAGAGCAGCTTCAGACATTTCCACCTCTTCAGAATTTACTCTATGTTTATACTGAGGTGGACTATACATAAGTTGAACTTGATTATGAATGTCATCAAACTATGAAGGAGGGTATATGATTTTGTTTGTCTCCTGAGCAATTCCTTCAATCAGAGTTGGTTGGAAACCAGACTCTACAACTTGATCATCATCACACAGAGGATGGTATCCTAGCGTGGCTCTTATGTTATTAGAAGTCCATTTGGCATGTTCTTAGCTAGCCTTGACCATCACTCTCTCCCCCTTTCTGACTTCTCTCTCAATATGATCTCGCAGATCATCTTTTTGAAATCTCACTTGATCCACCACATGATGGTTCCATGTGGTGTAGTAATTCTTGAACTTTGCCATTTGATCAGAGAGAGCCTTTGATGAATCCTTTATAGCTTGCAGCATTGCAACTCAATCCACTATAAGCTTGGTATGTAACTTAGTTAGTTGAGTATTTACTTTAGCCTCTAAGGAAGTGGATTGATCATCTATATTCTTCAGAGTGATCGTATGATTTTCCATCAAATTTTCATTCAGTCTCTTCTGATTCTCCAGAATAATGCCTTGTTTTTGCACTATATCATCTATCTCAACTTTTAACTCTTGTTGTTGCTTCGCAAGATAAACCACTACATGGCCTTCTTTGTGAAAACAATCAGTCATTTCTTTCTTCATCAGATTCACTTCAAATCTGATTGACTTTATGTCTTGATCTAGGTGGAACTCCATATACTTCTTATTCTCATCCATATACTTTTCTAGGTCAGTTCTTTGTTTATCTAGCATTATCTGCAGCTGAACCATGAGAGAGCTCTCATCTATTGAAGCAAATGGAGTGGACTGGAGTGACTGTAAAGCTTTCTTATAGCTCTGACTCTTCTTTCTCCTTTCATATATTTTGGTTTGTTGTTGTCTTGTGTCCTCTCCCTTATCAGAGTCAGATGAACTGGTTATTTCAACAGCTGTGTATCTACATCAGCTGGTGCTTCAGTTCCAGTCTTAGGAGACTTGGCTGATTGTTCCCCCTCAACTTCTGTACCCTGTTGATCAAGGTGTATTTCTACTAAACTTAGTTCAGGTTGTTGAGCTTCTACAGGAGCTACATTTTCCCTAGGAGGATCTGGTATCTCCCCCTGGATGTGAGCATCCATCCCTATTGTGTCATCAAGATCTTTTTCATGAGATTTTTCATCCATAATATCAGGCATATTCTCATCTTGTTGTGTAGTCAGATCTCTGAGAACTTCTTGTACTATGTCAGTGGCAATTTCACTATCTAACACAGTTGTTTCATCCATTGTTTTCTCTCCATTGAATGGTGCAGAGGATTCTAACTCCCCCTGGACCTGATCCCCAGTTCTAGTTGTAATACTTGGAGTTTTCCTTTGAATTTTCCCTTCAGCTCTATCTCAACTAAAATTTATTTTCTCTTCTGAATCACTTGAGGATTCACTTTCTTCTTGTAATGGTTTCTTATTCTTGATATCCTTAGGCTTCTGTAGTTTTGGTGTATCTTTGGCCAAGACTCTGTCCCATCTAGACAAAATCCTCATGTACATCCGTCTCATGTGATTTATCTTTGAACCCAATTTTGGATTGAGTTCGGCAGGAATCACTTTATTCAGATACAACTCAGTATTCTACCCAGGTTGGGTTTCTGGATACATTCAGCAATTAAGTCAAACAACAGTCTGCTCCAGTCTGTCTGAAGTTTGAAAATGATTCTAGTCATTATCTCAAACATTTTAACTGAGATTCTGTCATGTGCACCAGTCTTGCACAGCAGAACCTTCCCAACAATTTCAGATAGAAATTTTCCATGGGTGTTCATACCTTTCCTATTCAATAAACTTCCAATCTTGGAAACTGAATCCAAACCACACCATTGAAGTCCAGCAGTAGTCTTAGTGGATTCGACTATATCGTCTTGTTTAACTCTAGGTAATTGAAATACCTGGGCCAACCGTTTGCCTGTGATCTTGACATTCTGTCCATTTATGGTTGATTTGATCTTTGTGGCGCGAGAATCGATCGAGGAGTTTATCAGAAGTTTTGTTACTTCTCTTTTTCATATGATCATCGACTCAGATAATAAATACTCAAGTACAGCTTCTTGGATTAGGCCAATGACATTTGTAATCTCTTCGTCTGTCGATTTGAATTCATGGCGCACCAGTTCGTATCCCTCATTGATATTATCATCCTTCCTTGGAGGCATTGTTGTTGATTTTGAAATTGTCGAACCGAGGAATTGATGAGAGTCGACAACAGAAAATCTAGGTTTCAACACTAAGCAAGAGAGAAGGATCTGGTAGAAAATTTCTACAGTTTATGTCTTTTTTATAGGTCATTCTACTGAGTAGGTGAAAGGGCACGTCGCCTAAAGACATATTCATAAGTTTGGAAAAAATCCCTTAGGTCAACACTCAGAACTTGTCGAGAGAGAAAATGTATTGACTTGTGTCGACACACCTCCACCATCTCGATAAGCAGATTCAACACACTTCCTTGTGTCGATATATGACAGTGTAGATTGTGTCGACGCATATACATAAATTGTGTCGACAACCCTAGTTTGTGTCGACACACTTGATTTGTATCGACACAAAACATGCTTAGCCAGATTTCTTACTCCTGAATTGTTGACTCTTGATCCTGATGATGTCCATATCTTGATGTGACAGCTGGATAGTAGGCTTGCATTTTTGTTGACTTAGTCTAAGTTTAGGCTCATTCAAGACTTAGCATGCCTAACTCAAATATGAAGAAATTAAACTTTTCTTCTTCTAGTGGTTTTGTAAATATGTCAGCTATTTGCTTATTAGTATGAACATATTCTAAACTGATGTCTTTGTTTTCTACATGTTCCCTAATGAAATGATATCTGATTTCAATGTGCTTAGTTCTACTGTGAGATACAGGGTTATTTGCAATTGAAATAGCACTAGTAGAGTCACAAAATAATGTAAATTTACTTATCTGTAACTGATAATCTTGTAGCTGATGTTGAATCCACAGAAGTTGAGCACAACAATTCCCAGCTGAGATGTACTCAGATTCAGCTGTTGATATGGCCACACTTGTCTGCATTTTACTACTCTATGAGACTAGCCTTCTACCTAGGAATTGACATGACCCTGAGGTGTTTTTCCTGTCTTCTTTACAACCTGCATAATCTACATTTGAAAATCCTATCAGTTCAAAATCACTACTCCTAGGATGCCAAAGGCCAAGATTTGGTGTGCCCTTTAGTTATCTCAGAATTCTTTTGGCTGCAGTGTAATGAGATTCTTTAGGGCATACTTGATATCTAGCACAGATACAAGCAGCATATATTATATCTGGTCTACTGGCAGTTATATAAAGTAGTGATCCAACTATCCCTCTGTACAAGGAAATATCAACTGGCTTTCCAATAATATCCTTGTCCAAATACATGGTTGATCCCATAGGAGTTCTCATAGTAGTGACAGTTTCCATGCCATACTTTTTGATTAACTCCTTGGTGAACTTTGATTGACTTATGAAAAGTCCATCTTGGGATTGTTTAATCTGGAGACCCAAGAAAAACTTAAGTTCACCCATGCTACTCATCTCAAATTTACTTTGCATTAGCTTAACAAATCTAGTGCAAAGTGAATCATCAGTAGAACCAAATATTATGTCATCAACATATATTTGTACTAAAATTGTCCTACCTTTGACTTCCCTTAGGAATAGTGTCTTGTCAATCTCTCCTCTTGAGAATTTATTCTCTAGAACGAATTCTGACAGAATCTCATACCAAGCCCTTGAAGCTTGTTTTAATCCATAGAGAGCTCTAGAAAGTAAATAGACATAAGAAGGTGTATTTGGATCAACAAAACCTGAGGGTTGTTCTATATATACTCTTTCCTTGAGATTGTCATTCGGAAAAGCTGACTTAACATTCATTTGGTATACTTTTAAACCTTTGTAAGCTGCATAGGCTAGGAAGAGTCTTATAGCTTCCAACCTAGCCATTAGTGCAAAGGTCTGGTCAAAGTCTATTCCCTCTTCTTGTCTATAATCCTTTACAACCAGTCTAGCCTTATTTCTTATTACCACTTCATTTTCATCTAGTTTGTTTCTATAAATCCATTTTATTCCAATGATATTGTAATCATCAGGTCTTGGAACCAACTTCCAGACATTGCACCTCTTGAATAGGTTCAATTCTTCTTGCATTGCACCAATCCAAAATGGATCCATATTTGCTTCTTCAAACTTATTAG
Source organism: Platanthera zijinensis (assembly GCA_039513925.1). Lineage (NCBI taxonomy): Eukaryota > Viridiplantae > Streptophyta > Magnoliopsida > Asparagales > Orchidaceae > Platanthera > Platanthera zijinensis. The sequence goes on along the minus strand of CM077084.1, from coordinate 49,414,754 downwards.
GTTTTGTTTGTGATAGAAAACTTGTATACATCACTGTGTTATGATGTCTGCTTCTTGTGGTAACTCCTTGAGCAGCATCACCTATGATCAATTCTATTGGATGATCCTTTAGGTGCCTGACAGCTACTGGTAGTATCACTTCTTCTCCTGGACCATCTTGATCATGTTATTGAGTTGTTTCTCCAGGTTCTTCCTGTCCCAGTACTTCTTCAACAATGTTGATTTCCTCTTGCAAATTATGCTTGCCTGTTTTTGTATCTTCCATGGCTAGTTCTTTTAGCCTCAAGTCCACTTGTGTTGTATTTAAAGTACCTGTCTTACCATCATAAAACATAGAACTTTCATCAAATACAACATGGACTGACTCATCTACAACTTGATCCTTCAAGTTATAGACCCTATAGGCTTTGATATGGTTGCTATAACCAACAAATATCCCATCATAAGACTTTTCAGCCAACTTGGTTAAGTAGGTTTTTCCATTGTTTAAGTCATAACATCTACATCCAAAGATTCTGAAATATGCTATGTTTGGTTTTCTACCCTTCGTAAGTTCATAATGAGTTTTATTTAATCTCTTGTTGATTGAAGCCCTATTTAGAACATGACAAGCTGTGTTAATTGCCTCAGCCCAGAAATATTCTGGAAGTGAGGAATCACTTAGCAAGGTTCTACTAGATTCAATGAGAGTTCTGTTTCTCCTCTCAGCTATTCCATTTTGCTGGAGTGCTCTTGGTGAAGAAAATTCTTGCTGAATTCCTAATTATTCACAAAACTTTGTCATACAATTAGATTGGAATTCAGTTCCATGGTCACTTCTCATTTTGACCACAGTACTGTTAAGTTCATTCTGATTTTGTTTCACAAAATTCTTGAAGACATCAGGAGTTTCAGACTTTTTCTTTAAGAAGAATACCCAAGTAAATCTGGAGTAGTCATCAACAATTACAAAAGTATAGACTCTCCTTCCTAAGCTATGAACTGGCATAGGACCAAACAAGTCCATATGTAGGAGGTATAAACACCTCACAGAGTCTTTGGGTTCACAACATTTGAATGAAGCTTTAATCTGCTTGCCTTTTTTGCATGTTGGGCAGATGCTCTCCTTATTGGATCTCATGTTAGGATCATTCCTAACATGATCCTTGCTGTATAGTTTGCCTAAAGCCTTATAGTTCAAGTGGGCTAGCCTCTTGTGCCGTATAACACGTTGTAAAGCTTTCTCACTTGCAGCTAGACATAGGGGTGAGTCAGACTTAATACATAGGTAGTTTAAACAGTATACATTTCCACATCTAGTGCCAGTCAAGATTACCTCTTGGTCACTTGATCTTTTTATTAGGCACTCATCTCTGTGGAATAATGTGTCATATCCCAAATCACAAAATTGGCTTATGCTTAAAAGGCCGTGTTGCAACCCTTCCACATAAGCTACATGAGTAATTGTGACTAGACCATTTGTGAACCTACCATAACCTTTGGTGATACCTTTTTTAACTCCTCCAAATATCACTTTTGGTCCATTTTCTACAGGAATATATTCCCTCAGATTTCTTCTTATTCCAGTCATATGTCTGGAACATCCACTATCCAAGTACCAGATTGGTCTGGAGCTTGGACATTCCTGCAAAATAAGAAATTACTTTTCCTTAGGACCCCAAATAGTCGTGATGTACAACCCCGTATCCCGCGAGTGGCCAGCATGCCGAGCCCGAGCTCGGTAATAGCCGAGCCGAGCCCGAGCTCGGTAATAGCCGAGCCAAGCTCGGCGATAGTCGAGCCGAGCTCGACGATGGCCGAACGAAGCCCGGCATGCCGAGACCGAGCTCGGGTAAAGGAATAGGGCCCGATGGTAGTCGAACCAAGCTCGACGATCCCCATGCCGAGCTCAGTTTCTGTTGGAGCTCGGCGATCGTCGTGCCGAGTCCGAGCTCGGCGGTAGTCGGGCTGAGCTCAGCGATAGTCGAGTATAGCCTGCCGAGTACGTGCTCGCCTAGGCCCAGGGCGAGGCGAGTTAGGCCCCCTACCGAGCGAGTGCTACCTCAGGTCCAGCTCGCATCTTGGCCATGACATACTTTTACCATGTTGCCCCCTTTGGTCTGCCTGTAGTCTTCGAGAACAGTGAAGGTTGTATATTGGCAGGCCATCTTTTCCTATAAATAGGACCCAAGGGGTACCTCAGAAGGCATGCTTATTAACTCTCCGGTCTACTAGCGCTTTCTGAGGTACCTTAGCCCGGCACTTGGCTAAGGAGGGGAAGCGCTCTAAGATCTTCCGGGTGTGTGGTGGGACCTCCACGCCGGGCCCTTGGTCTAGTCCTTGGTTCTTCTTTTTTCTTGTCATTTTCTTGCAGGAGCGAAGTAGGTGCGCGGCCACCCCTTCCCCAAGGGTCGAACTCCACAGAGACCGGTTTTCCGGTTTCAACATTTTAGTGCGGTGAGCGTGGATAGTGGTCAGCAGAGAAAACCTTCTGCAGGCTCGATGACTAGAGAAGAAGGACAAGGATCAGGCAGGGGCAGCTCGCCACCCCCTCCCCCACCCCCAGCGGCGAGCGTGCCGGCGGAGCTTAGGGAGGAGATCCTCGGGCTCGTCAGGACCGCCTCGGCATGCGAGCTGAGAGTGCGACACCGGCGGTTCCGGTGGTCGCCGCTCCCGCACTCGGCGACGACGCGCCGCTCAAGCGACCAGGGAAGGAACCCGCCGAGAGAGGCGAGCGCGAGTTCCAGGGGAGAGTTCTATTCCCCGGCTCGGCCGCCGAGTACCACTTCGGCGAGACTGCAGGGAGGGAGTTCCCGTCTCGCCCGGCTGAGGGGGGGAGCCCCTTCAGCGAGTTCGTTTCTTCAGCCCCAGTTCCCGAGGGGTTTCGCGAGCCAGAGATGACTTATTACTCCGGGAGAGTAGACCCGGTCCACCACATACAGTGGTTCGAGGACATGGTCTCTATTCGACAGATGTCAGACGGCTTCAAGTGCCGACTCTTCGCCATCACCCTCAGAGAAAAGGCGAGAGAGTGGTTCCACCAACTCCCGACCGGGTCCATCTACTGCTTTGAGGATCTGCGACGGGGTTTCATGCTGAGATTCACCACTTCTAAGAAGAGGAAGAAGGAGGCGGAGTCTTTGTTCCGCATCAAGCAGAGGGTGGGAGAGACCCTGGGAAGCTATCTGGACAGGTTCCAAGAGGAACTGTCCCAAGTTCAGGAGATGCCAGGGCACACCATGATGGTGGCCTTCACCCTGGGTCTCCAATCCGGGTTCTTCGCGATGGAACTGAAGAGATCACCTCCAGTGTCTTTTGAAGCACTCCGGGAGAGAGCGGCCAGGGAGGCCGATATGGAGGCAGCACATCCAGAGTTTGCGCGAAGGTTGGCCAAGTGGGCCGTGGAGGAGGAGAGGCCAAGGGGTGGCCGAATTCAGGAGGAGAGGAGGGCTGAACCTCGGCAAAGGGAGCAGCCGCAGCAACAGCCGCAACCCAGGTGGGTGCGTCCGGAGCAGACCCACTGTTTGGGATGGAGGCCCGAGTGGCAAGACCAGGCACCACGAATAGGTTATCAGGGAGGAGATAACCGCCAGGGTGGCCGAGGGCAGTACAATCCCCAGGGGGGTAGGCAGGGTCAAAGACCCCCTCTCCCCGACCAGGAGGAGGGAATGGCAATTGCCATGAGGGGGAGGAGGAGAGGACAGCCGAGGAGAAGGAGGGAGGTCAGGGTGGACCTGCCCTATTGTGACTTTCATCAGGAAGAGGGACACCTCACATCCACGTGTCCGGAGTTCCTCGAGATGAGAGGGAGAAGGGAGCAGCAACAGCAAGACCATCAGGAAGTCCGGATAGAGGAGATCTAGCCTCGGGAGGAGGGGGATCGGTGCGAAGACCGGGTTGATGTGGGCACCCGAGGAAGGATCGGAGCGATCCACGGGGGGGCCGGGATCGAGGCTTCCCGTAAGTCAAGCCTCCACACTATGTACCGAAGGAGCATTGGCTCCACATCCCAGTCCCCTCCCCCGGAGGAGAAAATCACCTTCTCCAGAGAGGACTTGCCGGGTCACGAGGACCCCTTTTGCGAGGCGCTGGTCATCCAGACAGCCATCGAGGATTTCACTGTCTCCCGGATCCTTGTGGACAATGGGAGTTCGGTCAACGTCATCTTCAAGAAGGCGTTCGATGCGATGAAAGTAGTGGCCAGGAGGGTGTTAGCCTCGGATGGGCCTCTGTTCGGCTTTTCAGGAGAGAGGAAAGAAGTCGAGGGAGGAGTGGGACTCCATGTCACTCTGGGGGGGCAGTCACGCAACTGCAAGTTTGTCATCGTGGACGCTCCTAGTAGCTACAGTGCCATCTTCAGGAGACCCCTCATCAGTGCCTTCCGCTGCGTCCCCTCGTCCTTCCACTAGTGTCTAAAGCTCAACGTTGAGGGGGTCCAGATCCGGGTCCGAGGAGACCCTAAGGAGGCAAGGGAGTGCTACGTCTTGGTAGTAAACTCCATCTCTTGGCTGGAGGGGGCCGAGGAGATGGGGCGGAGGTTGGAGGAGGAGAAGCAGGAAGCTGACAAAGAAATGGAGGTGGAGTACCGCGCTCGGGAGGAGGTCACGAAAGAGACTCGGGAGTCGGCCGAGGCCATGGCCGTCGAGGAGGCTGAGGAAGAGGTCCTCGCCCCCGGAAGGGGAGGTATCGAGGAATGGGAGGAGCAGTCCCGTCTGGAGGCAGCGGAAGAGGTGGAGGAGATGGAGGTCCTCACCATTGGAGGCAGGGTGGAGAAGGTCCGCGTCAGCGGAGGCCTGACCCCGGAAGCTCAAGGCAGGATGCTGGAGTGCATCCAGAGGAACGTGGACATCTTCGCCTGGAGCGCCGCGGAGATGCCAGGGATCGACCCCGACGTGGCCTGCCATCGCCTCAACCTGGACCCGGAGGCTCCCCCCATCCAGCAGAAGAAAAGATCCATCACGGACAAGCTCGCCGAGCCAATCAGGGAGGAAGTCGCCAAGCTCCTCGAGGCTGGCTTCATATCTAAAATCCAATATCCCGGCTGGGTCTCCAACGTTGTAATGGTTAAAAAAGGAGACGGCCGGTGGAGGATGTGTATCGACTTTTCTCTTCTTAATAAATCATGCCCGAAAGATTGTTATCCTTTGCCTCGGATCGACGCGCTGGTTGACTCAGCCGTCGGTTTCCCTGTAATGAGTTTTCTGGATGCTTTTTCAGGTTATCACCAAATTAGAATGCACCCCCCTGACGTCAAAGATGTCTCATTCATCACGGGAGACGGATGTTATTGTTACAAAATGATGCCCTTTGGGCTAAAGAATGCGGGGGCCACCTATCAAAAAATGATGGATAGGGTCTTCCGAGAGCAGAAGGGGAGGAATCTCGAAGTATACGTGGATGACCTCATGGTCAAGAGCTTGGATGTCGACTCCCACATCCAGGACTTGGAAGAGACTTTCGCCACTCTCCGCAAGTTTAAGATGAGGCTGAACCCCTTGAAGTGTGTCTTCGGGGCAAGTCGAGGAAAGTTCCTAGGGCATCTTCTCACCCCTGCCGGTGTAGAACCCAATCCAGATAAGGTGAGAGCAATCATGGAACTAAGGTCACCACAAAATACCAAGGAAGTACAGCAACTGACAGGGAAGTTGGCGGGGTTGAGTAGATTCCTCTCCCGGGCCGGGGAGAGATGCTCCTCGTTTTTCAAAACCTTGAGAGGGGGTCGAAAGTTTGAATGGACCTCGGAGTGCGAGGAGGCCTTCCAGGCTTTAAAGAAACAGCTGACTCAGGCCCCCCTGCTCCAAGGACCCAAGGAAGGGGAAGACTTATTCCTATATCTAGGGGTCGGGGCTGAAGCCTTGAGTTCGGTTTTGGTTCGGGAAGAAGGGAAGAGGCAACTCCCCGTCTATTATGTGAGTCGGATACTAAAGAGGGCCGAGCTCCGCTACCCCATCCTGGAAAAACTGGCCTTCGCCTTAATCATCTCAGCCCGAAGGCTTCGGCCTTATTTCTAGGCACACTCAATTCGAGTAGTGACTGACCACCCCCTGCGCAACATCTTCAAGGGGGTAGAGCATTTAGGTAGGTTGGCCAAATGGTCGGTGGAACTGAGTGAATTTGACATCTCCTTCGTCCCCCGCCTCTCAATCAAGGCCCAAGCTATGGCTGACTTCCTGGCAGAGTATGTGGTCGAGGTGGCGGAGGAGAGACTCACTCGCCCTCTCCCCTGGAAAGTCAGGGTGGACGGTGCCTCGGGGAAACATTCTCTAGGGTTTGGGGTCATCTTGGAAAGCCCCCAGGGGGTAAGGATCGAGCAAACTGTGGTAGTGCACTTCCCTATCACCAATAATCAAGCCGAATACGAAGCCGTAATCGCAGGTCTGCGCCTGGCAAGAGACTTGGGGGTGCATGACGTGGAGGTCCTCACCGACTCCATGGTGGTGGCTTCCCAGGTCAAGGGGGAGTTTGAGGCGAGGGAGCCCACCCTACAACTCTATTTGATGAAGGTAAGGGGAGTCATCGGGACCTTCCAGACCTTCTCAATCAAGCACGTGCCGCGAGTGGAAAACAAGCCAGTCGACCAGCTAGCAAAGCACGGCCCCCGGATGGGAGGCACCATTACGGATCTCTTCCGACCTTCCATCGAGGAGGGGGAACTAATGGAAGTAGAACAGCACCCCTCATGGATGGATCCCTTCGTCACCTTTTTGTCCATCGGAGAGTACCCGGAGGGAATGGACCGAAGAGGGCTCAAGCACAAGGCGGCATACTACCTCCTACGTGAGGGGCATTTGTACCGCAAAACCCTCTCAGGGATGTTGGCCCGTTGTGTGGCCAAAAGGGAGGTGCATAAAATTTTGGAGGAGGTCCATTCCGGAGAATGTGGAAGTCATTCGGGGAGTCGGACCCTGGAAGGGAGAATCGTCAGGCAAGGGTACTTCTGGCCCACCCTCGGTCAGGATGCAGCCGAATTCGCAAAAAAATGTCATAAGTGCCAACTCTATGCCCCGCTCCAGCTCCAGCCGGCTCAGAGGTTAAGAAGCATCATGGCACCATGGCCCTTTGCCATATGGGGACTGGACCTCGTAGGACCTTTCCCTCAGGCCAGCGGGCAGAGGAGGTTCCTGTTGGTCATGGTCGATTATTTTTCTAAGTGGATGGAGGTGAAGGCTCTAGCCAAGGTAACCTCTCAGGTGGTCAGGAACTTTATCTGGGGAGAGATCATCTGCAGGCATGGGCTGCCACAGGCTATCGTCACGGATAACGGACCTCAGTTCGCCAGCACGGAGTTCATTCGCTTCTGCGAACAGCTGGGGATTGACCTTCGGTTTGCTTCTGTCCATCACCCCAGGAGCAACGGGCAGGTGGAAGCGGCCAACAAAATCATCGTGAACCTCTTAAAAAAGAAAGTGGAAAATTTGAGGTGAAGTTGGGTGGAACAGCTTCCATCAGTCCTCTGGGCCTTGAGGACCACCCCCAATACGGCCACAGGGGAGACACCTTTCAAACTCTCTCACGGCTGCGAGGCCGTTCTACCTATCGAATTCGAGGTCCAGACACCTCGGGTCGTCGAGGCAGGAGCTGGAAGGGAAGAATGGAGGTCAGAGAATGAGGAGGAGCTTCGACTCTCCCTTGATATGGTGGAAGAACTACGCGACTTGTCCGTCGTCAGGCAGGAAGAGGCTAAGCGAAGGATGGCCAAGTATTTCGACAAACACGTCTGTGTCAAGCAGTTCATGGAGGGGGGCCTTGTCTTGAAAAAAGTGGACGCGGCAGGGAGATCAACCGCTGTGGGAAAACTCCACCCCAATTGGGAGGGCCCCTACATTGTGCAGGAGGTCTTGAAATCAGGGGGGTATCGCCTCCAAGATGTAAAAGGGGATACCCTCAGCCACACTTGGAGTGGCGACGATCCGAAACGTTTCTACCCTGAAAATATTGTAAATATCTTGGCCTCATGAATAAAAATGAATCTCATTATCATATTTTATGCTCTGGCAAAATAGTGAGGGTAGAGGGGCTCGCAGCTTAAACCCCCAAGGGGCAAAAGTTTCTAAGTCTTCTCGCTCTAGGGTTAGGTCTCGTCACTCCCCTGCCAGGCTCCCACCTAGCTGGCACGGCCGAGTCTCGATGGACATCGCTATGACCCTGGGGCTGAGCCCGGAGGATGTTCAACACCCGCCCTCAGGCTCTCACCTAGCTGGCTGGCCCGGTGGTAGCACCCGGGAGAGGCAAAAGTTTCTAAGTCTTCTCGCTCTAGGGTTAGGTCTCGTCACTCCCCTGCCAGGCTCCCACCTAGCTGGCACGGCCGAGTCTCGATGGACATCGCTATGACCCTGGGGCTGAGCCCGGAGGATGTTCAACACCCGTCCTCAGGCTCTCACCTAGCTGACTGGCCTGGTGATAGCACCCAGGAGAGGCAAAAGTTTCTAAGTCTTCTCGCTCTGGGGTTAGGTCTCGTCACTCCCCTGCCAGGCTCCCACCTAGCTAGGACGACCGAGTCTCGATGGACATCGCTATGACCCTGGGGCTGAGCCCGGAGGATGTTCAACACCCGCCCTCAGGCTCTCACCTAGCTGACTGGCCCGGTGGTAGCACCCGGGAGAGGCAAAAGTTTCTAAGTCTTCTCGCTCTGGGGTTAGGTCTCGTCACTCCCCTACCAGGCTCCCACCTAGCTGGCACGGCCGAGTCTCGATGGACATCGCTATGACCCTGGGGCTGAGCCCGGAGGATGTTCAACACCCGCCCTCAGGCTCTCACCTAGCTGACTGGCCCGGTGGTAGCACCCGGGAGAGGCAAAAGTTTCTAAGTCTTCTCGCTCTGGGGTTAGGTCTCGTCACTCCCCTGCCAGGCTCCCACCTAGCTGGCACGGCCGAGTCTCGATGGACATCACTATGACCCTGGGGCTGAGCCCGGAGGATGTTCAACACCCGCCCTCAGGCTCTCACCTAGCTGACTGGCCCGGTGGTAGCACCCGGGAGAGGCAAAAGTTTCTAAGTCTTCTCGCTCTGGGGTTAGGTCTCGTCACTCCCCTGCCAGGCTCCCACCTAGCTGGCACGGCCGAGTCTCGATGGACATCGCTATGACCCTGAGGCTGAGCCCGGAGGATGTTCAACACCCGCCCTCAGGCTCTCACCTAGCTGACTGGCCCGGTGGTAGCACCCGGGAGAGGCAAAAGTTTCTAAGTCTTCTCGCTCTGGGGTTAGGTCTCGTCACTCCCCTGCCAGGCTCCCACCTAGCTGGCATGGCCGAGTCTCGATGGACATCGCTATGACCCTGGGGCTGAGCCCGGAGGATTTTCAACACCCGCCCTCAGGCTCTCACCTAGCTGACTGGCCCGGTGGTAGCACCCGGGAGAGGCAAAAGTTTCTAAGTCTTCTCGCTCTGGGGTTAGGTCTCGTCACTCCCCTGCCAGGCTCCCACCTAGCTGGCACGGCCGAGTCTCGATGGACATCGCTATGACCCTGGGGCTGAGCCCGGAGGATGTTCAACACCCGCCCTCAGGCTCTCACCTAGCTGACTAGCCCGGTGGTAGCACCCGGGAGAGGCAAAAGTTTCTAAGTCTTCTCGCTCTGGGGTTAGGTCTCGTCACTCCCCTGCCAGGCCCCCACCTAGCTGGCATGGCCGAGTCTCGATGGACAATGTTATGACCCTGGGGCAGAGCCCGGAGGATGTTCAACACCCGCCCTCAGGCTCTCACCTAGCTGACTGGCCCGGTGGTAGCACCCGGGAGAGGCAAAAGTTTCTAAGTCTTCTCGCTCTGGGGTTAGGTCTCGTCACTCCCCTGCCAGGCTCCCACCTAGCTGGCACGGCCGAGTCTCGATGGACATCGCTATGACCCTGGGGCTGAGCCCGGAGGATGTTCAATGCCCGCCCTCAGGCTCTCACCTAGCTAACTTGCCCGGTGGTAGCACCCGGGAGAGGCAAAAGTTTCTAAGTCTTCTCGCTCTGGGGTTAGGTCTCGTCACTCCCCTGCCAGGCTCCCACCTAGCTGGCACGGCCGAGTCTCGATGGACATCGCTACGACCCTGGAGTTGAGACTGGGAGTTGGCCCGAGAAAAACACCAGGGTGCGAGCTCGCCAGTCAAGACGGCGAGCTCGGAATATCCTGCCCCCCCCCCCCTCCAGCTCGCTACTAAGGAAGCCCTGGTCCCGTCCCAGACTCAGGGGGAGGAAAACGGCTCTCTCCAGCGAGCCTAGCCTCGCTCCAGTTAACTCGGCGGAAGACACGCCCTGATGTCTAAGGCGGATGCCGGCAGCATCTTGACCCAAACATATTTTCACTTGTCTGAATTGTCGAAAAACTGAAGCGAGACATGGCGGGGGAAGGTGTGGCGCGAGTAGGATATGGTGCGAGCACGTGTCCTAGGGATTCGCCGCAAGCACCCCGGGGGCTGGTCCTAACTCAAGACATTCTACGGGCGAGGTCGTTCTACCAAGCGCGTGGGTATAATATCGCAAGTAAGCTTAAATAGAAGATAGTGAAATCATGAAAAATGTCTTTGATTCATCATTACAAGTATACAAGGAAAGGCCCGCCTCGACAGGATACAAAAGAAGAAGAAAACAAAAGCTAGCTCTCGTCCTCCCCCCTCGAATGACGGTCCTCCTCGCCGCCAAGCCGAGCGTCCTTCTCCCCCACCCCCGCGAAGAGCGAGTCGAAGCTGTCCTCCTTCTCGCTGAGCGGGCTGGGTGGGAACAGGGTTGGCAGGAGCTCCCGGACGGTGACCTCCTCGCAGCCTTCCGCCAAAATCCCCGTTCCCCTCATGGCCTTCAGGAGGCACTCGGCAGCCTCGATAGAGTTGACTAGCAGCCGCTCTGCGACATCAGACTCGCCAAACACCCGGGGCCTCTTGTAGGGGAAGGCCGGCTCGCTGGCGTCCGGGGGAAGGAGAGCGTCGGCTTGGCGGAGGACCTCCCCCAGGAGCCCCTTGTTCTTCTCCTTCAACTCCTCCACCTCCACCCCCAGCTGGGCGGCAACAGCCTCTTGCTCGCGGGAATATATCTTTTGCTCGGCGAGCTGGACTTCCCGCTCAGCAAGATGAGCCTGCAACTGAGCCACCTCGCCTCGCAGCGCGTCGGCGGCTTCGGCGTCCTGTAGGGTTAAAAGTTCAGAACACGCGCAGGAATAATCCTAAGCAAGGTAAATAGAGATATCCAGTGATTACCAAGCCACCGGCAGACTTCGCGAGTAGAGCGTCAGCAAGGCCGAACCGCCTTTCCGCGTCGGCCGCGCTCTCCTTTGCCAGGTCACGCTCCTGCTCGGCAGTCAGCAGGGCATTGCTGAGCTGGAAGCCGCGGCGGACCATCATGTGATGGAGCTCGAAGGCCCGCAGGTGGGCTTGTAACCCCTCGTAGCCGAGCTGACTGGGGGTAAGTTTCTTGTACGATTCGGCGCTGTCGCGGCTGTAGAGGCCGAAGCCGAAGGCGTGGGCGGTAGGAGGCCGGCGAGCTCCCTAGGAGGGGGCGTGAGTAGAAACAGAAACTCGGTGAGCCCCCTCGTCCCACTTCAAAATGGGCTCGCCAGCCGCATCTTTGCTTTTGCACCCCTTGCCGAAGTTGGGGTGATCCTTCGGCAGACTGGGCTCGCGGAGGGTGTCCTCTCCGGTAGAATCAGAGGACGGCCCGTTCTTCTTCTTCCCCTTTCGGGGGGAGGAGGCTTCTTTCAACGGGCTCAAAGGCGGCTCGTCGGACAGAGCCTCCGGCGAGCTCATGAATTTGGTAGGTGACGGAGGAAGGTGCGGCCGTCCGCGCGAGACCACCTTCGCCTTCTTCTTCTTGGGGAGCGAAGGATCGGGGCGCGAGCTTGACCCCCCGGGCTCCAAGCGCTTCTTGTCGAGGAGTTGGCCTCGCGCTTGTTCCTCGCGACAAGCCGCTGCCGCCGCCCGGGCCAGCTCCAGGGGATCAGAGAATATCCCCGAGTCGGCGAACGGCGGGTGCTCCGGCAGAACCCGTTCCCCTGTAGAGAGAGACTTGATCAAAAAAATATATATATGTAATATAGAGATCCACCTTGATAGAGTTCGCGAGAGGGCAGAGCGAGATATACCTTCACCAGGGAGAACGGGTTGAAGCGAATCAAGGCCGCGGCGGAGGAAGGCGACCTCGAAGTCCTTGTGGAGGAAAAACTTGTGGAGGTCGGCGTCGCTACCAGACAGGGAAGGAGGACGATATATGTCCTCGCTTTTCTGCAGGGGACGAAAGGGAATGTTGCCGAGCTCGCCCTTAATGAAGACGAGTCGGGTCATCCAATTATGGTTCTTGTTCGCGAGCTCGCGAACCTTGATGAGGGACCTGCCGAAGTAGGCGACCCCATCGGGGGTAGCCTTGTAAGAGAACAACTTACGGAACACCGCAAGGTTGAACTCAATCCGCTCTCGGCGGAGGAAGCACGCGAACGCCACCATCATAGCAATGGCGTTGGAATTCAGCTGCGCGGGCACCGCACCGTAGTACTTCAGGATCTGGCGGATCTCTGGCCAGAGGGGGAGGCGCAGCCCCACCTCGAAGTGCGAGATGGGGAAGGCGAGCTCACCCTCCGGGAAGGAATTTATTGCTTCATGCTCGGCAGGCCTGCGAGCCTGGAAGCCAGGGGGGACGAATACCGCCGCGAATTCGACGAGCTCCTCCTCGGTAATATGCCCCTCGAAGAAGCAATGATCAATGAAGTGCTGAGCGCACTTAGACCGGCCATCCGCGTCAGGGTTGGTCTTAACCATAGTCGCAGAGGAAAGGAAAATCGCGAGCTCGGGAAGACAGAGACGAAACAGGGATTCGAAAGCAATAAAAGCGTGCCCTGGGGGTAGGTAAGAAGGCCTATTTATAGAAGAAGATAAAGAAGGGCGAGGGGGAAGGCGAGTCGGCCGATCGGCCCGGTCTCACCACGCCACCTCGCCACCCTCTCCTCGCAAATCCTGCGAGCCGGCCAGACCCCAGAAGAAGGAATTTGAAAAGACTTACCAGGATATTGAAAAAACATCTACATATGTAAAGTTGAAGAAAAGTTGTTCGAATTATTACAGGCAGATCATGCAGAGCAAATAAAAATAAGGGCGCGAGGACCATGCGAGGGCGAGGGCGAGTACCGGTCGGCTGGCAGAGGAGCCGTTTCATTCTCCCCGGTCTCGCCGGCCCGCCGTCGCAGGTCGCCGCGCATAAAGTTCGCGAAGTCGCCCCATGTTCCTATTTACCACCCGCAGGTTCTCGTCAATCTTATCCATCAGCACCAAGGAAGACGCCTCCTCGAACGCCAAGCTGACTCCAGCACCGTCCGCAAGACGCGAGCACTCCCACTGCAGCCTGTTGTTGTCCTTCCACAGGTCGTGGAGCTCGCGCACCAGCTTCTTGAGAACCTTCCGCTCCCGTTTTGCACGTTCAGGACTACCCAGTTCGGAGTCCAGGAAGGCGTCCAGGGCGCTTGGAGAAGGGAGGGGCGAGTAAGGAGGTCGATCCACGGACTCGCCGTCCTCCGTCCGGCCGGGAAATTCTGAGTGAAGAACTGAAAGACGATCAGAAAAGCAAATACCCCCGGAACAGAAGAGTAAAGTTGAAAACTTACCGCGCGAGCCTGGCTCCTCTGGGTTAGCGCGAGGAGAGAAGTGGCGCAGGTCCTTGCCACGCCCCTGCAGTTCCTGAGGGGCAAGTTGGTAGCCGGGGACAGGGATAATCCCGGCGCCTCTCCCCATGACTATGGACCCAGGGGAGGGTTGTCGGGAAGGGAGATGACTCGGCGACGCCAGTTCTCGCGAGCCCGGCTCCTTGACCTCGGGATCCTGCTGTGGCGAGCTGACAGGAATACTTTTGGCCCGAGGGGTGGATGCTTCGCCGCTATTCTCCCGGTCGGAAGATAGTTCCACGAGATTTTTAGTGGAAGAACCAAGAACCGGCTGGTTGGAGGAACCAGCCCCGTTCCCCAAGGCGGCAGTAAAGTCGGCCAGAATGGGTTCGGCCCCCAGTGGAAAGGGCTTCGCCCGCTTGGCCGAGCCGAAATCAGCGAAACGGCGAGCAGGGGCCTCAAGGCTGGTCAGTCCCGCGGCCTGAGCAGCGATCTCCTCGCGGGAACGTGCGAGTCGCTCTAAGACTTCCTTGGGGAGCGGCATCTTGATAGAATTTGGGGAAGGGCAAAGGTCAGCCAGATGCGCAGGGGTACATATATATAGCTATCTGTGGGGCCTACCAGAAGATTCCTTTTTGCCCCCGTCGCACTCGCAGGATTCAATGGGGTTGGATGTTTCTTTCCGAGCTTGTCCCAACCTCGCAAAGAGCGGGGATTATGTACAACCCCGTATCCCGCGAGTGGCCGACAGGAGTTGAACCGGCCGGCTCAGACCGCAATGTGAACCCAGCATGCCGAGCCCGAGCTCGGTAATAGCCGAGCCCGAGCTCGGTAATAGCCGAGCCCGAGCTCGGTAATAGCCGAGCCCGAGCTCGGCGATAGTCGAGCCGAGCTCGACGATGGCCGAACGAAGCCCGGCATGCCGAGACCGAGCTCGGGTAAAGGAATAGGGTCCGATGGTAGTCGAACCAAGATCGACGATCCCCATGCTGAGCTCAGTTTCTGTTGGAGCTCGGCGATCGTCGTGCCGAGTCCGAGCTCGGCGGTAGTCGGGCCGAGCTCAGTGATAGTCGAGCATAGCCTGCCGAGTACGTGCTCGCCTAGGCCCAGGGCGAGGCGAGTTAGTCCCCCTGCCGAGCGAGTGCTACCTCAGGTCCAGCTCGCATCTTGGCCATGACATACTTTTACCATGTTGCCCCCTTTGGTCTGCCTGTAGTCCTCGAGAACAGTGAAGGTTGTATATTGGCAGGCCATCTTTTCCTATAAATAGGACCCAAGGGGTACCTCAGAAGGCATGCTTACTAACTCTCCGGTCTACTAGCGCTTTCTGAGGTACCTTAGCCCGGCACTTGGCTAAGGAGGGGAAGCGCTCTAAGATCTTCCGGGTGTGTGGTGGGACCTCCACGCCGGGCCCTTGGTCTAGTCCTTGGTTCTTCTTTTTTCTTGTCATTTTCTTGCAGGAGCGAAGTAGGTGCGCGGCCACCCCTTCCCCAAGGGTCGAACTCCACAGAGACCGGTTTTCCGGTTTCAACACGTGAGTCCTAGGTTCTTGTTAGTTGTGACTCTATCAAAGCCACCAATTGATCTCTTGAAAGGAATTGTCTTCAGACTATGAGGCACTGTTGGATTGAACTAGCAATCTAGGGCAAAGTGTCATATCTTTCCATAGCACCAGCATTCAAATTTATTATATCTCCTTTTAGGAGGAATAAAAGAATCTTTGTGCTGACACCCCTTTGGATAGGAGTTAGCACTTTTGGCTTTATCTTGATTGTGAACACAAGATGGGTCTTGTCTCACAGCCTTAAGATGTTCTCTTAGATTATTAGAATGTACAACTGATTGTGGAATGGTCTGACCCTTTGATCCCTTTTGCTTTTTGCCCCTCCTTCTCTTGGGTTTAATAAACCCCAGACCACCTCTAGGTTTTCCTGAGAAGGTGTCTATAATAGGCAAAATAGTTTTGGGTTTTAAGAACTGCTCAACCAATTTCCTTTCATTTAGGAGTTTAGTTTCTAGCTCCTTAATGATTGCATCCTTTTTCTTAATTTTATTTATTTGGTCATCAATGATCTTGGTTAACTTTGTTAACTTAGACCCCTGAAGACCAAGTTTCTGAGTATCCATCTTGTGATGATACTCAAGACTTTTTAGTGATGTAATTTCTATAGCTTGTTCTTTAACAAGCTTCTTTCTTTTGACTAAAGTAGCTAGCAGTTTACCAAACCTAAGTATGAGTTGCTTCTGTTCAGTCCCTGAGTTAATCTCATGTGGATCAACTAGTAATTCACCTGAGTGTGCCTCATCTTCAGTCTCATAGACAGAAGTCTTAGTGCAGGAAGAGTTATCATAAATTACCTGAGAATTCTCACAGTTGTGAGTTCCAGTTTCTGTATCATCAGTTATAGCCATCAGATTGATTTCCATGTCTTCTTTAGAGTCACCATAGGATGATGAAGTTTTGGAGTATTTCCTTTGAGATGGCTCTTCTGATGAACTCCTCCTCATATGAATACAGCCCCACATGTTCTTCTTCTAACTCAGTTGAATTAGAATCACTGTTATACAAGGTCTTTGTCTTCTTAGCCACCAGACCTTTTTCTGATTTCTTATCCTTGAAGAACTTCCTTTCTTTTGAATTTCTATTCTCCTTTCTCTTTACTGGGAAGTCAGCAATGACATGCCCATGCCTGTTACAACAAAAACAAATAATATCAGTCTTAGATTGTTTGTTCTGATTGGATTCATACCTGATCACAGATTTGTCTTTGTTTTTGTCTTTACTTTTGTGATAACTAGAACAAGAAGGTTTCTTATTGCTCCACTGTTTTATTCTTCTTAACATCTTCTTGAACTGCCTTGTAAATAAGGCAAGTTCATCATCTGATATCTCTTCTGAAGAAGAGCAAGGTCTAGTGTTATCTGTCTCTTCATCTCTTCTAGGAGATGATGGAATTTCCCTTCTAGTTTTCTTGGAAGAGTCAGCTTTGAAGGCCAATGATTTAGACTGTGATGATTGTCTGGTAGTTTCTGCTTCAGTTTTTCTTGAATTGAGTTGAAACTCATGTGATATTAATTTCCCAAATAAGTCTTGGGGAAGAAGATTTCTCAGATTTCTCATTTCCCTTACTACACAAATCTTGATATCTCATTCTTTATTTAGGGATCTTAGGAACTTGTCATTCAGTTCATAGTTTGAGAAGTTTCTCCCATAGTTTCTCAAGTCATTGACTATTCTAAAGAACTTTTCATATGTTTGTTCAATAGAATTTGTCTTCCCTTGTTTAAATGCCTCATATTGCTGGTTAAGGAATGACCTTCTGTCATCTCTCACCTCTACTATACCTTCCATATACACTATCAAGGTATCCTACATTTCCTTAGAATAATTACAGTGCACCAGATTCTGAAATGTGGAGTTATCAATGGTACTCACTATTATGTTCTGTGCACTTTTGTCCATAGTAGCAAGTATGACCTCATCCTTTGTCATTTCTGACAATGTCTTGGGAGTTTGAATATTTGCATCTAGGACAGATGATTTCATGGGCACATAGGGTCCATCTTGAATTGTAACAAAGATTCTTGGGTCTGAAGCTTCTATGAACATTCTTACTCTTTGTTTCCATATATCAAAATTTTCTTTAGTGCAGATGGGCAATTTTATGGAACTGAGTTCTCTGTTTATTTCAGAATTCATAGGTCAGATAACCTTCAACTACCCTTAGGATCTTTTCCAGACTGTTAGGTTTATCTTTGGATAATCTCCCTCTGATACCACTTGAAAGTCAAGCTTATAGGTAGAAAGTCACATAGGGGGTGAATAGGTAACCTATTAAAATTCTTTGTAGTTCTTCTAACTTTAGCAAT
The DNA here is from genome assembly GCA_039513925.1 of Platanthera zijinensis. NCBI lineage: Eukaryota > Viridiplantae > Streptophyta > Magnoliopsida > Asparagales > Orchidaceae > Platanthera > Platanthera zijinensis. The sequence goes on along the minus strand of CM077084.1, from coordinate 49,397,353 downwards.
GCCTTAATGCAATTCAGAATATAAGCTATACCCAGCATAAACAATAGAACAACAAGAACTGATCACAGCATACACAGCAAAGAACACAACACATAGCACAAGGGACACAAAAAGTTTATAGTGGTTCCCCTATCTAGGGTACATCCACTTACCCCCTTCTTCCTCACTAGCAATATGCTAGATAAGGTTATAGCTCCTCCTTCATAACTCAGATCCTCAGATCGTACAAGGCTCAGTTTCTCTCCAAGAAACCTACACTTAGACCCATTGGTCCTACCTCAGAGATATCTCAATCTCCTACCTCAGAGATCTCCTCAATCTCCTACCTCAGCCTTTATAGATTAGGTCTATAATCTCAGTGATTTACCCCAAATCACCTACCTAAGATTCACCCAGAATCCTACCTCTGCCTTTATAGATTAGGCTTACAAATCTCAGAGAATAAGATCTCCTACCCACTCAGATCTCTAGGAGATCTTACAATGAAATTTGATAAAACAAATTACAGAAAAACATAAAACATGTTATCTGTTGGATCTGTGTGTACAGATCTTTTCACTCAGCTGCAGTTTGATTTCTTCTTGATAGATCAGCAGGCTGAATTGAATTTCTTCTGAATCAGCAACTTCTTGATGAAGATCAGATTGAATAGTTTGAAGATGCTGATGAACATATCACTTAATCTCCAGATCAACCTAAGAAAAGGGATCTGAAGACTTTCTTGAAGATCAACTTCTTCTTCTCTTTCTACTTCTTTATTTGTCTTTTAGAATAGAGAGAGAGACTGATGAATAGAATAGAATCGGTATCATCTTCTGAAGGCAGCACCTCCTATTTATAGAAATCTCAGACGGCTTGGACTGGTATTGATGACATCAACAACTGCCAGAAAATCTTTCCTTGAACTGTCTTTATAGAAGTGAAGTCTTCCCGTGTCGACCAGAATGATCTGACCAGTCTTGTCCTGATTGATGTTGACTCAACACATTCTGTCATATAAGCATTGAAGTAGACAAGTTGTCTCGAAATCTTTGTTGAGATATCTTTGACAAACCCAACACTTTCATACTTAGAATAGTTTTCATCTCAGAACAAAAAGTGTTGAGATAGTATAGTTGTGTCGACACATCTGTTATTTGTGTCGACACATCTGTTATTTGTGTCGACATATCTTAGTTCTGCCTTGTGTCGAGACAGAAGTATTGTCTCGACACATCTTCTGTTCTCTGTGTTGACTACTGATCTGCTTTGTGTCGACACAGAAGTATTGTCTCGACACATGCTGTCTCAACACTTTGACTTTGAATAATTTCTTCAACTTTGAACCTGCACATGTAAACTTAGCATACACTAAATACACCTTTGGGTATATCATTGAGTTGTCAAGGGGACTTCTCCAGATTAGGTACATTGTTCCCAATGTACCCAACAACTTTCTAATAATTAGTGGAAGATGAGTCTTCCAACGAGTCGATATGAATTATCTCCAATTGAAATTTCATATAGATTTTGGTTTTTTATATGGACATAGGCATACTGTGTGAATCCCATCTGCAACAAGTTGGTCCGGATTGGTGATATTTACTTTTGCATGTCGGAGAAGACTCTATGGAAAATTGTATACTATTTTCAGGTTCTGCGTATTGTTGGGTGTTGTAGGGAGTATTGAAGGTAGACTCTAGAAAATGCCCAAGATTGTTACAAACTTACTGTAACGCCCCAAGATTTCCAAAGCAAGAAAATGGTTTTGGGGAGATACCGCCCGACAATAGTGTTAACATCGGCGGTAGCTCTGGGAATTAATAGGTAGAGCTTTCGGGAAGCTACCGCTCGACAGTAGTGATACCGCTGGGGTAGCAGGGTCAATTTAATAGATGAGGCTCTCGGGATATTACCGCGCGGCGGTAGCAGGTATCACGTGGCGATAGAAGTAGCAATCATATCCTAACCGATGCTAGATACCACGTGGCGGTAGTTAACTCACGCGCGGCTATAGCAAAGCTGTAATGGCATGGCCACGTGTCGGACTGTGATTAGAGGGCTTGGGTGGTGGCACACGAATCGAGGCGTTGATTGACAGTACAGCTCAGCGATAGCTCGGTTTATAGCATTGGAATGGCCATTTTCTCTTTATCCTTTTAGAGTTTGAGAACCTTGGGTTGGACGACTGGAGGAGGAGTAACAACACCGAATAGAGCAGATTCTGCTGTCGTTGGAGATTCAGAGTTCGGATTCACGAGGTGAGTTCGGATCTATGAAGGCAAAGCCGAAGCGGTCGTTTCCATCCGGCTAGAATTTCTCCCATGGCGCCAAAACGGACTTCTAGGGTAGTAGTCCTCTTCCTTGGACATGTGAAGTCCTTGATTTTGGCATTTGAGGGTAGACGCTCCACAAACATGTGGGAAGTGGTTCTCCTGATGGGTAGATCCGTGTATCCCCATTAGTTTTGCATTTAGATCCGAAATCAAAGTATGGAATAAGCATGTTGTGTGAAGCCCATCCGGACGGGTTGGTCTGGATTGGTGATGTTTGTATATTGTGTATGTCGGAGAAGACTTCGTGATAATCACGTAGATTTCGGAGTCGCGGGGTGTGGAGGTGACTACATTGAGAGTACTAGAGGTGGCCTCCAGGAAAAAACCCGGAAAAAGGGGAAGAACCGATAATCTGTCCCCTACCATACAGCGGTAGCGCTACTGCCAACGGTAGCTTCCAGTGAGCTATGTTGTATGAGAAGCCTGTCTCGTGGAAACCTGAGGGCTATTGTTTGTGAGGCTTATCTTGTGAGAACTGGGGGCCATGTATGAGGACTGTCTCTTGAAGACCTGGGGGCCAATTGATTGAGCTGAGAGCCCGTGTGGCCCGGATTAGGTGGCCGTGTGTGCTAGCCTCGGAACATAACAAAGTTATGTATCATTGTGAATGGGCAAGGGGAGGTTAACCCACGTCGTGGCTTGCGAGCTTGACGGTTTGAGCAACGGGTTGTGGCTAACCTGTACCCACCCTATGAAGTTCGACTTGGAGTGAGTCAGAGGAATGGATCCAAGATAGTGAGCACCTTGACTTTATCGTAGCATAGGGAGAGACTTTGGCTTCGGCCCTGGGAAGTCTATATATTCTCAAAGGTGTTATCATGAGAATGGTGGTGGGGCATTAAATCTTGACACACCGATAATTTGCCCTGAGTGCACGGGGCGTGTGGCCGGTAGTGCCAACATCTGTGGCGAATGGTGCTTTGTTTGCACGTTCTGGTTGCCAATATTGTATAAACTAATGTCTGTAGGGAAGGAGCATCACCACCCCGAGTGAGGGGTGTGGTTGTTATAGTTTTGTCAACTAATGCTGACCGGTGTTATTATTTGCCACAGTGCGGTGGAATGTTTCGTGCAAGTGCAGCCGAGCCAAGCAGGAAATAGCGAGTTGGAGCCCAGGATTGCGAAACTAGCCCTTGAATAATAAAGCGAATTACCTGTTTATTTTATCATTCATGTGTGGCAGGCCTGCGTCCCAATGTATGCAAGACAGTTTACTTCATAAGTTGAATATTGTAAGGCCTTAAGGCCATAATAGTGGTGTAAGGCCTTAAGGCCATAACCTTTTCTCATTCCTATTTTGTGATTAATTAGTGGACATTCAAATATTGGTTGGGTTCTTATAAACCTTTATATTCTTCCGCTAGAATGCACTCTTTGTTAGGATGCGTGAAATTGGATTGTGGTTTCAATTAGTAACTCCTTTAACTGTCTATAGTATATTGGGGTCGGGCCACGACCGGACCTACTGTTATATGTTATGCGGCGGATGTGGGTGTTACACTTACTATTCTGTTGATATCGCCCGGTGAGAGTGGCTATCGCCGGCGATAACTCTCTTGGTCGAAACCAGTGAGCTTTCTTATTTTGTGTGAAGACTAGGTCCTGTGGGATGAGTGTGTAACATCAGAAGCATAAAGGCTTGTTGTGCCTAACCTGGTGGCCTTATGTGACGACAGTAATATATAACATTAGTTATCGTGTTAACGGGCCGAGGTGAAGTCGAATCCGCATCGTAACAGTGTGATTATGATGATTTGAGTACACACAAAGCTGATCTGAACCCGTCCCATACAAGTTGGTGAAGTAATCGCTCCTCGGTGCATCAGTTGATTTTGGGAAAAGCTCGGGTAGAGTGAAGATGTGATGACCGGCAGTCGCTCAAGTGAACCATCTAAGTTAAAGATACTTAGGATGGAGGTGGGACTCGGGGAGTACACTGTAATTGTGCCATGAGAACACGAAACGTATGGTCGTGTGTGCCATCATTTGTGATGATTGTGCAATATATGTTTTTATACTGCTTACTTGCATGGAAGGAGTACCACCGTCCCAGAAATGGGGTGTGGTCGTTATAATTTTGGTCAGCTAAAGATGATCGGCGTTTTGTTTTGCCACATCTTTGTGGTTTGTACCTGTGTAGGTTCTGGCGAGTCGAATGGGAAAGAGTGGGCTGAAGCCTTTTTCCATGTTGGCCCTTGAAGGTCATGTTTTGTTATTTATAGCTTTCATATAGTGTCATCCTGCATACTTATGTATGTAAATCATGCAGATGTATAAACACTTTTGAACAGCTTGTAAGGTCTTAAGGTCGAAGCATTTGTGCATGTATTTCATTCTTGATGTTATATATATAGTGGACATTCCTATTTATAGGTTCATATTATTCAACTGCTTTTGCTAGTGTTTGACTATGTGATAGGTTACACATATATTTGGTTTCATTTTGTAACTCCTTAATCTGTTCGTTGAATATGGTGTGGGGCCCCAGCCAAACCTATAGGTATTTTCTTCATGGCGAGCATGGTGTTACAGATAACCCATTGTATATTGGGGATAAAAAAATTCAACCTAAGGCATTAGATGAATTTCAATTCTAAGACAATTCCAAGGTGCCAAACGCCCAAAATGAATTCAAATCACCCAATATCAATTCTAGAATCCCCAAACTAGGTGGACAAATGGGCTAATAGATTGTCATCTTATTTGTTTAGGTAGATGACATCATTAACTTAGACACAATATTAAACATCTCCAAGGTCAAAACAATCTATTGTTAAAATTTCGTACATAAAATCTTGAGTGTCTCCTCTACTTATTAGGAATTGAAGTACTTAGACACCATGACCCAATATAATTATCTCGAAGAAAGAACACCCTTTATCTTCTAGCTGAAATGGGCAATATTGGTTGCAAACCTTTATATACACCAATAGATTCTAACCCCAAACTTTCCTGACTAGAATCTTCTTCTGAAACACATTTATCTGATCCAGGTCAGTATAGATGATTAGTTTGTAAACTAAACATATCTCATTATTACTTGACCTGATATAAAATTTGTTGTTATCATTGTGAGTCAAAATATGCAAACTCCTTTGACCTTTCACATGAATGTTATAACCAAAATTCTACGCTCCTGGATATGAACTTTCCTATAAACCATCCCTAAAATATTCTCTCACAACCTTTGCTGTCGCAAAATTTGTTGGATATGATCTAGTGACACAACGTTGTAAGAAAGAAAAATTTAGCATGTTGTTCCATTGGATCTGTATATAGAGCCATGACACAAACCGTCTAGGTGTAGATATGACTCAACTCTCTCCTTATGGAACTGGGATCTCAGAGGACTCAATTTACTCTCTATTGCGATAAAAAAAAGTTGTAATTCACATTGCTAAAAATCTAGTCTTCAATGAATGACTTAACTTAATGTTGACTATCACTGCACTATGATAACATGCCATCTTAATCTTTTTCCTTGCTTTAATAATATTGCTAAGCCTATCAAAGAAACAAAGTCTTTCCATCATCTAGGTTAGTATAGATGATTAGTTTAAAAACTAACTTATCTCATTATTATTAGACATGATTTATGATTTGAAGTTGTCATTGTGAGTCAAAATATGTAAACTCCTTTGACCATTCACATGAATGTTATAAGCAAAATTGTCTCTCATAACCTTTATTGTTGATGCAAATTTTGTTGAATCTGATCCAATGACATAGCATTGTAAGAAAGAAAAATTTAGCATGCCATTCCATTAGAGCTATATACAGAGCCATGTCATAAACCATCTCAGAATAGATATGACTCAACTCTCTCCTTAAGGAACTAGAATCTCATAGGGCTCAAACTACTCTCTATTACGATAACAAAGTTGCAATTAACATTGCTAAAAATTCACTCTTCAATGAAATACTTAACATAATGTTTACTATCACTGCATATGATAACATGTCATCTTAATCTTTTTCCTTGCTTTAATAATATTGCTAAGCCTATCAAAGAAATAAATTCTTTCCATCATCAGATAAGGGTTTGGTTGATGTATCTTTTGTTGGGTTTCAATGGCATAAATGCGCAATGACAATACAAGAAAAACTTGATAGGATCTATGTGAAGCACAACAAATCAAGATACAAAATTATACCAACATCAAAATCAGATTTCGAGATGAATGACTGGAGTTCGAGTCCAAATGCAGAATGGTATCTACATATCTAAAGGAATCCACACGAACGTCGGAAAGACCTCCTAATCCATCCAACAAACTCAAGGCTGGAAGATGATCACTTTTCTATGCATGAAATTCTAGTTTCGTTTCTGCAGAGATATTCTTCTTTTTTTCTTCACGACATTTACTGTTTTTCCCCCTCTGAATTTTTCAAACATAATTGAGAAAGAATCGTGGATGTCGTTGATTTATACATGCATCGATGCGTCCTTGGCACATAGGAATCGATGCGTCCTTGGCACACAGGCATCGATGCGTCCTTGGCACACAGGCATGTGACTTGGGCGTGTGCTCCAATCGGTGCATCATTTGACTGTCACTCGTGTATTCCAAAGGAGAAACAATTTTTTTGATATAAGCGCGTGCTCATTGTCAAGTGTCAACAAGATGATATTCTTGATCAACATAAGGCCTAAATTGTATCTACAGGGATTACTCAAATTGATGGTGTGGATTTTCATGGGAAATTTGCTCTCGTTTCACCATAAAAAATGTATGAATATTGTGTTTTCTTCAAGGGTATCTTCAAGAATAGACTTATATGGCTCTTCCTCCTTGATTATTCACTCCTTAAGGGCATGCATATTGGTTAAATAATACTATATATGGTCTAAATTAGTCTTTTAGAGCTAGGCTCTATAAGCTGATCTCCAATGTTCTGAAATACAATTATTTAGGAGCAATGCAAATTTTATATTTGTCCACAAAAACGCTGTTTGTTTTTCCCAATTTTTTTGGTTCGGATCTCATGAACCGAACATTTAGGTTTCAGGTTTATTAAAGAGAATTATTAAAGGCAAACCCATTTTAGATATACGCAAACCAAAAAATTTAAAACCAGTCCCTTTTTCCTAGAGATTTTTTTTTCTACGCAAAACCCAAGACAGAAACTGCAAACCCTCGGAATGGAGAAGTCGTGGTCTTCTCTCCCGCCCCTGCTCCTCTCGCCCCTTCCAGCGCCTCTCTCGCCGCCGCTCCTGTCACCGCCTCTTCTCCCATCTCCTCTGACCTCGTCTCTCCCGTCGCCGGCTGATTGCGAAGCTTCTCCCAAGCGGTTGGATGCACAACAACCCGACCAAAACGAAGGTGCGATGCTTCTCTAATTTCTACTATGTTTTAAAAAAACAGTTCTTGTGATAATGGAATGGTGATGGCTGGCTTTACGGTGGTAGAGAACTTCTTTTCATCTTTCTCTTTTCATTGCAACGTTGTAGATTCATAATGGGAAGCTGCCGATTGCGTTTTTTTTCCTAATTTCAGAAAATTTTGTATTTTTTCAGGATAAAGTTTTGCGGGGGAAAAGCTTGTAGAGGAAGATGAACACCTATCTAAGGAAGGTAGTTTCTGTCCTTGCAACGTTGTAGTGCTATTATATTCGTTGTTAGTAATAAAATCATGGAAATTGATGTTGGATTTAGGTAAAGTATTTGAAGTGAATGTTGGATCTAGTTTTGAGACTCAACAATTGTTTTCATCAAAAGAATTACTTATTGAGTGGGTTCAAAGTATTGGGCTTAGTATGAGTTTCGTTGTAACAGTAAAAGGTTCAGACAAGCTCACAGCTCGAATGAAACCTCGCCTGTTCTTAGGGTGTGACAGAGGGTGCAAATACCGTGATAATCAGAATAGGAAGAATTTGGGGAAGAAACAATGTAGGAAATCATTGAGCAAGAGGTGTGGTTGCCCATTCACTGTCAAATGCCAAAAGGACGCAACTGTTGATGAAGGGAAGCTTGTTGTTCTTTGCGGTAAGCATAACCACGAAAGTGTTCATTTAGAGGCACACACGTATGCTGGCCGGTTAAGTATGACTGAAGAAAAGTCAGTCGAGCAAATGTACAGTTCAGGGGTTAAGCCACATAAAATATTAACTGCTGTGAAAAAAAACAGTGAGACAAACAAAACTACCATAAGAACCATCTACAACGAGAGAGTAAAGTTACACAAGAAGGAATTAGATGGAGCAACGCCAGTGCAATTTTTGTATCAGTGTATTACCAAGGAAGGTTATGTATGTTACAACAAAGTAGATGTGCAAACTAATCAACTACGCAGTCTCTTTTTTGCTCATCCAGTCTCTATTCAGCTTAGCAATTTGTTGCCTACTGTTTTCCAATTAGACTACACGTACACGATTAACAGGTATCAGATGCCATTGTTGTGCATTGTTGGAGTTACCTCAATATATCAGACATCTTTTTCTTGTTTCACGTTCATGTGTGATGAAACAGAAGACATTTACAGGTGGGCTCTAGATTATTTTAACCTCGTGCTTGAACCGGGCTCTACATAAGTTATTATGGTGATCGATAGGGAGATCGCCTTAATGAATGCTATTGAAGTTGTATTTCCCCAAGGAAAAAATCTCTTATATTAGGTACGCATAAATAGAAATATATTGGAAAACTGCAAAAAAAAATTAGTAAGGGAAAAGGTTTTGATCGTTTCATGTTTGAAATTTTGCATGGCAACGTGTGATTGAAGCAAGAAGAGAAATTGAAGTTACTATAATGTTTAACATGCGGGTGCCTGATTTCTCTGAATATCTTAAAGCCTTGGGATATGTTAACAATTCATGGCTAGAATCGTACAGGGAATATTGTGTATGTGCTTGGGTTGATAGGTATCAACATCTGGAAAGTTCTACCAGAGGTTCTTGCAGTACCTGTGACAAACAAAGTATGAGATTTGAATTTTGGGTTTGAGTTGGCTGGAGAAGAAGGCAAGAAAGAGGCATAAAGACCTTGCCAGAGTTACCTAGAGCTTGCGGCTTGTGTTGAATGATGGATTCCGGTGACGGAAGATTATCTCCGGCGAGATGCGGTAGAAACCGCGTCTTAGGCGTTGTTGATGACGCGGGATGGAGAGGAAGATAGGATTTGGGAGTGGGGTTGTCAGAAATTATATATCACGAAAAGAGTGCGGAAGCGTGAAGTGAACGGACTGCTGATATCTGTTGGAGCGGCCTACGCCGTGCAACCATGCATATTTCTTTGTATATATAATGTCTGTGTATTTATATATATCTTCTTGTAGAAACTCTGTATCTTGGAATAAAACATGTTGATAGCCTTATTTATCCTACCAACAATGTCCATAATGTTTGACTTGGATTAAAAACTGAAGTTTCAGCACCTGTTGACAGGGGCAGATTTAAAAGGGGGTCAAAGGGACACTGGCACCCCCCCCTTTTTTTGGTGCACATCTATTAGGTATTATAATTATAGGTCAAAAATATATATTGGTAGGGCAAAATTTTAAGGTGTGCACCCCCAAAAATCTAATTCGGCGGACCTGTTTTAAAATCCCGCGTTAGGCGAGTCCAATAGGTTGTATTTCCTCTCCACTCCATCCCGATTCCGCGATTCGGCGATTCCCGCGGCTAGCCGGCTAGGTCATTTTCACTTTCCAGATTTCCTCTCCCCGTCTCGCCGTCCGGCCGTCCCCGTATTTCCTCTCCCTGTCCCGCCGTCCGGCCGTCCCCGGCTAGGTTTTTTTGTGTGTATCTTTGTCGGAGCCCAGACCCGGAGGCAGTCACGGACTCACGATATTTCCTCAGTTCATCACTTCCTCTGTAAACCAAACTAGCAAAGTCCTAGAGGCAGTCACGATCTTCTACTCTTCTAGGGAGTAGGGACGACACTCACGATAGTCATAATATTTCCTCAGTTCCTCATTTCCTCTCCCCATCTTGTTGTCCCGCCGTCCCCGGCTGGATCACTGGATGGCTCATGGTTGGAATGCTGGATGCTCGTTTATTCATACAGATAACTGGATCATATTCTAACAGGTGAAGAACAGAAGAAGCATTCATTCAGAATGCTGGAATGCTGGATTCTCGTTTATTCATACAGATAAACGTTCATGTTCACTGTTTAGGTAAGGGAATAGCCGAATATTACTAAACCTATAATATTTAATTAGCAATGATGTGATCCTAGACTTCAAGTGATTTGTTTTTGATACTCACATGTTCTTGATCAGGGCTTTTCTTATAATCTTATTTATCGGATGATGATGATCGGACAACAAAAGAAGGAGATAGACATTCTTCTCTGACTACAGATTGTGGCCAAGGTTTTGCTTCCATATACCCTCTCATAATTTATTTTCATATTTTTTTTATTTTTAGGGGTATTTTGAGGTATTAGTCAGGTAGTGACTAAGCAAAACACATAGTCTCTGTGTTGAATGTTTATCCCTAGGGATACTCCGTAGTATTGGTCGGTAGAGGGTCAAGCGGAGTAGATAGATATATTAATACTTTGCATTTTATTAATACTCTTTATTTGTTAATATTTTGTTTTTTCTGGCATTCATATAGAAATAGAATTGAACAATATTGTGAAATGGAGAGTTAAAAAAAGAAATCCAGCCTCATATCATCTATGTTTCAAAAGAAATTAACAATCTCAAGAGACTTCAAGATGTAAACCTCGTCAAAATGAAGAGTTATCCCTTAGTGCTTCTGAAGCTATCGAGAATGTGTCGCATTTGCCATCTCCTGATGCTCAAGATGTTGTAATGGGCGCTTTATATGATGTGGAGATGCTTCCACAGGATCAGAGAATGAGAAAAAGTATATCAGCCTATCCTTTAAATGAGCAAGATGCAGTGAGAAAGGCTTATATACTAAGAGGTCCATGCCAACCAAAATTGCATACATTTCCTCAAAGAAAGATAGGTGACCGAGAACGAAGGTTTGTAGTCACATGGTATGATATGTTTGAGTGGCTAGAATATAGTGTTGAAAAGGACGCTGCGTTTTGTTTTGCTTGTTACTTATTCAAAAATAAAACCACAAGTATTGCTGCCAAGGGAGATGCTCTTGTCTGTGGAGGAGGATATAGGTCATGGAATAAACCTGACAGATTTACAAAACATGTTGGCAAGATTAATAGTTCTCATCATTTAGCACTCCAGAAATTTGAAGGTTTAAAAAATCCCAAAAGTCTATCATGTTTCTCTTGATAAACAATCAGATAAAACAAAATTTGAAAAGAAATCACGATTACAAGCTTATTTTAAATGCCTAAGATTTCTCTTGTGACAGAGATTATCCCTACGTGGGCATGATGAGAGTCACCATTCACTTAATAGGGGAAATTTTCTCGAGCTTTTGCAGTGGCTTGTCGATATAGATGAAGAAGTTGGTAAATATGTTCTGAAAAATGCCCCGAGAAACAATCAACTATTTGTGCCTTTAATTCAGAAAGATATCATTAATGCTTGTGCCAAAGAAACTACAAAGATTATAATGCAAGAGCTTGGAGATGAATACTACTCCATTTTAGCTTATGAATCTAGTTACGTGTCACACGGAGAACAATTGGCCCTTTGTTTGCGTTATGTTGATGGGAATGGAAGATTAATAGAGCGTTTTCTCGGCATTGTGCATGTTCACGATACTACTGTCATGTCTCTTAAAGCTGCAATTGAATCATTGTTAATTGACCATTCTTTGAATTTTTCTAAAATCCGCGGGTAAGGATATGATGGTGCAAGTAATATGAGTGGTGAGATAAATGGACTCAAATGTCTAATTTTGAAAGAAAATTCATCAGCTTATTACATTCATTGTTTTGCTCATCAGCTTCAGTTAACCGTAATTGTAGTTGCTAAAATAAATGATGATTGTCAATTGTTTTTTGAAGCAATTTCGACGCTATTAAATGTGGTTGGAGTTTCTTGCAAGCGAAATGAGATGCTTAGAGAAAATCAAGTGCAAAAGGTTGCTCAGGCACTAGAAGATGGTGAACTACAAACGGGATCGGGTTTAAATCAGACACTTTATTTGGGTCGGCCGGGGGATACTCGTTGGGGCTCACATTACAAGACATTAATCCATATTATTTCTTTATATTCTGATATGGTTGCTACATTTTTGAAGATTGGTAAGAGTAAGGCAAAATGATCGGGTGAAGGCACAGGGTGTATTGTTTGCATTAGAATCGTTTGACTTTGTTTTGATGATTCATGTGTTGACAATTATATTTGGTTACTCACATAAATTAAATCTTACTTTGCAAAGAAAAGATCATGATATTATTAATGCTATGTCTTTTGTTAGTTTGACAAAAAGACAATTGCAAAACCTGCGTGATGATGGTTGAGACACTCTGTTCAATAAGGTCTTACTTTTTTGTGGTAAATATAGTATTCATATTCCTAAAATGGATGATCTATATGTTACACGCAGAAGATCAAGGTGATTTGTTGAAGACTACACATATTTGCATCATTATCGGGTGTCAATTTTCTTAAAGGTGGTTGATTTACAATTGCATGAGCTTAATAACAGATTTGATGAGGTGAGTATGGAGTTGCTCCATTATATGGCTTGTTTGAATCTCATTAACTCCTTTGATTGTTTTGACAAGAAAAAAGTTCTCAGACTTGCAGAGTTTTATCCTAATGATTTTTCAAGTTTGGAGATATTTAATCTTGGCTTTCAGCTAGACAATTTCATTGTGGATATGAAAAACGACGAGAGATTTTTTGACTTGAACAACCTTGGTCATCTCTCTATGAAACTTGTTGAAACTGAGAAACATATTGCTTATCAACAATTATACAAGGTATTGAAGTTCGTATTGATTCTTCCTGTGGCCACTACAAGTGTTCAAAGAGTTTTTTCAGGCATGAAATATGTCAAGAACAGATTACGCAATAGTTTGGGCGATCAGACATTGAATGACTGTTTGGTTACATTCATTGAAAGAGATGCATTTTTGAAAGTCTTAGATGATGATGTTATTGATCGTTTTCAAAAAATGAAGACTCGTCGCGGATAACTGTAATTTCTTCTGGAATTTGGTAATTTTCAATTAAGACATTTATATGTAATTGCGTGTGATTTTATAATATAAAACATATTTCATTTTCTATATTATGCTATTAAGATTTTTTTGTGCACCCCCTTTTCTAAAATCCTTGATCCGCCACTGCCTGTTGAGAAAATTGATTTACTTGACCATCACTCGGCATGATTTTCCTTTGTTATTAGCCTTATGTGTTAGTTAGTTAGATCATGCGCAATCCTAAAGCCTATCATGCACCATTATTATCAAAATTCTTTAAGATTCTTGATTAAAAAAACAATTCAAATGTATATTCCTGTTGCGGACTAACTCGGCGTCTCAGTCGGACAGGAATAAACTGGGCTGTCTTTGCTCTCGGGACGGTCGAGCGCGCACACAGTAAATGAAAATAGAGTGTTGACACAAGAGGTTTTAACGTGGAAAAACCCTTCAACTGAGTAAAAAAATACGTGACTGGATCTATGCCGGTCAAAGTCCACTATCACCTTGCGGTTATAATATGCTTGGAGAATCGAGGGAGACAGGCACCTCCTCGCTAAAACTTGGTGGTGAGAGAGGATTTCTGAATCGCAACAGGCAACAGGCTGCATCGAGGGAGTGCTGGATACTGCTTGGTGGCTGGTGTGCTTGAGCATTGGTGATGGTCGTCTTCTTCCCTTCTCTGCGCACTTGGGGACTTGGGCGATCCTCTAGCTCGTAGGCGGCTTGAAGATGACCTGGGGAAGGAGTTCGACAGAGCTCTGGCCTGAGTAAGAAGAAGACTGGGGGAGCAAAAAGGTGAAAAATGAGGAGACTTGAGACTCCTTTTATAGCCTCCAGGAGGTGGTTATGGTGGGCCCCCCACTAACCTGGTGGTTAGTGGGTGGTTATCTGCGGATCAGACGGCAATGGAGGCTCCGTAGTGAATGGACGGTGGTCAACCTGCAAGCGGCGGCGGCTGGGCGGTCAAGCGGCGGCGGCCGGCAAGCGGCGGCGATCGGCGGCGGTGGCGGCGGCGGCGGCAGCCGGCAACGGCTGATGGCGGAGGCGGCGATGGTGACGGCGGCCGGCAACGGTCGGTGGCAGCGGTTGTTGTGGCGGCGGCGACTGCGGCGGCGACCGACAGTGGACGGTGGTGATGGCGGCGGGTGGCGGCGGCGGCGGGAGGCGGCGGGAGGCGGGTGCGGTGGCGGTGATGACTGTGGTGGCGGCGGCGGTGATAGTTATTGAAAGGGTGGCCCCCTATGATCCTCTTATTGTGGAGGAGATCATGGGGAGTGGGTTGACCGGTCAAACCCATGATCTCCATAATAGGAGGATCATGGGTGAAGAGTGGTTAAATGCACCCCCAAGGCTTTAAATGGAGCTTTATCCCAATCAATTGGGCGCCTCTCAAATCCTTTGTTGTCGGGTGTCGGCACAAGCGAGAGAAAAGGGATTCTCCCGCATTCTCTTCGACCATGACGGCAACTAGCGAAAGTCCAAAAACATCTGAGAGCGACTCATGACGAACCCAGGTCACGACATGTTAAAGATTTCTAGGGGAGAGAGAGGATGGCAAGAGGAAGCTTCGGCATGCCCAAAGAAGGAGGGCTCCCGGTGCCCCAACGGTCGGGCAACGCGGCGGCGACCAAAGCACGGGCACGCGAGGAGGCACGGGGACTAGGCCGTGTGGGTGCGCGCCCCTGGGCGCACGCGCGTTCGGGCGCGCGTACGCAATTGATTGCGCGCACTCCAGTGGGCGCGCGTCAAGTGTGTGCGTGCACCTGGTTGCGTGCGCTCGAGGGCACGCATTCGGGGATGTCCGCACAAGCGTAACCGCATCGGGCTAGATGCCCGCGCGAGCGTGCGCGCATCAGGCTGTCCGCATGCAGGCGTATGTGCGCGCCTGGCCGAGCGCGCGCGCGAGTACGCGCGCGTCTGGCCGTTTGCGCGTGGGCGCGTGCGTACCGGACTGCGCGTGTGCATGCTCGAGGGCGCCCCTTCGACGCACCGCAATGGCCTTCCGCTTCTGACCCCATTCCGAAGACGTCTCGATAGGTCGCTCAAGACCAGAAAAAATGCCGCACCCCAAAAAAACTATTGCGGACTAACTCGGTGTCCCGGTCGGACCGGAATAAACTGGACCGCCTTAGCTTTCAGGGTGGTCGAGTGCGCACAAAGTCAATGAAAATAGAGAGTTTACACAAGAGGTTTTAACATGGAAAAACCCCTCAACTGGGTAAAAAACCACGTGACCGGGTCTGTGCCAGTCAAAGTCCACTATCAGCTTGCTGTTACAATATGCTTGGAGATTCGAGGGCGACAGACCGCTCCTCGTTACAACTTGGTGGTGAGAGAGAATTCCTGTCTCACAACGGATAACAGGCTGCGCCGAGGGAGTGTTGGATGCTGCTTGGTTGCTGGTGTGCATGAGCGTTGGTGATGGTCGTCTTCTTCCCTTCTCTGTGCACTTGGAGACTTGGGCGTTCCTCTGGCTTGTAGGCGGCTTGAAGATGACCTGAGAGAGAAGTTCGACAAAGCTCTGTCCTGATGAAGAAGAAGACTGGGGGAGCAAAAAAGTGAGAAATGAGGAGGCCTGTGTCTCCTTTTATAGCCCCCAAGAGATGGTTATGGTGCCCCCGCCCACTTACCTGGTGGTTAGTGGGTGGTCATCTGCGGATTGGAGGCTTCGTAGTGGTCGGATGGTGGCCAACCTGCAAGCGGCGGCGATTGGGCGGTCAAGCGGCGGCGGCGGCAGGCGGCCGCGACGGTGGCGTCCGCGGCTGACAGCGGTCGGTGGCGGTGGCGGCGATGGCGAAAGCGACCGACAGCGGCCGATGGCGGCGGCGGCGGCGGCGGCTGGCGGCGGCGGCGATTACGACGGCCGACGGCGGCGGCGGTGATAGTTATTGAAAGGGTGGCCCCCCATGATCCTCCTATTGTGGAGGAGATCATGGGGAGTGGGTTAACCGGTCAAATCCATGATCTCCATAATAGGAGGATCATGAGGGAAGAGTGGTTAAATGCACCCCCAAGATTTTAAATAGAGCTTTATGCCCATCAATTCCTATACTAGGACAATGAACAATTGGATATGCAGGTCAATTGTGAAATATATATAAACTCGAATATTGATTTACTTGACTCAATTTTAGAGGAACTTAGGCTCTATTTGTTTGGGCGTTTCGCTGCTCCGTTTTGGGAAAACGTCGCCGGAAAGAGGGTAAACAAATGAACCTTCGGTGGCGTTTGCTCCGTTTCCACCCGCCCGCCTTGAGAAACTCCCCAAAAAGCTCCGTTTGGAGCAGCCACCTCCCCCCTCCGGTTCGAACACTCCGTTTCCACCCGCCACCGCCGAACCAAATGGAGCCTATAATTTTCATGTTTATGGATTTATATCTTCCCGTTGTAACTGCCAAGCTGCTATTCAGATATCGCCTAATTTTAAATAAGAGAATAAAATACATTGAAATTGATTGTTGTTTAGCATTATTGAGAAAGTTCAAGCTAAAGACGGCTCCATTCCTTTTGTTCCTTCTGGAGCTCAATTGACAAACATACTTTACCAAGTTATTTTTCGTCAAAATCTTCACAGAAGCTTCGCCTGGTCTTGGGAGCAAATTGATTGATGATTTATGTTGAGCTAGCTAGCTGAAACCCTGTCTTTATGTAGCCGCAGAACATACTTAGGCTCCGTTTGGCACGGTGGTGGCGGTCATAAATGCATGGGTTAAACCGTCATTCGTTAAGGATCACCTAGCAAACATCATCCATTTGAACATAAAATTGGATGAAGTTTCTTAAGTGGGCATTAACGAATGACAATTTAACCCCTCATGTTCATGTCCGTCACCACCGTGCCAAACAGGGCCTTATACATGATGATATACTATTATAGTGCACATTGATCTTTGCTTTTATTTTATTCAACCACCAAGTAAAATTCAACTTTTTTAAATAAACATTTAAGAACTCAACATTAAATGGTAGTTATTTCTTAATTAATTTGATATACTAGATTTATGTTGAAATGCATGTAATATTTAAACTAAAAAATGCCGAAATTATAGTTGCCAGAAATACCAGAAGAGCACAAATAGTAACAATTGTAATTCCTGTTCCACGATTCATCGCCCCGGAAGCAAGAGGAAGATATGGCTTGTTAATCTACAATTAAATGAAGACATAACATTAATTTAAGAGTATGTTATAATTATAAGAACAATATTGGGTCCTCATTTCTACTGTATACACATGTTATGTTTACTACAAGAAAATTCTCATTTAGTAAGGAGAATTAAAAAGAATAGATAATTTCTTGTTAGTTAACATCAAATTTGGCTATGTAAATGAATATTTTACTTTATTATCTACAAAAATAACATGAATTTTTTGGTTGAAAAAATACCAATGATATTTTAAAAAGATTAATTTTCTTTCTAAAATTAACGATCTAGGCCACTCATTTTAGCTGGAAATTTTGTTTTGCTTACAAATTTCTTGCTAATTAAGTTTAACAGCAAATTTATTTAATTAGCAAGGAATTTGAATATTTGATCACTTGTTGATCAAGATTTTTCTTGCAATGATTCGTGTTCTTAAAATAAAATGATCGGGCGTTGCTCGAGAATTCGATAGACCGAATTAAATTGAACCGTCTTAGGAGTAGTATAAGGCAAAAGATCTCGTAAGTCAAGAGGCAATAGTGTCATACGAAGTACCTTATCAATGTCAACGTCAAATAGTTGATTAATTCCACCGCTATAAATCATTAGGAAACCAAAAGCAGATACTGCCTGCACATTTTTTAAAGTATATAATACAATATTGATTAAGGAAAATTTTTCCGTGCGGCACTCCTAAGGGAAAACTCTGCGGCTTTAAATAGCGAATGAGCTCACTTTTTTATTTTTTTCGCGATTTCACCGGGGAAAAGAATACAAACAAGCGAAAGCCCTAGCTCCAGCTCCGCTTCCATCCTCCTCCACGGCGAAAGCTTTAGCTCTACGGCGAAAGTCCTAGCTCCCGCTCAAGCTTCTACTGTCATCTACCCCATTTTCAAGTTATTTGGTGTTCCAATGATCTTTTTGAGCTTCGTCTGCACTTCCGCAGCCACGGTTGTTCTTCATTCCCGCCATTGAAGTGTAGCTTTTGAGATAATACAACTGTTTTTATTTCTTCAACAACCACATCATCCTCCAAATCCGAATGACTGCTAGCAAAAGTGTAAATGTCCACTACACCATATCATGCATTTGGTAGCGCTTAATTTGTAGCGGTTATGTAAACGCTACCAAAAGATATTTATGGTAGCGTTCATAACCGCAACTGTAGTAAAATAAACGCTACTATAACATATTAGTCCTACAGTATCAGTTATTTTGTTGCGGTTATAGAAACGCTACCAATATAAATTTATTATTGCGTGTACAACCGCTACTAGATATTATAAACGCTACCACACCCTAATTTATAAAATATTCCACTCATTTAATGTATAAATTATATCCTTAATTAATTAGGCCATCAATATTCCAACTCGGTCTGCATATATTACGTGCATTTCAGTTCAATTTTTTCATTTCACGCCATCTCATCGTCATCACATTTTAGAGTTTTTTTTTTGCTTTCTTGCTGAACGACCGACCGAGTGCGGCTGCGGAGTCGCCGGAGTGAGACGAGCGGCTAGTCGGCTACTGAGGAGACTTCAGAGTTGAGATTCTTGCGACTTGAGAGGCATCATATCTCACTACTAGAAAAATGTTCGACGACCCACAACAAACATATATGTTCGAGCTTACCTTTGAGTCGAGCTTGAGCGTAATAAGCTTTGTTCATGAGCTTGCGAGTCCGATGGATTTTTTTTAATTATTATTAAATAATATCTTACATATATTATAATTAAAAAGTAATATTTAAATACAATAAAATATTAATATATAGCCTAGCTTAAATATATCTCCCGAGTCCCGGCCCGATCATCATCATTCATTCTCCAAAGCCGCCCCACTCGGCCTCTCATTAGGGTTTCCGCCGCTCCTCTCGCCTCCGCCGCTCTTCGCCTCCGCCTCTCCTCACCGCCGTATTTCTCCTCCGCCGCTCGTCTGCTCCCAAGATCTTAGGTATGTGACTCGTGAGTGCGTCTCTTACAAGTTAAACCCTCAATTCTTCATTTCTTCCCGCTGTCATTTTTTTTGAACAAAGCTTAACACAAGCTTATCTGAAGGGAGGATTGATCGCTGGGGTCGCCTTCAATGCGTCTACCATGGCTGGTTCTTTGATGGCAGCGGCAGCTGTAAACTCATCCCTCAGGCATCTGCTGACGGCCCTCTGGTGAGGGATCATTGCCATAGTTTTAGCTTTTTATGCATGAATTCTGTCTTTCAATCACCGCTATTGAGATCATTTATTTATTGTTAGATTTATGTTTTTAGTCCAATATTTGTTGTATAGTATATGGGATAATGGGCGGGTGTCTCTTTGTATAAATAGGCAACATTTCTTTGCAAAACTCTGGACAACTTGTATTACAATAGAAATCACGAGTATCAACATGCAGGTTCAAATCTAAGTGGTAGTGTTATCTGTGCATAAATGGTCTCTACAGGAGGAAAAAACTAGAACAGCTTAATTCCCTAGAGGCTTATGAGATGATCAAGAATCATCTTGCACTCATTCTGCTTAAGTCGGTTTACAGTAAATGAATTGGCCATGATTAATTTCATATGCTTAAGTCGGTTTCCAGGGCAATTTTAAGATTTATAAGTTGAGATTTTTTTAGGTTGCTGTTACTTTTTATTGTTAAATTTTATTTTTACTATTTATTCCATGATGATTTATCTAAAATTGTAGGTATTGTTTCATCTTGCTCACCTCTTTAGAGATCACACCCTACAATGTTAAAGATCTCATCAATAATATGATTTAATTTATTTGCGAAGCTAAACTACTTGATGTTCTTAAATAATATGATCTCTATCTTCTTGTTCTGTCCCTAAATTGTGTTACTCTTGGTTAAGCTAAACTACTTAACCAAGTCATTTGCTTAGATTGTGTTTTCTCCGAATAATTTGAGCTTCTATTTTGATGTTTAGAGTAAGATGTTGTCCAACTAGGAGCTTCTATTTTGATGATCAGAGTTTCTTAAAGATAAAGTTGTTGTGCAGGTAACTCTTGATATTTCTGTTTTAATACAACTTTCTACATATTTTATGTCATAATTCTTCATGTTTTCATTAATTTAATAGTTATGAATAATTGATTCCTAATAGTTGCTCAATAACTATCACTATGCATATTTCTTCTTCTTTAGATATACATTTGTGATTTTGCTAATGGATAGAGACAAGAGTTGGATGACCCTTCCTAGATGGCATCATGATTACATTAAAGGGGTTGAATATTTCCTTCAAACAACATTTGTCCAAGAAAATCAAGGGGATGAATTTTGTTGTCCATGCAACAAGTGTGTTTTTCGTTATTATCATACCAAGGATATCGTAAGAGATCACTTGATTGTTGAAGGTTTTATTGATGGTTATGATGAATGGGTTTTCCACGGGGAAAGTGATGAGATAAATACTGACAATCAAAATGATGATGGTGGGTTCATCCATGATGACATTGATGGTATGTTGCATGACATGTATAGAAACGTTGAACAAAATTCTCCTTTGCCTCAAGAAGATAGGGGAGAAGCAAGGGAAGAGCCAAATGAAGATGCCAAAAAATTTTATAAGTTAGTTGAGGAAGGCCAAGAGCAGCTGTATCCTGGGTGTACTAGTTTTTCTAAGTTATCCTTTACTATTCGTTTGTATATCAATAAGTGTGTCCATGGAATTAGCAATGAAGCTTTTGATGATCTTTTGTGTCTGTTAAGAGAAGCCTTCCCAAATGCAAAACTTCCTGATTCTTTCAATGATGCAAAAAAGACAGTGAAGAATTTAGGTCTTCAATATCAAAAAATACATGCATGTCAAAATGATTGTATGTTGTACTGGAAGGAGCACAGTAATGCTTCATCTTGTCATATTTGTGGATCTTCTAGGTGGAATTCTGAAGGAGATAATAAAGAAAAAATAACTGATTCATTAGCTAAGAAGCCTCGTCAAATTCCAGCAAAAGTTCTATGGCATTTCCCATTGAAGCCTAGGCTTCAAAGGCTGTTCATGTGCTCAGAAACAGCTGATTTGATGAGTTGGCATGCTAATAAATTGCCAAAGGATGGAAATTTAAGGCATCCAGCAGATGGTGAAGCTTGGAAGACTCTTGATGCCTTAGATCCTGATTTTGCCATGGACCCTCGGAATGTAAGGTTTGGCCTTTCCAGTGATGGATTTAATCCTTTTCGAACAATGAGCAGTGTCTATAGCACATGGCCTGTGGTGTTGATTAATTATAACTTACCACCGTGGCTAAGCATAAAGCCAGAGTTCTTGATCCTGTCTCTTCTAATTCAAGGACCCCAATCTCCTGGAAATAATATCGATGTTTATCTACAACCATTGGTTGAGGAATTAAAGGATTTGTGGGAGTTCGGTTTGGAAGTATATGATGCTTCAAAGAATCAAACATTTCAAATGCGTTCAGCTTTATTGTGGACAATCAGTGACTTCCCAGCATATGCCATGTTATCAGGGTGGAGCACTAAAGGAAAATTTGCATGCCCTTCATGCAATTATGAAACATCTTCTCAATATCTAAAGCATAGTAGGAAGTTCTGTTATCTGTCCTCTCGGTTGTTCTTAGAGGAGGACCACCCTTGGAGATTTGATACAAGATCATTTAATGGGAAAGTGGAAGTAAGGACCACACCAACCCCCTTATCAGGTCAAGAAGTGCTGGAGTTGACGAATTTTGAAACAGTGTTTGGGAAAAAACAGAGGCGGAAGTTAGTCAGCGATACCCCATGGAAGAAAAGATCAATATTTTTCAAGTTGCCCTACTGGGAGCATAATCCTTGTCGTCATTGCCTTGACGTTATGCACATTGAAAAGAATATATGTGAGAATGTGCTTGGAACTTTGCTAGACATCCCAGGAAAGACAAAAGATCATGCAAAGGCTCGCTATGACCTTAAAGAGATGGGTATCAGAAAGGAACTTCAGCCTTCTTTTTGTAAGAAACGTAAAAAAACCGTTTTCAGGGCAGCAACTTTCTCGATGACAGATGTTGAAAAAAGAACCTTTTGTAGTGTCTTAAAGGCTGCTAAGTTGCCATATGCTTGTTCATCCAATATATCCCGCTTTGTGCAAGACAAAAAACTTTCAGGGGGATATAAGAGTCATGATGCACATATTTTAATGCAGTACTTGCTTCAAGTTGCTGTTAGGAAGGCATTACCTAAACAGGTTGCACTAACTTTAATAAGACTTGGAGCCTTTTTCAAGTCCATATGCAGTAAAGTTATCAAGGTTCGCGACCTTGATCTATTGTAGAGAGAAATTGTTGAAATACTCTGTCAACTTGAAAAGATTTTTCCTCCAAGTTTTTTTGACGTAATGGTACACTTGCCTATTCATCTCATTCATCAAATAAAACTGGGTGGACCGGTGCATTTCCAATGGATGTATTGGATGGAAAGATATCTTTGTAGATTGAAATCATATGTTCGTAACCGGAGTCGTCCAGAAGGATCTATTGCAGAAGCATACCTGGCTGATGAATGTTTAGCATTTTGTTCAAGGTATATGCATGATCGGGTGAAAACACGATTGAACAGGTATTCTGGAGGACAAAACTCAGCTGAAACACAGTCCACTTTTCCCTTTATACAAATGGGTTATCCGCTAGGGGGAAAGAAGAAAAGAGGAAGATGGAAGAAAAATTTGAAGGGTGAGGCTATTATGCTAGATAATACTAGCTTAACACTAGCTCATCGATATGCTGTCTTCAATTGTGGAGACGAAGAAGTTGAGAAGTACATAAAGTAAGACAAAACTCTGCTGACTATATTTTTCCTATTAATACACATGCATTACTTTAATTCAATATCATCAGATTATTTTTCCTAACTTTATTTCATGAAAGTGCAGAGAGCATAAAACTTTGATTGATAGTAGACGTGGATCGAGTAAATGGGCTAAAGAAAAGATGCATAGTCAAGATTTTGTGCATTGGTTTGAAGCTAGAGTAACTAATGAAGAAGTTCCTAATTACATAAGCTGTCTTTCCAAATTTCCAAATCCAGTGGCAAGGAGATATAAAGGCTATTGTATTAATGGTTATAAATTTTATACCAGGGAACGAGATGGGAAATGCAAGACTCAAAACAGTGGAGTTACTCTTACAGCAACAACTCCAAGTTTTGCTAGCTCAAGGGACCAAAACCCTATTGTCGGCAATGTAGAATATTATGGGGCAATAGATGACATAATTGAGATAGATTATTGGGGAACATTTAGTGTTGTGCTATTTAGATGCGTCTGGTTTGATGTTCTGAAAGATGACTTTGGGCTTACATGTGTTAACTTCATAAAGCTCTGCTACATGGATGATCCTTTTGTGTTGGCTTCTCAAGTCCATCAAGTTTTTTATGTACAAGATCCTTCAGAAGAAGAATGTCACTATGTACTAAAAAATATTCCTAGAGATTTGTTAGATCTTGACCAATCTCTAGTAGCTAGCGAGGAATCATATTGGGGAGAAGCGATTAATGTTGGGTTTGATGTTAGTCCAGCTATTGGAGATGATGATACTTGGTGCAGACGTGATGTGACTCTTGAAATGCCTTTTACTCCTGATGATCTTGATCGACAAGAAATTCAAGATGATTCAGAATGATTTTGGATGTGTATTTACATTATAACTTCCAAGTATATTTTCATATTTTCCATTATATGTCATGAATTTGGATATGTATTTAGATTATAACTTCTATGTATGCTTTTAGTCCCTTAAATTAACCTCTTTTGTAGATCTTTTTTGCTTAGTTAATGTGTTGTGATATTGGCTTATTATAATGATAATGTTATATTATATATGCAATATTGATTGATGTTGACTGTGTTTTAATTTATAAGTTTCTAAGGCACAATGCAAGGAAAGAATCAGAGCAAACAACCAGTGAAATATTGTAAGCCTGGTTCCATGGTCCATTATCTACGAATGAAAAAGAGAAAACATGTGAATGATGAGTTGTTAGAAATACTTGAACCTCGTCTTGATGAGCAGCGTCAAGATCTAGAATTTGTTGATGTTGAACAAAATCTTCATGTTGCTGTGGAAGATGATGTGAATTTACTTCAAGATGATTCAGAAGATTTAGTTCCAGAGGAGGAAGAACTTAATAATCTTGAGGAGGATCAACATGAAATAAGTTTTCCTGGAATAGTGAAAGGGAAAGAGACAAATTCAGAGACAGAGAAAGGTATGTGCGTGTGTGGAGTATTTTCTTACTTTTTTAGTGTTGTTCACTGTATTACTATATGATATTTTTTGATATTCTTTTATTTTAGCAGCAACTGAAGAAAAAAACTGCAGGGGGCGAACAATGATGAAAGAGATACACAGTAGAAAGTTTGAGCATCGTGTTGCTATTATGTTAAATGAGTACAACCAGCCAATAGGCCCTGATAAAGCGGTTGTGAACCAATTTTCAAGCTTTTTGGGTACATTGGCTCGAATTCCAAGTCTTTGTCGTATAGATTGTGCAGATTGGAGGTTGCTAAAGACTAAAGAAAAGATGTGGAGTTATGCACAAGTAAATTGCTTACCTTTTATTTCTATGTTAAATTTTGTGAATAAATTTAATTCTGCCCCCCCCCCCCCCCGCCCAAATTTTTTTGTAGAAAAAGTGGATAATTCCAGAAGAAGGAAAGAAGTGGGTTCTTGCAACAATTAATGGTAGCTGGCGAAGATATAAGACGATAATCAAACAAAAGTATTATAAGTCATACGACAATGACAAGGAGAGACTCTTGAATCGACCAAAAAGTATTCCTGAAGAACAATTCAAGGGATTTATCGAGATGGTAGGGTCCAAGCAATATAAGGTATGTTATTTTGATTTTTTTTAATTATTTGGGTTTGAACTTTTCTTTTTTCTTCTATTTGGAAGCTGATACAATTTGATAATGTGCAGAAATTAGCCAGAAGAAATAAGAGATGCCGGAAAAAGCAAAAAAATATGCACACAACCGGCCGAACAAGTTTTGCATGCGTAAGAAATGAGCTGGTACGTTATTTTGTGATTCAGGAATTCAGAGGTTCTTATTTGTAGCTTAAAATTTATTAATTCTACTATCAATTACAGCAAAAAGCTAATGCAAACAAAGAACCTCCCACGGCAGTGCAGATGTTTACCGAGACCCGCAAAAGAGTTATTTCCCGAGAGTACAAAAAATCTTTCGAATATACCCAAATAAAAATTGTAATTATGCTTGTTAAGTTGCTTAAGTCTTAGGTGTTTGTTTTACTAATTACTAAAAATGTATAAGTTGCAATGCAGGCTGAAATGGAGAAATTGCAAGCGCAACAGGGCGAAGATTGTGACACAAGTGATCCGTTTAGTGTTGTGATGCCGAAGGAACATACAGGTCGTGTTAGGCTAGTGGGAAAGGGTGTCACTAAATCTGATTTGAAGACATCATCATCAAGTACTGGTACATTGGTTGATGGCATCAATGTAAAAGTTCCGGTAGACCTTGTGAAGTCTATCACAGCAAGGGTTAAGGATGAATTGACGCAAGAGATTCTTTCAACAGTCTTAATCAACCTCCAACGTGTCATTCCTAATCTTGATTCAGATTCTATTCTTGCTGGATTGGCGGCAGGGATCCAATCTCCAGGAGATGCCATTAGTGGACATGGGATAAGGAATGCAAGCAGCTCATCTTATGTTCCTTTTGAGTAGCTTTAATAGCTTTAGCAGCTCATCTTATGTTTTAATAGTTTTAACTTCCTTGAATCATCACATGTTAGTTAATCCACCGCAATTTTGGGTCGCGTTATGACAAAATTAATCACGTTGTTAAGTTTTGTTGCTTCGCTCTTACAAATTTTATTTCTCTGAAGAAGAAAGAAGCATGACATTGAAAGTTCTGTTATTAATAATCACGTTGTTAAATTTTGGGTCGCGTTTTTGATTGTGCTGTGACATACCTAAACCACATTAGGCTCTGTTTGAAACATTTATCATTGCAGGAAAATCAATTGTGATAGTAGAAATAAAAGGTAAGCAATATTAATTATTTTCTAAACAAAAGTGCACCTGACATTGAAAGTTCTTGTCTAAATGTGCAGTTTCTTATATAGTGCAATTTCTTTGAATTATAATCAGGTTGACTTAACTGTTCGACAAAGTTATCTCTTGTATATATGGTTCTGGCACAGGTCAACTTGAAAAAAGATCCCCAGGTAAGCAACTCAACATTCTAAGCATATTTGCCAATACAGCAACTCAACATTCTAAGCAGTTTAGACTTTAGAGCTTCTTTTTGTCTGTGTTAGTGGATTTCCCATCTTTGCCAGGTTTCTGCTCTCTTGCCGTGCCCCGTGCATCGATTTGTCAGGAAAGGCAACAGTTGAAAGATTACGAGAAGCAATCTTGATTTTATATCTTCTCGTTCAACAGAAACGATGAATATTTTTATATTTTTTTCTCCTTTTGACTCGCTAATTGGATTACTCTGCATGTCTATTCAGACGATTTGGATTCTTTTGAATGTGTCTCTTCTCTTGGTTTCTTTTGCAATTTATCTCCCATCACATCTTTCTTCCACCGACATTTCCAACAATTTTATAATTATCTTCATATAGTTCTCCACTTTCTTTAACCCAGCATCTTTTATTTTTCGAATCCATTTTGCTCCCAAAATTTATTTGTTGGTAATCTTAGAAGTGCAAAGTGATAAATCCAGCTATGTTTTTTGTTCTCTTCACTTCATGCTTGACATAATGTGATGCAAGCAAATCTCGGGATCCTATCATAATAGTGGTGAGATTTCTTCCTTTCAATGGTTTCTAAGCTTTTAATTATGCTTTTTGCTCATCAAGTTCGTTTTCCAAATCTATTTTGCAGACCCCATGTTTTTTACCGTACATTTCACGTTGTAGATTTCATTCTTATGTCAGTTCCTAAATGCTACATGCATAGCAATTTTCAAGACAACTAGGAATCCTTTGGTCAGTTTAGTTTCTTGTTTTAAATTATAAACTAAGTGTTTAGTTTACCTGAAGGTCAACTTGATTAGATTTATTTATTTATACAACATGACCAAAACTTCTTCAAAATGTAGGATTTATGGGGCATTGTGTGCTTGAGACTAGCATTGATGTAGTTGGGATCAGGACTGCTTGATGAAAGCATCATAGAAGTACATGAGGTAGGCTGCAGCGATATTTTTTTCGTTTCTATGATAAACTTGATGTTTGTCATCAACTAATTTTAAAATTTTGACGATTTAGTGAAATATAATAACTGTTTTTTGGTAAATGTAATTCCCTGAATAGTAATAAGCACGACTGTTTGTGTTAGTGACATGTAACAGTGCATTATTTTTCTTTGCTTGAGACATATATATTTCATAATATATTGGGCTTAATTTGGGATCATGAGAGTCCTCCCTTGGTCCCTCGTACAATTGGAATTGATGCTTCATCTTAGATCAAGTGTTCCATCTGATTCATGGCTTTTTGGGTATATGGCACTTCTAGAATTATTAAACAATATTTACAATAGACAATTTCCCGCAAGTTGCATGTGTTTTAGGAGGTTCTTGTGCTATGTTATATATGGTTCTATAAAGATTGTCAATACATCACAAATACCTGAGGCAACATGAATTAACGACACAAGCATAGTTGCTAAATCCATTAATCCAGAGTTGTTGATCCTTCCAATTGAATGTGAACAGCGAGTATCATAGTGAAAAGTTGCCTGACCCAGCAGGGTTCTTCAAGTTTGAATGTGAACAGCACGTCAAGTAATCTACTGCATTTTTTTTATTTCATTGGGCATGTAATTTTTCAAAACACACCTCCAATGTTTTTCAAAACGCTAACATTAATTTTTGCTACTTTCATTAGCAGGGAAAAGGAGAAGAAGAACAAGAAGAGAATGGCGAAGAAGATACATGGAAGGAATTATCTGAGAGCGAGGAAGAATGATGAGGGGCTGAGAATGCATCTTGTAATTAGGGTGATCTACAATATATATATAGGATGAACTGATTCGATTAGCAGATTTGTTAATGCCTTGTTTTGTTTTGTTTTGATGCTCCTACTATACTTGTAAGAGAGGAATAGAGATTTGATGTTGTTCCTCTTTCAAATGTGTTGAATATATAACTGCTGCGTTTGGAGCGCTTTTGCGCTTGCCACTCATTTTTTAGTTGCATGCAGTTGGAGAATATTATGTATTCCTCTTTCACAATCACCTCATTTCTACGATTGTTGCTTGTCTTTGGTTTGAGTGTCTGAGTTTCTTAATTGCATCAAGCATTGACCTGATCTATCTGTTTTGCATTGAGTTCTTAATAGCATTTAGGGCATGAGGGAACTCTTGGCTCTCTTTTGTTGTTGGTGTCTCTCAAAGCAAGCTAAATTTAATGTTCCCAACCGTAGAATGATAAACTTGGCTAATTTGATTAGAATGAAAGCAAACCAACAAATCGTGTGCATGTATTATAGTAATCGGATCGATATTAATATGTATGGATGATATTAATAAGTTGGAGAAGTTATATATGAAAATAACCGCTACCATAGAAAATTAAAAATGTTGCCAAAGGCAAGCATAAACGCTACCATAGAGAACCAATAGTAATGAAATAATCGCTACCATTAAATGAAATATTCGCTACCATTAAAAATTATAACCGCTACAATAGATGTACCTATAGTAGCGGTTGCGAGAATGTCACAATACATTAAGTAACCGCTACCATACCATAAGACCACGGCAACAGATACAACACACGCGCAACCGCTACCGTAGCCCTACAGTAGCGTTGTTTTTATATACAGTAGCGGTTTTTGAGCGCTACCAAATGCATGATATGGTGTAGTGGTCGTTTCAATTCTCAAATGACAGGTACTTTAGGACTCTGCCACATGTCCACCTTCAACCCCCAAGGTGCTGACGAAAAAGTAAGTCCTGATGCTTCCCTGAGTTTTTAAACTTGTATGCGGTAGCTAATCTTCCAACTGTATTTTTATCGGTTTTTTATGACTGTATGCACAAATTATTTTCCAACTATATTTTGTAATACATTTTTCTAGCTGTATGAATATACATCAATTACGACTGTATTTATAATAATTTAAGTCCTGAAGCTCCCCTGACTTATTAAAACTGTATGCAACAATTAATCTTTCAACTGTATTTCTGTCGATTTTTTATGACTGTATGCACAAACTATTTTTCCAACTTGATTTTGATATCATTTTTTCTTTGTTCTCGTAGGTGAAGAAGGAACTTGTTGTGTTCCTCATTGTTCATTCAGATGAAAAAGCATACGCATTGTATTGCGACTCTACCCACAAATTAGGATGAGATTGGTCCCGTCGGTCCTCTCCTGGGAGTTTAGGCAGTGCCGGCGACCAAAACCTGGTTCCTGAACAGCGACGGGAGCTAGGGCTTTCGCCGTGGAGGTCAGAAAAGGAGGATGGAAGCAGAGCTTGAGCTAGTATTTTCGCTGGTTCGCAGTTGTCCCCGATGAAATCGCGAAAGAAAATAAAAAAAGTGGGCCCCGGGCAGTATTTAAACCCGCAGCTTATTACCGTGACGGTGCCGCACGGAAAAAATTTTCATTGATTAATATCGAGGCGTGCATGCATGCAAACAGCTCTACATACCTTAAATAAACCAATGAGAAAAGTTGGAGAAAGATCTGATGAGTTCTCAATGACTATGAGAGAGGCCGAGACGACGCCACATACCTGCCCGTGCAAATAAAACAATAAATAAATGTTTAATTTTTCTTTTTAAAACAATAAATAAAAGTAATTAAGGCTTTTTGGGGGGACTTATTTTCACCAGTCAAGCGGTTACGATCGCATGAACCGGACCGCTTGACCGGCGAAAATAAGCCCCCCAAACGGAACCTAAGTAGCTATATAGTAGCTCTTGGGGAAGCTGGGAAACTTAACTGTTCCTAGAAATGCGTAAGGGCGTGCGAATGCATAAAAAACCTTCAGAAAAGAAATCAGGGCCTTCATTGCCTTCATCAAATTATAATCTTCATGATCAGCTGAAAGTAGTTCAGAGTTTGACCAACCAGTCCACTCTTTTGAATTCCATCTCTTTAAGATATTATTGCTTCCACAACTTGGGTGATCTTTATTAACGGAAGACTTCAATTTCTCTTCCATTATTAGGAGGATTAATGGATAATTTGACCCCACGTACCTACATTATGCATGCAAGCATCTCAGTTGATTAAAAGAGTAATTATTAGAATATTAATAAAGTATGACATGTGCAAATACCATTACCCTCTCGTTAATGGTATTTCACGCAATCTTCAGGATAGTCACAATAATCGTAAGAGTACAAAAAACACACAATAATCCAGAGAAAAATTCAACGTACGATAATTAGTTAAAAACTACAAATAGATGAGACGAAAGTAACAATCCGTTACAAGTACACAGCGGATGAGATGGATTAGCTAAGTATACGGGTGGACAATGATCTAGGACCGCAATGCTCGGAAGGACGCACAAGGTTCGCTCTGACAAACCTTTGTCGTCGTCAGACGACCAACCACCACCACTGCCAGTGGAGAAGTCGACGTGGAATAATGTCTAGCTCGCGTGATAGTCTGTTGCTCACTATGTTGCTTGCCCCACTACAGCCTTGTCGCACTCAATGTAGCCCGACGCAGCCTCGCCTTCTTCTTCTCTGTGAATCCACCTTCAAGGACCTCTTTCTCAAAGATGAGAATCGATGGTGTGTCCATCCAATCCATAACCCAACCCTTTATATAGACATTTCATTTGTCTTGGACACTTTCCTAAAAATTTCTTAGCATGTGAAACACATAGACATCTTGGAGAATCAATATCGACGGCCTGTAGGTAGAAGCATTTTTGAATGATCAAATAAACTCAGCACCATGCCTGGAAGAGAGGGCGGCCAGAGTAGCCATGCTTTACCGTCGGATACAGCCAAAGGATTGGGATCGCAATGGAGCGATGTGTTAAGGAGGAGGTTGTCGGGAATCGCGGTGGAACGCTGCGATGGGGAAGAAGTCGCCGGGAATTGCGATGGGGTGTTGTGATACGTCATGAATCGCGATGAGGAGGAAGTCGCACGATGGAGGAGGAACTTTCCAGTCGCACAGCGCTCACATTTTTTAGCTTTAAAAAGCGCGAGTGTATTGTATATATATCGTGTGTGTGTGTGTGTGTGTGTGTGTGTGTGTGTGTGTGTGTGTGTGTGTGTGTGTGTGTGTGTGTGTGTGTGTGTGTGTGTGTGTGTGTGTGTGTGTGTGTGTGTGTGTGTGTGTGTGTGTGTGCAACACAAAACACAAACTCTAATATTGCATATTAAATATAAAACTATTTTCTCCAACACTCCCCCTCAAGTTGGGTGTGTAATGTCTGCCATGTCCAACTTGCACAGTATTCTATCAAATGAGCTCAGACTAAACACCTTGGTAAGCACATCTGTAAGCTGGTGATTTGATGGAACAAAATGGGTTCTTACAATCCCCATAACTATATTATTCTTAATAAAGCGTCTGTCAATCTCCACGTGTTTGATACGATCATGTTGGACTAGATTGTGGACCAGATTGTGGCTCAAGGCCTCGGCCCCGACTCCAAGGTACAAGGATAGATCTTCCCCCTCCTTCGGTCCCTGGAGCAGCGGAGCCTGAGTCAATGGCTTCTTCAAGGCTTGGAACGCTTCCTCGCATTCCTTAGACCATTCAAATTTCTGATTTACCCTCAGCGCTTAGAAAAAGGGGGAGAACTTCTCTCCTGTCCGAGAGAGGAACCTGCTCAACCCCGCCAACTTCCCCGTCAACCGCTAGACCTCTTTGGCATTCCGCGGTGACCCCAACTTCATGATCGCCCTCACCTTGTACCGATTGGGTTCCACCCCCGCGGGAGTAAGGAGATGACCTAGGAATTTACCCTTGCTTACCCCGAAGACACACTTCAAGGGGTTCAACTTTATCTTATACTTCCGCAGGGTACTAAAGGTATCATCCAGGTCCCGGAAGTGAGAGTCCACATCCCGACTCTTGACCATGAGGTCATCCACATACACCTCCAAATTTCTTCCCCTTTGCTCTCGAAAGACCCGATCCATCATCTTTTGATATGTTGTCCCTGCATTTTTTATCTCAAAGGGCATCATCTTGTAACAGTAGCACCCATCCCTGGTGATAAAGGAGACATCGTTTATTTCGGGCGGGTGCATCGTGATCTGATGATAACCTAAAAAAGTATCTAGAAAACTAATTACATAAAAACCGACGGCTGAGTCAACCAACGCGTCGATCCGAGACAAGGGATAACAATATTTAGGACATGATTTATTCAAAAGAGAGAAATTTACACACATCCTCCAACGTTCGTCTTCTTTTTTAACCATTACAACATTAGAGACCCAGCTTGGATACTTGATCTCTGAAACGAATCCAGCCTTGAGGAGCTTACCCACCTCCTCCTGGATGGGCTCGATCAGCTTGTCCGCGGTAGATCTCTTCTTCTGCCGGATGGGCCGCACCAGCTTGCAGTTGCTTTCTTCTTCGTGAGAGGTTGTGACCTGCACCTCCATGACGGGTGCGTGATTGTCCGCACCCCCAAAATGGGAGTGGGCATACCCTCTTTCTCATGATTGAGGTGAGGGTGGCTTGTGCCTAGGCGTGCACGTGTGTTCCAGCGTCCGTCTAGAAGACCAAACAGGCTTGGAATCACGCGAGAATGAGTCAGTTTGAATTGTATTGGCGCGCTGGTTGTGGGCGCAGCAATAAATCTCTGGTTTTTTCACCCGAACGCGATTTTTTCTCCCCGAATTGATTTTTTTCGCCGCGACGCGTTTTTTCGCCCATGGGGGTTTTCTTTGCCCAGACGCGTTTTTTTCGCACGTACGCTCTTTTTTCGCCCGAACGCGATTTTTTCTTCAGGACGTGACTTTTTAATCCCGGACGCGACTTTGTTCGCCGGAACGAAAAAAGCGCACCTGAACGAAAAAAGCGCACATGGGCAAAAAAACACGCATGAGCGTAAAAAACGCACAGGCGAAAAAACCACGCACGGGCGAAAAAATTGGGTACGGGAAAAAAATCGCGTCCGGCCGAAAAAATGACGTCCGACCGAAATATTCGCGCTCGGGCGGAAAAATCGCGTTCGGGCGAAAAAATCGCGTCCGGGCGAAAAAATTGCACCTGGGCGAAAAAATCGCGCCCGGGCCAAAAAATCGCATCCGGGCGAAAATATCGTGTCCGTGCGAAAAAAACGCGATCGGGTGAAAAAATCGGGACCGCGTGAAAAATCGGGACCGCGTGAAAAATCAAGGCGAAAAAATCGCGCTATGGTGAAAAAAACGCGCCCGGGCAAAAAAATCGTGCACGGGCGAAAAATCGGGACCGGGCGAAAAAAATCGAGACCAGGCGAAAAAATTGCGCCCGGGCGAAAAAATTGTACCCAGACAAAAAAAATTTCTTCCGCGCGAAAAAATTGTGTCCATGCCAAAAAATCGTGTTCGTGCAAAAAAATCACATACGAGCGAAAAACTCGTATCTTGTCCGAAAAAATCGCATTCATGCAGAAAAATTACTCTTCTTTTGAAAAGCTGTTGTTGGCAATCTCAATATCCGTACCTGAAGATAGACATTGAATCAATGAGTTTTTAGTTTTGGGTGAATATCAACGATTTTCCGCTAGAAAGCCAATCCCACTCTACAATTGTTGAAACGAACAATGGAAATGACTTTCATTTTCTTAAAGCCAATACTTTAATATCAATGTCGTTGAAACGAACGGACCCTCAAAGATAAAATGGAGTTGCATGCACTACTCGAGAAAGGACGGCATAAACCTTCTGGATTATAGTCAAATTCAATAGTGGGGTTCCCCGCCTAAAGCAAGCTTAGGAGTTTTGACTGGCCGAAAAGTTTTAATCGATCAACCTAATTAAGATTAGTTGTTAGAATATTCTCGAGAGAGGCACCTAAATAATTGGGGAACCTCCACGATCATAATAGTTTTTTCTTAGAAGTTTGTGAATTTATCTTCCTCTAAAGTTTATTTCAATCCCAAAAGATTCGAGATCGAGTGCTATCTTTATTAATCATCGAATTTTCTCTCTAGTTAAAAATCATTTTCTTTAGCTTTACAAAACAACCCAACCTTTTTTGACCGATAAAATAATAGTTATTTGTTGTAAGTATAAGTAATCGACGGGCCTTAGTCTAAATACGACACTTGATCATGTACTATAAAGCTATAGGTATACTTGTCTAATCGATTTATTATTAAAAATGAACCATCACTTATAAACAGCGCCAAACAGGTGTGGATCGCTCGTTGTTCTTATGGACCAGTCGAGCTGAACTGTCTTAGCTCAAGAGTGAGTCGAGCGCGAAACAATCACAGAGAAGACCAACAACTGACAAAGAATATAACATCTGTCGCGGAAAGACCCCAGAATGGGAAAAAATCACGGGGAGTTGTCCGACTGCGAGCGGGCAGGGCCAAAAGCGTGGGTGCGTGTTGTGCGATCGAGAATTTTTCGGGAGAAGATTGTGAGGAAATTCTGAGAAAATCTATTCGGAGTCCACCCCCTACTTGATCCAACGGCTAAAATCCTCCTAAAGGACCTCAAGTGCTACACAGGGCAATCCTAACATCTCCCCATACAGATTTGTATCTAGAGATATATACACAC
The DNA here is from genome assembly GCA_039513925.1 of Platanthera zijinensis. NCBI lineage: Eukaryota > Viridiplantae > Streptophyta > Magnoliopsida > Asparagales > Orchidaceae > Platanthera > Platanthera zijinensis. The sequence goes on along the minus strand of CM077084.1, from coordinate 49,362,174 downwards.
ACATATCAGGATCCTCTCCATTTCAAATGAAATGGAGGGGAGCCATTTCACGGGCAGGATATATAAACTGTTTTTTTATCTAACGGGTTCAGTTTTTCTTATCCTTTTATTTTTTTTTTATTCAAAAAAATTCTTGGCCACTAGATTTTTTATGGATTTATGTTGTCCACTAGATATGAAATGGATCCCCTCCATTTTATTTGAAATGGAGAGGATCCGGATCCACACACACACACACCATGCCTTCCGATGCCATCACGCCGATAAATATACATCGACTTGATTGGATGGGACGGTGGAGCACAACAAGAAAAACTTTGATTAGCAAGAAGCAAAATTCGTTACTAATTAGCTAAATTCGTTGGTAATTTTAATTAGCAAGGAATTTAGATACGAAAAAATTTTGTAGCTAATTTGATCCTAACTAAATTTAGCAAGGATTTTATTTGTTTCTAATTAGCAATGATTTTTTAGAAAGGAATTTTTTTGATGCTAATATTTTATATTTTATATAATTATTTGACTAAATTAAAATAATATTTTAGTACAAAAAATTATTTTTTAACTTGCATTTGTTGAGATTTGAACCGTAGACCTCTCACAAATATTTTCTTTTCCTAACCAATCCTCTTAATGAACTAATTCGTTTTATATTTACGATTATATATATATATAAAGAAAATTCAATAAAACAAAAAAGAAGCATGTTGATTATATCAAAATGAGGAGGCACTAATAACTATAGTTCGTCATGGGTAGGGACATTATTGCCAATATAATAACTTCTATAAGAAATGCTGACATGAATCAAAAGGGAAGAGTTCAAATAGTAACTACTAATATCACTAAAAACATTATGAAAATACTTTTACGAGAAGGTTTTATTGAAAACGTTCGAAAACATAAAGAAAGTCAAAAAAATTTCTTGGTCGCCCGCCCCCGACAGTTATTTAAAATTTTATAATTTAAAAGTATTTAAATTTTATTTATTAGAGATTTAATAATTTTATTAATTATTTAAAGAATATAATTAAATCATAAAATAAAAAACCAAATTAAAATAATAATAATAAATCCTATAAAACTATTCCCATTCCGCCTCCGGCCCGACGCAACAACCTGCCCGCCAATGCCGCCGTCCATGGAGCCGCCGCCGGCCTGCCCGGCGCCCACCGTCGGGTTCTTGTCTGACGGCGAGCGGGCAGGGCCACCGCCGGCGGTGGCCCTGCCCGTGAGACAAAGATCTGTCGTCGGGGGCCTGCCCAGCGCCCACCGGCGGGTTCGCCGTCCTCCGACGAACACGCTAGGGGTTGTCCGGCAGCGAGCGGGCAGGGCCACCGCCGGCGGTGGCCCGGCCCGTGAGACCCAGATCTTGGTCTCACGGGCAGGGCCACCGCCGGCGGTGGCCCTGCCCGCTCGCCACCAAACAACCACCGGCGTGTTCGCCGGAGGCCGGCAAACCCGCCGGTGGACGCCAAGCAGGTCGGCGGCGGCTCCGCCGACGGCGGCAGAGAAGGTGCGGTTGCAGGTTGTGGAAGGGGGAGGGATATCGGGATTTCCCTGGATATGAACAATAAAATATTTGGAGATTGGGTTAATGGCAGACCGATTTTTCTATATCCAATGGCTAGATGACGTCTCCTGGAGATCGGACGGTCCTAATGAGTTTAACGGTGTGGTTCAAGAATGCTATATTATTTTATATAATAAAGATATATATATATATATATATATATATATATATATATATATATATATATATATATATATATATATATATAGGAAAAAGAAAGTATTAGCTCGAGCTAATGCCTAAAATTATAGCGTGAATGGTGAATTTTTGGATTTAGACCCTCTAAACGGTTTCGTTTGGAAAAGTGATCAACATAAAAGTTGTAGATATCAATGAGATCTAGAACTTTCATGTTGATCACTTTTCCAAATAAAGTCGTTTAGGCTCCCGATTTGGGCCCCAAAAAATATCACTTCCGCAACCTGTACGGACGCGTGTTGCGGAAGTGTTATTTTTCGGGGCCTAAATCGGGGGCCTAAACGGTCTCATTTGGAAAAATGATCAACACGAAAGTTGTATATCTCACAACTTTCATGTTGATCACTTTTTCAAATGAAGCCGTTTAGGGGGTCTAAATCCCAAAATTCACACATATATATATATATATATATATATATATATATATATATATATATATATATATATATATATATATATATATATATATATATATATATATATATATATATATATATATCTTTATCTATTATAAAGATGTAGTTTGGATTGCATCTAAGCCGTTCAATATAGTCCAAAAGCCCAGATGTTTAATCTCCACCGCCCATTATTTTCAGATTAAACAATTAAAAAACTATAGATCCCCTAATGCTAAAGCCGATGAGAGATAAAAAATAGAGAGAGAAAGAGAGGGAGGGAGAAAAAAATAGAGGAGAGAAGGTGTGTGGGTGGCGGGAAGGGGGGGGAGAGGGTGAGAGAGAAAGAGAGGGAGAGTGAAAGAGAGGACAGGGGGAGAGAGGGCGGCGGGAGGGGGAGAGAGAGTGAGATAGCTGAGAGAGAGAAAGAGATAAAGGAGATATATTATAAAATATCCTTATAAATATTATAAAATTACTGTCATCATGAAATGTATACTTATAAAATAATAGGGAGAGTGAGAAGGGAGAGAAAAGGGAGAGAGAAAGAGAGAGGTAGAGAGAGGAGTTGTGAGAGAGAAAGAGATGGAGGAGGGAGGGAGAAATAAATGTAGAACTCAAACTTTTGTTTGTATTAAGGTGGGACTTCTCGAGGGCGAAAACCGTCTGGCTGTGACTGAAGGCCGTCCGAGAGTATCGAGCACGATCGAAGCCCATGTGTAGATGCGACTGAAGGCCGCCTGAGAGCATCAACATAGACGAAGGCCGTCTAGATGCGGCCGAAGGCCGCCCGAGAGCATCGAGCACGGACGTAGCCCGTGCGAAGATGCTCGTATATATATATATATATATATATATATATATATATATATATATATATATATATATATATATATATATATATATATATATATATATATATATATATATATATATATATATATATGATATACTGTGCGGGCGTACGGGCGTACGGGCAAGGGACAAGGAGGCTTCAAATCGAAAAGTGATCAACATGAAAGTTGTAGATCTCGACGTTTCGAACAACTTTCATGTTGATCACTATTTGATTTGGAGCCTCCTTGGCCTTCGATTTGGGACCCGAAAATCGGGGCGGCGAGACTGCTACCGTAACGGTCGGAATTTCCGATTTTCGGGTCGCAAATCGAAGGTCAAGGAGGCTCCAAATCGAAAAGTGATCAACATGAAAGTTGTTCGGATCGCCGAGATCTACAACTTTTATGTTGATCAATTTTCGATTTGAAGTCATCTAGACTCCAAAAAATGCGATTTTGTACGCCCGCATATCAACAATTCCGTATATTATATATATTCATATATATATACGAGCATCTTCGCACGGGCTACGCCCGTGCTCGATGCTCTCGGGCGGATTTCGGCCGCATCAGGCGGGCTTCGCCCGCCTGCGCACGGGCTTCGCCCATACTTGATGCTTCATGTGGTCTTTAACTGCATTGAAGCGGGCTTCTCCAGCAACTGGCGAGCTTCTCCAGCAACTGGCGGGCTTCTCCAGCAACTGGCGGGCTTCGCCCGCCCGCCTGCGCACGGGCTTCGCCCATACTTGATGCTTCATGTGGTCTTTGACTGCATTGAAGCGGGCTTCTCCAGCAACTGGCGAGCTTCTCCAGCAACTGGCGGGCTTCGCCCGCCCGCCTCGACGGGTCACTGCGGGCATATACATATGAGTGCTCAAAATGACCGCAAAAAAATTTACATCAATACTATCATTTTAATTGTTGTAAAAAATAGACGTTTATGAGTAAAAATATTTTCATCTCCCTCTTTCTTTCTTCTCTCTCCCTCTCTCTCTATTATATAAAATATAATATAATTATATATAAATCAAACTCACCGCTCACTCTCCCGCTTTCTCTCTCTACCGCTCTCTGTCTCCCGCTCTTTCTCTTCACCGCTCTTTCTCTCTCTCTCTCTTCTGCTCTATTATATAATATATAATGTACTATATATATAATATATAATATATAATATATAAGTTTATATTCTCTCCCTACCTGCTGCCTCTCTCTCTACTCTACCGCTCTCTCTCTCTCTCTCACCCATGTATTATTTATGTCAATGAGAGCATTTGTTACCTATTCAACGATGAAGCACACACTTTATTATCGAGACTTTATTATTATAATATAGAAGTTAATATTCTCTCCCTACCTGCTGCCTCTCTCTCTCTACTCTACCGCTCTCTCTCCCTCTCTCTCACCCATGTATTATTTATGTCAATGAGAACATTTGTTACCTATTCAACGATGAAGCACACACTTTATTATCCAGACTTTATTATTATAATAAACTATGATAATATATTATTTATTTCTCTTTTGATTGTCTGGCAGGCATCAGCGGGCCGCTTAAAACAGTAAACGACAATGTGGTCTCCCTCTCTTTCTTCTCACTCTTTCTCTCCCTCTCCCTCTCTTTCTCTCTCTACAATCTAGCTTTAGGAGAGCTAGCAATTTTTAGTTTTTTAATAATAAAATAATGAACGGCTGCCGAAATAGGAAGACAGATCCAATGGCCATAACTCTTCCAATGAATTTTTATTTCATGCTTCTCATACTTCTTTATATATGGTAGATATATATATATATATGGTTTTATGTAAAAACGCGCTCACCGGAAATTCCTGGCGTACGGATTTGCATTTTTCGAAAATCAACATGAAAGTTGTAGATCTCGACGATATCTACAACTTTCATGTTGACCATTTTTCGAAAAATGCATTTTTGAGGGTGTATTTTCAAAAATAGCGGAACCGGGCGGAACTATTGCGATTCGCAATAGTTCCGCCCGGTTCCGCTATTTTTGAAAATACACCCCCAAAAACGCATTTTTAGGAAACATGATCAACATGAAAGTTATAGATATCGTCGAGATCTACAACTTTCATGTTGATCATTTTTTCGAAAATGCATTTTTAGGGGTGTATTTACCGTTTTTTCGGTAAGCGCGTTTATACCTCATATACGCGCAACGCGTATTTCCAGCGCCCCCATATATATGCCCCCATATATATATATATATATATATATATATATATATATATATATATATATATATATATATATATATATATATATATATATATATATATATATATATATATATATATATATATATATATATATATATATATATATATATATATATATATATAGACACACACATACATATAATATATATATAGACACACACATACATATAATCGTTTCCCTTTTAATTTTAGCTAAGGGTTTATGAGAAGAAAGTTATATTTTTTTAAGAAAGGGAGCAAATGCTTTAGGAGGAAAATATTTCCATCAATATTTTTCAACAAAATATTTGTTGCTATTTTTGCAACAACAAAATTTGTTATTATTCTTGTAACAAAAAAAATTATTATTATTTTACAATACATATTTTGCAGCAAAACAATTTGTTGCTAATTTGCAAGAAAAAAATTGATGTTAATTTTGTAGGTAAAGTAGAAAATCATTTATCTTGCTAAATTTAATGATAATTAACAAAGAGTTATCTTGCCTTTCTAATTTCCCTACTAAATAAGGATTTTCTGGTAGTGGATCGTGATTCGTTCGTCTGATAGTTATGACGGTTATAACGACACAATTACCAAACTTTGCCAAAAGCTTTAAAAGGAATCCGGAGCCTTCATTTCAAGACATTTTGGATTTAGTGCCCGAGAGAGCTCCATCGAAGATTCTTCAGAGTTCTCCCTCAACATTTGAAGTTCTCATTGAAGATCTCCCTCTGCTTCAAAGATCTCATTCAATGGTGACTTGAAACTCTTCTTTGGATCTTGAAGATCTCCTTCCCCTTCAAAGACCTCCTTTGAAGGCGACTTGAAGAATTCACCTTCGTATTTCATTAAATTCCATTGTAACGAGCGATGTCTCGTCACCCTCGAAAACTCGACAACTTGTAACACTCAAAGAATTAGTGGAGTTTGGTTGACACCGAACCGAGCACATGAATTTTCACCCTTTCTGGGGGAAAAAGTCTCTTTGCCAACTATTTGAATTTTCTGTAATTGTTTGCGCATTTGACTGCTATTGAGCTAAGATGGTTTGCCTCTACCGGTTTACAAGCACGTTGAGTGACCCTCTAGAGTTTGACATCATCTGTGGGAACAGAGTTCCCAAACTTTGCTAAGATCCTCTAAAGATAGTATTAGCTTCGATGCAATATTTACGACGAACAACAATGTCAAGAAAAGGGACCCACAATACTGAAGGGTCAATCCATTGGGGCATATTGATCAGGCCCCTTTATCAACACACCTCTTGCGGAAGAGGCCATGAATGCTCCAATAACAACATTAGAGGGACGCATGCGCTAGATGGAAGAGCATCAGGACGAGTTGCTCGCCCTCTTAAGAAACTTAAGAGCTCCTCGAGCCCTCAATCACACCCCGAGTTAGACCAATCGGCCTCTGCTAGCTCATAACCACGCTCCGATGGAGCGCACCGCATGACAGTATGATGCCAATGAATATGAATTCTCTAAGGCGGCCATCTTAGCATACCCATATTGGCCAGCCAGGGAACCTGAGGCTAAATCACCATTATTCGCGAGCAGTAGACTTCAGGCATGCTATTGGAGGGCTCATTCACAAGGAGATCTGTGAAGTGATCATTGAAGAATACATGCCGCTCTCACCCACTACCTTTTGATCCATGGATATCTGCTTATGACCCAAGTCCTTGCACATCTGATCTCACATGGTTTCAAACTCTCTCATATAGAGACATTCCATACAGGTGATCCGCTGGAACATATTAACTACTTCACCACCATCATGAGGATCTACAATGTTCTAAACCAGCTACTGTGCCAAGTGTTCTTGACAACACTTAAGTGGAAAGTGCGTAGCTGACTTTATTCTCTGCGACAAGGAGCCATAGACAGTTTTGTGGAATTTTCTCAACAATTCTCCGACCATTTCAAAGCCAACTGCAAAATCCTCTGAGATACCTCCCATATTTCATAAATCCACCAAAATAAGGTAGAATCCCTCAAGAACTTTTTACGTTGCTTCACTATTGAGGCGTGGTAAATTCCCAGGGTTGACCCTGAGCTCCTGCGGGGTATCTTTCTGGGAAGACTCCGCCCAAACGACTTATACTTAACACTAATGAGGGAGACAATGCAAAGCCATCCATACCTTGTGCATCATGTGGAAGCACAAATAGTCTCTGATAAAGTCATTGAAGCACATTACTAACAATTTGAAGGAGCGTAGAAGAAGAGAAAAGGGCAGGAGCAAGCCTATAGGAGACAAGAGGAGCATCGTGACGACGAGTTACCTCAAGAACCCCAGAGAGATCAGGGTCCTCAACCAACTCGGGTGTACACTCATTTAAATACATCTCGAACCAACGTGCTCTACACCTTAAAAGACAATTCAGCATTGCAGAGGTTAAGAGAACTTCCCCTAAATCATAGGGACAACCAATTTAAGTATTGTGAATTCCATCATTAAGTCAGCCACAATAATGAAGAATGCTACAAGTTGAAGAAAGAGATTGAGCGCCTTGTTAGACAAGGGCTCCTTAGAAGTTTCTTATAGGGAGAGGTGCACAATCAACAATCACCTCCTAGGCTAGCAAGAGAGCAACTACCCACACCTCAAGGAGCGACTGATGGAAGGCTAATGGTTTGAACCAGCAAGCTCTTAACCCGCACTACAAGCCTACGCCTTTGCTATCGCCCAAACACATCTATGAACAAATTAAATAAATAAGGTCGTGAGCTAAAAAACAGTACCAACAGGACAAGCTAGACAAAAATAGGCCATCATATGAAGTGATGTAGAGTCCACTAAACAAAAATAAGTCAGAATGGATATACATATATTCCAACATGATGTTGAACATGGAAACAAAAAAGCTTCAAAATAGAATACAAAAACAAAGATACATTCAAGGTGCTGATCAACCTTAGCCTCAACATCAGAATGCTCATCCTCGAAGAGGTCTCTAGTACCAAGAATAGTAGAACTACATCCAAGTTTTCTCTCAACCATGCAAAGAGTCTTCTCGATGCCCATTTGAAATGAAACCTTGCACTCATCCTCTAGCACCGGATTCACCTCCTGGGTCATGATCCCAGAGCGTAGCTCCTCTAACATGCGGGATCGCTCCCCCACAAAGGTCAAAGAGTCCTTGTACTCAATAACTTTTGTAGTCTTAGTCTTCTTATTGTTCTACTCTATGGAAAAGAGCCTCTTTACCTCTTTACTCAATAATCCCAGCTCATCGTCCTAACAGAACATCTCTCACTTGGCCTCCGACAACTATCCAACTGTGTCTTGAGCGAGTGATTTCATTGCCAAGTGCTCCCCTCACACTCTCCTGAGCTCAGCCAAAGAATAGTCATAATCAAACTCTAGCTGCTAGATGTGGGAGGAGTCACACTCTCCCTTCTGCTTGAAATCATCTAGGGCACCTTTGACCTTTGACAACTCCTCCTGGAGAGCTAAGTACCCATTCTTCAGACCCACATAACATCCATTCCAATTATAAGCGATATTATTCAACTCTCCAAGCTATAAAGAGAAAAGGAAACCAGAGCTTACGACAAATGAAGTAATAAAAGCACATGCCGCAACAACTCTACTTACCGTGGTCGTCGACGCATATAGCGAAGAAGAAACTTGTCTCACCACCCCTCAAGTAGTAGGAGCATCGTCTCGAGGGGGTGGGTAAGTGATAGAAGTGACCAGAATCTTTGCATCCTCGGGGTTATCGATAGCAAACTTCCCGACGATATGGCTAGGACCACCCTCGTCAACATAACTCTCCTCCCGAGAGGTGGAAGACGTTGCATCAGAACCCTCACATTTGAAAATAAGTGTTCTTTTTTTATCACGAGCTAACAGAGAGGCAGAGCCACGATACAGATCTTACAAAATACAGGTTGGCAGTAATCTGCCCTCCTGCACGCAGCTTGCAAGACAAAAAAGTCCTTCAACATGCCCCTCGATTTGGAAAGCCGATGATAGGCGAGAAATCACTCTCCCGCCCACCTTAGTGACAAATAGCGATCGGGGATCTCTCTCCGTAACTTGGGCAACTCCTAGCAGTTTCGAACAAATTCATATATAAAGGGTATTCCCATGACAGTAATCATACCTCTCCTCGAAGAAAAACCATCTCTTGTTGCTGCAGACCTTTATCCTACCACCCGGTGTTGGATCTGGTGGACAACCATGAGAGGGGAGTGAATAAGGTTTTTAATTAAAATTTAGAATTAAAAAGAATTTCACCATGGGCAACCTGTTCTAGAAGCTGCCGCGGAGCGGTAGGCTATTACCGCGGGACAATAGGCTACTACCGTGTGGCAGGAGGCCACAGAAAACACAAGTTTAGCAGGGCAACCTATTATGAAAGCTATCGCAGGCGGTAGACTATTACCACACAACGGTAGGTCACAGAACCACTTTTCCCTATGAAAGTTTGTTTTCTGAATTTCCACACACCCCTCAGAACCCTAGCAACATGAATCCACAAATTCGAGATGAAATAAGAGAAATATAATTTTATTCAAACTAAAAACAAGGATTTACAACAATACAACTAGATCTCCATGATGCCAGAGATCAGATGTGATAAATCAAACAAATCTCTATTGGTTTCTATACCAACCCTCAACCAATACCGGTTGGCTCTCTCTCTTCTTCCCAAGAAGAATGATGAGTTGGCTTCTCACCTTCCTCCTAGGAAGGGTCTTAGAGCCCACTAGATCTCCCAGATCTAGACTTCCTCCCCAAAAAATTTCTTACGGAATCCTCCTCGGATTCTGATGACCTCCCCGATCAATTTTCCTCACACACAAAATGATTAGAAAAGATAAAAGGTACAAATAAAGATAAAAGTTTGAAGTTATTTCTCCTTCAAAAAGGAATTCCTCCGTAGACGGTGCGCGGTAGTTGCTTCTGAATGTCATTCTTCTCGCACTCGATAAATCGATGATGGTTGTTGGAGACTTCGCTTTTCAAAGTTCTTCAATCACGAATGAGAGGGAGAGATTTTGCTTTTCCTTACACGAAGACAGTGGTTCACAACCACAAAGGCAGTGACTGAACCCTAGGCTTGTAATTCTCCTACTTCTCTATTTCAAAAAAAGAAACACGCTCATTTGTAGTCTCCTTATAAATAAGATACCGCCGACGGTAGGTCTTTTTGAGCGGTGTCGCCAGCTATCCACCAAATTATAAAAAATATCCCAAAATATTCTCGCCAATTTTGGATACTGCGACACGGTAAGGCTAGCATCCGACGGTAGCATTTCTTCTCCATGTTGTTGACTTGACGGTAGTCGAGATGGCAAGCGCCCGACGGTAGGGCAAGCGCCCAGCGGTAGAGGTTTCTCCTTGATGTAGTCGAATTGGCTAGCGCCCGACGATAGGTCTAGCGCCCGAAGATAATGGTTTCTCCTCAACGTAGTTGAATTGACTAGCGCCCGACGGTAGGTCACAGAGAGAAATGTTTGCACACTCACTTTAATCCCGCGCCGCTAATGCCAACGGTAGAGCTAACGTCTGGCGGTAGGTCATAGAGACTTTAAATCTCGTTTTCCACACCTGTAGACCTGCATATTATACCCAACACAAGTATGATCAAATATAGCTTGAGATTTGATATTATCAAACTAAAGAGATGCGGGCCATGAGTTCTAACAAACTCAACCTTTTGATAATATCGAATCTTGTTCATGAGCTAGATATAATGCCTGAAGGGACGGTGTCGTTGCTACCGTCAGTGACTGATGTGAGTCTTTGAGAGACTCTTGATGTAGCCCTTTTGGCAAGTTTTACCCATACTATGATATTTTAGAAGCTTTTTGTAGCTTCTTTTATTTGTTGTACTTTTGGACTTTTTACTTATGTGTGGATTTGACTTCTTCTGTTTTATATTCTTGATTGGGTTGACATTGATTGATATTGGTTATAGCCAACATAATAGGCATCTTATGGTACAGGTTAGCCCGTGTGCCAGCGCTACCGCAAGACGGCTGTTGTGGGCATAAGACTCCCCTCGTGCCGTGTTTTGTGTTCCAAGAGGGGGGTCTTACAAATGGTATCAGAATCATTAGTAGCATGGTATAGTGTAATCCAACAATAAGCATGAAATATAATGAGGTTTACCAAACAAGATATCCCAGTATGACAGAAGTATGACTTTCCCTACACCCATGCTCCTCCTACATGTGTGCTCCCCCTACATGTATGCTCCCCCTACACGTGATCTTCCCATATGTGATTAATATATGGCTTACCGATGAACAAATAAATCTCCCCCTTTTGATATTATCAAAAGGGCTGGGAATCAACAATAGTGGTTTGAGATTAAGCAGAGAGATGAAGTTTTGGCAAAACAAATACAAAAGTATGGGAGAAAAACATACGAGCTGGGTACGATGATTATAGACCTAGCCAACATAAGGAAAAACATTTAATTTAAATTATTGGTAGAGCATAAGAAATTGTTTGGACAAAGCATGTGAATCTAAATACACAAGATTTGGCGTACAATGTCAGGTGATTTATAGAGTTAATATAGTATAATATTGTAAGCATCATGAATAGTAACCGCGTACTAGTACAATCGTGCAATAAACAGAAAGTGAAGTTTAAATCCAATTCTTATGCATGAAAGAGTTTGATAGAATAATGATAGGTATACGTGTAGCATTAAAAACATTAGATAGAAATAATCAATAATACATATTTTATTTCAATAAACCAATATGCTAACACAAGAATGATGAAGTGAAAAATCGCGTCATGATTCTATCTACATTATACCAAGATCAGAACAAAAGGGTACTAACTCAATTTACTGTCTTTGCACAAAATTGAAACGATTCCAAAGACCAAGATGCTCATCCTCACAATGCTCATGGAGGCTTATCAGGAGAAATGAGTAGTGCTTGGGGTGTAATCTTGACACATAATTTGATAGCATAGAAATAATGTACACACATTTTTTTCATTTCATTTTTCACTATCAATATATATATATATATATATATATATATATATATATGTATATATATTGCTTAGTTCAAGGTCTCTGAATCAATCAAAATCTACCTACATAGATAAATACATTTAACTTATATACAAAGACCTTACCACTGTAATTTTGGCCAAATGTTCTAACCTCTATATATGAAAAATGAACAACATGACATTGATTTTTCAAATCATTCCTAGCATGTTAGACACAATATCACAAGTTATAACATGTAAGCTTTGAAATGTCTATACGAGTGCATTTTCTAGGGATATGTGATTAGTGAAAAAGTCATTACGCTACCTAAATCCTTACGCATACCTAGAGACATATTAAACATATACTATCCTATTTAGTCGCATTCAGTAGCTAACTACCAATAGTGTTGAAACCGTGAACTGGCTTCTGTGGAGTTCAGACCCTTAGGTAAGGGGTGACCGCACACCTACTTCTCTTAGCAAGTCTGGCCGACCGAAGACTTAGAACTCAAAACTGACCCAAGACTCTAGCACGGAGGTCCCACCATACACATGAAAAATCTTAGAGTGCTTCCCCTCCTTAGCCTGTGCTGAGCTAAGGGCACCTCAGAAAGCACAAGAAGATCTGGGAATTAGAGAACTGGAAAGCTAGCCTTCTGAGGTACCCCGGCCCTTGGGTCTATTTATAGATTTCAAAGTATGGTCAGCAAATTGCGAGGCTCCGCTGCTCTAAACAACTATATGCAGCCAAAAGTGATCTGCCAACAGCCAAACTCCGCTGTTCTGGAAGGCTATTTGCAGCCTTCCAAGGGCATCCATGTAATTTTTCCTCTGGACCCTATTGGGCGAATGGTCCATGAACGCACCACTCGCCTAAGGGAGCGAGTGCGGGGAGAGCCGCGCACTCGCCTCCCAGACTCTTTTTGAAGGGCGAGTGCTAGCTTGGGAAACCACTCGCCTAGCTGAACGAGATGTCTCCCTGCATGCGCGCTGAGGCGCGAGAACAGGGCGAGTGAGTGATGAAGATCGCACTTGCCCAAGGGCCCTTTTGCATTCTTTCTTGTCTGAGCGAGTGCTCCTGTGGGCACTGGGCAAGTGCAGGTTTGCCTACCTCATTCGCCAATCTGGTCTTCTTGGGCCTGAATGCCCCACAATTACTCTGATCTGTTGGAGGAGGGTCCACTCAGCGAATAGGAGATTGTACAAATAGATTATACACATAATGACACAAATCATACAATGTTAAACAGAGTTTAGCAATCCTAAATCAAACAATGCACATAATATTTATGTTTTCAGTTCTAGTCATGCATATATGTCCTAATAATTATGATACTATTTTGTTGCATATTTTTTTTTGTTTTTGAAAATAAACAAACAAGAATAAAAAAATAAGAAAATTAATATATATATATACATATATACACATTATTTTTGGGCTTTCATACAATATTTGTTTGTTTTTAATAATTAAAGAACAATCATACTCAACGAACACCGATCATAAACTAAAAACAAATCAAAGAACGTGTTTTTTGATTTTTGTAAATTTTTCCATTTTTTATTGTAGCAATAATAAGAATAAGAAAAAAAGAAAGCCATGCTACCGTCGATGATAGTGGTATCGCGCCGCGGTAGCCTATTTTAATATACTTGGCTCTGAGCCGACCCCCTCACATTTCCCTTTTCATTCTCACCACGTGACGAGAGCTTCCGCCGGCGCTTCCTTCGATCTAAGGTAAAGCCCTTTTTCTTCCCCTTTTGATTTATGATGAGATTAAGGTTGTATTCATGGAAAGTTTACATGTTAGGGAAAGATCCATGGTGTAGGTTAGGGATTTGAGGTTTCAAAGTATTTAGAGTTAGGGTCTTCGTTTTTCTTCATGGATCAAAGGTTGAATCTTTTGTATCTACGCTATATGTAGTTAGATAACACTGACTCACTAAATTTTGCACTATAATTGTTAAGATTGGAGATTTGGGGGGAGATCCGGAGGAAGAAGATGAGTTGAAGTTTGTCAGGCTACCACACGATGATAACACATTACCACGCAGTGGTAACAAATAGAGTTCAGTTTTTTTATCAATTTTTTGTTTTCAGGATATGACATCTTCTAGTTCACAACAACGACGAAGTTTCTCAAAGCATTCCTGAACTCCTAGACCGACCCACCCTACTGCGGAGAGTGCCACTGTGAGTATGACAATGGTCATAGAGACCGGCGTGGGCCGGTATCCCCACATATGTGCATACTTGGACGATGCAGGAGTTCTACCGGGGCTTGTGTCAAAAGCCCCTTTTTCATCAGTACTCGTTCGTGAATTTTATAACAATCTTCGGGATCCAGCAATCATGGTACTAGACGGAGGGGTGCAGTATAGCATAGGCTCACACATTGTTACCATTGAGCATGGTGACTTGGAGAAGATATACGACTTAACTCCCGGCTCCGTATGACTTGACATCTCTGAGTTCATCAGGACTTATAGAAGCTGGACTTTAATAAATCAGTTTCTCCATGGCGAGGAAGATCGCCGAGACCTCATCACTACTGTGTCTATGCTCAGTATAGATGCCCTTATTATCTAGGACATCTTGCAACACTCCCTCATGTACAAGTCAGGCGACACGAAGAAGATAACCGCTCATCTCTCCATAGTGACATATTGTATCCTGGCAGGTATATCATTTAGTGTTTCCTATTTGATTTTATCTACGATGCGTTATACTTTTCGGCTGAAAGCTCCCGAGCGCCAACGATTGAACACCCTGCCTTTGGGCGACGCAGAGGATTTTGGTGCATAAATGTCCGACTATCGTTTGGACACCATTTCTAAACGATAGTCAACCTCAGACATATAGGGCAGATGAGATCTCTACAGCACCAAGCGCTCGACCATCTACTTCACAACCTCCTCTTCGTCATGAAGAATCACTTCAGGAACCCCGTCGAGATCTTTATGAGGTGGTTGAGGAACATGGTTGGGAGATAAAGGACACGAGCAAGGAGGTGAGAGGATTGAAGAAGATGATCCAGAAGTTCAATATTTCTCTGATTTCACAGATATGGGTATTGTTGGTGATAGCTAGCATGTTTTTAATTGTGTCTGTTGTGATTGGTTTTGAGACAATAATCTGCTTAGCTTGGCATTTAATGTTTTTTTGATTTCTGTGGCTAGTTAAGTATAGTTTCAAAGTGACATGTCACAAGAGTTCTTTTTAGTTTGTAGTACATGAGTTAACAAATACCTAACAAAATCATATATCGTGTTGATTCAAACAAACAAATGAAAAAACAAAAAAAATGATAAGTATATCATGAAGTAAAATTTAATGTAGTTCAGTTTGATCTTACTTCACGCAATTGGAAGATACTAATGGATAGGAGATTTATGTATCCAAGCGAGATCGTGCGATGCAGTTCCCTTCGATACCCAAATATTCCGTGTTGGCTTATGGGGAGACAGTGATGAATGTCCCATTTCTATTGAAAGCCGTGTGTTATTCTTACTAATGAGTCTCCACTCATACTTTGGTTAAATGTTCTTTTTATACACCAAATTTCCATACAAATTAGTTTGAGTCTTCTTATAGTAATCTTTACTTAAAACGCCATGCGTGAGAGATTTAATTGCGATGAATTGGTTTTCCAAGTTAGATGTACGTTGTTTAACACAAAGACTTATAACATAGTGATTCTTTAAAGAAAATTTGCGTTCATTTGATTTTAAGTTAGGGGTGATTTGAGTGGGTAAATGAGGATGATAATTATTTTGCGGAGTTTCATTTGCAGGTACTTGATTTTTCTTACTCCCCGATTTCAGTATAATCATGTTATGGAATTTCATGTTCAAATTGCTCTTGAATATTAGTTGATTTTGTAAAGGGCGCTGATATTTGCAGGCACTTCATTGATATTTGCAGCCCTTAGATATTTGCAATCCCCAAATAGATATTTGCACTCCCTACAGATATTTGCAGCCCTTTTTTAAAAAATTAATAATTGATTTTCTTTATCTTTTTTTCCAACCTGCTGCAAAATAAACACTAACCTGCACTAAATTAAAAAAACATGTTTATCTTTAGTATTTTAAAATTGAATTGTTATCTTAAATTAAATTGTTATGTTGCTCTGTCGAATGCTACCAGTCTCTCTGAGATTGATTTGGGTGACAACAATTTCACTGGAGAAATTCCTTTTTTTTTATAAACTTCGGGATCTTACATTTCTGAATCTCGAGAACAATCAATTGGGAAATGGCAGGGAAGATTGGTGATTTATGGATTCTCAGGGCAATTGCACAGATCTTCAGGTGCTCAGTATCAACATTACGATCGAGGTCGTTTGGGAATCTTTTTCTACCCAGTTGCAGTTTTGGTCACTGGGATCCAATCAAAAATCAGGCACCATTCCTTCAGAAATTTTGAATCTCGTTGGATTACAGTTGCTGACAATGGAGTTCAACTTTCTGCAAGGATTCATACCCCGGGGAATAGAAAATCTCGCTTTGTTTCAAATACTATCTTTTGGGCGGAATCAACTCGCCGGAGAAATCCCATCCTCCATCGGCAACCTCACCAAACTCATCAAGTTGGATCTCAGTGAAAATCAGTGGACTTGGGGGAGAGAAAAATATCAAAGAGTGGAGTGGACTCCGGCGGTGGCGGCGGGTTCCTGCGGCTGTTCCTCTAGGTGGCGGCGAGCCGGCGGCGGCGTTGGGTTGGGTTGCAGCGTAGAATCACTCTTTTAGGGCAGAGCGAGTGGTGTTCTTTTTGGGCTGAGAGGGGCTGCAATTAGAGGGTTATATTAGGCAAAAATTTATTTATATTTTAAAATTTCTGGCTTGCAAATATCGGTTATGGGACTGCAAATATCAGCGCCCTTTGTAAATTTACATTCCGTGAATTTTTCTTAATTATTTCCTAAAATAAGTTGATTTTAGTTTTCAAATCATTGTTTTTCAGTTTTTAAGTTTTGTCTAGCTTTATTATAAACGATTGTGCTATTTTTAAGAATGTAAACTATAGATTTAATATGAGCTTCATACTTACTCCTGAATTCTTCAAAAGTCTCATTAATTTCTTTAATTTTTATTTTATAATTATTGCATCTTGCACAATTATATTACTTTTCAATGAAAAATTTTCTAAACATAATTTCTCATTTTCTTCTTTTGCAAAAAACATTTTTTAGAAAACCTTATATTTTTCTTTTAATTCAATACAATCTATACACGATGTAGAAATGTTAAATAAAGAGAAAGTAGGAGAACTTGACACATCAAAAATAGATTTTTCATGAAACTGTGCTTTTAATTTTTTATTTTCTAAGCGTAATTTTGAATTAATATTTTTCTGTTTCTTAATTCTGCATTTAGCAGCATCTAGCACATGGAATGTAGAAATAAAATTACAAACAAAAAATGAATTTGATTTTCTTATAACATTTTTGAAAGAGAAAAAATGGAAGTATAGAGTTTCTTTGACTTCTTCAAGTGATTCCTCATCCGTAGTTGAGATTTCATTTTCCCTTTTCCTTGATGTGGTTGACATGTCTTCTTCTAAGAGTAAATCTTGATTTGATTTTTCACTTAGAATCATAAGGAATCCCTCAGATTCATTATCCGCAGAAGGAAAAATACAAGTAATCTCAAGAAATTTTCATATATCGTAGGCAATAAGTAAAGTGTAGATGAGTTTGAAAATCTCATGTCCAAGTCCACAAAATAAACTATACATAGCTTTAACATTTAAATAACATTCATTTCTATTTAACTTATTTGGGGACTTGACAATAGTCATATTTCACACCTCTATGTCTAATGAAATAAGGAATTTTCTCATTAAGATTTTCCACCCATTATAGTTCACACATATAAACAGAGGTGATGCTAGTGTTTTTTTAGCGTACAGAGTTCCATCCTCACTAGTCGATTCAAAAACATGGTTGACTAATATTCTTGGTGATGAAAATAACCTGGCTCTGATACCGCTTATTGGATCTGGAGGTCAACCTTCGGGTGGGTGGGGTGGGGGGGTGAATAAGGTTTCCAATTAAAATTCAGAATTTAAAAGAATTTCACCAGGGGCAACCTGATCTGAAAGCTACCGCGCGGCGATAGGCTACCACCGCGTGGCAGTAGCTAGGCCATATAAAACACAAGTTCAGCATGACAACCTATTCTGGAAGCTACCGCAGGGCGGTAGACTACTATCGCGCAACGGTAGGTCACAGAACCACTTTCCCTGTGAAAGTTTGTTTTCTGAATTTCCACACCCCTTAGAACCCTAACAACATGCAACCACGAATACGAGATAAAATAAAAAAATATAATTTTATTCAAACTAAAAATAAGGGTTTACAATAATACAACTAGATCTCCGTGACGCCGGAGATCAGAGGCGATGAACCAAACAAATCTCTATTGATTTCTATACCGACCCTCAACCAGGACCGACTGACTCTCTCTCTTCTTCCCAAGAAGATTAACGAGCCGGATCCCCATCTTACTCCCAGGAAGGGTCTTAGAGCCCATTAGATATCCCAAATCTAGACGTCCTCCCAGGATGATTTCCTACGAAATCCTCCCCGGATTCCGACGACCCCCCCAGTCGATTTTCCTCACACACAAAATGATTAGAGAAGATAAAAGGTACAAATAAAGATAAAGAAGTTTTAAGTCATTGCTCCCTCAGAAAAGAATTCCTCCATAGAACGGTGTGCGATCGATGCTTCTAAATGTCATTTTTCTCGCACTCGATCAACTGCTGATGGTCGTCGGAGACTTCGCTCTTCGAAGTTCTTCAATCACGAACGGGAGGAAGAGATTTCGCTTTTCCTTTCACGGAGACGGTGGTTCGCAACAACTGAGGCAGTGGCCAAACCCTAGGCTTGTAATTCTCCTGCTTCTCTATTTCAAAAAAAGAAACGTGTGCATTTATAGTCTCTTTATTAATAAGCTACTGTTGGCGGTAGGGCTAGAGCCCGGCGGTAGGTCTTTTTACGTGGTGTCGCCAACAATCCACCAAATTAGAAAAAATGTCCAAAAATATTCTCGCCACTTTTGGATACCGCGGTGCGGTAAGGCTAGCGTTCGACGATAATGTTTCTTCTCCACGCAGTTGACTCGACGGTCTTCGAGATGGCTAGCGCCCGGCGGTAGGTCAAGCGCCCAGCGGTAGAGGTTTCTCCTCGATGCAGTCGAATTGTCTAGCGCCGGACTGTAGGGCTAGCGCATGACGGTAGCGGTTTCTCCTTGATGCAGTCGAATTGGCTAGCGCCAGGCGGTAGGTCACAGAGAGAAGTGTTTGCGCGCTCACTTTAATCCTGCATCGCTAAAGCCAGCGGTAGAGCTAACGCCCAACAGTAGGTCACAGAGACTGAAAATCTCGTTCTTCACACCTGTAAACCTGCACACTATACCCAACACAGTATGATCATATACATTTGAGATTTGATATTGTCAAACTAAAGAGATGTGGGTCATGAGTTCCAACACCCGGGACAGTGAATACCTCACACCAATCTTTGAAGACCTCGAGCGTGAGCCGCGAGTTATTATGTTCTCGAAAAAAATATGATTAACCCCATAATTCTCGCATCCCGATGGGAGTAAACTTATAAATCGGCACTCGGCAAAAACCAAAAGATCTCGATAGCCTCATCCAAGGGAGGATGACAAAAGCCCGACTTCGAACAGCTTTATGAAAGTGTGATTATGAAAACATTCATTTTGGACATGCTCGTCGTCACGCATGAGCTTTACTTCAAATGTTTGCACGCAATCCAAATTGCTTTCGCCACATATCAACTCATGCACTATACAGCGCAGAACGCATTTGCATTGGTTTTGATGGCCCTCCTCGCTTCAACCCCTGACAGGAACAAAGACACATTTCAGGAGAATATTACCCAAAAATAGTAATAATGTTCTAAGTAGAGTTCTCTCTAACCGGATAAGACACCCATGTAAACTCAAGTGACCGGCGGCATGTAAAAAAAATGAGGAGAAAACATGCACGCAACACTAGCGGTTGTAATGCGCACAGCCGCATGCGGCCTGATTGCGCGTACACTAGCTAGCACATGTCATCACGTGCACGCCTGGCCGTGCGCTACCATGTGAGCACTAGCACGCGACATCACGTGTGCCTCTGACCACGCACGAAACGTTCTACCACGAGGCTCTAGTCGTGCGGGCGCACAAGCAACCACCCGCACACGCGCTAGTACATGAATGCTATGAAATGTAAATATTGAGTGGAGTTTTTGTTGTAATTTGAAAGTTAGAGGAGTGCAAACTATAATTACACAAAATTTGAATGGGAGATCCCGATAAATAACCCTAGTATTATATTTTATAGAAGTCAACACTATTTTTGTACGAAATCTTCTAACTTTTTAAAACTTCTTTATGCTCCCCACGACTCACGATAAGGGTCATGTTTTACTAAAGTCAACACTGTATTCGCGGGTGTCGATCCTTGATTTCATATGTAGTATATACGCCAACACTAGCAAAAGTAATTATGAGCTCTTAGGGTCAATTCGTTTCAACGACATTGATATTGAAGTATTGACTTTTAAATCAATATCAATACACATGAGAAATGACATTGAGTTTAAATCCAATTCTTTTGTACGGCCGCATGATGACTTTTTGTCATAGGAATTGACATTAATCACTTTTTATTGTTCGTTTGCCGAAAGATTTTCAATCATAGGAATTGACATTGGTCAATGCTTTCAATTAAAAATAACAAACGCGGATTTTTCACCCGACATCAATTTTATCGCCCGGACATAGATTTTTTTCGTCATGACATGATGTTTTTGCTCGGGCTTAATTTTTTGGGCCTGAACGCGAAATTTTTCGTCCGAACGCGATTTTTTCGTCGAGACACAATTTTTTCGCACGGATGCGATTTTTCGTCCGGACGTGACTTTTTCGCCCCGATGCGATTTTTTTCGCTTGGACGCGAATTTTTAGCCCCAACGCGATTTTCGAACTGAGTTTTGTTCTTCCCGCTTTTCAATGAAAGATTCATATCAAGCAATTTCAATGTACCCGACGTGATTTTTCGCCCGGACGGGAAAAAAATCGTTCGGACGCAGTATTTTCGGCCCGACGCGATATTTTCGCCCGGAAGCGACTGTTTTGCCTGGGCACGATTTTTTCGCCCGAACGCGATTTTTTTCGCCTGGACTCGATTTTTTCGCCCGACTCGAAATTTTCGCTTCGAAGCGAAAATTTCGCGTCGGGGGAAAAAATCGAGTCCGGGCGAAAACAAATCGCGTCCGAGCGGAAAAGTCGCGTCCGGTCGAAAAAATCGAGTCCGGGTGAAAAATAGCGTCCGGGCGAAATATCACGTCCGGGAAGAAAAATTGCGTCCGGGCAGAAAAATCGCGCTCGGGCGAAAAAATCTTTTCTGGGTGAAAAAATGTCCACGAGCGAAAAACCGTCCACGGGCAAAAAAATGGCGCCCGAGTGAAAAAATCGCGCTCGGGCGAAAAAATCGCGCTCGGGCGAAAAAATCGCGCTCGGGAGAAAAAATCGCTTACGTGCGAAAAAATCGCTTCCGGACGAAAATAACGCACACAGGCGAAAAAACATCTCGGGGTGAAAAAAATCGCGTCCGTGCAAAAAAATCACGCTCGGGAGAAAAAATTGCGTTCGAGCGAAAAAATAGCGTCCGTGCGAAGAAAACGTCCACGAGCGAAAAAATCGCGTCTGTTTGAAAAAATCGCGTCCGGGCGACAAAATCGTGTCCGGGCGACAAAATCGCGTCCGGGCAAAAAAAGCCCTTCCGAGCGAAAAAAGCGCTTCAGTGCGAAAAAATAGCGTCCTGGCGAAAAAATAGCGTCATGGTCAGAAAATCGCGTCTGTGCAAAAAAGTCACGTTCGGGCAAAAAATTAATGTCTGGTCCAAAAAAATCGGATTCATGCAGAAATAATTACTCTTATTTAGAAAAGTCGATGTTGACAATCTCAATATCCGCACCTGGAGATAGACATTGAACCAATTAATTTTTAGTTTTGTGTCAATATCTACGGCTTTCCACCAGAAAACCAATTCCACTCTACAATTGTTGATACGAACAGCGGAAAAGACTTTTATTTTCTTAAAGCCAATACTTTAATATCAATGTCGTTGAAACGAACGGAGCCTTATATAATTTAAGGGAAATACTTTTGGTGAGCTGCAACTAGTCGGGTTCAAAAAGCCCGATAGGGCCCGGACTTTTTTCCCAACCGTGCTCGGCCCGGGCTCAATTTGAGTCGGGCCGGGCCGGGCTCGGGCTCCCACTCAAAGAGGGGGCCCGATTAGGCCCTTCAGGGCGTCCCGGGCTCGGGTCGGCTTGAATTTAAAAGGCGGGATTTAATCCCGCCTAAATTAACGGGATTTAATCCCGCCTAATTAGGCGGGATTAATCCCACCTATGATTAGCGGGATAAAAATCACGCCAGTTTTTGGCGTAGCTCGGTGCCGGGCTCAGGCTAGCCAGGCGCCCGGGCTTTGCCCGGCCCGGGCACTGGGCCGGGCAACCGGCAAAAGTGGGGGCCCGGTAAGAGCCCAAGCCCGGCCCTGGCACGGGCCGGGCTGAGCCGGGCTTTTGCCGGGCCGGGCCCGGACAGGCTTTCCAGGCCTTGCCCACCTCTGGCTGCAATGGGGGTCTTATATAATTGTGAGTAGTGATTATAAATACCATAGCAGTGTCTGTTGGGTACACTAGAAGTATGTACCAGATTTGGAGAAGATTCATCATAGTCAATGATATACATCAATATTTATTTGATGTATGTTTAAGTTTCCTTATGCAGGGTTAAGGAATGGAAGAAAAATATTTTAAGTACAAGTGTCGACACTTGTGAAGAATTGTGTCGACACACGAGACTTGTGTCGACACCAGCATCAAAGCATTGTGTCGACACCTAAGAATTGTGTCGACACCAGAACCAGAAGTTGTGTCGACACCAGAAGCCAGATTTGTGTCGACACCCAGAAATTATGTCGACACCCAGGAACTGTGTCGACACCCAGAAGCTATGTCGACACCAAAGGCAGGAATTGTGTCAACACTTAAAGCAGGACTTATGTTGACACCTGAGGCAAGGATTGTGTCGACACCAAAAGCAGAGGCTGTGTCGACACCCAGCAGTTATGTCGAGACCAGGAGCAGTTGTGTCGACACACTGTACTTGTGTCGACACATACAAATAGAAGATGTGTCGAGGAGCAGCAGAATGACTATGTCGAGACTTGGAGTATTGTGTCGACATCATCAAGACTTGTGTCGACACATTGTCTACTTGTGTCGACACATGTGAAGCAGATTGCTGAGTGGATTGTGTTGAGTTGTAGAATCTCTAAGGAATCAACTGTCATGACTGGTGGGTCGACAACTGTCATTACCAACAGGTCTGACACCTTTGTCAGAACTGTCAGAAGGTTGTTACAAACCGGATCAGCCGGTAATCATGAGGAATCTTTATATAAAGGGCTGATCCTTAACAACCAATAAGGACAACACAATGAAGGCCAGAAAATCCATCAACTAAGAGAGAGAGAATTCACAACAAGAAAAGGGGAAACCCTTTAAGAAGGCAGTTCCAGAACAGTCTGCAGAGAGGATTCCGATCTCATTCTGAATTCAAATGAGTTGACAATGGATCAACTTCTACATCAAGAACAGTCCAACCTTATTTTGTTCTATCAAGAAGCTTTGAAACAGCTAAGTCTGGTTGGAACTGAAGATCAAGAACTGATCAAGAAGAACATCAATAGGGAGATCTATCTGGTGATATCTTTTGTATCTCTTTTATTACACAATTTCTTGTGGGATCTGTTGTAGATCTGAGCTGTAAGCCTATAATTATAAAGACTGAGATAGGGCTGTGAGCCTGAGTGGTAGGACTTGTGAAGTCTGAGTTGTAAGCCTAAAGATAAGGGCTGAGGTAGGGCTGAGGCCTGAGGTAGGATTCTGGGAAGGATCTGAGGTAGGACTTGCAAAAGTCTGAGGTGTAGGAACCATTTTGGTTTTGAGTTGTAGGATCTTTGGATCTGAGAAAGAGGAAAGAAGTTAGGCTGAATCCAGTACTCTACTGGATAGGCGAGGGGGAAAGTGGACGTACCCATATCTTGGGGAACCACTATAAATCTGGTGTTCTCTGTGCTGTGAATATTCTGTGCTGTGTTTTATTTTGTTTGTGCCAAACAAGATCTGTTTAATTGTCTAAAATATTAAAGGAAAAATTAGAACCTATTCACCCCCCCTCTAGGTATTTAAGCTCTTTAATTAAGTCTTTCAAGTGGTATCAGAGGTAGGTTACTCAAGGATTGACTTAACAATCTGAGTAAATCTCCTAGACAATTTTCAGAATTCAAGAATGGGTTCAAGTGAGAACCCAAAAGAGTTTGGATCAATGAAACTGCCTATCTGCAAGAAGGAATTTTTGACATATGGAAGGAGATGGTCAGATTGTTTATGGAAGCTTCTGATCCAAGAATTTACATTACAGTACAGGAAGGACTCTTCATTCCAATGAAGGTATCTGCACTGGATGCAAATATGAAGACTCCTAAGAGTTATTCAGAAATGACAAAGGATGAAATCATCCTGACAACTCTAGACAAAAGGGCACAAAATATCATTGTAAGTGCCATAGATGATGCCACCTTTTAGAATCTGGTGCATTGCAAAACCTCCAAAGAAATGTGAGACACTCTTATTGTCTACATGGAGGAAACAAAAGAAGTCCGAGAAGAAAAAATCTATGCTTGATCAGGAGTATGAAAGCTTTAGGCAAGCCAAGAATGATAGCATAGCTGAATGCTACAAGAAATTCTTCAGGATTGTAAATGAGCTGATGACTTATGGAAGAGTCTTCAACACTTATGAACTGAATGAAAAATTTATGAGATCTCTGACAAAGGATTGAGACACAAAGATTTGTGCCATCAGAGAAGTGGACAAGATGACAGACACACCTCATCCCACACTGTTTGGGAAGCTGCTTTCATATGAAATGCAGCTTACAGCCAGGAAGGAGGAAGAGAAGAGCAACAGATCTGAATACAAGGAAAAGTCAGTTGCCTTCAAAGCTGAAGACACAAGAAAGGGCAGGAGAAAATCTCCTTCTCCTCCCAGAAGGAGTGCTGAGGCAGAAGAAGGGATTCCTGACAACACTTCATCAGACAGCCACACCTCAGATGAGGACTTTGCAGCCTTCACAAGACAGTTCCAAAGATTCATGAAGAAGAAGAAGTGGAGAACCAGACCTTCTTCATCCTTTTCAAAGGATGAGTACTACAAGAAAAAGAAAACTCCTAAGGAAGACAGGTATGCTTCTAAACCTAGCAAACAATCTAATTCTAAGATTGTGTGCTATTTTTGTAACAGGCAAGGACATGTCATAGCATACTGTCCAGATAAGAGGGCTGAATCAAAAGACAAGAAGAAGTAACAAATGAAGGGCAATAAAGAAAAATCTTTTGTTGCCCAAAAGCAGAAAAGCTGGACAGATTCTTCATTATCTGAATCAGGAGAAGAAGAAGTGGCTGAAGCATATATTGGGTTATTCTCAACTGAAGAGGATTCTAAGGAGATAGAATTTCTACAAATGCTGGACTCCATAAATAGAGTGGAAGAATACTGCTGCAGAGGGCTGATGACCCTAACAGAAAATGATCAGTGCCTGGATCAAGATGGTCCTAGTAAGATATATAACTCTCCTACAACATCTGATTATTTTACTGGATCAGAATCAGAAACATCAACATCAAGAGATGTGGATGGTTCTGAGTCTGAAGGGGATGTACACCAACTCATTGATGAGTATGGTGGATTGTTGCAAGCTCTAAAGAGAAGCAAACTTCTTGTCAAAGAGCAGACCAAGGAGATTGAGTCTCTTAAGCTGGCTGCAGCAGATTCAACAAAGCCGTTGGATCTAAAATTGAATGAGGTTGCCAAACTGAAAAATATTACTGTTATTTAGATGGACATAATCTCTTTCAAGGAGAATCATATCAAGAAACTTGAGGCAAAACTTCAACATGAAAGAGAGCTAGTGGCTAAATTCTCCAAACCAAAATCTGTCTTACCCTTAATAGACAATTTCATCTCACAAAACGGGAAGACTGGTCTAGGTTTTAAGGAAAGAACAAGGGCCATCAATTCACAAAGAAAAGATAAGGCCCCAGTTCAGCCTCTAGCCGCAAAACCCCCTATCTTCTTTAGGAAGGTGATGAATCCTACAAATAGGTATGATCATGAAACTACTCATGGTCACTGTGAGTATGGGGTTTACCTTGGCAAGTGTGTAGATGCCAAGAGGCCACTCTATAGGCAAGCCCATCAGATTCAAAAGGAATTCATGGGGTTTGCTACTCCAGCACCCACCCTCAAAAAGATTGTTGGTAACATGACTGTGAAGTCTGTACCTAAGAAAAGGTATAACAGATTTGAGTATTGGTGTTGTGGAAAGGTAGGCCACTTTGTCTTGGACTATTGGTTTAACACAAGTGTTAAAACCAAGAGTAGTTTACCTATCAGAAAATCTGTAGGTAAACCTGTTGTTTCCAAGACTAACAAGAACCTAGGACCCAAAAATAACTTGGGTTCTAAGGATAAGTAATCCTTTATTTGTTGTAGGTGAATCCAAGTGACCATACCTCTATATGGTACTTGGATAGTGGCTGTTCCAGACATATGACTAGAACAAGAAGAATGCTGAGGGACTTTGTACCCATAGAGAATTGTCCCAAAGTCATCTTTGGTGGATTAGAAAAAGAAGTCATCAAATGATTTGATAACATCTCTAGTGACTCAATTACTATCACTAAAGTGGCTTATGTGAAGGGTCTAAAACACAACCTTATAAGCACAAGTCAGCTTAGTGATCTAGGTTATGACATCTCCTTTCACAAAGGGGAGTGCCAAATTAAAAGGTCAAGTGATCAAGAGATCATTTTGACTGGCACTAGAAAAGAAAATGTTTATTGTCTTAACCTAGATTGTGAGTTAAACAACTCACCTATTTGCTTAATTGCTGATGAGACAGCCTCACTATGTGTCAAATGGCACAAGAGCCTAGCTCATCTGAACTATAAGTCCATAGGATTGCTGTTCAGCATGGGGTTGGTGAGGAATGGTCCTCATGTCAAGTGCATGAAAGAGGGAGTGTGTTCATCTTGTCAAAAGGGCAAATAGACCAAGTCCTCTTTTCCAGCACTAGATACCAAAGATTCATTGAGATGTTTATATCTTTTGCATTTGGATTTGTTTGGTCCTATGCCAGTTCAAAGTCTTGGTAGGAAAGCATACACATTAGTTGTTGTGGATGACTACTCTAGATACATATGGGCGTTCTTCTTAAGGCAGAAATCTGAAACCCCTAGTATTTTTCAGACTTTTGTTAGACAAGTTCATAATGAATTTAACAATTCTGTGGTCAAAATCAGAAGTGACCATGGAAATGAATTTCAGTCTGAATGTATGACAAAATTCTGTGAAAAACTTGGGATTCATCAGGAGTTCTCCTCACATAGAACACCTCAGCAAAATAGAATTGCTGAAAGAAAGAATAGAAATCTCATTGAGGCTGGTAGAACTCTACTCAGTGACACTACTCTCCCTGAATATTTCTGGGCTGAGGCAGTAAATACTGCTTGTCATGTTCTTAATAGAGCATCCATCAATAAGAAACTTAAGTTGACTCCCTATCAGATTTTGAAAGGCAAAAAACCAAACATTTCTTATTTCAGAATCTTTGGTAGCAAGTGTTATGTCCTAGTGAATGGTAAGCACTACCAAACAAAGTTTGCTGCCAAATCCCTAGATAGGATATTTGTTGGGTACAACAACAACAGTAGGGCATACAAGATCTACAACTTGACTACCCAAGTTATAGAATAATCAGTTCATGTTGTTTTTGATGAGTCTAGATTGATTAACAATGAATTGTCTAGTGTTTCAGTTAGTTCTACAGGTCTAACAGATAGGTTGGACAAGATGACCATCAATGATTAAGCTCCCGCTAGGATGGATGATGCATGCTGTCTAGGGGGAGAACAAAACACACTGGAAGCAGAAGAGAATGAGGAGCATCAGGTGGAGGAAAATGAAGAAGGTCATGAGATAGACTGGTTTCCTCCAGCAAGAAGACACCCAAAGGATCATCCATCTCACCAGATAATTGGAGATGCAAGTCAAGGTGTTCTAACAAGGAGCAAAAACATGAACACAGTTTTGTGTTCTAGATTTTTGTCTCAAATTGAACCCAAAAAGTTTGAAGAAGCAATGTTAGATGCTAACTGGGTTGATGCAATGCAAGAAGAGCTGAATCAATTCAGGAGATGAAAAGTCTAGGAACTGGTTCATAAACCTAAGGATCACAATATCATAGGAACCAAGTGGATCTACAGAAACAAACTTGATAAAAATGGAACAATCATCAAGAACAAGGCCAGGCTGGTAGCAAAAGGCTACAGACAAGAGGAAAGAATAGACTTTGATCAAACCTTTGTCCCAGTAGCAATACTGAAGGATATAAGGATGTTCCTGGCTTATGCAGCCTATCAAGGGTTCAAGGTATTTCAGAGGGATGTGAAGTCAGCATTTCTAAATGGTGTCTTGAAAGAGGAAGTCTATGTTGAACAACCCTCAGGTTTTGTAGATCCTCACTGTCCTAATTATGTATATAGGCTTAGGAAAGCCCTATATGGTTTGAAACAAGCCCCCAGGTCTTGGTATGAAACCTTGTCTGCTTTCCTTATTGAGAATAAATTCTCAAGGGGAAAGATAGATAAAACTCTATTCTATTGAGAATCTAAAAGCAAGATAATCTTAGTCCAGATATATGTTGATGACATTATCTTTGGATCTACTGAGAACAACCTTTGCAGGAAGTTTGCCAAACTTATGCAAGAGAAGTTTGAAATGAGCAGTATGGGTGAACTGAAGTTCTTTTTGGGACTTCAAGTCAGACAGATTGATAATGGACTATCCATATCTCAGTCTAAGTTCACTAAGGAGTTGATTAAAAAGTATGGAATGGACTCAACTTCCACCATGAAAAATCCAATGGGAACAAGTATGCCTATAGGCAAAGATGAGGCAGAGAAACCTGTTGATGAGTCTTTGTATAGAGGGATAATTGACTCCCTACTCTACTTGACTGCTAGTAGACCTGACATCATGTATGCAACATGTGTTTGTGCCAGGTACCAAACATGCCATAAGGAATCTCATTATACTAGAGTTAAAAGGATTTTGAGATATCTCAAGGGCACACCTAATCTAGGTCTTTGGTACCCTGAGAATAGAGATTTCACACTAACTGGTTTCTCAGATGCAGATTTTGCAGGATGCAAAGAAGATAGGAAAAGTACTGTAGGAACCTGTCAATTTCTAGGAGGAAGACTGGTGTCTTGGTGTATCAAGAAGCAGACCAGTATAGCTATATCAACAGCTGAGTCAGAATATGTAGCTGCAGGCAACTGCTGTGCACAACTATTGTGGATAAAGCACCAACTAGAAGATCATGACATCAAGGTAAGTAGAATTCCACTGTTCTGTGATTCTACTAGTGCTATTTCTATTGCTAAGAATCTTGTATCACACAGTAGAACAAAACATATAGAAATTAAATTTCATTTCATCAGAGAACAAGTAGGAAAAAAAATTAGTCTAGAGTTTGTGAATACAAATAATCAAATTGCTGATATTTTTACAAAACCACTAGATGAAACTAAATTCAATTATTTTAAAATTGAATTAGGTATGTTGAACTAGATTAGGTTAACACAAGCTACCTTAAGTAGAACATGTAAGCTCAAGTTTTCATAGGAAATTTGGCTAAGTACCAAGTTTCTGTCGACACAAGCAGACCTTGTGTCGACACTCTCAGTATGTTGTGTCGACAAAGAAAACGGATGTGTCAACACAGAAATAATATATGTGTCGACTGAAGAATAGGTGTCGACACAACTATGTCAAGACCATATAACTAGAGCACTTTTGTGTCGACACACAAGAGTTGGTGTCGACAAGACTATGTCGAGACTATCAGGTAGCTGATTTTTGTGTCAACACACAAAAATCAAAGTCGACACTCTGTGTCGAGACATGTCGACATCTATGTAGACACTGACATAAGTATGTCGACATATACATGTGTCGACTAAACCTCTGTATTGTCGAGACCTAGACCTATTCTGTTGACACATATAAGATTTTGTCGACTAGTCCTAGTGCTAAGACGCGTCTTTTGAACTCCCCTTTACACCTAGACTATAAATAGGTGAAGCCAAAATCTAGTCGACTACGCTTTCTGATTTCCTGGCTCTGCACCCTCTGTCGACGAGAATCATCTTTCCTTTTCATCTCCATCTCTCTCTTCCGGTAATGGCGCCTCATCCAGAAGACAAGGTGAACGAAGGATATGAGCTGGTCTGTGGTGGGTTCACGGCAGCATCACCGGAGATTCAGGGAGTAATTGCCCTAATTTCAGACAACGGTTTGGAATTCTTGGTCTCAGAACCATCAAAGATATGGAAGAAAGAAGTTCTGGAATTTTATTCTTCTGTAACTACAGACGCAGACGAGAAGAAGATGAAAGTTACTGTTCAAGATACCCGAGTAAAAATAATCTTGAAAACAATCCGAAAAGCACTCCAACTCACAAAGGATAAGGAAGAAGATGACGTACAACCATCTATGATCAAGGAGGCCTTAAAATGGTGTGGGTTAAACCCAAATACTAAGATAGGATCATCTATCAATCGAAAAGGAATGAATTCACAAGGGAAGTTCCTTTCTGAGATTGTAGGGAAGGTCATACTGTGCAAAACAGGTGGACATGACAGAATCTCAGCCACCATGTTCCACCTGATGACCAGGATCATTTTCAAGCTTAAGAATGATTGGACAACCATAATATTTGACAAGTTACGTGAAGGTATCAAGAAATCGAACCTGGGGCGAATTCTGAGTCTATGCCTATCACCTGTAATACCAGAAGTAATGAGCCAACTTCCTGGTACAAAAATCAATCATATGAGAAGAATGGATACCAGGATTCTGTCAATATGGGATAGGGTGTTGACTAAGGAGGTTGCTACTCCTCAAAAATAGACCAAAACAATATAAAAGAAGAAGAAAGTTGTTGCACAGGAAGAATCATCTAGTGATTAAGAAGAAGTGGTCTTAAGTTCTGATGAAGACAGGCAACAACAACAGCAAGATGCACAAGGACAAGTGGACAGTAGTATGCTCCCAGAGCAACAAAGAATCTCTACTCCAGGAGGGGAAGACCCTGCACCAGCAGTACAAGACACTATACTTACTGATCTGCCTGATCAAGGGGGAGTAATGATGCTGCTACACTAGACAGTTAATTAACAGCTGATACTGTGATGGATATAGTCTTTAATATAAATAAGGAAGCACTACTGCATGTAGAGGAAGAGGCACCTTAAGTGCATATGAAGGATACTGCTCAGATTGGGCAAGTAAGTATCTCCTTCCTAGAAAGGTCACTGGACAAGGACATGGAAGTCCAGGGAGAACCATGTATTTTACCAACTAATCTTATTCCTCCTGTTCAAATGTTGCAGGAGGTAACCTTGGAGGAGTTATTCCCTGACTCACAAGCAGTAAGGACTGAGGGGGAGCAACAACCACATGACAAAGAACTACCAGAGACTGATGGGGAGGAATTGCTGAAGCATACTGTAAACAAAGAGACTGTTGCCATAGAAAGTTCATCTTCTGATGATGAAGAAGCCAACTTGAGTAAGAAAAGGAAACTTACTGTAATGAAGAAGAGAAGCTCTGGCTATAAGAGGGCCTTACAAACAGCCACACCACCTCCATCTCCAAGTATGGACTTTAATTCCTTAATGGTCCAATTGCAAATAAAACTAGATGCACAAAGGACAGCTTTTGAAAAGTATGTGGATGAAACTCATAAAGAGCTGCAATACCAGCTAGCTCAGGACATCAAGTCAATCAGATTTGAAGTGAGCCTACACAAGAAAGAAATGACAGACTGCTTTGAAAAAGGAGGCCATGCAGTTGTGTATCTAGCCACTCAGCAGCAGGAACTGAAAACTAAAGCAGCTGATATGACAGAGAAACAAGCCTATATCTTAGAAAGTCAATTTAGAACAAATGAGAATCTCACGGATTCTCATAATGAAATTCTCACAAAGATTACAACACTATCTGTTGCTGTCAAAACAGAAGTTACAAAACTAATTGAGACTGATCTAGCTGTTGTCAAAAAGGCGATAGAGGCTGCCCAAACAGCTATTACCACTCAAATTCATAAATTTGGGGTATGCTACAGAGAAGGGATTGATCATCTGGAAGGTCAAGTCAGATTTCACAAGGATGATCTCAGAGATCACGTTGAAAGAGAAGTTCTAAAGGGGGAGAGAGTGCTAGTCCAAGCTAGTTCTGAGCATGCTAAATTGGTTTCCAATACCATCAGATCTACTCTTGGCTTCCCTCCTTTATGTGATGATGATAATATGGCTGAATCTGGAATACAACCTGCATATATTGAAGGAGATCAGCCAGAAGTTGCTCAGGTTATATATCCTCTTGCTAATTTTGAGATGGTTCATGAACAAGTGCAGAAAATGTAGAGCCCTCTAACGGAGGCACATAATGCGGTCTTTGAGAAAGTTGAAATGTTAGAGGCTGCCAAAGAAGCTCAAAGGGAAGAATTGCTATCTAAGAAGAGATTCAGAGAACAGACTGAGTTAAAGCCGGACTTTGAGCAATGGAGCCCTACATCAAGGAACATCATTCTGACTGCATGAAAGGCTGTTAAGGACAATATCTATGATAGGGGTAAGTGGTACTCAGAGCAGGAGTGGAATAAATATTAAGCTAAACAAGAAGCCATTCTTTAGCACAGGAGGAGTGCAAAAGCTGGGAAGCTACCTGCAAATGCTATAGAGCCCAGTAAGTATTTTCCTAAGTCTTTTCACTACTTTGAAAGGCAAAGAATAAAAGCTGAAGAACTAAAGAAAAAAGATCTTAAAGGTAAGAAGCCTGCTTAAGATACAGAACCAGCTGTGAAGGCAAAGATAAAGTCTTGTCAAGGCATTGTAATAAGGGAGCCTAGAAAATCTTAGGATAGATAGGCTTATGATAAGAAACAATGTAACTTTTTGATTTTTGTTCTAAGAGAAAACATGTAAAACAAATATTTTCTGCTTAATAAAATCAGTTTTACTGTTTATTTTAGATTGTTTACATTGTTTGATTTTTTACTTGCACTGGAATGAATGTACATCTATGTCTTATGTGTTTTATCTTGACTGGTGTATATCTTTGACTAAGGATTATGACTTATCCAAATAGGGGGAGATTGTTGGGTACACTAGAAGTATGTACCAGATTTGGAGAAGATTCATCCTAGTCAATGATATACATCAATATGTATTTGATGTATGTTTAAGTTTCTTTGTGCAGGGTTAAGGAATGGAAGAAAAATATTCTAAGTACAAGTGTCTACACTTGTGAAGAATTGTGTCGACACACGGGACTTGTGTCGACACCAGCAGCAAAGCATTGTGTCGACACCAGAACCAGAAGCTATGTCGACACCAGAAGCCAGATTTGTGTCGACACCCAGAAATTGTGTCGACACCCAGGAACTGTGTCGACACCCAGAAGCTATGTCGACACCAAAGGCAGAAATTGTGTCGACACTTAAAGTAGGACTTATGTTGACACCTGAGGCAAGGATTGTGTCGACACCTAAAGCAAGGGCTTTGTCGACACCCAACAGTTATGTCGAGATTAGGAGCAGTTGTGTTGACACACTGGACTTATGTCGATAAATACAAATAGAAGATGTGTCGAGGAGCAGCAGAATGACTATGCCGAGACTTGGAGTATTGTGTCGACATCATCAAGACTTGTGTCGACACTTTGTCTACTTGTGCCGACACATGTGAAGAAGATTGCTAAGTGGATTGTGCTGAGTTGTAGAATCTATAAGGAATCAACTGTCATGACAGGTGGGTCGACAACTGTCATTACCAATAGGTCTGACACCTTTGTCAGAACTGTCAGAAGGTTGTTACAAACCGGATCACCCGGTAACCATGAGGAATATCTATATAAAGAGCTGATCCTTAACAACCAATAAGGACAACACAGTGAAGGCCAGAAAATCCATCAACTAAGAGAGAGAGAATTCACAATAAGAAAAGGGGAAACCCTTTAAGAAGGCAGTTCCAGAATAGTCTGTAGAGAGGATTCAGATCTCATTCTGAATTCAAAGGAGCTGACAGTGGATCAACTTCTACATCAAGAACAGTCCAACCTTATTTTGTTCTATCAAGAAGCTTTGAAACAGCTAAGTCTGGTTGGAACTGAAGATCAAGAACTGATCAAGAAGAACATCAATAGGGGGATCTATCTGGTGATATCTTTTGTATCTCTTTTATTACACAATTTCTTGTAGGATCTGTTGTAGATCCGAGCTATAAGCATATAATTATAAAGGCTGAGGTAGGGCTGTGAGCCTGAGTGGTAGGACTTGTGAATTTTGAGTTGTAAGCCTAGAGATAAGGGCTGAGGTAGGGTTGAGGCCTGAGGTAGGATTCTGGGAAGGATTTGAGGTAGGACTTGCAAAAGTCTGAGGTGTAGGAACCATTTTGGTTCTGAGTTGTAGGATCTTTGGATTTGAGAAAGAGGAAAGAAGTTAGGCTGAATCCAGTACTCTACATGATAGGCGAGGGGGGAAAGTGGACGTACCCATATCTTGGGGAACCACTATAAATCTGGTGTTCTCTGTGCTGTGAATATTCTGTGCTGTGTTTTATTTTGTTTGTGCCAAGCAAGATCTGTTTAATTGCTTAAAATATTAAAGGAAAAATTAGAAAACCTATTCACCCCCCCTCTAGGTGTTTAGGCTCTTTAATTAAGTCTTTCAGCGTTTAGAACTAATGAAAAGCACACATTAATTAAGCTACAATAGCGGTCACATATGGTAAAGAGTCTTCTTGTCCTCCCCATCTTTAACTATAAATAGATATTGTAGCATGTTTTTCCTAAATTAATCCACTTTAGATGCACTCACATCCAATGCCTGTCAATGCATCAGCACTCGTGCTGAGATGTGTGCGCGAGATAGATGCCTTGGCCCTTTCTTCCTCTTTCAATCACGCTTAGGAGAATAACTCCCCTTTTGCTGATATGAAGTAGAAGGACCATCACCAACAGCTTCCTTCTTCTTGCCCCCTATCTTCTTTTTTCCTAAGAAGAGAACCTCATCATCTCCTCCAGAGACGGTGACTCCAGCCATCTGACTTGCTAAGCTCTTCTGCAAAGCAAGCAGGTTCTCCAGCTCCAGCAAAGACGGCTGAGTGGACCAGCCTTGAACAGAAGTAACAAAGTCCACATATTCCTTGCGCAAACTGCGGATTATGTGCCTTTTCAGCTTCGCTTCTAAAATAGGCTCATCAGGGTTCAACGCTGAAATCTCAGTGTACAAGTTCTTCATCTTCAGGAAGAACATTGAGATGGGCAGATCTCCTTGAGTTGCTCCTCCAACTCATTCTCTAGGAATTATAGCTGTGCTACATTCTTCCTATAAAACAACCCATCAAGGGAAGTCCAAATCTCCGCAGCTGACCGACATCCGATGATGTGGTCAAAGAGTTTCAATGGGATAGTCTGCTTGAGAGTAAACTCAGCTTTCGCGTTTGTCTTCCTCCAAGCTCTCACCGCTTCAGCATTGCCAGTGGCAGAAGTAACTTCTTTCCCATCGTCTTTGCAGACGACCTCCCACAAGTCCTCGCCCAAAAGATTGCTCTCCATACATAACTTCCATTTCTTGAAGTTAGTCTATGTAAGAAGCTCAATTCCAAGACCCCTTTCAAAACCAACTTCCATTGCACTAACCCTGGTTACTTAGACTTTCAAAAGAAATAAAGCAAACTGATGGTTGATCGCTACTAAAGACTCTATTCCCTCTGATACCATGTAAAAATTTGTGATTCACAGAAAATGGAAAACCAGGCGCAGGAACACTCATCCTATCCAAAGCCAAATAAACTAGATGTAAATAGAAGAGCAAGAATCTTGTACTATCAAAAAATCTTTACAAGGCAAGACATACATGACGAGACATGATTCACCAATGTACCCAATGGAAGCAAAAAAGTATAAGTAACAACAAGCCGCGTAGACATAAGGAATAATCGCGGACTCTACCAGCTGCTCTACAGAGTCCGCTGAAGCCGCTTAGTCTCCAAACCGCAACCTAGCCGCACGGACAACCCATTATTCTTGTACAACCCCATATTCGCTGAGTGGGACCCAGAGGCATCAACGACCAGGATTGGATTAGCTTCGGGCTAGCTTCGGACTTCAGACCAGAAGAGCTCCCGCCTTGGAGTAGGCGAGAACGTTCGCGTCAAGCCCCGACCGAGACCCACTTATGCCCAGAGGCGGGCGAGAAGGCTTGCGCTCACGGAAGGCGAGAGTTGGCTCGGTCCGAGGCATTCAACACTCCTCTTTTAGCTTCTGCCAAGCGAAGGTGGGAGGGTTCTCGGCATAAGGTTCTCGCCGGGTGGGGCCCAGAGCCCAGGGTAAAATTACCTAGTTGCCCTCGGGTAAAATTACCCATATGCCCCCAGGGCCTACATTTAGTATTTCATAACAGTGGGATTTGGCTATTGGCAGGCCAACTAGGGGTATTTAAGTAATTTCAGGTCAGCAAAGGCTATAAATAGACCCACAAGGGCTCCTTAGAAAGCAAGCTTTCATTATTCTCAAACTCTCTAGTGCTTTCTAAGGAGCTCCTAGCCCAGCTTTTGGCTTTGGAGGGGAAGCTCTCAGAGATCTTCTGGGTAAGAGGTGAGACCTCCCTGCTGAGGCTTCAGGTCAGTTCTAGGTCCATTGCAACCAGTCGAGGGACGGGGCTTGAGAGAAGTAGGTGTTGGCTGCACCCCTATTTTCGAACTCTCGTTGAGGTCATTTTTGACTTCAACAGTTCTGGTGCGGTGAGAGTGGAAGGAAGCCGATACAAGAAAGCCTTGAGTTTGGTCCCATGGCTGGAGGTGAAGGTGAAGGGTCTGGCTCAGGAGGTTCCCCCATGCGGGAAGAGGAGGCAACAAGGAAGATGCTAGAAGACTTCAGGCGAGAGGTCCTGCAGACCATCAGCCTAGCCTTCTCAGCAAGGAGCGAGTGGGTAACCCCTCAGATTCCAGTGGAGGCGGTCCCGCTCTTGGGCGAGAACGCCCTTGGGCAACGCCCCGAGAAGGAGGTCCCGACGGAGGTCGGTGAGAGGGACGTGGCTGCACAGGAGTTCTTTCCAGGCCAGCGCCCCAGAAAGGAGGTTCCGGCACAGGTCAGTGAGAGGGAGGCGACAGTGCGAGAGCTCTTCCCTGGGCACGGTCTCGCGAATCGGGCAAGCCAACCGAGGTCGCGAGACGTGCCCTCTTGCCAGGCAGGCGGCGAGAGCCCCTTTAGTGAGCTCATCATCTCGGCTCCGGTGCCGGAAGGGTTCCGGGAGCCCGACATGTCCTACTACTCGGGAAAAGACGACCATGTACAACATGTGCAGTGGTTCGAAGATGTGGTTTCGATAAGGCAGATGATGGATGCATTCAAGTGTCGGCTATTTGCGATCACGTTGAAGGAGAAGGCCTGAGACTGGTTCCACCAGTTGCCGGCGAGTTCGATCTACAGCTTCGAGGATCTGCGCCGAGGTTTCTTGTTGAGGTTCTCAACATCAAAGAAGCAGAAGAAGGAGGCGGAGTGCCTATTTGCAGTGAGGCAGAAACAGGATGAGACCCTAGGTCATTACGTTGACCGGTTTCAGGAAGAGATCCTCCTTGTCCAGGAGGTCCCAGGGTACGTGTTGATGCTCGCCTTCACCCTGGGGCTGAGATCGGGATTCTTCAGCATGGAGTTGAAGAGAGTGCCCCTCTCTCTTTTGAGGAGCTCATGGAGAGGGCGGC
Organism: Platanthera zijinensis; assembly: GCA_039513925.1. Taxonomy (NCBI): domain Eukaryota; kingdom Viridiplantae; phylum Streptophyta; class Magnoliopsida; order Asparagales; family Orchidaceae; genus Platanthera; species Platanthera zijinensis. The sequence continues at coordinate 49,323,985 of CM077084.1, read as the reverse complement.
GAAGGAGATAGACTTTGAGAGGTCAAATCCGGCTTTTGCCAAGAAGCTGGCCCGGTTGGCGGAGGACGATTTGAAGGAACCAGCAGCAGGAAGGCAGAGAGAGCCGAGGGAGCAGAAAGAAGAGAGGAGGAAGGAACCCCGAGGACAGGGGCAACATCATGGATGGGGGGCCCGGGAGCCGAACAATCGGGTTGGGTTGGAGGCCCTAGGAGGGTCGCCCCCAGGGGCAAGGAGGAGTCTTACAGGGAAGAGACAACTTCCGGGAGCTGAGGAGGTTCGATCAGCCGGCATAGTGACAGGGCCCGAGGGGTCACTTCCCGATACATCAAGAAGCGATGGATGTCGGTAAAGGTAGAGGAGCAAGGAGAGGAGTTCGAGGAGGTGCCAGAAGAAGGGGAGGTGGAGAAGGAAGAGGGGGCAGGGCGGCGTTGCTCTTCTATGACTTCCACCAGGAGGAAGGTCACGCAATGGCCGTCTGCCCAATGTTCTTGGAGATGAGAGAAGCTAGGGGGATGTGGAGGAATGATCCGCCGATAAGGATCGTGGAAGTGCAATGGGAAGAAGGGGAGGATAGGTGTTTGGACAGAGCAGATGTGGGGACCCGGGGGGGATCGGGGTGATCCACGGGGGAGCGGGGATTGAGTCAACTCATAAGGGGAGCCTTCAGACCATGTTCCGAAGAGGGGTCGCCTCGACCTTTCTGGCTCCCTCTTCGGAAGAAAAAATCACCTTTTCATCAGCAGACATGCTGGACTACGAGGATCCGTTCTGTGGCGCCCTTGTGATTCAGACGATGGTGGAGAACTTCACGGTCTCCAGGATACTGGTGGACAACGGGAGCTCCGTGAATGTGATCTTCAAGAACGCCTTCGACGAGATGACGGTCGAGGGCAAGAGGGTCTTGGCTTTGGATGAACCGCTATTTGGGTTTTCTGGAGAGAGGAAGGAAGTAGAAGGAGGGGTAGGTCTGCATGTAAAGTTGGGGGGAGTATCATAGAACTGTAGGTTCTTGATAGTGGATACCCCAAGCAGTTATAATGCCATCTTCGGACGCCCCCTCATTAGCGCCTTTCGCTGTGTTCCCTCCTCGTTCCATCAGTACCTCAAGTTAAACAACGGAGGGGTGCAGGTTAGGATCAGGGGGGATCCGAAGGTGGCGAGGCAGTGTTACGTAACGGCGGTTAACACCGTATCTTTGATGGCAGAGGCAGAAGAGCTAGAGAGGGAGATGGCGAAGCAGGAAGAGGTTGTCTGGGAGAGGGTGAGCCTGGTTGAGGAGATCGAGGAGGTGACAGAGGAGCAGATGGGAGTTGTGCAGGAGGTCCAGAGGGACAGAGAGTCGGAGCCGCGAGAAGATCTGCAGATAGAAGGAGTGGGAGAAGGAGTTGAGAGGGAGGCCTGGAGGGGCGCGGAAGTCGAGCAGCGACAGCAGGAGAGCCTAGAGGAGGCGATGGAGGTAGAGGAGGAGCGAGGAGTAGAAGAAGAAGTTGAGAGGGAGGCCCAGAGGGTCGTGGAAGTCGAGCAACAACAGCAGGGGAGCCTGGAGGAGGCAATGGAGGTTGAAGAAGTAGGGGGGAGGAAGAGTTTGGGCAGGATGAAGAGGCGAGGGCCGGCTGGGAGCATTCGCGGCTAGAACCGGCGGAGGAAGTGGTGGAGATGGAGGTCTTCACCAGCGCACGGCAGGTGCAGAGGGTGCGGGTCAGCGGGGGCTTAAGTCCCGAGAACCAGGAGCGAGTGCGGGCCTGCATCCAGAGCAACGTCGACATCTTCGCTTGGAGCGCGGCGGATATGCCGGGCATCGATGCGGATGTGGACTGCGATCGCCTAAACCTGGACCCCCGGATGCATCCCATCTGCCATAAGATGAGGACCATCTCCACCAAGCTGGAGGAGCCCATCTGCGAGGAGGTCAAGAAGCTCTTGGAGGCTGTTTTCATCTCAAAGATCCAGTATCTAGGCTGTATCTCCAATATGGTAATGGTTAAAAAAGGGGGAGGGAAGTGGCGTATGTGTATCGACTTTTCTTTGTTAAATAAATTATTCCCCAAGGATTTCTACCCCCTGCCTCAGATCGATGCGCTGGTTGATTCAGCCATCGGTTTTTCTATTATGAGTTTCTTAGATGCTTTTTCAGGTTCTCACCAGATCCGGATGCACCCTCCCAATGTCAAGGATGTCTCCTTCATCACGAGGGAGGGATGCTTCAGCTATAAGATGATGCCCTTTGGGTTGAAAAACACAGGGGCTACATACCGGCGCATGATGGATTGGGTCTTCCAGGGTCAGAGAGGGAGGAACTTGGAGGTCTATGTTGATGATCTAATGGTCAAGAGTAAGTGTGTGGATTCGCACCTACAGGACCTGGAGGAGACGTTCACCACCCTGCGGAAGTTTAAGATGAGGTTGAACCCCTTGAAGTGTGTCTTCGGGGCAAGCCGTGGGAAGTTCCTTGGGCATCTTTTGACCCGGTAGCGGTAGATCCTAACCCGAATAAGATGAAGGCCATCCTAGAGTTGGAATCACCACGCAATGCTAAGGAAGTCTAGAGCTTGACAAGAAAGTTGGCTGGACTAAGCAGGTTCCTCTCCAGGTCGGGGGACAAATGCTCGTCATTCTTTAAGGTGCTGCGGGGTAACCAAAGGTTCGAATGGACCGTTGAATGTGAAGAGGCTTTTCAAATGCTAAAGAGGCAGCTCTCCCAAGCTCCGCTACTCCAAAGCCCGAAGGAGGTGGAAGATCTAGCCTTATATCTCGGGGTAGGAGCAGAGGCCCCGAGCTCTGTCCTGGTCAGCGAAGAGGGGATGAAGAAGTTTCCCATCAACTATGTTAGCCGGATCTTAAAGAAGGCGGAGCTCCGCTACCCCATCTTAGAGAAGCTGGCGTATGACCTGATCATCTCGGCAAGGAAGCTCCGACCGTACTTCAAAGCACATTCGATTAGGGTGGTGACAGACCATCCTTTTCACAAGATCTTTGAAGGGGTGGAACACTCGGGCAGGTTGGCCAAGTGGTCCATCGAACTGAGCGAGTTTGATATCTCATTCGTACCAAGGCTCTCCATCAAGGCACAGACGATGGCCGACTTCCTGACAGACTATGTTGTTGAGGATGGGGCATAGGAGCCGCAGCCCCAGGGGGCGTGGAGGATGATGGTTAATGGGGTTTCGGGAAAGCATTCCTTTGGGGAGGAGTGGTGCTGATAAGCCCCCAGGGGGTCACTATATAACATGCAGTGGTCTTGCACTTCCCGGTGACCAATAATCAAGTGGAGTATGAGGCTGTGATAGCCGGCCTTCAGTTGGCAAAAGAGCTTGAGATCCAGGATGTGGAGGCTTTTACAGACTCACTGGTGGTAGCATCCCAGATCAAAGGGGAGTTCGAAGCTTGGGAGCCCACCCTGGTAAAGTACTTGTCCAAGGTGAGGGTGATCATAGGAGGGTTCCGGACGTTCTCCATCCAACACGTCCCCAGGGAAGAAAGTGCAGCAGCCGATCGGCTGGCTAAGTTTGGGCCTGGGGGGGGGAGGAACCCTGACCGAGCTGTTTCGACCAGCAATCGAAGAAGGAGAGTTGATGGAGGTGGATAGGCGACCCTCATGGGTGGACCCTTTGGTGACCTTCCAGTCCACTGGCGAGCTTCCGGAAGGGGTTAAGGATGCCAAGAGCTTCAAGCACAAGGCAGCTCACTACCTAATGCTCGAAGGGGGGTTGCACCAAAAAAATATTATCAGGGCTCCTAGCAAGACGTGCGATCGAAGAGGAGATCCCGAGGATCCTGGAGGAGGTACATTCGGGCGAATGCGGCAGCCACTCAGGAGGAAGAACGTTGGAAGAAAGGGTGGTAAGGAAGGGGTACTTCTGGCAGACCCTGAGGAAGGATGCGGCGGAATTTGCAAAAAGGTGCCGAAAATGTCAGTTGTGTACCCCCATCCAGCTCTTGCTCACTCAAAGGCTCCGAAGCATCACGTCACCATGACCTTTTGTCATCTGGGGGATGGATCTGGTCGGGCCTTTTCCTCCGGCCAACAGGCAGAGGAGGTTTCTCCTTTTCATGATTGATTACTTCTCGAAGTGGATGGAAGTCAAGGCGTTGGCCAAGGTCACCTCGCAGGTCATCAGAAACTTCATTTGGGGAGAGATCATATGCAGGCACGGGCTACCCCAAGCAATAATAACGGATAATGGTCCCCAGTTTTCCAGCGAAGAGTTCATCAGCTTCTGCACCCAATTGGGGATAAACCTCAGGTTTGCCTCCATCCACCACCCTAGGAGTAACGGCCAGGTAGAGGCGGCGAACAAGATCATTGTGAACTTGCTCAAGAAGAAGGTGGAGAACTTGAGGGGGAATTGAGTGGAGCAGCTCCCCTCAGTTCTGTGGGACTTGCGAACGACCCCGAACACGGCCACTAGCGAGACCCCCTTCAAGCTTTCTTATGGGTGTGAGGCAGTCCTTCCAGTGGAGTTTGAGGTTCGGTCCCCACGGGTCACGACCGCGGCTGAAGGAGATGAGGCTTGGAGGTTGGAGAATGAAAGGGGGTTACGCCTCTCGTTGGACATGGTGGAAGAGTTGCGCGATGTCGAAGCCATGAGATAGGAAGAGATCAAACAACGGATGTCAAAATATTTTGACAAGCATATCAGGATCAAGCAATTCGCTGAAGGAGATCTGGTACTAAAGAAGGTCGACGCAGCGGGGAGGTCAGCCCCTATGGGCAAGCTCAACTCAAATTGGGAAGATCCTTACATTGTGGAGAGGGTCCTTGGAGCAGGAGGTTATCACCTCAAGGGCGTGGAAGGTAGGTTCATGAGCCACACCTGGAACGACGATGACTTAAAGCCCTTCTACCCGTGAAAGAGGGGAAGGTGAAATTGTATATTCAAATCCAATAATATATTATAATGTTTTTGTTGATCCATTTTTACTTGCCTATCTTAAAGCTGGAGTAAAGTTCGGAAACTTGCACTACCCCGAGCTCGGCTCGGCCCCAGGTAGACCCGCTGCGCAGGCTCTCATCTAGCTGGCAGGTCTGAAGGCTTGCCCGTGGGGGAAAGGTTTGGTTCATGGAGATACTTCAGCTTGGATGTTTGCACTACCCCGAGCTCTGCTCAGCCCCAGGTAGACCCACTGCACAGGCTCTTATTAGCTGGCAGGTCTGAAGGCTCGCCTGTGGGGGAGAGGTTTGGTTCTTGGAGATACTTCAGCTTGAATGTTTGCACTACCCCGAGCTTGGCTCGACCCCAAGTAGACCCACTGCGCAGGCTCTCATCTAGCTGGCAGGTTCGAAGGCTCGCTTGTGGGGGAGAGGTTTGGTTCTTGGAGATACTTTAGCTTGGATGTTTGCACTACCCCGAGCTCGGCTCGGCCCCAGGTAGACCCGCTGCGCAAGCTCTAATCTAGCTGGCAGGTCTGAAGGCTCGCCTGTGGGGGAAAGATTTGGTTCTTGGAGATACTTCAGCTTAGATGTTTGCACTACCCCGAGCTTGGCTCGGCCCCAGGTAGACCCGCTGCGCAAGATCTCATTAGCTGGCAGGTCCGAAGGCTTGCCTGTGGGGGAGAGGTTTGGTTCTTGGAGATACTTTAACTTGGATGTTTGCACTACCCCGAGCTCAGCTCAGCCCCAGGTAGACCCGCTGCGCAAGCTCTCATCTAGCTGGCAGGTCCTAAGGTTCGCCTGTGGGGGAGAGGTTTGGTTCTTGGAGATACTTCAGCTTGGATGTTTGTACTACCCCGAGCTCAGCTCGGCCCCAAGTATACCCGCTGCGTAGGCTATCATATAGCTGGTAGGTCTGAAGGCTCGCCTGTGGGGGAGAGGTTTGGTTCAGGTATATACTTCAGCTTGGATGTTTGCACTACCCCGGGCTCGGCTCGGCCCCAGGTAGACCCGATGCGCATGCTCTCATCTAGCTGGCAGGTCTGAAGGCTCGCCTGTGGGGGAGAGTTTTGGTTCTTGGAGATACTTCAGCTTGGATATTTGCACTGCCCCGAGCTCGGCTCGGCCCCAGGTAGACCCACTGCGCAAGCTATCATCTAGCTGGCAGGTCCGAAGGCTCGCTTGTTGGGGAGAGGTTTGGTTCTTGGAGATACTTCAACTTGGATGTTTTCACTACCCTGAGCTTGGCTCGGCCCTAGGTAGACCCACTGCGCAGACTCTCATTTAGCTGGCAGGTCCGAAGGCTCGCTTGTGGGGGAGAGGTTTGGTTCAGGTATATACTTATGCTTGGATGTTTGCACTACCCCAAGCTCGGCTCGGCCCAGGTACACCCGCTGTGCGGGCTCTCATCTAGCTGGCAGGTCCGAAGGCTCGCCTGTGGGGGAGAGGTTTGGTTCTTGGAGATACTTCAGCTTGGATGTTTGCACTACCCCGAGCTCGGCTCAGCCCCAGGTAGACCCGCTGAGCAGGCTCTCATCTAGCTGGCAGGTCCGAAGGCTTGCCTGTGGGGGAGAGGTTTGGATCAGGGATATACTTCAGCTTGGATGTTTGCACTACCCCGAGCTCGGCTCGGCCCCAGGTAGACCCGCTGCGCAGGTTCTTATCTAGCTGGCAGGTCCGAAGGCTTGCCTGTAGGGGAGAGGTTTGGTTCTTGGAGACACTTCAGCATGGATGTTTGCACTACCCCGAGCTCGGCTCGGCCCCAGGTAGACCCGCTGCGCATGCTCTCATCTAGCTAGCAGGTCCGAAGGCTCGCCTATGGGGGAGAGGTTTGGTTCTTAGAGATACTTCAGCTTGGATGTTTGCACTACCCTGAGCTCGGCTCGACCCCAGGTAGACCCGCTGCACATGCACTCATCTAGTTGACAGGTCCGAAGGCTCGCATGTGGGGGAGAGGTTTTGTTCTTGGAGATACTTTAGCCTGGATGTTTGCATTACCCCGAGCTCGGCTCGGCCCCAGGTAGACCCGCCGCGCAGGCTCTCATCTAGCTGGGAGGTTCGAAGGCTCTTCCGCAAGACAGAAGGAAAAGGTTGGAAACCCCCTCAGGCGAGAGAAGTCTCGGCTAAGAGGATCTCGGCAGAGGGAGTTCCCGACGGGAAGGCTTTCGTCGAGGAGCCCTAGGCGAAAAACTCCACTCATTCGCGCGAGGTGAGGGGGCGGCGCCCCCCCTCAAGAACCTATAGCCAGCGCTCCCGACAAAAGGGTATCGACGGAAGGCACGCTGGGCGTTGAGCTCTTGACAGATCTCAAACTATTGATCGCTTAGGGCGACGACTATCCTAGGGAGATCGAGGGCCTCGACGAGAACGAGCTTGAGAAGCATTTGACACTACAACACTTGTAAAGTAAGAAATCAATCATAATACGCAAACATGTACTATATATATATCTTTCAAAATGTAATTACAAGAGAGCATCTCGCATGTTTCAAAGACAAAAGGAGGGGGGGAAGAAACCCATCAGGGGGACACACTATACCCCCCGCTCGAGCTCCTGCTGGAGCTCTCGCCAGAACCCTCCCCGGATGTCTCGCCAGTAGTAGTGGGAGATTTCAGGACATATGAGGGCGTGGAGTCAGGTGCGCCCGGGGGCTTAGGGATGGGCTCAAAGAGCCACGGGAGAAGCTGGCGGGCGAGGATGGTTTTGCCGCCCTCATTTAAACATCCCACGTCCCACATCGTCTCTATGGTAAGTCTGGCTGTTGCTTGGGCATTGGCCTGCAACATCTTGTCGATATCATATTTCGAGAAGTGGAGGCTCCTCGACCTCTCGTCCAGCGAAGGAGGAGGCGCGACCGCGACCACCGCCACCTCCATGCGCCGGAGTTGGTCCCTCAGCAGGACATTCTCGCACCTTATCCCATCCAGCTCCGCGCGAAGCACCGTGCTCTGGGAAGAATCCTGCGTAAGGGAGAAACCAATCAATACAGAGGAGAGACGGGCTGTGGATTACAGGGACGAGAGCGAGTGCCTTGAAAGGTATTGCTTACCTCTTCCGTCTGGCGCAAGGACAGAAGTTTCTGGGCATCCGTCAGCTTGGCCTTTAACGCTGCCGCGTGGGCCGCCGCCTGGTCCCTCGCCTTGAGCATCTCGCTGAAGTTGCGGTCAATGGTGATACTCCGGCGCGCACACATATGCGCGAGATCGAACACGCGCAGCAAGGCCCGGATGGAGTCAAGGGCCAAGAGTCGGGTGGACATTTGGTCGAAGATGTTGGCATCCTCACGGCTTTAAAGGTCGTAGCACAACGCGAAAGCGTCGCCGGTGACCTCATCGCGCTCTACCCAGCTGGGGAGGAGGGTAGAGACAGAGACCCGATTGGTCTCGGGATCCCACTGAAGCAGGGGCTTTCCTTCCGCATCCAGACACTTCACGCCTAGGCCGAAGTTCCGCTGCCCCTTTGGCACCTGCTGGGGTGGGACTGAAGCAGAGGTTTCAGCTGTTGCGCCCTCGTCACCAATTTCGCCTGCGGCAGGCAGGCTCTCGGCAGGGACCCCAACGGTGGCTCCGGTGGAAGTGATCGCCTCCCCGGCTGCCGACAGGATCTCGGCGAGGGATCGACCCTCGGCGGCAGGTCGGGAGGGAGAGGCAGCCACGGACTTCCCCTTGTCTGCGGCGGTGGGCTTTTGTCTCTTTAACGGTTTGGACGAGAAGGTGCTGGGCTTTCGCTTCCCAACACCAGTCTGAGGGGGAGGAGCCGGCTTCTCTTGTCAGACAATAGCCGCGGTTTTTGCAAGAGCCAGCGGATCTCTCGCAGCCCCAGTCTCAGCAAATGGATGACATAGAGGGATTTCCCGCTCTCCTACAAAGTCGACAACATTCATCACTACATTTTAGAGTATGGAATGTCAAGCTAAAAGCGAGACCATACCTTCGCCAGGAGGCATGGGAAGGAGAGAGTCGACGTCCCGCCGGAGAAATTGGACATCAAAGTCCTTGGTCCCAAAAAACTCCAGGAGGGCGCCCTCGCGCGACCCTAAGGTTGGCGGATTGTAGGCAGCATCTTCATATTGAACGTGCGTGAGAGGCACATTGCCGAAGTCGCCGGAAACGAAGACGAACCTCTCGCCCCAGTGGTGGTGCTTGTTGGCGAGACCAGTGGTCTTGAGTAACTGCCCGGAGAAGAAGACCACCCCACTCTTATCCCCGAAGGTGAACAGCTTCCGGAAGATGGGGAGGCTGAACTCAATCCTCTCGGATCGCATGTAACAGATAAACGCTACCAGGATTGCGACCGAGTTGGGATTGAGCTGTGCGGGGACCACTCCGTAATAGCGGAGGGCCAGACACATCTTGGGCCAGAGGGGGAGGCGGAATCCCACCTCGAAATGCTCGAGGGGGATGGCGAGCTCTCCCTCTCCCACATGATTCACCCTATCATCGTTGTCGGGGTTTCTCGCGGTGAAGCCAATGGGGATGTAGCGGGAGGTGATCAGTTGGTACTCATCCATGGTTAAACGACAAGGGGGGAACTGGTGCCTTCGGAAGGCTTCCGCACAGTGGGAGAACCCTTCGTTCTCGCCCGGCATCGTGGTCAAAAGTTGAAGGAGAAACCTCGGGGGAAAGGCGAGAGCGAGAGAAGGTGGCGGAAGCGAGGGAAGTTCTCGGCAAGGTGCGAGAGCAGCAAGAAGGCAGGGAAGGGTTCCGGATCGAAGAAATAAATGTGGTGGGTGGATCGGCCTATTTATAGAAAATCGTGGTAATGATGACTTTCCCAAAAAGTTTGCAGGGGTACAATCGTCACGTACCGAGAAAATGGCGCCTCGTTTTCCCCTCCGACATGCCTCGGGCGCCTAAGCCAGCGACAAGGTTCCAGCCCTTAGATGACAGCGACGGACATGCGGTTTGGGTTCGCGCAAACACCAAAATAATAGCATGAAATAGAGCAGCAGAAACAAAAATAGAAAGGGAGCTCTCCCCAGGCGAGAGCTCCATAACAAATAATAATCATAAAGTTTTAAGCAGTCTTTCAAACTAGAAAAAAGGGTACATTACGAGAAGGGTAGACAAGGAGGTGGGGGAGGCGAGACTACGATTTTCAATAAGGTTCCCAGCACAATCTTCCTCGCTCTCGCCATCTAGTTCTCGGAGGAGCCAGCAGGTTGAAGTAGGAGGTTAACGTGGTGCACCCTGAGGGCTATCCGGCGCGCCTGGTCTCAAATCCGCGCGATACATCGCCCAGTAGACGACTCGACAGTAGGCATATCCGTCCGCTCCGTCTCGCTGGGGAAGTAGTCTTGCTCGAGGGCCTCTAGCCTCTGCTCAACCATCTCGCGGTGTTCCTTCGCCGTAGAGGCATGGACCCGCTCTCGTCGAACGTTATTCGACAGGATGGTCACTAGCTTCTTCCGTCGCTTCCTGACGTTCCCGACGCTGTCAAAGATTTCATCTATCTCGTGCGAAGAGGGGAAGGGGGAGCTCTCGGCGTCCTCCCCTTCCTCTCCATCTTCATCTTCTTCGTCAGCTCCTGCCCGCGAGTCTGGATCCCCTGGTAAAAGAGTTCCACAGTTACGGTGAGAGCTAAGTAAAGACTATGATAATACCTCGTATACCTGCAGTATGGCGAGAGCCACTGGCCGGTGGCAGGCGAGAAGGCCCAGACACCCCCTCAGTTCCATAGAGGAGGTGGAGCGACTTTCCTCGCCCCGGGCGGAAGGTCTCGCGTACGGTGATCCCGACCTGGACGAGAGCAGGGGGAGTCGTCCTCTCTCGTGGGGTGTCTGTCCTCCTTTGGGGTTACGGAGGGTTCGGTAGCCACACCTCCCGCCAGTAGGGCGGGATTAGCTGCTTGGTCGAACAAGTTGGAAGCTACTATTTCCTTTCCCAGAGTGGCGAGACCCGGGTTGGCGGAAGCTGGCGCTGCGGGAAGTCAATTCAGCAATTGGGAATGCTGTGTTTGGAATGATTAAAAAGGGAGGCAATAAGGAGAAAAGGTTACCTATAGTTCTCGATGGGTCAGCCAGAGAAGAGGCCTCCACGACCCGTGGTGGATCCTCGGGAAGGCGAGATGACGAGTCCGGGGGCACCAGCGAGGACCTGACATCGTCATCTTGAACCGCCTCCTGCGAGAAGTATTGCGTCAGTTGTCGATCCTTTTGCTTAATCAACTCATAATTTTGGTAATCAGCAAGTCGGAGAGACGTACCTTCTGCAGGGGTGAAGGATTATCCGCGCGACTTGGAGAGGGGGTAGGTGAACCCCGGTTCTCGCGCGGAAGGTCCCGCTGGACCGATTTCGCTTTCTTCTTCTTCTTCTTCGGTTGTGAGGGCTCAGCGGCCGGAGCCTTTCTCGCCAGCCAGGGGGATACCAAGGCGCTGTTTGCGAGAGCTTGCGCCTGCGCCGCATTAATACGGTCTTGGAGGCCCTGCGAGAGCGGCTTGTCAGCACGTTTGGAACGCATCGCGAGACTACACGAGAGCTCAACCATGGGGCATCGATTGGCAGGGGCGGATTTATGACCGCCTATCAACGCACATATATAGCCACGGGATGGCCCACCAAAAGATTTTCTTTTCAGGATGACACATGCTTAGCGAATATTTATGGGTTGGACGTGTCTTTTCAAGCGCAGGGCTATCTCGAAAAGAGTAGGGATTGTGTACAACCCCATATTCGCTGAGTGGGACCCAGAGGCATCAACGACTAGGATTGGACTAGCTTCGGGCTAGCTTTGGGCTTCAGACCAGAAGAGCTCCTGCCTTGGAGCAGGCGAGAACGTTCGCGTTAAGCCCCGTCCGAGACCCACTTCCGCCCAGAGGCGGGCGAGAAGGCTTGCGCTTCGCGAAAGGCGAGAGTTGGCTCGGTCCGAGGCATTCAGCACTCCTCTTTTAGCTTCCGCCGAGCGAAGGCGGGGAGGGTTCTCGACATAGGGTTCTCGCCAGGTGGGGCCTAGAGCCCAGGGTAAAATTACCTAGTTGCCCTCGAGTAAAATTACCCATATGCCCCCAGGGCCTGCATTTAGTATTTCATAACAGCGGGATTCGGCTATTGGCAGGCCAGCCAGAGGTATTTGAGTAATTTCAGGTCAACAAAGGCTATAAATAGACCCACAAGGGCTCCTTAGAAAGCAAGCTTTCATTATTCTCTAACTCTCTAGTGCTTTCTGAGGAGCTCTTAGCCCAGCTTTTGGCTTTGGAGGGGAAGCTCTCAGAGATCTTTTGGGTAAGAGGTGGGACCTCCCTGCTGATGCTTCGGGTCAGTTCTAGGTCCTTTGCAACCAGTCGAGGGACGAGGCTTGAGAGAAGTAGGTGTTGGTTGCACCCCTATTTTCGAACTCTCGTTGAGGTCATTTTTGACTTCAACAATTCTAATGCCAAAGAACTCTGTCCACTGATCTGATAGCTGCCTAACCACGAGGTCGCCTAGCCTCAAGATTGCCACAAACTACTGCTGCTGAACTGAACAAGCCGCCAGAAGCGAACATCTTATTGAACTTGGAAAGAGTTGCCAAAGAGAAGATCGCTTGGTTGCAAGCCGCAACCTGCTGCTAACCGCCGATTGCTAACCACAGAGTCCGCACTGATCCCTGACTGAAGTCAGAACCAAGTCCTTAGGTTCTCAACGCTATCCGCACAACCTGCACAACAAGAACTGGTTAACTCTTCAAACCGCATGCACAAAAAATCTTGTCCGCAGCAACCACCCGAGCTCACTTACTGTTCATTCGATTATTGTATTGATGTGACATGGAGTCCTATTAATAAGCGCAAAGAAGAGTGTGATCACTGCCCTTGCTGATAGGATCACCACCCTATCTCATGGCGAGCACCGAGTGTATCCGCACAGCCGCAGACACAAAGCCAGTCCGCTGCGACTAGGCCAGATAGCCAGTCCGCCAAGGTCGCACCACCAAGGTCGGATACAAAGCCTATCCGCCTTGTCACCACAAGGCCAAGCCAGGACTTGTTCGCCACATGCAGACACTGCGGATACTCCACCAGTCCACACTCCTGAGAACATAGATCCAGTCCGCGCGCACCTGTGGACACTGCTCTAGTCCGCACTCCCCGAGCTCGCAACCAAAGCACAAAAGGTTGACAGCTGCCGAACTCGGCGGATAGAGAAAATAGTCCGCCCAAACTGCGCGAGCTCCCGGACTGAGCACACCTGGACTTGGTACAAATCCGAACCAAGCCCACACCACCAGCCATCCCTGGTGCGAACACAGCACCAGCGGATACAATGGCAAGTCCGCAGAAACCGGCGGACAACAACACCAGTTCGCACAACCCGGCAAACTCCGACACCAGTCCGCACTAACCGGTGATCTCTGCGATTACAAAAATCCGCACCACCAGAGCAAGACTAAGTCACACACCTTGCCGATCACCCGAGATCCAGTCCAGTCCGCAACCCGGACTCAGCGAACTCCATACGAGTCCGCACCACACCGGTCTTGGCGAACTCCGCGGATTAACATCCTATCCGCCCGGTTACCTTCTGGGAACACGCTGTCTTCATAGCACTAGCCGACCTGTCTAGCCACTACTTTTGTCCGCACAAACTACACGAACAGTCCGCCAAGACTGCTAGAAAACAAGCTCGTTGTAACACCCTTGCCGACCTGTCTAGCCGCCATTCCTGTCCGCACAACCCGCTCGAACAGGTCGCCCAAGCCCCCACTTTCACTTCAAAACTTTCAACAAAGCGCAGATACCAATCTTGTCCGCGAGAACAACCAGATCGCCAAGCTTGTAGACACAAATTCAGTTCGCGCAAAGCACCGGCCTGTGACAACCATGTCGCCAACTTGCGGAGCTCGGCGAGCTCAAGAACCAATTTGCACCATAGCCGACCTCGGCGGACTAGGCAACAAAGCTGGATTTAGTCAAATAAGACCAAGTCCACACGAGCAAGCAATGCAGTCTCCAAACAAACCGCGCCACCTGAACAAAACCACGCCTAAGCCGACACCAGTCCGCCAATCTTTTGGACTGCTCCATCAGACAACACGGTCTCCAGGCAAATCAGTCCGCGCAACTATGCCAACCTCCACGGTCTAACCTTCAGACCGCAAACACAGAGACCTGCCGGACCGACGAGCTCCAGAAGAGTCTGCCACAACAACTCTGGTGGACTTGGCGAACTCCAGATGAGTCAGCCACTTCCGCGGATAGTCAACCCTATCCGCCCGGTTTACTAAGGATGCTGCTTGAGCCAGACCGCAAGAAATCACCGACACATGCCAAAGGCAATTCGCCAAACCTGTCCGCCAGACCACAGCGAACACTGCGGTCTGTGAGGTCTATCTAGTCAGACCGCCCAACTCCACCTATTCTCCCACTTAAATAATTTCAACAAAAACATCTAAAATTGAGTGCGGATAGTCAAAACTGCTTTTCGGATAACAATCATCACTAAAAGGTGCATGATATTCAATATTTAATGGAAGATGTAGAGTTTATAATTATATCATAGTTAATGTATGGATACTATTCAATATTTAATGCCAGATCGAGTTTAGTAATTCATAGGATTATAATTAACTCACTTTCCTCTGCATTCTTCCAACTGTTCTTCTAACAGCTTCTTCCAAATGTATGGATACTATTCCCTTATTTTGTGGCTATTATTATAATATTAATGGTAAGCTTCACAGACTTCTTCATGGTACTACTACAATTACATTTGGCATTAAGTACTGTTATGAATGTAGGAATAATTTTAAAAAAAAAGAGTGTTGTTATCAGCAAATTTATTTTTGTTTCTAGCAAATCAGAAAAAAAACAGATTCAGTCATTTTTTGCATTTTTTTTTCTTCCCAAAAAATTACTACTAGCAAATCAATCTTGCTTTTTAGCAATTTTTGTATTTTTGAATTTTGAGCCTCAAATATCTCTCATTTGAAAAAATGATCAACATGAAAGTTGTAGATCAACATATTCATGTCGATCATTTTTTGATTTGAAGCCGTTTAGACCTCTAATTTGGGCCCTAAAAAAGACATGCACGGAATGTACAGATTTTCGGCGTGACTTTTTTTGGGGCTCAAATCGGTGGTCGATCTAAACTACTTCAAATCAAAAAGTGCTCAACATGAAAGTTGTAGATCTCGTCGAGATCTACAACTTTGATGTTGAGCACTTTTGATTTAAAGCCGTTTATACCCCCGATTTGACCCCCGAAAAAAATCATGCCGATCCCGGACGTTCGTACATATGTATGACATAATTTTTTTCAGGGGTCAAATCGAGCTATAAAGTGCTTAAAATTAAAAAGTGTTTAACATGAAAATTGTAGATCCCGTCGAGATCTACAACTTTCATGTTGAACACTTCTCATGAAATTGTACGTATAAGACGCAGTTCAAAAGGACGTATATATTCTTATATACACTTAACTCGTATATACAACACATCCTTATAGGAATTAGAAATCAAATATATTTCTAAACCGACCGATATTTTGTTTAAAGATTTTGGTGCAGATAATGATATTTTGTTGAAAAGATAATTTGGACATACTAAATATTTGCGGCATTTTGACTCATCTATAATGCTAACATAGTGGTTGAATGAATACATTTAAAATCATTTGTAATGTGATTATATGCGGCGGGTTATTTTGAAAGAATGAATGTTTTAAATAAAATTTAAATTTTTTTAATGAAAATTATGTTGGTTTGCTAGTAACAAAAATGGTTTTCAAATAGTCATTTTGAAATAAGAGAGTTTGTTAATAGTAATGATTTGCTAGAAATCAAACTGAATTTGCTAGTAACAGCACCAAAAAAAATCAAAGACTTTGCACGCATTAATTAAGGCCGGCCGGATGGAGTAGTGATTATAAATACCAGAGCAGCTTCTAGAACTAATGAAGAGCACGCAATAATTAAGCTACTACAGTCTACAGCGGCCACATCTGGTAAAGAGTCTTCTTGCCTTCGCCATCTTGAACTATTAATAGATCTTGCAGCATGTTTTTCCTAAATTAATCCACTTTAGATATGCATGCAGGCATGCAGCATGCTTGTT
Organism: Platanthera zijinensis; assembly: GCA_039513925.1. Taxonomy (NCBI): domain Eukaryota; kingdom Viridiplantae; phylum Streptophyta; class Magnoliopsida; order Asparagales; family Orchidaceae; genus Platanthera; species Platanthera zijinensis. The sequence continues at coordinate 49,308,082 of CM077084.1, read as the reverse complement.
TTTGAAGCGTTTCTGTACGTAATAAGATATCATCTCTGATGTCAGAATTCATGAAACGATTATTGTTATGATCATTTTATTAATTATAATAGCAAGACTCCTTTTTGTAAGCTCTTGCAAATTCAATTTAATGATTTGTAAATCCTTAGCATTCAAATGTTCTTATTCTCTTTTATTTATATATAGGGAGAGAACGAGAGAATGATCAGTTCTTTCCCTAACTCGGAGAACCGCGCCCTCCACTACAAGAAAAACTTTATTTAACAACGAAAATTAGGAAGGCTAAATAATTCATTGCTAATTAGTATCGAATTTAGCTAGGTATGTGATATTTGTTATTACCTACAAAAATAGCAACGAAAAAATTTGTTGTAAAAATAGCAACGAATTATTTTGTTGCAAAATACTTGTTGCTAAATAAAAACGAAATATTTCGTTTCAAAATTTCTATACTAATTATTTTAAAGTAAATATTTATGGAGGGAAAATATTCAATCTCCTACAAATATTTTCATCTCACTTTTAATAAATAAAAATATATTTATAAGTTCTGAAACAAATTAAAGAAGCCCTCAGATATTCCCATTCTCTTCTGATATCTGCTCCCCTTCCAAGATCGTCAATCTCCCGCACGATCTCCCCGCCGAGCTCGTCACACGTACTCTCACGCGATCTCCCCGCCTTGCACTAGCGATAAATAAATAAATAAATACATATAAAATATATAAATATAAATATATATATATATATATATAATATATACAAAAATATATAAATATATATAATATAAAAAAATAATGATATATATAAATAATAATATATAATAACTATAAATAAAAATATGTATTTATATGTATATATAAATAAATAAATATGTATAAATAAATAATCATATATATATAATATAAATTTATAAATATATATATATATATATATATATATATATATATATATATATATATATATATAAACAAGAGAGGCACGGGGCTCCGCCCTATCCAAGGTGATATTAAGGTGACATTTGTCATGAGCGGTGACATTTCTTGTGGGGGTGACATTTGTTGTGGGGGGACATTTATTGTGGGGAAGTCAATTTTTGTGGGGGACAACAATTGACGTGTATGGAATGGCTACCGTACTGCGATTTATGAACGGCCAGGTGGATTGGCCTTAAAGCATTCCTGTAATGGCAGAGTTAGGGGCAGAAGAAGTAAATTGCATTTAAAGAAAATGAGACTACGTACATAAGAGTATGCTTGTGAGTTTCTATAGTTAGATATTGTTTCTTAACACAAATAGTAAATGTGAGAAAATCAAACAAAGTCGGAATATGGTAGGGCATTCCTGACTGATTCCTTGCTTTTCCTTAAGTGCTTTACAGGTCCTAGTTGCTCCAGGGTACGGGACCGCTCCTCGTCCAGGCTACATCTGCTGCAGATACCATGCGCGAGTAGTTTCCTGGTTCCCACATACAACTTTGACCGATGTGGGAGTGACGAACTTCATTGCGAGGTGCGGGATGAATAGGATAGCTCTAAAAGTTGCTTGGAGCAATCGGTCAAAGATCACATTATAAGGAGATTCTGACTCAAGCGCTACAAATTGGACGTTGTCAGTGGCCTACTTCAAGAACTCCCCAAGGGTGGCTGAAAGAGTGATAGTGCCTTCAAATGGGATTGGTCTATCGCTGAATATGTAGATGGGCTCGGGCGCTAGCTGAAGTTTCTCCTTTGAGATCTTCATGCTGCGGAGAGCGGGCATGAACATGATGTTGACTAAGCTACCATTGTTCATCTGTATCTGCTTGACGCGAAATTTGGGATTGTCGATCTCCGCGCTGATGACAAGTGGGTCCTGGTGCAGCACGAGCAGTCCATTCAAGTCCTCATCGCAGAGCTTATTGCTTTTGCCAGCTGTGCATTCTAACTCTCCCCCTAGTGCTATATGATCCAGTTGATGGTGGAAACGTGGGAGCCAGAGATGGTCTCTACTATCCCAACTATCTCCCCCCCCCCCCAATGCATCCTATTGTGTTGATGGCTGCTCTCTTCTTGGTTGTGTCGGTTGATTCCGAGTCTGATCCTAGAGGAACCTCCCAAGGACGCCTAGCTGGATGGGGGCATTCAAACGCATCCTTTAGCTTGATACACTCCTTAGTGGTGTGACATGTTCTCCTATGGAACTCACAATACCTCATTCGATCGAGCCTCTATATTGGTTGAGATATCTCGCAGCTTGTACAACACTGGATCGTCTCGGATTGTATAGAGCATGTTTGTGTGGGAGGTGTTGAGCAACGTCCACTCCTAGTAAGGTCTAGGAGGGTGGTCCCACGATGATCCTACAATTGGGTGCTCTAGTGAAAGAACATGTACAAAAGTTTGTAGATAAGTTTGATGTAACTGTTAACACTCTCTGGACTGAGAAGTTAAATGAAATCAACAAAAATGTGCTAGCTCAGATCAAGTCAGTAAAGTTTTATACCTATGACACTACAGTCTGGATGCATAATCAGATCTTTCCAGATTTTCAAGCAGATCCAAACATCATTCCTCATCATCTCAATCCTCTTGTTGAAGGTCATCCAGCTGCTCCAGCTCAGATGTCACCTCAAATGCCAACATTCTCTCCTAGGCCTGATGATGCAACACTTCCTCCAGAATCCTATTCTCAAGTTTGGGAATCTGACATCCCCATAGATTTACCTGAAGTTCAAATCCCCAAGAAAAGGAAATATGGAGAAGGTCCCTCTGCCAGCAGATCAGTTCCAGAATCAGAAAAGAGAAAAGCTCAAGAATTTGCTGAAGTTTGGAGCCCAACTTCAAAGTCCTTGATTCTAGATACTCTGAAATTTGTGATGGACTATAATGAAAGCATAGATCTCCATTACAGTTTTTGTGAATGAGAAATGTATGAAAAATCTCTCATCAAGAGAAGGATTTATGATAGAGAATATGGAAGGAATAACCCAAAGGCACCTCCAAGACCTCCAAAGTACTATCCTAAGTCATTCAGCTATCAAAGGAGGCAACAAGAAAAGTTTGACAAGCAACATCATAAACAACATCAGAGCTAGAACTGAATTTTTGATTTTTGAGATTGAGGACTGAATGCTTGTAGAAATGAAATCTAAAACAATTTTATTTATATAATCTCTAATTTTGATGATTATGTGTTTTTCTTTATTTCTTGTATTTCATCTTGTTTTTATCTTTTCATATCCAGTTCTTTCTCTTGTGATCTAATTCACCTTAGTGTAGAGGGTTCTGACTTCTATAAATAGGGGGAGATTGTTGGGTATTACATCCACAATAACCCAGATTTGCATGAAGTCACCCTTGAACTAAGATGAATTAAGTTGTATTTGATCTTCTATTTTAGTTATGTGTTTGCAGGACTCTATTGCTAAGTGTAGACCAATGTTAGTCTACAGTGGGTCATAAACACAGGACCATACAATGTAATCCCTCATTGTGTGATTCAAGGTGTTGACTCTTTTGTAGCATCTCTATTGGGATACACTTCATATTCAAGCACTTGGATCAATGGATGAAGTGTTGGTGATGATTGTATTCAAGAAGGAAAACTTTCTGGAAGTCAGAAATTCTCTAAGTCCATTACTCGAGTAATCTGTTAGTTCTCGAGTAATTAGTCTTATTACTCGAGTATAAAATTTAGTTCTCGAGTAGTATTCCTTTAGTTCTCGAGTAACTAGGTTTAGCACTCGAGTAGACTTTATCTCTACCTCTCGAGTATTCAGTTATTTTTCGTCTCAGAAGATTTCTAAGTATAGTTCTCGAGAAGTTCCTTTTCTCTCGAGAAATCCTATACCTTGTTCTCGAGAAGTTCCTTTTCTCTCGAGAAATCATTTCTTGTTCTCGAGTAACTTTCTTCCAGAATCAGAAATATTTTTTCTAAGTCTTTGTTCTTGAGAAGTATCATTCTACTTCTCGAGTAGATTTCTAGTTCTCGAGTAATTCCTTTGTACTCGAGAAATAATTCTTCTGCCTCAAATACTTTCTGTTAGACTTCTTCTCGAGTAATTCAAATTAACTTCTCGAGAACCCATCTTGTACTCGAGTAATACATTCTTCTTCTCGCGTAATTTCAGAAATTCTTTTCTCGAGTAATCTTCATTCCTCTTCTCGAGTAATAAACTTTACTTCTCGATAAATACTTCTTCACTCGAGAAATGGAGTTCAGTTTTGCAGAATTTCTGTTAAGTCTAGAATTGATGGGATTTTCAAATCACATGGTGTGATTGGTCCACGTGTACGTCATTAAGATTAATTATGACCGTTAGAGAGATCTTATATAAGGTCTTGTCAACCGACTAAACCTAACAAGAAGGATTTTCAAGCCGTCATAATTTTCTAAGTTCTCTGAATCTTTCTCTCTCTCTCTCCAAAACGAAAGTCGCCGACGCTGCCAATCTTCATCATGCAAGAGCTAGGGTTTTCGATTCAAAGGATTCAGACCAAGATTGATTTCCAGACTATGATTGTTATTCGTTCTCCATCATCGTTCCGATCGGGTGAAATCAAAAGAAGTCTTCAGATCTCTTTCTTGTCGAGATTTCTTCTTCAACAAATCTGACAAAGCCGCAATTTATAAAGAAGAAGATCCAGTCAAATCTCCCCCTATTTGTAGAAGTCAGAACCATCTACACTAAGGTGAATTAGATCACAAGAGAAAGAACTGGATATGAAAAGATAAGAACAAGATGAAATGCAAGAAATAAAGAAAAACACATAATCATCAAAATTAGAGATTATATAATTAGAATTGTTTTTGATTTCATTTTTACAAGCATTCAGTCCTCAATCTCAAAAATCAAAAATTCAATTCTAGCTCTGATGATGTTGATGATGTTGTTTGTCAAACTTTTCTTGTTACCTCCTTTGATAGTTGAATGGCTTAGGATAGTACTTTGGAGGTCTTGGAGGTACCTTTGGGTTGTTCCTTCCATATTCTCTATCATAAATCCTTCTCTTCATGAGAGATTTTTCATACATTTCTCATTCACAAAAACTGTAATGGAGATTTCTGCTTTCATTATAGTCCATCACAAGTTTCAGAGTATATCAAGAATCAAGGACTTTGAACTTGGGCTCCAAACTTCAGCAAATTCTTGAGCTTTTCTCTTTTCTGATTCTGGAACTAGAACTGATCTGCTGGCAGAGGGACCTCCTCCATATTTCTTTTTCTTGGGAATCTGAATGTCAGGTAAATCTTTGGGGATGTCAGATTCCCAAACTTGAGAATAGGATTTTGGAGGAAGGGTTGCATCATCAGGCCTAGGAGAGAATGTTGGCATTTGAGGTAGCATCTGAGCTGGAGCAGCTGGCTGACCTTCAGCAAGAGGATTGAGATGATGAGGAATGATGTTTGGATCTGTTTGAAAATCTTGAAAGATTTGGTTATGCATCCAAACAGCAGTGTCATAGGTATAAAACTTTACTGACTGGATCTGAGTTAGCACATTTTTGTTGATTTCATTTAACTTCTCAGTCCAGAGAGTGTTAGCAGTTACAGCAAACTTATCTACAAACTTTTGTACATGTTCTTTCACTGGAGTCTCCCCCTTTTTGAATTCTACACAAGGGTATCTATGGTATCATCTTTGAAAGTTCCAACTTCTTCACAAACTTTCATAACATATTCTTGGGCTTTCTTCTCAAGTTGAATTTGATTGTTGGCCAGAGTTATAGATTGGTTCATATAACACCTCCCCTGTAATGACCGTATAATATGGGTCCGGCCGGGGCCCCACAACATACAGACGTCACAGCTTTGGCATTAAAAGATGATATTAACTACCCAATCTCAAAACTCAGAACAAGACAGCGGGAAAAAACCAAACAACTCGAAGTTATCCACTACTAAAACAAGAGTATCACCACGGCCTTATGGCCTTACAACAAAAGAGTCCAAAAAAGAAAGACCACAAGGTCTAATATCAACGTGCAACTGCACTCCTATGCTACCTCGGCATGCAAGCCGGAATATACCAAAACATGAAGCATGCAATCAAAAGAAAACAAGCTAGAAAGCACAGCAAACACTTCACGAGGCTTAGGGTTTTTCAGTCGGCGCGCTTGATCGTACACCTACTGCTCTCTCGCGAGCTGGAAGACTGGAGGAGAGAACTGGGAAAGGACCTAAGGGCTCAGCACGGAGGACCCACCACACACCCGGAAGATCACTGAGCGCTTCCCCTCCTTAACCAGGTGTCGGGCTAAGGTATCTCAAGAAACGCTAGGGGGACTTTGGAGACAAATAAGCGTGCCTTCTGAGGTACCCCTTGGGTCATATTTATAGGTTTCTGAAAATGACCCGCAAATAGCCAACCTCCGCTGTTCTGAACAGCTATGTGCAGCTCACCCGGGTCTGCCAACAGCGAGACTCCATTGTTTTAACTGCCTATGGGCAGGCTAGCGGGGTCAAAATGGTAAAAATACATCACAGCTGAAGGGGCGAGTTGCCCTACGAATGCCTCTACTCGGCAAGGGCGGCGAGTGCCTGATGGAGCTGGCACTTGCTGCCCCAGCTCGGCAAGGGCGGCAAGTGCCTCATGGAGCTGGCACTTGCTGCCTCAGCTCGGCACCTTGGCGAACTCAGACCCGACCTGCTTTACTCGCCTGTCTTAGCTTCGTCGAACGACCCGGAGTTCATCAAACTGGGCTCGATGAACCCCACTGCGAGTTGGGGCTCCCTGGTCGTCTAGGCGAGCTGGGCTGGGTGTCGAGGCAAGCTGGGCTCACGATGCCGGGGCAGAGGCGTCAAGTATACTCGACTCACTCTACGCCGGGTTGAAGGCGCCGAGTGAACTCGCCGCTCTTGTTGGGGGCGTCAAGTGAACTCGACGCCCAGGACCCAGTTCGCCCAGGGCTTGGGCTGGGCTCGGCTGACCCCACTTGCCGGATACGGGGTTGTACAGTTGAGCTCACAAATTAATGGTCGATCAAACTTCACTATCTGTTGTTGTTTACAAGCCTTTGGACAGAATGTGAGGGCGACAAGCCACTCCTTGTTAACATTTGGGGGAGAGAGATATATTTGGAGGGTGACAGGTCACTGCTCACGAAGTTAAGTGTTTGTCTTTGGCCGTAGTGGAGAGCTCACGTCCTGAGGTCTGGGCGGATTTCTTCTTGCTCTCTAAGGTTGAAGTGGAGAGAGCTTGCGGATAATCGGCAATGATGATTGTTTAGCTTGCTACATGCGCAAAAGGCGACACGCACATAGTGTTAATAGTGGAGTATGTGAAGCACTTTGCACGTATGAGAACATGGCCTTCGAAGGTTCTTTAAGGTGTTTGAAGATCTTCTAAGGAGGTGAGGGAGAGCTCTGGCGCATAGGGGGAGAATTCGAAGAGGAGAAAAGGTGATAATGAAGGAGGATCTGTGGTCTTATTTATAGGCCCTATGGGTGATCACGGTAATTATGTGGTTATCCGCAGACCGTAACCACCTTATTTGATTTTACTATTTGTAGTTTGATATAATTTCGGATATTTGCATCCACCAATATCTGGTTGTTACGCTGGTGGCTACCCATACATCAGACGATAAGAACTGCGCAGAGACGACCAGACGTCGAACAGACGGCTGACGGTGGAGTGGGGGCCTACCGGAGGGAGGCCCGGCCGGCGGAGGCTCAACCAGATGGCCAGCTAAGGAGGCCGACCGGGAGCAGGCTGACCATGCGGAGCCGGCCTGGTGGGGGCTGCGTCGGGCCCGTCCTCGCGGGGGCCGCGCCGGAGCCTGCCACCCACTTTTCCCGTGGTCGGGCGCGGGCGCGAGTGGCACTGGAAGGAGCTGAGGCCGACCAGGCTGCCGGCCGCAAGCAGTTGGAGAATCGGGGGGATCACGCACGTGGTGATTGGATCGTGTGCGCAACAATTTTCTCTGTAACTCCCCAATTAAGGCTCTGTTTGGCGCGGCTGCAGCGACTAGAGAAGTAGTGGTGGAATAATCAGCTGTTTTGCAGAGTGATGACAAAATCTGTGAATCTGTTTGGAAGAGCAGCGTTTGCAGTGTTGTTTATATACATTATATAACTTAATATTTAATATAATAATAATATTAATAATATATATAACTTAATATATATAATAATAATACTTTAATATTAAAAAAAACAGTAGCGCTGCTGCGTTTTCTGAGTCGCGGAAGGGATTCCGTGACTCAGAAAACACCGGCCACCGCCCCCCCCCACCCCCTAAATTTGTTTGGCGCGGATTATTGAGAAGCTGCAGTGTGCAGCTCTCAATAATCCGCGCTAGGGGTGGGCATAAGGCCTGGCAGACCCAGGCCGGGCCCGAGCCTGCCAGGCCCGGGCCTTTACAAAAAAGCCCGGGCCCGGGCCTGGTTTTTGCCAGGCCCGGGCCGGGCTCAGGCCTCGTCCTCAGGACAAGGCCTGCCTAGGCCCTATAGGCTGGGCCGGGCCCAGGCCGGGCCTGGGTCTGGCCCGGCTAAAAATAAATAAAAAAATATTTTTAAAATAAAATTATTATTTTTTATAAATCAAAATTTTTAAAAAACAATTGCATTATTATTTCAAAAACTAAAAAAATTATTACAATTTTACCGCTCAAATTTAAAAAAAGTCATTACAAATCTAAAAATACAAAAAAATGCACTTAAGAAAAATACAATACTCGATGACTCTATTTCTCGAAACTCGAAGGTGTCGTTTAGGTTTGATCTTCCCCAGCCAAATTTAGGCTGCTTAGCTCGTCTTCAACCTCGGACGAGCTATCTTCGATCGATGCGACGTGTTGTCTCCTCTTCATAGCATCCAGGTGATCCTTATAACATATGCAAATTTCCAAAGACTCGTCGCTCAGGCGGCTCCTTCGCTCGTTCAGAATCCTGCCACTTAAAGAAAACGCGGACTCAGAAGCAACTGTACTTGCTTGGATTGTTAGTAAATCTCTGGCCATGAAGGCCATAACAGGATACGTATTAACTTTATTTTTCCACCATTCTAAAATATCAAAATTTTCTATTTCATTTGTACTAATAAAATCTTGAAATTGTGTTTTCGTATATAATTCTAATTCATTTAAAGTACTTGACGTTCTTTGTTTTTTGCGGGCAGCTAATTCTAAGATTTTATTTTTAAAATTATCTTTTGTTTTAGGTTATGTGATTTCTTCTCTAGGTCGCGATCCATATAGTTAATCGTAATAATTATAAAATTCGGTAAAATCTTTATTAAATTTTGAAACGCTTACATTATCATAATACGTATATGTTTGATGTAAATTTAAATTATTATTTATTTCTTCTATAATATTTTCTACACCATCTACACCTATTAAAGGATTTAAAGCCGCGGCGCATGAAAACATAGCAGGCATTTCTCTATAATATTTTAAAAAAATTTCTTCCATTATTTTAATTAAGGGACGCCAACTTTCATATTTTTTTATGAACACTCAATTTTTCTGCAATTAATACAAAATTTTCGATAACTAGTGGACTCGTCGGATAATAAACGCCGGATAAAATAGTTGTTGATCTATAAAAAACTTCTAGCAAATCCATGTAATTTTCAATCACATCCCAATCAGAATCTTGAAGACTAACTCCCACGAATCAAAACAAATAATACGTTTATTTAACTCCCACGGATCGAAATCGATCTAATGACACGTAATACACATATACGATAATCCTGCTTTAATATTGCTAGTCCAGACATCACTCGTTAGACTAACTCTACCGTCGAAAGTTTCAAAATAATTAATTAAATATTGTTTTGATTGTAAATAAGCTTTATAGGCATCACGCTTAAGTGTAGATCTACTTATCTGCTGATATTTTGGCTGAAGTCCTGCATGTATGTAGTATGTCTCGTCCTCATTGTCGTAGTGTCCGAACGGTAATCCACGTTTGATGACGTTCTCCATTTGCAGCTCTCGTTGATGCATTTGATTGTACGTCCAAATTTGCCCGCCTGCCGCAATTTGTGCTTGACTTGTCTCCGGGACTTGTTTAGCCATACACGATTTGATATGTCGTGCGAGCGTTGAATTTCCGCTAACGGTTAAGAGTTTGGAGCAGTGTTTGCACTTCGCCTTAAATTCTTCGCCCACACGCACTTTTTCAAAGTGCTCCCAGACTGGAGCCGTATGCTTGTGCTCCACAATTTCATGCGCGACGGATGTCGACGACACTGGCATCGAAGAGGAAGACGTCATCGAAGAGGAAGACGTCATCGAAGAGGACGAAGTGTTTGGAAATAAAAGAGAGAGAGAGAGAGTAAGTGAGAGAGAGAGAGAGTATAAGAGAGAAGTAGAGAAGGGGATGAGGATTGAGGGGGAGGGGTTATATATAGATTATATAAATTATAAATTATTAAATTTATATAATTTAAAATATTAAATATCTTATTATTATTATATTAAAAAATAATAATATATTAATATATATATTATAATTTATATAAAATTAATAAAAAGTCAGCCTTTTAAGCTAGCCTAGGCTGCCGTTTTCCTGGCACCTTGCCAGGAAATGACATTTCCTGGCAAGGTGCCAGGAATGAAGAGCCTAACGGCTCTTTCGTTAGGGGCTTCAAGCCTGGGCCCCAGGCTTTCCAAGCCTGGACCAGGCTTTCCAAGCCTGGACCAGGCTTTGCCCGGCCTTGTCCCAGGCCAGGCTAAAGCCCGGGCTTTGCCCGGCCCGGGCACCAGGCCGGGCTACTTGTTAAATTCCGGGCATGGCTGGGCCTGAAAAGCCCGGCCTGGGCCTGGACCGAGCCTGCCCGGGCCTGGGCTTTTCAGGCTTTTTCCAGGCCGGGCCCAGGCCGGGCCGGAAGGCCCGGTCTTTATGCCCACGTCTAATCCGCGCCAAACAAAGCCTAAGTGGTTGGAAATATGGGAATTCCGGTTATCCGCTTCCCGGAATTCCTATAAATTGAGCGAGGCTCCATCAGAAACTAACACTTCAAACTTTTTAAACATGGTAATTAAGTCAGACTTCAACTTAAGAAATCACTGTGATTGAATTCTAAGGCTCAGTTTGAAGTAGCGGTGGCAGTGTGAAAAAACAACGGTGTGAATAGAGTTTTTCTCTCACTGCCTCGAACAGAGCACCAACATTTTCACCTAGTCGGATAAATTTGTATTACAGCAGGTGCAGGTGCAGGAACAGACCTAATTTGTAGGCCTAACTGTCAGCCGACAATAGAAGTGTAGGTTTTATTGGGCCCACATTGCATTGCTTGACAGTGCAAGGTGGGCCCAATGCAGGCCCAATAAAGGCTAGGTGGACACCACTTTGGGCCCATGGCCCGGCTAAAGAACTTTTGAATATCATCATCTTCCCCGATTTCTGAAGTCCTTTTCTGGATTTCTCCATTCCTTTTTTGGCCGCCTTTTTCTCTGGAGAAACTTTTAAAAGTCTTCTCGAGAAGCGTAAAGTCTCTTCTCTCTCTGCGCGTCTGCGGCAGCGTGATATTTTGTTCTCCAGGCGGCGGCGAAAGGGCTTGCGCTGTAGCGGTCTAGGGACTTTTGCGGAATCGGGCTTTCGTGTGCTGATCGTCGACGCCGGTATGCAGGCGAATGGGGAGGGAGCAGCGGCTGCCTTGACGCTGACGGCGGCGGCGATCGGCGGGAGCCCGACGGTGTCGCAGGATACGAGGGGGAAGCACAGGATCTTTGCCGAGGTCAAGCATTTGGAGCAGGAAGCGCGATTCCTGGAGGTGACTTCCATTTCTTTCTCATGTGTATGTTTTTTTTGTCAATTTTCAATTAGCTCAGTTAGTTATGGTAAGCTCTTTGTTCGTGTCTGAATTATTTATGTTGCGGTGAGAAATGAAGTTTTGAAGCTCTCTAATCTGTTTCTTCTTCTATTGGCTTTCCTTTTTCCTTGAAGGGCAGCTTAAACAGTTTGATTGAGTATCCGAGGAAGAAAATCAAAGATTTAAGATGAGAGAAAAGAACAAAAAGAAAGAATTTTTATTTGTATAATCATATTTGCCCTTCATTAAATAAGTCATTTGATTCATGCAATGTTATTGGAAGGTAGTAAGATTTCATACCTCATAGGCCATAGCCTTGTATTGTTATTGGTATTTTGAAGATGGGAATGTAACTACAGCTTCGTTTCGTGCAGCTTTTTTGCTCCGTTTGTACAATCCTGTATTTGGCAAGTGGGCCCCTACGATGGTGTCTTGACCGGCGAGTTGAGTAAGCAAGTGGTTGAATCTCACCCAGCTCGCGAGTGGTAAGGTCTTGCCAGACTCACGTACAGTTTATGCCAAGGGCAAGCAGAGGGCGAGTGGGGTGTTTTGACCCACACTCTCCCGGCGTCAAGGCAGGCGGCGAGTGCGAGCCTCACCAAGAACTCGCCGCCCCCGAGCTAGTGATGAACACACTCAGTAGTTTTCTTCTAGATGAATCCCGTTTTGGCATGCTAATAGCCCCTCCGAACAGCAGAGTTTCGCTGTTGGCAGACCTGCGTATAGTAAAACCAAAAGGCGGGATTCCGCTATGTGCAGGTCAGACTTGGAAAACTATAAATAGACCCTTTATGACATCTTTGAAGGGGATCGGTTCATTGACTTCTTCCTCCTCTGGACAGCTTTGGTTGGCTTCGAGAGCCCTCCAGGGTGCCCAGCTTCAATACTGGTTTGGGAGAGGAGGCTCTCTTAGATCTTTCAGGTGTGTGGCGGGACCTCCTCGCTACAATTCAGGGTCTGTTCCTTAGTTCTCAGTCACCAGACAAGAGCTTAGGCTCAGGAGAAATAGGTGTGAGATACACCCCTTGGGTTCGTACTCTTCTTGAGACCGAGATCTTGTTTCAATATTTTTGGTGCGGTGAGCATGGACCGTAGCCTGCATAGAAAAATCCTGAGCTAAGATTCATGGCTGGAGGTGAAGGAGAAGGAGCCGACTTGGGCAACCCGCCACCACCGACAAATGGAGTCACAGTAAGGATGCTTGAAGATTTCAAGAGGGAGGTATTGCAGACTGATTCTTTCGGGAGCAGAAGGGAAGGAACTTGGAGGTGTATGTGGACGACCTCATAGTAAAGAACAAGGGCGTGGGCTCTCACCTTTAGGACCTGGAGGAGACCTTCGCCACACTGTGGAAGTTCAAGATGCGGCTAAATTTCTTGAAGTGTGTTTTTGGGGCCAGCGGAGGGAAGTTCCTGGGTCACCTCCTTACCCCGGTGGGAGTGGAGCCTAACCCTGATAAGGTGAAGGTCATAATGGAGTTGGAGTCACCGCGAAGCGCCAAGAAAGTCCAGCCCCTGACAGGGAAGCTCGTAGGGTTAAGCCAGTTCCTCTCTCGGGCAGGGGAGAAGTGTTCGCCCTTCTTCAAGTTTTTACGAGGCAGCCAAATATTTGAGTGGTCAAGAGAGTGCGAGGAGGCTTTTCAAGACTTGAAGAATCAACTCACCATGGCTTCACTTCTCTAAGGACCCAAGGAGGGAGAGAATCTAACTTTATACCTTGGGATAGGGGCAGAGGTAGTAAGCTCCGTCCTGATCCGGGAAGAGGGTAAGAAGCAACTGCCAATTTATTATGTGAGCAAGGTCTTAAAGAATGCAGAGCTTCGATATCCGATTCTAGATAAATTGGCTTTTGTCTTGGTCATCTCTACCAGGAAGCTCAGACCATACTTTCAAGCGCACTCGATCCGAGTGGTGACCGACCGCCCACTTCGCAAAATCTTCGAAGGGGTAGAGCATTCAGGAAGACTTGTCAAGTGGTCGGTGGAGCTGAGTGAATTTGATGTCTCTTTCATCCTCCGTCTATCGATAAAGGCTCAGGCGGTAGCGGATTTTTTGGCCGACTATGTGGTCGAGATGGAGGAAGAAGGGACTGCTCAGCTGGTCTCCTGGAAGTTGTTGGTAAATGGAGCTTCAGGGAGGCACTCCTTAGGAGGGGGTGGTGTAGGAAAGCCCCAAAGGAACAAGGATAGAGCAAGCAGTGGCGATACACTTTCTCGTCACTAATAACCAGGCGGAGTATGAGGCAGTGATCGCGGGACTGCGTCTGGCCACGGTACTGGGGGTGTATGATGTAGAGGTTCTCACGGACTCAATGGTGGTAGCGTCATATGTCAGGGGTAAATTTGAGACTAGAGAACTCACATTTATAAAGTATTTGGCCAAGGTGAGGGGCCTCATCGAGGGGTTCTGAACCTTCTCTATTCGGCACGTACCATGGGAAGAAAGCACCCCAGCTGATCGGTTGGCCAGGTTTGGACCTCAGGCTGGAGGGACCTTGACGGATTTGTTCCGCTCATCCATCAAAGAGGGAGAGCTGATGGAGGTAGATCAGCGCCACTCGTGGATGGACCCCGTTGTAGCTTTCTTAACAATGGACAAGTTTTCGAAGGAGATCCCTGACAAGAAGCGCTTCAGGCACAAGTCGATATACTACCTGTTGCACGAAGGAGGTTTATACTAAAAGACCCTTTTCAGGGCTCTTAGCACGGTGTGTGGCCGAAGAGGAGGTCCCTAAGATTTTGTAAGAGGTCCACTCTGGCGAGTGTGGAAGCCACTCAGGAAGCAAGACCTTGGAGTCGAGGGTGATGAGGCAAGGGTATTTCTGGCCAACCTTGAGCAAGGATGCGACGGAGTTTGCAAGAAGATGTCAAAAGTGTCAACTATTTGCTCCACTCCAACTCTTACTGACTCAGATACTTAGGAGTATCACGGTGTCTTGGCCTTTCGCAATTTGAGAGATGGACTTAGTAGGACCTTTTCCACAGATAAGTGGGCAAAGGAGGTTCTTTCTGGTCATGGTTGACTACTTCTCGAAGTGGTTGGAGGTCAAGACGCTGGCCAAAGTGACTTCCCAAGTAATTTATAGCTTCATGTGGGGAGAGATCATCTGCCGGCACGGACTTCCTCAAGCTATAGTCACTGATAATGGGTCACAGTTTGTCAGTGAGGAGTTTGTCAGCTTCTTTAGCCAGTTGGGGATAGACCTCAGATTTGCGTCAGTACACCATTCCAGGAGCAACAGGCAGGTGGAGGCGGCAAACAAGATCATCGTGAACTTAATTAAGAAGAAAGTGGAGAACTTGAAGGGAAACTTTAGAACAGCCTCCCTCGGTCCTATGGGCCCTGAGAACTACCCCCAACACAGCCACATGAGAGACCCCCTTCAAACTTTCCCACGGCTGCCAGGTTGTGCTTCCAGTGGAGTTCGAGGTCAAGCCGCCACGAGTAGTAACTACAGGAGAAGGAGATGAAGAATGAGAGTAGAGAATGAAGGCGAGCTGCGACTCTCACTAGACCTGGTGGAAGAGCTCTGAGTCCTAGCTGTCATTCGGCAAGAGGTAGTTAAGTGTTGGATGGTCAAGTACTTCGACAAGCATATCAGGATCAAACAGTTCGTGGAATGAGACCTGGTCCTGAAGAAAGTCGATGCAGTCGGGAGGTCAACGACTGTTAGGAAGCTCAATCCTAACTGGGAAGGTCCCTACATAGTCGAGTAGGTCCTAAAGTCGGGAGGGTACCGCCTCCAGAATGTTGAGGGGTGTCTATAGGTCACACTTGGAGTGGTGATGACCTGAAACGTTTCTACCCTTAGTTTGAATGACAAGATTATATTTTTTTGTGATGTATTGCTTGTAATTTATTTCTCTCTCAGTATAGATGATGTTCTCTCATGATATAGTGAAGTTGAATATTATCCATGAGCAGGCCCGTTGTCCAGACTCTTACTAGCTGGTAGGTCCATAGACTCACTCGGAGTCAGGTTAGAAAGAAAGTGATAGTTGAAATGTTAGCCCCGAGCAGACTCGTTGTCCATGCTCTCACCAGCTGGCAGGTTCGTAGACTCACTCGGAGGCAGGTTGGAAAGAAAGTGATAGTTGAAATGTTAGCCCCGAGCAAACTTGATGTTCAGGCTCTCACTAGCTGGCAGGTCCGTAGGCTCACTCGGGGACAGGTTGGAAAGAAAGTGATAGTTGAAATGTTAGCCCCGAGCAGACTCGTTGTCCATACTCTTACTAGCTAACAGGTCCGTAGGCTCACTCGGAGGCAGGTTGGAACGAAAGTGATAGTTGAAATGTTAGCCCCGAGCAGACCCGTTGTTCAGGCTCTCACTAGCTGGCAGGTCCGTATGCTCACTCAGAGGCAGGTTGGAAAGAAAGTGATAGTTGAAATATTAGCTTCGAGCAGACCCGCTGTCCAGACTCTCACTAGCTGGCAGGTTCGTAGGCTCACTCGGAGGCAGGTTGAAAAGAAAGTAATAGTTGAAATGTTAGCCTCGAGCAGACTCTCTGTCCAGACTCTCACTAGTTGGCAGTTCCGTAGGCTCACTCGGAGGCAGGTTGGAAAGAGAGTGATAGTTGAAATGTTATCCCTGAGCAGACCCGCTGTCCAGGCTCTCACTAGCTGGCAGGTTCGTAGACTCACTCGGAGACAGGTTGGAAAGAAAGGGATAGTTGAAATGGTAGCCCCGAGCAGACCCGTTGTCCAGGCTCTCACTAGCTGGCAGGACCGTAGGCTCACTCGGTGGTAGGTTGAAAAAAAAGTATGTGAAATTGATGGTCCCGAGCAGACTCGCTGACCAGGCTTTCGCTAGCTGGCAGGGCAGGAAGTCGCTCGGTGATAAGTTGTGTGTAAAGAAGGGATATAGGAAATAAGGAAAATGAAAGCAGGGGTAACGAGTGGAGCCTTGCCCAGCGCACTCGTCTGCCGAGATCTCGCCTGCCACATCGGACAGGTGTCACCTAAAGGGTCGTGGGCGAGTCGGGCCCAATAAACCTGCTCGCGCGTGCTGGATCGTACCCATACTTGAAGGACGAAACGAACGCACGAGATCTCTCAACGACCGCGAACATAAGAATAAAGTTAACTTGTCAAGGAATGAAACCAGTCCCAAAAAAACAAAATCAATGTATATTTAATAGGGGTTCTAGTACAAATTGCCTTTGCCCGCAAGCAAGGTTGTCAGGATCGCGATCCAAATCATAGGATCTTATGATCCTACGATCCAGATTTTGTAAATTGATCCTGATTTTATAAAGCAATCCTCGATCCGACCCTACTATCAAATCTGATCCTACCTCTAAACGATCTCATCTAGGTCTCGATCCTGACAACCTTGCCCGCAAGTACATGAGAGGGAGCATATGACAAAAATGAAAATAACGGGTGAGTGCTCAGAAAAAAGAGGGTGATAATAGTGATATACATATGCATATCTTAAGTCCTAGCTTTCGGGCATTGTCATCATCGTCGTCGGCGTCGCTCCCATCCTCATCGTTGTCCTCGCCATCAAAGAGCGAGCCACCCTCCTCTGCGAACGAGTCTTCCGATATGAACAACTCTGGGACCTGATCCTTGGCGGTAATCTTCTCGCAGTTAGCTTTTAGCACGCCAAGGGTCTGCATCATCGGGAGCGTGTGCTCGGCAGCCTTTCGTGCAGTGCCCCTGCCCCTCTTTTCCATCTCCCGCTCGAAGAACATTCTCGTTGGGGGGGGGGGGGCTTTTTGAGACGGCTCACCGCGCTCTGGAGGGAGAAGGGTGGCAATCAAGCGAGAGGCCTTGACCTTCAAGCCTTTATTCTCCTCCTCCAAGCATGCGATGCGTGCACGAAGCCGATCTGCTGTGGCGGCGTCCTGAGGAAGACGAATAGAGGCTGGTTAGAACGGCGAAAGGGAATGACGGTACGAGCATCCCAAGGAGTTGAGGACTTACCACCCCACCAGAACTCGCGGCCAGGAGCTTCCCGGAAGTCGCCAGCCGGAGCGTTAGATCTTTCACCTCCTCGACCACAGCCTCCCGCGCGGCTTCATCTTTGTCTAACTCCTTCTGCTTATGTGGGCGAGCTCGAGGGCTCGCAATTGAGCCCGCGAGCTCTCGCGGGCTAGAGTTTGGGAGTCGAGGTCGTGATATCTCGCCGCATCCCGCCGCCCGTAGAGCCCGTAGCAGAGGGCATAATCGTGCCCGTTAGGGGGGCTTCGATCTGACCAAGAAGGGAAGAGAGTCGAGATTGAGGCTCGGGCCGATTTCTTGTCTTAAAGGACCATAGACTTGTCAGAGTTGTCTTTGACCTTCTGACCCAACCCGAAGTTCGGGTGAGTGTCGGGCTCCCCTTCCTCTTGCTCTGGTGATTTCGACTCGGCAGGAGGGTCAGGAGCCCCACCCCTTGTCGACTTCTCTTTGGAGACTCTCTCGTCCCCTTGGCCTTGGAGGTTGTTGTTTTCTTCATTTGTTTGGGCGGGACAGCTGGGGGGACGAGTCATAGCAGGCGGGTGCCGACCTTTTCTTGTTGCTGGAAGGAGCGGATGAACCCGACATCTTGCGGTGGGCAGCCGCTGTTTTTCAGCTCACGCAAGTCCATTGAAGATTGTTCTGCATGGTTGTATTCGCAAAAGAATCACGACACAACATAACATAAAACTTAGGTTATTAACGCTCGCAGAGCGATTCGGAGTTCATTATCGCAGTGAAAAATTAGAAACATAAGAGGGGCAGGGCAGAAACAAGTCCAAAGATAAAAAATAAGAAGAAGAGCAAGAGGGGGTGGGGGCGAGTGCAGGTAGGCTCAATACTGGAGTCATTTCCACCGTCTCCGACCTCGCACCCCCGCCCTAGGTGGACGAAGAGGACTGTGGTACTCCCGAACCACGTCGAGCTCCAGTTGCACAATGCGAAGGTGTTTCTCGATTCTCCCAATATTCATCCGAGGAGAAATTGGCTCGCCCCTCGCCCCCTGCCTCATCTTCTCCGCCATCAGTAAATAATCCCTCTCCAGGTCGCTCAGCCGCTGCTCGCTGGCGGCTCTATCCGCCTGGATCTCGCTGAGCATTTGTCTGTTCTTTCGAAGAATCCCCACGAGCCACCTACTCATCTCCTCGGGGCCACCCGCGTCACAAAGAAAGTTGTCCATATCTGAAGGCGAGGGGGCGGCGAGTAAGCACCCGCTTCCGAAGATTCGGTCACCGAGACATCCTGGCTTCCTGCGAAAAAGGGGGCGAATGTTAGAGCCGGCACATCATAAAGCGGAAGCGAGAGCTACGACTAACCCTATGAGAGACCAACTTCGCCGTCAGGGAGACGACGGGATGAGCTTAGTCTCCCTTGAAAGGGATTACCGTGGGGGAGCGAGAGCGACTTTCCGAGACCTGGAGAGAAGGAGATCTGCTCCCGAATTTGTGTGACGGAAGGGATTTGAATGGCGAGGACGCCCTTAGCCTTAAGGGTAGCGGCAGAGGCGGGACCGTCTCCGGTCTCGTGAGTTGGCGACTTAGGTGACGTCGCCCCCAGTCTGATAGTCCTGAAGGGTGGGGCTAGAAAATGAAGGTGGAAAGTCAGCATGACGAAGAGGGAGGTGAGAATGTCAAAACCAAGGCAAGCAACTCACCAGGCGTTGGTCGAAGGTCGCCTGATGTGGCGCTTGGACTCACTAATTCAGTGGGAGTGGTCTCACGAGCCCCTAGATGGCTCGCGCGTATAGAAGGACGCGCGTTGATGTCCGTGGCTATGCCTTCCAAGGCGATTTCTTGAGGAAGACCCTCCTGCGAGTGCTTAAAATAATTATGGTATAACACTAAGGCTAAGCGTGAGGGTTTCATCAATAGAACATGCGGTCTTTCGGATTGCACAACCTGCTGAGATGCAGAAGCAAACAAACTGGTGGGGGTGGGGTCGTTGGTGGCTGCATTGCGCTTCATTCTCCTGGTCGCCACCTTTCGCTTGGAGGGGGAGCCCGTAGGTTTGGGCGGTAACAACGACAGCATCGCGAGAGAGGAAGACTTGTTCTTCTTCCGGGCGGCAGCGAGTCGCTCTTGAAGTTCTTTAGAAAGAGGCATCTCGGCAAGGCGGTCGACCGGATGGAACGAAGTCGGAGGGTGAGTAGGTCTTCAGCCCCCCCCCCCCCCTCAAGGGGGGAGGGGTCATATATATCAGGTTGTGGGACCCACCAAAAAGATTCTCTTGGGCGACCAGCAACCACTTACCAAATACCTGGGGTTGAACTTTTCTTTCTGAGCTTATAACAATCTCGTATAGAGTAGGAATTGTGTACAACCCCGTATTTGGCAAATGGGCCCCAGTGATGATAGTCTCAACCGGAAGGGACCATTCAGGTCAAGGCGAGTGAATAGGCGAGTGGTTGAATCTCACCTACCTCGCGAGTGTTAAGGTCTTGCATGACTCGCGTACAGTTTATGCCTAGGGCAAGCAGAGGGCAAGTGGGGGTGTTTTGACCCACACTTGCCCGGCGTCAAGGCAAGCGGTGAGTGCGAGCTTCACGAAGCACTCGCCGCCCCCGAGCAAGTGGTGAACTCACTTAGTTGTTTTCTTCTAGATGAATCCCGTTTTGGCCTGTTAATAGCCCCTCTGAATAGCAGAGTTTCGTTGTTGGCAGAACGATTTTGGCTGCGTATAGTAAAACTAAAAGGCAGGATTCCGCTATGTGCAGGTCAAGCTTGGAAAATTATAAATAGACACTTAAGGACACCTTTGGAGGGGATCTGTTTTTTGGCTTCTTCCTCCTCTGGACATCTTTGGTTGGCTTCGAGAGACCTCTAGGGTGCCCAGCTTCAACACTGGTTTAGGAGGAGAAGCTCTCTTAGATCTTCCGGGTGTGTGGCGGGACTTCCTTGCTGCAGCTCAGGGTCTGTTCTTTAGTTCTCAATCACCAGACAAGAGCCTAGGCTTGGAGAAGTACGTGTGGGCTACACCCCTTGGGTCCGGACTCTTCTTGAGACCGAGATCCAGTTTTAACACCGGTGAGTTTGGACAAAAACATCATCATCATAGAATGCATGTTTGGCAAGACAATGTTTATGACCGCCGCCAAGAAAAGAAAAGTAGTTTTGAACATAAAAGTGTATGAATTTTCTTAGGTGAGGTCAAGCGTTCACGAACGACAGTTCGTAACCACTTCGTTCACGACTGCCGCCACCGTACCAAACGGAACCTATATTTTTTAACGACTGATCAGCCCACAATATTTCTTTAAAAAATGTTTACAAATGCTACAAAAATTTAAACAATAGAGGGCATATATCAGTGGTAGTAGGGAAGGAAAACTTGTCCACAATCTTCCTTAGAAAGTTGGGCTTCATTTGGTTCGGCGTATTCACGCCTGTGGCGGGAGCAAACGCCGCTCGCAGGGCGGAAAAACAAATAGCCGGCCCGGTGTTTGCAGCATTTGCTCCCGCAGCAAGGAGAAAAAGCCTCGCCTCCCCTCCGTTTAGCCTCCCTCCCTCCTGTCCGAGACCCCCCTTTCCACCCGCCGGGAGCAAACGTCACCGCCGCGCCAAATGAAGCCTTAATCACTCTCAATATTCGTAGGGTAAAATCATGAAGTGTAATATAGATACATTTGACCTAATCGTGGCTAACATTTCATTTAAGAAATGAAGCCGACGGTTATTAGATTTGGATGCATCTTTTTAGGAAGTACCTTCTACTCTAATAGCCCGATCCATCCTCAGGCGGGAGCACACCGAAAACCCCGATAGCACCATGTCCAGATAATAGGAGAAGCCCTAACTCGCCTCAGTTATAAAGGATGGTGTGCACCTAACACCCCCCCCCCCTCCCCCCTTCAAATTCACGGGGGATCCTACACCGAGAATTTGGAGAGAAGAAACTCATGTTGAGCGCAAGTCAGAGGCTTGGTGAGCAAAGCGGCAAGCTGGCGCTCGGTGAGACCATAATGAGGAACAAGTGTACCCTGAGTGTGCTGATCACGGTGGAAGAAGGCATCAATATGCTTGGAGAGCGAGTGCTTTGTTGGATTCAAAGTAATCTGGATAGCATTGGTGTTATCACAATATAGAGTAGTAAGACCAGAAGGAGCAGCACTAAGATCAACAAGCAGACAACAAAGCCAGACAATATCCTCAGCTGTAGTGTCCATGGCACGGAATTCTACCTCTGTGCTAGAACAAGAAACTCTAGTCTGTTTCTTGGATTTCTAGGCAATGAGTGAAGGGCCCAAGAAGAGGCAGAAGCCGGTGACAAAACGACGATCAACAGGATCACTGGCCCATGTAGCATCAGAATAAGTTTGTAACTGGAGGGAGCTGTTGCGGGGGTAGAATAGCCCATGAGACATAGTAACACGAAGATATCTAAGAACACGCAGCAGGTGAGCGTAGTGAACTGTTGTGGGAGCACTTACAAACTGACTCAGCACATGGACTGCAAAGACAATGGCATGTCTAGTAATGGTGAGGTAAACCAAGCTCAGAACCAGATGACAGTATCGTGTCGGATCGGAGAGAGGAGAGCCCTCATCAGGACGCAGCTGAAGGTGGAGCTTCGTGGGAGTAGTAGCAGTGTGAGTGTCGGACAGAGCAGCACGAGCTAGTAAATCAGAGGTGTTGCCCTGCTGAGATAACTGATATCCAGTGGGAGTAGCAGAAAATTCGATGCCCAAGAAGTAACTCAGTGTATCAAGATCAATCATCTGAAACTGTTGTTGAAGGTGATGCTTGACAAACTCAACATGAGCGGGATCATCACCAGTGATAATCATATCATTCACATATAACAGGAGAAGAGTCTGACCCCGTGATGAGGAGTAGACCAATAGAGCTGGGTCATAATGACTAGGCTGAAAACCAGCTGCAAGGACTGCTGAACTAAAACACTCAAACCAGGCTCGTAGAGCCTATTTGAGACCATAAAGAGCTCGGCGGAGACGGCAGACAAGGCCAGGAGCAGTAGAGAGGCCATGGGGAGGAAGCATATACACCTCCTGCTGCAAATCATCGTGAAGAAAAGCATTCTTCACATCCAGCTGAAATAATGACCACTGACGGGTGGATGCAACGGCAATGAGGGTCCTGATAGTAGCCATGTGAGCCACAGGAGCGAAAGTCTCATCATAGTCCCGACCATGCTCCTGTTGAAAGCCACGGGCCACCAACTGGTCCTTGTATCTCTCCACTGTGCCATCCAAGTGGGTCTTCACTTTAAAGACCCACTTGCAGGTGATAGGGATTGTCCCAGAGGGTAATGGAACAAGATCCCAAGTAGAAGTGCGCTCCAAATCACTCAACTTTTCAGACATCGTGGCCTGCCACTCGAGAATCAAGGCAGCTTCCCTGTAGGTACTAGGCTCTGGAACCCCACAAGTAGTCGTTAGAAGGGTTGATAGGTCAGGGACCGGTAGATCAAGCA
Source organism: Platanthera zijinensis (assembly GCA_039513925.1). Lineage (NCBI taxonomy): Eukaryota > Viridiplantae > Streptophyta > Magnoliopsida > Asparagales > Orchidaceae > Platanthera > Platanthera zijinensis. Next base: position 49,284,962 of record CM077084.1, on the reverse strand, counting down.
GTTGAGTAGCATGGTTAAGGCGATTGGGAGGATGCGGATCACGAGTGGGGTAGCGTCGTGCTGGAGGATCATCCACATGTAACTCACTAGAAGAGACCAGATGCAGAGGGGCAGATGGCGCATCTGTAGGACAAGACCGCCAAACGTAGTGTCGAGCATAGTACTGAGAAGGAGGGGCACGAACCTGAACGGGAAAGTCAGGAGACTGTGGGGAAGACTCAGGAAGAACGGGAGCACGAACCTCGACAGGAAGGTCAAGAGACTGTGGAGATGACTCAGGAAGAAGGACAGGAGACGGTGAATCTGGTGGAGACGGAGTGTGAGGTGACTCAGAGGAGGGTGACACAGGCGATGGTATGGAGAGAAAGAGAACGTCATCAATTGTAGTGGAAATGTGAGTAGAGGGAGAAAGAGACGAAGGTGAGGATGGAACAAAGAAAGGACGGTCCTCAACAAAAATAACGTCTCAAGAGATACGAACACGACGAGCTATAGGATCATAGCATCTATAACCCTAATGTTCCGAACTATAACCAATGAAAACACAAGCGGTGGACTGAGCAGAGAGTTTTGTGCACTCGCGAGGAGGAAGAAGAGCATAACATAAACAACCAAACACACGTAGGTGGTCATAACGAGGAGGAAGAAGAACATAACATAAACAACCAAACACACTTAGGTGGTCATAACAAGGAGGACAACCAAACAGACGCTCACCGGGACTACTACTCTGTAGGAAAGAGGATGGTTGGAGGTTGATAAGATAGACATCAGTGGATATGGCCTAATACCAAAAGTGTGGAGGCACATGAGAGGCAATAAGGAGAGTACGAGCCGTCTCAATGATATAACGATGTTTCCTTTCCGTAGTGTCATTCTGAGAATGAGCACCAGGGCAAGAAAGCTGAGGTAGAGTACCCATGAGAGGCCAAAAGGTCATGAAAAGCATGTGACAAGTATCCCCCCTGAATCGGAGCGAAAAGTGCGGATAGACGTGGAGAACTGAGTACGCACCATAGAGGCAAACTCAACGTAAATGCGAAAGAAATCAGTGTGAGAACGCATCATGTAAACCCATGTATAATGAGAGAAATTTTCAGCAAAGATAACATAATAATGATGACCACCTTTTGAAGTAAAAGGGGCAGGACCCCATACATCAAAATGAACTAAAGCAAAAGGAAAAAATGAGCGAGATTCGCTGGACCGATATGGGAGCTATAGTTGTTTGCCAAGCTTACCGCCCGTACATGAATGCGAGCGATCAACATACACACGGCCTAAGATACCCTGACGAATAAGCTAGGATAGACGAGCTCTACTAAGATGGCCAAGACGGTGATGCCACTGTGGAAAGCTGACTGACGAAAGACAGATAGGAGATGCAACAGGGACGACATCAGGGAAAAGTGATAGCGACGTGGGTGAAGGAAGGCGGAGATGGTCGAGCGCATAAACCCCACTACAATGACGGCCAGTTCCAATGAGCTTCCCGGTGTGACGATCCTGCACATGACACAAAAGAGTATCAAAAGTAACAAGATAACCTCTAGAAGCAAGTTGACTAACATATATGAGGTTCATGGAGAGTTGATGGATATATGCAACATCAGGAATATGAAAGTGAACGGTATGCAGGGTACCACAACTAGTAAAAGGCAAGGTCGTGCCATTAGCAATGATGACACGTAGGTCAGAAGGAGAAGGCCGGTAGGAATGTAAAGGAGCTGCATTAAAAGTCATATGAAAAGATGCACCAGAATCAAGTAACCGGGAAGCCTTACTGATACCTGTTGAGGCAGACGCAACGGCTGAGTCGGTCTGTGAAATGGAGGCATGGCTGACAACAGATGCCGGGGTCGAGGTGGCAGTACCCTGAGAGAGCTGCTGAACAAACTTCATGGTCTGATCAGGTACGGAGATTGGATTGCTAGGAGCAACTCGATGTGGTGCGCGCTACTGGCTTAGGACACGCTATAACTTGCGACGCTCTGAACGGATGTGTCCTAAGTTGTGACAGTAGTGGCAACAGGGAACACGACGCGGAGATGAAGCCATGTAGACAAAAACAGCGAAAAAAAGGGCAGCAGGAAGGAAGAAGACAACAGGGCTCCGACAGGATTTTCACTTCCACGACGGGATCAGCGGGCATCTTCCACGGTGGGATCAGATCGGCATTGTCTGGGCCGCGACCTGCGAGTGGGAAGAAGGACGGAGGAGCGGAGCAGAAGATGTGCAGGAATGGTCGGCAGGAACGACTGTGGATCGATCGGCGGGATCGATCAGCAAGCGGATCGGCAAGAACGGCGGCGAACCGTTTGACAGGATCGAACGGCAGCGGATCGATCGGCAGGACCGGCAGAAGATGCGCAGGATTGATCGGTAGAATCGATCAGGAAGCAGTGGGATCGCGACTGGAACGGTGTCGGAAAGGGTAACCTAGCTCTGATACCATGTTAGGAAGTACCTTCTCCTCCGATAGCCCGATCCATCCTCAGGCGGGAGCACACCGAAAACCCCGATAGCACCATGTCCAGATAATAGGAGAAGCCCTAACTTGCCTCGGTTTTAAAGGATGGTGTGCACCTAACACATCTGTTTTGAACTTTCGTGGTTAGACGCATTGTAGTGTTTTGTACTCGGGTTGTCTAGGTTATATCGCGCTTGTAATCCTTTCATAAGTATCTAGTTGTGCGATATTAAGAGAAAGCATCTTATTGGTTATCATATGAAGCACTTAGAATTCAGATGTTGATATATTTTTTTCTGCCTGGTCCCTTATTGTGGACGCCTAATATAGGTTCTAATTGTTGTGGCATTGGAGGACAAGATGATGGAAATCATGGATGGGGAGTTACTACTTGGATAGCTTCAATATTGGTAACATGTTCTTCATTGTACGGGTTAAGTATGGTTTAAAGTAATATGAGGGTATTTTTCCAGTAATCGACCTGGGCTTGCCAGTGGAAAAATGTGCATGCATGTGTGGTTCATTGTTTGTACTTGTGTTCATCTTAACACGATATAAGGGAGAACGAATATATATAAACACCCAAGTGTTTCTTCACAAGGATCACAAGGAATGATGAACAAAAGATCCCCCCCCCCCCCCCCCCTCACAATTGTTTTTAGTTTTTCCCACTTAGTTTGGAGCCAAAACACAAAACACCTAAATGAACCTATAAAATTCTCATAGGAAGAAAGATAGATCCTGCAAATTGTTACCGACTCCTGCATGTATCAGTATAAGGAAAGCATCACAACCCTTTTTTATGTTCATGATGCCTTAACTGATAAGTTAATTAATTTTGAGACTCCTTTCATACCTTGAATTGTGATGATGGACTAATCGAACCCCTCCAAAAGGTTTCCTTTGTCCTACAATTTATTTTGGCATTGGCATGATGCGTTCTCGCACTGATTTCTTTCGCATTTACATAATGTGTTATGAATGAGTAGAAGCATCTGTGCCAATGAGAATCTTAAAACTCAATCCAAACTCATGTAAACCCGTGTATAACGCATCAAAGATCTTAAAACTCAATCAATCGCAAAAGATTGTGTTATGAATGAGTGGAAGCACCTGTGCCAAAGAGAATCTTTGATTAAACATTATGAACGACAAGGATACCTGATGGGAATCCATCGAATCCTGCACCTGGAGGGGTTCGCCGCAAGGCGGGACCCACGTTCATTTATTCACGCAGGAAGACTTGATCGGATCGCCGATTGGACTCCGCGGTTGCGTACGGGACGTCGCCGCAAGTCAAAACACTATATTAGTTTATATTTTTATGTTTATTATTGATGTATTTTAAGGGTCGAACCCACCGACCAATCATAGCCGTTGATGGGGAAGCCCTAACTTTTCTTTTCTTATAAATAGAAGTCTAGAGGGCTGAATTGAACTATTGCCGAATTTGGAGACTTCTATTCTCGGATTCCAGCGATCACTCTCCGATGCAGACGTCGTGGAACCCTAGATGACGACTTCTAGGTGCTCAAACTCCCCCTCCCCCCCCCAAGGTACTACTCATCCATAGTCTTCTTCTTCCCCCTCCGAAACCCTCACCCGCAGCCCCTACAGCCCCTGAGCCCCACCCCCTACCGCCGAACATAGTTCACCGAAACACTGTTCACCGAAACACTATTCACACCGCCCTTCCGCTTCTTCCCTCCCGTGGATCCACCCTCCGTTAGCCCCAATTTCTTGGATCAATTCAGATATAGGAATTTCAGCCCCGATCCATTATTTCCACCTTTCATTCTTCACCCCGCCACACGGATCCGACCCTTAATAGCGGATCCACCCTTCCTCGGCCCGAATCTACTTGTATGTGGCCGGATCTACCCATTTCACGTCCGATCTCACCATTTAACGCCGAGGACAACCACCATCATCATTTTCACGTCGCCGGTTTCACCTCCGATCGTCGATCTACACATCCGGACCCTAATTCTTCAGTGTCTCGGTTCAGCCCTCTACTTTGTGAGATTTTGTAGTATTGTACTATTTGATTCAGTATTTCATTTGGTGATTTATCATATTTTGTTGTGATTCCTGTTTGTGAAACTTTGTTTTGGTGCTCTAATAATTTGCAGGAGACATTCGCTGCGCGCTTCGCTTTGGCCTTCCGAGTGGAGGAAAGCCATTATAATATTGCCAAAATAAATATTTGTTTTTCTATTTTAATATCTGTGTGGTGCTGAATTTTTCATTGCTTATATTTATTTATCGAAACATCGAACATTGCATCGCATGTAGGTTTGGATTAGTGTGTCACCCTTGCACTCACACCTAGCGTTGTAGGTTTTGTGCACCTGTAGCCTACCCCTACATCATTTTGGTATCGGAGTCGGGTTAGGCCATTTGCATGCTCCGTAGTGGTAGGATATTTAAAGGAAACATGGTAGAGCCTCAAGTCACCAACGACCGTACGACGAGCTCGAATTCGGGTCCCGCTTTTGCTGAATTTCAACGCCTTATCCTAGACCGTTTTGACGCATTAGGTGCCCAGTTCAACGATGTGCGTCATGATCTTGTCGAGGTGAACCTTCGCTTAGACCGCTTAGAGAATGTCAGGAACACTCCGACACAGTGTGACGAGTCACTTGAGGACGACCCTGATGCACCTCCACATCAGGACCAACGTCCGAGGGATGGTCTGTCTCCAGCAAACCGCCATCGTCGTGATATTCCTCATCGAGCCCCAATCCCGCCGGTAAAGCGAAATCCTGATTTTGCGATAGATCATAGGCAAGTTCCGGCGCGAGATAGGCTTCCCCATCAGCGTGATGAGTACCGTATGCCACGTCAGCCTCAGCCTGACCCCAAAGATCGTGTGCCCCCACACGGTCTCCGTGACCATCACCACGAGGAATATTATCCCCCGGGTCAGGGAGAGTGTGGTCCCCCACCCGCTCAATACGACTATGCCCATGATGATTATCCCGAGGATTATTCCGACCCATGGAGAGGAGGCCACCACCATGACATCACTCGTCGCATCCGACTCGACGCCCCTTCGTTCGATGGTCGCCTAGATCTGAAAGCCTTCAGTGATTGGCTCTTGGACATGGACCACTACTTCGATTGGTATGATATGAGTGACGAGCGTTGTGTTCGCTTCGCAAAAATGAAGCTGATTGGAGAAGCTAAAGTATTCTAGATTAGCGTCGAGAGAGCGTTGGAGCGAGATGGGTTCTACCCCATCGCCGGATGGGATGAGATGAAGCAAAGGTTGAGCGAGAAATACCTCCCCGCCTCCTACCGAGACCAGTTATTTGAGCAATTGCAGAACTTACGACAGGGGTCACTTACTGTCGCTGAGTATATGACTCGCTTCGACGAGCTAGTTGTTAGGAGTGACGTCTCGGAGGAGCCTATCGTCACCGCCTCCCGATTCCAGGTGGGTCTTCGTTCTGAGATTCGGAGAGAGTTGATTCCACATCGTTTAAAGACGGTCGATCAGATATTCCAGCTCGTTCTCGAGCACATGCAGTACCTACGATCTTCTAGCACGAGGCAGTTCACTTCTCGGACTGAGTCTTTGAATTTTAGGAAACCCGCTCCGCCCCAGACCACCACGGCTGCACCATCACGTATCCCCGCAGATGCGAAGGGCAAAGCCATAGCCACTGAAGGCCAACGATCTAGGGGTATTGTGTGCTATCGATGTTCTGACAGGGGACACGTGGCGGCGCAATGCCCCACGCGGAGCCTGGTAGTTGAGGGCGAGGAGTAGGATTTGGAGGAAGAAGGGGAGGGTACCGAAGAAGTCAAGGCCACTGTCGAGGAAGGCTGGGAGAGTGACGCCGAGAGATCTTTAGAGGTGGGAGTTATTAGACGCCTCCTACACACCCCTCGTGTGATGAGGATTGGCGACGCACCACCATCTTTTCCACATACTTTCCTAGTGCAGGCTGCCCCTGCAAGTTGGCTATCAACAGTGGGAGTTGTGTGAACATCGTGGCCCAGAAGGGGCTTGACGGTATGCAGGTGAAGGCAGAGCCTCACTCCCACCCATATCGTGTCGTCTGGGTAGACAAGACAGCGATTCAGGTCACCCAACGTTGTTTAGTCCCGATTACTATTGCATCCTTTCAGGATAAGATTTGATGCGATGTTATTCTCATGGATGTTGCTCATGTATTGTCTGGCCGCCCCTGGCTATTTGATCGTGATGTCGCGTGCTTCGGCCGCTCGAACACGTGTGTCTTTTATGACAAGGGGCGGAAGATTACGTTGACGTCCACCCAGCGTCGAGATAAATCCAAGGGTGTGGTAGAGCCATCTGTGAGTACGAGCGCCTCGAGGCCACTGCATATTCTGCGGCGAGGTGAGTTTTGCGAGATAATATTGAGTCGGATATTATTTGCATTGTCGCCGCTACTCAGGTCACTGAGGACACCCCTGTTGACCACCCACCCGCGGTGCGTCCCCTTTTAGGCGAGTTTGCGGATATCATGCTATTGATTTAGTCCTGGGGGCTTCCCTCCCGAACCGGCCCCATTACCGTATGCACCAAGATGAGCACGCTGAGCTCAAGCTGCAGGTCGATGAGCTTCTCCGGAAACAGTTCATTCGCGTGAGTATGAGTCCATGTGCGGTCCCCGCCCTTCTTACCCCTAAGAAGGACGATTGTTGGCGTATGTGCATCGATAGCCGCGCCATTAATAAAATCACGGTCAAATATCGTTTCCCGATTCCACAACTCGATGACTTTTTGGATACTATGTCCGGTGCCCAGATCTTTTCCAAGATCGACCTCCATAGTGGGTACCATCAGATACGAGTTCGTGAGGGATACGAGTGGAAGACAACATTCAAGACCAAGGACGGTCTGTACGAATGGTTAGTCATGTCATTTGGGCTATCTAACGCCCCTAACAAGTTTATGCGAGTTATGACGCAGGTGTTGCGGCCCTACATGGGCAAGTTACGGGTAGTATACTTCGATGACATACTGGTCTATAGCCAGACTCAGGCTGCTCACCTTGATCATCTGAGACTTTTCTTTGGCACCCTCCGCCAAGAGAAATTGTATGTGAATCTGAAGAAGTGCTAGTTCCTTTCCGAGTCTGTTCACTTTCTGGGGTTTATTATATCGTCTACTGGAGTATCCGTAGATCCCGAGAAGGTCAAATCCATTCAGGACTGGCCTGTGCCCGCGAATATTCACGAGGCTCGTAGCTTTCACGGGCTTGCCACCTTCTATAGGAGGTTTGTCCAGGGGTTCAGTGCGATCATGACCCCTTCACGAGCTGCCTCAAGAAGGGAGAGTTTCGGTGGACCCCCGCAGCCACTAGAGCCTTCGAAGAAATTAAGGAGAGATTGACGACGGCTTCTGTCCTACAATTGCCGGATTTTATCCGCGCCTTTGAGGTCGCATGCGATGTGTCAGGTGTTGGCATAGGTGGCGTATTGAGTCGGGAGGGGCATCCAGTTTCTTACTTTAGTGAGAAGCTGAATGAAGCTAAGTAGAAATACTCGAATTATAATCGGGAATTTTATGTCATAGTCCAGTCTCTGCATTACTGGAGACACTTTCTCTTTCCCCGGGAGTTTGTGTTATATTTCGACCACCAGGCGCTACGCTACCTCGACTCGCAACGCAAGCTGGGATACCGACATGCGAAGTGGATCGAATATCTGCAGGACTTTCATTATGTTCTCAAGCACCGAGCTGTTGTTGAGAACAAGCCGACTGATGCGTTGAGTCGCCGCGTATCCCTGTTGCAGACGATGACTGCGAGCATAGAGGGACTGGAAAGATTGATACCGGACTATCCGATGTGCCCTGATGTTGGCGAGATTTACACTGCCCTGTCCCGAGACCCACCCGACCCTGTTGAGGGATATCAGATCTATGAGGGATGTCTGTACCGGGGATTCCGCATGTGCATTCCCCAGACATCTTATCGTGATTATCTGATTTGGGAGCTGCACGTGTGCGGGGCTGCAGGCCACTTCGAGCGAGATAAATCCATAGCCATTGTCGAGGACCGCCTCTACTGGCCCGGCCTTAAAAAGAACGTAGCTCGCATTGTTTGCCACTGCCGTATCTGCCAGACGGCAAAGGGCACTAAGCAGAACACGGGTATATACACGCCGTTACCTGTCCCGCACCGTCCTTGAGAGGACATTAGCATGGATTTTGTTCTCGGACTTCCCCGCACCTTACGGAAACACGACTCCATCTTCGTGGTGGTCGATCGATTTTCGAAGATGGCGCACTTCATTGCCTACCGCAAAATGGCAGATTGCGACTCACGTCGCATCTATATTCATGAGGGATGTCTTTTGACCGCATGGCTTGCCCAAGTCGATCGTGTCAGACAGCGATATGAGATTCATGAGTTATTTTTGGAAGACCCTGTGGCATAAGACGGGCACTATTCTTAGCCCTTAGGTTCTCCTCGGCATATCACCCACAGACGGACGGACATACTGAGATAGTGAATCGGAGTGTAGGGAATCTTTGCACTGTCTGGTAGGAGATAGGCCTGCGAGCGGTGCGGTTCAGTGCGGTTTGGGCCCAAACCGAAACCGCACCGCATGGGTGCGGTTTTTGACCAACCAAAACCGCACCGCACCGAAACCTTGCGGTGCGGTTTTGATTCGGTGCGATTTGCGGTCGATTTTTGCGGTGCGGTTTCGGTTTTGCACTGTTTTTTTAATAATCGCATTCATTCTTGGACAACCCATCGTAACCTCTTTTCAATTTCTAACAAGATTTATTAGCTTAAATTGTGTATCTCAAACAACTTGATCCAATTCGGAGCTACCGTGTTACCATTACACAATCACACAACATTATCTCCCATGAGTAATGGCCCAATAAAAATGATACATATAACCTGCATTAACACTATCGTTTGGCAATATTCCCAATATTGCCCGCGGTAAAAATGAATTGAGGTCAAGATGTTCTTTAATTTTTCATCATATAACAACTTCCATGACATAGTAGTTTCCATTTTTCAACATTTTGCTTGTGAGCCTAGAGTACTCGCTACATCACCTGAGCACCCTTCTCGGAGCTTTCTGACTTTTACTCATTACTCTCCATACATCCAGAGTATGAATGATGATAACATGTTGTCCGACTATCTGATTTTGGTGGATGATATCTTTTAGAGTTGACATAAGATTCTCTATCCATTATAAATCGTCGGATAAACCAAGATAAATCTTTATATAACATCAAAGACATAGACCAAGATAAATCTCCAGTTAAACCTCTTTATGAATCTATAGTGACACTTCTTGAAAAATCCCAAAAAATTCTTTATTAAAACTATTGATTAATCCTTAGCTAAAACTCTAGATAAATTTTGAGATAAATCCCCCAAAAATTCATACATATATCCCTAAATAAACTGTCGGTGCGGTACGGTTTTCTCGGTTTTATGGAGTTATAAACTGCACTGCACCGACTGGGGGCCGGTTTTGACACACACAAAACCAAACCGCACCGCAACCGCGCGGTGCGGTTTGAAAAGCGGTGCAGTTTGTCGGTTTAGTGCAGTTTTTTGTTTTCCTGCACAGGCCTAGTAGGAGAGCATGTAGGTAGTTGAGATTTAGATCTCCCTGTTGCAGAGTTTGCCTACAATAGCTCAGTCAATAGGTCTACCGGGTTGAGTCCATTCCATGTAGTATCAGGATATGATCTTAGGAAACCTATAGACCTCGTCTGGAGTCCTTTAGAGTCGCGCCCTAGTGAGTCTGATGAGTCATTTGCACAGCATTTGCATGAGTCGGTTCGCCGACGAATAATAACAAGCAATGAAAATTATAAAGCCCATGCAGATAAGCGAAGGCGTGAACAAATATTTACTGAAGGCGAAAAGGTAATGGTACGAATCCGCCCAGAGAGGCTCCCTTTAGGGCCTGCCAAGAAGTTAAGCGTCAGGCAAATGGGTTTGTACTCTGTTATTAGTCGTATTGGGACAAATGCCTACCGGCTCGATATCCTGGCTAGTATGAGAATTCACCTGGTGTTTAATGTTAAGGATCTGACTCCATACTACGAGCCTCGTGAGTATGTGGAACCGAGCAGTGGAGATACCCAGCCACCCCCACCCCCACTGTCATTACCGTACCACCCTCATACGTCCCCACCGTCTGATGGCCACCTCAGCTCACCCACTGTTGACATCCACCCACCTGGGAACTTGTCTTCTTTGGTTTCACCGCAGGCACCACCGATCGCACCGAGATTCACCCTTCGAGAGATGAGAGATGAGTGCGTCACAGAGATCAGATCCCACTAGTTTGTTCCCACCACGGACGGACCACGATGTCGCTACTTGGTACACTGGCAGGGCCGCCCCGACCGCGGACGACAGTTGTATACTACCTGCAGAACTTGATCGACTTGCCCCTAGACTTCGACCTCAGTACGATCATCTTCATTCATCAGAGATGAAGACTTTTCAGTCGGGGGGAGTTGATGGGAATCCATCAAATCATGCGCCTGGAGGGGTTCGCCGCAAGGCGGGACCCACGTTCATTTATTCGCGCGGGAAGACTTGATCGGATTGTCGATCGGACTCCGCGGTTGCGTTTGGGACGTCGCCGCGAGTCAAAACACTATATTAGTTTATATTTTTCTGTTTATTATTGATGTATTTTAAGGGCCGAACCTACCGGCCAATCATAGTCGTTGATGGGGAAGCCCCAGCTTTTTTTTCTTATAAATAGGAGTCTAGAGCACTGAATTGAACTATTGCAGAATTTGGAGACTTCTATTCCCGGATTCCAGCGATCACTCCCCGGTGCCGACGCCGTAGAACCCTAGGTGACGACTCCTAGGCACTCAAACTCCCCCCCCCCTCCAAGGTACTACTCATCCATAGCTTTCTTCTTCCCCCTCCGAAACCCTCATCCGCAGCCCCTACAGCCCCCAAGTCCCACCTCCCTACCGTAGAACACTGATCGCGAGTACTGTTCACTGAAACCACTGTTCACCGGAACACTGTTCACTAAACCACTATTCACGTCGTCCTCCACTTCTTCCCTCCCGTGGATCCACCCTCCGTTAGCCCTAATTTCTTGGATCAATTCAAGTCTAGGAATTTCAGCCCCGATCTGTTATTTCCACCTTTCGTTCACCCCTCCACCCGGATCCAACCCTAAATAGCGGATCCATCCTTCCCCGGCTCGGATCTACTTGTACGTGGCCGGATCTACCCATTTCACGTCCAATCTCACCATTTACCGCCGAGGACAGCCACCGCCATCATTTTCACGCCGCCGGTTCCACCTCCGATCGTTGATCTACACATCCGGACTCTAATTCTTCAGTGCCTCGGTTCAACCTCTACTTTGTGAGCTTTTGTAGTATTGTACTATTTGATTCAGCATTTTCATTTGGTGATTTATCATATTTTAATGCGATTCCTGTTTGTGGAACTTTGTTTTGGTGCCCTAATAACTTGCAGGAGGAGACATTCGCCGCCCGCTTCGCTTTGGTCCTCTGAGCGGAGGAAAGCCATTATAATATTGCCAAAATAAATATTTATTTTTCTATTTTAATATCTGTGTGGTACTGAATTTTTCTTTGCTTACATTTATTTTTCGAAACATCGAACATTGCATCGCATGTAGGTTTGGATTAGTGTGTCACCCTTGCACTCACACCTAGCGTTGTAGATTTTGTGCACCAGCCTACCCCTACATCAATATCTAATTACATGAGTGAAACATGTGTTGGTGAAGAAAAAAAGGACATGGTAATGTAACTAAAACTACTAAATTATTACATGTAATTCCTGTCATCATCCACTTTGGCCCCATGCTGACCAAGGTCATAAGCTCTAGTCTGAATTAATCCTTGAGTAGGTGTTGGCCTCGCAGTAGTTGTCTCTGCTACTTTTCCTTTGCCAATCTTACTAGGTTCCCCAACCCCCAATTATTCTGAAATTTCAATTAAGGTGACAAATAAAAGAAACATGATCATGATTAATTATTTTTTGTCTACCTGGCAATAAGTGGATCCTGGCCTCCTGGGTAGTAGCTTGTTTTTTCTGCCTAGTTGCACATATAGCAAACTCCTGATCCAGCCAATCATCCCCCCTGGTGATGACGATTGCACTTGGCAGATAACGGATAATCTTCAACCCTAGTTCTTACTTTGTTTTAATGTGTCTCAGTAACCTTCTATTTTTTCTTCCAAGGTTGTCCTTGGTGATTGTTATTTGAAGGGGCATTCTGAGGCTCGTTCCTTGAACACTCGTGTTTGAAACTGTTGTATCTCCGGACTTTTTTCTTTATCCACATCCAACTTCCGAGTAGTATCCACTTTCTTCTTGTAGCTAGTGATGTCCAATGTGAACAAGGGTTGTCTAAGAGAGTCTCGCAAATCCTCCATGAAACGGTAACACTTGTCTTCCTCAATCCCAAAAAGTGTCCCCACATAACACGACAGATGTGTAAAACCATGTTCATAAGTGGTCATTGTCTTATTGCCTTGTACCAATTTGTGATACTTGTCCCGCAGAAGACTGCGTTCCGTATGAGCTATGAACTAATTCGAGAGAGTTATTGTGAGCATGTCCCAAGAGATTTGGTCTACATTTTGACCTTTAGTATTATTAGTCAAATGCCTATCATAGATGTATCTTACCTTCCAGTAGAAGGGTTTTCGAAGGCTCGAAGCCACCTGTTGGTCTTCATAGTGCTTCATTATTGTTAACAGTTCCCTAATCTTTATTTTCTCTCCATCGGAGTTTCTTCGCTTTTAAAGGCCGGAGGGCTAAGCTCCCTAAAGTATCATAGGTAATGATCCTTCCCGATTTCAGTAGCTATGGGTGCAAGGGCAGGCATCGTTGCAAGTAGAGTGTTCCTAAATTCTGACAAGGCTTCTACTATATCTCTAGTTATCCAAATTTCAATTCCCGCAGGTGTCGGGTCCGATATCACATTAACAACCTCCATCCAAATTTCAAAGGTTTGATTTTGTTTTGACAGTTCTCCTATATCATTACTGCATGGTATCTGCAAGACGTAAAAGGATTATACGTCTACTAAACATTACAACATAGAAATTATCAATGATAATGTTTTAATTCACCTTTATATCAACACACTACAAACAAGCAACTATTCTAACATTCCAAAATTTTCAATGAATTCCTAAGACTTTGTGATTTCCTGGTGATCAAAGGATCCTAAACATGTTCTCTGATACAAATTGTAACACACTCCCTGGTTTATCAACATGTCAAAAGCTCGTCCGTCACTCATATTATGAAGTAAAATCAGAAAACAACATAATTGGTACAGTAACAAGAAAAAACAATAAATGAAATTAAAGTTCAGAACGATAAGTAAATTGGGCTAAAGTTTAAAAAGAATAACCACAGATATGAATCACAGTGCCACCTAGTGATAATTCTAAAAATAAAAAACTAATACTTTGAAGTTAAACTTTGTTTGATACAAAACTTGATCGCTTAATACTTATAACTTGAGTTCAAATGTTTTCATAGTGTTTTAAATAAAAGATAAAAAATGAACTAGGACTGCATATTATTATTCCTCAGTAGGTCAACCTCGATGAATATTCAGACTTGAGCTTCCTGGAAAGAAAACCCATAAAATGTGTCTGTCCATTGACGAGTAAGGATATCCTTTTCTACAAGCAACAGTAAAAAATATTCTCAAGGAAATATGATATATTAATATTAATATTGCATATTATTTCATGTTCCAAAAGGGAGTGTAAGAATCATATGTATGCAAAACTAAATTTGATATTGACTGTAATTGAACATGAGTGGTTGTTAGCAAGATATAGCACATTAAGCATGACATTTAATATTTAAAATGTTTCATGTTTTAAGCTTACTTAATAATCATTAATATTTAGGAATGTCAATCACAAAATTATCAGTACAAATCTCTAACAGGTACATCGATCATATCCTCATCATCAAATATAGCATTTTTTTCATCATCACCATTGGCATTCTCATCATCTCATTCACTCTCACTAGTATACTTGATAGCATTGAGGTCACTGCGTCTTATGGTGAGATCCTCGACTCCACCTAAAATAAAAGAATTTAATTAAATGAGAGCATGATACATAATGTAGTTGATAAATTTTGCATTATCAAATGAAAAACTTACATTCTTCATTTACTTCTGTAGTGGATTCTTCAATATTCATTTCAGCACTATCATAGGGCCCTATGAATCAACCATTCTAAGCACTTTGATGAATGGAAGTGTTACTTTTAAGCATACTGTAACATGAGACCAAAACGACATGTATTCAAATTTCAAATCAATTTTTTGAATTGATTTTCCCTCCTTTGAACCAGCAAGTCTACTGGACTTTCATGTTGTTATTGCTCTACCATTTGTTATCTTTAATTTATGTAGCTTAATTTTTTTTAAAAAAATATTCAAAATCAAATCAATACAATGTGTATCACATAGCGTCCAATATTGATTTTTCTCTTCTCCATCAATAGATAACCGCCGCCTTGTAGTTTGAAGCATTATTTTTTACCACTTGCACAACATTTTTTCCCCCAATTTTCTCCGCAACTTTATTTAACATTTGAAAAACTTTGTCTAATGTTTTGGAGATATCAAAAGTATCTATGAATGACAAGAACACAATGTCTTTTGAGCTATTCATCGAAAAAGTTGCATATGGATCTCATTTTCGTATCAGACCATTCGTCAGACACAATTGTGTAACCAATTTTCCTCCATTTCATCTTATACTCCTCTAGTAACTCTAGAGCTTTTTCCACTTCTTGTTTTAGGTATTTAACTTTAATGTCATTATGTTACGGATATTGGCGGCAAATGTTGCGCGGACCGATGAAGATGAACCGGGCGCGTCGAGAGCGGCTTGAACCGACGAGGACGACCCAGGCGGGGTCGGAGCAGAGGATATTTAATATTTATTACGTTCTATGTTTGGTTGTCGTATTTTAAGTATTTATTTCGTTTTTCTTAATTTCTGTTTTTTCCTAATTTTGATTTTCCTTTTGTATTCGCCCCTTGCCTCTATAAGAGGGCGCGTGAACATTGTATTGGTATGTCAGATGAATGTATGTTTTCTTTCCTCTTCTAAATCTCGAACCCTAACTCCTCTCCCTATCTCCCTCCATATCTCCCTCTCTCTCTCTCCCTCTTTCGGACTCAATATCGCCGCCCACCTCCCTCGTCCACCGGATATCCATCACATTATAAGAAGGTGGTTTCATTCCAAGGTCATGTTGGCCGATTGCTTCGATCATGCTTATGAACTCTGGGTTTTTCACACTATTGAATGCAATTGCACTTATATAGAAGAAACAAGCAATTTTTTGACATGTCTTTTCACGTGTATCTTTCTTGAATATATGATTAATTGTAAATTGACTAGTTTTTCCAACAAAAACATCTATTGGTTCCTTTCTCTTTTGTTTTTTTACTTAACCCAATTCAACTTCATAATCAACTGTGGATTCTTCAATATTTCTTTTCTTTTTTAGAGCCTCCTCTTCATGAGCTTGAAGAATACTCAAAAATTGATTTCTCATATTTTTGGGTACTTCCGTGCATGCTTTCATATTAAATTTTGTCTCTGTTAAGTGATGTTTCAAGCTATATATTCCAGCAGATCTAATGACTAGACAATATTTGCAATGCACTTTTTAGTCTTATTGTCAATTTCAATCTCATACTCCCAATCCAGATCACTTCTTAAACCAGAAGTATTCTTTCAGGACTTTTAGCTAATGTGATATGTACCTGTACCTAAAGCAGACATCTAGAAGTTACATAAATTGAACAAAAATTGAAACTAAAAGAAATTGTGCTACGAACCTATGACAAAAAATTGAAACTAAAACAAAATGTGTTACCTTACCCTAGGATGGCTGGATGGCTAAATTAAAATAATCTGAAAGCCTGAAAAATCAAATAGTTGGGAGTCCAACAATTAATCTGAAAACCTAAAAGATCAAATAGTTGTGATTCCAACAATTAAAGATGGTCAAATCTTAAAACAATATGTATTGTTATTCCAAAAATTAAAGATGTACAAAATCGTAAAACAATATACAACATTCATGTTAGATATGTTGTATATTATGAGTAGTAGTGTTAGCTTAGAGTCATCTCGGGTGTTAGGATCACCCTCCGTTATTCATGTATATGTATTACTTTGTTCAATTATGAATATAGAAATCTATTCTTCATGTATCATGGTATCAAAGCTCTAGGTTTCGATCTCCTCTGGCTCCCGCACCCTCGCGCTGCCGCTCCTCTCCTTCTCGCTCGTCAATCGCAACCCGGGCTAGACGATCCGCTTCCCGTCGCTGGCACCGATCCGCTTCCCGGCGTTGGTTTCTCCTCGATCGCCGTTGGTTTCTCCGGACGATCTCGTAAAGCTGCGATCTCTCCGCTCCATCGCTGCTTCAATATCTGGTTTTCTCTTGCCGATCTCTACGATCACGTTGGTTTCTCCCAACGTCGTCTCTGATCTCTACGATCCCGTTGGTTTCTCCCGATCCCGCTGGTTTCTCTCAAACTTCCTCATCCAATCGTTGTTTTCTTCGCAATACCGCCGACTCCCGTTTTCGCTGCCTCATGCGAGCGCAATCCCTCGACGACGCCAGCTCCTCCGTTGTTTTTGTTGTCAACCTCGACTCTTCTCTTCCAGCGAATCGGTGGCCGACGAGCTATCAGAAAGGGCATCGTCAGTGATCCTTTTTCCGTCGTTTCTAAAGGCAAACTCCTCTTCTGTGTTTCTGGATTCAGTAGGCATATTTCCATTAATCCGCCTACTTTGCCGACCTCTTCTGCCTCTGTTCAGAGGAGAAGAGGCCGATCCAGTCCAGAGGCTGATCCAAACGCATCCTGATCGCGATCAGTCCTCCTTCAGTCCCGATGGCCTCGTCTTACTCACTACAGCTCACTGTTTCTCGTTGCAGTGCGCCAGTGCTGCCTAGTTCTTATCCTTTTGTGCCCTCTACTACTTTGTCTGGTGTTCCTCATCGCCAGCCGGTCCGCTGTCACTATTGTCAGTGCCTAGGACACGTTCAATCTGAGTCTCGCAAGCTTCAGAGGGCTCAGCAGTCTGGTCAGCAGCGTGCTTCTAGTGTTCCGTCCGCTCATTTTTCGGCTCCAGCGCAGTCTCTCTCTATCTCTGAGCTTGCACAGCTGATTGTCCAGCAGTTTTCACTGACCCGCTCTTCTGCCTCTGTCTCTCAGCCGATTGCCTACGCCCCTGCAGGTATCTCCACCTTCGACTGGTTGCTTGACTCTGGAGCCTCTTTTCACATGATGCTACACACCTTTTGTCATGTCGGTTCATCACTCCTGCCCTTAGTGTCATGGTAGAAGATGGCACCATTCACCCCATCACCAGTTGTGGCCTCCTTCATACCACTCATTTTCATATTCCCGATGTTACCTACATACCTAAGTTATTCATATTTGTTGAAACCAAAACTCGGCTTCTTGTAGAGTTCGGACCCAAAAGGGGTAACTTCGCACCTACTTCTCCTGAAGAAGTGCACAAGACCAAAGACTTAGGACTAGGAACAAATCCTGGGCTACAGCGCGAAGGTCCCACCACACACCCGGAAGATCTTAGAGCGCTTCCCCTCCCTAGCCAATGCTGAGTTGGGGTACCTTGGAGTGCACTTGAAAGTCAACCAGAAAACCAAAGAAGGAAGAAGTTGAAAAGAGATTCGATCCCTCCAAAGGTACCCTTATGGATCTATTTATAGAATTTCAAGTCTGATCTGCAAATAGCGTAACTCTTTTGTTCGGATCTACTATATGCATCCCAATCGGGTCTGCCAACAACGTAACTCCGTTGTTTGGAAAGGCTATTAGTTGGCTAAAACATAACATTTCACAAAGGAGTGGCGAATGCCTAGACGAGATGGCGAGCATCCGGCTACTCCTGGCTGAGGGCGAGTGCCCGATGAAACTGACACTCACCTACTACTTACTTGCTTCCTAAGGTGAGTGCAGGCCGATTGTCACACTCGTCAGGCTGCACGCCATCCACAGGCTCTGGGCAAATGCAGGCCTGTTGACCTCATTCGCCCGGCCACGCGCAAATCTGCGGTCTTGGGCGAGTGCGGGCCCGATTGCCCCACTCGCATGCTCGGCTTTCCGGGGTCATAGGACCCTTTATCCCCTGGGATTCTCTGAGGGACCCACTCGGCGAACACGGGGTTGTACACAATCCTCGCTTTTTGCGAGATTGGCACAAGCTCGGAAAGAAACATCTAATCCCAGGTGTTCGATGAGTGCTTGTTGACCTGGCGGGAATCTTTTGGTGGGTCCCCCCACTCTGCTATATATATATACCTAGTCACAGCTAGGTGATGTTTGCACTTCCCACCCTCCTCAGCTTTCTCTCTCGTCTCTAGTGCATAATGCCGCTCTCGAAAGATGTTTAGGACCGACTTGCTGCCATGAGAGAGGAAGCTAAATCCTAAGTCGTTGGGTTTGCTCCCCGGCTTTCTCGGAAAACTTCGTGTTCATGCCCAAAGCTAAAAAAGGCCAAGATGGTCAGGCGCGACCTGACGGTGGGTGGGTCCATCCCGCTGACGCCATCACTACTCCCTGGGACTGCACAGGTATTCATTTTCGTTCCTCCACTTGCCACCTTTTAGAGGAAAGATAACCGACACCACGACGGCTATTCGCAGGAAAATCCTTCGAAGGAGCAAGACATTGGGGAAGGGACAGCGAATGCCGGCCTGCACTCGCACGAAGTCGGGGGCGATCAGCCGGCCCCGGAGACCAATACCCAAATTACCCCAGATGATCTCCCGCATACCCCGGGTATGTCACCCTTTGCGACCCTCCTTTCTTATCCCTTATCTCTTCCTTATTTATACTTCTCGCAGCTCCCACCTTTGGGACTATGGGCATGGACGCTTTACCGCTTAAGTCTCCAGCCCGCTCGATCCTTCTTGATCTTGCCTCGGGCTTACACCTCCCGGCGGAAAGGGGTTTTTGTCTTCTCGCCTCCTGCTAACAATTCTGTCGCCAAACAGGCGCTTCTCCGCCCAGGACCCCGGAAGGCGCACATTACCTTCGACACACCCTTCGAGGGGAGGCCCGGTACCTCTCGCCGGAACCCGGGCAGAGGCGTTGATACTTTGTCGGGTAAATAAGCACATTCTCCTCGCTCTTACTAGAATTCGATCATGGCTGAACCTATCCACTGCAGGCTATAGCGAGATCTCGTCGACTAATGTTGACATCGATGAGGAGTTCTCGCCGCCTCCCTCTCCTGACATGATTGCAGTTTTCTTGAGTGACCCGAAGGACGTTGTAGTACTGAAGAGGCGAATGACTGAGCTGTTCCGGAAACACACCCTCATGCTACGCGAGATCTACAATCTGGTTCAGGAGAACCAAGACTCCGTAGAGGAATGACTGCTCAGCCTGGAAACAACTATTCGCAGTTGATGGACGAGTTAGGGGGAGAAGCTGGCAGTAGGATGGATTACCCTGGGATCCACATCGCGCGAGCCGAAGATCATTTGTGTTTGGCGCAATAGGAGCTACAAGCCATTTGCGCGCATCAATATTCGCACAAGCCACCTAGTACGGGGAGGAGAGGCAGGGGACAACGGTAACGGCCCCCATGATGGGCCTACCGGCTCTCGCCCCCATGTCCTTTATTTTGTTCTGAAAGTCGGCTGCATTCCCCCAGGGCCCCATGATGGGCCTACCGGCTCCCTACTCTAGGTGGTATACAACCAGGAAGGCTGAACTCTATCCGCTCCTCCCGCATGTAGCAGGCGAATGCTACTAGCAGGGCGATAGAGTTAGGATTGAGCTGAGCGGGAACAACTCCAAAATACCGCAGGGCCTGGCGCACCTTTGGCCACATGGGGAGGCGGATCCCCACCTCGACGTGTTCTGCGGGTATCGCATGCTCGTTTGGCGAGAAGTGATATAGTGATTCTTCCTTCCAACTCGTGTAGCATCCTCGCCCGATAGACGAGAGCCCGTAGGCCCATCATGGGGGTCGTTACCGTTGTTGAAACTGAAACTCGGCTTCTTGTGGAGTTTGGATCCGAAAGGGGTAACCTCGCACTTATTTCTCCTGAAGAAGTTCATAAGACCAAAGACTTAGGACTAAGAACAGATCCTGGGCTACAGCGCGGAGGTCTCACTACACAGCCGGAAGATCTTAGACCGCTTCCCCTCTCTAGCCAATGCTGAGCTGGGGCACCTTGGAGGGCACTTGAAAGTCAACCAAAAAACCAAAGAAAAAAGAAGCTGAAAAGGGATTCGATCTCTCCAAAGGTACTCTTATAAATCTATTTATAGAATTTCAAGTCTGGTCTGCAAACAGCGTAACTCCGTTGTTCGGATCTACTATACGCAGCCCAATCGGGTCTGCCAACAACGTACCTATGTTTGGAAAGGCTATTAGTAGGCTAAAACATAACATTCCACGAAGGAGTGGCGAATGCTTAAACGAGATGGCGAGCATCCGCCTACTCCTGGTTGAGGGCGAGTGCCCGATGAAACTGGCACTCGCCTACTACTTACTCGCTGCCTAGGGCGATTGCGGGCCGATTGTCACACTCGCCAGGCTGCGCGCTATCCACAGGCCCTGGGAGAATGCAAGCTTGTTGACCTCATTCGCCCGGCCACACGCAAGCCTGCGGTCTTGGGCGAGTGCGGGCCCGATTGCCCCACTCGCCTTCTTGGCTTTCCTGGGTCATAGGGCCCTTTTGCCCCTGGATTCTTTGAGGGACCCACTCGACGAACACGGGGTTGTACATTTTTCATGTGTTGAACCAGTTTGTTAGTGCGCCCACCTCCGTGCATTATGGTCATTTGTTGCAGCTCTTGTGCTATCTTTGGACAACGACCTCTCGTGGTCCCTTCTTCTCCAGCAGTAGTTCTCTACGACTACGTGCTTACTCCGACTCCACCTGGGCTAGTGATCATGTTGGCCGTCGTTTTGTCACTAGTTTCTGTCTGTTCTTGGGTTCTTCACTTAATGAAAGTCCAAGAAACAGATTGGCTATGTTGTTAAAGGCGCGCCTCAGACGCGCTTAAGGATTCAGACTCAGAGGTTTGCGCATTCGTGCGTCTTTTTTGCGCCTTTGGATATTAAAGGAACACCTGGATGTGATTTTTATTGTAAACCTTTTTTTCAAAAAAATAATAATGCAAGAACTGAATAATTTTTATATGATTTAATGTTTTTGAAACATAATCGATAGTTGAGACTTAGACATGATGCAAGTGACCTATTTATTTTATTTTTTAAGAGATATAAATGATAGTAATGAATGATTAATGAGTAGAATATATGAAGAATCTGTTCAAAAAGATGAACTGATGTTTGATGTTGATTATTTAAAATGAATGTGGTTGCGTCTTGCCTTCTTCTGGCGCGCGTCTGCGCCTTGAGCCTTGCGCCTAGGCTCTAAGACCTATTTGCGCCTTGGTGCGCTTTGCGCCTTTAATAACAGCAGACTGGTGTTTCTCGTTCCAGTACTGAGGCTGAACTTCGAGTCATGGCTACCACCGCTGAGGATATTATTTTGCTCTAATGGCTTCTTGAGGATCTTGGTGTCTCTTATCCAGATCTCACTCCTCTCTACTGTGATAACACCGGTGTCATTTAGATTACTCTAAACCCGGTGAAGCATTCTCTCTCCAAGCATATCGGGGTGGATGCTTTCTTCCTGCGTGAGCACTATGGTCGGGGCACTCTTGCCCCTTCCTTTATTCCTTCCGAGCAGCAGATTGCATATTTGATGACAAGTCGCAGACGATGACCCAACATGCCTATCTACTGTCCAAACTCTCGGTGTATGATCCCCCGTGAGGGGGGGGGGGGGGGGTAGATATGTTGTATATTATGAGTAGTAATGTGAGCTTAGAGTTACCTCGGGTGTTGGGATCACTCTCCGTTATTCATGTATATGTATTACTCTGTTCAATTGTGAACATAGAAATCTATTCTTCTATCAATTCATGCCTTGCATAGTTGCATTTTACTGTCACTTAGAAACATTCTCTATGTCTATACTCTAGTATTTATATACCTAAACAGATAGAACAAGTTTTATTTTAAACAGAGGCCCGGATACCTAAACAAAATCTGCATTTAGAAACATTCTCTAGTCGATGTACTGTACAACATTCATACCTAAACAGAGAGAAGTCTCATTTTAATCTTTTATGTGCTTATTATGTTTACCTGAAACTCTGGAATCTGGAGAAGTCGGCAAGGAGCAAAGAAGAAGTCGATCACTTGGTCGGAGGCTCAGAGACGCAAACACGCAATCGGCAATCGACAGAGAGACAGAAATGGGATCGGCGAGGCTCGGACCAAGGCAGAAACAGAGACGGCAAGGGCACACGCAGAGGAGAATCCTAGGTGCGATGGGAGCTCGGCAAAACGAGATCGACAGCCAACAGAGAAGCAGTCGGGACTCGGGACGCAGTCGGCGGAGACGAGGGTGCGGAATGCACGGTGTGTGTGTGTGTGTGTGTGTGAGAGAGAGAGAAGGAAGAGGGGAT
Organism: Platanthera zijinensis; assembly: GCA_039513925.1. Taxonomy (NCBI): domain Eukaryota; kingdom Viridiplantae; phylum Streptophyta; class Magnoliopsida; order Asparagales; family Orchidaceae; genus Platanthera; species Platanthera zijinensis. Next base: position 49,261,924 of record CM077084.1, on the reverse strand, counting down.
TAGGGTTCGAGATTAGAGAAAGAAAAAGACATACATTCATCCAAGATAAGAATTACATGGTCTGTTTACCCTCTTATAGTGGCGAGGAGCGAATACAAAAAGAAAATACGCATAATAGGAAATATAGAAAATACTAAAAACAACTCAAGCAAATAAAGCAACATATTTAATTTGCGACATATTTAATATTTAAATATCCCCCGCGCCGTCCCCGCCTGGGTCGTCCCCGCCTGGGTCGTCCTCGTCGGTCCAAGCCGCTTCCGACGCGCCCAGTTCGTCTTCATCGGTTCGCGTCGCGTCCGCCACGCATATCTGTAACAATGTCGCCATCTGGGAAATATGCCTTGTCCCCAAGGCAGTCGCCAGAGTGGCCACGGCCAAAATGATCCTGGGGCAACCGGTTGGCATCAAACTCCGGACAGGAAGACCTAGCGACACGGACCATTTGCGAGCCAGAATCCCCCTGAAAGTGGTAGCAGCGACCAAGTAGCTTGGTTGGGTGGTTCGGCGCCAGCTGCCGTCTTTCTTCCGGACCAACGAAAGTTGGGCTGGTGGCAGTCCCGTCGAAGGCTGGATGGCATCGGTGTTCGCGGTCGAAAGCTCCTGGTGGTTCGTCAAGAAAGGAAGAGGCACAACAGATGTTCTCGTGAGGTCCCACAGCTTCGTGGAGAGGCCGATGTTCGTGGTCCGCTGGATCGTGCAGAGGGAGCTCGGAGAGCGTAGGTGGCGGAGTTGCCGTCGAGGCGACATGGCTGGCCCTTCTGCAGGAACTGCATGGACATAGTCTGTCAATTAACGCACACATCGCCGAGGGTAGCGAGCCAAGCCACTCCAAGAATGGCGTCGAGACCGCCTAAGCCAAATATGTAGAAGTCTGCGGTCACGGAACAGGTCCCCACCGAGAGGGAGACGGCGGTGCAACGGCCCAGAGACGGACGGTGGCGCTCATCGCCCAAACGGACCGCAACATCCGGGGAGGGAATTGAGGGCGCAGACGGAACTGTTGCACCAGGTGCTCTGAGATAAGGTTGTGGCTTGAGTCGCTGTCCACCATGATGATGATCGGGCGATCCCGTAGTGTGCCCGAGAGTTGCATGGTTTGTTGGCTAGGCATCCCGCCCGACGAGTTGCAAGATAACTCCACCCGGTGGAACAAAGCTGTGGTGGAATCGAGAGGTGTGTCCTCCGGTGAGAGCTCCAGAGCCTCAAAGTCGGTCAAGGTAACCTCAGGGTCGACGTCGCCGATGATGGCACGGAACTCCTTGACCGCGCAAACGTGGGTAGGAGAATAGGGCTGACGGCTGCGGAAACACAACCCTTTTCTACAGAGGTCGTCCAATTCGCGGTTGGAGAGTCGATGAGTAGGGGCCGGTCGGCCTGGCTGAGCGGTTGGAGGAGGCCGAGGGGCTGGTGTCTCTGGAGTAGCGGTCTGCCATGGTTGGCCTCCCGGTGGAGGTCCACCTGGTGGTGGTGGTCGAGGAGACAAATCCGCCTTCACGAGGCGGACCATGTCGAGGGCCTCTGAAACCGTCCAGGGATGGTGAGTGCGGAGTTGGGATCGGATGTGGGGCAAAAGGCCCTGCATGAAGAAACCGAGATAATGATCCGGCGGTAAGCCCGGAACATGGGTGACGAGGGCCACAAACTCATCGATGTATTCATCCAACACACCGACTTGACGTACCCCATACAGTCATTCGATGGCGGAGTCGGAGTAACGGCTGTCGTAACGACTGATCATCTCTTGCTTGATCTCTGGCCAGGAGATGGTTGGATTGGACTATCGTAGTCATCGAACCCAATGTAAAGCGGAGTCGTCGAGTCCCACGATGACGGTGGAGACCTTGTCTTGTTCAGGAATGTGGTGGAGGTCAAAGTACTGTTCCGCCTTTGCGATTCACCCAATCGGGTCCACACCGGCGAAGGTGGGGAGGTCCAAGGCAAGGGCTGGACGACCAAAGGAAAACGGGGGTGTTGTCTCCCCGTTGTGTGGGAGAGGTGGCGCCCCGAGGATGGACGCGTCATTGGCCGGGCATGCGGATCCGCTGGCGGACGAAGCAGCGGAAGGTTGTAACGCATCAAGCTTTGCGTGGATGGCGAGCAAGGAGGCCTGCAATGAGGCCACGATGGACTCCTGGGTGCTGGCGCGGCGTAGGTGGGCCTCGTTGGCGTCCTCCGATGGCGCCTCGGCGGTGGAACGAGTGTTTGGCGTCGTGGCAACGGCGGAAGGTCTGCAGCAGCTGGAGGCCTGCGGCGGTGGGGAAATGCCGCGGTGCGGCGCTGGAGTGCGGTGCTGCGGTGCGGCTGGCTGGAGTGAGGAATGGCGACGGGAGGACGGTGTTGGGCGCGGGACTGAGCGGCGAAGCGGCGCCGGGAAAAACGTTGTGCGGCGCTGGACGGCGGTCGGGAGCAGGCGTCTAGTGGCGGATGTGTACTTGGATCGCGCCATCGCGGAACTGAACTGGATCGCGGGTGCGGAAATCGGCCAAGGTCGCCGAACTGCGTGAGCCTGAGGCGTCGTGGTCCGGGCGGGATCGTGGATGCGGAAGTCGGGCGAAATCGCGGAGTTTACGGCGGGCGCGTTGTGGTCCATGCGGGATCGCGAAAGTGGAAACCGGACGGAACCGCGGAAACGACAGTAGAAGGCCGCCGTCCCGGCGGCTCGGACCAAATTGTTGCGATGTCGGGGGAGGGTAGGCTGTGGTGGGAAAAACGGTGTGTGTGTGAGAGAGAGAGAGAGAGGGAGAGAGAGAGAAGGAAGAGGGGATTAGAGTTAGAGATTAGAGGAAGGGAAAGATATACATTCATCCAAGATAAGAATTACATGGTCTGATTGCCCTTTTATAGTGACGAGGAGCGAATACAAAATGAAATATGCAAAATAAGAAATACAGAAAATATTAAAAACGCCTCAAGAAAATAAAGCAACATATTTAATGGTTAAATATCCCCCGCGCCGACCCCGCCTGGGTCGTCCTCGTCGGTTCAAGTCGCTCCCGACACGCCCAGTTCATCTTCATCGTTTCGCGCCGCGTCCGTCCCGCATATCTGTATCATAAAGCCTATATTTTCGACCGTCGTTCTGTAACACGAAGCCAAATAGCACTGGCCAGCATTGGCGTTTCCGTGCTACTGAAATTGCATCAAAACGGTGTGCCAAACGCCGCATAAATGTCAGTTTACTTCAGTTATAATTGGTTTAATTTGTACGGTTTAGAAACCTTGTCTATTTATGCCCCTAATGGTCAATTAACAAGTGCAAGCAATGAATTAGTTCTAGATTAAGGCTCTGTTTGACACGGCGGTGGCGGTCGTGAATGCGGTGGTTATGAACCGTTCCTCTTGAACTCCCGACCTCACATAGAGAACTTCATCTACTTTTATGTTCAAAACTACTCCTCTTGAACTCCCGACCTCACAGAGAACTTCATCTACTTTTATGTTCAAAATTAGTTTTCTTTTCTTGGTGGTGGTCGTAACCGTTGTCATGTCAAACATATATTCTATGACGGTGGCATTTTTCATTTTTCTCCAAAGTCACTGGAGCCAAAAGAACCCTAAGTGCTCTCCCTCCATCCTCTTTTTTAAGGTCCCCTACACAATTCCTAGGGGACATATGGCTCATCATATAGGTCCCATTCCTTCTCCCATTTGGATTCTCCTCTTCATCTCTATTGATTTCCTCATTCTACTCTATCGCCCCCTCTAGACTTCCTTGGTCAAGACTTCAATTCTACACGTTTGGTTCTCACCGAGGATAATCACCTTGTTGCTAGATCCTTATTTAAGGTTCCTAACAATTTGATAAGACAACCATCACTGAAATTCTATGTATTAATTGGGTGAAATGATTAAAATAATGAAGAAGATTGGTTGATAAAACCGCAACAGGTGCCCAGAATCACATCGCCTTTGTTGCACAGTCTGCACGCATTGATGCGATTTCTTTTCCCCCAGAAATCGTGAATGGTGGGTGTCATGGACAAGCAGGAAATAGTAATGTCGTCCGTCAAGCCCGAGATTGCGTTCGGTCCCTTTCAAGGAAATAGTAATGTACTATTTATTATGAATAGAGTGAGATATATTATTTTCATCTTAGGAAGCAATTTTATTATGTTTATTTTATTTCATTTATTTTAGTTTTGGATTGAAGGGGAGCCTTGGCGCACCGGTTGAGGTGTTGTCGTGTGACCTTGAGGTTATGGGTTCGAGTCTTGGAAGCAGACTCTTGCAAAAATGATGCAGGATAAGGTTTGCTTACATTTCACCCTGGAAGCAGTCTCTTGAAAAAATGCAGGGCAAGGCTGCCCTTTTTATTTATTTTAGTTTTTGAATCCCATGTCATTGGTTCTCACCTAAGATTCAGAAGAAATGGGAATAAATCAAGTTCCTTTTTCATCCTCCATTGATCATCGCCCTATGACTACATCCTTATCTAGGGTTCATAACAATAAATTCATGTAATCCTTCTAATAGAGTTTGGACTCCCCCAGAGCTTTTTACAATTGTCTGCCTTCATGGATATAAACTTCAAATTTCCTCTGGTGACTTCTATAAACAGTTGAAAATCTCATGAAAAATGAAGTCTTGCATTCTACTAACTTTTTATTACCCAAACCTACCTTCGGAGTTAGCATAATTACAGATTGCATTCCTCTCTTGAAATTACGAAAACCTCCCATGTAAGTTTACATTTCATAGCATGCATGCATAAAAATATCCCTCAGGCGCTATCCTTCAAGGGATATTTTTGTGCATGCATATTCTGAAATATAAACTTACATGGGAGGTTTTTGTAATTTCAAAAAAACAGAGTGGTGCAATCTGTAAGTTTGCCAATTTTTCGTGGAGGACCGGCAAATGATCCTAAAACTAATTCATTCGTGAAATTCTCACCATGAATAGGAGGAGCTGGACAAGCTCAACAGAATCGAAAATGTTTCAGCATCACTACAACTGTAAGTATTAAACTCCGACGCTCCAATCTTTACCGGAGATCCGTCGTAAAACCATAAGCAAGGGGAACTAACTAAAAGTTATTTCGCTCTTTTGCTAGATTGCTGCACAGGATAGAAAACAGCCCAGATCCTCTTCTACCGATGTAAAATAGACTATTCTTTTATATTTCGATCTTTTGTGTATATCTCCGTTCTCTTTTTACATCTCTTTCTCTTGCAGAACCAGCGGACCTACGAATACGTTGTGGGATCGGTGGTTCGAACGGCTTCAGGACTCGCATGGCTGTAAGTGCTGGCTCCTCTGACCTTGATTTATGAGGATTCTGTGGGAATGGCAAGTAATTTCTGCTTAAGATTAGTTGCTAGGTTGATATGTTAAATGTAAAATTTCTTTTTTTATTATTGGAAGGAATGGATGGGTTGGTTTCCCATTTTAGAATCATTATGTGAATTAAATACATGTGCTTGGGCTGTGTTTTTATATATTACTGTGTACACAATGTTTAGTTAGGCTGAAGCAAATTTGCAGGTGTATATTTTTGGCTTATGTTTTAGTATGTATTTGAGTAGTTTTTCAAAGTTTTTTTTAGTCCCACTTTATCCAGCATAGTAAACTTTTAGTCCCACTTTATCCCACATACCACAGAACGAAAGGGATAGGGGGTGTCACCTGGTGATATAAGTGGAGCAAAATTCGGCATTACTGATTCGAATATCATTTAACTGTGTACATGTGTGCACACATTGAGCCTTAAATCCTAACCCTTAGATTCTAAATCATTAATTCTAGACCCTAAAGTCTAAAATCTTCAATAGTAAGCTCTAAATCATAAATCTTAAACCCGAAACTCTAAATCTTAAATCCTAAAATCTTGAATCCTAAACCCTGCATATGCATTTTTTGTTCGTAAATCTAACGACATGTGAATGAACCATTATCTTACTAACTATTATTTGTGTATATTCTACATCCTTGTTGATTGCATCAAATGCCCTCTTATTCTTACATTTTATTATCATTTGAATGATCATGAATTCATCTGAGTTGCCATGGGGGGGATGATGGTGGCAAGAATCTGCGCCAGACTAAATTTCTTCCTCAAATTTAGGGGAAAAATTTAGGTGGGTTACTCTCACCTAAAAATAGGTGTTCAATTAAATATTAATCGTTGATCTGATATTTTACGGCCCATATGATATTAAATACTGATCGTTGATCAGTATTTCGATCAATCATATTATTTCTGCAGGAAATCAACGGTTAGTATTTAATATTGCAATTATTTCTATGTGAGAGTAACCCACCTAAATTTTCTTCCAAATTTAGACCTAGTTATTCACACATCAAAAATCAATTTAACAAATATTATGATAGCAAACAATCCTAAGCTTTTCAACGCACAAGACCCTACTAATCTTGTTACTCTCTAATCAAGAGTATTACAAAATATGCATCATTATCTATGTCTACTAATGAACAAATGGAAGGCTAGGATCATCTCTCCAATCAATTTGATGTCATATTGTTTCTCCTTTAACTCTTTTTATTTCGCTCCAGATCCACTCATGTTCCATTTCCGACACCCCAGCCTCGTTTCGAGCTGGCATTTTCCTTTCGCACATGATCCCATGCCCTCAAATGGGGCGAAATAAGAAAGAAACATCATTCACAAAAGCAAAAAAAGCCATGAACCAAATCCTTTCAACATTTAGCACATAAAGTCAATAGTCAACACCTACAGAAAGAACAAAATAAATCTAACAAGTCTTGCACATAACATGCCAATATAAACATTTATAGAGGGAGAGAGCAAGAAAACCAAAACACAGCATACAACAGCCAGAACTGAAGGCTTCAACACCCTCCCTCCCTTCCCCAAAAACCTATCTTTCACTCCTTGGAGGACTTGTTGATGAGGGACTTGTGAATGTGAGGAATGACGCCGCCGCCGGCGATGGTCCCCTTGATGAGAGTGTCGAGCTCCTCGTCGCCTCGAATTGCTAGCTGCAGGTGGCGAGGGGTGATCCGCTTCACCTTCAAGTCCTTGCTCGCATTCCCCGCCAACTCCAAAACCTCGGCGGTCAGGTACTCGAGGATTGCTGCGGAGTACACTGCCGCCGTCGCGCCGACACGGCCGTTGGCAGCGATCCTGGATTTTAGCTGTCGGTGAATGCGGCCCACCGGGAACTGGAAATGAATCAGGAAAAAAAGATTATTCATTTCAGTTTAAAACCCATCAAAATTATAGTTGGCATATTCGAATTGAGAAGTAAAAGACAAGAATCAATGGCAGTTAAGTTCAAAAATAGGATCTGAGTTTTACATCAAGTTTTTGGCTCCTAGATTTATATCAATTAGTTATGTTTGAGCTAAATATTTGATGGACTTCAAATTAACATTGGAAGTATTTATATATTTTTCTTCAAAGACACAACTAGAAGTATTGTAGATGGCACACATTGGGGGAATGCAAAATCCACTAATATTTTATATATAATTTTTATTATTATTAAATAATGACATATAAATAATCAGCCAAAACAAATTACTATTATTTAACAGAAAAAAAATACAAGTTCAATTATGCCCAAATTTTAGGGGCTGGAAACAAAAAAACCAGGCTGATAATCAGAAATATTCATATTTGGCTCAGTTTGGCATGGTGGTAGCACTCGTGAACGCCCGACTTCACGTAAGGAACTTCGTTCATTTTTGTGTTTAAAACTAATCCTTTTTTTTTATGGGTTTAGGGTAAAAACGTCATGCCAAACGGAGCTCAAATCATTACAATCCCTCCCAGATTAGATCAATAAAACATTGAATCTTACCTCCTTCCCATTCAATGTATGATCTCAAGTTCTTGAGAAAATCATTTATTTATCAATTGTATTATACGAGCATAATAAAAAAAACACTTCTATATATATATTTCAAGTCCAAATCATTATCCTAAATAAATTATTTATGAACATTGGTAAATTAACATTTTATTAAGCAAAACCCATGCCCCTTACCAAACACCTAAAAATCATTTATTTGATGTACAACAATCTGCAAAACATACGTTCCTTCATCTTTCATCTTATTAATAATGAGTAGTCGATTATAAATAAAGTTTAGTTCAAAGATAATAATAAATTTGCTAAAAATTCAGAATCTGATTCCCTTTCTGTGAGCATAGAACAAGCCAAAAGAAAGTTAAATATAGTTCATTAGTTTTAAGAAACTGAAAATAAAGCAGCTAGGTAAAGGCTATTTTCTATGCCAGAAAGCAAAGCTGTGAAACAATTGTGGGGGACAAGAAAGGGTCATTAAAGCAGTATGGTTGTTCATGGAAACAAGAAGAGAATGAAAAAAAAGTAGACAAGGTGGTGGCTATGCGCACATTGGTTATGCGCACATTGTTCGTGACCGTCTGACCTCATTTGAGGAACTTAATTCATTTTTAAGCTCAAAACTATTTTTTTTGCATTGATGACGGTCAAAACCATTGTCATACCAAACATATATTATATGGAGATGCGCTTTTTGTCCAAGCACATCGGAGCAAAAATGTGGTGACAAACGAAGCCTTAGATCCGTTTGGTTCGACAGAATTGGAATTGAGGAATTGAAACTCAGCAATTTCAAAACCCGAAGGAATTGCGGTTCTGCTGAATTTCAATTATGACATTCGACTGCAATATGGAACTGATCAAAACCCATAAAAATTGAAATAAAGATGCATACGATGGATCATAAATATTCTTAATTGCTTGTTCTAAGTGTGTTAAATCCATTGTTTATCCTACATAATTTAAGCTATTATTTCACTGTTTGCATTTATATAGATTTAAATTTGCGAATATGCTAGTAATCCACTGAATTGGGATTTAATTTAGGCTTTTTTGAAAATAAGAAGGGGGGCCCGGTAAAAATTTATTACAGGGAACGAACCGAAATTCGTTCTCTGTGAAACCCAAAAACCCCAGCTATTCGCACAAGTTGATGCCGCCTCATCGGATTTTGAAAACTCAACATACGCCGGACAAGAAGTCATCGCACGCCGGAGAGTCATTCACCCTCTCTCGTCCCTCCAACGCCGACGGCCCCCGTATTCAGTTTGTCAAGCTCCCTCGACAGGTCCCCGTCTTCAGTCGCAGCACGCCGGGGAGTTCTTCTAACTCTGGAGAATGAAAGAGGAAGATAAATCTGGATGGCGGTTGACTGGACCGCGAGAGTAGGCAAGGACTAGCGCAGCGCAAACTAAAAACTGTGGAAAACCAGCGCGGATACAAGAATGCCTAAAATAAAAACTTGAGATTTTTGTGAATTTCAATTCCATCGCTAATTCCATGCAGACGAACATCTGAAAAGAATTATTAATACTGAAAACCATTTTCAAAAACCATTTCAGGTATTAATTCTGACGCGCCGAAAAGGAGAATTGGCTTTCTGGAAGACAAAGTCATTTCCAAAAAACCAATACATGTGCGCCGAACAGACCCTTAGTAATCTTGAACTATTTTTCAGATACCGAAATTGAAACGGGAATTAAAAAGCATGAACCCTCTCATTATTGCATATTTGGCAAGATGCATCCTCAAAATATATGGTTTTGGCAAAATGCACCTCATATTATTAAATATTTCAAAATGCACCTCATATTATTAAATATTTCAAAATGCACACCCTAATTAGAAAAAGGTTGGCACTTTCCACCCTGATGGGAGTGCATTTTGCTGTTCATTTTCTAATTGAGATGCATTTTGCAATATTTAATAATTTGAAATGCCTTTACCTACACCCTGTAATTCGAGAGTGCATCTTGCAAATTACAATACATGATCAACGAAAACAGATCATATTTAAAAAATATCTAATAGGATTTCTAAAACTCAGATCACATTTGAAAAATACGATTGAAATTGTTTTCAAACATCATCCGATTTATAATAAACAAAGATCGGAATTTTGTTTCAAATATTACTCTTTTTCAATGGCGAAGAATTTAAAACAATTGCAGAAATAAAAAGATCTTATTCCGCAATTTGATACAAAATTTGATTATTTCAAGCCTCAAAACATAATTTAAAGCAGAAAAAATGAAATTTGAGACAAATGAGACTCTGATTGGGGGGGACTTATTTTCACCGGTCAAACGAATAAGACCGCATGAACCGGACATTAATTAATTAAGGTCCGATTCATGCATTTGTAGGTCCCAAACTGTTTTTTAAATAATTGAGTGGTGCAACATGCATGAAGTGGAATTTTCTGATTGGCTGAGCGCGGCGGATAAAAATTCACTAATTATCAATATTTTGAAAACCGGACCAGCTGGTTCAACCGATGGGACCGTAGATTGGTGCACCAAACAGCCCCGTCTGAACTCTTAAATCACTCCAGCCCAGAAGGATAAATTTCTTAAATGGCCTTCAAAATAAACGAAAGTATAGAATTAGCCTTGTTTTAATAACCGTTCCCACTATAGCCCCCCCTTTGCATATTTGTCAGACGCGTGGGCCCGGGTGCAGATTTGGTCAGCAGTTTTAGGATTTTAAAGCATATAATCTGTTGTTTAAGAATTTATGATCATACAATCAGTTGTTTAGTTAATGAAGAAATTATACAGCTGTTTTTAAAGCATATAATCAGCTGTTGCGCCCGAAAACAACAAATACTAAAAACAAATAGAGAACATTATTAATTATTAATAATAACAACAAATGCTAACGATCATTTTTGTAATAGAGAACAACAAATACTAAAAACAAAATAGAGAACACTATTAATAACTTGCCTGCAATTTTGGAGCAAAATTAGTAGAACAAGTTGCAAAATCAGCATAACATATTGCTAGAGGGAGCGATTCATTCCTTGCTACAGCTAGTGCATTCCTCCATAATGTCTGAATTTTTTTTTTTAAAAAAACATTATTACAAATATTTAAATAGATGATTTGTACGCAAAATGTAATTAAAATTTATAAACAAATAAATTGTTACTTTTGATTTTCTGGATTTGTGAGGCATGTTGATCGATTATGTCCCAATTTTTTATAAATACCACATCTTCTGTTATTGCGATCAACATGCTCATCCATTGTATTATGATGTCGACGAGTTTGAGGGCGTCCAGTCTTTCGTATTAATGTGAGTGGTTGGAGCTCAATAATACCTCGTGTTGCGTCAAATGGTTGTCACCCGGTAATATCTGAAATATCATGAAAACTTCCACTGTATGTGTTTTTATAACTAAATATTGTATAAAAATCTGATATAAACTCCTCATGCGATACACGTCGAGATGCAAGTGAAACAATCATATGAGCACACGGGATATGATATAAGACCATACTATGACAATTGCATGAGCATCCATCATCAGTGAGCAATACACGATAATCGTGTTCATAAAGCCCCCGGGGCTCGGGCCTAAACCGGGCTTTCCCGAACCGGGCCCAGGCCCGGGCCCTGATTAGAGTCGGCCCGGGCCGGGCTTCTGGCTCCGGGAGGGGGCCTGCTAAGGCCCCTAGGGCCGGGCCGGGCCCAGGCTTAGCTTAATAAGGAGGTGCTAATTATTAAGGAAAAAATATTTAAAATACTAAATCAAAAAAATTAAAACATTTAAACTATTAAATTACTAACCTGCAGACTGTAGAGAGAACAAATCCTTAGGTAAAGATATGCAAGCTTAATTTATGTGATTAGCTATGAGGTCATATAATTTTTTTATAGGCTCTCAAGCATGTCAAAAAAAGTCCATAAGCAGTGTAGGACTAAAAGATGATTAAACTCAACAATGAATCCATAATTAAAAACATCAAATATTCACTATTAGTTTCTTTATTAAATAAAACAGTTGATTATATGATTCTAAATCCTTAAACAGCAGATTATATGCTTTAAAATCCTAAAACTGCCGACCAAAGCTGCACCTCGGGCCCACACGCCTGACAACTATGCAAAAGGGGGCTATAGTGGGAACGGTTATTAAAACAAGGCTAATCCTATACTTTCATTTATTTTTAAGGTCATTTAAGAAATTTGTCCAGCCCAGAACCAGTCATGAAATGGCAAACTGGCTGGTCCGCCCATAAAAAGTGGCCAATCGGAAAGAAGAAAACTTAGGCTGAGTCGGCCAATAAAAATGATGCATTTGTAGGTCCCAATCTGCTTTGTTAGCATTTGTGAGTGGCGCAACATGCATGAAGTGGAATTTTCTGATTGGCTGAGGGCAGGGAATAAAAATTCACTAATTATGAACATTTTGAAAATGGGACCAGTGGGTTCAACTGGTCGAACCGCAGATTGATGCACCCGACAGTCCCGTCTTAACTCTAAAACCGCTCCCATCAAAAATCGGTCAAAAACTGGCGAACAGGCCAATCCGCCCATAAAAAAGTGGCCAATTGGAAAGAAGTAAACTTAGGCTGAGTGGGCCAATAAAATGAAGCATTTGTTGGTCCCAAACTATTTTTTAAACATTTGTGAGTGGTGCAACATGAATGAAGTGGAATTTTCTGATTGGCTGAGCCCAGGAAATAAAAATCCACTAATTATACGTTCCTCTTGTGTTGCATAAATTTGGGAATTTGGCAAACCTCACTTAGTATTTTGGCAAAATGCACTCAGAAATGTAGGTAATTGGGGGTGTATTTTGTAATACTCAACAATTTAGGATGTATTTTGCAAAAATCCTATAATTTAAGGGTGCGGCTTGCTGATTACCCCCATAAATTTCAAAAATCCCAATGAAAATTATAAATATATTTAGCATTTTTCGTTAATTACAACACGGTGGAAGAAAAACCTAGCCCCAAAACCGCTGCCCTGTTTGAGAAAACTTAAACAAGAATCTGATAAATCGCTTCCAGGAGACCAAAACAGGGCTTATTTTATACAGAGATAGCAATAGAAGAGGGAAATGGGATTAGGGTTTCTAAACCTGGAGTCCGGCGCGAGTAGAGCGCGAGACCGGCTTCCTTTTATCCTTCTCCTTGGACGCCGTCGTCGTCTTCGCTGCAACGAGTCCTTTTCCACCTTTACCCGCCGCCATCGTCTACCTGCAACCAGGAATCTACACAATAAAACGAAAATCCCAACACAGACCCGCTCAAACAAGCCCTGGATCTAGAATGAAGTGGTAGAACTGAGTGAAAACCTACCCTCGGGGAAATTTGAACCAGAGATGAGAAGATTTGAGAGAGAGAGAGAGAGAGGAGGAGGAGGGAGAGATAGAGAGAGAGACGAATGAGGAAAAAGAGCGCGCCCAGGGAATTAATATTTGGGGGTTTCGGGCGGTTAGTTTTGGGGGAAAAGGGAATTTCAAAATGTTGGCTCCAGTTTTTTTAATAGCCCCTTAAAAGGAAATAATTACAAAAATGGCAGGCTTTGCTGTACGGTAGAACTTATCGGGCCTAGTAATATTTGGTCTAATGTCATTGTCATGACTAATGCTGTATCCTATCTAGGCATCCAGGCCCACATGGGCCCATATTCTTTAATTTTGAACATTATATCTCTCTATATTATCATACAAGTGACAGGCACGGGCCTTCGGCCCTGGGGGCATTCGGCGAGGGTGCAACAATCGGCGGTGTGCGACATTCGTCGGGATGCGACATTTGTCGGTGGTGCGACATTTGTCGTGGGGACGACATTTGTCGAGGGCGGCGACATTCGTCGATGGTGCGACATTTGTCGTGGGGACGACATTTGTCGTGGGCGGCGACATTTATCGTGGGCGGCAACATTTGTCGTGGACAGTACCCGCCCCTATGGCCTCGCGCGACAATACTCGTCCGCTCCCGACGGGCTCCGCCCGCTCCGCAACATATACATATGAGTACTCAAAATGACCGTAAAAAATATAAATCAAGAATATAATTTTTATTTTGTAAAACAAATTATATTTTAACGTTAAAACATTAATCTTTCTTTTGTCATTTCTAGCTATAGGCCATAGGTTTAGGATACCTAGTATTTTTTTTTATTATTAAAATATTGCAAAGTTGTGTAATTATCTAAAAGGGTATTGTCTTTATAATATAATAATATAAAGTTTGGTATAATTGTGTAATTATGAATACAACCATAAGGGCAATATAGGAAGATCATGCAATGTTTCACCAAAGAGTAGTTTTTGCTTAATAGTAGAGATAAAGATATCTAATTATGGTGTAACGTGGTCGTTCATCAATGTTGAAGTTGGGAAAATTCTTATTTCAAAATTCGGATCGATACAGCCTAAGATTATCGGTTCAACGGTCGGGTTCGACGACTTTAGCAGACTGGAACACAAAAACAGAAGGAAACACTAGAAGAACCTCAGGTGTTGCGACAGGGGGGGTCCCACCACATACCCGGATACTTGAAAGAAGCTTCCCCTTGACAGTCAAAGATGGTTGAGCAGGGTACAAGATGGACACTAGGTGGCGACTATCAGAGGATTGTAATCAAGGGGATGATCACTATCTCACACGGCTAGAAGTCCAGAACAAAGGTCCAGTCGAGATCTTTTGCGAGATTCCGAAGTCCAAAACTTTGTACTCCTGGGATCTTATTTATAGGTAAATCTAAGGGGTGAGGGTCTTATTTATAGCTCAACCCTCATCGCCGACTAGACGAGCTTTGGGGTACTCGTACGGCTTGGGCGAGTATCTGGTCTAGTTGCCCACCTGACGAGTATGTTATGAGAGCTCGTCATACTCGCTCAGGCCTTCAACAGCCTTGAATGTTGACTCTGACCTCTGTCTTGACCTGTTGATTTTGACTTCTTACTGACATGACTTTGAGTGGATCCACCCTCAACGAATATGGGTTGTACAATCAAATCAATTATAATTTTTTTATTTATTTGAAATCAAATTTAATCATCTGATTACATACACCTTTTTTACTCGAGTTCTTGCACCTATTGTAATATAGTGTCTTTGGCTTCTATTAAGGTGAAAGGTATTCTACAATTATTGAAAATAGAGTCATATGACCTTTTTTAAATTTCACGAAAATTGTCAATGTTAGTAATTGAACCTAGGTTCCAACTTAGCCAAACAGAGATGACAATCATCACACCATATGATTTTTACTGAACAATATTGAACCATGTTTCATATATACATATAAATATGGGTCGCCCCCGTAAAATGTCGTCGTCCGCGCCAAATATCATCGACCCCTGCTAATGTCGTCGCCCCTACAGAATGTCGTCGCCCTCGCCGAATTTCGCAACCCCCGCCGAATGTCGTCACCCGCACGAAGCACATCACACGGGATTTGCGAGTGAAGGGAGCGTCATCTCGCCGAGATAATGTCGTGGTCAGAGTACTGTCGCATGGGGCACGTGGGGCCCCTATGCACTGGCACTCGAATTTATATAATTATGTTTCAAGCTGAATAAATAATTTACAAACATTTTTTAATATAATTTTGAAACATGTTGATCATGTCACTAGTACTTAGCCATTATGAGATTATGGCTTGAGTGTTGTTGTTGTATTGGTGATATCACTTGGGGGGTGACATCACATATTTTTATTGAGATGTCAATGATATCCAGGGGTAGATCCTGAAATTTTAACTAGGCGGGCCCAATCACCAAGTGTGAAGTAAAAAAAACCAAAATACAATCTTAAATATGATAAAAATATATATTATAAATTTTCAATAAGCAAAAAAAATACAAACAACTACATACATGAGACTTCAATTTTGCGGCGATTTTTTACTCCATAGAATTCATCTATGATACAATATTTATCAATTTTCTCTGTTTTTTTCTCGTTCAATGTATAAAGTCATGCAATTTGCAAGAAATCCATCTTCCATCTTGTTGTGAAGTCTCGTTTTAACAAATTTCATAGCAGAAAATGACATTTTTGTGGTTGTTGTTGATACAGGAAGAGTCAAAATAAGCCGAATCAATTTATTAATAAGATAGTATGTCTTTGATTTTTTTTTAGTTTCCATCAATTTCTAATAATGCTTGGAAATTGTGGGCAAATTCTTAAAATCCTTGTGGAAAGAATTATCAAGTTGATAATGCTACAACTGAGTATTCAACACATAAATTTCATGATTGCTGAAATATTTAGGATAAAATTTTTTTGCAATGACACATATATCATAAATATTGAAAGATGTGTATTCATTACTTGGATCTAAAGACATACTTAAACGAAATAGTTGCATAGAATTTTCATTGAATATTTGGTTGGGCTCCTGCAGCACACAATCTATTGTGGAATTGAAAATATCAACTCAAAAATGATGTTCCACTGTAATGATATCACGTGGACTTCGGAACCGACGATCAGTAAATCGAGCATTCATATATGAAACTTTGACTTCATTATTTGATCTCACAAAATATGGTCACAATCTTTAAGAACTTTGTCCAGCCAAATTCCTGCAATTTTTAAATGAGTCATTTTGTTATGAAACTAAATTTAAAGCATTTAATATATCAAAAGATTGATGTTACATTGTTTTACATAATACGTTACTGATTCTCAAAACTTCTTTCATCAAATGCAAGATAAATACAAATTCAAATACTTCAAGTTCTTTAAACGCTGCTTCAGCATCTCCTCGTTGAGCAGATGTCCCTCCATTTTCTCTAATATGAAGCAACACAGAGCACGTAACATTGTACATATTTATAACACTACAAACAGAGTTTAGATGTGACGACCATCTAGTGTCATCATGTCGTTGTAGTGAACCAATTTGATTGGCTTCCGTTCTTGTCTCGATTACACCTGGAGCAATCATGTGACCGAAATATTCTTTTTTAGCAGCTCGTAATTGATCATTGTTGAAACCAAAACTTGGTTCTTGAGATCGGACCCGGGGGTGACCAGAGTTTAGTGGCTCAATGATCAACCTATATGAGACATGACGAGTGGAGGTCAGCGTGCACAAAGAAGTCCCTGAATTTCAAAGGTGGAAAACTAAGAACAAACCACAAGCTGCAGCGAGTAGGTTCCGCCACACACCTAGAAGATCTTAGAGAGCTTCTCATCCCAAACCAATGCTGAGTCGGGCACCTTGGAGAGCACTTGAAAGCAACCCAGGAGCAGCCTAAGGAGAGGGAACCAAGAGCAATCCTCCCCAAAAGTGTCATTATTGGTCTATTTATTGTTTTACAAGTCTAGTCTGCTGATAACGCAATCCCGCATTTTTGTTCTACTATACGCAACACAAAGTGGTCTGTCAATAACTAAACTCTGCTGTTCGAAGAGCCTATCAGCAGGCCAAAATGGGCATCTTGTGGATAGCGAGTTGGTGGAGAGCAGCCCCGATCTGGACGCCGCAAAAGTACTCGACATCGCGCCCGATCGGACCTTTATCGACCTTGAACTTTGCATGTTTCAGTTTGGTCGTTTTTTTTGTTGCATTTTGTTTACACATGAAAATATATAAATATATATGTATATATATAAACTCTGTTTAAACATATGTATATTTATATCATACCTAATATATATATATATATATATATATATATATATATATATATATATATATATATATATATATATTGTTTTTTTTGTTGTCTTAAACACCTCAAAAGCAGTCGGTTCAGCGAAAACAGAGCCCTGTTCATCTCTCCTGATCCAGAGCCGGACCCGTCTATATTGTTGCATGGGTAGGGCACAGCCGCTACTTCTCTGATTTTGCTCGCCGGCAAAGCCCCACGTCGCGATAAGCTCCTGTTTCTTCAACGACAAGCCATGCCCCTGCCACGATGCCCAGTCTAAGCGGTTTCATCTCCACGAATTGAGCTATGCCATGGACGCCCATGGAGGGTAACTGTTTAATTTATTCCTCTTTGCTTTCTGTTCAAACCCTATAAAAGGGAGTGACGGTAATTTGTTTTGATGGTGGACAATGATGTATGATTGAAAGATTAAAGTGATTTCTGTGATTTTTTTTCTCGTATCCATTCCTGCGTGAAGATATAATAGGCATGTTGTTCGAGTGTGGAAGGAGATGAACAGTGCTTCTTACTAGTCACTGTTATTGTTGCGGACTAACTCGATGTCCCGGTCAGGCCGGATTTATTTGGACCGTCTTAGCTCACGAGGAGGTCGAGCGCGCACACAGTCAATGAAAAATAGAAGGTTGACACAAGATGTGTTGACGTGGTAAACCCCCTCAACCGGGTAAAAATTCACGTGACCGGATCTGTGCCGGTCAAAATCCACTAGTTGTTTGCGGTTACAATGTGCCGGGAGAATCGGGGGCGATAGACCGCTCCCCGTTACAACTTGGGGGCGAGAGAGAGACTTCCGCTCCTGATAGGCGACAGACCGCACCACGGGAGCGACTTGGACACTGGAATCTGATGAGTGGTTCTGGTGCTTGGGAGTTTGGAGCGCGGCCTTGGCGCTTGTTCGCTTGCAGTGGTCGTCTTCCTCCTTCTTCCGTTTGTTCCGGGACTTAGGCGTTTTCCTGCTGGTGGCTCAAGGTGGCTGGAGGGCGACCCGAGGGAGGAGTCCAGCAAAGCCGTTGCCTGAGGAAGAAGATGACCGGGGGCCAAAAAAATGAATTATGAGGAGGTCCTGGGGCTCCTTTTATAGCCTCCTAGAGGTGGGCATAAAGACCGGGCCTTCCGGCCCGACCTGGAAAAAGCCTGAAAAGCCCAGGCCCGGGCAGGCCCGGACCGGGCTTTTAAGGCCCAACCATGCCCGGAATTTAACAAGTAGCCCGGCCTGGTGCCCGGGCCGGGCAAAGCCCGGGCTTTAGCCTGACCTGGGACCAGGCCGGGCAAAGCCTGGTCCAGGCTTGAAGCCCCTAACGACTCTTTACAAAGAGCCGTTAAGGGCTCTTAATGGCTCTTTTTAAAGAGCCGTTAAGAGCCCTTAACGGCTCTTTAATAAGAGCCGTTAGGCTCTTCATTCCAGGCACCTTGCCAGGAAATGTCATTTCCTGGCAAGGTGCCAGGAAAACGGCAGCCTAGGCAGCCTAAAAGGCTGTCTTTTATTACTTTTATAATATATATATTAATATATATATATTTTAATATAATAATAAGATATTTAATATTTTAAATTATATAAATTTAATAATTAATAATTTATATAATATATATAATCTATATATAACCCCTCCCTCTCAATCCTCATCCCCTTCTCTCTCTTATACTCTCTCTCTCTCTCTCTCATACTCTCTTACTCTCTCTCTCTCACTTACTCTCTCTCTCTCTCTTATTTCCCAAACACTTCGTCCTCTTTGATGACGTCTTTCTCTTCGATGACGTCTTCCTCTTCGATGTCAGTGTCGTCGACATCCGTCGCGCATGAAATTGTGGAGCACAAGCATACGGCTCCAGTCTGGGAGCACTTTGAAAAAGTGCGTGTGGGCGCAGAATTTAAGGCGAAGTACAAACACTGCTCCAAACTTTTGACCGTTAGCGGAAATTCAACACTCGCACGACATATCAAATCGTGTATGGCTAAACAAGCCCCGGAGATAAGTCAAGCACAAATTACGGCAGACGGGCAAATTTGGATGCACAATCAAATGCATCAACGAGAGCTGCAAATGGAGAACGTCATCAAACGTGGATTACCGTTCGGACACTACGACAATGAGGACGAGACATACTACATACATGCAGGACTTCAGCCAAAATATCAGCAGATAAATAGATCTACATTTAAGCGTGATGCCTATAAAACTTATTTACAATCAAAACAATATTTAATTAATTATTTTGAAACTTTCGACGGTAGAGTTAGTCTAACGAGTGATGTCTGAACTAGCAATATTAAAGTAGGATTATTGTATATGTGTATTACGTGTCATTGGATCGATTCTGATTCGTGGGAGTTAAATAAACGTATTATTTATTTTGAATGTTTTGAATATTCATATACAGATCAAGCTATTTATCACGTAATTAGTAAATGTATCCGTGAATTTAAAATTAAAGATAAAATTATTAGTATTTCTTTTGATAATGCTACGAATAATACGGTAGCAATCGAGTATTTAAAATGAGATTTGAAACCAATATTAAATGAAAATTTTTTCATACTCGTTGTGTATGTCATGTTTTAAATCTAGTTGTTCAGGATAGTTTAACATATATGGAACCTTATATTAATAAAATTCGTATTATGTTAAAATACATTTATAGTTTTAAAAAATGAAAGTAAGATTTTAAAAAATTTGTAACTGCACAAGGTCATAAAA
Organism: Platanthera zijinensis; assembly: GCA_039513925.1. NCBI lineage: Eukaryota > Viridiplantae > Streptophyta > Magnoliopsida > Asparagales > Orchidaceae > Platanthera > Platanthera zijinensis. The sequence goes on along the minus strand of CM077084.1, from coordinate 49,241,780 downwards.
TTTTAAAACCTGAATTTGATATGCCGATAAGATGGAATTCAACCTATAAAATGTTAAAACGAGTCATGCGTCAAAAAACACAACTAATGAAATTTTATAGTATGTCTGAAATGCATGATCTTCAAGATTTTGATTGGGATGTGATTGAAAATTACATGGATTTGCTAGAAGTTTTTTATAGATCAACAATTATTTTATCCGGCGTTTATTATCCGACGAGTCCACTAGTTATCAAAAATTTTGTATTAATTGCAGAAAAATTGAGTGTTTATAAAAAATATGAAAGTTGGCGTCCGTTAATTAAAATAATGGAAGAAATTTTTTTAAAATATTATAGATGAATGTCTGCTATGTTTTCATGCGCCGCGGCTTTAAATCCTTTAATAAGTGTAGATGGCGTAGAAAATCTTATAGAAGAAATAAATAATAATTTAAATTTAAATCAAACATCTAAGTATTATGATAATGTAAGCGTTTCAAAATTTAATAAAAAATTTACTGAATTTTATAATTATTACGATCAACTATATGGATCACGACCTAGAGAAGAAAGCATACAATCTAAAACAAAAGATAATTTTAAAAATAAAATTTTAGAATTAGCTGCCCGCAAAAAACAAAGAACGTCAAGTACTTTAAATGAATTAAAATTATATACGAAAACACAATTTCAAAATTTTATGAGTACAAATGAAATAGAAAATTTTGATATTTTAGAATGGTGGAAAAATAAAGTTAATACGTATCCTGTTATGGCCTTCATGGTCAGAGATTTACTAACAATCCAAGCAAGTACAGTTGTTTCTGAGTCCGCATTTTCTTTAAGTAGCAGGATTCTGAACGAGCGAAGGAGCCGCCTGAGCGGCGAGTCTTTGGAAATTTGCATATGTTATAAGGACCACCTGGATGCTATAAAGAGTAGACAACACTTCAGATCGATCGAAAATAGCTCGTCCGAGGTTGAAGACGAGCTAAGCGGCCTAAATTTGGCTGGGGAAGATCAAACCTAAACGACACCTTCGAGTTTCGAGAAATAGAGTCATCAGTATTGTATTTTTCTTAAGTGCAATTTTTTGTATTTTTAGATTTGTAATGACTTTTTTTCAATTTGAGCGGTAAAATTGTAATAACTTTTTTAGTTTTTGAAATAATAATGCAATTGTTTTTTAAAAATTTTGATTTATAAAAAATAATAATTTTATTTTAAAAATATTTTTTTATTTATTTTTAGCCGGGCCAGACCCTGGCCCGGCCTACAGGGCCTAGGCAGGCCTCGTCCTCAGGCCTGAGCCCGGCCCGGGCCTGGCAAAAACCAGGCCCGGGCCCGGGCTTTTTTGTAAAGGCCCGGGCCTGGCAGGCCCGGGCCCGGCCTGCGTCTGTCAAGCCTTATGCCCACCCCTATAGCCTCCTGGAGAGGATTATGGCAGGACCCACCACTAACTTAGTGGGTAAGTGGGTGGTTACCCACCAGATCGGACGACAAGGAGAGCCCACCACGATCGGACGGCGGGCAAGCCGTCGACGGTGGTGGGGCGGGCGGGCGGCGGCGATGGCCGGCCGGTGGCCAGGCAGCGGTTAGGTCGGCGGCCACGCGGCGGTTAAGCCGACGGCGGCCTGACTGGCGGCTTGGCCGACGGTTGGGCGAGAGGCATTGCCGGCGGCGGCCTGGTCGGCGGCCGCGACTTGGCCGGTCGGCGGCGGGAGCCCGGCTAGCTGCGGCGGCCCGGCCGGTCGCGGCGGCCTAGCCCGCGGTCATGGCCTGGCTGGCCGTGGCAACCTGGCGGGCCACAGCGGCCAAGGCCTAGCCGGCGGCGGCTTGGCTGGCCGCGACGACCGAGCTGGCCACGGCGGCCTGGTCGGCGGACGCGGCCTGGACGGCGGCGACGGTTTCCCCCTAAAGGGGGGCGGTTTTTTGGTGGAGAGAGAGAGAGAGTGGGCCTTCCCCCCCATATATATTTCCCTCATTATGGGAAGTTCATGGGAGGTGGGGTTGACTAGTCAACCCCATGATCTCCCATTTTGGAAGAAAATCATGGGGTAATCCTCCTTATAAATAGTGGTGTAACCCATCAATTATAGCTTCCCTTGCCCGAGAAGAGGAACAGTAACATCAAGTTACTGTGGATTCACTTTGATTCATGTTGCTACTAGGAGTGTGATTAAAATTCACCAGTAAACATATTAGGATATTATTGTTAGGTTTATGCTTGTAACAGTTAGGAAATTGATTTATTTTCTGGTGTGAGATTTCGTGGAGCCACTGCGAGTGTCTGAGATTTCGTGGAAGCACTTCGAATGCGAAGAGTGAGTGAATTTAGGTTGTTTAGTTTGTAGCTTTCTTACTTTATTGAGTGATTCCGTGGACCACCTCATGTGAGGGAGCGATTTAATTCCGCGGTGCTCGTGTGCGATTGCGGCTGACCTCGGAGCGAAAAATCGAAGGTGACGAGGAGTTCCACGCATGATCTCCATCGACTTCGAATACGTAAAGACGCATCTTTCCGTGGGTAATTGTTTTTATCTCTTCCTTTGTGTGTGTCTCTATATTTTCTCGTAGATAATATACTCATTGTTGGGTTTTCGCCCGAGTTTTGTCAGCGAACGCTACGTCGAAAACTCCAAATGGAAACGTATTTGGAGTTCACGATTTTCGTTTTGCTACAATAAGGGGAACAGAACGAAAGTTGCGAACTTCATTCCCCAAATTTAAAATTGAATCATTTTATTTAAGAAAATTTATTTTAAAACAAATAGTGATTTTGTGCTTTACAATGAATTTAGTTGCTTCATTTCTTAAAGATCGTGCAAATTTCGCTCAAATTTAGTTGCGCAAAGTTCATCAAATATTGCATGCATTAGAGTTTCCTAGAAAAAGCCGACAGGCACGCAAAGCCTTCGCGTCGTCCTGTATCACAAGTGCTCAGTGAAGTTGGGACTCTCCACTCGCCCCTAGAGCCTCTGAACTCGCCCCTGGAGCTTGAACTTGCCCTTGGAGCCTGAACTCGCCCTTGGAGCTTGAACTCGCCCCTAGAGCCTGCACTCGCCCCTAGAGCCTCTGGACTAGCCCTGGAGCCTGCACTCACCCCTAGAGCCTCTAAACTTGCCCCTGGAGCCTGCACTCGCTACTGGAGCCTCTAAACTCGCCCCCTGGATCCTACACTTGCCCTTAGAGCCGCTAGACTCATCCCTGGAGCCTGCACTTACCCTCAGAGCCTGTGAACTCGCCCCTAGAGCCTACACTCATCCCTAGAGCCTCTGAAATCGCCCCTAGAGCCTACACTCATCCCTAGAGCCTCTGAACTCACCCCCCCCGGAGCCTACACTTGCCCCTGGAGCCTCTGGAATTGCCCCTGGAGTCTTCACTTCCCCCTAGAGCCTCTGAAACTCGCCCTTGGAACCTGCACTCACCCCTAGAGCCTTGAACTCACCCATGGAGCATGCATTTGCCCCTTGAGCCTCTGGACTTGCCCCTAGATATGCAAGGTCTTTTAGGCCATCTTCGATTGTTTCTTATCTTATCGAGTTACGGGTTATACACAATCCCTGTTTTTTTTATCTCGATATGAGGTCGGAAAAAAAATAATGTAAAACCCGTTGCTTGGAGAGAAGGGCGTTAAACGTCACGTCACTCAAGGGCCCTCCTAGGAACTGGGCTCAATTGGAGGTGAAGAAAAGATCTACACTTCCCAGCTTGACTGAAGGCGGAAAAGATCCACACCTCCTAGCTCGACCGGAGGTGGAAAAAGATCGACACCTCCCAGCTCGACTGGAGGTGAAAAAGATCAACACCTCTTAGGAGCTCAACTCAAATGGAGGTGGAAAAATCATCAATGTTGAAACCAAAACTTGGTCTCAACGAGAGTTCGGACCAAAGGGGTAGCTTGCACTTACTTCTCCCGAACTAGAACTCCTAATTAGACACTTAGAATTAGAGAACTGACTCTGGAATGCAGTTTGGAGGTCCCGCCACACACCGAGAAGATCAAAGAGAGCTTCCCCTACCTAACCAATGCTGAGTTGGGCACCTTGGTGGGCCTTGAGAGCACTCGCCAACCGGAGTCAGCATTGGGGGGAGCAACAAGAAGCAGTCCCCTCACCAAGGTGCCCGTAGGGGTCTATTTATAGTTTTCCAAGTTTGACTTGCAAATAACGGAATCCCGCCATTTGGTTTTACTAAACGCAGTCTAAAATGGTTTGCCAATAACATAACTCCGTTGTTTGGAGGGGATATTAGTAGACCTAAAGAGGTATCCTGGAGTTGGCGAGTGCCCGATGAAGTTGGGACTAGCCACTCGTCTCGTGCTTGGATCTCGCCCCTAGGGGGCTGCACTTGCCCCAGGATGTCTGGATCTCGACCCTGGGGGGTTGCACTCGCCCAGGGTGCCTTTATCTAGGGGTGTAAACGACTCGAGCTCGAGACGAGCTTAGAAAAATAACCAAGCTCGAGCTCGAGCTTTTCATTTCGAGCTCGAGCTCGACGAGCTCAATTATCCCAGCTTGAGCTCGAGCTCAAGGCCAACTTATCGAGCTCGAGCTCGAGTTTCGAGCTCGCGAGCTCGAGCTCGAGCTGCTCGCGAGCTTTTTAGCTCATGAGCTTCATTTTTATATTTTTCTTATTTTTTTTTTACTTTTTTTAAAAAATGTATAAATAAATAGCTCGCGAGCCGGCTCGCGAGCTCATGAACAACATTAGATGAGCTCGAGCTCGACTCGTAATCGAGCTCGAGCTCGAGCTCAATAGGCTCGAGCTCGAGTCAAGCTTTTTTCGAGCCGGCTCATCGAGCTTTCGAGCCGACTCAACTCAACTTGCATCCCTACCTGGATCTCACCCCTGGGGGGCTGCACTCGCCCTAGGGTGCCTAGATATCGACCCTAGGGAGTTGCACTCGCCCTAGGGTGCCTGAATGTCACCCCCAGGGGGATGTACTCGCCCTAGGGGTGCCTGGATCTTGCCCTTGGGGGACTGCACTCGCCCCAGGGTGCCTAGATCTCGACCCTGAGGGATTGCACTCGCCCCATGGTGCTTGGTTCTCTCCCCTCGGGGGCTGCACTCACTCTAGGGTACCTGGATCTCGCCCCTATGGGGCTGCCCTCGCCCTAGGGTGCCTGTATCTTTCCCATGGGGGCTGCCCTCGTTCTAAGTGGGCAAGAACCTTTAGAAGATCATCGGGCGCATTCGATCTCGATGAATTACGGGTTATACAATCAACACCTCTCAAGAGGGCAGATAGTTGACCTACAGGAGGGGAGCCTGTAAAGTGGCCCGAATTACGACAACTCACTCTCGAGGACTTGTGTTGTGTCCTTTTTTGTCTATACGACCACTATCATAGTGTCGAGCTCCTTAGAGGCTCTTGGAAAGTATAAGAACTTCCTTTTGTCATGCCTCCTGCGAGATCAACCTACCATGTTTGTTAATGAGGGATCGGTCGGCGAGATCTTTTCGGAGGCTCTCTATCAAGACCACTTCCCATTTTTGCCTGCATCTCCGAGAGGTAGACCTACCCTACCGGCTAGTGGTGGCTCGATCAGCATAATCTTCTCGGGGTCATCATTTGATTATTTCTTTCACACGTAAACTACCACTGAGTGCCTTCCATCCCTGCCAGTTAGTGAGAGTCTGGTCAGTGGGATCTTCTCAGGGTCAACTTCTAACTATCTTTCATATTGTCATGTCACTGAGTGCCTTCCATTCATGCCTGTTGAAACCGAAAAATCGGTCTCTGTGGAGTTCAACCCTTAGGGAAGGGGTGATCACGCACCTACTGCCCTCAAGCGAACGATCTAAGCACAAGACTAGGAACACAAGGGACAGACCCAAGGTCCCAGCGCTGAGGTCTCGCCGCATACCCGGAAGACTAGCAAACTCTTCCCCTCCCAAGCCAAAGGCTGAGCTAAGGCACCTTCGAAGGGCTCTCTTGGCCGACCGGATCCTCTAAGGAGAATTTCAAGACCAACTCTCTCCTGACGAGAGGTGCCTCCTCGGGTTTATATAAAATGTTCCTCATCCGCCCTACCAATGGCGTAATCTCGCCGAACAGTTCTGTTTTACGCCGCCCCAATTGGGCCGCCAACAACGTTACTATGTTGTTCTGAAAGGCCATCCACTGACCTTCAAGGGCTTCCCGGTAACCTTACCTCGGGGTCCCCGCAGGGCAAGCGGTTCGCGAACATACCATCCGCCTAAGACGAAAAAGATAAAACACATTTACAAGGCATCACAGGCATTTTAAATTACAGGAATATGAATTCCATACTTCGGCACACAGACCGGAAATATAAATAAATTAGGCCTTCTAGGACCGGCGCAAACACGGGCTTAAGCCTGCTACTCCCCGCTTGCGACTGCAACACCTGTACGCCAATGTCTCGGCAAGCGGCGGCCAGCTAAACGTCAGTCGGCTAACATAAGCGGACCAAACATATTGCACACATCCCTTTTTGGGGGCCATGGTGCGCATTCCCTGCAAATGTATAATACACAACTTCCTCGGAGTCTTCTCCGAGAACCCCAGAACATCACCAATCCGGCTCACACGTCCAGATGTGCTTCACACAGCATGCCTAAATCCGTACTCACGCTTCCGGATGCTAAATGCAATTAACTGCGGGGACGTACACGTCAACCCGTCGGAGAGCTCCCATCCCCCCACTCAACGGTGGGAAGGAGCTTCCATGCAAATATGGAAAATAAGGGCTTCACCTGCCCAAGTAGAAATTTTGTTACCCTCGGCGCGTATGTCGGCGGAGCCGCAGCCGCGTATCTTGCATGAGATTCGATGCCCGGAGAGGAGCTCCTAGCTGTCTTTGCCGTAGGCGGTGCCGACCCTAGCTCTCCTCCCAATCTCCATTTAAGGGGGCTCGGGCTGCACTTCCAGGCAGCGGCCTGGACAGGAGAAGTGGAGGGGCCCAGTTGTGCTCCTCCTTATGGCGGCGGCCTGGATAGAGGAAGCAGGAAGGGGCGGCTCGGGCTACACTTCCGGGCGGCGGCTTGGATAGGAGAAGCTGAGGGGTCGGGCTGTGGTCCTCCTTGCGGCGGTGGCCAGGACAGAGGAAGAAACTCGGGCCTTGTTTGTCCTAGGCGACGGCGGCGAGGATGGAGAGGGCTGGGCTCGGCCTGGGCTTGGTGCGGCCGGCAACGGGGAAGGAGGCCGAGCTCGGGCTCGCCCTTGCTTTTTTCTGTTACCCCTTTCTGACCATTTCACTCGTAGTCAACACCTACTATCAAGCTGACTTCTCACATCCTAAGATTCCACCGACCCGGGTCTCGCCACCCGGGAGGGTGAAATAATCGCTTCTAACCTGCTCGGCCAAGCGACTAATCCCGTTCTACAGGCGGGAGGGATGTCTACCGGCCCCTCCATAGCCCAAAAGGAGGTCAGCCATCTCGCGAGAGAGAATGACTTCCCCCACGCTTCCGGCCAGGCCGGGATCACTGTGCGCGAGACTTTTCGCCCGGGACGCGGAAAGCCCCTCCACCTCCTCTATGGGACTGAGGGGGCACGGGCCCTCGTGCCAGCCGTCGGCCAGTGTCTCTCGTCATGCGGCAGGTAAGCGAAACATCACCGTAGCTCTTACTCAGTTCTCGCTGTAACTATGACAACTGTTTTCCCAGAGGATCCGGACTCGCGAACTGGAGCCGAAGAAGATGAAGATGATGATGAGGGTGAAGAAGAGGATGGCGAGAGCTCCCCCTTCCTTCGTCTGGCGAGATGGAGGACATTGTAAATGACGCCGGGAGCGCGAAGAGACGAGGGAAGAAGATTGTTGCCCTTCTGTTGAAGCTTGTGCGGCGGGAGCGGGCCCGCGCCACTGCGACAAAAGAATTCCACGAGATGGTGGAGCAGAGGCTGAAGGTCCTTGAGCGTAATTATTTTTTTGGCGAGACGGGGCGGCCGAGTTGGCCTACCATCGAGTCTTCCCCCGGGAGATGTATCGCGCAGATTCGAGACTAGGCTCGTCGGATCAACCTAGGATGCACCACCCTGTCTTCCTACTACAACCCGTCAGTGCCCCCGAGGACCAGATGGCGGGAGCGAGGACGATGACGCTGGGAACCGTATTGACTTGAAGAAGTCTCGCCCCTTCTCGCCTCTCGGCCTTCCCTTCTCGCAATGTACCCTATTTTTCTTTTCATATTTTGAACAGCTCACTTGTAACCTTCCAAACATTATTATTATTGCTTTCCCTTGTTTTTTCTTTATTAGCTCTCGCCCGGCGATAGCGATCCCTGCTTTGGTTTTTGTTTATGTTCCACGTGGCCGTTTCGAAATGCTCGCGCTAACCTGAACCTTCAGCCAGTCGCTGTCATCCCAGGTCGGAACCCGAGACGTTGCTGACCTGGGGCCCGTACCGCCGCCGCTATTTTTATTTCTCTTTTTTAGAAAAAAAACATCATTACCCTGATTTCCTATAAATAGAGTTCACCGAACGCATTTATTTCTCCGATCCGGAACCCTCTTTCCTCTCCTCGTTGCTTTCGCGGCTTGCCGAGAGCTCCCCCTTGCTTTCGCCTTCTTATCTTGTTCTCGTCTATCTTTCATTTTCACCCATTCCTTTCGTCTTTTCAATCTTCCCCACCGAATGCCGGGCGAGAACGAGGTACGTTCTCATTGCGCGGAAGCCTTCCGAAAACATCAATTCCCCACTTGTCGCCTAACCCCCGAAGAGTACCAACGGATGAATTCCCAGTACGTTCCCGCCGGCTTCACCGCGAGACATCCCGGTAACCGGGACAGGGTAAACAGCGCGAGAGAAGGGGAGCTCGCCCTCCCTCTTGAACACTTTGAGGTGGGCTTTCGCCTCCCCCTCTGGCCAGAGATGCGCCAGGCACTCCGTTACTACGGTGTTGTTCCCGCTCAGCTGAACCCAAACTCGGTCGCCATCCTTGTAGCATTCATCTGCTACATGCGATCGGAGAAGATCGAGTTCAGCCTCCCAATCTTTCGAAAGTTGTTAACCTTCCGCGCGAAGGGAGGGGTAGTCTTCTTCTCCGGGCAACTGCTCAAGACAACCGGTCTCGCCAACAAGCATCATCATTGGGGCGAGAAGTTCATCTTCGTTTTTGGTGACTTCGGCAGCGTCCCTCTCATGCCTATTCAATATGAGGACGCCGCTTACAAGCCGCCTACTCTGGGATCTCGCGAGAGCGCCCTTCTAGAGTTCTTTGGGACGAAAGAATTTGATGTACAACTCCTCCGACGGGACGTCGACTCTCTCACTCCCGTGCCTCCCGGTGAAGGTACGGTCTCGTCTTCAACCTGATACTCTCATTCCTAACTTCCAACTCATTCCACTGTCACCCTTGCAGGAGAGCGAGAAGTTCCTCTGGGCCAACCCTTTGCCGAGACTCTGGGTGTCGAGGGCCAGGCTGCGAGAGATCTGCTGGCTCTTGCGAAATCCGCGGCTCAGGCTTGCCGGGACGAGCCTGCCCCACCTCCTTCGACCAGTGCCGAGAAGCGAGGACCCGGCGCCTCTTCGTTCTGGCCGCTGAAAAGACTCAAGCCCACCACTGCCGACAAGGGGAAATCGGTGGCGACTAGTCTCGTCCGACCTCTCGCACCAGGTCGGTCTTTTGAAGAGATCCTGCAGGTGGTCAGCGAAATAACTGCCGCCGCCAGGGAAAGCGCTGGTGCCCCCGGAGAGAACCTTCCTGCCACAAGCGGGGCTGGTGGCGAGGGGGTGGCTGCCAAGACCTCCGCTCGGTCTCCGCCCAAGGAGGTGCCAAAGGGGCATAGGAACTTTGGTTTCGGCGCGAAGTGGCTTGATGCAGAAGGGAAACCCTTGTTGCGGTGGGACCCTGAGGCCAACCAAGTCTCCATCTCGACCCTTCTCCCCAGCTGGGCGGAGGGCGACCAGGTTACCGGTGAGGCCTTCACGCTGGGCTACGACCTTTACAGCCTGGAGGATGCCAGTCTTTATGATCGGCTGTCGACGTGGCTCTTGGCCTTCGACTCTACCCGGGCCCTGATGCGCGGGTTCGAGCTTGCGCACATGTGCGCGAGCCGGAGCATCACCATCGATCGCAACTTCGGCGAGATGCTCAAGGCGCGGGACGAGGCGGCGGCCCAGGTAGCGGCTCTGAAGTTACAGCTGGCGGATGCTATGGGACGCCTTTCATTGCGCCAAGCGGAGGAGGTAAGTGAGATCTTTCAAGCACTCGCTCTCACCTTTGTAATCCACGGGTTGTCTCGGCGTTGATTTGTTTCTCCTTTCTGCAGAATTGAGCTTTGAATACGGCCCTTCGCGCGGAGCTGACCGAGCTAAGATACGAGAACATCCTGCTGAAGGAACAGCTCCGGCGCACGGAAACGGCTATAATTCCGCCTCCCCCATCGCTGGACGAGAGGCTGAGGAGCTGTCACTTCTCGGAGTATAATATCGACAAGCTCCTGCAGACCAACGCTCAAGCAACGGTCATGCTGACCCTTGAGATGTTGCGAGATGTGGAATGTTTGAACGAGAGTGGCAAGATCGTCACCGCTCCTCAGCTTGTTCCCTGGCTCTTCAAGCCTATCCCGAAGCCCCCAGGCGCGCCCGACTCTCCGCCCCCGGACGTCCCGAGATCTCCTGCTGCTATTGGCGAGACCTCTGGGGAGAGCTCGGGCGAGAGCTCCTGCTGAATCCCAAGTGGGAACCCGAACGGGAGCTCGAGCGGATATAGCGCTTCCCCCTGAGGGGTTTCCTTTTCTTCTACCTCTCTAATGAGCGAGACGCTCTGATTTTTATAATATTGTGAGCAGTTTATAATGTAAATGGAACTTTGCTCTTTTTTCTTTTTAACTGTTAAAAAACGAAGGTTGTTCAAGAATGCTTCCTTCCAGGGCCCCTGGCCCTCTCTAGGATAGTCTCTCTTAGCGGCCGATAGGTGAGAATCTGCCGAGAGCTCAGGGCTCGAATACATCGTTCCCGCGGTCTGCCGAGAACCATTTGTCGAGAGCGTTGCCCCCGACCCCCCTTTCTTATCTTGCGCAGTCGGTCGGGACTTCGCGCCTAGACCCTCTCCTTGTCTTACCAAGGATCCACTACCTAAGTCTCCCTGCCGGGAACTTCTTTTGCCGAGATCCCCTTACCCAATACCTCTCGGTCAAGACTTCTCCAGGCCGAGACCCCTCCAGATCGAGGAGATCCTCAATCCTCCTGTTCTGCCTTCTGGGTGTGCCTTTGGTTCAAGCCTAGAACATTCGTGTCGCAATATTTGAAAATACCGAACCTATCCCCCTCAGGCGAGCCTTCGGACCTGCCAGCTATATGAGAGTCTGCGCAGCGGGTCTACCTGGGGCCGAGCCAAGCTCGGGATATTGATGAAGATTTCTCAAACCAAACCTCTACCCCATAGGAGAGCCTTCGAACCTGCCAGCTAGATGAGAGCCTGCGCAGCGGGTCTACCTGGGGCCGAGCCGAGCTCGGGGTGTTGATGAAGATTTCTCAAACCAAACCTCTCCCACACAGTCGAGCCTTCGGACCTGCCAGCTAGATGAGAGCCTGCGCAGCGGGTCTACTTGGGGCCGAGCCGAGCTCGGGGTATTGATGAAGATTTCTCAAACCAAATCTCTCCCCCACAGGCAAGCCTTCGGACCTGCCAGCTAGATGAGAGCCTGCGCAGCGGGTCTACCTGGGGCTGAGCTGAGCTCGGGGTGTTGATGAAGATTTCTCAAACCAAACCTCTCCCCCACAGACGAGCCTTCGGACCTATCAGCTAGATGAGAGCCTGCGCAGCGGGTCTACCTGGTGTCGAGTCGAGCTCGGGGTGTTGATGAAGATTTCTCAAACCAAACCTCTCCCCCACAGGCGAGCCTTCGGACCTGCCAGCTAGATGAGAGCCTGCGCAGCGGGTCTACCTAGGGCCGAGCCGAGCTCGGGGTGTTGATGAAGATTTCTCAAACAAAACCTCTCCCCCACAGGCGAGCCTTCAGACCTGCCAGCTAGATGAGAGCCTGTGCAGCGGGTCTACCTGGGGCCGAGCCGAGCTCGGGGTGTTGATGAAGATTTCTCAAACTAAACCTCTCCCCCACAGGCGAGCCTTCAGACCTGCTAACTAGATGAGAGCCTGCGCAGCGGGTCTACCTGGGGCCGAGCCGAGCTCGGGGTGTTGATGAAGATTTCTCAAACCAAACCTCTCCCCTACGGGCGAGCCTTCGGAATTGCCTGCTAGATGAGAGCCTGCGCAGCGGGTCTACCTGGGGCCGAGCCGAGCTCGGGGTATTGATGAAGATTTCTCAAACCAAACCTCTCCCCCACAGGCAATCCTTCGGACCTGCCATCTAGATGAGAGCCTACGTAGCGGGTCTACCTGGGGCTGAGCCGAGCTCGGGGTGTTGATGAAGATTTCTCAAACCAAACCTCTCCCCCACAGGCGAGCATCTGGACCTGCCAGCTAGATGAGAGCCTGGCCGAGCCGAGCTCGGGGTGTTGATAAATATTTCTCAAACCAAACCTCTCCCCCACAGGCGAGCCTTCGGACCTGCCAGCTAGATGAGAGCCTACGCAGCGGGTCTACCTGGGGCCGAGCCGAGCTCGGGGTGTTGATGAAGATTTCTCAAACCAAACCTCTCCCCCTCAAGCAAGCCTTCGGACCTGCCAGCTATATGAGAGCTTGCGCAGCGGGTCTACCTGGGGCCGAGCCGAGCTCGGGGTGTTGATGAAGATTTCTCAAACCAAACCTCTCCCTCATAGGCGAGCCTTCAGACCTTCCAGCTAGATGAGAGCCTGCGCAGCGGGTCTACCTGGGGCCGTGTCGAGCTCGGGGTGTTGATGAAGATTTCTCAAACCAAACCTCTCCCATACAGGCGAGCCTTCGGACCTGCCAGCTAGATGAAAGCCTGCGCAGCGGGTCTACCTGGGGTCGAGCCGAGCTCGGGGTGTTGATGAAGATTCTTCAAACCAGACCTATTCTATCTTTAAGATGAGAAAGCAGCAGATCAAAACAAGAAGCATATCCTGATAGCATTTTGGTATGACAATATTTTGAAATGACAATATTTCGAAATGATAATATTTGACAACAACAGTACAATTCCCTTTTTCCCTCATGGGTAAAAGAGTTTTAGATCATCACCGCTCCAGGTGTGGCTCAAGGTCCTCCCCTCCACATCCTGGAGGTAGTAACCTCTGTTTGCTAGAACCTCCTTTACTATGTAAGGCCCTTCCCAGCTAGGGTTGAGCTTGCCAACAGGGGCCGACCTTCCTGCCGCGTTGACCTTTTTCAGCACTAGGTCCCCTTCGGCGAATTGCTTGATTCTAACATGTTTATCAAAGTACTTGGCCATTCGCCGCTTGATCTCTTCCTGTCTGATGGCTGCAACATCCCGCAGGTCCTCTACCATGTCTAGCGAGAGGCGCAACTCTTCTTCGTTTCCCAATCTCCAAGCCTCATCTCCTTCGCCTGCGGTCGTGACCCGCGGGGACCGAACCTCGAACTTTATTGGGAGGACAGCCTCACACCCATGGGAGAGCTTGAAGGGGGTCTCATCGGTGATCGTGTTCGGGGTCGTTTGCAAGGCCCACAGGACGGAGGGGAGCTATTCTACCCAGTTCCCCCTTAGGTTCTCCACCTTCTTCTTGAGCAAGTTCACAATAATCTTATTTGCCGCTTCCACCTGGCCATTGCTCTGGGGGTGATGGACAGAGACAAACCTGAGGTCTATCCACAGCTAGATGCAGAAGCTGATGAACTCCTCACTAGCAAACTGAGGACCGTTATCAGTCACTATTGCTCGGGGTAGCCCGTGCCTGCATACGATTTCTCCCCAAACGAAGTTCCTGATGACCTGGGAAGTGACTTTGGCTAGAGCCTTGATCTCCAGCCACTTGGAGAAGTAATCGATCATGACTAAGAGGAACCTCCTTTGACCGCTAGCTGGGGGAAAAGGTCTAACTAGATCCATCCCCCAGATGGAGAAAGGCCAAGGCACCGTGATGCTACGAAGCCTTTGAGCGGGCAGGAGCTGGAGAGGTGCGTATACTTGACATTTTAGGCATCTCTTCGCAAATTCAACTACATCCTTCCTCAGGGTCTGCCAGAAATATCCTTGCCTTACCACCCTTGCCTCCAACATCCTTCCCCCCGAGTGGCTTCCGCACTCTCCCGAATGTACCTCTTCCAGGATCCTCGGGATTTCCTCCTCGGTCACACATCTCGCAAGGATCCCTGACAACATCTTACGATGCAGACCCCCTTCCAGTATCAGATAGTGAGCTGCCTTTCGCCTGAAGCTCTTTGCGTCCTTAACCTCCTCTGACAGCTCGCAAGTGGTCAAGAAGGTCACCAATGGGTCTACCCAGGAAGATCTCCGTCTTACTTCCATCAACTCCCATTCCTTAATTGCCGGTCGGAACAGTTCAGTTAAGGTTCCTCCTCCCCGAGGCCCAAACTTCGCCAATCGATCAGCCGCTGCACTTTCTTCCCTAGGAACATGTTGGATGGAGAAGGACCGGAATCCTCCGATGATTGCCCTTACCTTGGATAGGTACTTTATGAGGGTAGGTTCCCGAGCTTCAAACTCTCCTCGAATCTGCGATGCCACCACCATCGAGTCCATGGAGACCTCCACATCCTGGACCTCAAGCTCCTTTGCCAAACGAAGACCAGCTATCACGGCTTCGTACTCTGCCTGATTGTTGGTCACCGGAAAGTGATAGGCCACCGCATGTTCTATAGCTACCCCCTGGGGGCTTACCAACACCACTCCTCCCCCCATGGAATGCTTTCCCGAGGCCCCATCAACCATCACCTTCCATGCCCCTACTGTCGCGGCTCCTCTTCCCCGACTTCAACAACATAGTCTGCCAGGAAGTCCGCCACTGCTTGCGCCTTGATGGAGAGCCTTGGGACAAAATAGATGTTGAACTCGCTCAGCTAAATGGACCACTTGGCCAGCCTCCCCGAGTGCTCCACTCCTTCAAAGATCTTGCGAAGAGGATGGTCGGTTACCACCCTAATCGTGTGCACTTGGAAGTATGGCCGAAGCTTCCTTGTCGAAATGATCAGAGCATACGCTAGCTTTTCGAGGATGGGGTAACGGAGCTCCGTCTTCCTCAAGATCCGGCTTACGTAGTAGATGGGTAGCTGCTTCTTCCCCTCTTCCCTGACTAGAACAGAGCTTACAGCTTCCGCTCTCACCCCGGGATACAGAGCTAGGTCCTCCCCTTCTTTTGGGCTTTGGAGTAGGGGATCCTTGGAGAGCTGCCTCTTCAGCCCTTGAAAGGCTTCCTCACACTCGGCTGTCCACTCAAACCTCTGGTTACCCCTCAACACCTTGAAAAACGATGAACACTTGTCTCCAGACCGAGAAAGGAATCTGCTTAGACCAACCAGCTTGCCTGCCAAGCACTGGACCTCCTTGGCATTGCGAGGTGATTCCAGGTCTAGGATGACCTTCATATCCGGGTTGAGCTCCACCCCCGCCGGAGTCAAGAGATGTCCAAGGAACTTCCCGCGGCTGGCCCCGAAGACACACTTCAAGGGATTCAGCCTCAACTTGAACCTTCGAAGGGTGGAAAAGGTCTCTTTGAGGTCCCGCAGGTATGAGCTCACACACTTGCTTTTCACCATTAGGTCATCGACATCAACTTCTAAGTTTCTCCCTCTCTGTCCTTGGAAGACCCGATCCATCATGCGCTGGTGTTGAAGCCAAAATTGACCCCAACGAATGTTCACGAACCAAAGTGTAGCCAATGCCTACTTCTCCCAAATCTCGACCCCTGACTGGCTGCTAAGGTTCTAAGACTGACCCAAAGCCTCAGCTGGGAGGTCCCACCTCACACCCGGAAGATCTCTGAGAGCTTCCCCTCCAAAGCCAAATGCCGGGCTGGGAGCTCTTCAGAAAGCACTAGAGTTGGAGAATAATGAAAAAGCCTGCTTTCCAAAGAGCCCCTATGGGTCTTTTTATAGTCTTCCCCTGACCTGAAAATACTGAAATACCCCTAGAGGGTCTGCCAATAGCCAGATCCCGCTGTCATCCTGGGGGCATACAGGTAATTTTACCCGGGGATAATAATATTAAAATAATCTTCTCCTGGGGGCTGGGTCCCACCACCTGGACCTGCTTGGCGAGAACCCCGGGCGAGAAGGCTCTCGCTGAGCCCCGGCTTGGCTTATCCTGGCGAGATCTCCCACCGAGAGGGTTCTCGCTCCCGGAATTCTTGATGCCACTGTCGCTGGACGCGGCGCTGGGTGAGTGAAGCTCACTCAACGCCCTTACTGCTAACCACGACGTTGAGTGAGTGGAGTTCACTCGACGCCCTCTGCTGCCGAATGCGGCGCTGAGCGAGTGGAGCTCTCTCAACGCCCTCTCGCTCGCCCCCAGGGAGAGTTCCTTCCAGGCGGGAGCTCTACTGCCCCGAAGGCTACGGCCGACCTGAAGACCCGAGTCCTGGCGCGAACGATCTCGCCTAATGGTTGGCAGGAGCTCCCTAAGGGCGAGAACTCTGCTAGTCTGCCCTTGGGCTAACCCGGGACTAGCCCAACACCGACCCCTGAAGTCTGTCTTCTGGGTCCTACCCAGCGAATATGGGGTTGTACACAATCCCCGCTCTTTTCGAGCTAGCTCTGCGCTCGACAAGACAAGTCCAACCCCAAAATATTCGCTGGACACATGCCTGATTGCCAAGAGAATCTTTTGGCGGGCCCCACTGCGGCTATAAATACACGCCGTCGGGTGGCCATAAGTCTTGCTTCTGATCCACTGCTTCTTTACTGAGCTCTCGCCTGGGGCTTTCTGTGCGAGACCAAGATGTATGCTAAGCGCGCCGGCAAGCCACTTCCGCATGACCTTCAGGATCGGCTGGCCGCGGCTCAAGCGCGAGCCTTGGCTAACTGCGCTGGGGTGGATCCCTGGCTATCGAGGAAATCTCCAAACGCCGGTCCTTCGGAGCCGAAAAAGAAAAAGGGAAAACGAAAAGCGAAGGTGGTCCGACGAGACCTTGCTTGCGAGAACAGGGACCCACCTTCTCCTACTCCCAATCCCGCGGAGGCCCCCTCCCCGCAGAAGGTATGCCTTTCGGCCAAGCTTACCGAGATGCTTATGCTACAGGCCCGACAGCTAACGTGGCCTCTCGCAGGAATCCCTTCCTAACGACGACGTCGGGTCCTCCCCGATTCCCCCCGATTTGTCAGCTCCCCCTCCTGAGGATCTAACGAGGGTCTCGGAGGAAATTCCTCCGGTCGGGACCCAGGTGATGGGTACGCTTTCCGCTACTTCTCGCTAATTCAATCATGCCTTTCCCTTTCTGAACTGCCTTCTCGCAGAGCCAGCTTCCGCTCTCCCGGGTTTTGCCACCCGGGAAGATGGAGCGAGAACCGGTGCGGCGCTTTCTTCTGCGGCAAATCCCGCCCTGCTGGCGGGAGGGGTGGCCCTCGAGCCCTTCACTACCCCTAAGGATGCCGATCATCCCTCGGGAGAGGACAACCCTCTCCACGCTTCCGGCCTGGCTGGGACCCCTGTGCGTAAACCCTTTCGCCCAGGGCGGGGTAAGCCTCTCCACCTTCTTTATGGCACCGACGGAGGGGTCGGGCCTTCTCATCTGTTGCCAGTCAATGGCTCTCGCCAGGCTACAGGTATGCGAGATACTTTTGTCGACTGATCATTAAGCCTTAATCATGACCTTGAGCGCACTTTTCGCAGGGGACCCCAGCTCTCGGCCGGGAGCTAACGAGGAGGGAGAAGAAGAAGAAGAAGAAGAAGACGAAGAAGAGGAGGAAGACGATTCCCTTCCTCCTTCGTCTGGCGAGATAGAGGAAACCTTGAACGGCGCCGGGAATGCGAAGGAGCGGAGGAAGAAGATCTCGGCCATTTTGGCCAAGCTCATCCGGCGAGACCGCGCTCATGCTGCCGCGGCAAGAGCGTTCCGCGAGTCCGTGGAACAAAGGCTGGAGGCCCTGGAACGGGATTTCTTCTTGGGCGAGGCTGATCGGCCGGGAGGACCTTCCGCCCAGTCTTCGCCAGGGAGATGCATCGCGCAGATCCGGGATCACGCTAGGCGGATCAACCTGGGGTGCACCACGCTGTCCTCTTACTTCAACCCGCTGGCCCCTCCACGAACCAGGCGGCGAGAACGAGGGCGATGACGCTGGGAGCCATATTAGTTCTTCTAGGTCTCGCCCCTCCTTCCTCTTTAGCCTTCCCTTCCTCCGTGTACCCTTAACGAATGTAATAACTGCTATTATTAACTTTGTCCAGCTCTCGGCCGCGAGAGCACGCTATTACTTATTTCTCCCCTCTTTACGCTGTGAATTTTAAGAACCTGCTAGAATTAGGTCGCTTGCGCCAAAGCTAAGAAGCTTGCGCCAAAACCAAGAGGCTCGCGCCTATGAGAGACGATCGTCGACTGCTGTCATTCTGAGGGGGAAAACTGAGGCGTCGCCGGTTCAGATCATGACAGATGTGCTCCGCCGTCATTTTCTCTCTCTATCGGACGGAGCCGCCATGATCATGGTTCCCTATAAATAGGGATGCCTACCAACCACACTTATTTCTCCGATCTGGAATCTCAACCCCCCTTTTCTTGCTCTCGCGTTCTTGCTTCCGCTTTCACCCTTCTTCAGCTCTCGCTCTCACTTGCAAACCCACCATGCCTGGCGAGAACGAGGGTCGCGTCCACTGCGCGGAAGCCTTCCGAAAACACCTCTTCCCTTCCTGCACGCTCACCTTAGATGAATATAACCTGATCGTCAGCCGCTACGTTCCCGCTGGCTTCTCGGCGCGGAACCCGGGTAATCACGATAAGGTGAATACTCCGGAGGCGGGAGAGCTCGCCATCCCCCTCGAGCATTTCGAGGTGGGCTTCCGCCTTCCCCTTTGGCCGGAGGTTCGGCTTGCTCTCCGCTACTATGGGGTGGTTCCCGCCCAACTGAACCCGAACTCAGTCGCGATCCTTATAGCATTCATATGCTACATGCGATCCGAGAGGATTGAGTTCAGTTTACCGATCTTCCGCAAGCTGTTCACCTTCCGCGCGAAAGGAGGGGTGGTCTTCTTCTCCGGGCTGCTGCTCAAGACCACCGGTCTCGCCAACAAACACCATCACTGGGGCGAGAAGTTCGTCTATGTCAGCGGGGACTTCGGCAACGTCCCGCTTCAGCCTGTACAATACGAGGACGCCCCCTACAAGCCGCCTACCCTGGGATCGCGCGAGAGCGCAATCCTTGAATTCTTTGGGACCAAGGAGTTTGACGTTCTCTTCCTCAGGCGAGACGTCGACACCCTTCCACCCGTCCACCCGGGCGAAGGTATGGTCTCGCCCCAGATTCAATCCCTTGTCAAGGATCTTCTTGTGCTGAAGTATTTTAACTTTGCAGGAGAGCGGGAGGTCCCCCTGCGCCAACCCTTTGCTGAAGCCCGAGGTGTTGAGGGTCTGGCCGCGAGAGGTCCTCTCGCTCTCGCAGAGGCTAGCGCTGCCGCCTGCCGAGATGAGCCTGCTCTAACCTTGTCGACCGGAGCAAAGAAGCGGAAGGGCCCCGCTCCCGCCCCGCGACCGCTGTAGAGGCCGAAGCCATCCGCTGCAGATAAGGGTAAGGGCTTGGCAGTCTCGCCTGCCCGGCCTCCCGCCCCGGGCGAGTCCTTCGAAGGACTGCTCCGGATGGCCAGCGAGATGGGCGCTGCCGCCAGGAGGCGCACCGAGGCCGGCGAGAACCCACCGGCCGCTGACGCGGCGGAAGGAGAGGGAGCGGTCGTCGAGACCTCCGTCTGGACCCCTCCCAAGGAAGTGCCGAAAGGGCACAAAAATTACGGTTTTGGCGTGAAGCACCTCGACGCCGAGGGGAAGCCCCTGCTCCAATGGGATCCCGAAGCCAACCTGGTCAAGGTTTCAACGCTCCTTCCCAGTTGGGTGGAGCGGGAGGAGGTTACTGGCGAAGCCTTCGCGCTTGGCTATGGCCTCTACAGCCGAGAGGACGCCAGCATCTTTGACCAGATGCCCACCCGGCTCTTGGCTTTCGATTCTATCCGGGCCCTACTGCGCGGGTTCGAGCTTGCGCATATGTGCGCGCGTCGAAGCATCAGCATCGACAAGAACTTCGCCGACATGTACAAGGAGAGGGAAGAGGCGGTGGCCCGAGCACGCGCATCGGAGGCAGAGCTTGCGAATGCTCACCAGGAGTT
This sequence comes from Platanthera zijinensis, assembly GCA_039513925.1. Classification (NCBI taxonomy): domain Eukaryota; kingdom Viridiplantae; phylum Streptophyta; class Magnoliopsida; order Asparagales; family Orchidaceae; genus Platanthera; species Platanthera zijinensis. The sequence goes on along the minus strand of CM077084.1, from coordinate 49,221,681 downwards.
GGCGAAAGCCCTAGAGGCGTTGTCTCTGCGTCCCGCCATCGAGGTAAGCGAGATCTTCTCGGCCCCCCGCTCTCGCTTCTCGAATTCTCGTTTGCGCGATATTCACTGAGCTGATCTCTTCTTCACAGGATTCCGCCCAAGCCGCGGCGCTTCGCGCGGAGTTGGCTGATGCTCGATACGCGAACGTCCTGCTGAGGGACCAACTCCAGCGTGCAGAAGCGGCGAAAGGCCCACCTTCGACGCTTGACGAAAGACTGAAGAGCCGCCAGTTCTCGGTGTACGACATCGACAAGCTGCTGCAGGCGAATGCTCAGGCCACCGTCAAGTTGACCATCGAGACGTTGCGAGACGCGAAGCTGCTTCGGGAGGATGGCGCAACCATCAACGCTCGCCAACTCCTCCCCTGGCTGTTCGACCCAGTGCTGAAGCCCTCGGGCGCGCCGGACTCTCCTCCCTCAGATGTTCCGAAGTCTTCCACCGAGGCCGGCGAGACGTCCGAAGCGAGCTCTGGCGAGGACTCTAGCGAGAGCACCAGCGGGGATTACAGCGCATCCCCGTGAAGCGCCTTTTTGCTTTTGATATTCTTTTGTAACGAGCGAGAAGCTCTAAACCCCTGTAATCGTTGAGTATAATGCAATATTTTATTTTTATTGCCGGTGTGTGTTCGAACGAGTAGATTAGTCAGCCGAGTGGCTTCCGCGCGGGCTTCCGCCGAGACCCTTAGTCTCTTTAAGTTAACTTTCTTTGGGGATCGACCGGGCGGGAGCCTTGCGCTATTGATTGAGGTATCTTGCCTAGGTCTGCCAGGGAGCCTTCTTTTGCGAGAACCCCCTAGCCGAGACCTTCGAGTCGAGGCTTCTTTCAGCCGAGACCCTTTTGGGCCGAGACCCTTTTGGACCGAGATCTTTGGGGCCTTGCCTCCGGTCCGGGCCAGAGTCTTGCCCGTATATCTTTCAACCAACTAGATGAAGCTAACCAGACCTCTCCCCCATAGGCGAGCCTTCGGACCTGCCAGCTAGATGGGAGCCTGCGCAGCGGGTCTACCCGGGGCCGAGCCGAGCTCAGGGTGTTGATGAATCTTTCCCAACCTCTCCCCCATAGGCGAGCCTTCGGACCTGCCAGCTAGATGGGAGCCTGCACAGCGGGTCTACCTGGGGCCGAGCCGAGCTCGGGGTATTGATGAATCTTTCCAAACCTCTCCCCCACAGGCGAGCCTTCGGACCTGCCAGCTAGATGGGAGCCTGCGCAGCGGGTCTACCTGGGGCCGAGCCGAGCTTGGGGTGTTGATGAATCTTTCCCAACCTCTCCCCCACAGGCGAGCCTTCGGACCTGCCAGCTAGATGGGAGCCTACGCAGTGGGTCTACCTGGGGCCGAGCCGAGCTCGGGGTGTTGATGAATCTTTCCCAACCTCTCACCCACAGGCGAGCCTTCGGACCTGCCAGCTAGATGGGAGCCTGCGCAGCGGGTCTACCTGGGGCCGAGCCGAGCTCGGGGTGCTGATGAAGATTTTCAAACCTCTCCCCCACAGGCGAGCCTTCGGACCTGCCAGCTAGATGAGAGCCTGCGCAGCAGGTCTACTTGGGGCCGAGCCGAGCTCGGGGTATTGATGAATCTTTCCCAACCTCTCCCCCACAGGCGAGCCTTCGGACCTGCCAGCTAGATGGGAGCCTGCGCAGCGGGTCTACCTGGGGCCGAGTCGAGCTCGGGGTGTTGATGAATCTTTCCCAACCTCTCCCCCACAGGCGAGCCTTCGGACCTGCCAGTTAGATGGGAGCCTGCGCAGCGGGTCTACCTGGGGCCGAGCCGAGCTCGGGGTGCTGATGAAGATTTTCAAACCTCTCCCCCATAGGCGATCCTTCGGACCTGCCAGCTAGATGAGAGCCTGCGCAGCGGGTCTACCTGGGGCCGAGCCGAGCTCGGGGTATTGATGAATCTTTCCAAACCTCTCCCCCACAGGCGAGCCTTCGGACCTGCCAGCTAGATGAGAGCCTGCGCAGCGGGTCTACCTGGGGCCGAGCCGAGCTCGGGGTGCTGATGAAGATTTTCAAACCTCTCCCCCACAGGCGAGCCTTCGGACCTGCCAGCTAGATGAGAGCCTGCGCAGCGGGTCTACCTGGGGCCGAGCCGAGCTCGGGGTGCTGATGAAGATTTTCAAACCTCTCCCCCATAGGCGAGCCTTCGGACCTGCCAGCTAGATGAGAGCCTGCGCAGCGGGTCTACCTGGGGCCGAGCCGAGCTCGGGGTGCTGATGAAGATTTTCAAACCTCTCCCCCACAGGCGAGCCTTCAGACCTGCCAGCTAGATGGGAGCCTGCGCAGCGGGTCTACCTGGGGCCGAGCCGAGCTCGGGGTGCTGATGAAGATTTTCAAACCTCTCCCCCACAGGCGAGCCTTCGGACCTGCCAGCTAGATGAGAGCCTGCGCAGCGGGTCTACCTGGGGCCGAGCCGAGCTCGGGGTATTGATGAATCTTTCCCAACCTCTCCCCCACAGGCGAGCCTTCGGACCTGCCAGCTAGATGAGAGCCTGCGCAGCGGGTCTACCTGGGGCCGAGCCGAGCTCGGGGTATTGATGAATCTTTCCAAACCTCTCTCCCACAGGCGAGCCTTCGGACCTGCCAGCTAGATGAGAGCCTGCGCAGCGGGTCTACCTGGGGCCGAGCCGAGCTCGGGGTGCTGATGAAGATTTTCAAACCTCTCCCCCACAGGCGAGCCTTCGGACCTGCCAGCTAGATGAGAGCCTGCGCAGCGGGTCTACCTGGGGCCGAGCCGAGCTCGGGGTGCTGATGAAGATTTTCAAACCTCTCCCCCACAGGCGAGCCTTCAGACCTACCAGCTAGATGAGAGCCTACGCAGCGGGTATACCTGGGGCCGAGCCGAGCTCGGGGTGCTGATGAAGATTTTCAAACCTCTTCCCCACAGGCGAGCCTTCGGACCTGTCAGCTAGATGAGAGCCTGCGCAGCGGATCTACCTGGGGCCGAGCCGAGCTCGGGGTGCTGATGAAGATTCCGTCAACCGGACCTATTCTATCATGAAGATGAGAAGACATGGTCGGTTAAAACAAAAGGCATTGCAATTACATACTCAGAGAATCAATATTCTGAAATGAACTTATTGAAATGGCAATAGTTATTTACAACGTTACAATCCTTCCTTCCCCTCATGGGTAGAAGCGCTTTAGGTCATCACCGCTCCAAGTATGGCTCAAGGTCTTTCCTTCCACATCCTGGAGGTAGTAACCTCCATTAACCAGAGCCTTCTCTATTATGTATGGCCCTTCCCAGCTAGGGTTGAGCTTGCCAACAGGGGCCGATCTCCCGGCCGCGTCGACCTTCTTCAGTACAAGGTCCCCTTCGACGAATTGCTTGACCCGAATATGCTTATCGAAGTACTTGGCCATCCGCCGCTTTATCTCCTCTTGCCTGATGGCAGCGACGTCCCGTAGCTCTTCCGCCATGTCCAGCGAGAAGCGCAACCCTTCCTCGTTCTCCAGCCTCCAAGCTTTGCTTCCTTCACCTGCGGCCGCGACCCGCGGAGACCGAACCTCGAACTCCACCGGGAGGACTGCCTCGCACCCATGAGAGAGCTTGAAGGGGGTCTCCCCTGTGGTCGTGTTCGGAGTTGTTCGCAGGGCCCACAGGACGGAAGGGAGTTGCTCCACCCAGTTACCTTTCAGGTTCTCCACCTTCTTTTTAAGCAAGTTGACAATAATCTTGTTTACCGCTTCTACCTGGCCATTGCTCCGAGGATGATGGACAGAGGCGAACCTGAGGTCAATCCCCGATTGGGTGCAGAAGCTGATGAATTCTTCGCTGGCGAACTGGGGACCGTTGTCCGTCACTATTGCTTGGGGTAGCCCATGCCTACATATGATTTCCCCCCAAACGAAGTTCCTGACGACCTGAGAGGTAACCTTGGCTAGAGCTTTGACTTCCAGCCACTTCGAGAAGTAATCAATCATGACGAGGAGGAACCTCCTTTGCCCGCTAGCTGGAGGAAAGGGCCCGACTAGATCCATCCCCCAAATGGCGAAAGGCCATGGCGCCGTGATACTTCGAAGCCTTTGGGCGGGCGAGAGCTGGAGGGGAGCATGTACCTGACACTTCAGACATCTCTTTGCAAACTCAGCTGTATCCTTCCTCAAGGTCTGCCAAAAATATCCTTGCCTTATCACCCTTGCCTCCAATGTCCTTCCCCCTGAGTGACTGCCACACTCTCCAGAATGCACCTCTTCCAGGATCTTAGGGACTTCCTCCTCAGCTACACATCTCGCGAGGAGCCCTGACAACATCTTCCGATGCAATCTCCCCTCCAGCATCAGATAGTGAGCCACCTTGTGCCTGAAGCTTTTTGCATTTTTGACTTCCTCCGACAGCTCTCCTGTGGTTAAGAAGGTCACCAACGGATCTATCCATGAGGGCCACCGACATACCTCCATCAACTCCCCCTCTTCAATGGCTGGCCGAAATAGTTCGGTTAGGGTACCCCCACCCCGAGGCCCGAACTTTGCTAACCGGTCAGCTGCCATGCTTTCCTCCCTGGGAACATGTTGAATAGAAAAGGAACGGAAACCTCCGATGATGGTCCTTACCTTGGATAAGTATCTCGCGAGGGTGGGCTCCCGAGCCTCAAACTCCCCACGGATTTGTGACGCAACTACCATCGAGTCGGTGAAGGCCTCTACATCCCGAATTTCCAGCTCCTTGGCTAACCGAAGGCCGGCTATCACGGCCTCATACTCCGCTTGATTGTTGGTCACAGGGAAGTGGAAGGCCACTGCCTGTTCTATGGTAACCCCTTGAGGGCTTACCAACACCACACCTCCTCCCAGGGAGTGCCTTCCTGAAGCCCCGTCGACGATCATTCTCCACGCTTCCTGCGACCTCGGCTCTTCTTCCTCGGCCTCGGTGACATAATCTGCCAAAAAGTCTGCCACGGCCTGGGCTTTGATGGAGAGCCTTGGGACAAAGGAAATGTCGAACTCGCTAAGCTCGATGGACCACTTTGCCAACCTTCCCGAATGCTCCACCCCTTCGAAGACCTTGCGAAGAGGATGATCGGTCACAACCTTAATCGAATATGCTTGGAAATACGGACGGAGCTTCCTTGCCGAAACGACCAAGGCATAAGCCAGCTTCTCCAGGATGGGGTAGCGGAGCTCCGCCTTTTTCAAGATTAGGCTCACATAGTAGACGGGTAGCTGCTTCTTCCCTTCTTCTCTAACCAAGACTGAGCTTACAGCTTCTTCCCCCACCCCGAGATATAAGGTCAGGCCTTCTCCCTCCTTGGGGCTTTGGAGTAGCGGAGCCCGGGAGAGTTGCCTCTTCAGTCCTTGGAAAGCCTCTTCGCATTCAATCATCCATTCAAACACTTGATTACCACGAAGCACCTTGAAAAAGGAGGAGCACTTGTCCCCGGACTGAGAGAGGAACCTGCTCAGTCCGGCCAACTTTCCGGTTAAGCGCTGGACCTCCTTGGCATTGCGAGGTGATTCCAAGTCCAAGATGGCATTTACCTTGTCTGGGTTAGGTTCTACCCCTGCCGGGGTCAGGAGGTGTCCAAGGAATTTCCCGCGACTGGCCCCGAAGACACACTTCAAGGGATTCAACCTCATCTTGAATCTCCGCAGGGTGGCAAACGTCTCTTCCAAGTCCCGTAGGTGGGACTCCAGGCATTTGCTTTTTACCATCAGATCGTCGACGTAGACCTCTAGATTCTTCCCTCTTTGATCCCGGAAGACCCGATCCATCATGCGTTGGTACGTTGCCCCTGCGTTCTTCAACCCGAAGGGCATCATCTTGTAGCTGAAGCATCCCTCTCTTGTGATGAAGGAAACATCCTTGACATCGGGAGGGTGCATCCGAATCTGATGGTAACCTGAAAAAGCATCTAAAAAACTCATGAGAGAAAAACCGACGGCTGAGTCAACCAGCGCGTCGATCCTAGGTAGGGGGTAGCAATCCTTAGGACATGATTTATTTAACAAGGAAAAGTCAATACACATGCGCCATTTTCCTCCCCCCTTTTTCACCATTACCACATTGGAGATCCAGCCTGGATACTGGATCTCCGAGATGAAGCCCGCCTCCAAGAACTTCTTGACCTCTTCCCGGATCGGCTCCTCCAGCTTGGTGGCAATGGCCCTCATCTTCTGGCGTATGGGGCGAGTCCTGGGGTCCAGGTTCAGGCGATGGCAGGCCACGTCTGCGTCGATGCCCGGCATGTCTGCCGCGCTCCAAGCGAAGATGTCGACGTTGCTTTGGATGCAGGCTCGCATCCGCTCCTGATCCTCGAGGCTTAAGCCTCCGCTGACCCGCACCTTTTGTACCTGCCCCGCCCTGGTGTGCACCTCCATCTCTATCACCTCTTCGGCCGGCTCCAATCCCGTCCGTTCCCAACCTGCCCTTGCCTCCTCTGGCTCAAGCTCTTCTCCTCCAAGCTCATCAACCTCCATCGCCTCCTCCAAGCTCTCACCTTGCCTCTGCTCTCCTTCTTCTGCCGCCCCTCTTGTTTCTTCCAGGCCAATTTCCTCTACCTCTATCTCCTCTGCCTCCAACTCCTCCGCTTCCTGCGGGCTCGCCTCCTGCACCTCTTCCGCTTGCTTTTCGACAACCTCCTTCGCCTCCTCCAGGCTTGTCTCCCCTTCCCCAACACCTCCTTCCTGCTCAGCCATCTCCTTCTCCAGCTCTTCCGCTTCCACCATCCATGACACGGTGTTGACCGCCGTCACGTAGTACTGCCTTGCCACCTTTGGATTCCCCCTGATCCTAACTTGCACCCCTCCATTGTTGAACTTGAGGCATTGATGGAATGAGGAGGGTACGCAGCGAAAGGCGCTGATGAGGGGACGTCCAAAGATGGCATTGTAACTACTTGGGGCGTCCACGATCACCAACCTGCAGTTCCGTGAGACGCCCCCAAGCCTTACATGCAGGCCTACTCCCCCTTCTACTTCCTTTCTCTCCCCAGAGAAGCCGAAAAGCGGTCCATCGGAAGTTAGGACCATTTTCCCTTCCACCCCCATCTCGCCAAAGGCCTTCTTGAAAATCACGTTCACCGAGCTCCCGTTGTCCACCAGTATTCGGGAGACGGTGAAGTTCTCCACCGCCGTCTGGATCACTAATGCGTCGCAGAACGGATCCTCATAGTCTGGCATATCTGCGGATGAGAAGATGATCTTTTCTTCTGGGGGGGGGGGCTAAGGAGGTCGAGGCGACCCCTCTGCGGAACATGGTTTGCAGGCTCCCCTTGCGGGTTGCCTCGATCCCTACTCCCCCATGGATCACTCTGATCCCCCCTCGGGTCCCCACGTCGACCCTGTCCTCACATCTGTCCTCAACCTCTTCTCGCTGCACCTCCACGATCCTTGCGGGCAGATCTTGCCTCCCCGCACCTCTGGCCTCCCTCATCTCCAGAAACTCCGGACAGGTGGCCGTTGCGTGGCCCTCCTCCTGATGGAAGTCACAATAGGGCAACGCCACCCTGCCCCCTCTTCCTACTCCTCCTCCCCTTCTCCCGGCTCCCCGAATTCCTCTTCCTCTTCCTCTTCCCACCTCCATGGCTTCTTGTGGTGGTGGGAAGTGACCCCTCGGTCCCTGCCTCCATCCTCCTTGCTTTAACCTTCTCGGTTCCCGGTAAATGTCTCTTCCTTGAGGACCTCCTTGGCCCTGGGGGCGACCTTCCTGAGGCCTCCAACCCAATCGGTTGTTTGGCTCCCTGGCCCCCCCATGCTGCTGCCCCTGCCCTCGGGGTTCTTCTCTTCTCCTATCCTCTCTTTGCTCCCTCTGCTCTCTCAACTCCCTCTGCCTTCCTGTCGCCGGCTCCTTCGCATCGTCCTCGGCCAACCTGGCCAACTTTCTTGCAAACGCCGGGTTTGCCCTCTCAAATTCTATCTCCTTAGCCGCCCTCTCCATGAGCTCCTCAAAAGAGAGAGGGGGCACTCTCTTCAACTCCATGCTGAAAAACCCTGGCCTCAGCCCCAGGGTGAAGGCAAGCATCAGCGCATACCCCGGGACCTCCTGGACCAGGAGAACCTCCTCTTGGAACCGGTCGACATAGTGACCCAACGTCTCCTCCGGCCCTTGCCTCACTGCAAACAGGCATTCAGCCTCCTTCTTCCGCTTCTTTGAAGTCGAGAACCTCAACAAGAAACCTCTGCGCAGATCTTCAAAACTGTAGATGGAGCTTGCCGGCAATTGGTGGAACCAATCCCTGGCCTTTTCCTTCAAGGTGATGGCAAAAAGCCTACACTTAAAAGCATCAGACATTTGCCTGATCGACACAACGTCTTCGAACCACTGCACATGCTGAACCGGGTCATCCTTCCCGGTGTAGTAGGTCATGTCTGGCTCCCGGAATCCCTCCGGCACTGGAGCCGAGACGATGAGCTCGCTAAATGGGGTCTCGCCTCCCGCCTAGCGAGAAGGCACGTCTCGCGACCTCGGCTGGCTGGACCGATCCGCGACACCATGCCCGGGGAAGAGTTCCCGCACTGTCGCCTCCTTCTCGCCCAGATCTGCCGGAAGCTCCTTCTCGGGACGCTGGCCTGGGAAAAGCTCCCGCGCGGCTACGTCCCTCTCGCCTGCCTCCACCGGGACTTCCTTCCCGGGGCGTTGCCCTGGGGCGTTCTCGCCTAACAGCGGAACCGCCTCCACTGGAACCTGCGACGTCTCCCACTCGTTCCTTGCCGAGAAGGCCAAGCTGATCGTCTGCATGACCTCTCGCCTGAAGTCTTCAAACATCTTCCTCGTCGCCTCGTCCACCCGGGTGGGGGATCCTCCTGCGCCAGATCCTTCACCTTCACCTCCTGCCATGGGACTTAACTCAAGATTTTCTTGCGCCGACTACTTCCACGCTCACCGCACCAGAACTGTTGAAGCCAAAATTGACCCCAACGAATGTTCACGAACCAAAGTGTAGTCAACGCCTACTTCTCCCAAATCTCGACCCCTGACTGGCTGCTAAGGTTCTAAGACTGACCCAAAGCCTCAGCTGGGAGGTCCCACCTCACACCCGGAAGATCTCTGAGAGCTTCCCCTCCAAAGCCAAATGCCGGGCTGGGAGCTCTTCAGAAAGCACTAGAGTTGGAGAATAATGAAAAAGCCTGCTTTCCAAAGAGCCCCTATGGGTCTTTTTATAGTCTTCCCCTGACCTGAAAATACTGAAATACCCCTAGAGGGTCTGCCAATAGCCAGATCCCGCTGTCATCCTGGGGGCATACAGGTAATTTTACCCGGGGATAATAATATTAAAATAATCTTCTCCTGGGGGCTGGGTCCCACCACCTGGACCTACTTGGCGAGAACCCCGGGCGAGAAGGCTCTCGCTGAGCCCCGGCTTGGCTTATCATGGCGAGATCTCCCGCCGAGAGGGTTCTCGCTCCCGGAATTCTTGATGCCACTGTCGCTGGATGCGGCGCTGGGTGAGTGAAGCTCACTCAACGCCCTTACTGCTAACCACGGCGTTGAGTGAGTGGAGTTCACTCGACGCCCTCTGCTGCCGAATGCAGCGCTGAGCGAGTGGAGCTCTCTCAACGCCCTCTCGCTCGCCCCCAGGGAGAGTTCCTTCCAGGCGGGAGCTCTACTGCCCCGAAGGCTACGGCCGACCTGAAGACCCGAGTCCTGGCGCGAACGATCTCGCCTACTGGTTGGCAGGAGCTCCCTAAGGGCGAGAACTCTGCTAGTCTGCCCTTGAGCTAACCCGGGACTAGCCCAACACCGACCCCTGAAGTCTGTCTTCTGGGTCCTACCCAGCGAATATGGGGTTGTACAGCTGGTATGTGGCTCCTGCGTTTTTCAGCCCAAAGGGCATCATCTTGTAGCTGAAGCACCCTTCCCTAGTGATGAAGGAGACGTCTTTGACGTTGGGGGGGGGGGGTGCATGCGAATCTGGTGATAACATGAAAAAGCATCAAGAAAACTCATAACAAAAAAACTTATGGCTGAGTCAACCAGCGCGTCGATTCGAGGCAGATGGTAGCAATCCTTGGGGCATGATTTATTTAATAAAGAGAAATCGATACACATGCGCCACTTCCCTCCCCCTTTCTTAACCATTACCACATTGGAGATCCAGCCCGGGTACTGAACCTCCGAGATGAAGCCTGCCTCCAAAAGCTTTCTGACTTCCTCGCGGATGGGCTCCTCCAGCTTGGTGGCGATGGTCCTCATCTTTTGGCATATGGGGCGAGTCCGGGGGTCCAGGTTCAGTCGATGACAAGCCACATCCGCGTCAATGCCCGACATGTCCGCCGCACTCCAGGCGAAGATATCGACATTGCTCTGGATGCAAGCTCTCATCTACTCCTGGTCCTCGGGACTTAGGCCCCCACTGACCCGCACCCTCTGCACCTGCCCTGCTCTGGTGGAGACCTCCATCTCCACCACTTCTTCGGCCGGCTCCAACCGCGATTGCTCCCAGCCGACCCTTGCTTCTTCCCCAAACTCCAACTCCTCCCCTCCTTCATCCTCCATTGCCTCCTCCGGCTTCCCCTCCTGGAGCTGATGAATCTCCGCACCCCTCGGGGCCTCCTGCTCAACTCTCGCCACTTGACCTTCCTCTTAATCCATCACTTCATCCAGACCCTCATGCTCGATTCCAGCAGCTAGCTTCTCCTCTACCTCCATCGTCCCCTCCAGGCTCTCTTCCTGCTGCGGCTCGACCTCCTCCTGCTCTACTAGCTCCCTCTCCAGCTCTTGTGCCTTCGCCATCCAAGACACAGTGTTAACTGCCGTCACATAGCATTGTATTGCCACCTTTGAATCCCCCCTGATCCTTACTTGCACCCCTCCGTTATTGAACTTGAGACATTGATGAAACGAGAAGGGAACGCATCGAAAGGTGCTGATGAGGGGACGCCCAAAGATGGCGTTGTAACTACTTGGGGCGTCCACTATCACGAACCTACAGTTCCGTGACACACCCCCAGCTTTACATGCAGTCCTACTCCTCCCTCTACTTCTTTCCTTTCTCCAGAAAACCCAAACAGCGGTCCATCTGAGGCTAGGACCCTCTTCCATTCAACCTTCATCTCATCGAAGGCTCTCTTGAAGATGACGTTCACCGAGCTCCCATTGTCCACCAGTATCCTGGAGACCGTGAAGTTCTCCACCGCTGTCTGAATCACTAGGGCGTCGCAGAACGGATCCTCGTAGTCCGTCATATCCGCGGATGAAAAGATGATTTTTTTCTTCCGGAGGGGGAGCTAAAGAGGTCGAGGTGACACCTCTGCGGAACATGGTTTGAAGGCTCCCCTTGCGAGTTGCCTCAATCCCCACCCCTCTGTGGATCACTCTGATCCCTCCTCGGGTCCCCACGTCTACCCGGTCCTCGCATCTATCTTCCTCCCCTCCCTGCTGCACTTCCATGATCCTTACCGGCGGATCCTGTCTCCCCATTCCTCTGGCTTCCCGCATCTCCAAGAATTCCGGGCAGGTGGTCGTCGCGTGAGCTTCCTCCCTATGGAAGTCACAAAAGGGTAACGCCACCCTGCCCCACCTTCCTCCTCCTCCCCTTCTCCCGGCTCCTCGGACTCTTCTTCTTCCTCCTCCTCCTCTTCCTCTACCGACGTCCATCGCTTCTTGCGGTGGTGGGAAGTGACCCCTCGGCCCCTGCCTCCACGCCTGCTGGTCAAACCTTCTCGGTTCCCGAAGATTATCTCTTCCCTGAAAACCTCCTCCTCTGCCCTGGGGGCGACCCTCCTGAGGCCTCCAACCCAATCGGTTGTTCGGCTCCCGGGCCCCCCATCCCTGCTGCTGCCCCTGCCCTCGGGGTTCTTCTCTCATTCTTTCTTCCCTTTGCTCCCTCTACTCTCTTGGCTCCCTCTGCTTTCCTGCTGCCGGTTCCTTATCATCCTCCGTCAACCTGGCCAGCTTCCTGGCAAACGCCGGGTTCGCCCTCTCGAAGTCTATCTCTTTTGTCGCCCTCTCCATGAGCTCCTCAAAAGAGAGGGGAGGGGCAATCTCTTCAACTCCATGCTAAAAAAACCCGGCCTCAGCCCCAGGGTAAAGACAAGCATCAATATGTACCCCGGGATCTCTTGGACCAGGAGAATCTCCTCTTGGAACCGGTCAACATAGTGACCCAACGTCTCGTCTTGCTTTTGCCTCACTGCGAACAGGCACTCTGCTTCCTTCTTCCGCTTCTTCGATGTTGAGAACCTCAACAAGAAACCCCGACGTAGATCCTCGAAGCTGTAGATTTAGATTGCCGGTAACTGGTGGAACCAGTCCCTGGCCTTCTCCTTCAATGTGATGGCAAATAGCCGACACTTGAAGGCATCAGACATCTGCCTAATCGACACCACATCCTCAAACCATTGCACATGTTGTACTGGGTCATCTTTCCCCGAGTAGTAGGACATGTCCGGCTTCCGGAACCCCTCTGGCACCGGGGCTGAGACGATGAGCTCGCTAAAGGGGGTCTCGCCTCCTACCTGGCGAGAGGGCACGTCTCGCGACCTCGGCTTTCTAGAACGATCCGCGAGACCGTGCCCAGGGAATAACTCTCGCCCCGCCGCCTCCCTCTCGCCCAAGTCTGCCGGAATCTCCTTTCTAGGACGCTAGCCTGGGAAAAGCTCCCGCGCGGCCACGTCCCTCTCGCCGACCTCCACCGGGACCTCCTTCCCCGGACGCTGCCCTGGGGCGTTATCGCCCAATAGCGGGACCATCTCCACTGGAACTTGGGGTGTCGCCCACTCATTTCTTGCCGAAAAGGCCAGACTGATTGTCTGCAGGACTTCTCGCCTGAAATCCTCTAGCATTTTCCTTATCGCTTCTTCTCCCCGGGTGGGGGATCCTCCTGAGCCAGATCCTTCACCTCCCGTCACGGGACCAAACTCAAGGCTTTCTTGTACTGGCTGCCTTCCACGCTCACCGCACCAGAACTGTTGAAGCCAAAATTGACCTCAACAAATGTTCAAAATAGGGGTGCAGCCAACACCCACTTCCCTCAAGCCCTGCCCCTAACCTGGTAGCTAACGACCTAGGACTGACCCAAAGCCTCAGCAGGGAGGTCCCACCTCACACCCAAAAGATCTCTGAGAGCTTCCCCTCCAAAGCCAAAAGCTGGGCTAGGAGCTCCTCAGAAAGCACTAGAGATTTGGAGAAAAATGAGAGTCTGCTTTCTAAGGAGCCCTTATGAGTCTATTTATAGCCTTTTGTTGACCTGAAATTACTGAAATACCCCTGGATGGCCTGACCATAGCCAAATCCCGTTGTTTGTAAAGTACTAAAAGCAGCCCCTAGGGGTATAAGGGTAATTTTACCCGAGGGCAATTAAGAAATTTTACCCTGAACCCTGGGACCCACACGGCGAGAGCTCTATGCCGAGAACCCTCTCGTCTTCATTTGGCGGGAGCTAAAAAGAAGTGTCAAAAGTCTTCAAGCTGAGCCAGTCCCCGCTTTCTAGCCAGTTTAACCCTTCTCACCGACTCTGCCGAGAGCGGGTCCTGGCTGACCAATGGTGAACGCTCTCGCACCTCTCCCGGCGAGAGCTCCCATAACCTTGACGATGTCGCTGCTGGACGGGGCGTTGAGTGAGTGGAGCTCACCCAACGCCCTTGCTGCTGACCACGACGTTGAGTGAGTGGAGCTCACTCAGCGCCCTTGCTGCTGACCCTGGCTTTGAATGAGTGGAGCTCACTCAACGCGGCGTTGAGACCACTCCACGCCTTCTCGCCTGCCTCTGGTCACGGGCGGGATCTCTCCTGCTCCTTGGTGGGATCTCCTCTAACCTTGACGATGTCGCTGCTGGACGCGGCGTTGAGTGAGTGGAGCTCACCCAACTCCCTTGCTGCTGACCACGGCGCTGAGTGAGTGGAGCTCACTCAGCGCCCTTGCCGCTGACCCTGGCGTTGAATGAGTGGAGCTCACTCAATGCGGCGTTGAGACCGCTCCACGCCTTCTCGCCCGCCTCTGGTCACGGGCGGGATCTCGCCTGCTCCTAAGCGGGAGCTCCCCCTAGGTGAGAGCTCTTCTGGCTTTTAGGCCCAAGCTAGCCCAAGGCTGGTCCAACCCCGATCGTTGATGCATCTGGGTCCTACCCAGCGAATATGGGGTTGTACAACAGCCACATATTTACATTTATATATATATATATATATATATATACTGCACATATATATAATGCTATCAGCTTGGGTGCTGATAGCATTATTTTTTTAAAAAAAAGTATATATATGTGCAGCATATATATATATATATATATATATATATATATATATATATATATACATAAAATAATTGGCTAAACAAACTTAGCCTAAAACAAGCACCAACCTCATCAAGCTCGATCACACAAGGCCATGCACAGCAAACAGGTAGCCACTACCGGCTAATAAAACAAACGTCAAAATGACGCGAAAAACAAATGATCTCGGATTTCGACAAAACTCGCACCGTGGCTAAACACCCAAGCTACAAAAACAACGACGAAATCGAAAACAACATCCGCCGATCAAAACTCGAGCTAACACCTCCCGAAGACAAAGCACAAGCATTCCCTGAGAGGCTCAGCCGAGTCACCAAAACAGACTCCGGCTAGCTGGGGAATCTTGCAAACAGGCTACAAATAGGCCACTCAAGGAACCTAAAGAGCTAAGACCACGCTCTAACAACGACAAAGACTGATACACGTCATCGTAACGCCAAACAAGGATTAAACAAATCACAGAAAAACCGGGGGCATTACACGCACACCCAGGCATTTCCGTGCCCCGTCCTGACAACCGCGCCTTTATGCGACGGGGGGGGGGGGCAGTGCACGCATCTGGAGGTAAGCGCGGGGCGCACCCGGGGTCGCGTGCCTGGGGGTGCACGCCGTCGCGCGCCTGTGGGTTGATTCTGCGCAGGCTGTTCGACTAAGGAAGTTGATTATGTGCAATCTATGCAGCTAACATCAGGCAGCTAAGCAACTAGTGGAAGCTTGGTGTGGAATAGTTCGCGGATAGCGATCACCAGATAACAGCAGGTCACAGTCTCCGCGACTTAATCTCTTCCTCTGAGTTGCGGATAAGAAGAGCAGTTCACCCGGTCTATCAGCGGGCTCTGTTCAAGTTCAACATTTCAATAACAAGCAGTCCGCGCGGCTAGTTGTGGTTATGCGACTTCAGTGGTTTCGATGACTCGACTTGCAGACTGGCGACTTCTACGGTTACAGCCTGTTGTCTGCGCGGTAAATTTCTTGTTGCAATTTTCTGTTTCCCTTGGTTATATTGTAAATCATGTCTTGCAATATATACTTTGTTTTGTAAAGAAGTTATTAATTCAAATTGGAGACTCTTGTGTTACTGTTGCTACTGATTTCTTACTTTTCTTGGATTGATGTTGAGTGTTCTTGCGACCTCTTGTGACTTCCCTTACCCCCACAGGCGAGCCTACGGACCTGCCAGCTAGTGAGATCCTGCGCAGCGAGTATAGCTAGGGACGAGCCAGGCTTGGGGTAGTGCAAGAGTCTCCAAGAACTAATCCTTTTCCCCCAAGTGTGCCTACCGCCCTGTCCAGCTAATGAGAGCTTGAGCAGCGAGTCTACCCGGGGCCGAGCAGCATTCGGGGTCCTTTACCCCCACAGGCAAGCCTACAGACCTGCCAGCTAGTGAGAGCCTGCGCAGCGGGTCTACCTGGGGCCGAGCCAGGCTCGGGGTAGTGCAAAAGTCTCCAAGAACCAATCCTTTCGCCCCAGGTGTGCCTACCGCCCTGCCCAGCTAATGAGAGCCTTAGCAGCAAGTCTACCCGAGGTCAAGCAGCAGTCGGGGTCCCTTACCCCCACAGGCGAGCCTACAGACCTTCCAGCTAGTGAGAGCCTGCGCAGCGGGTTAACCTGGGGCCGAGCCAGGCTCGGGGTCTTCCACCATATCCCATTATAGTTTAAGGATCATTCAATTTACTAAAACATCATTGGTTAAGTGTGACATAATAAGGTATTATTTCATTCATCAAAAACAATGTAAATCCTTCAACAGAATTTCTAAAAGCACAACTTTAACAGAATATTAATCAACATAAATCTGTACGTTACACTTGATTTCAAGATGGTTTATGGTTTGAGAAATATTCGTCAAATGCGAAAGATCCCGAGTCTTGATGTTTGTTTCATGCACAAATTCAAATATGATAAAGTAGGTTTTCAATAAGGACAAACCCATTAATCAAAGAATATGAGACCATAAAGTGGCTACAAATAGCTCGTGAGGTAAAAAATATACTAATGCAAGTGGTCTAAAGAAGTGAATGGGGAAAAGAATTAAGTTGACGTAAAATAACGCAATGCTATTGCCGCATACAAATATAGCATAAAAGTGATTTTGAACTACATCACGTACACTTTAATAATAGGCCAAGTTAGAATATCAAGGGGTTATAGATTGTGAAAAAAGGAAATGAAAACTTTATCAGATTGGATGGGTCAAAGCCAAGACATTCATTGATTTAAAGCTTTAATTCATGCAAGTCTCAAGATACATGTAAATAAAATGTCCATAGTTCATGCAAGTCTGCGAGATAAAATATATTGAAATCTGAGATGAATTCTTAAATTTTAAGTAAAATCGACTCAAGATATCTATGCTATGAACAAATTAAAGCTTTAATAAACTTATTTTCACACTCAAGATATCTAAGTACTGCACATTTATATTGTCCTAAATTTCAAAGATGAAATGAATCAGATTTTCCATATTCAAGAGCAATCTGCTTTTTATCCTAAACTTAACGTTTTCACAGGACAATGCTTTTATCTTGAACCTAAATCTACATGGAAGAACGCAAACTCAAAAGTCTAAGTGTACATGTCAAAATTGAATCAACATTTGAACAAACCAAACCCATAGCTTTAGATATCTAAATGAGAGTTAATTTTGTCCATGAAGGGGTTATCTAATTCATATACTCACCCCAAAATTTTGTGTCGGGATTTTTATGGTAATATCCCTTTATTTCATAAAAATGGCACCTTAATAATGTGTAAATCACCGTCGAAGCCTCAATATAGATTGTCCAAAAATCCTAAAATTCAAGGATGGGACGACTCCTAGTATGAGGACCTTACCTATAAAGCGTCCGCGCATGACCTTGACTGTCACTTGGTTCCCCTTCTAAAGCCATGACGTTTACCTGAGTTCTTTCGTGCTGGCCACTCTCCACGCTCACCGCACCAAAGTGTTGAAGCCAAAAATTGACCTATATGGAGTTCAGGGTCCCAAAAGAGGGGTGACTGCGCACCTACTACCCTCAAGCGAACGATCTAGGCACAAGACTAGGAACACAAGGAACAGACCCAAGGTCTCAGCGTGGAGGTTTTACTGCATACCTGGAAGACTAACAAACTCTTCCCCTCCCAATCTAAAGACTGAGCTAAGACACCTTCGGAGGGCACTCTTGGCCGACCGGAACATCTAAGGAGGATCTCAAGACCAACTCTCTCTTATCCAGATGTGTCTCCTTGGGTCTATGCAAAATTCTCCTTACCCGCCCTACCGATGGCGTAACCTCGCCGAACAGCTCTACCTTACGCAACCCCAATTGGGCCGCCAACAACGTAATTTTGTTGTTCTGAAAGGCTGTCAAACCCTTGATGGCTTCCCGGTAACTTTACCTCGAGATCCCCACGGGGCGAGCGGTTTACGAGAATATATACTGCTCACCTAAGACAAAAAGATAAATAACATACATACGACAACACATGCATTTTAAGTTACAGGAATATAAATTCCATAATTCGGCTCGCAGGCCGGCAACATAAGCAAATTAGGCCTTCTAGGGCCGACACAAACTTGGGCTTAAACCCGACACTTCCTGCTTGATACTGCAACACCTGAACGCCAACGCCTCGACAAGCGGCGGCAAGCTAAACATCAGTTGACTAAAAGCAACCCAATAATATTGCATCCACCCCTTTTTTGGGGCTATGGTGCTTATTCTTTGCAAATAGATAATATACAACTTCCTCGGAGTCTTCTCCGGGAACCTCAGAACATTACCAATCTGGCTCACACATCCAGACGGGCTTCACACATCATGCCTAAATCCGTACTCACGCTTCCGGATACTAAATGCAATTAACTGCGGGGATGTAAACATCGACCCGTCGGAGAGCCCCCTTCCCCCACCCGTCGGTGGAGATGAGCTTCCATGCAAATATGATAATTGAGGGCTTCACCTGCTTAAGAAGAAACTTTGTTACCCTTGACGCGTGTTTTGACGACGCCGAGAGTGAGACTCCCGGGGGTTCTTGCTGAAGGCGGTGCTGGGAGAGGAGTTCCTGGCCAATCTTGCTGCAGGCGGCACTGGGAGAGGAGCTCCCGGCCGATCTTGCTGCAGGCGGTGCCGGGAGAGGAGCTCCCGGCCGATCTTGTTGCAGGCGGCGCCGGGAGAGGAGCTCCCGACCGATCTTGCTGCATGCGGCGCCGAGAGATGAGCTCCCGACCGATCTTGCTGCAGGCGGCGCCGGGAGAGGAGCTCCCGACCGATCTACCTCTGGGCGATGACAGGAGAATAAATCCCGGCCGGCCTTGCTCCAGGCGGCTGCGACGGTGAAGGAGAGCCAGGCTCGACCTTGCTGCAGGCGGCGACAGGGTAGGGGAGCTTGGGCTCGACCAGCCCTGCTCCATGCGGCTGCGATGGGAGAGACATTCCGATCCCTCCTCCTCCTTGTCGGCCGGCGCATAGGAAGAATCGGGAGCAGGGGAGAGAGCGGGATCGGGGAAGGAGTGGGAGGATCGGGCTCTGCTCCTTCCAGTGGCGACGAGAGCGGCGCTCGGGCTCGGGTACTCTTTCAGACGGCGACAGGAGAGAGGGAGAAGGCTCCAGATCGGCTCCTTCCGATTTCACCCGGTGAGAACGAGAGCCAGCGGAAGATCGAGAGAAAAATGGGGGGGGGGGGTCCCATGCGGCTGGCCCCTTCTTCTAAGGTTAGTTTTTTTTTTCCTTTTTCCTTTTTCCCGAGTTGCCCCCCCCCCCCCCCCCCCCCCCCCACACAATCCCCTCCTCTCTTTTCTCATATAAACATATATATCAAGAATATCTATATAATTATAATATTAAACATATATTTATATACAATAAATATATATTTTTATATATATTTAGGCCCAAACCACTTAAAGCCATTTACATATAAAATCTCCACACGCATGTGCGAGCACTCATCGCTCAGAGCACGCCCCGAGCCCGCTACCTGGGGAGGATCCCACTCGGCCGGATACGGGGTTGTACACAATCCCCGCTCTTTTCGAGCGAGTTCCACGCTCGGAAAGAAATGTCCAACCCCGAGTATCCTGCGAGTGGGAGCCGACCTCAAAAAAAGTTTGAGAAAATTCCTCACTTGGAGATAAAGAGAGCAAAACAGAACGTGCGAAAGACAAAACATAACATGGTATAATGTGTTATTCAGGTTTCTTATCTGAAACATTATTACCACCTGCAATTAAAGTCAATATGACTGATTTTGAAAGATCTAATTTTAGACATTTAGCAGAAGGTGAAATCTTTGTACTAAAAGTTTCAAATGCAATAGACATAGTTTCAATGAGTAGAACTGATAACGCTTATCTCAATTTGGACGCAAACATCATATGACTGAATGGATATTATATGATAGCAGTATAACTTTGAAATCATCAGATAGTTCAGCACCGAAATTCTTATTTAATTTAAGTAAGATTACTAAAACATGCAAGTTTGAAACTAATAGTGACACAAACTCTTTCTTTATACGATTCTCTGATCCATGGGTAAATTCTGATAGAGCATGTTTGAAATATAATCCAAATAGTTCATATGTCTCTGAATTTATAAAAGTATTTGAAAACATGAATGTTTCTTATAATGATTACATATCTAAAGCATTATCAGCATCTACAGATGATATGAGGAAATTTCATAGTGATTGTTCAGGTGTGAGAAATAAAATACAGGCAATATTAGAAGATGCTTCTATGATTAGAGATGCTTTGCTATGCACTTCTCAAATATCATTGCTACAGGTTAATAATAAGAATACCATAGTGAGAGTGAATCTGAGTACAGTAATTTCTGTCGATACTGAACATTTTATGACAAAATCAAACTAACTTATCATTGAATGTCACTGTTAATGACAAAACATGTTTTGAAATTCAAGAAGCTAAATCTAACGAAAGTAGAACACTTTACAAGCATCATTTCTTTGTCACTTCAAAAACATTTTATGTTATAGTCAAATCTCAACATGAAGAAACTAGAGCAGCTAAAGATTGGTCTATGCGTGTTCACAATTATATTAATACAATAATGAGTCCCCCAAAAAGCGCCCCGCGCGCTCTCCGCCAACAAGCGCCCCGCACGCTCTCGGCCAACAAGCGCCCCTCGCGCTCTCCCCAACAAGCGCCCCCACGCTCTCCGCCAAGAAGCGCCCCGCGCGCTCTCCCCCAACAAGCGCCCCGCGCGCTCTCCCCCAACAAGCGCCCCGCGCGCTCTCCGCCAGCAAGCGCCCCGCGCGCTCTCCGCCAGCAAGCGCCCCGCGCGCTCTCCGCCAGCAAGCGCCCCGCGCGCTCTCCGCCAGCAAGCGCCCCGCGCGCTCTCCGCCAGCAAGCGCCCCGCGCGCTCTCCGCCAGCAAGCGCCCCGCGCGCTCTCCGCCAGCAAGCGCCCCGCGCGCTCTCCGCCAGCAAGCGCCCCGCGCGCTCTCCGCCAGCAAGCCCCCCGCGCGCTCTCCGCCAGCAAGCGCCCCGCGCGCTCTCCGCCAGCAAGCGCCCCGCGCGCTCTCCACCAACGCTCTGCCATCAAGTCCGCTCCAAGCGTACCTCCGTGTGCTCTGCTCTCAAAACCGCTGCAAGTATTCAATGCCTTCAGCTCAGCAACGAGCCCATCAAGCGTCATCAAGTCAGCAATTCTAGTCTCCTCTAAGTAAAATCGGAGACAATCCCCAGAGGATAGGACGTGCCCAGCACGTCGCACGAGCCCAGCGCGTCGCACGAGCTTCCAAGTCCAAGACATCAGAACAAGTGCAACAAGCTGCTCCCGCCTCCAAGAACTATCAGAGGACTTCAGAATACAATGAGCGTGCGTATACATCCTCCATCTTCTCCTAGTTTAAGTTTATAGACAATTAGGAAGCGTAATTACATTCTTCATCTTCTCCTAGTTTACGTTCGTCTGTCCCAATCACTAAACAAGTAACCATTGGTCACAGGTAATCCGAAATTTTGGAAGCAGCAGTTGCCGTGATCCCAACACATCCAACTTCTCTTTAGCAAGGACATGTTAAATATGTCTGAAAAATGATCCACCTTTGCGCAGACTACCATCAAGAAGTAGACAAACATAATGATTGGCCGAGAAATCCCTGATGAGGAACGGGTCGAGGCACCGGTCCTTCTTATGAGCACGAATTGAATAATAGTCAAGGGGAGATGGTTGGGCGACGGGATGAAGGGGTGGTCAGGATCCAAAAAAGGTCTCAGATGTGACAACTATTTTTTTAGGACGATCTCATTATCATTCCTACAACGGTTATTTACAGTCCTAAAAACATCTAAAACGACTATTTAAGGTTCATTTGGCGTGACATTTGGAGGCCGCGTTTGCGGCAAACGCCGTCGCAAGGCAGGTAACCAAACGCCCGGCGACGGCGTTTGCTACGTCTCCACCCGCCGCCCCTTGAAAAATTGAGCAATCCACAATGTTTCGAACGGCTTATAACATTTAGGCTTCATTTGGTTCGGCGGTTGCGGGTCGATCCGGCGGGTGGAAACGGAGTGTTCGAACCGGAGGGAGGAGGTGACTGCTCCAAACGGAGCTTTTTGGGGGCGTTTCTCAAGGTGGGCGGGTGGAAACGGAGCAAACGCCGCCGGAGGTTCATTTGTTTTCCCTCATTCCGGCGGCGTTTGCTCAAAACGGAGCAGCGAAACGCCCAAACAAATGGAGCCTTGACCGTTACAGAAGTGCTTATAACATTGACCTTTTTTTTGTTAATGATCCAGTGTTTGAAAATTCTCTCCCAAGCAAACTGAAAACTACTTTTGGAATAGAGTTTTTCCATCAGCCATTGCTATTCCAAACAGAGGCAAGTTCCAAAGGCGATATCTTTGGGGCTAGGGCGAGGTCTCAAGTCCTTCATTTGCTTCATTGCGCTTAACAAAGGAATTAGAGACTGATGCATAAAATTGGGCTTCTAACGAGAAAAGCTCCCCCCATTGCCTCTCCGTGAGGCTACCGTTCAAATCCCCTGCTCCGACCTTCGCCAGATCCCAACATCATCAACTCCCTCGAAGAAAAACCCCTCGGCAAGTCGCCGGATCGAAACCTTTGCCCTCTCTTCTTCGATATTCCTTCACGCTGCGCACGATTCCGGAACATTGACCCATTTGTGCACGCCTCCGCTCTCCGGCATCTCTCTCCATCTCCTTCTATGCCTCTCCGGGATATCATTCTCAGTCGGATTCTCTCTCCATCTCTTCATCCCCGCTCATCCTGAAGTAGGAGCTGGGTTGCCAAACAATGGCGACTTTGCCGGGCTTTCTCGTGATCTGCCTCACTTTAGGGTGGTTATTGGTACCCGGCTCATGCGAACTTAACGAGTTCCAGCGCGCGTAAGTGACTTTGAGGCTGAAATGTGTTTTTTTTGCTTGAGCTGTGGTTTAAATGTGTCACGTGGAAGGTTTTTGCAGCTGCCAGTTGATGTGTTCTTATTTTATGTTAGGGATAGTTATGTAATTCCTCAGCTATGACTTCTATAAATAGTTGGGTTTGGTTAGGGTTATGTTATGTTGAATGTTTGTGTGTCTTGTTGATGTGTTTTTAGCAGCTAAACGAGAACTCCTCCCCTCACCGGAAGATGGATCTGTTCGGAGCTTTGGCTCTTAGGAGAGATCAGTTATCCTGTATTTGTTCTTCAATCAATTAGTATTCCAAGTTTACGATTCAATCTCCATTCTGCCATCTGGATCGTAACACCAGTAGTTGTAGAATTATGATTTCAAGTTTACAATTTCAAGGTTATTTAAATTTGTTTGTTGTAGATTTTCGTAAACAGGATCCAATAGGCGCAATCTATCAATCTAAGATTTTCTCTTGGTTATGTGTGCAACTTTACTAGTGATGTTAACAAGTGAATCTCTTGAGCTGAAAACCCATGGACAATGTATTATCATGCTGCCATTTTTTTGTTTTTTATTGCGAGTTCTTAAGATGATCTTACTAGCGGGAGCGATCTCAACAGTATTTCTACTTATGGAAGTAAATGATGTTGATGGCATCAAATGTATCTTCATGACACTGCGAATTTTTGTAGGTTTCCTGTTGTGGAGCCAGATTTTGGTCATACAAAGCTTAGACTTGCAAGAGAAGGTTTGGATGTGATTCGAAGAATTGAGTCCCCTATAGCCGCTGTTTCCGTAAGTTTTTGGAGTTTTATGCTTTTGTTTATCGTTTTGGTGATTGCTATCGAGGCTTCTTTTGCTTTGAGTTTTGTTTTATAATGTAATTGGGAATGTGCCACATTTTGAAATTTAACCTTCATATACATACTAACTTACATAGTAACAAGGCTATTTTGTTGAGCATCTTTAAGGGTTCGTTCATTACGACGAAATTCAAGACTTGAAATTAGAATTGGAGGTCATTTTATATTGAATTTAACCTCAAATTCTAATTCTGAAGCCTCAATTTCGCTCAACCGAAAGGAACCTACAAGATTTTATTATTTGGTTTTATAAGGATATAAAAGAGTGTCAATTTATCCAAGTTTATTTATTCTCAATTTTGATTATTTTATTCCTTTAATGGGCAATATTTCCTATGAAATCTTACTATTTCAATAATTAACACTCTTTTATAGTACAACATACATGACTAAATCCTAGGAAGCACCGGTACAGGTATGAGTACGATACGTATCCGGTACGATGACATGAAAAATTTTAAAAAACATGGATACAGGTATGGCGGGATACGTTGTATTAAATATAATAAATATATATGTATATATCACAAATGAAATTATAAATCCTCAAAACAATAAAATATGAAGCATAAATAATCAATTGAAGTATAAATCCACAGCTTATGAAATATATCATAAAGTTCTTAAATATAAAATATTCATAATCATTTCAAATTTAAGGATGTTCATCACTCATTTTTTTCATCTTCCTCCGTATTGTTGGAGCGGAGGATTATCATTCTTGTTTGCATGATCAGAAACATATCAAATTGTTGATGAGGTAGAACCGTAGAAGTTAAACCAGTGACACTAATAGGAGATTGTGATTGAGACATAACTGCTGCAATACGAAAAAGACGAGAAAACAAACAAAATAATAGTAATAAGAAAATAACATTTAAGATTTAACCTAATTTGAACCATAATGGTTCATGATATTGAAATAGCAAATGAATTCTGTATATGAAAAAAACAACAATAATTATAGCTGCAAAGAAATAACAAAAGAAATAACAAAAGAAATACGTATAGAAATCTATATTTGAAATAACAAAAGAAATTTGTGCTTATCTCTTTAAGAAAAGTAGACATGTACAAACTAGACCTTCAAGTTCAGGGTTTATGAAAATTTTGAAAGGAGGAAGAAGAGGAAGAGGAAGAAGAGGAAGAGGAAGAAGAAGACGAGGAAGAAGAAGAGGAAGAAGAATAAGAAGAGGAAGAAGAAGAAGAGGAAGAAGAATAAGAAGAGGAAGGAGAAGAAGAGGAAGAAAAAGAAAAGGAAGAAGAAGAGGAAGAAGAAGAAGAGGAAGATGAAGAGGAAGAAGAGGAGGAAGAAGACGAAGAAGAGGAGGAAGAAGAAGAAGAGAAGGAGGAGGAGGAGGAAGAAGAGGAAGAAGAAGAGGAGGAGGAAGAAGAAGAAGAGGAGGAGGAGGAAGAAGAAGAAGAGGAAGAAGAAGACGAGGAAGAGCTTACGAGCAGGGCGGGATCCAGAGTAGGGAGCGAGATCTAGAGAGGTAGTGGACTGTTAACAACAACAACATCAACGTGGAGCGGGCATTGCATGAAATGAATCTTAAAACCTAAAATCGCAACAATAAGCGCGTCCCAGCATGCGATATGCATACCCGTACCAGAAACGGACCCCGTACAGGTACATACCTCTTTTTGGCGAATATGTGCTTCATAGATTAAAACATTGAAGAGAGTACAACATACACGAATAACACAGAACACAATTCCAAGAAAAAATGTAAAGTAGTAGTCAGATTACATGATAACAAATTCTAAGACCAAACATGAAAAAATAAAGCGAAAATAAAAACATCATTGGATGCTATTATTGTTGTGATTCCTTGACCAGACGAGGTTCTTATGACTTAGGATTTTCAAGAACTTGGCTCTGTTAAAAATCGTCAAAAGAAATATAGTGACAAAATCATACAACTCCGGATCATCACATATCATTGGGTGGCTTTGAAGCTCTTCAATCGCTTCTTCCAGTAGGGATACACTAGGAGGAATGATGATGGAGATTGCCGACCACATACGTTTATTCCCGTAGGAGGCGGTGATCTGCTACTCGTTCAGGCATTTCAAGTCCACGAATGCGCCCAGATGGTCGTTCCGAGTCGATTTCATATATTTATTTTTATTTTTGAGTTGTATTTGACACCCGATCTGTTCAAACATTGAGTCGTACAATTTGGGTGTCCTATCAGTTATGTTCTTTTTATGTGCGCATGTAGGAAGCTGTTTTGGTCATTGAGGTTTTGCTTCAGTTTCAGAACCGCCGGTCCCCTCCTCACGACGCGAATCCGTGAGGTTCACCCTTAGTGCGACTTCAACGGTTCTTCGTCCTCAGCTCTCTCTTCTCGTTGATCTACTGTTTTCTGTCCTCTCCTACTCTCGCAAGCCAACATCTGCATTCTCCTTTGCAGTCGACTCCCACCACTTCCGTAATCCATTACCCCTTCCTTTTCCTTGACCCGCACATTTCACTCCCAACTGCGACCCACCGCTGCCTCCCATTTCCAGTTCCCTCCCTCGTCTCTAGCCTGACGCCAGTCCGCCATTCTCCATCTCAATCCGGCGATGGCCTACCCACTTCCCCTCATACCGAATGTCGGCACCCACGCTCCAGTCACAGGATCACCATCCCTCCACCGCAGACACTTCCAACCCCGACTTTCTCCCTTCCCGCCACTGATTACACCTGCTGCAACTCCTTTTTCCCATCATCGAGCCACTTCCTTCACCATCTCCGCACGCCCGTTCTTCCTTCCAATCCTTATTCCTATCTCAACCATCCACCCCACCCGAGCCCCCCTTTGCTTATTGGGGCCAACAACCCTCTGATATCCGCAGTACCACATTTCATTGCCACATACACATGTCGTCATAGTTTGGTGTTTTTATTTCTCTATTTTGCATGTTTGTACTATATTTGTTGGGTGTGATATAATATGTTTTTCGTCTGTGAGATTGTCTGACTTATGAGACTTGTTCGTTGCACACTTAAATTATTTGCGTTTCAATTACTTGTGAATTAACGTGTGCCTCTTAGTTCATTTTCTGTAATCAAATGTGCTACTGAATATTTTTTATTCAATTAATCGTTGTTATTTTAATCAGACTGCCTCAATTGCATTTGTATTTATATTAAGATTTTTTTTGATAGTAGTACAACATTCCACTTAAAATTGTTTTTTGGAGCATAGACATTTGCAACCTGCCTTGCATCAAATGATAGGTACCTAGATGCTACTGCCAACAACGTGATGAATCAACTAGCTCATCCACACGTGATAATAACAGATGCTTTGTGCTTCCGTCTTTCTTCCTTACATGATCGCATAGGACCTTGCGAAGTTGGTGCACTCTCTTTAGGCCCACTCGAACCAATGTCACCCATTGTATACATTGATGTAGAAATGTTCTCTACAATATTGTCATCATCTTCAGACAGCACTTTCTGTTGAAAAAAAAGTGGCATAGTCTCAGTTTTAGGAATCTAAACACTTTCTCATGATGCTACAACTTGACTGAACATCTTGTTTGGTTATTCCTCTAACTTGAGAGATGTGCCTGCATGGAAAAACTATTTTTGCTTTGGGAATCATATACAATAAGAAAAAATTAGGTCACCCTTAGGCAGAGAACACGTTATTGTAAATATTTGATGGAATATAACCTTTGCTCTCTCTTGTCACCACTCATCAGAAGCGTCAACTATTCTTTCGATTGAGTCTCAACCCAAGATTATCTCCCCCTTTTTCAGTTCCATCCATAACTTCCACTCCTTTTTAGTTGATCTCAATAATTTTTTAGCTGAGCGTGATTTTAAAGTTGCCCAGTCCTCTCATTAAAATTTTCCACCTATCCTTATTTGATTTCTTTCATGCACAAATCACAATAAATCATCACATGAGATGATTCTCAGGTGGTGGAGATTCATCCTTCTTTAGGTTTACCCATATATCTCGAAACACACCCATTCAACAAAACATCAAAAAACAAATTTAAGATGCACACAGACATACATATATTTGAGACCAGAGTTGTCCCCCAAAACCATAATACATTTGAGACCAGAGTTGTCCCCCAAATCTAGACACTCTCAAGCAACCATAACTAAAATTGCTTTGCATTTTTTATAACTACATAACAAAACAATTCATGTTGTTTGGATGATGAGAAATTTATGAAAATGTTCTAAACAAAAAGTTTGTCAATATCCACTAGATCATGGGTCGAACAAAAAAAATCTAAGAAAAAAGTAAATTTTTATAACTTATCATGGATTTTGTTGAGAACTCAAACAAAAAACAGAAAAAGTACCAAATTTGTTTGCTTGCAGATGGTGACTCTACTATCTTGTGAGTGATTAATGCTCTTATAAAATTTCTTATAAACTTTTAATATAATGTGTTACATGCCGCATATTATTATAATTATCTCTATTATTGAGGTGTTTAGTTGTTATCATTATGTAGGAGCCTCGAGCCCTGAGTTTAGTATTAGGTGTCATCATTAGTGTTTTGTCTTCTTATATGTTGTAGCCTATACAAAGACATTGGATATGCTGTAGGAATCAAACAAGAAAGAAATCTAATTCTCATCTTTTGAATGTGAGATCTTGGTGGCTCTCTCCTCTAACAAGCAACCCCTCCTAGGCAGCTACGGTTCCAGCTCCACGATATCTCCGCCATCGTCATCTCCACCTCCGGCCACCCCCGAGATAGACCCATAATAACTTGGTATCAGAGTCACACACCTTTTTTTATTATCTCCTACCGCCTCTCACCATCTAAACCATCGGGTCCCACATCCAATTAATTTCTTTTTTTTCTCCAACACATAACTTCTGGCGGAATATTACGGGCTGGTATATTTAATTCCCCCTTCAATGACTACTTTTAATAATATCATCTTAATTCCCCCTCTGCCGCACCTTATTAATTCTTCATTGCATTATTAATAATATCATCTTATTATTATGGGGAATACTAAGTTGACTGTCGCGGATGCCGCCGTCATCCACTCAAAGCTATAAGAAATGATGTGCTCCATGGACTTAGTCCTCAGGAATGCCGACGCACTCCACCACATTAAGAAACCGACAGTCGCCTTTCTGTCGCATCCCGTGCCCCTGCTGCTTCCACCGTCGCCTCTCGTCGTACAATTGCCATCTGCGCCGACCGCTGACGTGCCACCTCTCTCAGCGGTAATTGCCCTTCCGCCATCACCTGCCACGGTGCCGTGGTGGTGCCACTCCACCTTGGGCCACCTTCGTCAGACATCATGGCCGTCTTTCCGCCAGCACTTGCTCCGCCGGCCACTGCTCCGCCTACCCCGACGACCACCTCACCGCCTACAGATCCGTTCCTTCTACCGGCCGTCGCCTCCCCGACCTACTTGTTGCTGCTTCTCACCGCTCCACCGATCTTGCCGAAGCCATTACTTCCGCTGCTCGTCTTTCCAACGGTGCCGCTGCTACTCATCGACGCTGCTGCCGTCGCTACGCGATATCATGCATTGTTCTGGCGGGAGATCAAGCTACCAGATGCTCCAGTCATCACGTGGAGTTCGAGGCTTCGAGCTTGAGGGAAAGCTCGATTTCAAGGGCGGATGAGATGTTACATGCCGCGTATTATTAGAATTATCTCTATTATTGAGGTGTCTTGTTGTTATCATTATGTAGGAGTCTCGAGCCCCGAGTTTAGTATTACGTGTCATCATTAGTGTTTTGTCTTCTTATATGTTGTAGCCTATATAAAGACATTGGATGTGTTGTAGGAATCAAGCAATAAAGAATTCTAATTCCCATCTTTTGAATGTGAGATCTTTGTGGCTCTCCTTTAACGAGTAACCCCGCCTAGGCAGCCGCAGTTCCGGCTCCACGGTATCTCCGACATCGTCATCTCCACCTCCAGCCCCCCGAGATAGGCCCATAACATAATGTTTAACTGAAAAAACATTGGTCAAGCTGTTGGACGGAGAGGAGAGCCATAATTGAGAAGCATACCTTCTCTCTGCATATCGAGGACGATGACTTGCTAGATGACAAGCCAACGAGAAGTTGGAAGGAGAACACTAACAAGTCAACATTTCAAACATGTATATGATAATCAGCCAACATTCAATACAGTAAAAAAACATAGTACAAAAATATTCACATGTAGGGGTACAACTCGGATCGGTTCCACCCAAAACCAATAACCGACACCCATATAGGTTTGGTTCCAAAATTTTAGAACCGGAACTGACCCACATACCTGAAGTATAGAACCAGATCTGAACCGTTTACTTCGGTTCTGTTCTACCCATGTTTCAAAATAATTAAAAAATGACTCTTTCAATTCATGATTTTTTGTCATACAACTAACTATCAATGTCTCAAATAATAATTTAATCACGTATGTATATAACATTGAAGTCATACAACTATACGAGTAAAAAAGTTATTTTCTTTAGCAATACAATTATATTTTCAATCATTTTCACGTATTAAGGCATATTCTGACCCGGTTCGGTTCTCGGTTATGCGGTTATTTTTGCACACCCCTATTCACATAAAAAGGAGTTCAATAGCGGAGAATGTAGATGAATAGTTGTAGCGGATACATAGCAGCAATGAGAATCAACGGGCTTGTGCTTGGGCTGGAGAGATCCCATTCTGCAGGTGGGAATAGGGAAGGGGTAGTCGGTTTAGGTGAAGTTGGGCGCCTATTGAGGGGTTCGGTTGCAGAAAATAGGGCTGGGGGTGGTTGGTTTTGGTGTTTGCGTTTAGGGAAAGGGTAGGGCAGGGGGTCGGCGGTCTCGGCTTAGCACGACCGATGTCTTGAGATTGGCGCAAATTTGTGTGCGGGAAACTAGAAGAAGGCGGCCTGCCGTGGGATCGAGAGGGAGGGTTGGATTGAGAGAGAGGTAATGTTTTGGAGCGGATCGAGAAGGGGGGGTCGGCCTTCAGTCGGAATGAGGACTTGCCGCCTTCAATCGTGGTAGAGTAGCAATAATCGATCAGGTATAAGTGTCGAGAGGGATTCGTGAGGGAAAAGGTGGGGTAAGGGCTACGAAAAAATAAAATGGAAAAACTAGAATGAACTGGGACGTTGCACCCCGGGTTCTCGCGGCGTAGCATCGCGATATGATTGTCGGCTCTGGAATCTCACACAAGGATAGCAATTCCTCATATTGGCAAGCCTCACCTTTAGTTATAGCAAAAGGGGGGCTAGTGCACCTGGCGTGAACGGATGTGATTGACCACTACGTTTGATGTCCAAATCATTCCAAATAATCTAAAAAAAACAAGAAACATAAAAATAAAAATAAAAACAGTGTTGTTGATGTGCTCGTGGTATCGGATCGGCGATTCAATCAACGCCTCCTGCGCGAGTACACAAATGCACGCCCTGCCGTGCGCTGGCCCGAAGCCCAATGTCGATCCTGCGGCCGATCCTCATCAGTGATCCATGTGAATGCCC
This sequence comes from Platanthera zijinensis, assembly GCA_039513925.1. Lineage (NCBI taxonomy): Eukaryota > Viridiplantae > Streptophyta > Magnoliopsida > Asparagales > Orchidaceae > Platanthera > Platanthera zijinensis. Next base: position 49,190,785 of record CM077084.1, on the reverse strand, counting down.
CGGTCGCCGCTCGAAGAAATCATTGTGAGAGAGCGTGGAACCCCTTTTGCAATCTTAGTAGACATGGTATCGCTGTATAGATGACGCAGTGAGCGAATATAGCGCTTTATCTACACTATTTAGAAAATCACAGCATGTAGCAATAAAATAAACTCTGTTTGTTTTTAAGAGCATGTTTGGCAGGCCGGAGTCCAACTGCGCTGTTCCGCGTACAACGTATCACAGGCACGGCCGAAACCATGGGATTTTCAAGGTTTTTCCTCGCGTGTGGACGGTGGAATGGTCAACTGCGGCACAACCAAATGGCTGCGGAGCCGTGGTCGACTGGTCTGGCATCCACACCATGGAATTTCCATCCAGCCAAAACGGAGCCTGAAGCTCTCATCTCTTACATGCTTATTTAGATAAAATCAGCAATTCTGCATTCTTTTTCATACATTCTCATGTTGCTTGCTGTTTCAGGTCATTGGTCCATACCGCTCTGGAAAGTCATTTCTTCTTAATCAACTTCTATCACTTCCCTGTGATAAAGGTTTTATTTTATGCTCATAATTTCTATATCCACTTCTTATATCTATATGCTATTATAGTATATTTACTATCTACTGTTATCTGTGTTGGGTTTCTTTTAAGGTTTTGGTGTTGGTCATATGCGAGACACAAAGACAAAAGGTAAATGGATTCGAGGACAAGCTTTCTAATGTTAGAAATTTGATTTCTTCAATCCCATAGTGTTCTTTGGTTGAAAGCTAGAGTATCTGTGAACAAGTCTTGAGTGTTTCATTGAAGGTATTTGGGTTTGGGGTGATCCAGTGGATGTGGTTGTTGATGGTGTAAAAGTTACTGTCCTGTACCTTGATACTGAAGGATTTGAGAGTATTGGCAAGTCAAATGTATATGATGACAGGTAGAAACTTATAAACAGAATGGCCTATAACCATTATAGACCCTGTACATCTTCTAAATCTATCTTGTTTTTGTGACAGGATCTTTGCTCTTGCAACTGTCATGAGCTCTGTACTTATATATAATTTGCCTGAGACGGTCGGTGCTCTATATCGAGGCAAATTTTATTGGCTTTACTGTGCCTCGATAACCTATTCCAAAATTTAATACAAAGATTAATCTAATTTTTGTCTTATGCGGGTTGATTTATGTTGGGCATGTCTTTTATAGATTCGTGAAGCTGATATATCCCGGTTGTCATTTGCTGTTGAAATCGCTGAAGAATTTTATGGGAGGTTAGATTTATACTAGTTGCTACTTTTCAATGTGTTCTATAACTTGATTATAATTGTCCTCATGTCCTTACCTTGCTGGATCATTGGTGGACAGAGTAAAGGTAACTTTGCATTGAATTTATACCTAATATTATATTGCACGTTTTTGTTTCCAATATTTAATACCATCTGTTATTTCTGCAGGGGCAAGATGTTGCATTTGAGCCTGCTAAACTCCTGTGGCTTATCCAACGGGATTTTTTGCGTAAGTTTTTTATTCTTCTTAAAATAAGTGACTATCTATAATAAATAAGTTACAACTTAATGGAATTTTTGTTGATGTATAACTCCTATTTCTTTTTATCCTTGAGAATGGCTTGATAGAGAATGTAGAGGAAGATATAATCTTCTTTGTATCCCAGTAAGAGAAAGATAGCGATTAACCTCAGAAATTGTGTCCCGACGAGAGATGAGGAATGGCAAAGAGAGTTCGAGAATAGATAATTTACTTTGGTGGTTTACTGGCTAGAGGGGAGATGGAGGGAATCAAAGGAAAACATTTTAAGTCATTTTGTAATAATGAAAAATAGCATCCTTGTAATTGCTAAGATTATTTGAACATGATTATCCAATTCGTTAATATCAACTTAATTAAAAAAACGAAATTCATGGGCATGTTTTATTCAATCCAGACTAAGGGTGCAGTCATGAGTCTTATTTTGGGACCATGTGCACATCACATTTAATGGAGAAATATTTCACTTAGGCTTCGTTTGGCGCAGTGGCGGCGGTCGTGAATGCGGTGGTCATGAACCGTCATTCGTGAACGCTTGACCCCATCTAAAAAAATTCATGCATTTTATGCACAAAACTAGTCTATTTTCTTGGTAGAGGTCATAACCTTTGTCTTGCCAAACATGCATTCTATGAATTATGATAATGACGTTTTTGACCAAACTCACCGGAGCAAATAAGCCGTGCGAAACAAAGCCTTAGACTGCTGCATGTAATGTTCTTACCGGATTTCTAGTTTATTCATCCCAATTATATGCAACCTTTATTGTCAAGATTCTACATATTTTGTTGTTGCGCATGATCACAAGTTACAACTCAAGAATATGAGATACTATTATGCATGATGTACTGATATGCCATATTACATGTTTATGTCATGTCAATCGACACGTCAACAAATGCATGCCGATTTAGCTTGCAATATCATGGCATGTGACAAACACTACAAAAGAAGCATTCTAAAAAACACCAGGGCTGTTGCAATTTTAGACAATGCAACTTGTTGTAATATGTAATAGTATTTGTGTTGTTAGTTTTTACAAATATTTCTCATTGTATTATCCACCTTCATATTGTTAGGAGAGAACTAAAGGAGTGGAGGCTAAGGAGAAAGCTATAGAGGAATTAGGGTTAGGAAGGAGGGAGAAAGAAAATACCTGGAAATACTCTTGCTTGCCTCCACACGAAGAGGCCCTGGTATATTTATTCCCGGGCCAAGAGGGGCCGGCCGGCCCCTCCCAAGCGGGGCTGAACCGGGGTGGTTCAGCCCCCCAAACCGCCGACTTAGAGAGTGGGGGCTGAACCGGATGGTTCAGCCCCGTTGTCGTCTGCCATATTCTTTCGTCTGCGAGCGTATGTACGCCCAAAGAATTGAGTCATGTTCGGGGGCGTAACATTCCCCTCTCCTTCAAGAGTCAGCTTGTCCGCAAGGTGATAATTCGGTTAGAGTTCCCTGAACTCCAGTAGATCAACCCATGTATTGTGTGATTCTGACAAGTGTTTCCATTTGACGAGGAGCTCAGGTCGGTATTCAGCACCCCGTCGCTTCCATTTGAGCATCAGGACTTCCTCGGGTAATGGGCAGTGCTCTCCCGCTACTGTCGCCTCTGGAAGAAAAGGACTGGCTTGTACGGAATCGCTGATATTTCGTTTCAATAAGGACACTTAAAATGTCAGATGAATGCGCGACCCCTCGGGAAGAGCTAAAGTGTAAGCAATAGGGCCTACGCGGCGGAGAATGCGAAAGGGCCCATAGTAGCGAGGAACTAATTTCTGGTTCGCCCGGCGGGCCACAGAGACTTGCCGACAGGGACGTAGCTTAAGGAAGACTTCAACGCTGACTTCGAACTCCCTTTCCTTGCGATGCTTGTCTGCTTGGGTCTTCATGCGTTCTTGTGTTGTGCAGAGATTCTCACGCAATGTGGCTATAGTACGGCCCCGGTCGTGGAGTGCCCGATACACAACGAGCAATGCTGTGCTGTCCGGCTCATAACTGCTCAAAGAGGGGGGGGGGGACGACCGTATACACCCTCAAACGGGGTCATCTTGCTAGCGGAATGGTTGGAGGTGTTGTAGCAGTATTCGGCCCAGTGTAGCCAACTGGTCCACGTTCGCGGCTCGTCCATCACAAAGTAACGGAGGTATGTTTCCACCCCCCGATTGAGAACCTCTGTCTGGGAATGATTCGCCGTGCTGAAGCGTAGGCTAGTCCCTTGTACGAAAGAGCTCCCGCCAGAAATTGTCCACGAAAGTCGGATCCCGATCTGAAATGATGGCGCGCGGAATGCCGTGGAGACGAACAATCTCTTGAACAAAGAGATCGGCGACTGACTCGCTGGTGTAAGGGTGGCTCAAAACCAAGAAATGGCCATACTTGGAGAGCTTGTCGACCACGATCAGTATAACTGTCTTGCCCTGAGACTTGGGCAATCCGTCGATGAAATCCATGGACATTGTCTCCCAAATGTGGTGCGGATCTCCAGAGGTGTCAGTAAGCCAGTTGGAGAGGTCGTCTCGTATTTCTGACGTTGGCATACCTCGCACTGCTGCACGAACTGCTGAATGTCGCATTGTAATCCCGTCCAGAAAACATCCACACGTGCTCGCTGAAGGGTACGGAGAATTCCCGCATGTCCACCAGATGGAGAGGAATGGAACTCGTGCATCATGACTGTCTTCCAAGCTGAGTTGGGCGGGATGACCGCCCGTCTCTGATAATACAGTCTGTCATTCTGCAGCTGATAGCCTGGCGTAGTGATCTGCCCCTGTCAAAGAGCCTCCACAATGGCTCGCAGTGCGGGGTTCCGCATGATCTCCTCCTGAACATCATCTAGCGAGTCGAGCAGTGGCCCGTAAATTTGGGCGGTGGTGTTCTCCGATAGGCTTGATAAGACGTCAGCAACCACGTTCTCCTTGCCCTGCCGGTAAAGGATCTCATAATCATATCCCAACAGCTTCGTCACCCACTTCTGCTGAAGCAGAGAGGAGACCCGCAGATTTAAGAAGTACTTCAAGCTTTGATGGTCCGTGCGGATTTTGAAATGTCGCCCCAACAAGTACGGTCGCCACAAGGCCATCGCATGGAGGATCGCCAACATCTCCTTCTCATATGTGGAGAGCCCCAGAGTACCGGGAGCTAACGCCCTGCTGTAGAAGGCCAGTGGCCGCCCCTCCTGCATCAACACCGCGTCAATGCCTACGTCGGACGCGTCATTCTCCAGGACAAACTCCTTGGTGAAATCAGGAAGAACGAGCATCAGAGTGGTCGTCATGGCCCCCTTAAGGGCTTGGAAGGCTGCCTCCGCCTCGACCGGCCAGTGGAAGGCATCCTTCTGTAATAATTGAGTCAACGGTCGAGCGATCTTGCCATAGTCTTTGACAAAGCGCCTGTAATATCCTGTAAGCCCCAGGAAACCTGTAGCGCTAGGACCGTGTGTGGGCGGGGCCACGATAGCATGCTCTCGATCTTCTTGGGGTCCGCCTTGACCCCGCTAGCGGATACCAAATGTCCGAGGTACTCCACCTCCTTCTGCCCGAACGAACACTTGGACTGCTTGACATACAACTGGTGTTGGCGGAGGAGGGTGAAAACGTGCTCGACATGGACCAAATGCTCCTCCCAACTGGTGCTGTAGATGAGGATGTCATCGAAGAATATCAACACTGATCGACGGAGGAGCGGTCCGAAAGATCTCGTTCATCACTGCTTGGAACGTGGACGGTGCGTTGGTGAGTCTGAAGGGCATCACCAAGAATTCATAGTGCCCATCATGAGTACGGAAGGCTGTCTTGTGTATGTCCTCCTCGCGCATCCGAATCTGATTGTAGCCCGATCGGAGATTGAGTTTGGTGAAAAGGCGAGCGCCGTGCAGTTTGTCTAGCAGTTCCTCGATCAAGGGAATGGGGAACTTGTCCTTGATGGTAGAGCTGTTCAGACCACGGTAATCCGCACAAAATCTCCATGCCCCGTCCTTCTTCTTAACTAGAATGATGGGGGACGAGAAAGAACTATTACTAGGGCGAATAATTCCGACAGTCAGCATTTCCCTGACGCTGCGCTTTATCTCTGTCTTCTGGATGTACGGGTAACGGTAAGGTCGGATATTGGTAGGTTCTGTGCCCGTTTTGAGCTGAATCTGATGATCTCTAAATCGCAGTGGTGGCAGTGTGCGGGGTGCCTGAAAGATATCTGCATACCGCGCCAGTAGCGCCTGCATCTGAACTGGTACAATTGGAGACTCAGTGGGAGCCGATGTAACCTCCATAATCACTGCCATCGTGCTGCCCTGGTTCTCTAGTCGCTCCAAGCTCCGAAGAAATATTTCCTTCATTGGCGAAGACTTTAGGCCCCCCAGGCAGTACTGTTTCCCGTGCTGTAGGAACTTCCATCGTCATCTGATCCTAGTCAAAGGTCACCTGCCTAAGTTGTTGCAACCACTGCACTCCAAGCACCATGTCAGAACCTCAGATGGGTAGAAGTAGACGTCCGTGCGCCCTGCGTACCCCTGTATCCGTAGCTCCACCCCCTTCATCATCCCTTCGCACTGCAGTTGTCTTCCGTCCGCCACCATGACCTGAAAGGCGCCCCCTTATCAATCACATGCCCCACCCGTTATGCCACATCGGGATGAATGAAGTTGTGGGTGCTCCCACTATCCACCAAAATCGCCACCTTCTCTTGACTAATCTTTTCCCCAATCCGCATAGTAAGGGGGGTGCTGCATTCCTCCATTGCCTCTATGGAAACACTGAACTCAGTCAAGTCCAAGTCCTCTCCGACTCTGCCCCGGGTACAAGCTCGTCATCGGCATCCTCATGTAACATAAAAACCTGTATTTTCTGGCATTTGTGCTCGAGCGCAAACTTCTCATCGTAGTTGAAACGTAAACCCTTCTCTTTCCTTGCCTGTAGCTCGACCCACGATAATCGTGTCACAATTGGCTTGTTGGCCGCAGGCGTCTCTCTCCGTACAACTTCCTGGGTAGTCGCGGGCTGCCCCGTGGTGCGCGTCCACTGCCGGTTGCGGCTGTCTTCCTGTATGCGGGCCAGGCTGATGACATGATTCAGACTGCGGGGCATATAAGCCTGAACCTCATCATGCAAGTGCTCTTTCTGTCCCGAGACAAAACAGCCGAGCAACGTCTTCTCTTCCCAGCGCACCCGATTTGCCAATTTCTCGAATTCGGTTCGATACTCCATCACGGTTCCCTTCTGTCGCAACTTTTGCAGAAGGGCCTCAAAGTCCTCATACTCCAGTGGCCCGAATCGGGCGGAGAAACCTTCCACGAAATTAGTCCAGGACACATAATCCCTGCCCCTCAGAAACCACTACGTCCACTGAAATGCGCCGTCCTCCAAGTGAAAAGATGCTAGCTGCATCCATTCGGCCCTCCGGCACCTCCTGATGACTGAAAAAGAGCTCGGCCTTCTGTACCCACTCTAAAGCGTCCCCTCCATTGAACCTTGGAAAATTCATGCGCGTTAATTTAGGAGGCATGTACGCTCGCGGAGCGGCTTGGCCGTGCCAACCTTGCCCTTGCCCATTCCATGCCGGTTGTCTCGGCTCCATCGAACTGGTGTTGGCGCCCGGATAGCCCTGAAATGGCTGGCCGCCCCAAGGAGCGCCGACTCCGTAGCCCCCCGAAGGGCCGACGCCACGCGGTGGAGGCAAGATACCCCCCGCCCCACCCATTGGTCCTCCTTGAGCCCTTCCGACTCCTCCTTGCTCGCCGCCGAGCCGTATCCAGGGCGGATGACCCGTGTCGTAGTCCGCCTGCTTGCCGTGGTACCGCGCCCAGGGCGGGTGACCCGTGCCGACGTCCGCCGCCCGGATTTGGGTCGATCCGGCCCCAGGTAACGCCCCGCGATTTCCCCACGTCGACGCGGTGCTGCCGAACGCGCCGGCTCCCGATCCGCTCAATCCCGCTCCTGTACGCGCGGGATCGGCCGATCCGGCTATTTCCCCCGCTTGTGGACCCGGATGCTGCGATGCATAGGTCTCGGCGGCCTGATTTTGTAGTCCGTCGGCCTCTTCATGCGCCGTCGTCTTCCCTTTCAGATTTTGCGCTAACAGCACCTTGATTTCCTCCATCCGGGTGTCGATCCGTTCTTCCAATCACTGCGTAGAAGCCCTCATTTCCTCCTCGATGACGGCCTCCGAGTCCGTCAAGTCGACGTAGTTTTCTTATAGGATTTCTAGTCGAGTGATTTCCTCTTGCGTGCGTGTGATAACCATGGTGGAGAAGCGAATCCTCTGATATCAAATGTTAGGAGAGAACTAGAGGAGTGGAGGCTAAGGAGAAAGCTATAGAGGAATTAGGCTTAGGAAGGAGGGAGAAAACAAATACCTGGAAATACTCTTGTTTGCCTCCACACGAAGATGCCCGAGTATATTTATTCCGGGCCAAGAGGGGCCGTCCCAAGCGGGGCTGAACCGGGGTGGTTCAGCCCCCCAAACCGCCGACTTAGAGAGTGGGGGCTGAACCGGATTGTTCAACCCCGTTGTCGTCTGCCTTCTTCTTCCACCTGCGAGCGTATGTACGCCCGAAGAATTGAGTCATGTTCGGGGGCATAACACATATATAGAGGGAATATTGGCTCGTATTGAAGTAATGAAGCATTATTTTTCATCCTTCAACATGGTATCAGAACCCGTGCTCCTGGTGCCCTAGCGGTTCCGCCGTTCGCTTAATCCCGCTTCTGCTTAATCCCTCTTCTGCTTCCTCTTTCGAGCCCATCTCTCCATCCTGTTTGCTTCCGCGCCCTTCTCGCTCTTCGTCACTTGGTTCGCCGCTCCCGCAATAGTCGTTCTCGCCTCTCAGTTTCTTGGTTCGCCGCTCCTGCCGCTCTTGTTCTCGGACATAGCAGCCAGCGGTCCCTTCAACAACTCTTTCCGGCTCCCTCTTCAGCGACTTCTTCAGCCAGCGGTTTCTTCAATGACTCCTCCCTCTTTAGTCAATGCCTGGCGCCGGATTCACCATACAATGTGTTTTTATTGGCTACTCTCCCACACAGAAGGGATACAAGTGTTTTCACCCACATACGAAGAAAGTATTTGTCATTATGTATGTCACGTTCCGTGAATTTGAGGCATACTACCCCGGCTCAGGGGACCTTCCTTCTATACCTCCTCTTACCATATCTCTGCCAATACCTTCACTGTATCCCTCACTTCAAGGGGAGTCTACATTAGTGGAAGTGAGTCCCTCTACTTTTTCTCAACCTATTCCATCCACTGCTCCGAGCTTGCAGGTATATACTTAGCGCACAAAGAGGACAAGCACTCAAGATCTGACTATGCAACCAGAACCATCATTGGATCCTGGCTCGGAGCCTTCTGATCCACCAATTGCCCTAAGGAAATGCATCCTTCTTGTACTCAACATCCTCTTTCACATTATGTATCTTACGACTCTTTTTCTACTTCCCACAAAACCTTTGTGTCTTCCCTTCTCTTTCCTTACCTGCATCTTGACATCATGCCTTGAAAATCCCTATGCGGAGAGAGGCGGTGTTTGAGGAAATGACTTCCTTTGAGAAGAACCACACGTGTGATTTGGTGCATATTCCCCATAGAAAGAAGAACGTTGTGTGTAAATGGGTGTTCTCTGTCAAACATGACTCTCAAGTGATTGTTGAAAGGTGTAAGGCAAGACTGGTGACAAAAGGTTATACATAAATCCTCAGAATCAACTATCGGGAAATATTTGCTCTGGTGGCAAAGATGAACACTATTAGGGTCTTATTATCTTTTGTTACCTGCAAAGGTTGGGACCTTTGACAACTTGGCGTGAAGAATGCATTCCTTCATGGGATTCAGGATGAGGAAGTTTACATGTTTATTCCACCAGGGCTCGCCCCTAATGGTGTAGAAGGAAAAGTCTGTAGGTTAAAGAAGATCCTATATGGGCTGAAACAATATCCGAGAGCCTGGTTTGAGAGATTTCACAAAGCTATGATGTCATTTGGGTTTCACTTGAGCAATGCTGTTCATACATTGTTCATTAAGCATATGACTGGTAAACTCATTGTTCTTATTATTTATGTTGATATTGTCATAACATGTGATGATGTGATATAAATCAAAAATCTAAAACAAAAATTAGCTAGTGAGTTTGAGGTCAAAGACCTGGGAAAACTCAGGTATTTCTTGGGTATTGAGGTCGCAAGGTCCAAGCTGTGGATCTTCATCTCCCAGAGATAATACACTCTGGATTTCCTTGAGAAGGCGAGGATGAGTAGATGTAGACCGTCTAACACTCCAATTAAAGCTAACCACTGATTGGGGTTTAATGATGGCGAGGTGATCAAAAACATCTCTGAATTTCAAAGACTAGTAGGGTAGCTGATCTACCTATCTCATACTTGCCCTGATATTTCTTATGAAGTGTCATCAGCCAGTTCATGCATGCTTCAAAGACGCATCATGTGGATGCTGCTCAAAGAATTCTTAGGTATCTCAAATCTTCACCAGGAAGTGGGATCTTGTTTGCTCCAAATTTATGTCTAAATATTGAAGTTTACATTGATGGCGATTAGGCCGGGTCTGTTGAAGATCGATGATCAATCTCAGAATATTGTTCCCTTGTTCCTTGGAGGAGGAAGGAACAATAAGTAGTGGCAAGTTCCAATGTAGAAGCCGAGTTTAGAGCTATGTCTCATGGGTTTTGTGAAGGCTTATGACTACATTCCTTGATGAGTGACCTAGGACTTACTGAAACCGAACCCATTCAGTTGTATTCTGACAATAAGGCTGATATCAGTATCGCCCACTAGTCCACAACCCTGTCCAACATTACCGCACAGAACTCATTGAAGTAGACCGTCAATTTATCAAAGAGAACATTGAGAAGAGAGTTGTTGGTGCTTCTTTTGGTCCCTCTGAAGGACAACTTGCTGACATCCTCACAATAGGTTTGAGCAAAAGTATATTTGGAAGGATTGTTTACAAGTTGAGCATGATTAACATCTCACGTCCAACTTGAGGGGAAGTGTTGTAATATATAATAGTATTTGTGTTGTTATTTTTTACGAATATATAATAGTATTTGTGTTGTTATTTTTTACGAATATTTCCCATTGTATTATCCGTCTCCATATATACAAGGGATATTGACTAGTATTGAAGTAATGAAGCATTATTTTCCATCCTTCAACACAACCTCCTCCCTCTCATCATTCAAAAATTTCAAATTAGTTGATTTGCTCAAGCTCAACTTAGCCAGGTATAAAGTCATCATAAAAGAAGCTAAACATGCAGTAAGGAAAGCAAGAATTCAAGCTTATGAAGAATTTTATGAGCGATTAAATACCAAAGATGGAGAACGTGACATATATAAAATTGTCGAGTTAGAGAAATGAAGACAAAAGATTTAAGTCAAGTAAAATGCATAAAAGATGAAACAATTACAATTTTGAAGGATGATGTGAATATTAAAGAGCGATGAAAAAAATACTTTTATTAACTTTATAATGAAACAAAAGACAATGAAATGAACTTGAAGGAATTAAGTAAATCAGAGGTGTATAAGAACATAACATTTTATCGTAAAATTCAAATATTAAAGGTAAATGATGCTTTAGAAAGATGAAAAATGGAAAGATGGTTGGACCAGATGATATACCCATCGAAGTATGAAAATGTCTAGAAAATGAAAAAATTTTGTGGCTTACATGTTTTTTCAATAAAATACTGAAGTCAAAGAAGATGTCAGACCATTGGAGAGAAAATATTTTGGTACCATTGTATAAGAATAAAAGAAATATATAAAATTGTGTTAATTACAGAGGAATTAAAATGATGAGTCATACCATGAAACTATGAGAGTGAGTAATAGAAAGAAGAGAGACCAACATCTCGGAAAATCAATTTGGATTCATGCCAGGGCGGTCGACCATGAAAGTTATACATCTCTTGAGGAGACTCATTGACAACTACGGAGAAAGAAAACAAGATTTGCATATGCTGTTCATCGATCTTGAGAAGGCTTATGATAGAGTTCCAAGAGAGATCTTATGGAGAGTCTTAGAAAAGAAAGGTGTAAATGTATCATACATTGACGTAATCAAAGATATGTATACAAATTCAGTGACAAGGGTGAGGACATCTAGAGGATTAACATAGGAATTCTCCATCACTGTTGGCTTACATCACGGTTCAGCTTTAAGCCCTTGTCTCTTCACCCTTATCTTAGATGAGCTCACCAGACATATCCAACAAGCAATACCTTGGTGTTTATTGTTTGCGGATGATAACGTTTTGGTCGATGAGACGCGTGGGGGTGTAAACGCAAAACTTGAATCTTTAGAAAAGAAAGATTTTAGGTTGAGCAGGGCAAAGACGGAGTATATGAAGCTTAAAATTAGCTGTGCAAGAAGGACGGATGACTTCGTTATTAAGTTATGTGATCAAGATATTCCCCATAGTGAGTGTTTTAAATATCTTGGATCGATAGTTCAAAAAGACGGAGGTATTGATAAAGATGTGACACAGAATCCAAGCGGGTTGGTTGAAGTGGAGAGGCGCATTAGGGATCTTATGTGATCAAAAAGTACCATTAAAACTTAAGGGCAAGTTTTACCGTACTGCAATTAGACCAGCGATGCTCTATGGTTCTGAGTGTTGGACAGTGAATTGTAAACATGAGCAAAAATGGGAGTTGCGGAGATGAGAATGCTTAGGTGGATGTGTGGACACACAAGACTTGGTAAGATTCAGAATGAATGTATCGGGGATAAGATAGGAGTAGCACTAATTGCAGAGAAGATGCGAGAAGCTCAACTAAGATGGTTTGGACACTTACAAAGGAGACCATTATAGGCACCTGTTAGGCGTTGTGAGAGTTTAGTCACTTGGCTTGTTAAACGAGGAGGGGTAGACCAATAAAGACTTGGAATGAAACTATAAGGAAAGACATGATGTACTTAGTCATTAGTGTGATTATGACAAAAGATAGGGCACAATGACGACAAATGATTCATATAGCCGACCCCACTATAGTGGGATAAAAGCTTGAGTGTTGTTGCTCAAGCTCAACTCCCTGTACCTATCATAGAAGTCTTATCTGGTCAATTGGCAGCTTCATAACTTATTAAAATTTTATGGCTTTTGAACCTTTTGCAATTTAGGTCCCTCTTGCCCCGAATGTTGCGATCATAAACACAATGGTCACTAATTGTCGCTCGTGAACACTCAACCTCGCCTTTTGAACTGTGCATGCCTTTAAGGTTTTATAAGGTTTTCGTTACATTGGAGGTTGTACTCGTCGTGCCAAATATGTTTTTTATGAGGTTGAAGTTTTTTGTCCTGATCCACGAGAGAAAAAGCGTCTGCCAGATTGACCATAAGAGTAATTATTTATGACAAAGAAATGTGTTTTAGAATGTTCATTGTTTACTGTTGAACTCCGATTTCTCTTTGGAGGTGTTTGAACAGAGGCTTACTTCGGAGCAACGGTAGAGAGGCTATTGGAGAACCCACCACTCACCCAAAACCCCTAAAGTTCCTTCTCCCGACCTCCTGTCTATAGTATTCCCCTTGGCAAGAATTAATGAACCTTTTCTTAGTTTTGGGGGGTGGGTGGGCGTGTTGGGGGGTGGGGGGGGGGGGCGGCAAGTGATAACCCCGTTTGAAGAAGGTGGTCACCACATGTAAAGTACATAGAAAACTCGGTAAAAACCCATTAAGGGTAAATGGTCATAACTTTTTATATGAAGACCTCCTTTGTGGGCGATCTATCATTTTGCCGTGAGAGTACTGGGCGTGGGGATGACTCCCCGCGTGCTAAGTCACACTGGGACTACATTGCCATGCGAGGATTATCCCGAGCAGGATACGTGTCACAATCTCTTGTTGGGCTTAGATGACCTAATATGTTATCCGTGGCGTGCTGTCATTGGGCTCTGCACGAGGGACACAGTGCACCAATCATTTACGTTTGATCAGATTCAAATCAAGGTAAGCAAATCATCTATTGAGGATTAGGGTTTAGTTAATTAGCTTCAATGGTTTACGATGTGTTGCTTTTATAGCAATGAAATTGCTCTTTTAAGCTTGTGGGATAAAATCAATCTAAATGAATAGGAAGAAAAAGACAAAGCACCACACGGGTGGGAACACGCCCGTGTGCCCACCCGTGCCCTTTTCGGGATGATTTCAACATCAGCTGCCAACCAACCCGTGTGCGAAGAACACGATGAACAACACGGCCGTGTCAGTACCCGTGTCAGATGATACGGCCCACGACCAGACACACCTATTCGTGTGGAACCGTCTTTGAACCGTCAATACGGCCTGTGACACGGCCGTGTTGGAACCCGTGTCCGACCCTGTTTGCAAGGCGACTATAAAAACCTGTAGAAAAATTAGAATAGGAACTTTTGGATCATTTCATTTGGAGAACTTCTGGAGGACGAAAGTGGAACACCCAAGAGAAGGAGGAATTGAAGGAGATTTTCGTATGCTTTTAATCTTTCATGTATCTCTTTTAATCTTTTCTTTCTCTTGGTGATCTAACTTTATTTATTTTTTATGTCGCATGAAACTTTTATTTGAACAATTTGGTAATCATGTATGTTATTATTTTCATCAAATTTGTGGTATTTTATTCGTATGTAGACTTTTAAACAAAGAGATTTATCCTAGTTATGAATTTAGTTTTTGTTTTACATGAATTCCAACTTTTTAGATTGAGAAATTGGAAGGTTGTGATGATGTTTAATTGTTCATATTTAGGTGTTATTTCTCTTTGTATTTCAATTTGCATGATCGAGAGATATGTTGATTGGATAATAGTATTACGGATAAATGGATTCATGATATTTTAGAGATAGGATTTCATGAATTTATGTATTAGATAAGATACTTTATTTTAATGCGAATTTGAGTGTTGTAAATTGTTCAAGAGAAAATTTACTAAACTTAGGTTTAGATTTTGAATTGCTCGAGAGAGAATTTGATAAATGTTTAACCGTTACAATACAACAAATTTGATAGTCTTGTTATTACATGATTACATAGAATTGAATTGATGAGTGATTATTTTCATGTGAATGCTCTTAGACTTTCGGCTTTTTATCTTCCATAATCCTCAAATGTCTCTTTATCCAAGTAGTCATAGTTAGATTAATCCAAGTTAAAAATCAATTTTAATTATAGGTATGATAATAGAGTAAAGGTGAGTACGAGTATTTGAAAAGACCCTGTGGAATACGACACGAGATGTAGATTTCTCCTATACTATGATTGTTAGGTGTACTTGCCTGAAAGTTAAATCAATCTAGCTTATGCCCATCTACATAGTTTATGTTAGAGTGTAGAAAGAATCCGCATTAAGTTTACTTTGAAGCCATCAAAGGTCCTATACATGATGTGGGACTAAAGAGAGGAGAGAAGAAACAATAAAAATACATAATGAGCTTATGTTAAATGTGATTTTCTAACACTCTCTCGCAAGCTGGAGCGTATAGGTCATATGCACCCAGCTTGGACAAACACTGGTAAAATAAGGTACTTGATAAAGCCTTTGTGAGAATGTCTGCAACTTGATCAGTGCCCGGAACATACTTTAATTTAAGTTTCTTCATTTGAACTTTCTCCGGAATAAAATGACAGTCTACCTCGATATGTTTCGTGCGCTCGTGAAACACCGAATTCTTTGCTATGTGTATGCCCTCTTGACTATCACAAAATAGAACAGTAGATGACAGAAGTTTTACTCCCAGGTCAGCAAGGAGGCTTTCAAGCCATGTGAGTTCTGAGACAACCGATGCCATCGATCGGTATTCAGCTTCCGTGGAGGATCGAGCAATCACAACTTGTTTCTTACTTTTCCATGTAATGAGATGACCGCCAAAATATGTACAAAATCCATTGGTTGACCGCCGATCGTCCAATGAGCCAGCATAATCGGCATCCGAGTAAGCAACCAATGCTGGAATAGAGTTGGAGGTTTTGTAAACCAGCCCTTGACCCGGAGCTGCCTTAAGGTATTGGAGAATCCGTTCAACTGCCTGGAGATGAGAAACCCGGGGAACATGCATGAACCGACTGACAATCCCAATAGCGAACGATATATCAGGCCTTGTGACTGTTAGGTAGATCAACTTTCCCACAAAGCGTCGATAATATTCCGGGTTCTGGAGAGGCAGATCATCATCGGAGGCATGAGCATATAACTTGTGATTTGCCTCCATCGGGGTATTAGCTGGCTTGCAACCAGACTGGCCAGCGTCTTTGAGGAGATCCAAGCAATACTTCCGTTGGGAGAGGACAAGCCCATCCGGTCGTCGTGCGATCTCAAGACCGAGGAAGTAGCGAAGATGCCCCAGGTCTTTGGTCTGAAACACGGTGCTCAGATGCTGTTTGACCGCTTGAATCCCCTTTGAGTCATCCCCAGTAAGCAGGATGTCATCAACATAAACCGACAGAAGGACCGTTCTTGTTGCCCGGTGTCGAGTGAATAGGGAGAAGTCTGCGGAACTCCGAGTGAAACCCATGTCCCGAACCACCTTGCTGAACTTGTCAAATCACGCTCGAGGGGATTGTTTGAGACCATAGATGGATTTCTTCAGAAAACACACACAAGACTCCCCCGCGGTCTCAAACCCGGGCGGTTGGCGCATGTAGACGATTTCCTGAAGAGCGTCATTCAAAAACGCATTCTTGATATCCAGTTGATGAAGGGGCCAGTGACGATGCACAATCACAGAGAGAAGGACACGAACGGTGTTGAGCTTGGCCACCGGAGAGAAGGTTTCCTCATAATCAAGGCCCTGCTGCTGAGTGAAGCCACGGGCCACCAGAAGGGCCTTCAGACGGTCAATAGTGCCATCAGGAGCATGTTTGATGACGAAAACCCATTTACAACCAACAGGGTCCTGACTGGGAGGTAAAGGGACAAGGACCCAAGTCTGGTTGGCCCAAAGGGCCGTCATTTCTTCGTCCATGGCAGCCCGCTAGCCTGGATGTTGAAGCGCCTCCTGCACAGAGTTAGGGACAAAAACAGAGGATAATGATGTGGCAAAGTGAAGAAGTGGCAGGTGAAAGGCGATGTAGAGAGACATAATTCGCCATAAGATGAGCGGTGGAGGCTGGAGCCGGAGCAACAGGCCGTGGAGCATCAGAGGTCGAAGCCGACTGCAGTGGGGAAACGGGATGAGGAGAGCGACGAGAATAGACCCGGATGACAGGTGGCTGTGGACGGACCGGAGGCTGGGCAGGAAGAGGAGACGGTGGGGAACAAGGAACAGAGATGACAGGGCGCATGACGGGCTCCGGAAGAGGAGCGAGATCCAGAGCAGAAAAGAAGGGAAGATCTTCCCGGAACGTGACATCCGCAGAAACAGTCACCTTGCGGGTAGCAGGCGAATAACACACATAGCCCTTTTGAGTGCGCGAGTAGCCCACAAAGACATATTTGGCTGCACGGGGATCCAACTTGTCTGTAGATGGGCCGAGGTGGTGAACATAGCATGTATATCCAAAAATGCGGGGAGTAATAGGAAAAGCCGGAGTGGAGGGAAATAGGAGGCTGAATGGAGTAGCATTCTGGAGGACGGAGGATGGTAGACGGTTGATAAGAAAACAGGCCGTGGAGAGCGCAAAGTTCCAGTATGGTTTGGGAACCCGCATTTGAAGCATAAGAGAGCGAGCCACATCAAGAAGGTGACGATTCTTGCGCTCGGCGACACCATTCTGTTGCGGGGTATATGCACAAGACGTTTGGTGAATAACTCCAAACTCAGAGCAGAGGGTCGCGAAGTCATGGCCAATGTACTCGCGCACATTATCAGTGCGAATAGTTTGAATGAGCGCAGAGAATTGAGTGCGAGTCTCAAGAATGAAGGCCCGAAAGACGCGGGGAAGCTCAGAACGATCACGAACGAGATACAACCATGTCATGCGAGAATAATCATCGATAAATGTAAGAAAATAACGGTAGCCAGAAGTACTAGTAATCTTGTATGGACCCCATATATCGGAGTGTACCAAAACAAAAGGAGCAGAGCTCCGAGTACAATGAGAAGGAAAAGATGAACGTGGCTGCTTGCCAAAAATACATGTTTCACACTAAAAAGCAGGAAGAGATATATCCGGGAGAGCCTTCTGGAGGACTGGGAGAGGAGCATGACCAAGACGCTGATGTCAATCCGAAGAGGAGACAGATGCGAGGAGAGTAGGAGAGTTATCACGAAGGTAGAGCCCGTTCTGCAGTCGTCCCCTACCAATGATAGTCTGCGTCTGCTGATCCTGTATCATAAAAGAAGAAGTAAATGTCGCGGAGCAATGTAAGTCAGTAGTACGGCGACCAACAGAAAGTAAATTGAAGGGAGAGCCCGGAACATGAAAAGCCGAGCGTAGGATAAGGGAGGAGGCGAGAGGAATAAGCACAGCCAGAGATGGGGACAGCTGCCTATTGGCCACAGTAATGTACTTCGGGTGAGGAGAAGACCAAGTACTGAGGCGGTCGAACATAGGTGATGTGATGAGTGGCACCCGAATCGATGATCCAACGCGGTCCAGTTGAGAGGCAGACGATACCTTCATTGGAGATGGAGGCGACGGAGGCAACCGAGGCCGGTGGGTTGCTGAGCAGGCCATGAAGATGCTGGAGCTGAAGGCGAAGCTCGTCGAGGTCAGTACGAGTGGGAGAGGAGTCGGTGGCAGCAACAGAGGCCTGCGGACGAGGAGGACGTCCATGCTTGCGATAGCACGTGGCTTCAAGATGCCCGTCTTTGCCGCAGAAGGAACACTTATGCCGCGGACGACCACCCCGACCACGTCCCCGAGAATCAGAACGACCCCCACGACCTGAAGAAGGGAGAGGTAGTAAAGGTGCAGGGGCCTGCTGGACAAGAGCCGGAGAAGGAGGTACAAAAAAATCCGGAGGCGGGGAGACCTTGAGAAGCATCGAGCACACATCCGAGAAGGACGGAGTAACTGTAGAGGAGAGAATCTGAGCCCGCACACTGTGAAGGTGATGCGGGACCCGAGCTATCATCATGGCGATACCAACGGCTTCTTTCTGGGCACGTTGGACAACAAGGTCCACAGTAAGAGGCTGATGTTGGATCCAAGATTCGACCAGAGACCGAGCCTGGGAAACAAAGGAGGTCAGATCGGCCGCCCCACCACTATCAAGAGCCTGAAGAACAGTGATGATGTCATACAAATGATGGATATTATCTTTGTCGGAGTAGAGGGTATGGAGCTCGTCCCACATACCCTTGGCCGTCTCGTGGTACATGGCCAGGCGATAAGGCTCGCCATCAAGAGAGTTAAGGATCCATGTCTGAACCCGACCATCGTTGCGTAGCCAGTCGTCAGTAGGAGTATCAGTAACGACCTGGGTCAAGTGATGAAGAAACCCCTTCGACTGCCGGACCCGGCGAACAGAGTGCGCCCATTCCACAAAATTTTTCTTACCGGTCAGAGAGATAGTAATCCGGAGCTCATCACGAACATCCGGAAGGGAGGTCGGGCGGTCTGCAGGAGAAACCGCCTGTCCGATAGAGTCAGCAGAAGACGTCATGAAGACGAACTGCGGCTAGGAGAAGGGACCTGCAATCAGAGGAGGCCGCACGGATAGGGAAGTCGCGCGACTAGAGGGGAGACCGCACGGTCACGGTGTGAAGACACCAACGACAAGGAAGGGGGGGGGGGTGCCGCGACCAAGGTGCGGAGGCCGGGAGAAGGAGATCACAGCGGGCAGAGCTAACCCGGTAGGGGAGACCGCAACGGATAGAAAGAGGCCGCTCGGACAGACTGCAGCGAAGACAGACGAGTGCTGCAGCGGTTACGGTGATCAAGCACCAGCGGCAAGAGATGCCACGACCAAGACAACGGAGTCCGCACCGACCAGAAGGAACAACCCTCAAGAAGACCGCGACCTAAATGCGGGAAGGCAATAGTCCGCACGGTCTGGGTGAGCACTGCAACGGTCAGAGCAAGGGAGGCCGCAAGAGGAAGCGAGCGGACAGGGAGAGGAAACCGCTAGTTGAATACGAACTCGAGCGGATAGAGAAGGCAGCGAGAAGAGAGGCCGCGAGAAGAGGTTGCGAGTAGCAGGACTCCAGCGACAAGAAGGGAGCGGATTGGAGAGGCTGATCGCGGCAAGCAGGAACAGTCCGCGGCGAGCAGAAGCAGTCCGCGGCGAGCAGGAACGAAGAAGCTGATCGTGGCGAGCAGGAACAGTCCGCGGCGAGCAGAAGCAGGGAGAGACCGTGGCGGACAAGTAGAGCCAGCAGCGGACATGAAGGAGAAACCCGCAGCGGGCAGAGCGAGAGCAGGTGGGAGAAGTGGGCCCCACTGGTCAGAGCGGAAGGAGGCTATAAGAAGCCCTTGGAGGAGGGTGGAACCACAGAGAGAAGAGGAAGCGGGAATAGAAAGGGAGGCCGCAGGAAGCCGAGCGGCAAGGGAGGGTAGCGGACAGAGGAGGCAGGCCGCAACACAGGAAGGAGACCGCCCGAGATAGGAGGTTAAGACAGGAGAAGCCGCCCAAGGAGAACCGGTCCCTCTGATACCATGTAGAAGTGAAAAAAGGAACCTTGTATATATGTTCACTTGTATCAAATACAAAGAATGAGTACATATTTATAGGAGAGAGAAAGAGAGAGGAAGGTCCTATACATGATGTGAGACTAAAGAGAAAAGAGAAGAAACAATAAAAATACATAATGGGCCTATGTTAAATGGCCTTTTCTAACACTATGTATAAGTTTTTGTTCTCCAATATGACATGTAGTGTGTAATATGAAGGATTGACAAAAAAAGAATTCTTAAGTATGGACCTATATAGATTGGACAAGACAATTGAATATGTTAATAATGATACTTTCTTTTGGTGACTTCACAGAAGGGAAATCTGTTCAACAAATGGTACATGAAGCCCTCCAGCGAGTCCCCAATGCCCATGGTCCGTTAAACATGCTACCTAAAGTCGTGTTTTTTCTAAACCTTGCCAAGATTTGATGAAATTTTGTCATATATTCTTCTCTTTTTTTGCTCTGCAGGCGACAGATACATTGATCAGGTAATTTTCTTGTCCGGAATATCTATCATATTTTTATAGTTTATCTTATTGGTTCTCTATCGCTCTCTATTTATCCATCTCTTTCTGCAATGACTTTTGCAACAGATCAACCAAATTAGGAACTCTTTATCCATTATGGGTAATAGCACATCCTTTGGTTTACCTCAGGTATATTTTATTATCTTGTGTTGATATTCTCAATATGAATTTTTCTATGTTTTATTTTCTGTCTTTTAAATATGTACATTATATACATCTACTGATCTACATATATATACATATATATTTTTTTATTATGCATTTGAGGATTAAATGTTTTAAATTTGCAGTGTTTCTACTTGTTCAATATAATTTTTTTCTATATTTTATATTCCCCCTCTTTAAAAAAAAGGTGGCATACATATATAAGTACATTATATACATGCATATATATGTGTGTTAGTGTGACTGCACCGGAATCGTACCCGGTACTCGTATCCGTACTGGTGCTGCATAGCTAACAGTATAAAACTCAAATTGCAGCCTCATCTGCAAAGGACTAAACTTTGTGATATGAAGGATAATGAGCTTGACCAGTTGTATGTTGAGAAAAGGGAGCGTTTGAAACAACTTGTTACATCAATTATTCGTCCAAAGATTGTCCAAGGGAAAACCCTCAATGGTGAGGAATTTGCATCTTTCCTAGAGCAGGTGATTTTGTTTACTTTCTCTCGTTCTTATTGCAAATTTGTACTATTGTCAAAAAATGATTTTTGATTGCTTAGATACTCGGGCAAAATAGATTTATGAACTAAAGTTATAGTCAGTTTACATTTTCCTACTGAGCCTCCAAATTCCTATGTGGGCTCCAGATTCTTGAGGCATTAAACAAAGGGGAAATCCCGTCCACTGGTTCTCTTGTTGAGATTTTCAACAAGGCCATCCTTGAGCGGTGCTTGATGCTATACAATAAGCAAATGGAGAGATTGCATCTTCCTTTACCTGAGGAGAAGTTGCACCAGTCCAACATTGAATCAAAAGTCGAGGTAAAAAAGCTCTTTGATGAACAACATTTTGGTCGTCATCACGCTGAACAGTCTTCTATCAAACTCGAAGAAGAATTACAGAAGGTAAGATTAAGGTAATTTAAAAAAATCTAGACCAACTAATATTTTTTTCTTACATTTAAAAATGCTACGGTTTTTGAGTGTATAGCGAAGTTGATTAGGAATTTATTGTCTTGATCTCTGTCATTGTCGGGAAACTTTTTGAAGTTCTCAAACATGAGTGTAAAGAGCTTTTTTTCCCTTTCATATTTTCTTCAAACTCTGAAATAAATTACTTTTTCAGACAAAGAGGAAAACTTAATTAACAAGAAAACTTTTCTCTATTATCATTAGCTTTAGCAACATTATTTTCATAATGGAATCTTCATTTGCTTTCCCTTTTTGATTTCCCCTTTTCATAACCTTTTAAATTCTCAAGTGACAGAAAAACTTCATTTCTTTTCTGACTTTTGTATAAGATGTAAGTTATAATTTTACTTGTTTTTTTGTGCGGAAAATTTCTTTAATTTGTTAAGGATTCTATGCCTAACGAAATCCCATGTCAGTTTATCTCCTTTTTGCTCTACACCTAACTCCCTGTTCCTCTTGTTGGAATTGCTTCTTTTATTACTTCTCAAATTTTCAAGTGAGAGTAAAAAATTGTTGAAGGATTTTGACACATGATGAATTTATCGGGTCTGTGATGTATTCCAGATTCCTATTTTAATTTTAAAATTTAAAATTCGTGTTCGGATTTTAAAACAACGCCGGGCAAGCAAAATTTCACGAGTATTTTCAAATGTAGACCAACCTAGGGTTTGTACTCGCGCGTAAGTGGACTAACATTTGTACGCAATCCACTTTTGAAAAAATTTCTTCCACAAGTGCTTCAAGGGTAGAAAAAAAACATCAATGTAGAAATTAACGATAACTAGGATTAATGGCGACCTAGGCAAGCAAACTTTGTTATGATCGAATACACCTAAGCTTATTATTATACTAGCAAGCAAGGAGCGAGAAAAAGGGAGCATACCATCAGCGATAACGAAGATAAAGGGGAGAGCAGAGCCTAGAGGAGACTCTGTTTGATAATATTGCAATGAAGGGCACTGAAGGTCTATCGTGGCTGGTACAAGAAACTAGCGGGCTTGCCGATTAGGAACTGGAGGCCCGATAACGATGGGGGATGCTGGAGGAAGGTTCGTCGAAGGTAGTAGAGCCCTTAGGAAGCTCCTTCGAAGTCGATCGAGCAAGTAGCACCCAGGAGGTGCGATGTTAACGGATTGGGCAGGAAGGGCTAGCGGCGGAAATGTAACCCCAGGATACAGACAACGAAGAACTGGTCGCCGGAGCCTTGGAAGGACTCCGACGGCAGTGGTGCTAGCTGGCGAGGGGCGGGTGGTGTCGGGCGCCGGAAGAGGCAACAGGCAGGCGTCAGCTGGGAGTTACGAAAAAAGCGGAGGATTTACTCTGTTCTTCCCATTTTTTCTCTAGCCGTCGGGTCAAAGTAAGGGCCAATTGTTTTATAATAGAGCATTAATTGCCATGAACAAGAGTTTCAAAGAGGGGGTGGGCCGGTGGTTTTTAAAAGAAAGTTAGATTAAGAATAGGCTAGGGAATTTAATAAAGAGGCTTAATAGTGACTCTTAAACTTTATGCTAACTCCCAAATGCCCTTAATGCATCTATTTAAGGTAATTCCCCAAATAAAGAATTCTGAAATTTTATTTAATTCCAAATATATATTTAGAATATATATTTTTATGAATATAATAATAACTTAATTATTATGACACCTCACTTGGTTGCCTAAATCAACACTACTCCTAATTTGACGGACTTTTTGTTCAGGGTCTTATTGGTCAGTCACGCCAATAAGCCGGACAAACTGCACGATAAAACAAAATACTAACAATGATCACGGAAAATAAAAATATGCGCAATAAAGACGTGCGCTACACAATTGCGACAAATAAAAATATAAAATAAAGAAGCAACCTCAGGTTGCATCAGTCTGACACAAGAATACTATAATATGAGAGATGCGAACACACACAACTGATGATTAAATTCCCACTTTCCTAAGGCCGGTGCGGCGCAAATACATAATATCAAACTTTCACTAGATAACATGCATACAGTATAAATGAAATGCAACACGACTATGACTCAATGATTACTAGGGAGAACGAGGGAATCGAAGGTGGTCTGTAGTCCAGAAGAGGGGTCGAGAGGGAGGTGGGGTGTGATTATTTGATGGGAGGCATAGAGAGTGGGGAGGGAAGTGGATGGTTGATGGGGAAGAGGGGATGGGGGGGTTGAAGGGTGAAAAAAGGCGGTGGAGGGGTGGATGACTGAGAACTCCCAGTGTGAGGGGCATGCTACTTGGTGGAGGAGGTGGGGAGTTAGAGAAGGGCGGTCAGTAGAAGGAGAAGCTACAGTTGGTGTGGTAGGGTAGGCCGTTCGACATGGACTGGGAAGGGAAGAGGTGGGGGGAAAGGGCGGCAAGGGGTCTTCCGGTGAAGGGGAAAAATCTGATGGTGTTTGGTGGTGGGCCAGTCTGTTCGATCCAGGCTAGGGACTGGAAGAGGTTTGTGGGAAAGGGGGGAGGTGCACGCGGGGCAAATTACTTGATCGACTTATTTTACCTTAGCCTCAAACTACAACATGTCTTCTTAGCCGAAACATTCCTTAAATTGTTTTAAATTTCTAAGTTGAATGAAGTTTTCCTTTATTATTTTGAGATTCCAATTCTGTTAATATGTGATACTATTCTGCTGCTATCCTTTCTGTTTTATTAACTCGGGTGGGTCTAAATGGGTAGCTGGGTCACTCGGTACTCAGTCTATATGAACGTTTTTTTAATGCTGATAAAGCTCAAGCATGTGTTTAAGGGAAACAATTGACACTCAGGTCTTACATACTTGAACGGACCCTTGCATTAAAGTACATCCTGCAGTATGTACTGAACTTATTCTTATAGCAATTATGTTAAATTAATTTGATCAATAAAACAGCATCCAGATTACTCAAACTTAATTGTTTGTGTTTTAATATAATTTTGGGTTTTTCTCAATTAGTGCTTATTCTATCTACATATTTACTCAAAATCATTGTTCAGATTCCACTGATTTCAGGAATTTCAGGAATTTCAACAATTTTGTTTGTTCTACACAGGTTTATAGAAATTTTCTTTTGGCCAATGAATATCAGTCCTCAAAATTGTGCGAGGCATTATACACAAAATGTGAGGATAAAATGGAACATCTTCAAGCACTAAGGCTTCCATCTATGGCTAAATTTAATGCTGGATTTCTTCACTGTAACCAAAGTTTTGAGAAGGAGTGTGTCGGCCCTTCAAAAAAGAAGTATGAGCAGAGGATTATCAAGGTTAGTCTTCCCAAACCCCATTTCTTTGATATATGATATATCATTGCTGTGGTTAACTCATTATTTCTCTTTTATTTGGAAATGCGGGAAAATGAATGATGGATTTGTCTTCCTTTAGTTCAATGATTGTACATGGTTTGCTTGAGAGATCATATACATGCTAATTTTTGTTGATGTGAACAACAAATGAATGTCTAACATGATAATTCATGGGAAGTAGTCCAACAATTACTATAAGAACATTCTAATGAAACTTGTGATAAAATAAGCTAAATATGTTAATAATATTGATGACAATAATATAAATATGTTAACTCTTTCAAAAAGTCAAAGGATCACAAAATATTCCAACATGAATTTGGAGCTATGACCGATAAACATGTTTGCATGCCAACTTGAGTTTGGAGCTGCATCTAATAGTGATGAAACTATTGGTAGCAAGTAGTTCTTGCCGATTGAGAAGATGCATCTTGAAAACTAAATTCGTATGTAGCAAAGTTTACTCGTCTCCAAATGAAGGTTAATAGCTGAGATTTAGCTGTAAAGAGTGAGGTTTGAGGGGTTTGTTTGGGCAGCCAACTCACATCGATGACCGAATGACTGCTAGAGTTTAGGCGCCCATCCTGAATCCGATGAGGGCGGGGAGTGTATTGGGAAAAATCTTGATGAATTGGTAGATCGTGTTATTATAATACACAGACTGTATTAGAGCATATGTTATGTATTTGTTCCAGACTCGAAGAAGACAGACAGAAGATTGGGGATTCATTTACCGATCGAGTACCCGATCGTCGACCAGGAACCTGAACGCCGGTCAAAAGTCTAGAAAGTCGACCACTAATTCCTCTTCACAACGGTCCCGGAATTCTACCTCAGCTGATCACAAATCCCTGATCAGGGATTTCCGTTCACCGACCCGGTCTTCACGCTCGCCAACCACTGATGGAGACTTACAGAAGGAAGTTCATATTAAAAAACAAAGACTTGAGTTCGCTGATTGCCGACTTAGAGCTCATCGATTGCCGACCGACCCAGAGTTCAGTGTTCGTCGATCGCAGACCGATTCAGAGCTCTCAGCGTTCACCGATCGCCGACTGGCCCGGAGCTCAACATTTGTCGATTGTCGACCGAGCCTGTAGTTTTGCCAGATTCTGAGTAGTGTCGTTGTGTCGGAAAAAGGTAGACACTGCTTTCTGCCGCCTGTCCTTTTTGGAACTTTGAACGAGTTAAAGAAGGGATATATATATATTTATGACAAAGAAGATCTGGTCTCTTCTCCTTCCCTCTCTTGTATTGTTTTCTGCCGGCCATAAACCTTAGATCAGAACAATTCTTCTCTTCTTCCCGGAGACACAACTATAAATATATGTACTAAGAGTCTCTTTTCTCTCTTGAGACTCTGATCCACCTCTTCTTTTGGGTAATATTTGCTCTCTTCTAAGCATTCACAAATTGTTGTAAGGGTTACCGGATCTCCCTTAAAAAAAGAATGCTGTTATTAGCAAACCCATTTTGATTGTTAGCAAACATTACTACTATCAAATCATAAAATTTGAAATTGGATATTTGAAAACTAAATGTTTACTAGCAAACCACTCAAAAAAATAAAATAAAAATCCCAAAAATAAGTGTTTGTACTATACTATATCATTTAACATTACAAAAATTTACTAGTTATCATGTCATTTTGCTACAAAAAGGTTAATCCAAAATTTGGTTATTTTCAATAACTTTCAAAAATCTCTGCAATAAATTAAAATAATGTTACAAATTTTATGTGTAAATTAATATGCTAAGAAAATTAAAATCAAAATGCATTCATTTCTTAATATGTTGTCTAGGATCCATTCCCATGAAGTTGTTTGTCTTTAATACTCCCAAAAATTTCTGCAATAAAATTAAACATTGTTAGTACAATTTTATGTAATTTAATTGACTATGAATATTGAACTTAAAATTTATATCTTTCATGATTTGTTGTTGAGAATGCTTTCCCATGAACTCGCTATGTGTGTATGATACCTCCTTCATGAGGAGTAAAGTTGAGGCAATGAACATCCTTCTTTCATGCATAGTCTCACAAAATGATTACCATTTACAAATTCAATAAAAATTATATTTGGGATTTGAGGAAGTGCCGAGTCCAATGGTAGAAACATCATACTCTGATTTCGTGAAATTAGAGCCACACCAATATTGTAACAATAAGATATAATTAACACCATATTGCTATGACCACCTTTTACCCAATTTGTTGTTGAGTTGCCAAGATGTAAATATCTATCAATCCAAGCACACAAAATATTCTTTCAAAGGGTCGATCTACGTTTTGCATATATAAGTGACAACATCGGGGAATGATGTGGAATAGGAACTCAAAATATGATTGTATCTCATATTGAACTCGTTCTCATTTCTTGCATCAACTAATTGTTGCTAAGCACCAAGAAATATTTTGAACTCCTTCCCATCCTTGAAATATTTTTTACAATGAGACAAAATATTTCTATGCACGTGAACCTGACATAGAATATGTTTGACATTTGGAAATGTAAACTTGATGACATTCATCAATGCCAAATCTCTATCTGTAACCAGAACATTTGGCAAGGAGGTTTCATCTAAGATAGCTTTGAAACGCTCAAGTGCCCATCTGTAACTAGACTCAGACTCATCAGATAGAAAAGCAAAAACAGCGAAAAAAGTTTGCTGAGTAGATGTAACACCAACCACAGATAGTAATAACAACCGGTGCTGATTGGTTTTGTTCGTACAATCCATTTAAAATACAGTAGAAAATGTTTTACTTAGGATAATAACATTCGGATGCGCAAAGAACAAGCTCACCAAGTTCCCCCCATCACTCACTCGATTTTAAAGCTCAAATAGCCACTATCGGCTAGACACTTATACAAATATTGTATGAGTGACACCATTTAATACTTCTTTATGCAACTTATATCTCTCATTATAGATAGTCCACATCACTGTATGATTTTCTGTATTCTTTTTTGTAAGCGTGGTTAATATGCTTTTTGGTTTCACATTGGAGGCAATCATGTCATGAACTATTTTTTTCTCCTCAATCCAATCTTCCCACAGTCGCATGTGCTTCTAAATGAACCATTGCATGGTTATGCGTCCCACATTTGACTTGAATAGTCCATTCGTCCGAGTGTGCATTTTTTTCCCGATCAAAGAAAAAGGGCACCCACAACACTTGCTAGTAGTTTTTCTCAAATTTTGTTTAACCTAACCTTTTTTGCATTGCTTCTCACGGTATAAAACACCTCTATCACACCCAAGAAACACACGTGGGCTTGCTCTTCCTCCCACTAATTTATCTGAACCTTTAACAGTGACCGCAAAACTAAGACTTTTACCGATATTACGAGCCCACTCAATTAAAGATTCCCTTGATGGAATTGAATTTCAGTTTCAAAGTGTCTACCAACATCGTGATATACATTTGATTCGCCACACAATACAATTTTAAAAACAATTCATAAGCCTTAATTCCTACACAAAGACAAGAAAAACCAATGGTTAGATAATGCATTTCTACCTTGTACAGTATGAATGTTGTAGAATAATCTCCATTGAGGGCTGAACGACACCAACGAAGGAGGGCTGAATTTTGCTTCTGAAACAAACAACATAGAAAAAACTGAGATATTATTGATTTTTTAGGACTGAAAATTTCGAAACAAACAACAATAAAAAGAAATGAATTTTTTTTAGGGTTTAAAACAACTTGAAATCAAATTGTAAAGGGGAAGGAAGGTAGACGGCTTTCGGTTTGAGTTCAATACCAGAACCATAAAAGAGATCTGGGATCTCCTTGAGGTACAAGGGAAGGACACAGAGGAGGACTTACCTGAATCACGTTGAGGAAACGGCGGGTTGAATCACCCATGAAACGACATGTTGAGGAAACAACGGGTTTAGGGTTGAGAGGACTGGACGACACACCACCGACGGCCGGCTGGAAGATCTCAACGACGAGCGTTTGAGAGGACTGGAACCACGGACTAGACGAAGGCTCTCGACGGTGGCGAAAGTTCTCTGCTGCGGGTAGCTTGGGGGAATGACAAAGTCGGGAGGAATGAAATGAGGACTTAGGGCAGGAATCGAGCTTTTAAAAGAGGTTTGCTAACAACATATTTTTAGGTGAGAAACAAGAGGAAAATAAGGCCGAACCGGGTTTAATAAGGTTTGTTAACAGTCATTTATGATTTACTAGTAACAACACCCTAAAAAAAATTCGTACTGTGGTTGGAGTCTCCAGATAAGACTAATCAGGTTTGAGAGTCTCCATCTGGTAAATACTGTCGTCTTAGTGAATGCAGTGCTATCCCACAAGTTGTGGAAGAGAGGAGTACCTAGAGTTATTTGAGAACCTCCATATAATCTTGTGTCATCTCGATGAATTGCTCTATATCTTAGAGTATTACCTAAACATGTTTATTATTATTTTGATATTCTCACATCTATCTTATTGACATAGGACGAATTTATAGGTGGAGAACGCTCGATGCCTTAACTCTAAATGAAATGTAAGCACACGATGAATGAGATAGACCTACAAAAAACCTTAAAATGAAGATGTGAACGAATGCACACACAATATGATGAACTTATGACGACTAACCCTAGGCTCTAATGTGATGCTGGTGAATGATTCAATTATGCAAGTTTTCCCGACACACAATTTATTAGACAATTTTGATTTTAAAATCTAGCTCAAGTGTCACAATTGATCACAAATATTGTAATTTAGGCAAACGAATAATAAATGCAAATTAATTGAAAGTGCTAAGCTATGAAGCACCGACACTTCAAAATGCCCAGCGTGTCGGTGTCGGGCTCTCCGACACTCGTCTTATTCTCCGACACTCGTGTCGGAAGTCCGACACGCTAGCTCACGCGGGACTCGCGTGTCCCGCTCAATCGGACACACGTGTACCTAAGCTAGCTACTCATGGTGAGGCGGGAGGCAATTTTTCTTGGAAGTGCAATTTTTGTGAAAAATAATTTATAAATTCATATACAAGAGTGAGTACATTTGTTAATGATTGGTGGAAGAGAAATTGGAAAGTGCATAAAAGTCTCAAATAGTTATCTATTTGAGGTGGAAAAATCAAAAAAAGTGGTGAATCCTAGAATAGCGAGTCTTGCTCTTAAAAAGTGTTTTTCCCCTTCTAGCATTATCTACTAGTAGAGTGGATATTTTTTTCTAGGAAAAAGAAGATTGAAAGTGGGGGAAAAAGTTTGCTTGAGAATCTATTATTTTTACTGATGATATATAATGATAATGTGTTAATATTCTATCATTTTTTGATCTTTCGTTAAGTTTTGCATTTGAATATTTGATGAGTAATATTTAAACATGACTTAGTTTATTTGAATATTTGTTAATTGTTCATTTTTCAGTTTTTGTTAAATGTTTTAGGATTTTCATAATTATAAAAAATAAATATTTAATATACGTATCTCAGTGTGTCAGAATATGGTATTTTTTTAGAATTGACGAGTCGCGTGTCGCGTCGTGTCGCGTGTCAGTGTCGGTGCAACATAGGTGCTAAGATTAAATGCAAGGACGAATATAGCACACACAAATAAATTGGATGGGCCAAATTAACTAAGTATTGCTAGCTATAAATTGGAGTATCCGTACATTATAAAGAAAATGAAACTAGAATGCAGATGACGAATCCTCTGTCAGCCATCTTATTATTATTATTATTATTATTATTATTATTATTATGTGGAGTCGAGTCATTGTTCGAGTCACGTTGTATTGAGTCGTAGTCATCGCTGCGTTTTATGTATTTTAATATTTGATGTGTGTTATTTAAGGTTATGCCATCAACGCCTATATATATGGGGCCCTTGGGGTCATGTAATGCTTATGCAAGAAATTATAATCAACTCTCTTTCTCTCTAACTTCCCCTCTCTCTAGTTCTTTTCTTCTCACCCCTCCCTTCTAGGGTTTTCATCTTCTCTCATCTCCTCCACCATCTCTAGGGTTTTAATCCCTTGCATCCTCTACCCACAGCCCTCCGACGATCCACCAAAAGAGGCACGTAACAAACTTGGTATCAGAGGGTTTCTTTCCTCCCCCGGCACAACCTTCTACTTCCTTCTCACTACAACGTTTTAGCCAACACCGCACTCCACGCTGTTCCGTTCCCAACCGCAGAACCCGTAGCTACCATCGTTTCCGGTCGCAGTCCTCGCCGAACCAGAAGTCGACGCCTCCAGCAAGCCGCTCGCCCTCGACACACCATTGTGTCGATCTTCCAACACCCACTGCGTCGAACTCCCCGTCGACATCTTGTTGCCGCTTCCGAAACCTCCTCCCAAAGCTCGGCCAACCACCACATGGCAAACCATCCAGCGACAACCCCTCAACGCCAGAAAACTGCGCGCCCTCTGCTCTCCCTCGCACGCAGACCCTCGTCGTCCCCAGCAAGGCAGCACCGCGCCATCATCGTTTTGCCAAGGTCATCATTTTTGCTGCGCCGGCCTGCTCCTCCAGCTAACGACATGTGCCTTCCGCACTTGCTGCCCCTCCTCGAGCCCAGCACCTCTGCGCCCATTTTTTTTTCTTCCTCTTATTTTTTTTCCTGGGGCCCATCAATCTTCCCCCACATAAATTTTTTCCCTGAAGCCCAGCAGCTTGCATCATTACCCAACCTTGTTTCTCCCACTGCCACTATCTCTTTTTCCTACTTAATTAACCACCATCCTTTTGTTTTATTTTATTTTTATCTTTCCTCCCAGCCCCATCACCTGTCTTTTTCCCCCATCCCATTTTTTTTATTTAAAAGTCCATCTCCTTTATTTTTCTTTTAACAGTCCATCTCCCTCCCTCCTTTTTCTTTATTTCTCACAGAGCCCTCATTCCTTTGCCGCCCACCCCCTTTTTGCTATCAATCCCGTTAATTGATTTTTTTTTTATTAATTAATCTACTCTGATTAACTAATCAATTATTAATTCAATTAAATTATGATAAACAACGACGACCTCATCTAACAAATATTCGCCCGGCTTAATAGTATGGAGGCGCGAGTCGACCGCGTA
Source organism: Platanthera zijinensis (assembly GCA_039513925.1). Lineage (NCBI taxonomy): Eukaryota > Viridiplantae > Streptophyta > Magnoliopsida > Asparagales > Orchidaceae > Platanthera > Platanthera zijinensis. The sequence goes on along the minus strand of CM077084.1, from coordinate 49,158,738 downwards.
GCTACGCGCTTCAGCTCGCCACCTTTCACGGGCGGCTATTCCATCACTGCGCCTCCCTCAACTGCCCCTCTACCGACTCGCCTCGTGTAGTCTCCGCCGTCGTCGCCGCTACCGTCACCGCCGTCGTCGCCGCTACCGTCACCGCCGTCGTCACCACCACCACCGGCCGCCGATGCACCACCTCTCTCTATGGTGGTCGTCCTTCCACCGCTTCCACCTCCTCTCCGGTCACCCGCTCCCGCCTCCGGTCATCACATCGCCTCCTCTCCCGGCTCTTGCTTCGCCGACCCCTACCTTGCTGCTTCCACCGACCGCTTTGCCGCTTCTTCTGTCGGCCTGTGCTCCGGCGACCCCGGCAGATCCATTCCTGCTGCAAGCCGTCGGACCTCCGACCTCCATGAGGCTACTACTCATAGCCCCTCCAGCGGCCCCGACAAATCCATGCCATATGCCACCCATTTTACGAATGGTGCCGCCACTCCTTGCCGACGCCACTGCCGCCGATATGCGTTACTGCGCATTGTTCTAGAGGGAGGTCAAGGTACCAGATGATCCGACCACCCGCACGGTGCCCGGGTTTGAGGGCAAGCTCGTTTTGAAGGACGGATGGAGTATTACGGATCCTCCGTCTGTTATCTTATATTATTATTATTATGTGGAGTCAAGTCATTGTTCAAGTCGCGTTGTATTGAGTCGTAGTCATCGTTGCGTTTTAAACGTTTTAATATTTTATGTGTGTTATTTACAGATATGCCATCGACGCCCATATATATGGAGCCCTTGGGGTCATGTAATGCTTATGCAAGAAATTATAATCAACTTTCTCTTTATCTTTCTAACTTCCTCTCTCTAGTTCTTCTCTTCTCACCCCTCCCTTCTAGGATTTTCATCTTCTCTCATCTCCTTCACCATCTCTAGGGATTTAATCAGTGTTGTCAGGATTGCGATCCGGATCATAGGATCTTACGATCCTACGATCTAGATTTTGTAAATTGATCCCGATTTTGTAAAGCGACCCTCCATCCGACCCTACTATCTGATTCGATCCTACCTCGAAATGATCTCATCTAGGATCTCGATCCCTAAACCTTGGATTTAATCCCTTGCATCTTCCACCTGCAACACTCCGACGATCCACCAAAAAAGTCATGTAACAACAGACTCACTGATTAATCAGTGTCGGTGGTGGAGGAGAAGGATCTAGTTGCTGTGGTGGCGGTCCGAGATTCTAGATGCTACTGTTTTGGGCATGTCGGAGGGAAACATGTTGTTTTTAGGCTATAATTGACTGGAGGGGTCAGTGGGGTTGTGAGTATGGACTGATATGCTTGAATAAGGTTTCCTAAGTGCTGGATAGGTTCAGGTTGTGGATGGAATGCAGCTTAGGACATGGGATGCAGGATTTGGGGCTGAATTAGGGCTGGTTGCAAGTCTCCTAGTAGAGGGAAAGGTTTGGATGCAGGTTTAGGAGGCAGAGAAAGGTTCGGCCAAGCACTCAAGCAACAGGTATCAGATGGCCGACTGTAGCAGGGAAGAAGGAAAAAGAGGTTGACTACTGTGGGGGGGGATCAGACAGCACTGGGAAGTGGGCGTGGCGGTTGTAGAAGGCGACGACGTGGGTTCTGGTGCAAGGAAGAGATGGTTGCGGGGCACTAGAGGATATGAGTGGAGGCGACGACATCAGAGGCAAGAGAAGGCATCGATAGTGTGCTGGAGGCAAGGGATAGCGGCGACAGTGGCTAAGAAGAACTCTGTTGAAGGAGGAGGCAGTTGTCAGTGTCAGGGTAGATGGGGAAAGTCGCGACGAGCTCTGACTGAGTGCTGGAGGCAGGGGAGGCGACACTCCCGGAGAAGGAAACCCGCGACGTCGCATTGCATAAGGTTCTCGCTGTCGCACTGAGAGGAAGATCAAGCAGTTCTCTCTTAAAACCTTAATCCTCGATGCCTTGCCCTAGCAACATATACTAATATAAGTAGAGGGGATTTAAGTTAAACCATCTGACGGCTTTAAACGCACGATTAGAAGATTTAATGTAAGCTTCCAAAATGCAAGTAAAAAGGACAGCCTGGTGCACAAAGCATCCTCGCGCAACGAGGGTCCGGGGAAGGGTGTGAAATGTAGGCAAACATTACCCTGCATTCTTGCAAGTAAAAAGGGCATCTTGGTGCACAAAGCATCCCCGCACAACGAGGGTCCGGGGAAGGGCCCCACCACATGGGTCAAATGTAGGGTCAAATGTAGGTAAACATACCCTGCATTCTTGCAAGAGGCTACTTTCAGGACTCGAACTTGTGACCTCAAGGTCACACAGGAACACCTTAATCGGTGCGCCAAGGCTCCCCTTTAAATTCCAAAATACAAGTCCAAAATATAAAATAAAAATACATATAAATAAAAAATCGCGACGAACGTGATGACGGTCTCCGATCGACAATCCAACGATCCAAAAATGTTGACCTAGTAGGCTTCTCCAATGTCGCACGAACGATCTCGATCACATATTTTCTATTTTTATTTCCTATCTTTTATATTCATTTATATTTGTGATTTTAGTTGAAACATATTGTGATGTGGGATGGATTTGAGAAGAGAGTTTTTTTAATTCTCTATTCACCCCCACTAGAGAAATATTCAGATCCTTATTCCGCACATTCAATTGGTATCAGAGATAGCTTCTTCTCCAAGGGCTAACTCCTTGGTGAAACAGGATCCTGATATCTGGATATTTCTTGAGATTCTTCTCTTCTCAATCACGAGATGTGTAAACATAGAGATCAATATAGAGATTATGCCTTTACCGTCAGACCTCTCATGTGCAATCTAGATAAGTTTGCAATATGTCTGTCTAGGGTTAGGCCACAGTGGGAGAAGTTGATTGTCAATACGAGCTAGTGTCACAACAAATAAGGTTGAGGTCGCAACAACAAGGGAATGAGTGGGAGATAAGAAAGAGGTCTTCGACAACAATAATAATTCACTTAGGCAAAGCTACTAGAGCAAGGCGTATCCGGGGGCCATGGAGACAATCAATGGGGAGAACCATTTAAGAACAAAGTTGAAATCCGTGAAATGGGTCTGACAATGCCGTACTTTTTAATGAATAACTTGAGCCAGCCTGGATACGTGGTATCACGATTTGCAGACGAGCGATGCAACGTTGTAGCCACGACAAGAGGCTAGGAAGCAGAGCACATTTTTGCATGATATGAAATAAATAATTAAGATGATAATAAATGAGAAGTACTTTGACATTTTTCCAAATGACACTAGTTTCAAAATAAGCTAAATATGTTAGCATATGTTAGAGAAAATAAGTTACATATACTAATAGTCGTTTTAGAAAATTATTATCGTAATGTATTTTCTTATTGTGATGCTAAATTGATTCTTTCTAAATTTACATTTCATTCTCTCCTATAATCAAGTATGTAGATTACAAATTTCGAATTTATGTCTATTTGAGTTTGAAATAATGGATATCTGACTGGAAGCACAGGACACTTCCCCGAAGTCAGCGTACCCGTACTGGATACGTATCCGGTACCGGTACGTACCGGATACTCGACGGATACACCTATGTGGACACACTTGGACTTAGCACATTATTATGCATATTGTGACAAGAGTCTGTTTTTCTAGAATAAACAAAAGGTGGCTCTATGCTAGGAAATGTTTGTACATCCAATTAAGTTGTGTATCTGTACCGAGTGTGTTTCTGGTACTGGTATGCTAATGTTACAAGTACGTGTATTGAACGTGTTGATACGATGCAAGTTATTAACAAATCGGCTAACTTATCTCTAGACTAACCGAAGATTGAAGATGTTAACCGAAATTATTAACAAAACGGCTAATTTGTTATAACGTATCTCGCCGTACCCGTATTCTTCTTTTTAAAATTTTGTCGCACCGCCGTACCGGGTACGTATCGTACCCGGTACCCGTACCCATACCGGTGCTTCCTTGGTGTGGATATATCTTTGATATTTTAAAATATCAAATTTCAATATATATATATATATCATGTGTGTATTATATATAGTTTAATTTCTAATTTCTAAATGTACTAAAATAATAAATTTTAAAGCATTCATAAATTCTAACAATAACAATTAATAAAATTAAGCGTTCCTAACACTAAGAATCAACAAATATGAGAAATAAATATTCTTAAGGCATCCCTAATTTATTATTTAAATTTATTTTAGGTTTAAACATTCTTGATCGGGTCTCGTACTTGTCAAAATGTCATTTTCCTTGCGCTGTATAGGGATATTTCAACAATGTATCGAAAATACATGATATATTGTTGTGGCATACAATAATGTTTGAGCATCTTGATTGCTCTACTTGTACAAAAATTTGTGTGTTGAATCATTTCAATACTTTTGGGTTTTCAAAAATTCATTGAAAGCAAATTGTTGCATTAGCGGCGGATTCTTTACTGTTACAATAATGTTTGAACATCTAGATTGCTATACTAGTATCAAAGTTGGTGTGTTGAATCATTTCAATCCTTTTGGGTTTTTGAAATTTTATTGAAAACAAACGGTTGCATTAGCGACCATCTCATTTCAATCGTTTCAAGCCTTCAAAATTTCTTTGAAGGATATTTTTAATAAAAACATTGTGATACCACTCATGGCTTTTAAAGTCTCAGCATGCATCTCATTTGGGCCCAAAAACCTTTACATTATGTAACTTCTTTAGATCTAATTTCGATTAGATCTAACCTCGATTTATTTTTAGGATAATCTATAAGATACTCATTACTCTTTTTGCATTTTTTTCTTTGAGGGAAAGAGCAAGACACATTAAGGACATTGTATATGAACTTGAGTTACAATAAGATTTTCTTATCTAACCTCGATTTTCTTATTTTTTTGTGACTGTGGTTGTGGGGCCCTGATGGGGTCTTTAGGGAAGAGAGGTGGCTGGAAGAGGCGGCAGTAGGTTGGGAGGGGGCTGGAAGGGGCGGAAGCCGGCTGGGAGGTGACTGGAATGGGGCGGCAACGGAGGTCTGGGCGGCTAAGATATGGGGGGGGGGGGGTTCAGGGAGGTTTTAGAGGGGACGAGGGGGGGGGGGGGCTTGGTGTAGAAAACATTGTTTGGGAGGTGATGTGGGGCGACTAGGGCTAAGGATGGTGGAAAATGGAGTTAGGGTTAGATAATACCTTAGGGAAGAAGAAAAACACCTAAGGGTCGCCACCTAGGGTTCCACGGAGTCGGCACCCTGGGGTGATCACTGGAATCCGGGAATAGTAATCTTCAAATTTTGCAATCCCTATAGCAGCCCTCATACACTCTTATTTATAATAATGAGATATTAAGACATCCCATCATCAACGGCTATGATTGGCCGAAGATGAGATAGCCCGATTACATCAAAATAAAAGCCAAAATAACATGGTAATATTTGAAGTCATGTGCAAATGACTGTCCGGACGCATTCGTGGAGTTAGATTATCAATCCGGATACGCCATATATGATAAGTAGACAATCGTCCCCAAACAGACCCAAAACCCGTCCTCCCCTACAAGTCCGCGTCTCCGCTCCGCATCAGGACCACTAAGTTGGATTATCCCTGACATGACCTGATTTGTGGTATTAGTCTCACATTATCTACCCAGGTTCACCTGCATGTGCATAAAGGACTCATGCCTATTTTTCTTTCACCTCGGGGTTTTAGGATGAAAGCCACTGGTTTCTACATGGTAAGAGTGCACTAGTTTGACCCGTTGCGAGGGCGTGTTGGTTGATTTGGTCCCAATGGATCCCCCGGGCCGTGTGGAACCACTATGTTGGATTATCTCTGGCTTTACCTAATTTATTGCCTACTCACATTCACATGCCTTAGCATATAGGTCCTAGGCCCCCCCCCTAATTTCACCTTGGGATTTTGGGAACTGTGGGTTTCTACATGATATCAGAGCGCTGATTTGATTTGCTAAGGAGCGTGTTGGTTGATCTGGTCCCATCGGGTCAAACAACACAATAAGAAACATTGTCCGTGAACTTTAATTACAATAAGACTTTCCTATTTAACACTCCCCCTACAGACACAATAAGGAGCATTGTATGTGAAGTTGAGTTTTGACTAATAGAGATGCAGCATGCCAACTTCATTTTGGAGCCATGATTGGTTGAGATTATAATATTGGTGATGAGTAATGTTGGAGTTGACAAGTTGACTGGGTCAACTTATCAAAGTCCTTTTATTTTAAGTTTATTTTAAAGTTTGTTTTATATGTGTTTATGAAGAGAGAGAGAGAGCTTGTATTTAATGAGGTTGTTTTGCTTGCCTATAAAAGGCCCCCCTTTGTATGTTTTTAGTTGCTGAAATATAGAAGAGAAGACACCCCAGCCCAAGTGTGTTTTTCGGCCTTGTGTGTGTGAGAGCGCTGCAGCGCTAGAAGGGGAGAACTCGCCTAGTCGGGCGGTCAGGAAGTGTAGCCGCGCGGGTAGTTTGTCTCGCTGCCGAGACGGTTCTCGCAAGTAGTGAGCTCGTCGGTTAGAGGTGAGGCCGGGCGGTTAAGTATCTCGCTGTGCGAGTTGGAGCTCGCAGAGGCTGCGGTCTCGCAAGGGTGTTGGTCTCGCCGTGTTGTAGCTGCGGGTTGTTTTGGTCTAGCTGCCGAGTGGGGAGTCTGCGGGTTTTGCCGAGAGGACTGCGAGAAGGGGCGAGTAGGAGTTCGCGAGTGGAGCTCTCGCCGGATTGCCGAGTGAAGTTGTCGCGCGGGCTCGCTGGGTTGTCTCGCCGGGTCTTAACCGCGCGAGTAGGCGGTTAGGTGGTGTTGTCTCGCCAGGCAGTCTTGGAGTTGATCTTGGGGTGTTGTGATATAGCAAGGACCCATTCACGTTTTCCAACAAGTGGTATCAGAGGGAGGTTTCGACCTCTGGAAGTTGTACTCGGAAGTTTGTGAAGAGAAGTGATGGAGACAGGTAGTGGGATGCCGGGGCAGGTCCCCAAGTTGAGCAAGACGAACTACGGGAATTGGAGCATTCAGATGAGAGTACTACTAGCCTCCATGGAGTTGTGGGAGGTAGTAGAGGATGGTGTTGAGGAGTTTACTGCCGAAGCAGAAGCTGCGTTGACGAACGCTCAGAGGGTGGCGTTGAGAGAAGCCAAGAAGAGGGATAAGAAGACACTGTTCATCTTGTACCAAGGAGTGGACGAAGCAACATTTGAGAAGATCTCGGATGCCGAGACTTCAAAAGAAGCTTGGGAGATACTGCAGCGCTCCATGCAAGGAGTGGACAAGGAGTTGTGGGAGGTAGTAGAGGATGGTGTTGAGGAGTTTACTGCTGAAGCAGAAGCTGCGTTGACGAACGCTCAGAGGGTGGCGTTGAAAGAAGCCAAGAAGAGGGATAAGAAGGCACTGTTCATCTTGTACCAAGGAGTGTGAACGAAGCAACATTTGAGAAGATCTCGGATGCTGAGACTTCAAAAGAAGCTTGGGAGATACTGCAGCGCTCCATGCAAGGAGTGGACAAGGCAAAGAAGGTGAAATTGCAATCCCTCCGAGCCCAGTATGAGGTGATGAGGATGCAAGGCTCGGAGAGGGTTGGCGACTACGTGACACGTCTGCGGACGCTCACGAATGAGATGAAGAGAAACGGGGAGAGGATAGACGAGGTCAGCTTTATGGAGAAGCTCCTGCGATCTATGTCCAAGAAGTTCCGACATGTGGTGGTGGCTATTGAGGAGTCGAAGGATCTCACCGCGATGACGGCTGATGAACTTATAGGCTCGCTGCAAGCCCATGAGTATCGCATGGTGCAGGATGATGAGGAAGCGAGTGGCTTGGGGAAAGCACTTCAGACTCAGCTCAATTTTGGAGAGAGCTCAGGAAGAGGAGGCCAGCGTGGCCGTGACTACCAAGGAAAAGGTAGAGGAGGAAGAGGAGGCAGAGACCAGGGAAGATACCAATCACACCAGAAGGAGGTGGAGCAGAATCAAGGCTGGAACACAGGAGGAAGAGGAAGAGGCCAAGGAAGAGGCCAAGACAGAGGACATGGAAGAGACCAAGGCAGAGGTCAAGGAAGAGGAGACATGCCCCAAATCCAATGCTACAACTGTAGTAAGTTTGGGCACATGAGCTACGACTGTTGGGCTCCTAGGAAGGGAGGAGAAGCCAACCACTATGCGGAAGCTAGTAACACGGGAGGCGACCCGATGATGTTCCTTACCGTCCAAGGGGCTGGAGGTGGAAGGAACGGAGTATGGTACTTGGACACGGGAGCAAGTAACCATATGTGCGGAGAGAAGGAGCTGTTTACGAGCCTTGAACCAAATGGTGGTTAGGTCAGTTTCGGCGATGCTTCAAAGATCTCAGTTGAAGGAAGAGGAGTAGTGGCAGTCATGTTGAATGGGAAGGAGGTGCTCATCAACGATGTCTTCTACGTGCCGGGCTTGAGGAGTAACATCCTAAGTCTTGGGCAGCTGGTGGAAAAGGGCTACCGAGTCCTATTGCGGGATGGCACCCTAGCCATGAAGGATGTTCAAGGGAAGGAAGTTGTGAGGGTGAAGATGACGACGAATCGTCTCTTTACGTTGAGCATGGATGTCAAGGAAACGGCGTGTCTCGCAAGGACAGAAGAGGAGGAGGAGGCTTGACTGTGGCACCACCGGATGGGCCATCTAGGGTTCACAGGCCTGAAGCTGCTGTCAGGTTCCAAGATGGTGGATGAGCTGCCTATGATCACACCTCCTCAAAGGGTCTGTGAGACATGCACGAAAGGGAAGCAGAGGAGAGAAAATTTTGAGGGTGGCAAGTCCCGAAGAGCAACAAGGCCGTTGGAGTTAGTTCACTCGGACATCGCTGGTCCGTTTGAGACTACTTCAATAGGTGGAAGCAAGTACTACATTACCTTCACTGACGACTTCAGCAGGAAGTGTTGTGTTTATTTCCTAAGGGAGAAGGCTGAGACACTTGACAAGTTCAAGGAGTTCCGGGTGATGGCTGAGAAGGAGAGTAGTCAACCGCTGAAGGTGCTCAGAACGGATAGGGGTGGGGAGTACACCTCTAGGCTGTTTGACGAGTACTGTAAGCAATGGGGGATCTCTCATCAGCTGACGACGGCATACTCGCCTCAGCAGAATGGCGTTGCAGAGAGAAAGAACCTTACCATCATGAACATGGCGAGGAGTATGGTGAAGGGCAAGGGGTTGCCGAAGAAGTTCTGGGCGGAAGCGATGCAGGTGGCAATGTACGTACTGAACCGTTGTCCAACAAAGAGTGTGAAGTTCAAGACTCCATTTGAAGCTTGGAGTGGGTGGAAGCCCAGTGTGAAGCACCTAAGGGTCTTCAGGTGTGTGGCTTATGCCCACGTCCCGGATCAAAGGAGGAAGAAGCTGGACGACAGAAGCGAGAGGTGTATCTTCGTAGGCTACGCTCCGATGTGCAAGGCTTACAAGTTATACAATCCGGTGACGGAGAAGGCCATCATCTCACGAGATGTGGTGTTTGAAGAAGGAAGCAGCTGGAGCTGGGATGAGGCGGTGAGGAACACCAAGGGGATGTTCTACGAGGATGATGAGGAAGAAGGTGGAGAAGAGACTGAAGCCGAGATGGGTGGAGCGGAGCCACCATCACCACCTAGCAGAGGTTCAGGGGGAGCTCTCACCCCTTACTCTAGTGGTGCAAGCACAAGTGGAGGCGGCTCTGGAGGAGCAAGCACCAGTGGGAGCAAGGACAACCGCCCTCAGCCCAGGATGAGGAGGCTGGATGAAATCTATGAGGAGACGGCACCTGTCCTTAACAATTTTTCACTATATTGTATTTTGGCAGATGTCGAGCCGTGCTCCTATGATGAAGCTGCAAAGGAGAAAAGTTGGAGAAAGGCGATGGATGTGGAGATCGCCTCCATCAAGAAGAATGAGACCTGGAAGTTGGTCGACCCTCCTGCTGGCCACAAACCCCTCGGGGTGAAGTGGGTTTACAAGGTTAAGAAGAATAAGGACGGTGGCGTGGAGAAGCACAAAGTTAGGCTTGTTGTGAAGGGCTACCGCCAAGTCCAAGGTGTCAACTATGATGAGGTGTTCGCCCCCGTAGCGCGGATAGATACCATCCGGTTGATCATCGCGCTAGCGGCTCATCATGGCTGGAAGATTATGCAGATGGACGTGGTCTCTGCTTACCTGAATGGGTACCTGGAGGATGAGCTGTACATCGAGCAGCCTCCAGGGTACGTGGTAAAAGGGAAGGAGAGGAAGGTCTGCAAGCTAGACAAGGCATTGTATGGACTAAAGCAAGGAGCAAGAGCTTGGAACGGAAGGATAGATGCTTATCTACAGAAGCATGGCTATCAGAAGAGCCCGCATGAATATGCGCCCTACACCAAGGTGGACAAGGAGGGCAACATGATGATTGTGTGCCTCTATGTGGATGACATGATCTTCACAGAGAACAATACGGTGATGTATGAGGAGTTCCGGGATATGATGAAGAGAGAGTTCGAGATGACGGACTTGAGAGAGTTGAGCTACTTTTTGGGGGTGGAGGTGAAGCAGGGAGAAGATAAGATCTTCATCTCCCAGAAGAAGTACGCAGAGGAAATCTTGAAGAAGTTCAGGATGGAGGATAGCAAGCCTATCTCCACTTCTGCGGACCCAGGGCTGAAGCTGAGCAAAGATTCTAAGGAGCGGTGGACTCTACCTTGTTCAAGAGCTTGGTGGATAGTCTACGCTACCTGACCTTCACCCGACCAGACATCATGTATGCGGTCGGGGTGGTGAGTAGACACATGGAAGAGCCAAAGGAAGATCACTTCACGGCAGCGAAGAGGATCCTGAGGTACATCAACGGGACTAGAGGCCATGGGTTGAAGTACTCAACCGGAGAGGAGCTGACGCTGGTAGGTTACTCGGACAGTGACTACGACGGGGATGTGAATGACCGGAAGAGCACTTCTGGATATGCTTTCAACATGGGAACGGGAGTGTTCTCTTGGAGCTCGAAGAAGCAGGCCACGATAGCGCTGTCATCTTGCGAGGCAGAGTACATTGCAGCAGCGGCTGGCACCTGCCAAGCCATCTGGCTGAGGAACCTCCTGGAGAGTCTGTATCGTGGAGTGGATGGGCCAACGACCATGTTGGTGGACAACATGTCGACCATCCAGCTCGCGAAGAACCCTGTGCTACATGGGCGTAGCAAACACATTGAGACGATATATCATTTCCTCAGGGAGCAAGTGGAGCTGAAGACCGTGGAGGTCAAGTATTGCCCGACCGGAGAGTAAGTCGCGGACATATTTACCAAGGCGTTGAAGGTGGACACGTTTCTGAAGCTCAAAGGCAAACTCGACATGTGCTGCCAAGTTTGAGGGGGAGTTTGTTGGAGTTGACAAGTTGACCGGGTCAACTTGTCAAAGTCCTTTTATTTTAAGTTTATTTTAAAGTTTGTTTTATATGTGTTTATGAAGAGAGAGAGAGCTTGTATTTAATAGGGTAGTTGAGAGGTTGTTTTGCTTGCCTATAAAAGGCCCCCCTTTGTATGTTTTTAGTTGCTGAAATATAGAAGAGAACCCCCCCCCCCCCCAAGTGTGTTTTTCGGCCTTGTGTGTGTGAGAGCGCTGCAGCGCTAGAAGGGGAGAACTCGCCTAGTCGGGCGGTCAGGAAGTGTAGCCGCGCGGGTAGTTTGTCTCGCTGCCGAGACGGTTCTCGCAAGTAGTGAGCTCGTCGGTTAGAGGTGAGGCCGGGCGGTTAAGTATCTCACTGTGCGAGTTGGAGCTCGCAGAGGCTGCGGTCTCGCAAGGGTGTTGGTCTCGCCGTGTTGTAGCTGCGGGTTGTTTTGGTCTAGCTGCCGAGTGGGGAGTCTGCGGGTTTTGCCGAGAGGACTGCGAGAAGGGGCGAGTAGGAGTTCGCGAGTGGAGCTCTCGCCGGGTTGCCGAGTGAAGTTGTCGCGCGGGCTCGCTGGGTTGTCTCGCCGGGTCTTAACCGCGCGAGTAGGCGGTTAGGTGGTGTTGTCTCGCCAGGCAGTCTTGGAGTTGATCTTGGGGTGTTGTGATATAGCAAGGACCCATTCACGTTTTCCAACAAGTAAGCCTTTCCAATTGAGAAGCTGCTACATGATAAACAAATTCCATAGTTGTCTGAGAATGAGGTTTAGTAACCAAAGCAACATGTTTTACCCTCCTAAAAGTGAAGTTTGGTAACTGAAGAGATGGGTCGTTAATTTGTGCGAGAGGCTCAAGCTTGGGATAAAAGGTCCACGGTATTAATCCGGCATTGCCGACCCACACTCACCAACCAGTGCATATCAGTCCTAGGCCCTCCTTTCACCTTGAGATTTTGGGATGGAAGCCGCAGGTTTCAACATAGTATCAAAACACTAGATTGGCCCACTGTGGGGGAGCGTTGGTTGATTTGGCCCCATCGGGTCCATCACGTCGTGTGGGACCACTAAGTTGGATTATCCCTGACATGTCCCGGTTTGTGGTATTAGTCTCATAATGCCTACTCACATTCACCTGCCTGTGCATGTAGGTCTCATGCCCATTTTTCTTTCACCTCAGGGTTTTGGGATGGAAATCGTGGGTTTCTACATGGTATCAAAAGTGTTGATTTGACCCGCTACAGGTCGTGTTGGTTGATTTGGCCCGATCAGGTCAAACTAGCGGTCTGATACCATTTATATACCCGTGCTTTCCATCTCAAAACCTCTGTGTGAAAAGAGGGGCATGAGACCTATATGCACATGCTTTAGGCAGATGTGCGTGGGTAGGCATTGTGGGATTAATAGAGTCATACAGTGGAGTGGTGTGCCAGTGCCGCCAAGTACAAAATATTTGATAAAGTAGAAAGGGATTGCCTGAGTCTGAGGCAACATGAGAGACATTGGAAGATTTGTGAAAATTCAATGAAATCATTCTATACCAGGGTTGATATCGACTTGAGTTCGAGCGATTTTGGCTCAGCTTGAAATCGAAATTTTTGACTCGAACTCGGCTCAAAATCGACTCGAAATCAAAATCGATTTCGAGTCGGCTCGACTCGAAATGACTTGTTTCCGAGTCATCTCAAAATTGAATCGAGTCGGCTCGGAATTGAGCAATTTTCCCCTTTATTCCTAGTTGACTCAAAATTGAATTAGGCAACCTATAAATTTAGCCAATGAAACACTCAAACTCTTCATTCTTTTTATTTAGGTTAATTTTTTTTATAATTTTAAAATAAAAATATATTAATAAATACATAATATTAATTATTTCGAGTTGATTCGAATCATATTTCGAGCTGATTTCGAGTCAAATTGAATCGACTCAAATTGAGTCGAATCAATTTTAACCGATTCCGATTCAACTCAATTTTTGAGTGATTTTCAAGTTTCAAATAATATGCTCAGCCTATGAGGCTGAGTTTAAAATTTATTATTTTTAATTTTAAAATAAGAATATATTAATAAATACATAATATTTTAATTAATTCGAGTTGATTCAAATCATATTTTGAGCGATTCAGGGCTGACTCGAAATCAGATTCGAGTCAAATTGAATCGAGTCAAATTGAATCGAATCGATTCGGGCTCAATTTTCGAGTGATTTTCGAGTTTCGAATAATATGCTCAGCCTATGAGACCGAGGGTGTTGCCACATTAGGTGGGTAAGTTGTCACTGCCCATCAACTCATGGCTTTTTCATGACTGTTCTTCCTGCATTTTTTGAGAAGATTCTAAAAAAATGTCGGAATAATGTGAAATATTGTATATTCGTATAAAGATATGGAAAAATAGAGTAGTAATGAAGACCTTAGAATATATTAGGATGGTGTCTTGATAACATTCTAGAATAGTCTTAGTAGATTCATGAAGAATGTAAGTAACAAGAAAGGTATTGAATAATCTTGAAAAGAGTAATCAGATCCTTTCGTTCTTTGGAGGGAAAATCCATGTTTTGAAGCAAAGCTATAGAATGTTTTTGCCTGTGGTACTTATCTTGAGTTGTCTTCTCTTTCTCTACTCCCAGCCACAACTTCTACTAAGCTATAGCTAGACGCATGAAGATAAAGAGACAGCTTTTTCAAGGGACGAGTCTGTGACAACGATCTTCAAATGATGCTCCTGATCCCCATCAAGAAGTCTCGGCGACCTTCTAGAAGAAGTCGATCAACCTCCTAGGTAGCCTGGATAGTGTTCCACCATCAAATTCAATTATGAATTGGTCAGCCGAGGCAAGAGGTTCTAGTAAAAAAATAAACATCAACAAATTATATGAAGAGAGAAAAATTTATTTATTGAGGGAGGTTTAAATATAACTCTCCATAGAATCCTCCCTCTTTGTATGTGTGGTCTGCCACCCCCTTTAATCCAGAGAAGTGTAGTTACCCATGAAAAGGTTTTTAAGAATTTGAAAACCAAGTTAGTTGGCCCTAGGTAGTTCATGATCCAAGAAGTAATCATCTTATTTTCCTTAAATTTTTGATGCAACCGTCACTGTTCTTCGCCTTCTCACAAAATTGCGAGGGAGGATTTTTCTTCTTTCACAAAAATCCTCTCAAATTGTGTGGAGGAAGAGATAGAAAGCAAATGCATCTTCAAGATGATCAAGGAAGAGGAATCCATACAAAAGGAAAGTTGGTTACCATTTGATAGCTAGGCTTAAAGAAGTCTATGCACCTACTTTTCTTTTGTTTTTTTGTAGAAACCTACAAGTTCTAGTCCATTCAACCTACCTAGCCGAGTAATTTTTTTTTCCGAAAAAACACCGATATTAGCTTTTCTCCGTGAAGTCAACATATACATATATTCACAAATTTCATTTTTCATGCCGCGCACATTCTCTGATATCTCCCCCATTCAAAAATTTCAAATTTCATTTAGCAAATATACACGAGCATACCATTCTTCATTGGCGAAGTGGATTGGGCAAACTTTTTTCCGTTCTTACGAAAACCATTTACCGTGCTCAGATGCTCGGGAAATCTCGCTCACTTTTCATAAAGGATTACAACAACAGGCTCTTCAACTGGCTGGTTGCTTTCTCCCTAGCTATGGTTGTGGTGGGCAGATTTTTCATAAAGTTCTTCCTGCTTGAGATTGGCGCCTGGGTGATGTTCATCTTCCTCGAGACGTACACGAGAATGTTCTGGACATCTGAGTCCCTCTACTACAATCCCGCTTGGCACGTCATCGTCGCCGTCTGGGAGTCATTTGTTTATAACCCGATACTCGATCTTGACAAGTAAGTTTCATTTTTTTTCCCTTCGTGCGAACCGGCTGTCATCATCCTGCCCATAACTCTCCCCAACCCCTCACATTTTCATGATAGATGGGCAATTCCGCTCGGATCGTTGATCCTATTATCTGTTCTATACTGGCGGTGCTACGGGAGAAGGAAAGTCGGCGGCAGGTCCCTTTTGCCGCTTTACAACACTCAAAAGGGGGCCTCGAGTCGGTCGAGATCAGACTAAAATTGTTCACCATGTAAGTGAGTCTTCTTTGATTCCTGGATCTAAATCATCATCATTTTTAGTTTGGTTTCGGGTGGGTGGAGCTAACAAAAGGGGGCTGTGTTTACATGTATAATTCTTTTGTTGTACAATCATTTATTCACAGGGTGTTCATTTATGTGGAGAATATGTGGGCAGCTGTAATTTTAGCCTGTTCACCTCCAGTTCTCCTTTTATACAGAATCATTCCATGTTGTTGTTGGTTATTATTAGGGTTTCATTCTATCTTTAACAGCTCTTTATACAAAACCAGCATATTTTATTGATCCTTCCCCATCAAAATTTAAGGTCATTTTCCGTCTTTTAGTTCATTCTTTATGACCAGCTAGGCCCATTTTGAGTTTGTGTGCTTTTTTGATTTGCTTATTGATTGTAAATCAAAGGGAAATTGCCGTGCAAGTCGCGTAAATTGTTATGAATGGCACCCGTCAGTGAAGTTAAAACATATCGGGACCTCCCCTCAAAGTTTGTGTAATTGCAGCTTGCACCCCTGTAACTTTTATAATTACAATTTCCCCCTTCAATGCTTACATTTCATAATATCCATGCACAAAAAGGCTCTATGATGATTTATTCCAAAAGGGTACTTTTGTCCATAAATGTTATGAAATGTCAACATTGAGAGGAGGTTTTTTGTAATTTCAAAAGTTAGAGGGGTGTAAATTGTAATTGCGCAAACTTTGATGAGAGGTCATGGTAAATAACCCTTAAATTGTAATTGCACAAACTTTGCTTGAGCTTTACTGCGGAAATTAAAGAGATGTGAAATTGGTATTATAAATGTTACACCAAAGGATTCTCTTCTCTTCTGAATTTGTGCCCTATTTTTGCTTCTGTGAATTTGAATAAAAATGCCATTTTATTGAAATGATGATTATTTAGATAATAATTTTTGTGAAGTAAAAAAAAAAATTCTATTTAATAGCTTGAAATTAAATTTGGGAAATATAATTGATAAATGCGTTTTTTTAGAAAATTAATTATGGCTTTATTTTTTTTATTGTTTATTATCAAGATTATATAAAATGAATATTCATATTAGTTGAAGCAAGAAGAGGATGAAATAGAATATACCTTATATACGGACCATACTGTCAAACGGATATATTTAAATTTTTTTAAAAAAAATAAATAAATTCCATCAAGATTCCGCAAATGGGTCATTCAGCTTTCAGCCTAATTTTACTTCTTCCGGGTTTTTGCATAAGCTCCCATTGGCGCAGCATTTTTTGCTCCGGAATTTATGAATACGGTTCATAATAACCGCGTTCATAACCGCGTTCATAACTGCGTTCATAACTGCGTTCATATTGGTAAATGTAAAATTACTCGAGTAATTAGTTAGAATTAACTATAATTTTATATATTTTTAATTAAAATGGAATAGGTAGACGATTTTGACGTTTAAACTGACGGTTGGAGCGGAAGGTTTATTCCGCGATCCTCTAATTTTTAAAGTCTTCTGTTATGTCCGTTTTACCCCCTTCAAAATGTAGAAATTATAATTGCGGGAAGGTCAAGATTATCGGGTAATAAGGACCTCACACGTGGCTATTTCGGCTGTGAGTGGAGTGGGAGCCGCGACCACCGCTTTGTGAACAACGAAGAAATCAGAAATGTCGAAGAAGAGCAGAGATTTCAGTGAGCTAATGACGAGAAGCAGTGGCGGAACTAGGATTTTGAAGTTGCACGAGCACAATCTAAATACTGTCAATTCGGGGGGTTCGGAGGGCTGCGCACACTGAGCGGGGGTTCGGGGGCAGCGCGCACAATTTTTTTTTTCGGGGGCGATTTTTTTTTTTGCAAAGATATTTTTGGACTGATTTCACAGGGGTAGTTCCGTCCATGACGAGAAGGATGTAGTACAGAAAAATACCGGTCGGGCACGTGCCTAGGGGTAGTTCCGCCCATGACGAGAAGGATGTTCGTCTTCTAGGTCTTGGTTGGGAGAAATTTTTCGTTCGGCACTTGAAATGAGGCGGGTCCCGCTGCAAACATAGGGTATTTATGTGCGCATTATGAGGATGATGCGTCGAGGGTGCCACAAAATTTCTCGGGCGGTTAACGATGATCACAGTATTTGGGGATGTTGAGCCAGCCACAAAAATGGCCCACAACGATTCCAACGAGCTCGTGCATAGCAAGTTATGGATCGTAGAACTTAAAAAAATCCTCCTCAGCTTGCTACCAACTTGTGATCCCCTTCAATCCCGACCTCGTCTCCAGGGTGGCCCGACAATCCATTCATGATCCACTCTTCTTCAGATCCGCCGCACTCTCCGCCCACAGCTGTCGCCCTCCCCTAGGGCCGTCATGTCGGGGATTGCAATCATGCACTCAAAGGGCTACGAGTCGCGGCCGGGGATGATGTCGTTTGCCGCACGAGGGGGTCCCCGTGCATTGCCACTTGTATAGGTTGACCTCACTATGCCGAACTTGCAAGGATAATGAGGTTGAGAGCGAGAAAATTCTGCACAAACGAAAATAAAGTGCACGTGAGAAATAGAAATTTTGCGACAAATGAGTATTAACCAAAGAAGCCTCAGGTCAACATGTGAGCGACAGCCTCACAGAACAACATATTTAATTACGGTCACTAGACGCTTAGCATCCCTGCATAATGAGGTCAACCTTTGCACCATTCCTAAACCCATATATTATTTATTTTTAATTAGTGTTATTTCATAATATTATTCCATGTACAATTCCAATTTATCTTTTTACGTGTAAATCTAGTCGAAATTTATTTTCTTGACGTGAAAAATCCAAATGCACCGTCAATTTGTAAAATTCTAAGAGACTCGGGCGATCCATGAGAATTTTTTTCGTGCGTTACTCTCATCTACGATCAACGTGCGTTAGCGCTATCAGACTGTCGATTCTTGCAAAAAAATCATGATGATTGATAAAAAATGACCGTGTATAAATAAATATAATTATATTTTTATACGGTCTTATTTTTGTCAAAAAATACTCTACCGTAAAATCACAGATGAGACTGCTATACAAGTAATATATCGTATTTAAGATGCAAGTAGGCAATAGGCTCCTAGATATTTCACCTAACCAGCCCTCTTAGTTCCCGGATCGACCGGATCCCCTGGAGTTCCTATTTGAACTCCAGGGGTGGAGTTTGCCGATTTTGCGAGTATCATGGGGCGGAATCAGAAAAATTGGTTAACATGAAAGTTGTAGATATCCCCAACACGAATAACTTTCATGTTGAACACTTTTTGATTTGAAGTCGTTTAGACTCCCGATTTGGGCTCCGAAAAAATTCTGTCCGAAAATAATTAATTTAATTATTTTCGGACAGAATTTTTTCGGAGCTCAAATCGGGGGTCTTTATTTTTAGCAGCGGTTCAGATTTCACAAAATTTCCTCACCCACAAAAAATCATTATAGTATAATAAATCTGGATTATAATTATTTCCTTAAAAATATAATTAATTATTTCAAAAAAAAAAATCCCATGAAAGAAGAAAATTATATTCAAAAATGTCATTATTACTAGGATGTATGTTTGAAAAGGCAAAGATTATGACCGCTGTCAAGAAAATAAATTAATTTTTAATATAAAATGCATGAATTATTTTAGATGAGATTGGGTGTTCATGAACGACAATTCATGACCATTGCGACCACTATCACAACGCTGCATATGAAGCCTTAATTATTTTAGGGTGTGTTTGAAAACCCGGTGAGGCCGAGACGGAGGCGCGGTGTTTGAGAAGAAAATGCGAGCTCCGGTTCACAACGACAGTCGGGGTCCGAGCCGAAGGCGCTGTGTGTGGGACGCCGGGCGTCTTCCCTTCAGCGACGGCCTGGCGTGAGCAAGAAGATGAGTGCCATTTTCCTGCTGGACCTGCGAGCACCAGTCACCGTTGCGACCGGCCGGTTGGGACATTGGTCATGGGCGGAGACCCCTCGTGGCGCCGTTTTCTCACTCCTCTCAAGGCATGTCACCGGGCTAGGTTCTCAGCCGGAGGCGCCACAAACACCGGTTCACAGTTCACACCGGCAGATTTCTATCTCCTCCGGCTCCGCCCACCGGTAAACGGCATACGCAGGGTTCTCAAATAGAAATATTTTTTTTCCTTCCCTACCTGCTCCCAGAGGAAGGAGCACGTGTAGCGCAGAAGCCATCCGATCTCGCTTTAAAATTTGTGTTTTGCTTGTTTTTTTTTTATTATTTTGTTAAAGTTTGTTAAAATATAGGCGTTAGATTTAAAGCTATTAGTCCTATTACTCCTCAAATAGAGCCTTTGTAGCCGCACTTAACAGTTAATAATCTATTAGATATAATATAAACACAAAATTAAAGTAATTAAATTACCCCCACCAAACCAATAATTCTCCCGACACTATCATCAGAATATTCTCAGAAGATCTTCTTCTTCTTCTCGGACTAAATTCCAGCCCCGATCCAGATCCTGCTCCATGGCTCCCGCTGAAGCTCTAATCCTAGCCTTCGCAATTTCTATCGTCCTTGCCATCTCCTCCGCCCCCTCCTCCGCCGCCGGCGAGGTCTTCCTCTCCGTCTCCCCCAAAACCCTAACCAAATCCAATCGCACCGTCCACATCCATTGGTCCGGCGTGCCATCTCCCTCCCCCCTTGATTGGCTCGGCATCTACAATCCGCCCAACTCCGCCGACGACCACTTCATCGGCTACCTCTTCCTCAACTCCTCCCTCTCTTGGCCATCCGGCGCCGGGGATCTCCATCTCCCCCTCGTCAATCTCCGATCCAACTACGCGTTCCGCCTCTTCCGATGGAAGCCGGAGGAGGTCAATTATCACCACCACGACCACGATCAGAACCCGCTGCCCGGCACCCGCCATCGCTTGGCGGAGTCGGAGGAGGTGGGGTTCGAGATTCCGGCGGCGGCGGAGCAAATTCACCTGTCGTTCACCGACGGCGAGGACGAGATGCGGGTGATGTTTGTGACGGGGGATGGGAAGGAGGCTTTTGTCAGGTACGGGCTGTCGGAGGAGAAGATGGATAGGATCGTGGGGACGGAGGTGACAAGGTACGAGATGAAGGATATGTGCGATTCGCCGGCGAATTCGACGTTGGGGTGGAGGGATCCAGGGTTCATCCACGACGGCGTGATGACGAATTTGGAGAAGGGGAAGAAATACTATTACCGGGTACGCCGGATTTTCTTCATCTCTACAGTAGGATTCAGAAAAAATTTCGATTTAGGTTCGGCGTTTTGCTGCCTCCGTTTGGAGCAAACGCCGCCGGACGGCGGGTAAATAAACGGGTGCCGGCGGCGTTTGCTCCGTTTGCACCCGCCGGACGGAGGAAAAGCCGCCAAAACGGAGCTTTTCCAACCCCACCTCCCTCCCTCCGGTTCGACCCCTCCGTTTGGACCCGCCGTCTCCTACCGCCACCGCTCAATCAATTGAAGCCTAATACTCACCTCCCTGCCGCCTCCACGCATTTCAAGAATGCACGCGGTCGGGCGGTGGGGCTCCGCCCCGCCGCGAGATTTTCGCAGAAATCATCGGCACGACGGTCGGGCGGTGTGGTGATTTCCGCAGAAGTCCCACCGCCCCACCAAACTAAGGCTCCATTTGGGGGGACTTATTTTCACCGATCAAGCGGTTAAGTCCCGGTTCATGCGGTCGTGACCGCTTGATCGGTGAAAATAAGTCCCCCCAAACGGGGCCTAAGACTCCCATTTGGAATGATCTTCAATTTATGCCTGAAAATTGGTTTTCGAATCACCATATTATTTGGCTCTGTTTGGGAGGACTTATTTTCACAGGTCAAGCGGTTACTTATAATCGCATGAATTGGTGCAATCCTAACCGCTTGACTAATGAAAATAAGTCCCTCCAAACAGAGCCTTTGTCATCTATTCCACAATGTTCTTGGAAATCTATTTTCTGGAGAGAAACTCTTACTAATAACAGCAGGCTTTTATATATTTTTGGCTTTCAATCTGCATGCTTCTGAAGACATTTTGTGATTTGTTTACTTGTTTAGGGTCGTCATAAAATTGGCTTTCTGGGTCAGGGACCTCTCCAAGTTGTCTTTGTATTAGAGGACGACCGCTGCACTTTTTGCGCGTGGGGCCAGACTGCCCTCATTGGGCGCTTTTTATTGATCCTAGACGGTCCGGGCTTCGGACCTAAGAATTTTTCCCGCGGGCAGTGACTATCGTGAACGATGGTTATGAACCATTGTTGGTGAACTCCCAACCTTATACAAGGAAGTTCAAATGTAATGTATTTCGGAGGTACTAGTGTCTAATTTATACTATCAAGATGCAAAGTGCCAAAAATCCGTATTTCAAATAAATATACAAAGTACTAAAACCTGGTCGAGCACGCAATTGACATAGTGAGTAAAAGGTTGAAGAAGTGAACATTGACATAGTGAGCGCAGTGCAATTTAAGGAGGGCCGAAGAAATGTATGAGCAAAATGTGTATTTTTGGTACTAAGGAAATTTGGGACCCGAAGAATTTTGAACTGATCTCACCATGCGATTTCCATGAAGCTGAGCACTTGTCAATCCATCAAAGTTTTAGTTTGCTGCATTTTTTTTTAATGTTGAAGATCAAAAGATTCAATACTTCAAGGTTTTGAAGGACAATATATTATCTCTGCATTTCTGATGTTACTGAACATGTTGAACAGGTGGGGAGCGATGCTGCGGGTTGGAGTGGCGCTCACAGTTTCATTTCCCGCGACAACGAAGCCAACGAGACGATCGCGTTTCTATTCGGAGACATGGGCACTTCAGTTCCCTACGCCACTTTCTATCGATCTCAGGAGGAGAGCAAGTCCACAGTCCGGTGGATTCTCCGGGATCTCGAAGCCGCCGGCGATAAGCCCGCCTTCATTTCGCACATCGGAGACATCAGCTATGCGAGGGGCTTCTCCTGGATTTGGGACGAGTTCTTCAATCTCATAGAACCGATCGCCTCTAGGGTTCCCTACCACGTTTGCATCGGAAACCACGAGTACGACTGGCCGTCGCAGCCCTGGAGACCCTCCTGGTCTTTCGGCGTCTACGGCACCGACGGAGGCGGCGAATGCGGCGTTCCGTACAGCCTCAAGTTCAAAATGCCCGGAAACTCCACCCTTCCCACCGGAACCAGGGCCCCCCACACTCGGAACCTGTATTACTCTTTTGACGCCGGCGCCGTCCATTTCCTCTACATCTCGACGGAGACGGACTTTCTTCGAGGCAGCGATCAGTACGAGTTCATCGAGGCGGATCTGCTGAGCGTCGATCGAGATAAAACGCCGTTCATCGTCGTCCAAGGCCACCGGCCGATGTACACGACGAGCAACGAAGCCAGGGATGCGCCGATGAGGGAGCGAATGTTGGAGAATCTGGAGCCTCTTTTTGTGAAGAACAACGTGAGCCTGGCGCTCTGGGGCCATGTCCACAGATACGAGAGGTTCTGCACTCTTAGAAACAACACCTGCCTGAAAATGTCGCCGGACTCTGCGCCCGGAGCCGCCACGGTTCACGTGGTGATCGGAATGGGAGGACAGGATTGGCAGGCGAGCTGGAAGCCGAGGCCCGATCACCCGGACGTTCCAATCTTTCCGCAGCCGAAGGAATCGATGTTTCGGGGCGGCCAGTTCGGATACACGAAGCTCGTCGCCACGAGGGAGAAGCTAACGCTGGTTTACATCGGAAATCACGACGGCAAAGTGCACGACACGCTGGATATATGGTCGGGCCGCGCCCCTAAAACCGGCGACGGCCGCCGGGCCGTAGCCGCCGGCA
Organism: Platanthera zijinensis; assembly: GCA_039513925.1. NCBI lineage: Eukaryota > Viridiplantae > Streptophyta > Magnoliopsida > Asparagales > Orchidaceae > Platanthera > Platanthera zijinensis. The sequence goes on along the minus strand of CM077084.1, from coordinate 49,135,536 downwards.
ATTTTGAAGTCTCTTGGTATGTCGGGGGAGCGGGTTTTTTGATGATTGGGGCAATTCTAGGCTACGCTTTTGGGTTTGTGACTCGCCGGAGAAGGGAGAGGAGTGCTTGGACTCCTGTGAAGAATGAAGATACATCTTAATCATGCACACGCATTAATCACTGGGACAAGCCTGTAAGTTTTTTTTCCCCCCTCTTATTCAAGTAGAGAGGCCTGCTTGAATTAGTTTTTGACCTGCTTGTGATTATTTTTTATGAAATTGGCAGTTGAGTACTTGAGTTGAGTTGGGAGAGAATATTTTGGTCTATTACTAGGGGGATTCCAAAGTCCAAACAAACAGGTTGAGGATCACTTTGTATGGATGATTGATTATAAGCTTCCGCGGCGCGGTTATAATCGTCGATACTATACTATGAAGATCAACTGCCATTTGTTTGTTTGGCAAGCAGATCACAAATATGTCCTCCCCAACCCCAAATAAGTTACCCTAAAATGAGCATTGTGTGTTTTGTATGCAGCATTTCGTCATTTCAAAAGACATATAAGAATCTCATCTTGTAATTATATTATATATTAGGTTTTGTTTAGGGATAATTTATGATGATGAATAAGCTGCTGATTGAAAATTGATGATTGCATAGAAATTTTATAAAAATTATGATGAATAAACAATCGACGGTTTGGATGGTTTGTTCATAAGTGGTTATCTAAAATTTCTTTCATTCATAAGAGTCCGTTCGTTTAGATGCATTTTTTTCACAGGGCGCGATTTTTTGGCCGGACACGATTTTTTCGCCTGAGCACGTTTTTTTCGCCCGGTCACGATTTTTCCGCTCGGTTGCGATTTTTTTTCGCCCGAGCGGTTTTTTTTGCTCCGGGCGGTTTTTTTCTCCCGGGCGCGATTTTTTTCATTTTTTCCCGACCGTGTTTTTTTGCCCGACCTGTTTTTTTCCGCCCGGTTTTTTTCTGCCTGGTTGCGGTTTTTTTTCGTTCGGGCGGTTTTTTTCGCTTTGACGTGATTTTTTTGCCCGGTCACGGTTTTTTTGCCCGGACGCCCGATTTTTTTGCCCGGACGCGATTTTTTTCGCCCGGACGCGATTTTTTTGCCACGGTCACGGTTTTTTCGCCCGGACGTGATTTTTTTGCCCGGTCAAAAAAATCGCTCGCCCGGACGCGCGCCAGGGCCCGACCGGTTTTTAGGAAAAAAAACACATCGGGACGAAAAACCGATTTTTTTGCCACAGACACAATTTTTTCGCCCGGTCAAAAAATCGCTCCCCGCCGCGCCTGGGCGAAAAAAACGCGGCGAGGCGAAAAAAATATGCATCCGAGGCGAGAAAAACTGTGGCCCGAGACAAAAAAAAACATGTCGGGGCGAAAAAAATGCGGCGCACTGGCGAAAAAATATCACGCCCGGGCGAAAAATATGGGCCCGGGCAAAAAAAACCCCGCACGGGCAAAAAAAACATCGCTTCCGGGTAAAAAATAACGCGTCATAGCGAAAAAAAACGCTCCCGGGCGAAAAAAAACATGCCTTGGCGAAAAAATTGCGTCCGAGCGAAAAACTCGTGTCCACGCGAAAAGATCGCACCCGGCTGAAAAGATTGCGCCCGGGCGAAAAGAATTGCGCCCGGGCAAAAAAATTCACGCTCTAAAAAATCGGTTGAAAAAATTACTGTCCGAACTAAAAAATCGTGCCCTTGCGAAAAAATTGTCGGTCGAAAAAATCAGTGCGTCCGGTGAAAACATTCGCTTCGAACGAAGAAATTCGCATCCAGACGAAAAAAATCACGTATATGACTTTTTTAAGAGATAAGCGCTTATGAGAAGTCATAAACTAGATCCGAATAGCTCATGCTGCTCAAACAGAACCTTAATCTTTTTTTATTAATATTGATTCTTTTCTATTTTTTCATTATTTCCAATTTCCAATTCTCTATGTAGGCCTTCTTTAAAGTGTGAAATTCATCTTTGTCCGGATCTTCCTCTTATTGACTGAAGAAAGGAAAAGGGGTTTCTTCGGCGGATACCTCTTGTTCCAAGTTTAGTCCTTCGTTCCGCAAGTTATTTCTACATCGCTATCTTCCTTTCTTTCTCTCTTCTTATTTCTTTCGGTTTCTTAGGCTCTCTTTGGCACGGAGTTTTTGCTCCGGACAAAAACGCCGTTGTCATAGAATGTATGTTTGGCATGACAACGGTTATGATCCACCTCCACAAAAAAAATATCTAGTTTTGACAATGGTTCATAGCCACCACCACACGACATCTATCGCCGTGCCAAACGGAGCCGCATAGCTTTTAAAGAGTTCGAAATAAGTTGCTTAGAATTTATTGAGCCGTCTCCGACTTATTTTTTGTCTTCTTTTGGATCTATTAATTTTAATTACTAATTTTGATACAATTGTTTGCTTATGTGAAGCACATGTAATGATGCAACCCAATTTGGGGAGTTAGCAAAATCCTAAATTAAAGTAGCCAAATAACATGATTAACCACCTCTAATTCCTCAAGCAGAATCATGGCTAACTGAACTCAATGGATGATTGATTGATCCCCTGCAACGATCTAAAGATCCGATGCAATAGTGGCCGCACTCAGATCATTACGACACATCACCGACCCTTAATTTCCGCAATTGCACATTGACCATAGGGTGTAAACCAACAAATTTTTTGATATATCCAATATACATTGTTTTGCTTACGAGCATGGGTTGGCAGTTTATCTGCGCAGAAGTTGGCGAGAGCGGATGTTGGCCCCCTTTATCCTGAAGTTTAGTTCGTCCACGTCCGTCTGCATGCGATCAAGAGCCTTATTCTGGCTGCAAAAAAGGAATATAAATGAATCATTTTTGATTGCAAAGATCTTTCATTTCATGATTTTCTCATTCTCTATGATAGGCATTGATGCGTGTTACCGATAATTGATCAAAGAAAGAAGACTAGAACCACTAGAACTGTTTGTAAATCAAATAGTTCGTGAATAATTAGGGAATCAATACGTGAAGAATTCAATTAAGATTCGTATTTTTCAAATTCAAATTCAAATTAGGATTCGAGTGGTATTCGAATCTGAATCCAAAAAATATTATCTCTATTAGTAAGATTCGTGAATAGTTCACGAATAATAGAAAATCTATATCATTTATAAAGATGATCATGATCATCCAATCAGAGTCTATTTAGTTCATCAGTTGAAGCGAATTTGAATTTGTATCTAAACCCAAATCCAGGATTTTCAGATGAATCTAAAAGGGAAGTCCAGTTCACAAAGCATCCCCACGCAGCGAAGGTCCGAGGAAGGGTCCCATCACATGGGTGAAATGTAGGCAATCCTTGCCCTGAATTTTTGCAAGAGGCTGCTTCCAGGACTCTGTGACCTCAAGGTGCGCTAAGGCGACACCTTTATCGGTGCGCTAAGGCTCCCCTTCAATTTCCGGACGAATTTGAATTCAAAAAATCAAACGAATTCAAATATGAATCCGAATATTTGCATTCTATGTCAAAGGATTCATTGATGAGCTATTCAAATCGACTCAGTTCGTAAAGACTCATAAGAACCACTAAATCACACAATATAAGAAATAAGGATGCAGTAGAAACATTAATAGACTGCTCTGGTTTGGCACAACCTCAAATCCTACAACTAAGGGGGCAAAAAAAGCTTTCAAGAGGGTGGATCGAACAAACTTCAAATAGGGTTCACAATGTCTTAACGTAGTACTATTTTGATTCTGCTTAGGTGAGCGATGGCAGTTGTTCAGCCCTAAAATAGAAGTTTTAGACTTGAAAACATATTGCCCCAAAAGTTCCAAATGCAGTTGCACATATTCTGATATATTTCTTACCACAATTTTACACCGTCACAGCTCAATGTAGGAAAATAAAGCGGAATTTTGAATTCACAAGCTAGTGTGAACGGCCCCAGCCAACCCCCCAAAAAATTTTTAGGCCCGAAACTCTGCCCCAAAAGTTCGAAACGAAATTTTACATAAGCTACTATATTTCTGGCCAAAGTTTCAGTCTCATCGCTCAAATTCCACAACTCTCTCGAATGCAGCCCTACGAAAATGATGCGGGTTTTTTTGAATTCCCAAGGCAAATGAAGAATGATAGATGGAGAATATCCATGGGCAAGAGTGAAAAAAAACCAACCTGTTAATTTTATCTCCCATGTCAACTGCCATGGTTTTCAGCTCTACCACCAAGTTGCTCAGACCTGAAAGAGCAGCTTCTTGCTTCTCCTTCTCCAACTGTTAAAATGCATTAATGAAGCAGCACTTATTAGATCGATGAGCCGCAGATCACAGTTCATCGTATATAAAGTTGGAAAAAAAAGCATGTACCTCGACTCTTCCCAAAGTGGACGGAGGTTCAGCACGAATTTGCCGAGGATTTGATTGCGATCTCGGAGTTAGTCCAAGCTTCTGCCTCTGCTCCATATGATTACCCCTTCTTGTCAAGGAATCAGCTGCTAACTGAATTAGGTTAGGAATAGATTCCTGATGAAATGTGATATGAAATTATATGAAGAATGATGTTTTATAAATGACCAATATATTCTATTTTGAGTAATATGGTTGTTATGGGGCTTCGTGCACTGTTATTTATTATCTTTAGGGTTTTGTTAAGTTTTATTGTTGATTGTATATGTCATAGGCTTCGTGCCCGGTTATTATCTTTAGGGTTTTTTAGGTGTTACGGTTGATTGTCGTTATGTCGTATTTTAAGTAAGTCCAATTATTGAGTCTTATTTACATTTATGCCCCTTGGGTTAGTAATTAGTCTCTTTTCACTTGTCTTTTGTTTATGATATTTTGATAGTTCTCTCTTCCCAAGCACACGCAGCATAGGCAACGGCGGTTCTGGATCCACTGTCTCCGCCTCCAGCCATACTCCGGTGAGTCCATAACAATGTTCTCTAAGTACAATAACATTGAACAACAACAACACTCAAGCCTTTATCCCGCTATAGTGGGGACAATAACATTGAACAAAACATACGAAATTTAACTGATATACACGACAATTAGTACGTCGATATCCAGATGACACTGGACCACATGTCCTCTTAATTCAAATAGTTTCTTGCAGTTTACCTCTCATCAGAACAGGTCCCTGAATTTTTCGGGATTTCACTGGCTTCCATGGTTTAGAAAACATGCCTCCGAGACTTCCCAAGAGTTTTTCACCCTGAGTACAAGGAAACAAAATGTTGAGCAATGTTAACCAAAGTAGTAGCAAGCAGAGCAATAACATTTAACACAAAACCCTAGTCTAAAAGGATGCAAAAGAAATTGCAAATATTACAAAAAAAAATACATTTTTATTCGTCTGTTGAAGTGAATGTATAAAATGCATTTCCTTGTAGTTTATGGCTACGTTGTTGAAGGGGCGCCTAAAGCTCACTAGGCTCAGAAATTTGCCATTTCGTACGCCTTATTTGTGCCTTTAGAGCATAAAAAGCGTGTCTGTGTGAGTTTTTGTTGTAAATTATGAATTTTCTTTGGCATGATTTAATATTTGTGAAATATATTTGTGTGTTGGAACTTAGATATGATGCAAATGATCATGTAGAGAGAGATATGTAAGAGAGAGAAAATCACTCCTTTTGTATTATATCCAAAGTATAGGAATACATACACTTATATAGAGGTAGATATAGGGAGAGATATCTACTTTTACAATGTGGGACTAAAGGAGCTATACATGGGCCAATACACATGGGCCAAATGAGCTAATTCTATGCAAGCTGGAGCGTACTCCGCCAAGCTTGGATAAAAACTGATAGTACAAAGTTAGATTCAGCAATTTGACTTGTTCCAATACTATCATATTGAACACAGTCAACTTCAATATGCTTTGTGCGCTCATGAAACATCGGATTCTTGGCAATATGTATGGCCGCTTGACTATCACAGAGTAGGGTAGCATGTGAGACCCATATCGCCCTCTAGCCAGGTGACCTCAGATACACTGGGCGCAGGTAAAGAGGTAATAAAGTGTACCGCAAAAACCATTGTGGAATGATCAAAGTGACCAGTCTCAGAGTTAAAGAAGACAATCGTCATTGAGGAAATGCAGGAGTTGCATGAATTGAATAGATATCAAACTGTGAGGTGAAGGGGATTGGTCAGAACAGGGTCATTCCTAGAGTCGGTGCATATCCATCGGAGTATCTGTAGGTTTGCAGAGTAGCCCGCACTTTGTAGAACCCCGCTAGTCCAGGTACTCAAGTAAGTATTTACCCAGCCACCAGATGAGGAGAAATCAGAATGTCATCAACATAGTGTAACTCGATGACAAGTAAAAAGAGAGAAATCAGCAGAACTCCGAGTGAATCCATCTCGCGAACCACCTTACTGAACTTATCAAACCAAGCGCGGTGGGATTGTGAGAGGAGAAGACATACCGAGACTCCCTCGAGACACCAAGACGGAGCATTTGAGACGAGCACAGTACTGTTCCATCGTCAGAGAAGTGATTTGTGTTGGAGCATTGATAAAGACCAATTTGCAGCTAACACAAGACTGATCAGGAGGGAGAGGAACAAAGTCCCAAGTCCGGTTAGCCCAGAGAGCTATCATCTCGTCGTCCATGGTCGCACGCCAACCCGGATGTTGTAGAGCATCCTACAAGGAGTTAGGAATGGAAATAGTGGAGAGAGAGAGAGCAAAAGTGCGAAGAGGTGGAGAGAGGCGATGTAGGGATACATAGTTTCCCATGGGATGAGCCGTAGAGGGTGGTGCTTGATCGTCAATGCGCAGAAGATCATCCGTAGTAGGGGGCTGCTGTCGGGCTACAATCCTGGACGAGCGGCGAGTGTAGACACAGGGTAGGTGGAGGAGGAGGGAGAGGTGGTGAAGTTGGTACTGGAGGAGCGGAAGAAGTGGGAGGTAGTGATGTGACGGGGACAGCCGAGACGAGGAATAGTAGTCTGAGGTGGTAGAGTGGAGGTGTGAGAGAAGAAGCTTTCATCTTCAGCAAATGTAACATCCGCAGAGACGAGCACCTTGTTGATTGTGGGAGAGTAGCAAACATACCCCTTTTGGGTACGAGAGTAGCCAACAAATATACATTTGGTGGCGCGGGCGGCAAGTTTGTCACTTGGTGGTCCGAGAGAGTGAACATAACAGGCACATCCAAATGTTCGAGGCGTGAGAGAAAAAGGGGACTTGGAAGGAAACAGGAGACTGAATGGAGAAGCAAAGTTAAGAATGGAGGAGGGCATACAATTAATGAGATAGCAAACAATAGAGACAACAAAGTTCCAATATTCAGCGGAGACCTGCATTTGAAGCATGATTGACCGAGTGACATCAAGGAGATGACGATTCTTCCGCTCGGCCACACCATTCTGCTGGGGTGTGTACGCACACGAAGTTTGATGAATTATCCCAAAGTCGGTGCATAAGTTGGAGAAGCTGCGACTAGTGTATTCACGAGCGTTGTCAGTGCGAGGCGTTTGTATGATAGTAGAAAATTGTGTACGTATTTCAATAATAAATGCACGGAAAACAAAAGTTAGCTCAGTACAATCATGAAGTAAATAAAGCCATGTGAGGCGTGAATAGTCATCAATAAAAGTTACAAAGTAATGAGAACCAAAAATACTGGGAAGTTTATAAGAACCCCAGATATCGGAATGAACTAAAGAAAACGGAGTACTACTCTGGTTATATGCAGGAAGGAAAGAAATACGATGCTGCTTGCCAAAGATACATGACTCACAAGAAAATTCCAGTAAAAAGATATCAGGAAGGGCCTTCTTGAGAATCTGAAGAGGAGTATGACCAAGACGACGATGCTAGAGGGAACAACAGAGAGTGAAGTGGGAAGAGCGTCCAGGAGACAAAGCCCGTTTGACAGTCGTCCTCTACCAATGATAGTCTGTGTTTGACGATCCTGCATGACAAAAGAAGGAGAAAAGATTAGACAACAATCAAGATCTTGAGCAAGCCTACTAACAGACAGTAGGTTGAAGGGAGATCCTGAAACATGAAGGACCGAGGTTAAGGAGAGAGTAGGAGTAAGTTGCAGATCAGCAGCTCCAGACAAAGGAGTAGTATCGCCATTGACCACAGTGATAAACTTGGGATACTCAGTGTGCATGTACTGAGGAGGTTTCTGAGAGGTAATGTGATGGGTGGCTCCAGAGTCTAGGATCCACTGAGAGCTGTAGGCGAGACAGGGAGATACCTTCAGTAGAGAAGGAAGCAACCGAGCCAGAGGAACGGTTGACCATGCCTTGAAGCTGCAGTGTCTGTAGGCGGAGGTCATTGATATCCTTCTGAACAGTAGATGAGGGGTCGGTGGGAGAGGGGCCTGCAGGAGCAGGAGCAACAACAACAACAGGAGCAGTAAGATGAGACAAACTATGTTTGCGATAACAGGTAGCTTCAAGGTGGCCATCACGACCGCAGTAAGTACACTTGAGAGTCGAGCGCCCAGCACGTCCCCGACCACGAGACGTGAAGCGGCCTCCTAGAGTAGAAGATCCCCAGCCAGAGGGAGCAGGAGTAGTGGGAGTAGGGGTTGCTGGAGCAAAGCCGGAGAAAAGGTGTCTGGAGCCTCGGGAGGCGGTGTAACCTTAAGCACCATTGAGCAAACATCAGACAGAGAGGGTGTAGTAAAAGAAGAGGAGAATCTGGGCCCGGATGCTGTGAAGATGAGTAGGAACACGGGCCATCATCATAGCGATCCCAACAACCTCCTTTTGTGCCCGTTGAGTAGCAAGGTCTGCAGAGGGAGGTTGGTGTTGTATCCAGGCCTCTACCAGGGTTTTGGTCTTGACAACAAAGGAAGTTAAGTCGTCAGTGGTGCCAGAGTCCAGTGATTGAAGAGCAGAAATGATGTCGAAAAGATGTTGTAAGCTTATCCTGACCAGAGAAGAGGGAGTGCAGCTCATCCCAAATTTCCTTAGCTGTTTCGTAATACATTGTCATTCGGTAAGACTATGTGTCAATAGAGTTAAGCAACCAAGATTGGACTCGCCCGTCATCACGAAGGAAGTCATCAGAGGGATCAACAGGTTTGACCCGAGTAAGGTGAGGGAGTAGACCCTTAGTCTGCAGAACACGACGAACGGAATGAGCCCATTCGACATAGTCGGCCTTTCCGCTGAGAGAGATAGTGGTGATGCGAAGTTCATCACGGACCTCGGAAGGCAAGGCAGCAGCACGGGTGGGCAAAGAGGAGGTAGCCGCAGTTGAGTCACTGGATGCCATGGCGGAGATAAGCAGGACAGGCGGCTAGCGGCAGCGGACTGAAGCAGGAGCCCGCAAGAAAGAGAGGGCGAGCAAGAACCCGAAAGGGCAGGTCGCGTCGACTAGAAAAAGGCCGTGGCAACTTAGAGCAGGTCGCAGTGACTAAGCAGATCGCAGGCACGATGACAAGAAGAAGGTCGCAACGACAAGGAGAAGAGCGCGGCAAGACGCGATCTGAGATAGGTCGCGGCGACCAAGGACAAGTCGCAGCGACTAAGAGCAGTTCGCGCTGGTCTGGAGCAGTCCGCGAGAAGAGAGCTCGCAACGGTCTGGAGCAGTCTGCAAGAAGAGAGCTCGCAGCGGTTTGGAGCAGTTCGCGAGAAGAGAGCTCGCAGCGGTCTGGGACAGTCCGCAAGAAGAGATCTTGCAACAGTCTAGAGCAGTAGGCGGCGGGTATATTAGGAGGTCGCGAGCGAGAAGAGAGCTCGCACCGGACTGGAGTAGAAACTCGTAAGGTATAAGAGAGCGAGCTCGCAGCGGACTGGAGATGAGAGAAGCAAAGCAATGAGAAGAGAGCTCGCAGCGGACTGGAGGAGGAGCTCGCAAGGGAGAATGAGTGAGGAGCTCGCAGCGGACTGAAGCAGAGCAACGAGTACGCAGGGAATAAGTGGACCCCACAGGACAAAGAGGTGAGGTTATAAGTAGCCCAGAAAGGAGGAAGGTGGAACCACGGAGGGGAGAGAGGCGGATAGATAATGGCAGTCTGTAGGAGGCCGACGGTCAGTGAGAAGAGGCGGATAAATACGACAGTCCGCAGGAGGCCGGCAGTCAGAGAGAAGAGGCGGGTAGAAACCGGAGTCCGTTGGAAGCACAGGGAAGGAAGAATGCCTCTGATACCGTGTAGAAAGAGATATGTAAGAGAGAGAAAATCACTCCTTTTGTATTATATCCAAAGTATGAGAATACATACACTTATATAGAGGTAGATAGAGGGAGAGATATCTACTTTTACAATGTGAGACTAAAGGAGCTATACATGGGCCAAAACACATGGGCCTCCCAAATGGGCTAATTCTATTTTATCTTTAACAGATCACATTGATTCCATTTTTTAAAGATAAATAAGTAATGCATGATTAATCAGTAAAATATATGAAAAAACTGATAAAGAAGATGTGCTGATGTTTGATGTTGATTATTTAAAATAGATGTGATTGCGTCTTGCCCTTATCAAGCAAAGCCAGTGCCTTGAGCTTTGCACCTAGGCTCAAACTCTCATTTGTGCCTTGGTGCGCCACTTGAGCTTTTAATAACTAAGATTTATGGTCTAACATTAGGGATTTCTATTTTATCATTTATTATATATTCTATACCTCTTAGGAAGAGAGACGGGAGAGAGACGGGAGAGACCAAATGCAATAGGGTTTAGGGTGAAAACAGTGGGAATGCAACCAACTATCATTAAGTTGTTCTAACAAGGGTTCGGAACATAACAATCCAACCTAAAATCATTTGATCGTGAGTAGAGGGTTCCATGATCTATATTAAGTGCTTAGCTTAGGACTATATTAATTTCTCAATATTAGATTATTTTCAACATGCCCCTTCACATATGCGGACCTTAGTCACTAATGTAGGTTTGGGCCATGTGGGAGCGAGTGTGACGCATGGTAGGCCGTGTGACTTGGGTGTGCCGACGTAAATATGTCACATGGTAGGCCGTGTGATTTGGGTGTGCCAACGCTAATGTAACCCTAAGTGATTGTGATGCAAGATGAACTCAAATAAATGCAACCCAAATGAGGTGCAAATGGACTTAGAACATTCAATCTGGAATTAACGTTAGCAATAAATTTATACAAAGCTAGCAAATCAACACAATGTGCACAATAAATTTAACGCACATAAACAATTAATCATGTTTGTTTTAAGCACAAATTTATCACCCTTGCATAAAATGGAGCTTTATAGCAAAATATTTTGCAAACAAATCAATACTTCCTGCAGTTATATGATGATAAAACCCAAATATTCAATATGGAAAATAAAACACAGTACAAGTACTCAGATAGTGATGCAGCATGTGCCGCATCATCGCACATATTAATTTTACTATTGTTTCCTATATTTTCTTTGTGCAGCGCATGTCCTCGTACACGTCTATTTTATTAATCGCATATGTATTATTTATCTTGTAATGCACACATCATTTGCGCTTATTGTAATGGCTTATTGAGGTGATCGTTCAATAAGTCCCTGAATAAAAAGATCCGTCAAATTAGGTTATAGATTAATTAAGGCAAGCACTCTAATCGATATATTTGAATTACGCATAAATTAAATATAAAAAATTCTAATTAAATAAGTCTTTTGAAAAGATATTGTGATAAATTAATTTTTTGCTATTTTGGAAGAAAAATAAAATCCTAATCTTTTTCCTCATATTTGCTGACTAAATAGTTTTCCCCTAATTTAATCAGCCACCATTATTTCTTTTTATCAAAAGATTACCCTCATTTACCAAATCATTTCCTTTTATCAACTCACGTCAATAAAAAAGGGGGCCCGCCCCTCCTTCCCAAAGCAGCTTGGACAGAATTCAGAACAGGAGAACTTCTCCCTGTTTCCGATAAGTCCAGCCCCAGCCGTCTGCGATCGAACTCCCACATCGCCTTTCCTCGCCTCCTCCTCCGCCCGTCTTTGTGGCACCGACAACCTCTCCTCCATCAGAGTGTGCCGGATCGACCTCTACACCTTTCGCCGATTGACTCCTCCAGACCCCCTGCTCAGCTCCGTCCACCCTCTCCCACCACCGTCCACCACCGTCCACCACCAGCATCCTTCGCGACATCGCCAGACTGCTATCATCTAGGTCGGCCCTCCCAGGAACATCCAACTTCCATTGGTTGTTCAGCTACTCTCAGCCAAGCCAGTCTTCCCCCGGTGTAACCTTCACTGTTGGCGTTGCACCTATGGTATAACAACCATTATCCCACCTCTCTTGCTCATTCTATGTTAGTAATATTGTATGCTTTATTTATTTTGATCTTTAAAATCAGAGCTTGCTTGCCCTTAATCAACATTAACCCTATTTGTCGTTAATTTTCTGATCTGCACGTTTCCTTTGTTTTTCTCAGCTACACTTGTGGAAGATTTATTTCAAGTCGTTGATTATGTTCGAGTGCTAGATTTATATGCGCGTTTATGAAATTGAGACCAGTTGTCGCTTACCATTTGCTCAAGAACATCACGCTAGCGCTACGAGTTTTAAAAGAGAAATCAACTTTATTTATTTAAAATCGACTCGAGTAATCCGGTTTACATCACATAGCAATGGAGATCCGACAAAGATGTAGGTGCAAGTACAAGAGGTAGAGACGACAAGGGCAGGCGTGGCTCCACAAGATGAATGCACTGGCTGTGATGGAAGGTAAGGGGTGCCTGAAGAGGAAGAAACTGCAGGTTGTGGAACCAGTAAAGGGAAGGTCGTAGGTTTGCTGAAATGAAGTGGGAAATAAGCCGTTGGTTACTCGAGGCGTCAAAGGGGTTGTGGAGGGGCGGTGGGTTACTATGGGGATTTTCTGACTGGTCGGGGGAAGGAGGAGTTTCGGATGGCAAAGGAAGGGGTGAGGGGAACACATTGGATGAGATGCGGGATAGGACAAGTTCTTGTGGATCCACGTGAGGTTGGAAGGGTGTTGGCTTACAATTTTGGGCAGAAGAATACAGAGCTGGAGGAGAGTTGGTTAGGGCTAGCTGCAATCAGTTTGAGGGAGACCTACCTTGCAAACGGAAGACTTACGTGGCATTAGTGAGGGGTCACGATAGTGGCAGCGGGGTGCTGCTGCGAACTGAGCGGAGGAGTGGTCGTTGGTTCCGACAGGGACGAGTGGCGTCGAGCGATTCTGTAGAGGTTTGAAGAGTTGTGAAGGGGAGGCGATATGTGCAGGAGCGGTTAGGAGATGAGATCGACTGGAAGGGGTAATGATGAAGACCAAACCCGATCAGGTCAACGCAAATGTGTCCGACGCCGCAACCGACCAGACCACTATCGGCCTTGAGTCAAGCATATATTATTTGCGCTACTCCCACTCTAATTTTTTGTAAAGGGTTTAAGTTGCGTAATTTCAAAGTCTGTGCAACGCCCGCTCTAATTTTTTGTTAAAAAATTCATTAAATCATCGCATGCATTCATGGTTTCCTAGAAAAAGCCGACAGACGCGCAAACCCTACAGGCCGTCCTGCATCAGGTAGGTTTTGCAATTTTCTTTGAACGGGAGAAGAGGTATACTGATGGGATTCACGGGAGGATAAACAAGAAACAAAAAGGATAATTTCAAGAAAAAAGACTGGGACGTCGCAAATCCTACGCCGTCGTATCGCGAATGATTGTCGGATCTGGATTCACTCACAAATTCAACAATGAAAATAAATGATATCCTTCGCCCCTATTTATAACGAGAGGGGTAGTTTGACACCCGGCGTGAACGGCTATGAGTGACCGTTACGCACTGTTTCCTAAAACACTAAATATAAGTTCAAAAAAAATCATATAAATAGTAAAACGACGATCCAGACACGCTCGCGGTCTCGGATCGCCGATCAGCTGCTCTTGCGCGAATACACAAATGCGGGCCCAACTGAATGTTGGCCCGAAGTCCAGTGTTGATCCCCATCAGAGTGGGCTGCTAGTTTCTAAACGTGGGATTATTCTAAAGACAAGCATCAACATGCTTGACAACTTTTGATAGAATAAATGTCAGTTTGGAACGGCGATGACGATCATGAATATGGTAGTTACGAACCATCATCTGTTTGACGTGATGTTTTTGCTCTGATGAGTATGAAAAAATGTCACTATCATGAAATGTGTTTGACATGACAATGGTTATGACTGCTACCAAGAAAAAAAACTAATTTTGAACATAACAACGGATGAATATCCTTTGGCCACCGACAAAGACGGTTCATAACCACTTTGTTGATAACCGCCACCACCTTGCCAAACTGACCCTAAAACACAGACAAATAATTGCAGCATGTCCAGTCGATTTACTAAAGCAGAATAAGCATCAAATTTCGTGATAAGAAGAACAATATATTGAAAGCTGCAGGAACAAGTAAAGGAAAAAAATGCATACTCTGCTGAGATCGTGGTCGATGCTTGCAGCGGTTGCGTGAGTTCGCGTAATCTGCTGACCCTGCTGGTTCAGGTTGGCGAGAGTCCACGACGCATCCTCTCCGATCACTTCGGCGACCTTCAAACAACAATTGATTTTCTTTGTCGCCTCCTCTGCCTCGCGCACCGCACGTTTTTCGAGTTCTTCCAGAGTCCGGTCCTCACGAAGACCCGGCCCTTGCAAACCAAGCTCCGATTTGTTTATGTCGAGAACTACTTCTGATTTTCCATTCAAACCAGGCCATGGGCTTCTGATCGCCGGCGAAGATGAAGCTCTCGCGGATCGAAGATTGTGTTTGTGCTTCGAGCTATTATCAAAATGATTCTTGTCTGAGCACTGGGTTCGCTCCTTCGAGTTCGGCGTCCTCGACATGCTGACTAGAGACATGACGGTCACCATGGGAGATTCTTTTAGCATCTCAGCTCAAGCTTCAGATCACCAAATAGCCTCTGTTTGAAGAAGAAACACAAAGGATCATCAGTGCAAAATTGTGGGATGAAATATAGAATTTGATATGAATTTTTTTTGTTTATCTGATGCGAGATTAAACATATGTTAATAAACCACATGAACAGCACTTGATCCAACAAAAACGTAGGTTAAGATGTCGCTGGTTAGGAGCAGGAGTGTTCACGAATTAAATCAAATATCTCTTCAATCAAATCCAAATTTATCACATGATGAAGAGATTCAAATTCGTCAGAATATTTGAATTCGGATTTGGATTCGTTCCGAAATCCTGGATTCAAATTTGAGTTGTTTGGATTCGAATTTGAATTTAATTATATAAAATTTATTAAAATATACAAAGTTTATTTAAAGATGTATTCTTACCATTTGCCAACTATTCGTGAATCTTGTCAATAAAGATAATATTATTCGGTTTCGAATTTGAATGCAACTCAATTCCGAATTAGGGTTTGAATCTGGTTTTGAATTTGAAAAAAAATCTTAATTAAATCTTCACAAATCAATTATCAAATTATTCACGATTTTAGGCCTATGGCCAGGGTACAGTATATTTCTATAGTAACATTCACTTAATCATCAGTCCCTAAATATTTAGTGTTTTTTTAAAAATCAGTCAAAGAACTTTAATTTTTTTGATATGAGTGTCTATTCATTAGTGTCTTTTGAAATTAGTCACTAATTTGTTTAAATTTTTTTGAAATCAATCCTAAAATATAATTCATTTACTAATTAACAATAAATTTCTTCTTTTTTAGCTTATTAGCTAAATTAATTTCAAAATGATCTCATTTATTCAAGGTAAATTTTATGTGCAAACTAATTTCAGCTATGTGCAAACCGCGTTTTCAAAAAATTGCCAAAGCAGCTATGTGCAGACCGGCCATTTACGGGCTTGCAAATTTTTATGATTTTTTAATTTGATTTGCATTTAACTTGGTTTGCACATAGTTGAAATTGATCTGTACATAACAACGCCTTTTTTCAATACATAGAGGCATTTTCATTAATTTTAATTTTAATTTTTAAATTCTAATAACTTTGTTGTGCTGCAAATATAATTTTATTTAAAATAATTATATATCATATTATCATCTGAACAATGAATAGTTATTTCAAGTAAAACTTTATTGTAGCCACACTTAAGTTATAAAAAAAGTGGCAGTCCAGAGCACAAAGCATCCTCATGCACTGAGAGACACTAAACTACTAAATTTATCAAAAAAAATTTAATATATATATAATCAATATTTAAATGATGTGATTAATTTGAAAACATACATGTAATTTTAAAATTATTTCATTTAATAAATCTGATATCAAGGAACTTTTTATTAGTTAATATGCTATTTAAAATTTATGGACTAATTTCAAAAAGTCACTATAATTTATGGAATAATTTCAAGTTTTCACCTGATTTTAAAAAGACATTAAAGTTTAAAGAATGATTTCAATATTTTGCAAAAAAAAAAAACATACGGATGAAGTCAATGGTACAATTAATTACTAGAAGAAATTTTAAAGATGCTTGGAAAACTTAGTAATCATGTAGGTGTAAAGGAGATTTAAAAACAATAATTCATGCAACACCAATGGAATGTTGGATTCGGATTCGATGTTGGATTCGGATTTGTCATGAAATGTTGGATCGAATTTGGGTTCGAATTCAGATTCGAACATGAATTCGAATTCCAATTTTATAATGTTTAATTATATATAATATTCAAATATAATTATATATTATACACTATTTGTGAATCCTTCGAACAAGAAAAAAATTAGAGCATTATTCGGATTCGGATTTAAAAATTATTCGAATCCGAATTACAATACGAAAATAAGAATTTTAATCGAATTTTCACAAATTGAATCCCAAATTATCACCGAACTATACTATTTGTGACTAACCCTAGCTAGCTATAAGGGAAGAAAAACATCTATTAGAACTAATCCGGCTAGTAAACATAAGAATCACTGAAAAATCTAAATTAACATTGCAAAACATGTTGATCAAATCAAAAATAATACCGCGATCTCAACAGCAAGGAACTCTACAGATTAATTATTATTATTTTAAAGATGGAGATCAAGAGATCAACAGCAAGTTCAGAAGAAGGATCAGCATTAGAGAATCGCAAACTACATACCGAATTTCAGAATCGATGATGGATCGCAGCAAGGGTTTCTGAAGCAGAAATAGCCCCAATCTGAATTTGCCGCAGCGTTGACAGAATCCACATTCGGTGTTCATCAACTGAGATACAGGCGCTTTATATAAAGCAATTCCGAGATCGCTAGCTTCCAACAAATTGCCCTAATATTATATTTAAGACGACAGCTGGTAGAACCCCCCAAAACTGGAGCAGCTGGAGAATAATCCCTAACCCTAAGAGGCCCGTTCACACTGTCGACGGCGGAGTTGTCCCAAAACCCTAGAGACATTGAAAACAATCGGAAGAATGTCAAATAATCAAGCGTAGAGAGCGAGAGAGAGAGAGAGAGAGAACAAAACAGAAAGCGTGAGGACAAAATGGTTGAAGTGAGAGAATTTAACAGCGCCAAATGGGGGTTCCTCGCCGGCGTCAACGAGAAGAGCTGTAAGAAGGTAACCACAAACGTGAGCTTATTACCGGAGGTAAGCATAAGCAGTCATCACCGGGAATAAAAGGTATGCTGCCAAATGATCCGCCTGATTTGCTATTGAAAGCTTTTTTGTGGCGTTATTATAAGCAAATATTTGCTATTAGCAAACTATTAATTTTCCAAATAGTTTTTAGTAAATATTTTGTTGGTATTAGCAAATCAATAAAAAAAAAGAAAAACTAAATAAATAATTTTCAAACAATTAAACAAAAAAATATGGCTGATAAAAATTAATGTTTTTGGACATTTCTATGCAGCAAAGTATATCATAACCAATATGTATAGAATGATATATCTGTTCAATGTGCGGCGGCGGAATATACGATAGGAAATGACGGTCTGATAGCGCCTAACGCACGATGATCATAGGTTAGAGTAACGCACGAAAAAAAATTCCGGTGGAATCAGAGGTTCGTGGGATGACCCTAAGCTGTCAATAATTTTTTCCTGCGCTACCCGCTCCCCAGAGGAAGGAGCGCGTGTAGCGCAGGAGCCATCCGATCGTGCTTTAAAATTTGTGTTTTGCTTGTTTTTTTGTTATTTTTTTTATTTTGTTAAAGCACAAACGAGACTGGAGAATGGGAGCAAAAAAGGCGTTAGCGTCCACAACATCGAATAGGAATGACAAGCGAGAATGGAGAATGGGAAATGCGACCAAACTTATCAAGATCATTTCATCCTAGCGGCGAGCGCACACCTCCTTTAGTCCCATCAGCGAGCGCCGATCGACCTCCATTTGTCCCAGCAACGAGCACCGATCTCCTTTCGTCACAGCAACAAGCACCGATCTCCTTTCGTCACAGCAACAAGCACCGATCTCCTAGCAATGACTAGAAGGCAAGCTAGGAGAGATCTCGCGAGCATATTGTACAAGAAGAAATCTTTTGGGATCAATTTTGATCTTGTACAAGCACAAAAAAGCGCTCAGAATCAATATTGATCGTGCAAGATCATTCTTGATCTTGTGGGATCATCACAAGCGGATCACGCTCGATCATGTTTTGTTTTTAACATTGGTTTTTGTTCGGGTGCCATATCAAAAATATTTGTTAAAAAGAGTTAAGAGACTGATTTCCGGTATTCATATTTAGGTTACGTTTGGCACTTTGATGGTGGTCATGAATGCGGTGATCATGATCCGTTGTTTGTGAACACACACGCACGGCCTTACCTATTAAAATTCATACCTTTTATGCTCAAAACTAGTTTATTTATGTCGTGTTATTAAAAAATGTACGAGTCGAAGCGAACATACTTATGTGCCAATTGTAGCGCGGAGAATAATGTATAATGCCGCGCTTAGTCAAACTACACCTATATTATTATGTTTCTTAACATAAACTTGAGGGTATTGAACACCATCGCAACATTAATTAGGCCTCCGCCTCATACACTCTAACTTATCGTATCACATTTAGGCTCTGTCTGGCATGGTGACGACAGTGATAAATATAGTGATTGTGAATTATCGCTTATGAACGCCCGGCCTCACAGAAGAAACCTCATCCACTTTTATGTCCACAACTATTTTCTTTTCTTGATGGAGGTCATAACAATTTTCTTGCCAAGCATGCATTCTGTAAATGATGGTGACATTGGGAGCGAAAAAAGTCATGCCAAACAGAGCCCTAACTTCTAATCTTATGCCCATGACGACCCATACACATTCAATAGATTACCGCCTCATTACAAAGTTTTAATTTCCAAACATCCTCCTTGAAACCGCTACTCTAATCCTTCTCAACGAGTACTGAGAAGTGCCAATGGGTCACTTGTTCGTTCCACTCTCTTTCTCGTCGCCGCCGATAATATTGACCAACATCTCCTCCTCAGCCGTTGCAACCACAATCTACACACCCAACTCCTCCGGCCATCCACCCTTGCAACAGCTTTCTAAACACCTCGTCTCCTAAGCTCTTTGTTCCTCTTGTCGAGTATTTTGCTTATAAGCTACTAGACAAATATTAATAAAAATGAGAGGATTTAATCAGTTTTTAATACATGTGTGAGTGAAATATTAATATATTTTATATTTATGGTAATATGTATATGTATATAATATATTATAACAACAAAACAGAAAAGTCAATTGGTTTGGTGGTCCAACACTATGACAGATTTGCAGGTGGCCGGGGTTCGAAAACTCATAGCCTCAACATTTTGGATATTAAACCCGTGCCGGTTCCGGCTCACCGGCCCGCCCGCCCGCCCGGTTTTCCGGTTCTTGGGCGGTCCTTTGTTCTACCGGGTCACTAGCCTTGACCAGACCGGGCGATGGTCCGGCTCCGGCCCGACCGGTTGGACCGGCCCGACCGGCCCGACCGGTTGGACCGGCCCGACCGGTTGGACCGGCCCGACCGGTTGGACCGGCCCGACCGGTTGGACCGGCCCGACCGGTTGGACCGGCCCGACCGGTTGGACCGGCCCGACCGGTTGGACCGGCCCGGTTTTTAAAAGCTTGGTTATACATCTATTTCTAAAGATTAGGTGGGTTATTCAGATTTACTTCAAAGTAAATGAGGGTTATCAAGACTTTGCTCGTTTTTCTCTTGCTGGCAATCATAACCGTTGTCATAATATACAATCTATGACAATGATATTTTTGTCCAAACTCACAACAAAAACATCGCACCAAATGAAGCCTAAAGCTTCATTTGCCGCCGCGGTGGCGGCAATCATGAATACGGTGGTCTCGAACTGTCTAGTTCGTGAACACCCACCTCACCAAAAAAAATTCATGCATTTTATGCCTGTTGCGGACTAACTCGGCGTCCCGGTCGAAGCAGAATAAACTGGACCGTCTTAGCTCTCTGGACGGTCGAGCACGCACACAGTCAATGAAGAGAGAGAGAGTTGACACAAGAGGTTTTAACGTGGAAAAACCCCTCAACTGGGTAAAAAACCACGTGACTGGAACTGTGCCAGTCAAAGTCCACTATCAGGTTGCGGTTACAATATGTTTAGAGAATTGAGGGCGACATGTCGCTCCTCGTTACAACTTGGTGGTGAGAGAGAATTTCTGACTCGCAACGGGCAACAGGCTGCGCTGAGGGAGTTCTGGATGCTAACTTGGTGGCTGGTGTGCTTGAGCGTTGGTGGTGGTTGTCTTCTTCCATTCTCCACGCACTTGGGGACTTAGCTCGTAGGCAGCTTGAAGATGAACCGAGGGAGGAGTTCGGTAGAGCTCTGGCTTGAGGAAGAAGAAGACTCCAGGAGAGAAAATATGAGGAATGAGGATGCATGTGACTCCTTTTATAGATTCCAGGAGGTGGTTGTGGTGGGCCCCCCCCCCCAAACTTGGTGGTTTAGTGGGTGGTTACCTGTAGATCGGACGACGACAGATGCTCTGTAGTGATCAGACGGTGACCATCCTGCAAGTGGTGTAAATGTTTGTTTTAGGATTGAGTGACCTAGAGGGGGGGGGGTGAATAAGTCCAATTTAAATTCTAGGTTACTATTAGATAATGAAAATTACTTTTCTATCTTTATTACCCCAGTCAGGTGAAACAGAAAAACTAAACAGCAATTAAAGATCATCACAGCACATCAAACACAGCATAACAATCCCAGCACAGTACACAAGATTTATAGTAGTTCCCCAATTGATGGGTACATCCACTTTCCCCCTTTGCCTATCTAGAAATAAACTAGATTCGGCCAAACTCCTTCTTTCTTTACTCAGATCCTCAGATCTTACAGCTCAGATCTAATCTGGTTCCTATAACTTAGACTATATCAGTCTTACCACTCAGATCACCAAGATCTTACACCTCGAGTTCTTCCAAGAACTTTACCTCAGAGCGAATCAACACTCCTACACCTTAGGCAACTCCTGCCCTACAACTCAGAACAATCAGTTCCTACACCTCAAAGAAATACCCACTTCTCCTACCTCAGGCAACTTCTGCTCTACCTCAGCCTTTATAACGCAGGCTTACAACTCAGAGAAATTAATTCCCCTACACTAAGATCTACAAGTAGATCTTACAAGATTAATGATGGTGAAAAGAAAGATTCAAAATTAGTCACCTAGCAAGAGAGAAACGGGTGACTGCTTCTTGAACTAAACTTGATAAGTCAGCTTCCCTTGATCCTTGTTGTAGTTGATTTGATCTGACCCTTCTTAGCTTTTCAAAGCTTCTTGAAGTTGAAATTATGGTAGATCTAGGTTAGAGAATGTTGAAGACGATTCTTGATCAGGCTTCTCTCCACCTTCTGAATTCTAGCAGATTGCTTCTTAGATCCAACTTCACCAAATTTTTCTAACTTCCTTTTCCTAATAGTTGATCCCTTTAAATAGGATCTGTCAAGGGTAATCAACTGATCCGGTTAATAATTGACATCTGACAGTTCTGATAATTGTTAGTACCTCTGGCTAGATTTCTGTACTCAGAAAACAATTCTGCTTGAAGTGTTGAAACTTAACTGTTGGATGTGTCAACACCAGTCCTGGGTGTCGACACTACCCTTGTACTGATATCGATATACTTTTAAATGTGTCGACACGACCTTCACCTTGTCTCGACACTACTGATGTAGAATGTGTCGACATAAGTCCTGTGTGTCGACACAGCTTACTTCCTGACTGATGGTGTTGACCCAAGTTCTGAGTGTCGACACAACTGTCTCCTTGACTCAGCACTCCTGATATAGAGTGTGTCGACACTAGTCCTGTGTAACGCCCCGAAACTCAAAAGAATAACGGGCGGCGTTTTTAGGTGTGTTTGGGCCTTGGTAAATGTCACACGGCCTGGGACACGGGCATGTCCCAGGGTCGTGTCAGGCGCGTGTTCGACGCCTCGCCGAGCACTCAACGCTTTTTCACTCAACGAGTATTGAGTGAGGGCACACGACCTGACACACGAGCGTGTCAGTGGCCGTGTCTTGCTCGGGAAGTTTGCTGGTTTGTGCTGAGGGAGTTACACGGCCTGGGACACAGGAGTGTCCCAGGGCGTGTCTAGCACACGGTATGTGACACGGGCGTGTTACATGGCCGTGTCGTGCTCGGGACGTGTTTGGTCCCGTGTCGTTTGAAGCACACGGCCTGTGACACGGGCGTGTCACTTGGGACACGAGCGTGTTCCAAGCCGTGTCACAGGCCATATCATGGTCGGGATTTTCCTGATTGACAACGAATGAGTTACACGGCCTTGGACACGGGCATATCGCTAGCCGTGTTCGGCCCAGGAAGTTTATTTTCAGGGCGAATTGTGGCCGTTCGTTTCCTTATTTTGGGATCCGATGGTTCAGGATTTTCCCATCTTAGGGTTAAGGCCGGTTTTTGTGGTAGAAAGCTCTCATTCTCTTGAGTTCTATCTCTTTTTAAATTCTAGAGAGAGGGGAGAGCAAGGGGGAAGAAGGAAGAAAGATCCAGTCGCCGAAGGAGATTCAGAGCGCCAAATTGCAAACCGAGTCCAGATCTACAAAGGAGAGATCATCGCGGTGCTTTCCAACCATATAGATTTCTATGGCGCCAAAGAGGAATGCTAGGATAACGATTCTCTTCTTGAGCATGTGAAGCTCTCCTTCTTTTGCATAAGGAAACCCACTCCTGCGAGTGTGCGATGAGTGTGTGGCGTTCCTTGGGGTAGATATGAATAGTCCCCCTTGTTTGTATGTAGAGTCTGAAATCGAGAAACGGACATAGTTATGGTTTGTGAAGCCTACCCGGACAAGTTGGTCTGGATCGGTGATGTGTTACTATGCATGACTAGTCGGAGAAGACTCCGTGCCTTTGGTTGTTTTCGAGTTTCTACGTGGTAGATTGTAGTAGGGAATCTTAGGAATTAACCCCAAGGTGCACCTGGAAAACTGGGCGGAAACGCATTTCTGCCATCTTGGTGGCTTGAGAGCCAACCTTGAACATAACTGGGTTATGTGCTTGTATGATTAGATTTGGGATCCGACGAATCTTGACCCGCGCATTTGGCTTAAGTTGACAGTGCGGTATGAGCAATGGGCTTGTGGAACCAGACCCGGGCTATGTGGTTTGGTGACAGATACCTGAAAAAGGGATTGGCCATTGGCATAGTCGTGCGAGTCTTAGGCTTAGGTCGCAAAGACTAAATGTTCACGAGATTTGCCGTCCAAGGGATGGTGGTGAGACCGTTGTTTTGACCGGGTTCACCGAGTTAGTGCCCTGAGAGCACGGGGTGTGTGGCCGTGTGAGCCTGCACCTGTGATGTTGTGTTTATTCACTATATTGCTTGCTACGCTAACAAGTGTAGGGAAGGAGCTTTGCCGCCCCGAGTTTTGGGGGCTGAATCGTTATAATTTGGTCGGCTTTAGTTGACCGCTATTCTTGTTTCCCACCGTTGCGGTGAATTGTGCTTGCAGGTGCTGCGGAGCCGAGCATCAAATAGCGGGCCAAAGACCAAGTTGCTGAGCCGGCCCTCGAAGGCCTTGTTTGTTTTCTTGTTTAAATCATGTGTGGCCGTCCTGCGAGCCGAAGTTTGTAAGACACTGCTTTTTATTATTGTGAACTCATGTAAGGCCATAAAGCGGTACTTTTTAGTACTTTGTATTCATTCCTGTTGGTTTTGTTAGTGGACATTCGTGCTTGTGGCTGGGTTCTTGTTTTTGCAAATTAATAAATTACTTCCGCTAGATGCTCTGTGTAGGACAAGTGTTTTGGTTGAATGGTTTCAATGAGTAACCCGTCGGTTTGTCCGTGGTATATGACGTCGGGCCCCGGCCGGACCTACTGTCATATGCTGTGTGACGGATATGGGTGTTACATCATGAGTGTCGACACAACTACTTCTTGTCTCAACACATCTTTGACAAAGGTGTCGACACTGGTCTAGTATCTCAACACTTTTTGTACTTAGCTTTATTTGCCTGCACATAAGAACTTAACATACATAAAATACAACTATGCGTATATCATTGAGCTGAAAATGAATTCTCCAAATCAGGTACACAGTTTCCAATATACCCAAAAATCTCCCCATATTTGAAGAAATCATAACCCTACTCAATGATAAACA
The DNA here is from genome assembly GCA_039513925.1 of Platanthera zijinensis. NCBI lineage: Eukaryota > Viridiplantae > Streptophyta > Magnoliopsida > Asparagales > Orchidaceae > Platanthera > Platanthera zijinensis. The sequence goes on along the minus strand of CM077084.1, from coordinate 49,111,052 downwards.
CATTTTCACAAAAATATTATGAATTAGACATAAAGATAACAGTGTTATTCTATATCACAGACAAGATCACATATTACATTATACATAAATCAATAAGAATAATGCTGAACAGAAGATAAAACAAAGAATTGCAATACTAATTAATTAACATACAGAATGTTTGTGCAAATCAAAATTTTCATTAATAGTTTGTCAAAAGATTTACAACTATGAGCTTTGGTTATACCATTTTTTAGCACAAATACAAAACTAAAATTTTCTACGGTAATACTAGTTCCCTGATAACAACCCCCTTTCCATACTGGACTTTGACTTTAACTTCTAGTTCATTGTCATTAGTAACCTTCTTTCCCTTGTCATTCTTAGTCTTTGAAATTTCTTCCCCTTTCAGCCTTTCTCTTTCAAAATAATGGAAGGGCTTTGAAAAGTATTTACTAGACACAATAGAATTAACAGGAATCATTTCTGTCTTTAGATCATGTCTGAATTTTAGAATGACATCCTACTGCTTTAGATGCTTAGCCCATTCATGCTCTGAATACCACTTACCCCTTTCAGTTACATTATCATTAACTGCTTTACATGCAGTGAGAATAATAGATCTGGAGGTTGGGCTTCATTGCTCAAAATCTGGCTTGGCCTCAGCTTGTTCTCTGAATCACTTCTTTGATACCTGAGCCTCTATTTCCTTAGTAGTAGAAGACTTGTCCACTTTATCACAGATTACATTCTGATCTAAACCTTGAGGAGGACTGTACATAGTCTGTATAGCCTGTTGAATATCCTCAAAATGAGCTGGTTGGAAACCATCCTCAACAACTTGGTCTTCATCATACCTGATGGGAGAGTAGCCTAAAGTCTCTCTTATGCTATTAGAGGTCCAGATAGCATGCTCAGTGCATGTCTTTATCATTGCTCTCTCCCCCTTTATGATTTCTCTTTCAACATGATCTCTTAAGTCATTCTTATGAAATCTTAATTGGCCATCCAAGTGATTGATTCCAGAAGTTAGAGTTGTTTTTTTTTACTTTAAGTAGATGATCATCCAACTCCATATCAGATGCTTTGATATCATGTATCAGTGATGCTTTATAAGCTGCCAGTCCTTTTTCCATTTCTTTTGTAGTGGAATCAATCTTAGTTCCCAAACTAGTGGCCTGGTTCTTTATTTATTCTAATGTAGTATTATGCATTATGATCAGATTTTCATTCATTTTGTACTGATTTTCAAGGACATAACTTTGCTTGATTGCCACATCATCTTCTAGTTGTCTGGTTTCCTGTTGTTGCTTGGCCAGGTAGATAATAAGATTTGCTCATTTCTCAAAGAAATTGGTCATGTTCGTCTTTAACAAATTTACCTCAAACCTGATTGATTTTATATCTTGAGCCAGTTGGAATTGTAACTTTTTATGATTTTCATCAACATATTTCTCAAGAGATGTCCTATGATCAGCATTATCTGAATTTGTGCTAGCAGAGAGCTAGTGTCTACTGTAGGAGCAACTGGTATTCCAGATTGTAAATGCTCTTTGTAGCTTCTGCTCCTTTTTCTAATTTCAGATATTTTTCTCTTTTTGAGTTGAGCAGCTTGCCCTTCCTCTGAATCTGAAGAGCTTACCATCTCCACAGTCTTATCCAACTCAACAAACTTCTCTTGTATATCTCCTCCAGTGCCTAAGGCATGTTCTGGTAACTCCCCCTGAACAACAATAACTCCATCACCAATATTGGTGGTATCTTGGTTTATTTGTTCTTACACCTCTTTAGTAAGAGGAATAACATCCTCTTGAGCTTTAGTCAAGTCTTGGTCTGGAACATCAACAGGTTCTTGAACAGTTTCTAGATCTTGAACTATTTCCATTATAATGGTTGTAGATGTATCCATTTGTAATTCAGTGAAGTTCTCCCCCTCAACTTGATGCACCTCTTACAAATTCTCCCTATGCACCTGAACACTAGTTCCAAATGAGAACCTTAGAGATCTTCTTTGTTCTTCCTCAGCATCCTTATCTGAATTGAAGTTCACCTCTTCTTCAGAATCACTAGTGGATTCAACTTCCTCTACCACAAATTTTTTGCCCTTTACCTTCTTAGACGTCTTGGGTTTATGAGTCTCTTTAGACAAGACCCTGTCTCATCTAGACAAAATTCTTAGATCTATAATTCTCATATGATTGATATTTGTTCCAACTTTCTAGTTGATGATATCTAGAATAGTCTTAACTAGATACAGACTAACATTTTGCCCATATCAGGCTTCTGAATTCCTTCTACTATCCTATCAAACGCAACCTTGTTCCAATCAGTCTTTATCCTGAAAATAATCCTTGTCATCAGGTTGAACATGAAGGATGAAATCATGTCATGTGCTCTAGTCTTGCAGAGGAGCACCTTTTCTATTACTTCAGACAAGAATTTCTCATGAGAATTCATTCCCTTCCTGTGTAGTGAAGTACCAAACCTGGTTGTTGGAGCCAGTCCATACCACACTAATGCCTCTACAGTCATTCTGGAATCAAGTTCATCTTCCTGTGTTATTCTTGGAATCTGAAAAACTTTGGCCAGCCTTTTTATTGTGACCTTTACTCTTGCTCCATTAACATTTGATTTGATCTTGGCTGACTTAGGGTTGAGAGAAGCATTGGAAAAGAATTCAGATACCTCTCTCTTTTATATCTTGGTTGGTTCTGAAAGTAGATACTCAAGACTTGCTTCATTGACTAGGTCTATCACCTTCTTAATTTCTTCCTGTGCGGAATCGAATGTGTTTCGCACTAGCTCATAACCCTCATTGAAGTTATCGTCCATCTTTGGTGTCATTGGAGTTGAGAGAATTTGAGATTGAGAGGAGTCAACTAAGGATTTCTACGTCTCGACACTCTAGGAACAGTCTCTCAAGTTTTCTGGTAAGCGTAGTCGACAACTCCTTGCACATTCTATTTATAGTAACTGTATGTGTATGCGAGAAGGCGCGCTACATTCAGACTTATCTAAAAATTCGGGAAATGTCTAGTGTCGACACTGAAAACCTATACAGTCGAGATGTGTTGACTTAAGTCGACACAAGGTTCATGTCTCTCGACACTGCTCTCAGGGTCTCGACACCCTCATGTCTCGATAATAATTTTTAATGTCTCGACACATGACTATCTATTATATCGACACACATTCTGGTGTCTCGACATAATAATGCCTATAGTGATGACACATACTATGGTGTCTCGACACAATTCTTGGACTTAAACAAAATTTGTGTTCTGACTATAATTTCTTGACTTATATCAAGTCTTTCTTATTTGTTTAGATTTGTTGACATGGTTAGTTATCTTTTATCAGTTGTACAGTCTTTTGTTGTTACTAATTGAAAATGTTTACTCAATGTTCAACATACCTTGTTCAAATTTAAAGTAATTGAATTTACTTTCATCTAGAGGTTTTGTAAAAAATATCAGCAACTTGTCTTTCCGTTGGAGTATACTGTAAGCTGATATTTTCTTTTTCAACATTCTCTCTGAGAAAGTGATATTTAATTTCTATATATTTAGTTCTACTGTGTGAAACATGATTATTAGCAATGAAAATTACACTAATAGAATCACAAAACATAACAGATTTACTTAGTTGTACACTGTAGTCCAATAGTTGATGTTGAATCCACAACAACTGTGCATAACAACTTCCAGCAGATATGTACTCAGATTCTGTTATTGAAATTGCAACACTGGTTTGATTCTTGCTACTCCAACTTATGAGTCTTTTCTCTAGAAACTGACAAGTTCCAGAAGTACTCTTTTTGTTTTTTTGCACCCTACAAAATCAGCATATGTGTACCTTGTGAGTTCAAAATCACTATCCCTAGGATACTAAAGCCCAAGATTGGGCGTGCCCTTAAGATATCTTAGTTTTCTCTTTACAACAATATAATGCGACTCTTTGGGGCATGCTTGGTTCCTAGCACAGACACATGTTGAGAACATAATATTTGGCCTACTAGCAGTTAAGTAAAGGAGTGATCCAATTATGCCTCTATATAAGGTTGTATCTACTGGTTTCCCAGATTCATCCTTGTGTAGTGACACAGAAGAACCCATTGGAGTTCTCATGGTAGAAGAATTCTCCATACCATACTTCTTAATTAACTCCTTAGTGAACTTAGATTGAGAGATGGATATACCATCTTAAGATTGTCTAACTTGGAATCCCAAGAAGAATTTTAGCTCACCCATGTTGCTCATTTCAAACTTGCCTTGCATAAGCCTGATAAATTTTCCACACTGCTTCTCATTAGTAGTCCCAAAAATTATGTCATCTACATATATCTGGACTAGGATGTTTGATCCTTTGACGTCCCTAAAGAATATTGTCATGTTGTATCTTTCCTCTAGAGAACTTATTTTCTATAAGAAAGTTAGACATGGTCTCAACCAGGATCTAGGTGCCTGTTTAACCCATACAAACCTTGTGCAATTTGAAGACATGAGAGTTGAGTTAAGTTTATAAAACCTAGTGGCTGCTCTACATAGACTTCTCCTTTAGTGTATCATTGAGGAATGCTGACTTTACATCCATCGGTAGACCATGTATCCTTTGTATGCTGCATGAGCTAAAAATAACCTTATGACCTCTAGCCTAGCTATAGGAGCAAATGTTTTGTCAAAGTCTATGCCTTTCTCGTCTATATCATTTAACCACTAATCTAGCTTTGTTTTTAACTATAACCCCATGTCATCTAGTTTATCCTATAAATCCACTTAGTACCTATGACATTATGATCACAGGTCTAGGAACTAGACTCCAGATTTTGCATCTCTTAAATTGATTGAGCTCTTCTTACATAGCAATAATCCGTTGTGTTCTGAATTAGCTTCTTCAACCTTTTTAGGTTCTACCTAAGAGAGAAACTAGAGTAATAGAACCTCATTGTAGGTTTACTTCTAGTAGTTACCCTAACCTATCATCGCCTATTATCTGATCAATAGAATGATCTCTAAGGTGTCTAACAGCTACTGGCAAGTGCCTACCATCACATAGTTTTGTAGCAGGAATTAAGATGATCTCTCCTCCTCCCCCTGGGCAATTACTGTATCTTCTATAAAATTTTTACATTATCTCTAGTGTGTAACTCTAGATCAAGTGAGTCACCTATTTTTAACTTTTCCATTCTAGAGTCTACATCACCTAACTAGCGTTGTTGGAAATATCATTATATAAAATAGATGTTTCATCAAAAACTACATTTATAGATACTTCCACAACTTGATGTTTCAAGTTGTAGATCATGTATGCTTTGCCGTGTGCACTATATTCTACAAAGATTCCTTCATAGGATTTCTCAGAAAAGTTAGTTAGATAAGTTTTTCCATTGTCCAATACATATCACTTACTACCAAAATTTTGAAGTAGACATATTTGGTTTTCTGTCTTTCATTAGTTCATAGAGAGTCTTACTGTGATTCTTGTTGATCAATGCCCTATTTTGAATATAGCATGCTGTGTTCAACCCTCAGTCCAGAAATATTCTGGGAGAGATGTATCACTCAACATTGTTTTAGCTGCCTCAATGAGAGTTCTATTCTTCCTCTCAGTAACTCTATTTTGTTGTGGTATTTCTTAGAGAGGAGAATTCCTGAAAGATCCCTAGTTCCTTATAGAAATTTGTCATCTCTTTTCATATTGAAATCCTGTACCATGGTCACTTCTAAGCTTGACCACAGAATATCCTATCTCATTCTGAACTTGTCTGACAAAATCAGCAAGGATGTCTAGTGTTTCAGACTTTCTCACTATGAAGAACATCCAAACAAACCTAGAGTGATCATCCACAATCACATAGGTATAGGACTTCCTACCCAAATTAAAAACTTGCATAGGACCAAATAGATCCATATGAAGCAAGTAGAGACACTCTCAGTGTCTTTGGACTGAATGCTGTTAAAGAAGACTTTTGTCTGTTTGTATTTTTGGCATGCAGGACATAAAACTTCTTTAGAGCATTAGAGCTGGGGACTATTTCTAACTAAGTCCATAGAGAATAGCTTGCACATAGCTTTATAGTTTAAGTGAGCCAGTCTCTTATGTCATTGCACACACATTGAGTCTTTCTCACTAGCTACTAGACATACAAGTGATTTCTCATTTATACTTAAGAATTTAGAAAATAAATGTTCCCACTCCTAGTGCCTGACAAGATGATCTCTTGATCACTTAGGTTTCTTATCAGACACTTGTCATTGTGGAAAATAATTTCATAAATATATCACAAAGCTGACTTATGCTTATCAGATTGTTGTTCAATCCTTCCACATAAATCACTTTTATGATGGTAACTAGGCCATTAGAAATATTACCATATCCTTAGTGAGTCCTTTCTCTGACCCTCCAAAGATGACTTTTGGTCCATTCTTAACTGAAGTGTAATCTCTTAGCAAACTCCTTGTTCCAGTCATGTGCTTAGAATAGCCATTATCCAAGTACCATATTGGCTTTCTTGTGGTACTTGGATCCACCTACAAACATAGAATTAGTTCACCTTAGGCACCCAAATAGTTTTGGGCATTGGTTGCTGTTAGGCTTTGATGTGTGAAACACAACAGGCTTTCTAAACAAACCTGGATGAATCTTATATGACGGTGATGTGGGATTATACCAACAATCTAGGGCAAAATGCCCAACCTTCACAACACCAATACCCAAATCGATTGTATCTTTCTTTGGCTGCACATTTAAAGTTGTACTTATGTGCACCTTAGACTTGTCATCCAACTTCCAAGGTAGTGGTGCAAAATTCACACCTTACCTTTCAAATTTAGGTGTGATGCACTGAGGACAGCTCCAAGAATTCCTTGACTTCTTGAATTGATCACTCTCTATGATGGTTTTTGGCCTTCATTGCCATTAGATGTCTGTCCCTTCCAGCAAGGCTCTTTATTGACCTTGCTAATAGTGCACTCAAACATATAATGTCCACAATCAGAAGGTCAATAACTGGAATTGCTCACCTAATTACCCTTAATCCAGACTATTTTGAAAATTTCAAACCCAACACTCACCACAAAATCCAGAGAA